>CM044308.1:117722500-118972500 GCA_024291935.2 Okapia johnstoni | reverse complement strand
GCAATAAATGACATCAAAAACACTCTGGAGGTAAGCAACAGTAGAATAACGGAGGCAGAAGATAGGATAAGTGAGGTAGAAGATAGAATGATAGAAATAAATGAAACAGAGAGGAAAAAAGAAAAAAGAATGAAAAGAAATGAGGACAACCTCAGAGACCTCTGAGATAATGTTAAACGCACCAACATTCGAATCATAGGAGTCCCAGAAGAAGAAGACAAAAAGAAAGACCATGAGAAAATACTCGAGGAGATAACAGTTGAAAACTTCCCTAAAGTGGGGAAGGAAATAATCACCCAAGCCCAAGAAACCCAGAGAGTCCCAAACAGGATAAACCCAAGGCAAAACACCCCAAGACACATATTCATCAAATTAAAAAAGATCAAACACAAAGAACAAATATTAAAAGCAGCAAGGGAAAAACAACAAATAACACACAAGGGGATTCGCATAAGGATAACAGCTGATCTTTCAATACAAACTCTTCAGGCCAGAAGGGAATAGCAGGACATACTTAAAGTGATGAAAGAAAATAATCTACAGCCCAGATTACGATACCCAGCAAGGATCTCATTCAAACATGAAGGAGAAATCAAAAGCATTACAGGCAAGCAAAAGCTGAGAGAATTCAGCATCACCAAACCAGTCCTCCAACAAATGCTAAACGATCTTCTCTAGACAGGAAACACAGAAAGGGTGTATAATCTCCAACCCAAAACAATAAAGTAAATGGCAACAGGATCATACTTATCAATAATTACCTTAAATGTAAATGGGTTGAATGCCCCAACCAAAAGACAAAGACTGGCTGAATGGATATAAAAACAAGACCCTTATATATGTTGTCTACCAGAGACCCACCTCAAAACAAGGGACACATACAGACTGAAAGTGAAAAGGCTGGAAAAAGATATTTCATGCAAATAGAGACCAAAAGAAAGCAGGAGTAGCAATATTAATATCAGATAAAATAGACTTTAAAATAAAGGCTGTGAAAAGAGACAAAGAAGGACACTACATAATGATCAAAGGATCAATCCAAGAAGAAGATATAACAATTATAAATATATATGCACCCAACATAGGAGCACCACAATATGTAAGGAATTGTTAACAAGTATGAAAGAGGAAATTAATAATAACACAATAATAGTGGGAGACTTTAATATCCCACTCACACCTATGGATAGATCAACTAAACAGAAAATTAACAAGGAAACACAAACTTTAAATGATACAATAGACCAGTTAGACCTAATTGATATCTATAGGACATTCCACCCCAAAACAATGAATTTCACCTTTTCCTCAAGCGCACATGGATCCTTCTCCAGAATAGATCACATCCTGGGCCATAAATCTAGCCTTGGTCAATTCAAAAAAACTGAAATCATTCCAAGCATCTTTTCTGACCACAGTGCAGTACGGTTAGATGTCAATTATAGGAGAAAAACTATTAAAAATTCCAACATATGGAGGCTGAACAACACGCTGCTGAATAACCAACAAATCACAGAATAAATCAAAAAAGAAATCAAAATATGCCTAGAAACGAATGAAAATGAAAACAAAACAACCCAAAACCTATGGGACAATGTAAAAGCAGTGCTAAGGGAAAGGTTCATAGCAATACCAGCTTACCTCAAGAAACAAGAAAAAAGTCAAATAAATAACCTAACTCTACACCTAAAGCAGCCAGAAAAGGAAGAAATGAAGAACCCCAGGGTTAGTAGAAGGAAAGAAATCTTAAAAATTAGGGCAGAAATAAATGCAAAAGAAACAAAAGAGACCATAGCAAAAATCAACAAAGCTAAAAGCTGGTTCTTTGAGAAGATAAATAAAATTGATAAGCCATTAGCCAGACTCATCAAGAAACAAAGGGAGAAAAATCAAATCAACAAAGTTAGAAATGAAAATGGAGAGATCACAACAGACAACACAGAAATACAAAGGATCATAAGAGACTATTATCAGCAACTATATGCAAATAAAATGGACAACTTGGAAGAAATGGATAAATTCTTATAAAAGTACAACTTTCCAAAACTGAACCAGGAAGAAATAGAAAATCTTAACAGACCCATCACAAGCACAGAAATTGAAACTGTAATCAGAAATCTTCCAACAAACAAAAGCCCAGGACCAGATGGCTTCGCAGCTGAATTCTACCAAAAATTTAGAGAAGAGCTAACACATATCCTACTCAAACTCTTCCAGAAAATTGCAGAGGAAGATAAACTTCCAAACTTATTCTATGAGGCCACCATCACCCTAATACCAAAACCTGACAAAGATGCTACAAAAAAAGAAAACTACAGGTCAATATCATTGATGAACATAGATGCAAAAATCCTTAAAAAAATTCTAGCAAACAGAATCCAACAACATATTAAAAAGATCATACATCATGACCAAGTGGGCTTTATCCCAGGGATTCAAGGATTCTTCAACATCCGCAAATCAATCAATGTAATACACCACATTAACAAATTGAAAAATAAAACCATATGATTATTTCAATAGATGCAGAGAAAGCCTTTGACAAAATTCAACTTCCATTTATGGTAAGAATCCTCCAAAAAGCAGGAATAGAAGGAACATACCTCAACATAATAAAAGCTATATATGACAAACCCACAGCAAACATTATCCTCAATGGTGAAAAACTGAAAGCATTTCCCCTAATGTCAGGAACAAGACAAGGGTGCCCACTCTCACCACTATGATTCAACATAGTTTTGGAAGTTTTGGCCACAGCAATCAGAGCAGAAAAAGAAATAAAAGGAATCCAGATTGGAAAAGAAGAAGTAAAACTCTCACTGCTTGCAGATGACATGATCCTCTACATAGAAAACCCTAAAGACTCCACCAGAAAATTACTAGAGCTAATCAATGAATATAGTAAAGTTGCAGGATATAAAAGCAACACACAGAAATCCCTTGCATTCCTATACACTAACAATAAGAAAACAGAAAGAGAAATTAAGGAAACAATTCCATTCACCATCACAACGAAAAGAATAAAATACTTAGGAATGGATCTACCTAAAGAAACAAAAGATCTATATATATAAAACTATAAAACACTGGTGAAAGAAATCAAAGGGGACACAAATAGATGGAGAAATATACCGTGTTCATGGATCAGAAGATTCAATATAGTGAAAATGAGTATACTACCCAAAGCAATCTATAGATTCAATGCAATCCCTATCAAGCTACCAACGATATTTTTCAGAGAACTAGAACAAATAATTTCACAATTTCTATGGAAATACAAAAAAACTCGAATAGCCAAAGCAATCTTGAGAAAGAAGAATGGAACTAGAGGAATCAACCTGCCTGACTTCAGGCTCTACTACAAAGCCACAGTCATCAAGACAGTATGGTACTGGCACAAGGACAGAAATATAGATCAATGGAACAAAATAGAAAGCCAAGAGATAAATCCACGCACCCATGGACACCTTATCTTTGACAAAGGAGGCAAGAATATACAGTGGAGAAAAGACAATCTCTTTAACAAGTGGTGCTGGGAAAACTGGTCAACAACTTGTAAAAGAATGAAACTAGAACACTTTCTAACACCATACAAAAAATAAACTCAAAATGGATTAAAGATCTAAACATAAGACCAGAAACTATAAAACTCCTAGAGGAAAACATAGGCAAAACACTCTCCGACATAAACCACAGCAGGATCCTCTATGACCCACCTCCCAGAATATTGGAAATAAAAGCAAAAATAAACAAATGGGACCTAATTAAACTTAAAAGGTTTTGCACAATTAAGGAAACTGTAAGCAAGGTGAAAAGCCAGCCTTCAGAATGGGAGAAAAAAATAGCAAACGAAGCAACAGACAAAGAATTAATCTCAAAAACATACAAGCAACTCCTGAAGTTCAATTCCAGAAAAATAAACAACCCAATCAAAAAGTGGGCCAAAGAACTAAACAGACATTTATCCAAAGAAGACATACAATGGCTAACAAACACATGAAAAGATGCTCAACATCATGCATTATCAGAGAAATGCAAATCAAAACCACAGTGAGGTACCATTTCACGCCCGTCAGAATGGCTGCTATCCAAAAGTCTACAAGCAATAAATGCTGGAGAGAGTGTGGAGAAAAGGGAACTCTCTTACACTGTTGGTGGGAATGTGAACTAGTCGAGCCACTATGGAGAACAGTGTGGAGATTCCTCAAAAAACTGGAAACAGAACTGCCATATGACCCAGCAATCCCACTGCTAGGCATACACACTGAGGAAACCAGAATGGAAAGAGACACGTGTACCCCAATGGTCGTCACAGCACTGTTTATAATAGCCAGGACATGGAAGCAACCTAGATGTTCATCAGCAGATGAATGGAGAAGAAAGCTGTGGTACACATACACAATGGAATATTACTCAGCCATTAACAAGAATACATTCGAATCAGTTCTAATGAGGTGGATGAAACTGGAGCCTATTATACAGAGTGAAGTAAGCCAGAAAGAAAAACATCAATACAGTATACTAACACATATATATGGAATTTAGTAAATCAGTAAAGATAACCCTGTATGCGAGACAGCAAAAGAGACACAGATGTATAGAACAGTATTTTGGACTCTATGGGAGAGGGTGAGGGTGGGATGATTTGGGAGAATGGCACTGAAACATGTATATTATCATATGTGAAACGAATCGCCAGTCCAGTTTCGATGCATGATACAGGGTGTTTGGGGCTGGTGCACCAGGATGATGCAGAGGGATGGGATGGGGAGGGAGGTGGGAGGGGGGTTCTGGAAGGGGAACACTCATGGCGGATTCATGTCAATGTATGCAAAAACTAATACAATATTGTAAAGTAAAAAAACAGATAAATAAATAAATTAAAAAAAAAAAGAAACCTGCAGTTTTTGAACACTCAGATAAGGACTCTGCTACTGACCTTAGGTCTCTAATATGGAGCTAGAATAATTAATACACTGACTAGAAAGAGCAGCCCTGTACTCCCATGCCAAACCTTAGAAATTATGTAAAAGATAATTTAAAAAAAAATTAAGTAAAAGCAATGATTTCCTAGGGTGTGAGTGGGGCAGTAGATTGACTGAAAAGGGCCAGAGGAAACTTTCTGAGATGATGAAAATGCATGATACTCTGATTTATGGTTATACAGATGGAACTAGCGGATGGAACATGGAACACCCAACCTCCAGCCTTCACTACCTCACCTGCCACTACTACAGATGCTTCCTATGCACTGTCCACAGCCTCTCTTACAGCAAGCGCTGATACAGTTATGATCAGCCAGACAAAAGCAGGAAGCTGCTGCAGTATTCTGGGAAAGTATCCACTTTCCTAAAAAAAGGAATTAATATCACTGAAGCTGTCCTTACCGTGTGAATTCATCTTACTGCTTTGAATTCAGAAATGATGCCCAGTGGAGTGGCAATTACAAAGTGATCACAAGAAAAAGAAAGTCACTGAGACATTGTACCATAACAAGCAGCAGCCTTCTTGTAAGGTGAGAAAAATAAACCCTGCGTTTTTATTTCTGTAGCCAAATATATGCCTAAGGATTCAATTACCAATTCCCTTTCCAACTCCCTTTTAAAAAGAAACCTGAAAGCAGAGAGTACTCAGATAAAAAATCTCAAATCCCAGAGTACCTACAATCTTTCAGATGCCTGTTAAGAATGGCAATCAAACCATAAAGACAAGTCCCATATCACAAATGCTAACTGGTCAAGGTCCAAGCCATCAGATGAGGTTATGTTTAATGAAAACAAAGGAAAATATTTAAAATAAGCTATGTACCCAAGAATTAATACACAACATTAATTAATTAATATACAATATATTAATATGGGCTTCCCTGGTGGCTCAGTGATAAAGAATCTGCCTGCCAAGGCAGGAGATGCGGGTTCAATCCCTGAGTTGAGAAGATCCCCTGGAGAAGGAAATGGCAAACCCACTCCAGTATTCTTGGCTGGAGAATCCCATGGACAGAAGAGCTAGGTGAGCTACAGTCCATGGGGTCGCAAAAAAGTTGGACACAACTTAGCAACTGAAAACAACACAGACATTCCCAACCCAACAGTTCAATGATTTGTCTTTCAAAATTGATAAATACACTTTCATTAAAAATGGTCTAACTCTGACAAAGCAACAAGGTTAAAAGCAATAAGCTGGCACAAGAATAAGTTGCTTAAATGGAGACGTGGTAAAGACAGATAATCCACACATAGCGTCTATCTCATCTGCCTACTCCCTCCCCGTATCGATTCTTCAGATTCATTTATATATTCAACAACATATTCAGGGGAAGCCTATTACAAGCTTGCACTTTGCTAGGCGCTAAAAATTTGAAAATGAGCTAAAATAAGTAGCATACTGAACTCTTGGGGCATCTATGCCAGAGAAATGAAAACTATGTTCACATAACATATTCGTAATAGTACAAACTGTAAATAGTTCAGGTGAATGTTTAAACAAACTGTGAAAGTTAGGTTACTTACAAAAGGGTAACATGAGGGGACTGTTCAATATCTTGACAGCAGTGGAGGATACACAAACCGACACATGTGATTAAAATGTATACACTTACATACACATATACACACACATGAACACAAGTAAATCAGGTGAAATCTGAAAAAGATCAGTGCATTGTGCCAATGTAAGTATATTGGTTGTCACATACTCTAGTTTTGCAAAATGCTAGCACTGGGATTAATTGGGTAAAATGTACATGGGATCTCTTAGTACAATTTCTTGTAAGTGTACATGAATCTATGATTATTTTAATACAAATCGAAACAAACAAAAAACACACAGATGTGACACCTTAGGAACACCATGGTGGTGCCAGCAGTGCCACTGGAGCCAGCTCCTGCTGAAGCTTGAACTTGAGTGGAGACGAGGATGAGGGGTGGCCCCAAAATGCCAAGGACTACAGTGTGAGCCATGGCAATGCTAGGAGTGGGACAGAAAGAAAGGGGCTGCTGTGCCTGGATCCTCCCTGGACGCTGTTGAGTGGCACTGCTGCTCATTCAGAAATAACTGGCACAAACACTTGGCCAAATGAGGAAAAAAGGCTAACACTTGTGGCTGCTCCCATAGTATCTGCAGGCTAGCCTTCCCCACCACCAAGATAGGGGATGATGAGATCACCTGATAGCTGTCACTGGAAAAACTGGCATGTGCACCTTAAACATATTAGTCCATGTCCTCGTGTAAGGGGAAACAGCCCATACCCTCGTAGAAGTAAAAAATATCATAGAACAAAGCATAAGCACAGTTCAGAGAAGAACTAAAGTGACCTTGTGCATGCGTGTGTGCATGCTCAGTCGTGTCCAACTCTTTGCAACCCCGTGAACTGTAGCCCACCAGACTCTGCTGTCCATAGGATTCTCCAGGCAAGAACACTGGAGTGGGTCACCATTTCCTTCTTGAGATCTTCCTAAAGCAGGGTTGAATCCGCATCTCCTGCAAGGGCAGGCAGATTCTTCACCACTGAGCCACAGGCAGGTGTACTACTGTAGTTTATGTTGATGAATACAACTAGCGGCAGTTTCTACCTTATGGCAGAAAGCGAAGAAGAACTAAAGAGCCTCTTGATGAAAGTGAAAGAGGAGAGTGAAAAAGTTGGCTTAAAACTCAATATTCAGAAAACTAAGATCATAGCATCTGGTCCCATCACTTCATGGCAAATAGATGGGAAAAGAGAGACAGACTTTATTTTGGGGGGCTCCAAAATCACTGTAGATGGTGACTGCAGCCATGAAATTAAAACATGCTTGCTCCTTGGAAGAAAAGTTATGACCAACCTAGACAGCATATTAAAAAGCAGAGACATTACTTTGCCAACAAAGGTCAGTCTAGTCAAAGCTATGGTTTTTCCAGGAGTCATGTATGGATGTGAGAGTTGGACTATAAAGAAAGCTAAGCACTGAAGAATTGATGCTTTTGAACTGTGGTGTTGGAGAAGACTCTCGAGAGTCTCTTGGACTGCAAGGAGATCCAACCAGTCCATCCTAAAGGAGATCAGTCCTGAGTGTTCATTGGAAGGACTAATGCTGAAGCTGAAACTCCAATACTTGGGCCACCTGATGCGAAGAACTGACTCATTTGAAAAGACCCTGATGCCGGGAAAGATTGAAGGTGGGAGGAGAAGGGGACAACAGAGGATGAGATGGTATCACTGACTCAATGGATATGAATCTCAGTAAACTCCGGGAGTTGGTGATAGACAGGGAGGCCATGGGGTGCTGCAGTCCATGGGGTTGCAAAGAGCTGGACACGACTGAACTGAAAAACTAATATTAACGGCTTAATTGATTGTACTTACATGCTTCTATGTGTTGGGGGTATCCTCTGCCATGAAGACTGAAGCCCACAACGGCTCATCTACTAGGCTTTCCATTTCTTCCCATGTTATGCAACAGACACATCAGAATCCAAGGAAAAAGTGAAGGTGGAAACTTACTGGCTGCTAAAGCACGCAGAGGTGTTATCCCAGTACAACATCGCCACCTGCCTGAGCCAGCATCCAAGTACACTCCCTTTTTTAGATGGCAGCTACTAACCTGCTTCTGGGTTCTTGTAACTGAACAACTGACTCATGGAGGCTTTGTGATTTTTCCAGACCCGTACTAGGACAAGTCAATTCCAATCCAATGATGAGCATGGTGGGAAGGTCCCAAGTGGGATTGCTAGTCAAGTGGGAAGGGTATACTCCAGAATGTGTTCCAGAACACCCCCAGGAGCACCTTGTTTTTACAACTACTTTACAACCTACACTACTGCCTGAAGCGATGCCAGTGGTTCAATAAGCCCTTGAATCACAGAACTTCCTTTGAATGCCTGACTCACTGATGGTTTGGCTAAGATGAATAGTGATGGTGTCCACAGGCTCTCAGGGCAGCTGCACAGCACCAACAAAGACTTGGGATAGACAAACGTAAGGATCAGTCAGCACAGCAGGATAATGGAAAGCTGTCGCCTCTGCTTCAATTGAGGAGTCACTATAACTGTGGGCCAACGGTGCCCATTCATTTCTGTATCGATGTTTTTGTGCTACAATGACAGGTAATACAGAGAACATATAGAATGCAGAGCTATTTTACTTTCTGGCTTTTTAAAGAAGTTTGTGGATTCCTGCTTTAGATAATCCCCCTAAGGACTATTAATTGAAATGTTATATTTATACTGAAACTTGGGCATCTGTCAATGGCCTTGCCAATGGTCTGGTGTGCCATGAAGAAAATTATATACTGGCAGATTGCAGATGTCCCTCTTTTAGGGTGAGGAGCTGTACAAACACATCATGGCTGGTAACTAAAGAATCTGGGTCACTAAAGCCCAAGGTGAGAATCCACACACTGATGAGAAAGGCTAGAATCAAGCCACTCATCATATCTGCTTTGCCCTGCCCTGCATAGTGATTTCCATCTAAATTCATCAATTACACATCTTTGCCCATCTACTGTCCATTGTTTCATATCATATAAAGTATACAAGATGTCACAATTTAAAAGCATAAATATACTACAGGTGTTGGGGGTTAGCTGTTCAGGACAATATAGTTAACAGTATTGCTCAGAGATTTGCCCTTTTTTCCTTATGTATTTAGTTGCTCAGTCGTGTATGACTCTTTGCGACCCCATGGACTGTAGCCCATCAGGCTCCTCTGTCCATGGGGCTTCTCCAGGCAAGAATACTGGAGTGGGTTGCCATGCCCTCCTCCAGGTGATAGTCCCAACTCAGGGATCGAACCCAGGTCTCCTGCATTGCAGGCGGATTCTTTACCGTCTGAGCCATATCAAATGTTTAGAAAGTGTTATTAAACTTAGTTTTAGGTGCACAGACATTTAAACCTTCCTGATAATTTGACTCTTGAACATTGTGAAATATCTCTGGTAGTCTTTTGTCTTTACCTCTTTCTTAGTTGATATTAATACAGCCAAATTTTTAATATTCATATGTTTATTATTTGGATGACATACCTTTTAACATGTTTTTACTATCATCATATTAAAGACTCAAAGACAATCTTTAGTAGGTAATTTGTCCCTTCAGTTTGGAGTTCTTTAGGCTGAAATATGTTAATATTTAGTATATGATTTATACGGTTGAATTTTGATGCACTATTTAATTTTGTTTTCTGTTTATTCTCTCTGTGTCTTGTGTCTCTGTTCTTCCCTTTTGGCAGAATTACTTTTGAATTAAGGAAACATTTTTTTAGAATTCCATTTTAAATGAAGTTTTGTCTTTTTAGGTACAGCACAAATGAACCTTGGAACAGTATAATTCCATATACCTGCTCCCACCCAACCACCAATGGTATTATGCTATAGTTATCATATGTATTACATGTATACAATATAAGCCTCAGAAAAAGTTTAAATTTCTTACATATACAAAGTATCTTAACACTAAATTTAAAATTTTAACATTCCTACATTATTTTAAATGAATTAAGAAAGGGGGGAAATCCTCTTTAATATGAAATTGATCATTTCTCAGATATTTCATTACTTACAAAATATCCAAGTTTGCTCTGGTTATCATTTCTCCCTGCACAATACTGTGGATTTGCAAGGTTCACTGTTCACTTTATCATTCTTAAATGATACTCTTGCTAGATGGAGAATGTTTGATTACCAGTACTTTTTTCTTTCAGTCCTTTAAACAAGGTATTCCACTGCCTTCTGACTTCCATGGTTTCTGATAAGAAGTCAACAGTTTCAAAACGTTTTTTCTCTGTCTATGCTATTTTCCTCTGGCTACTTTCAAGATTTGCTTTGGTTTTCAGAAAGTTTACTATGTCATTCTTAAACTTCAGCTTTGTCATATTCAAAATGTGTCTTTCAATAAATCTGGAACGTTTCCCATCTTTATTTCTCCATGTATTTTTTTCTGCCTCCTTCTCTCTATACCTTCTCCTACACAGATCAAAAGGAATTTTGCTCCAGGATGGATCACACCTAGGGTGACAACTGTACCTAATTTGGATAACTTTGATGAGGAGATGTGAACTTTGAGTCTAATGACATTTTAAAGAGATTTTACTGTTAAGAACTGATGTTGTAATATGCTGAGGTTTCCAGGGATGTTTGTATGGGGCAAATGTACTTTGCACATGAAATTATCCTGAATTTGAGGGTTCAGAGAGGGCGGACTGTAATGAAGTAAAGAGTGGCTCAAAACAAGACATATCCAGATCCTAATCTGTGGAACCTACATACAGTACATTATAGTGCAAAGAGTGACTATTAACTTATATGATAAAACACGTGATTAATTTCTAGATCAGGAGAAGTTATCCTGGATTATCAGTGCTGATATTAAATGGAATCATTTAATGATATTAAATAATTATTTAATGTACCCTTAAAAGATACAAAGAAGAGGAGAAGACACAGAGAAGACGAGGAGGAAATGAGACCACAGAGGTAAATACTGGAGTGGTATCCAGCCATAAGGAAAGAAATGCTGAGTCACCAAAGTTGGCAAAGGCAAAGAACAGATTCTCTGTTAGAACTCTAGAGGGAGTGCAGCCTCGCCAACACCTTGATTTTGGACTTTGGGCTTCCAGAAATGAGAGAAAATAGATTTCTGTTATTTTAAGGCCATTTGGTTTTGTTCTGTTATTTTAAGGTAATTTGTTATGACAACCACAGGAAAGAAATGTGCAGTAAATTTGTATACAATGTGAATTTTATGTTATGGACTTCCCATAACTAAAGTTGCTGGGTGGTATGGCAAGCTTATGTTAAGATTTTCAGAAACTGCCAAACTATTTCCCAGAGTCGCTGTACCACTGTACATTCCCAACAGCACTGTGTGGAAGAGCCAGTTTCTCCATTCATTCATTTTTGAGAGTCCCCTTAAAATGTGGTGTAGATACCAGACAATTTGTGTCTAACCCAAAGAGTTTCTCCTATTTTTTCTTCTAAAAGCTTTACAATCATAGATTTTATATATTTAAATCTATGGTCTAGTATGAGTTCATTTTTGTATATGGGATGAGACATGGGCTAACACTCATTTTTCACACATAAATACCCAGTCAGTTCATTACCACTGTTGAAAAAACTAACTTGTCTTCATTTTGCACCTTTGTCAAAAATCAATTCTACATATGTATGGAAATGTGCCTGTTACTATAGCTTTAACAAGTCTAATTATCAGGTAATGCTCCAACTTTTTCTTTTTCAATATTATTTTGCCCAGTATAAGTCCTATGCAGTTGTATATAAATTTGAGAAGTAGCTTATTAATTTCTATCAAAAATGTTTAATACTGCTGGGATTTTAATGGAGATGGCATTAAATACATAAATCAGTTTGGAGAGAAAATATATTCTAACAATATTATGTACTCCAGTCCAAGAAGATGGTTTAATTCTTTGTGTAATCAGATCTTTACTCTCAGTGATGTTTTACAGTGATGTTTTACAGTTTTAGAATACAGTCCTACATGTGATGTGCTCACTGTTTTTAAACTTAACAATTTTTTTAAAATTGACAATTGTTTTTTTCTAGTATATGGTACCCAGAAGTCTTGTTAAAATCACCCATTAGTTCTAACTTTCTTGTGGTATCCATTAGATTTTCTGTATGTCATCTTTAATGTAATTTTACTTCTTCCTACTGGTATGTTGGTGGGTTTTCCCATGGTTGCAGATTTCTCGGCAGATCTCAAGGGTTTTTTCTTTGTAGCTTTCATCTCTCTGATACTCAGTCCTGAGAACTCCATGATCTTGGTCTTCCTAGAGTCATCAACAAAAGGAGCCTAGACTCCATTTGGGTTCTCCTTTCCTGTACCATAGGCTGTTTTTTCCTGAACTGATCATCGCAAAGAATCTGCCTGCCAATCCAGGAGACACAAGAGACTTGGGTTCAATCCCTGGGTAGGGAAGATCCCCTAGAGAAGAAAATGGCAACCCACTCCAGTATTCTTGCCTGGGAAATCCCATGGACAGAGGAGCTTGGCAGGCTACAGTCCATGGGGTGGCAAAGAGTCGGATACGACTGAGCATTCACACACAGGTACTTTTCTCCTTGAGAATTAAACATATTAATCATACCATTTTGCAAGATTGCTCTGATAAAGTAGAAGTAACATGTTTCTAATATGCAGAGGTTTCCAAAGCAAGTGTACCATTTATCAAAATTAGCATGTTAAGTACAAAAACTACTAGTGTCAGCTTCAGTAAGACTTTACAGAAGTGTACTTTTAAATACTGTAATGCTTTACTACATATGACTTTACTGATGAAAACTAAGAATATTTTGCTAACTACACATGTACTTTATGAGGAAAATTATTGTCAGATGCAGGGATATCCCAAGTCATAGATCATAAAACAACTTAATTCAACATAATTAGACCCACATATTTGATCCTTTTTTCCTTGCATGATTAAAGTAGCCTCAGAGTTCTTGGAAGATTCCAGAATGACATGATTTTAAAATACTCAAAGACAAAGAGATTACTTGCCATACAGATTTCATCATCAGTGTTAAATTTTTATATCATTTCAAAATCACTTTTAGTATACACTTATAAAAATTAATTTTATGGTTATCAATTGTGTTTCCTTAGATCTTGATGTTTAAGGTTTAAAAATTTCCAGTCTCCTAAATTACAGGGTAAGATATAGAACAACACAATTTTAATAATGTCTATTTGGTTTTCCTACCTGTTAAATAGGAATAGCATTGGCATTAGCAAATATTAGCACCTACAAACATCTGTCCATGTACAGGGCACTGTTTTTTGGATGAAAGACCCCAAGAAGCTTAAGCAAGATCTCTGTTTCCGTGTTAGAAATAAAGGTAAATTGAATGACAAATAATGTTAATGCAAAAGAGGTATCAAAAATGGATATAAATTTTTTAAAAGGTATCGGTGCTTAAAATATTCAAATTACTGGAGATTATAGTTGAGGTAGAGCATATCAGTAAGTAGGAAGGGCAGGACAGGGATTAAAAAACAGTAAAGAAATAAAATGTGGGGCTTCCCTGGTGGCTCAGTGGTAAAGAATCAGCTGGCCAAAGCAGAAGACACAGTTTGGATCTCTGATTTGGAAACTCTCACAAGCCATGGAAAAACTAAGCCCATGCACCACAACTATTGAGCCTGGGAGCTGCAACTGCTGAGCCCATGTGCTGCAACTACTGAAGCCTGTGTGCCATACAGCCCATGCTCTACAACAAGAGAAGCCACTGCAATGAGAAGCCACACACCACAACTAGAGAGTAGCCCCTACTCGCCACAACTAGAGAAAAGCCCACACAGCAATGAAGACCCAGCCAAAGATAAATAAATAAAATTACTTGTTAAAAAATTAAAAGAAATAAAACGTGCCCTATATTGTACAACACAGGGAATATAGCCAGTATTTTTTGGTAACTATAAATGGAATATAACCTTCAAAAACTGTGAATCACTATGCTGTACACCTGCAACTTATATAATATTGTACATCAACTATACATCAATGAAAAAAAATCTTTTTAAAGAAATAACATGTTCCCGGCAGCACATTTTATAGTGAAATAGAAAATCTTTACCTAAAATGCTCATCTAATTGAAAACTTCCATACGAAAGCAATAATAGCAAATGGCTATTAAACAGGAGAAAGCAACTTCATTGTGCCAGAAAGTAAGGACACTGTCAAAGAAGAATGCACGTATTATAAGCTAATAGATGTCAAAGATGTCAAGCTAATAGATGTCAAACTAATAGGCTCCAACTGGCCAAATCCGGACTGTTCTGAGTATTAAAATAATTTTTGAATGAATATAACCCATTTAACAAAGAATCTATTCAACCAAATGATATATGTAAATAAAAGAAGCAATAAAAAGTTTGATGAGGAATGGGATATTTATATATATAAGTTTTAAGTGACTTCTCCTAGCCCACTATCCACTCAGGCCACAGCAGAGACAGCAGACTAAAAATGTCCTTCTCCCAGTCTTCCCCTGAAAGAAGTATATTTGCATACTTTAAAAGCTGCTGCCTGAGGGCTCCGGAGAAGGCAATGGCACCCCACTCCAGTACTCTTGCCTGGGAAATCCCATGGGTGGAAGAGCCTGGTGGGCTACAGTTCATGAGGTCACGAAGAGTCGAACATGACTGAGCGACTTCACTTTCACTTTTCCCTTTCATGCAGTGGAGAAGGAAATGGCAACCCACTCCAATATTCTTGCCTGGAGAATCCCAGGGACAGAGGAGCCTGGTGGGCTGCCGTCTATGGGGTCGCACAGAGTCAGACACGACTGATGCGACTTAGCAGCAGCAGCAGCAGCAGCAGTCTGAGGGCTCAGCTCCCAATCAGTCTGCATCTAGGTGCTGAGATCCACACCACATTAACAAAATGAAAAATAAAAATCATACGACCATCCCAATAGATGCAGAAAAAGCATCTGACAAAATTCAACACTCATTCATGATAAAACCTGATTAAAGTGGATACAGAGGGAATATATTTCAGCAAAATAAAGATCGGATATGACAAGCCCACATCTAACATTATACTCAATGGTGAGGAGCTGAAAGCTCTTTCATAAAAGCTGAAAGGATATACAATTGCATCAAAAAGAATAAAATACATAGTAAAATTTAACCAAGGAGGTGAAAAACCTGTGCACTGAAAACCGTAAGATATTGATGAAAGAAACTGAAGAAGACACAAATCAATGAAAAAACATTCCACACTCATGAATTAAAAGAACTAATACTGTTAAAATGTCCACACTATTGAAAGCAATCTACAGATTCAATGCAATCTCTATCAAAATTCAAATGGCATTTTCACAGAACTAGAAAACAATCCTAAAACTTGTAGGAACCACAAAAGACCCCAAATAACAAAAGCAATCAAGAAGTACAAAGTTGGAAGCATCATGCTTCCTGATGTCAAACTATATTACACAGCTAAAGTAATCAAAACAGCATGGCAGAAAGTTAAAAAATAGGAGGTACTATTAACAAAGAAAAGACCACAATTATTACTTTTAGTTACACATTGTTTTAGAGTTCCAAGCTAATGCAATAAGAAAAATAAAACTGAAAATGGTCAAAATTAGCATAATAATTGTCAGAATTGTTCTATAAAAGGGCTTCCCTGATAGCTCAGTTGGTAAAGAATCCGCCTGCAATGCAGGCAACCCCGGTTCGATTTCCTGGGTTGGGAAGATCCCCTGGAGAAGGGAAAGGCTACCCACTCCAGTATTCTGGCCTGGAGAATTCCATGGACAGTCCATGGAGTCGCAAAGAGTCAGACACGACTGAGCGACTTTCACTTTCACTTTCATGTTCTATATATAAAATCCAAGAAAAATTTTTCTGAAAAAGTATTAGATATCAAAATAGAGTGCAGCAAAGCAGGAAGACACAAATCTAATACAAAACAATCTATAGCCTATTATACCTCAGCAATAATAATTTGAAAATGTAGTAATTCCTAGATGCAAAAATTCTACAATTAACAATGTAAATTCTAACTGCCTTAAAATGTAATTTCAATGCAATTCAAGTTAAAAACTTCAAAATATTCTTTATATAACTTCAAAATATTTTTATATAACTCAATATTCTTTATATTACCCCATAACTAAAATGCATTTCTATGAGAAAATACTCAAGAAAAGCTGAAAATGTTTTAAAAAATGAACAATAAGTCTGCTATAAACAGTAAAAGTGAGTAAAACAGCGTAATGTTGGTGAAAGGTACTGCTTTATTTTTACTTTCTATTAGAGGAATGTCTTAATACACACTAAGTCTAGAGACTGCTATAATGAACCACCAACATCAACATCACCCAGCTTTGACAATTATTAACACTTTGCATATTGTTTTCAACATATGTTTTAGTTTGTTTCGTTCTACCAGAACATTCAAAAGCAAACCAGACATATCATATCATTTCACCCATAACTACTTCAGCATGATTGCAGGATATATGCCTAATAGGTTGGACTTTGAGCAAAACAAAAAAATGGTTTTAGGACAGGAAGAGAAGAATAAATTGAACTTTTTTTTATCAACGTTTATTGTTCACTACTGCTTATATAAACTGGGTCAAAATAGGATAAAGTTCTTAATTATCTGACCCAGTCTAAAAAACAATATGAACTCACCAACACTAACGTTAAGCTCCAATATGATATAAATAAACTCTGGATTAGATGTCACATTACACAAAGAAAACACCTTCTGAAAAAATATACAACTTACTTTGGCTTCAGTTTCTCCCCTGTGAAGAGTATATAAATGATGGACAGCACTTTGTGATGAGGACCAAGGATGAGTCAAAATTTGGAAGACGTGGAAGTCATGGCCAAGGGTATCTGTTGTGACTAGAAGCATTCCTGAAGGACACACCAAAAAAGGGTAAAAATAAACACCATTATGTATGTGGATGAAATATTTTCACAAAGCACTCATCATACTTTAAAATATTATTGAAGGGAAAAGTGACCAAATATATAAGAACTTCCTACAATTAAAAAAAAAATTAAAACACAGGACTTTTTTCCCGTGTGAATACAAAACCTTAAGGTCACATCAGTATTCAAGCATAGTGACATACTTACATGTCAAGATTTTATGATCTTCTCATACAACTAGTAGAGAAAAGTTTAAAATGCCGGAATCACAGAGTTCACAAGCATTTTAAAATAGCAAATCTGATAACAAAGAATGTGAAAGACTTTCCTCCATGGAATTAAAACCCAGTTTCACTTTTTCCATTTCTCAAAACCTGAATTCTAAGTTCCAAATTGAGTACTACTACAACTAATAATACCCTACTCAATTTACCAGTTTAAAACTTGTCTCCACTCTAGCCTATTTATTTAAATTCCCTACTGTCTTTCACAAAGCAAATTTTGATGAGATGTCATAGCTAAGAATTATGCACGTAACACAAGGTCACAAAAACTTTGGTTTCCTGTTCAATTTCACAGCTTTATATTTTACATTTAGGTCTTTCATCAATTTTGTGTTAATTTTTGTACAAAGTGTAAGGTATTAATCTTTTTTGAAAATGATGTTCAATTGTCTCAGCAGTATTTCTTGAAGAGACTAATCATTATCCATTAAACTGTTTATCTTTTATTCTACAGTCAATGTCAATCTGCCAAAGATCAACTGGCCCTATTAGGGTGGGTGTTTTCTGGAAGTCCTATTCTGTTCCATTGATATCTATGTCTATCATTCACTAATATCACACTTTCTTAACTTACTGTAACTTGGAAATCACATAGAACAAGTCCTTGTTTTCTGACCTTTTCCAAGATTGTTTTAGCTATTCCAATTCCTTTGCCTTTCCAAAGATTCAGCTTTTTGATATCTATATAATGGGGATAATGAACACCTTAACAATAATGAGTCATCTGATCTATGCACATCTCATATTTTTTGATATGTCTTGTTTTTTCTCTAGCATACTGATTTTATTTTCTTAGTGCTACTATAAATGGTACTCTATTTCAATTACCAAATTTTCCTTGGTTGTATATAGAGATATAACTTATTTATATATGTATCTGTATGCAAGGAGATCCAACCAGTCTATCCTAAAGGAAATCAGTCCTGAATATTCATTGCAAGGACTGATGTTGAAGCTGAAACTCCAATACTTTGGCCACCTCATGTGAAGAACTGACTCACTAGACAAGACCCTGATGCTGGGAAAGATTGAAGGCAGGAGAAGGGGACGACAGAGGATGAAATGGTTGGATGGCATCACTGACTCAACAGACATGAGTATGAGTAAGCTCTGGGAGTTGGTGATGGACAGGGAGGCCTAGCGTGCTGTAGTCCACGGGGTCACAAAGAGTCGCACACAACTGAGCGACTGAACTCAACTATATGCATACCTACATACTCTACAAATTCTAGGAGCTTTTATGTAGATTACATGGAATTTTCTTTCTAAACATACAGTATGTGAATAGACATAGTTTGATTTTTCTCCTTTCCACACTACACGAACTACATGCCTTTTTTTTTCTCTTGACCTGCTACTTTTGCTGAGGTAAACAAAAATGATGAGAGGCAATATTCATGCCTTGTTCCATGTTTTAGAAGAAAGTATTCAATCTTTAAGTATGATGCTAGTTGTAGGTTTTTTGTAAATGCTCTGTATCAACTTAAGGACATTATTTTCTACTTCCAATTTGTTGAGAGTTTTAATAATAAACAGATGTCAAATTTTGTCTAATGCTTTTCTGCACCTATGAGACGATTATGTGGTTTTTCTACTTTGGTCAATTAGTATGGTGCATTTTAATAATGAAAGGTTATCAAATGTGGAACAATCTTGCATTTCTGGGATAAACTCCACTTTGTCAAAATCCTTTATTACATGCTGCTGCAGTGAATTAGCTAATATTTTGTTGTTGTGAATGTGTTCCTGGGGGATATTGGTTTGTGATTTTCTTTTCTAATACTGTGTTTGTCTGTTTCTGGTATTAGGGTAAAGCTGGTCTGGTTGCATAATGTTCCTTTTCTATCTTATTTCTAGAGGAAATACTTTAATAAATGCCCAGTAAAATTTTCCAGTGAAGCTATGTGGGCCTTTTTTGTGTTCATGTGAAGACTTTAAGATATAGGAATTTAATTTCTTTTAAATTTTGTTAATATAAAATGTAACATAATTCTTATAATGTAAAATATATTGTAATGTTTCTTCTGGGAAGAATTACTCTCTGTAACTCAAGGAAATAGTCTGTAGGGTCTTTAGTAATGTCCACTTTGTCATTCAGGATATTGAAATTTTGTATCCTTTCTCTTGTTCTCTTGGTCAGCCTAGCTAGAACTCCTCAAAGAAACCATTATGATGTCACTGGTTTTCTCTTTTCCATTTCACTGATTTCTCTTCCTTCTTTGCTATCATGACCACCTATTACTATTTCCTTCATTGCCCTTGCTTTAGTTTTATTTTCTATTTCTTCAAGATTCTTAAAAGCTGAAGCTTAGATCACTGTGTCAGGAAGAAATGTTGTTTAGTTTCCAAACGTTTGGGTATTTTCCAGTTATCATTCATATACTAATTTCAAGTTTAATTCCACTATGATAAGAAATTAAAGTTTGTTTTATGTCTCAGAACAACGTATCTTGGTAAGTGTTCCAATACACCTGAACACTTGGTGTATTCTTTCAGTGTCAATCAAGTTAATTGATAGTGTTATTGGATGTTTAACATCCTTACTTATTGTTTGCCTACTTTTGTGTTCTATTACTGAGTAGAAGTTAACATCTCCAAGCATAATTATGGATATTTTTTTCAGTTATACAAGCTCCCTAAATTTTAGCCCTATTTTTTTAGGTTCATACACATTTAGGATTGTTAAGACTTCTTGGTGAATCACATCTTTTATCATAATGTCCCATTTTGACCTTAGTATTTCCCTTATTCTGAAGCCAACTTTCTCTGGAGTTAATATTACTACTTCAGCTTTGCTTTGATTGATGTATGCATGGAATATACTTTTCTATTATTTTACTTTCACAGTCAATATAATTATAAAATGACTCTGTTTTGGATAATAACTGGGGTTAAGTTTTGGGTTGTTTTAATTCAAATCTCAAACTTTTATTATTAGTATAGATTGGTCACATTTAGTGTAACTTGTGGGTAAGGCTGGATTTACATCTACCATTTTGTTACTTTTTGTTATTTTTCTGATTGTACCCTTGTGGGTTTTTTTCCCCTTGATTTTTAAAAAATTTTTACTTGCTATTGGAGTATAGTTGATTAACAATACTATGTTAGTTTCAGGTGTACAGCCAAGTGATTCAGTTATACTTATACATGTATCTATTCTTTTTCAAGTTCTTTTCCCATTTAGGATTTTACAGAATATTGAGTAGAGTTCTCTGTGTAATACGGTAGGTCTTAGTTGGTTACCTCTCTTAAATTTCACCCTTGTTTTTACTTTTGCTTATTTATCTGCTCTTGCTTCCTTCCCTTTTTTAGATAATTTCACTATTTTTAATATCAAATTTTAATTCACGTATTGGTTTTACTGGTTGTTTCAGAAATTAAAATATACATATTAAAATGTTTGTGTGTTTGTTAATATTTTGTCCAGAATATATTTGCTTCCTGTGAGAAACAGAAGCAAAATAGTATTTTGTAATTCTTAAAACTTCTTTGTTGAAGGAATATCAAGCACCTATGGAAAGATAAAGTGGGCGTTTATATGAGAAGATGAAGTATATATGAGTTTTCTATTTATTGGCTAACATATGGTACAGCTCCAATCATTACATTTGATTAAAAAATAGCATATTAGATGCCAGTATCTTGGCTATTTCCATGAGAATACATTTTGGATGATGAACCGTGTCATTTATTGAGATCTATAACAATTTATTTAACATTGCCACCCACTCTGTGCATAGCTATCAGCACGAGGTCAATAAATACTGTTGTAATTCAAACAATAAATTTCAAACATTGGACATGTTCTTTTTTGTGGACAGTATTTCTTGACTCCTATTTTTTGCTTAGTTATAGTAAGTCTGAATTATCACAATTCTACTACTATGTTTTGATTCCACATTCCCATAACAAAATTATTTCTGCACATGAAAAACAATTCAGTGGAAACATCATTATGACAGGAAATGTGATGCACTTGTATTTATAGCACAAATATATTACTCATTCCCAAATGTAAACTTCACTTTCTTTTATTAGCATATCAATGATTTACTCATAATTAGCATTCACGTAGTAGTCCCTATTAGCCAAATCAAGACTTTTATTGTTTTGCATATAAAAGATAATCACAAATAAAAACTTTTCAACATGCTCCTAGTTTTTCAAACTGGCATCAATACTTCTAACATGCAAAACAACTTCAAATTTTAAAACAATTAGCCAATGAAAATCTATCATGATTATCTTCTTGTATCCTGTCTCAAAAAGTTTTCCTCCACTTATTCATGCAAATACAGCTTATATAACTCAGAAATAAGCCCAAATTTTGACAAAACTTTAAAATAATTTTTAAAAAAAATTTTATAGAGAAGAAAGGAGGAAATAACTAGTGTAGTACTATACCAATAACGTGCTTCCTTTGAATTTATAATTTCCTCTTTTGCACACATTCTGCAGGAAGAAATGACAAGCTTTTTTTTTTCTAGAAAACAAGTTAAAAAGCAGATATACATAAAAGGAAAAACTTGTACAGAGTAGACTGTGGCTTGAGAACTATTTATGCAGCATCAGAAGACTAAACCAGACTCCAGCCTGGCTATAAACTAAACCCACGCCCCAAACGAGGTGCCAAGCCACAAAAAGCATTTGCGTCATCTGGGAATACAAGGAAAAGAAGGACTTCTAATTATAGGGCCTGGAAGCGGAAGCCTAGAGTGATTAGCTGTTTAGGCGCTGCTGTATGTTTATCTGGAAGCTTCCTTTCCTTCACTCTCAGCCTTAAGTTTGATAGATGAGCGCTAGCATTAGAGGGTGGGGACTAAAGCTGCTGATGGTACATGGCGTTCCCCAAAATCTGAGGTAGCTGAAGACTGAACATTAAGGCTTTTGTGGCCTCATAAGAACATAAGTCTTTTCAACTGGGCGTCAGCTGGTTAGCCCAAAAGGCAAAATTAAAGAGTAGCAAACCTCAACTGGGCATATGCTATAAAATCTTGGAAACTTGACTAGGGATGTCTTTTCTGCCATATCCTATTTATAACACCTACCTAATTCTATGGTTCTTTATCACATGCACACATATGAACTGGAAGACAAATTACCAGCTCATTCACACTCTCCTCCAAAAAGAGACACAACCACTGATATGTTGGGTCAAATGAAAATCTTCACAGGAATTCAGATTATCATCACTCACAAATAACTGTATTTTTTAGTATTAATTATTGCAAAGTTAATACTTTCCCATCAACATCTGTAGAGATGAAAACCTAAAAATTATTCAAGTTTGTAATTTGCAAACATCCTAACACCTTTATTTAAATAATTACTTTCTTCCTTTCACTTTACATCACAGAAATTGTTACTGTTCTGAAAATATCTTTGGCCATATCCAGTGGCCACAATCAAGACAGAGAACATGTGAAAAAATTCCCGTCTGTCCACATGCAGTCCATCCCCTCCCCATCACCTGGCACCGGAAACACTGACTGACTTTCTGTCATTATAAATTAATGGTGGCATTAGTGGTAAAGAATCTGCCTGCCAACACAGGAAATGCAGGTTTGATTACTAGGTCAGGAAGATTCCCTAGAGGAGGAACTGTGGTGTTGGAGAAGACTTGCGAGTCCCTTGGACTGCAAGGAGATACAACCATTCAATCCTAAAGAAAGCCAACCCTGAATATTCATTGGAAGGACTGATGCTGAAGCTCCAATACTTTGACCACCTGATGCGAAGAACTGACTCACTAGAAAAGACCCTGATGCTGGGAAAGATTGAAGGCAGGAGGAGAAGGGGACAACAGAGGATGAGATGGTTGGATGACATCACCAACTCAATGGACATGAGTTTGAGCAAACTCTGGGAGATAGTAAAGGACAGGGAAACATGCTGTGTCCATGGGGTCACAAAGAGTCAGACACGACTGAGCAACTGAACTGAACTGAGGTACATTTAATTTGATAAGAAACTGAGAAAATGTTTTTCCAAGGCAGCAGTATCATTTTACTTTCCCATGAACTCCATAATTTTGCAACATTTGGTACTGCTGATATTCTTAAATTTAATCACCTCAGTGAGTACTTGGTGGGTTTCTTATGGTTTAAAAATGCTATACTCCTTGGTGATCAGTGATGCTAGGGTGCTAAACAGTTATTTGCATATTTCGTTGACTTAACTGTTCAAATCCTTTGCTTATTTTAAATTGTTTTGTCCTTATTTTATATACATTAAAATTATATTTATATTATAAAATATTAAAAAATATATATATATATCAGATATATTCTCATAGCTTATATATCCCAGTTCATTTGCTTAACCATAAGTTTCCCAAGTAATGAAGAACAATCTGATGGTTTGTTTTTTTGGTGTCCTATCTAAGCAATCGTCCTCTATGCCTCCCGGGTTACAATGATAAAATCTTTACATTTCCTTTTTGAAGGTTTATAGTATTAGGTCTTAAATTAAGTGTATGATTGATTTTGAGTTAAATTTTTGTGTATGGTGTTAAGGAAAAGTTTTGCTGTTGTTCAGTAGCTAATTTGTGTCCAACTCTTTGTGACCCCATGGACTGCAGCACAACAGGCTCCTCGGTCCTTCACCATCTCCCAGAGTTTACTCAAATTCATGTCCATTGATTCAGTGATGCTATCCAACCATCTCATCCTCTGCCACCCTCTTCTCCACCTGCCCTCAATCTTTCCCAGTATCAAGCTCGTTTCCAAGGAGTCAGCTCTTCATATCAGGTGGCCAAAGTATTGGAGTTTCAGCTTCAGCATAAGTCCTTCCAATGATATTCAGGGTTGATTTCTTTTAGGGTTGACTCATTTGATCTCCTTTTGTCAAGGGTCTTCTCTAGCACCACAATTCAAAACCATCAATTCTTCAGCACTCAGCCTTCTTCATGGGCCAGTTCTCATATCCATACATGATTACTGGAAAAACCAGTTTACTTTTCACCAAATGGATACTCCAGTTGTTCTAGGACCATCTGTTGAGAAAATCACGCTTATCCCTACAGTGAATTAGTTAACACTTTGGTCAAAAATCAAATCATCATGAGTTTATCAATTCCTGGATCCTATTCCATCCATCTATGACTATATTTACCCAAAACTATCCTTTCTACATTACTAAATACTTATTTAAGAAAGTATACAATTAATCTCAAAAATACACAAGCAACTCCTGCAGCTCAATTCCAGAAAAATAAACGACCCAATCAAAAAGTGGGCCAAAGAACTAAACAGACATTTCTCCAAAGAAGACATACAGATGGCTAACAAACACATGAAAAGATGCTCAACATCACTCATTATTAGAGAAATGCAAATCAAAACCACAATGAGGTACCATTACACACCAGTCAGAATGGCTGCTATCCAAAAGTCTACAAGCAATAAATGCTGGAGAGGCTGTGGAGAAAAGGGAACCCTCTTACACTGTTGTTGGGAATGCGAACTAGTACAGCCACTATGGAGAACAGTGTGGAGATTCCTTAAAAAACTGGGAATAGAACTGCCATATGACCCAGCAATCCCACTGCTGGGCATACACACCGAGGAAACCAGAATTGAAAGAGACGCGTGTACCCCAATGTTCATCGCAGCACTGTTTACAATAGCCAGGACATGGAAGCAACCTAGATGTCCATCAGCAGATGAATGGATAAGGAAGCTGTGGTGCATATACACAATGGAATATTACTCAGCCATTAAAAAAAATACATTTGAATCAGTTCTATTGAGATGCATGAAACTGGAGCCCATTATACAGAGTGAAGTGAGCCAGAAAGAAAAACACCAATACAGTATACTAATGCATATATATGGAATTTGAAAGATGGTAACGATAACCCTATATGCGAGACAGAATAAGAGACACAGATGCATAGAACAGTCTTATGGACTCTGAGGGAGAAGGTGAGGGTGGGATGTTCTGGGAGAATAGCATTGAAACATGTATATTATCATATGTGAAACAGAACACCATTCCATGTTCGATGCATGAGACAAATGCTCAGGGCTGGGGCAATGGGATGACCCAGAGGGATGGGATAGGGAGGGAGGTGGGAGGGGGGTTCAGGATGGAGAACACATGTAAACCCATAGCTGATTCATGTTAATGTATGGCAAAAACTACTACAATATTGTAAAGTAAGTAGCCCCCAACTAAAATAAATAAATTTATTAAATAAAAAAAAAAAGAAAGAAAAAAAAAAGTATATATTTAAGTAAGTCAGAAATTTAGGTAGTGTCAGTTTTTTTAATTTATTCATCTTTTCAAGATTGATTTGACTATTTTATTTTAGATCCTTTGAATCTCCATATACTTTTAGAATAAGCTTCTGTTGATTGCTTCTGGTTTAAATATTCACTTTTAATAAAGTTAACTATTAGTGAACAATATTAACACAAAATACTAATAGGATATCAAAGCACAAAAGTGATAAAATATCTTTATGAAAATGTGGTTTTCTCTCATAACTAAATATATGATTTTTCTTATCATATACTATTATAATCATCACAACATAGAGGTCACTAGGATGTCAAAAATGTACAATTTTTAGGTAAAGTAGTTATCTTGGGGACTTTATTATGTACCAACACAATGCTATTGCCCTATACAGATACACATACACAAACACAGTTCAGTTTAGGCACTCAGTCATGTCCGACTCTTTGCAACCCCACGAATCGCAGCATGCCAGGCCTCCCTGTCCATCACCAACTCCCAGAGTCTACCCAAACTCATGTCCATCGAGTCGGTGATGCCATCCAGCCATCTCATCCTCTGTCATCCCCTTCTCCTCCTGCCCTCAATCTTTCTCAGCATCAGGATCTTTTCCAGTGAGTCGGCTCTTCACATGAGGTGGCCAAAGTACTGGAGTTTCAGCTTCAACATCAGTCCTTCCAATGAACACCCAGGATTGATCTCCTTTAGGATGGACTGGTTGGATCTCCTTGCAGTCCAAGGGACTCTCAAGAGTCTTCTCCAACACCACAGTTCCAAAGCATCAATTCTTCAGCACTCACCTTTCTTCACAGTCCAACTCTCACATCCATACATGACCACTGGGAAAACCATAGCCTTGACTAGATGGACCTTTGTTGGCAAAGTAATGTCTCTGCTTTTAAATATGCTATCTAGGTTGGTCATAACCTTCCTTCCAAGGAGTAAGCACCTTTTAATTTCATGTCTGAAATCACCATCAGCAGTGATTTTGGAGCCCAGAAAATAAAGTCTGACACTGTTCCCACTGTTTCCCCATCTATTTCCCATGAAGTGATGGGACCAGATGCCATGATCTGAGTTTTCTGAATGTTGAGCTTTAAGCCAATTTTTTCACTCTCCTCTTTCACTTTCATCAAGAGGCTTTTTAGTTCCTCTTCACTTTCTGCCATAAGGGTGGTATCATCTGCATATCTGAGGTTATTGATATTTCTCCCGGCAATCTTGATTCCAGCTTGTGCTTCTTCAAGCCCAGCATTTCTCATGATGTACTCTGCATATAAGTTAAATAAGCAGGGTGACAATATACAGCCTTGACGTACTCCTTTTCCTATTTGGAACCAGTCTGTTGTTCCATGTCCAGCTCTAACTGTTGCTTCCTGACCTGCATACAGGTTTCTCAAGAGACAGGTCAGGTGGTCTGGTATTCCCATCTCTTTCAGAATTTTCCACAGTTTATTGTGATCCACACAGTCAAAGGCTTTGGCATAGTCAATAAAGCAGAAATAGATGTTTTTCTGGAACTCTCTTGCTTTTTCGATGATCCAGCAGATGTTGGCAATTTGATCTCTGGTTCCTCTGCCTTTTCTAAAACCAGCTTGAACATCTGGAAGTTCACGGTTCACGTATTGCTGAAGCCTGGCTTGGAGAATTTTGAGGATTATTTACTAGTGTGTGAGATGAGTGCAATTGTGCGGTAGTTTGAACACTCTTTGGCATTGCCTTTCTTTGGGATTGGAATGAAAACTGACCTTTTCCAGCTTTTTTTACACAAATGCAAAAGCAGTACTAAATAAATGTCACAGACAATCCTTGCCACAAGTTCATAATAAAATACAATTTGAATGAATGAAGGTTAACAGGAATTTGGTAGACAGATCACTCTGCTTAGAAGATACATTTTATATAGTAAGACTGTAAGATTTAATTTGAAAGGTAAATTTGGAAATGTAGGAATTTCCAAATGAATGCCATTTGATGTACTTTAGAAATGCACAAAAGCAGAAACTTTAAATTTTCTGGATGGAGCTTATACAGAGGTGGATACATGTGTATGTATGTGTGTGTAGAAATTCACCAAGCTATACACTTCAGATTTGTGCACACAATCTGTATCATATAATTACAGCTCAAGAAAAATGAAGATGAACCGAAACAATAACAAGGATGAGGGAACAAGATAATCTTTATGGTTTTATCTAGAGTAAAAGAAGAGAGAGATGATAAGATGCTAAATAGAGCAGTTAGAAAGTTAAAACTCTACCCGTATAAGTGGAAAAAAAGACACATCAAAAAATAAACAAAAAACATAGCAGTCACAGAGGGATGTATATGAAATGACAATACATAGTAAGGAGTCAACAAAGAGGTCTACAAGCCTCAGATGTGCAACTTGGCCATATGATGGTCAAAGCACCATTATTCATGAGTTCCACTTTGTATACATGAAAATACAGCAGATTTAGTTCAGAGTTCTAGCAGGGGAGATGAGAAACTATGTAACACATAACAATTAGATGGAAGATAAAACTGGGTCATCACTTAGCACTTTCACTTTAGGAGTATTTGCAAATGTAACAGATATTTTTCTTAGCCCATCAGAAAGATATGATTTGAAAGGAAAGACTAACAACAGTAACAAGAACAATCAAGAACTCCTCATGAAGTAATCAAAGGTATGGTGTGGGGGTGGGGGAGCCAGGTTTGTTCCCGATTAAATAATATTATTTCTTCTATGCTGTTGGTATGCCTTTGTTTAGATTATATATATCAAGTTTGAGTAGACTGCTGTTTTTATGTTTTCTTTTTCATCAGTTCATCTTCCATTCCTAAATCCATTCCCCATTACCACCCTTTCCCCACCATAAGTACCCATCATATTGAATTTAATATATGTTCTTTGAAATATATTTATCCTTGAAAATTTTTCAGAGTACTGGTCAAACTATTTAAAGATATATATATAAAATATGTACAGGCAGAGTGTTAATCACTCAGTCATGTCCAACTCTGTGTGACTCCATGGACTGCAGCCCGCCAAGCTCTTCTGTCCATGGGATTCTCCAGGCAAGAATACTGGAATAGGTTGCCATTCCCTTCTCCAGAGGATTTTCCCAACCCAGGAGTCAAACGCCGGTATCCTGAATTGCAGGCAGATTCTTTACCATCTGAGCCATCAGGGAAGCCTCCAATATGTATATACATATATTTAATATATGGCAAGAATATAGACCAATCTGAACGAGGAAACTGAAATAAGCCTGCAGCTGGGGAAGGGCCAGAGTATACAAGAAGAGTGGAAAGGAGAAGGGACAACGATATTCAAGTGCTTAAGCATTTTAAAGTTGTCCTGATAAGCAAAAGTTCAATTCAATCTTGGCTACTTTGCCTGTATCTACTTGGTTACAGAAATCCGTTTTTACTTTTTTCAAAATTTAATAGTGGATCTAACACAATACTTGCAGCTGCAGTGTTACGGGCATTTATATGTACCTCACATTTTTACATGGTAGGTATGCCACTGTATGTATTCACATCTTTCATTAATTCATTATTAATTGAGTACCTTTGCTATGGCCACTGCATGTATTGACATCTTTCATTAGTTCATTCAGTAATAACTGAGCCACTGTATATACTCACATCTTGCATTAGTATGAAAGATGCCACTGTATGTATTCAGTGTCTTCATCTTTCACTAGTTTATTCAGTATTAACTGAGCACCTTTGCTGTGGCAGTGGTGATAGCGAAGGAGTAGGGTTCCTTCTTATTGATGGACATTCAGAATCCAGGGCTGCATTAGGACTTTCATAGACCTTGGACATTTTTGCCTTCTTTGGCCCCCTCTTCCATGAAAAAACTATTTTATGACTAAAGTTGCTGGTTTAAATGGATATTAAGGCATTCCACTAAAAGTTTTATATATATTCTTGCATTTTAAAGGAATTAAACATTTTGGTGGGACCCTAAAATGACTGTGGGCATGGTGCCTACTGTACTTTATGGCAAATCACACCTGAAAAATTCCCTCTGACTCTCATATAAGCCCAGTGCCACAGTGAATGTAGAGCAAACACAACAAATTCTTCAAGGAGTAACCCATTACGTGAGTAAAAGATATCACTTTACAAGATGAAAAACAGGAGAGTAACTACAGACTTCTAATGGAAACATCCCCGTGTCAGGGTCGGGGAGGAGGCAATAAACTCTTCAAACTGCTTTTGCACTGCTAGTGACATAGCATAAGTGACTAACACTAAGACACCTAAAACTGTCAGCTGAGAGGAAAAATCTAAAGCCACCTAATTTTATAAATTGAGAAGACATTGTAAATGTTAACAAAAATCAAGACAAGGTATTTTTCTGACCACTTGCTATGATCAATGGGGAAAACTGCAAAAAACAAAAAAAAATCCAACTTTTTAAATGATTAACCCAAGACCACCAACACCTTTCAATATATAGCATTTAAATAACCAGAAAAATGCCAAGTCTGTTAAAGATGCAGCCAAGCATTCAGAGGGGTTCATGTTTAATCTACTTTACTAGAGACCCAACATTCATTTTCCTCTTATTAATGGATGGAAAAGCAATTTCCCTGCCAAGGAAGAGTAATTATTTAAAAAGTGGATGTGTTGCCCTTCACAGCTCTAGGCTACTCAGCTGGCAGAAGTAACGCCTCTGGAAAGCAGATCAATTATTTACTGAATTAAAGACAACAGGTCTGTGTGAGAAACATCAGGCCACACTGCAGAGAGCTGAGAATTTCTTCCTTATGTTTCTAATCTGATTAATTAAAAAATACATATCTCCTTTGATGTCAAATGTCATGAAACTAATAATATTCCCATCTAGTGTACCAAGTCACAAAAATGTAACATATTTTCCACAAGATACTTTTAATTTCAATATTAATTATGTGTGATATGCACCTGCATTTAATATAATTTGTATCATGGAACAATCCCACAATTGAGGGAGGGAGACAATTTTTGTTCAAATCAGAAATTGGACATAAGTTGGTTTTAATCAACAAACGACTAAGTACATTAAATTTATACCTTATCATGGCCCTGATCATGTTGTTGTTCAGTCGCTCAGTCATGTCTGACTCTTTGCGACCTATGGACTGAAGCATATCAGGCTTCCCTGTCCTTCACTATCTCACTCAGTTTATTCAAATTCAAACCACTGAGTCTGTGATGCCATCCAGCCATCTCATCCTCTATTGTCCCCTTCTCCTCCTGCCCTCAATCTTTCCCAGAATCAAGGTCTTTTCTAATGAGTCAGCTCTTTGCATCAGGTGACCAAAGTATTGGAGCTTCAGCAACAGTCCTCATAATGAATATTCAGGACTGATTTCCTTTAGAATTGACTGGTTTTATCTCCCTGCAGTCCAAGGGACTCTCAAGAGTCTTCTCCAACACCACAGTTCAAAGCATCAATTTTTTGACGCTCAGATTTCTTTATGGTCCAACTCTCACATCCATCCATGACTACTGGAAAAACCATAGCTTTGACTAGACGACCTTTGTTGGCAAAGTAATGTCTCTGCTTTTTAATATGCTGTCTAGATTTGTCATAGCTTTTCATCCAAGGAGTTAAGTGTCTTTTAATTTCATGGCTGCAGTCACCATCTGCAGTCATTCCGGAGCCCTAGAAAATAAAGTCTGCCACTGTTTCCACTGTGTCCCCATCTATTTGCCATGAAGTGATGGGACTGGATGCCATGATCTTAGTTTTCTGAAAGTTGAGTTTTAAGCCAGTTTATCACTCTTCTTTTTCACCTCAACAAGAGGTTCTTCAGTTCCTCTTCGCTTTCTGCCACTAGAGTGGTATCATCTGCAGTTTGACCACTCTTCGGCATTGCCCTTCTTTGAGATTGCAATAAAAACTGACCTTTTCCAGTCCTGTAGCCACCGCTGAGTTTTCCAAATTTGCTGGCATATTGAGTGGAGCACTTTAACAGCCTCATCTTTTAGGATTTTAAATAGCTCAGCTGGAATTCCATCACCCCCACTAGCTTTGTTCATAGTAATGCTTCCTAATGCCCAACTGACTTCATACTCCAGGATGTCTGGTTCTAGTTGAGTGACCACACAATTGTGGTTATCCGGGTCATTAAGACCCTTGCTGTACAGTTCTCCTGTGTCTTCTTGTCACCTCTTAATCTCTTCAGCTTCTGTTAGGTCCTTGCCATTTCTGTCCTTTATTGTGCCCATCCTTGCATGAAATGCTCCCTTGGTATCTCCAATTTTCTTAAAGAGATCTCTAGTCTTTCCCATTCTATTGTTTTCCTCTGTTTCTTTGCACTGTTCACATAAGAAGGCTTTCTTATCTCTCCTTGCTATTCTCTTGAACATTACATTCAGTTAGTTGGGTATTTTTTCCCTTTTTCCTTTGCCTTTCAGTTCTCTTCTTTTCTCAGCTATCTGCAAGGCCTCCTCAGACAACCACTTTGCCTTTTTTCATTCTTTTCCTTTGAGATGATTTTGGTCACCGTCTCCTGTACCTGGTGGCTCAGGCTATGATAAAGAATCTGCCTGTAACGGAAGGAACCCAGGTTTGATCCCTAAGTCGGGAAAATCCCCTGGAGAAGGAAATGATTACCTACTCCAGTATCCTTGCCTAGAGAATTCCATGGACAGTGAAGCTGGTAGGCTACAATCCATGGGGTCGCAAAGAGTCAGACACGACTGAGCAACTAACACTTCCAAGATTACAAAGACAGATAAGACAATTAATTAATGTAACTACTCAGTGTATACTTACTATCAACTATGTGGAAAGTACCAGGCTAATAATATCTGGGAACAAAATAAAAGCATACCTCTAACAGAAAACATGTTGAAAGGACACTCTAGATGAGTGTAAATAAATTAAAAACTAGGATGAGGGAGGTTAACAACAAAGACAACAACAACAGTTAATATTTATTAAGGTCTCACTATACTTTAGGTATTGTTTAAGATAACAATACAGCCCTCATTTTATTGATGAGGAAACCAAAGTACTGGGAGTGATCCAAGCAGATTAAGTAACTTGCCCTATTAAGCAGCCAGGTGAAGGGGGGACATGATATCTTACATAGGGTCAGGTAAGTTTTCCCAAAATGATATTTGAGATGAGACTCAAGAGACAACAGGGCTTCCTTGGTGGCTCAGATGGTAAAGAAACTACCTGTTATGCAGGGGAACCCGGATTAGATCCCTGGGTCAGGAAGGTGCCCTGGAGAAGGGAATGGCTACCCACTCCAGTATTCTTGCCTGGGAAATCCCATGGACAGAGGAACCTCGTGGCTCCTTTGCAACCCCAAAGAGTCAGACACAACTGAGCAACTAACACCTTCAAGAGATAAATAAGAGGCAGGAAAATGAGGGTTCCAGGCAGAGATAAAATGATGTAGCATGTTTAAGGAGCTGAAAAATAACTAGCATGGCCAAATATGGGAGGAAACATGTTGATCAGGTTGAAGCAGAAAACTTGTGCCACGCTGTAATACTTTTAGACAATATACTCAATAATAATAAAGTTGTCGAAAGATGTTTGTATCATTAACATTTAATATTTCTCACAAAACATTTGAATACCTTAAAATGGAAGTAAACATGGAACATGATACAACAATCATAGCTGAACAGAATAACCTAGAAGTGGGCTGGGATCAAATAAGACTTCTTTTTAAAAACAAGAGTAACTGAATGATTCTCATACATATGGTTATAGAATAAATGTCTGTATCGCCCCTAAATTCCTATAATGAAATGCCAGAAACCTAGTGTGGTTATATGTGGAGTTGGGGGTGGGAGCTATATGTGGAGTGGGGTTGAAGTGGGTGGTATCGATGGAAGTAATTAAGCTTCAGTTCAGTTCAGTCGCTCAGTCGTGTCTGACTCTTTGCGACCCCATGAATCGCAGCACACCAGGCCTCCCTGTCCATCACCAACTCCCGGACTTTACCCAAACCCATGTCCATTGAGTCAGTGATGCCATCCAGTCATCTCATCCTCTGTCGTCCCCTTCTCCTCCCGCCCCCAATCCTACCCAGCATTAGGGTCTTTTCCAATGAGTCAACTCTTTGCATGAGGTGGCCAAAGTATTGGAGTTTCAGCTTCAACATCAGTCCTTCCAATGAACACCCAGGACTGATCTCCTTTAGGATGGACTGGATGGATCTCCTTGCAGTCCAAGGGACTCTCAAGAGTCTTCTCCAACACCACAGTTCAAAAGCATCAATTCTGCGGTGCTCAGCTTTCTTCACCATCCCACTCTCACATCCATACATGACCACTGGAAAAACCATTGCTTTGACTAGACAGACTTTTGCTGGCAAAGTAATGTCTCTGCTTTTAAATATGCTATCTAGGTTGGCCATAACCTTCCTTCCAAGGAGTAAGCACCTTTTAATTTTATGGCTGCAATCACCATCAGCAGTGATTTTGGAGCCCAAAAAAATAAAGTCTGACACTGTTTCCACTGTTTCCCCATCTATTTCCCATGAAGTGATGGCACCAGATGCCATGATCTGAGTTTTCTGAACGTTGAGCTTTAAGCCGACTTTTTCACTCTCCTCTTTCACTTTCATCAAGAGGCTCTTTAGTTCTTCTTCACTTTCTGCCATAAGGGTGGTGTCATCTGCATATCTGAGGTTATTGATATTTCTCCCGGCAATCTTGATTCCAGCTTGTGTTTCTTCCAGCCCAGCGTTTCTCATGATGTTCTCTGCATATAAGTTAAATTAAGCTTACATGAGGTCATATGGGTGAGGCCCTGATGTGAGAGTATTAGTGTCCTTGTAAGAAGAGACACCAAAGAGATAGCTTTCTTTCTCTCTCTCCTTGCTCCCTTGCATCAAGGAAAGGCCATGTGAGGACACGTTAAGGTGGCCATTCGTTAGTGATGAAGAAAAACCTCAGGAGAAACCATCAGCCAAACCTTGATCCGGATTTCCAGCTTCAAACACTGAGGAAAGAGATTTCTGTTGTTTAAGCCACTGAGTCTACGGTATTGCCTTCTGGCAGCCTGAGCTAACACATGTTCACAGGTTATTGTCTAAACCACATATCATAGAGAGCATTTTACATGCTCAAATGACCAGTCAATAGGCTTTTGGGCTGGATTTATAAAATCCAAAGAGGCTGTTCTTCCTCTATGAGAAACTGATGAAAAACCAAATCAAACTTATAAAAAAAATACTACTGAAAACTAAGTTCAATACAAAGTAAGTAAAAGTAGCTGCTCTCACACTGAGCAGAACAGAAGGAAGAAGAGTTCAAACAGGTGAGGGTAAGGAGAACTCAGCAACCTTTTGAATAATTTTCAGTGGCTCCATTTGAGCTGATGTGACAGATCAGAACACTGCCCCCACAAAAATACAACTCTGTACCCAATTAATCAAGAGAGTTAAGATTAATAACGCCAAAAGCTTTGAACAAAGAGAGCTGACAACTGCTGAAAGAGGAAACTATCAAATCTAGTTGAAATAGTCCTCAAAATTATGGGCAAAATACAGATGCTGACAGTCAGAAAAATGCTAAAAGAAGTCATCTTCATCACAGAAATCAGAAATAGCCAAGAGAAGTGTGTTACTTAGGAAAGTACAGAAGTAATTCAAAGGAAGAAGGATAATATCTTGGAAAAAATGATGAAGTAGCAAAAAGTAGGGACCAACCGTGACCTAAACCTGATACATTATACAAAAAAATAACACAAAGGTGATCATAAATTTAAATATAAATGTGAAAATAAAATCCTGTTAGAAAATTACACAGAAAATCCTTGCGCCCCACCCAGACTGGCAACCATTTCTTAGACATGAACACAAAAACACAACTAACAAAATTTTAAAAATGCATTTGACAAAAAGTAAAGAATTTTGCTCTGCAAAAGATCCTGTTAACAAGAGGGAAAAACATCTCACTGGAAAAAAAGATTTCCACCTCACATATCTTACAGAGGATCCATAAAATAGAACATGATGAGACAACCAAATGCTGGCCAAGGATGCAGAGAAACCATGTAGAGAGGATTAAAGGGAAGTTTGAGAACAATGTCTCACCAAGTAGGGGACATCAATAAAGAGATAACATTATAAAAAGAAACAAACAGAAATCTGGAGTTGAAAAGTACAATAACTGAAACCAAAGATTCGATAAAGGGGCCCAAATAGAAAATTTAAACGGCAGGAAAAAAATCAACTGAAATTATCCAGAATGAGAGAAAAAAAAAATGAAGAAAAATGAACAGAGCCTTTGAGATCTGTGGGAGGTAAATCTGCAGGAGTCCTGGAAGGAAAGAAGAAGGGGAAAGAGACAGAAAGAAACAATGACTGAGAAGTCCCAAATTTCATGAGAAACATTTAGGACAGTGAAACTATTCTGTATGATACTATAATGGTAAGTAAATGTCAATATTAATTTCTCAAAACCCACAGAAAATATAACACCAAGAGTGAACCCTAATGTAAACTATGGACTTTGGTTGATAATAGTGTGTCAGTATGGGTTCATCAGTTGTAAGAATATGATCACTGTCAGGTGGAAGGTGGATAGTGTGGGAGACTGCATGTGTGTGCATGTGGGCGGAGAGAGGGAGAAGGCAGAAATATGAGAGCTCTCTGTGCTTTCCATTCAATTTTGCTGTGGACCTAAAAGCGCTCTAAAAAATAAAGCTTATTAATTAAAAAAATAAGTTCCCTAGAAAATATTACTCATGGTGTATCTAAATAATTGAAAGAAACAAACACACCACCCATACTGAAGCTGCCCTGATTAAGCACGAGGTCTCTCTGGCACTTCTAAACAAATCATAAATGTTGCCATTAAAATATTTGTTTTAATTCAGGACTCAGAGTCACAGCTAATAAACAAGAATGGGAAGGAGAAATTGAAAAACAAACTGAATGCAGCTGCTGAACTAAAAGTTTCACAACTCTATTTAATAGTACCCTTTAATTTCTTTTCTGAAATCGGTTCCACACAAGGCCAAACTGCGCCCAGTCAAGCAATCTACATTTCCTCGTTAATTCACTTTGCAGTGTTTTTCCATCATGTAAATTGTTTTCAAAATTTCTCAGGAGTTGGACAACATTCCTGATTTGATCCTGGATTTTGACATCCAGGACATTTTAATAACTCTGTGATCTAAAGATAAGCCTCTCTAAATAAAAATGTTTAACAGTGAGATATATACAGGTAAACTAGTTAGAGAAAATCAGATTTACAAACAAAAGACAGGCAATCAACTTTTCTTATCTGTTTTGTTTCACTTACTTTTCTAAGTGAACTTCCCTATACTTTTCTAAGTAGTACCAAAAGGTACTACTCTTATTATTGGCCACATTGAAGACCCAATGAGAAGATCTTTAACCAAATAGAGAATTACTGGAGGGTCAGTTAAAACTTGCTGAATATAAATAAATTTTGAAATATATATTGGATCCATGTAAGGAAAAACTGAGGCGTTACTGGAGGATCCACAAGTTATATTTTGAAAGGGGCAATTTAATTAAAAAAAAAAAAATGTGTGTGGCATGGGCCATTTAAGTTAGATGCTATTGTGTGCCCATGCTGAGTGTGCTAAGTTACCTCAGTCATTCCAATTCTTTAGAGAACTTAAATCTTGATAGAAAATACATTTGATCTCCCCCAAATATTTTTTAAGTGTTACAAAAATAATTACAGGGAAAAACAATAACTACTAAGGTAGTTACAAATAGCAAAGAAGCCTCTTGACTCAAATATTTTGTACATATGAATGTCTCAGTCTAAGAGTGTTAGAATAAACCAAGAAATACGATACAGAAATTAAACAAGCAAAATGTCACCTAGAGATAGGAGCTAGATAATAGGTAGCCACAGCTGAGCCCAATGCCTTTTTCCGAGAAGCTGTTCAGCTACTGGATAGCTAAAACAAAATCAAGACTTTCAAATCATTGAGAATTGAATATTTTATACATACACTTGTTCATACTCAGGCAATAAAATTCATATTCTGAACAGCAAAAACTACTCAGAAATAAACAGTAAATAATTAAGATGAATTGTAAGCAATGGCATGAAGTCTGTGCCTACCAGCTTCTATAGAAGATTCTGCAAACCAATTTTCTGAGTGCTTGCTGAATTATGAACCCACCATTTCATTCAAACTTTTAAATAGATACAAAGCAAAAATGATGACACACTGAAAAGTTAATCTGCCACATAATAAACTGATGAGTCCACTGTACACAGCCTTTACCTCAAAATCTATGTCAACCGTGCCATATTTTTCTTGCCTCATTCATTCAACTAATATTTATTTATTTACTAGGGACTGAATCTTTATTTCCTAATGAATCATCTTTTTGCTCCCGTTTAAAACTGGCTTTCTTTTGAAGAACTTTCCCCAAAAGCAAATACCAAGTTAATATTCAGAATCTCCTAGCATTCTGTCCTTGCTCCACAAAGGACTTGTCTTCCTTTTTTCTTTTTTTTTAAAGTCCCTATTCCACCAGCAGACTCCATGGGCAGGGACTGAACCAGGCACTGCGAACGAAGTCTAGTTTCCGATGTGTTTAGTTGAAACAAGTGAAAGCATAAATGGGCCCGCTAACATTTTAGTGCCATGAAAATTTTCAGCAATATGATGAAGCCTAAGAACCTCTTTCTCAGAAAAATAGTTTTTTAAAGACAAGGTAAAATACTTGGTGTTATTAAAATTGACATGCAGTAGAATATGTGCTTTTTTATTAATAGTAATACGTTAAAATATAGGCTCTGCCCTGATTTTGAACCATAAGCATTAATTAGAGAATTATATAAATAACATCAAAGTGATATGAAAATATCCATTATTTCTATTATAAATTCACAAAAAAGCTAATATTTATTGTACATATTGATAAGTGAAAGAATTTTCATTAAAGGTTAAAGAAAACAGGGCTATCCTAGCAGCTTAGACAGTAAAGATTTCACCTGTAGTGCAGCAGACCTGGGTTAGATTCCTGCGTCGGGAAGATCTCCTAGAGAAGGGAATGGCCACCCTCTCCAGTACTCTCACCTGGAGAATCCCATGGACAGGGAAGCCTGGTGGGCTACAGTCCATGGGGTCACAAAAAGTCAAACATGACTGAGGGACTAACACTTTCACTTTTCACTTTCACTAAAGAAAATAAAGACACGATTTTTTTTCCTAAGTTCACATACTCTCTAAATATTCTCCGTGGACCTCTCAGACCCAGGTTAAGAAGCTGTATTTTAGATTCAAGAAGAAATGTAAGAGATCCTAAAACTCATAAAATATCAAGGCTTCCCTGGTGGTCCAGTGGTTAAGAACTCGCCTGCTAACATAGGGAACATGGGTTCAATCCCTGGTCTGGGAAGACTCCATATGCCAATGGGCAACTATGCCTGTGTGCCACAATTACCGAGCCTTAATCTAGAGCCCGTGAGCCACGACTATTGAAGCCCGCATGCCCTAGAGCCCATCCTCCTCAACAAGAGAAGCCACCACAATGAGAAGCCACGACAACCAGAAGGAAGCCCTCACTCCCTGCAACTCGAGAAAGCACACAAGCAGCAACAAACACCCAGAGCAGCAAAATAAATAAATTTTTTTAAAATATTAACAAGTCTCATAAAATTCTCTTTCTTCCAAGAAATTATAAGATTCGGTGTGAGACTGAATAAAGATACAACAGTACAAAAATGTCGATTCACACTTGTTGAAGCATTACATACCAAAGGAAAGATCAGTCAAAGAAATAATAGATGTTGAACTTCATTAAAGTTAAATACTTTGATCTTCGAAAACCACTTCAAGAGAATGAGAAGACAAATCACAGGCTCGGAGAAAATGTTTGCAAAACACATATATGATACAGGACTGTTATCTAAAACATACAAAGAACACTTAAAACTCAACAATCAAAAAGCCAACAAACCAATTTAAAAATGGACAAAATATACAGAGAGCTCAGTAAATAATATATACAGATGACAAATAAAGTATGATACAATAGAATATTATTCAATGCTAAAAAGAAATAAGCAATGTAGGCATGAAGAGACACAGGAGACTTGAACACAAATTAGTTTAAGTGAAAGAAGCCAATGTGAAATGGGTAATTATGTAACATTCTAACTACATGACATTCTGAAACTATGGAAAGAGAAGAAAGATCAGTGGTTGTCAGGAATTGAGAGACGGAGGAATGAACAGGCAGAGCAACAAAGACTTTGTTCAACTGTTCAAACTATCCTGTATAGTACTATTATGATGGAGTGTTGCTGCTGTCATTGTTTAGTCACTAAGTCATGTCCAACTCTTTGCGACCCCAGGTACTGCTGCCCACCAGGCTCCTCTGTCCGTATACTTCCCAAGTAAGACCCAGTACTGGGGTGGGTTGCAACTTCTTTCTCCAGGCGATCTTCCCAACCCAGGGATCGAACCCATGTCTCCTACATTGGCAGGTGGCTTCTTTACCACGGAGCCACCAGGGAAGCCCTTAAAATGGTGGATACATGTCATTATCTGTTTGTCAAAACCTTGAATGTACAACACCAAGAGTGAATCCTAATGTAAACTGGAACAGACAGGTTAGCAAACAAATATTTAAAGACATTATTACTGCAAGATAAATTATACAGTTATACAATTAACATGCTAGGAACACAGAAAAGTACAGGACCTACTACACAGCACAGGGAATTATATTCAATATCTTGTAATGACCTACACTAGAATCTGAAAGAGAATATATATATTATACAACTGAAGCATTTTTCTGTGTACCTGAAACAGTGTAAATCAACTATACCTCAATAGAAAAATAAAATTTTAAGTATAAACGTAAACAATTTTAATCTTTCCATTAAAACATAAATTTGGGAGTTAAAACAGAAATCAAGTGGCAAATGTTGTTTTAGAAATGAGACCAAGGGCTTCCCTGCTGGCTCCATGGTAGAGTTCACCTGACGATACAGGAGACACAGGTTCAATCCCTGGTTTGGGAAGATCCCACGTGCCACAGAGCAACTAAGCCAGTGCACCACAAGTATTGAGCCTGTGCTCTAGAGCCTGGGAACTGCAACTACTGAAGTCCGCATGCCCTAGAGCCCGTACTCTGCAACAAGAGAAGCCACTGCAATGAGAAACCCATGCACCACACCTAGAGAGTAGCCCCTACCCATTGCAACTAGAGAAAAGCCTGCGCAGCAACGAAGGTCCAGCACAGCCAAAAATTAAATAGATAAATAATTAAAAAAAAAAAAGAAAGAAAGAAAGAAATGAGGCCAAAATAACACTCTGCACTTGCTAAATAGGTTCTCCATGTGAGAAGCTATTTTCAAAATATAGACATTTGATGGTCACTAACTTATTCATGCGATTAAACATAGTATCATAAATTACAAGACAGCCTAATATAATGTATCTCTTGCTAGGATGAAAGGATGTAGACAATAATACATAGGAAGTTTGAAAAAAATAATCTTCAGACCTGAATGTATTTAAAAGCCTTTAAGGAAAACATTATTATAATGAAAAAATATGTGACAAATGCAGAATTTGGACAAGATAACTAGTCTGGACATTGCAACTTAGGGGGGGAAGGTGAAAGCTATAAATTTGATTAAAAAGAGCTAAAGAGACATAAACTGGAGAAGGAAATGGCAACCCACTCCAGTATTCTTGCCTGGAAAATCCCATGGATGGAGGAGCCTGGTAGGCTACAGTCCATGGGGTCGCAAAGAGTCAGACACGACTGAGCGACTTCACTCACTCACTCACTCACAAAGAGACATAAAACATAAGGAGTGAACTTTAATTAGATCTTGATTTGAATCAGTTAGAGAACTCATTTTTGAGATAGTTGGGACATTTTAAATTATGACTTGGATTTTAGATACTACAATGTGTTACTTTTCTGAATATGATATACTATTTGGTTACAAAGTACAAGAAGGGCCTTACTCTTAGAAAATGTATGCTTAATTTGTAGTTGGTGAAATGTCATCACATATATAACTTACATTCAAACAGTTTAGCAAAATACATACACACACATTATATAAAATGGGAAGACTTGTTTAATCAACATGACATCTGTCACTGTACTGTTTAAAACAAACATGCAGTTACAGAGAAAATGACATTCACATACATAAGTAGTTTCGAATGTTAAAGTCCTTGCCTTATAACACAGAAATAAATGCAATTCAACAGCACTGTTTATGTACTATTCTATATCTATTACTTATCTTTACTAATCAATCACAACTTTACTCAGTAAAATTAATCTTTATAGGGTTTCTAAATTTTTATTATAAATTCATTCATTCAATAATCACTGAAAACTACTTACTTATGTCATATACCCTAACACATATATTTCATATTTTCCATTTTCAAAAAATTGGGTAGAAAACTCATAATATAAATAGGGGCAAGGGGAAGGACATACCACTTGTATTAAAAGCCATACAGCACACTGGTTTTTCATGAGCAGGGAAATGGGCCATGATGCCGTCACTGTCAGAATCCTCGCTCACAAGCACCTTGACAGAAAGGAAGAAGGCAAATGGAAGTTAACCAATTACTGACCTTGAAGATACACAGCACCACTACATCCCTGACCATCCCTTCTGCTACATTTGAAGATTATTCTTCATAATACAAAGTGAGAATGCCACTTCAGAAATAGGAAAAAGATGTAAAATGCCCCCAGTGAATCAATCATATAACCTCTAAAAACAACTGGTTGACCTGACTGCAGATGACAATGATTTCTTGAAGCTTCAGTTCAGAAAAAATGAAAAGCCTAAAATCAGCTCTACACAGCTTTATCTAAAAATAGGAATAGGGGTTCTTATTGTGTTATGGCCTGCTGAAAAACTCTTGCCCATGACTGGAACAGAACAACAACAAAAAAAAACACCACCATAGGTTAAATACAAACAAACAGGCATATATATATTAGGGGAATTAACAAATATTTTTTACTTAAAGTACAAACACTGTGGTCCTTAACCTCTAGTTTTTAGGCAGACACAACACTTCTTTGAAAATACTACCAGTAGAACAGGCAGTTTGGTAAGTCAAATTCATTCCCCTTCATTTTCTTATAAGCATATTGAAATACAATTTTCATTCCATACAATCTGCCAATTGAGAGTGCACTATTCAATGATCTCTAGGGAAAAAAGTTTTAAAAAAGTATGTATTCATTTTGCAAAGCAAGCTATTAACTCAAGAAATTAAAAATTTTACATATCTAATGTTACAAAGGGAACACCTAGTATACCAATATTGCATCATGATATTCAGACAAAGAATTTAATCTGAAGTAATCCAGGAAGTAGTCCTACACTGGCAAGGTTAATTTTTCTTTTAGACTTAAAAAGCTTTACAGAGGTATAATTTACATTCCATAAAAGTTACTTATTTTATGTTTACAATTAATATTTTTAGATAGTACTATAACTGTTACAACAATCTATTTTATAGAAATGTCTGATTTGTCATCCTTTTCCTATTTTAATGCTTTAATTTTCTTGCCTTATTGTTCTGCCTAGAACCTGCAATTCAGTCAAGCTGCAGATTGTCAAATTTTTTGTCTACAGGTCTTTTTTTTATTACCACTATAACCATTTTTAAGTATTCAGTTCAGTACTGTTAAATATATTCACATTGTTAACAGATTTTTAGAACTTTTTCACCTTGCAAAACTTAAATTCTATACCCACTAAACACTATGTCTTCTTTTTCCCTCCTCCAACCCTTAGTGACCACCTTTCAACTTTGTTTCTATGCTTTGACTATTTTAGAAATTCAAAATAAAAGGAAGAATTTAGTATTTGTACTTTTGTGACTAGCTTTTCTCCCTTAGCACAATGGCCTCAAAGTTTATCAACACTGTAACACTGGAAAAGATTTCCTTCTTTTTAAAGGTTGTGTAATGTTATTACACTGTGTGCATGTGTGTGTACATGTATGTGTGTGTATATATATGTATATATATGTGTGTGTGTGTATGTGTATATATATATAAATGTGTATATATGTATATATATATACACACACATATATACATTACTCTTTATCCATTTACCTGGTGGTGGACATCTGGATAGCTTTTACCTCCTGGGTACTATGAATGCTACAATGGACACGGGTGTGTAAATATCACTTCAAGATCCTGCTTTGAATTATTTTGCATATAAAGGTGGAAGTAGGATGACTGGATCACATAGTAACTCTATTTTCAATTTTTTTAGAAACTTTCATGCTGATTTCCATAATGGCAGTATCATTGTATATTCCCACCAAAAGTTCCCAAGGGTGCCAACTTCTCCCCATGTTTGACAACACTGCTATTTTCTGTTCCGTTGATGGTGGTCATCACCTGATAGGTGGGAGGTGACACTTCACTGTGGTTTTGATTCACTAACGATTAGTGATGTTGAGCATTTCTTCATATGTTTATTGGACATGCCTACATCTTCTTTGGAGAAGTGTCTTGATTCAAGTCCTATGCTCATTTGTTAATTTTTTTTTAATTGTTGAGTTGTAGAAATTCCTTATTTATACTATATATTAACTCCTTATCAGATATATGATTTACAGTGATTTTCTTCCACCCCATAGGTTGCCTTTTCACATGGCTGGCTATTTTCTTTCAGGCACAGAACTTTTAAAGTTTGATGTAGTTCCATTTGTCTATTTTTTACTTTGTTACCTGTGCTTTTGGCATTATATGCAAGAAACCATTGCTCAATCCAGTGTACTAAAGATTTTCTCCTATGTTTTCTTGCAGGAGTTTAATAGTTTCTGGTCTCATGGTTCAATCTAAAATCATTTTTGTATATGGTATAAGGTAAGGGCCCAGCTTCATTCTTTTGCATTAGCTATCCAGTTTTCCCAACCTCATTTTTTGAGAGTGTTTCCCCACTGTGTAGTTTTTTTCAACCTTGTCAAAAATATTTTGGATGTATATGCATGGGTTCATTTTTGCACCTTCTACTCTTTTCCATTGGTCTACATATCTATCTTTATGCCAGTATCACATCATCTTAATTACTATTGCTTTGTAATATGATTTGAAGTGAGGCAGTGTTTTTTTTTTTTTTACTCCAAGGTTGTTTCAGCTTTTCAGGGTCCCTTCAGATTCCATAAGAATACTAGCATGGTTTTCTCTATTACTGCCACAAAATGTCATAGAGCCTTTGATAAGTACTGCATTTAATATCACATTGGGTACTATGGATATTTTAAGGACATTAAGTCTTAAAATCCACAAGCATGAGATGTCTTTCCACTTTTCTATATCTGAAAGATGCCTTTCACTTCTTTTAACAACATATTATAGTTTTTAGTGTGTAAGTCTCTCATCTCCTTGATTAAGTGTGTCCCTAAGAGTTTGCTTTCTTAAAAAAAAAAAAAAAAGACAAAATTAACAAACCCTTAACTAGACTAACAAAAACAAGAGAGAAAATTCAAATAGCTAAAATCAGAAATGAAAGAAGAGCCATTAAAACTGATGTCACAGACATAAAATGGATTATAAGATATTTCTATGAGGTCCTCATTGCCCTGATACCAAAAGACAAAAAGAAAACTACAAATAAATACCCCTGAAGAATGATGATGCAATTATCTAAAAGAAAATGGGATCAAGCCAAATTCAACATATTAAAAGAATTATACACCAAGAAAAGTGAGGTTTATACTTGGAATGTAAGGATGGTTCAACATACAAAAATCAATCAATGTAATACATACCACATTAACAAACTGAAAAACAAAAACCACATGATCATCTCAATCAGTGCAGAAAAAGCATGTGACAAAATTCAACCACTTTCATGACAAAAACACTCAACAAACTAGGAATACTGGGAAATTACCATGTTTAATAATATAATAAGTCACATATACAGAGTCCAAAGTTAACGTTACACACAATGGGGCAAGACTGGAAGCTTTTCCTCTAAGATTACTAAAAAGGCAAGGATGCCCTCTCTCAGCACTACTGTTCAACACAGTACTGTGAGGTCTAGTCATAGCAACTAAGTCAAAAGAGAGGGGAAAAAAAAGGGAAAGAAATACAAGGCATACAAATGGTTAAAGAAAGAAGCTTCCCTCTGTAGATTACACACACACACAAAATTCAACAAAGTTGCAGGATACAAAATTAACACTTTTAATTTAAAAAATTAAGAATTTAAAGAAATCTGTTTTTTTCTATATATTAACAAACACTAATTAAAAAAAGAAATTAAGAAAACAATCTCATTTGCTGTACCACCAGATTTATCGAATTTGCTAATATTTTCAAAGAACTGGCATTGATTTTCCCCATCATTTCACTGCTATTTTGTTGACTGCTGGTTACATTTCTATTATTTACTTCATTTGTCTTGCTTTCATTATAATTTGCTGTTTTTAAACTCTCTTGATGGAGAGCTAAGGTTATTAATTTAGGAACATTTTTCTTTTCTACTATAAGGATTTAAAGCTATAATTTTCCCATTAAGGAATAATATAGCTATAATTATAACTTCTGATATGTTCTATATCTATGCTCATTGCATGCAAAATATTTTCTAACATCCTTGAGATTCTTTCATATCATAATTTCATTCTATTATTGATTTCCATGCTTTAGATTTGCTTTATGGCCAATCATATGGTCTATCTTGGAGAACACTTCAGATATTCTTGAAAAGAATGTTAAGTCTGTAGGGTGTAGGGTGGGGAGTTTCAGATCATATTGGTTGATAGTGCTAATCAAGTTTTTAAATCTATCAATCTCTTAAAATTTTTGTATAGTTTTTCCATCAATTATTGAAAGCACAGTATTTAAATCTCAAACTATAAATGTTAGCTAGAATTTCTTCTTTCAGTGTCAGATTTTGCTTAATGTTTGTTGCCCTATGTTGTTATGTGTTTATACCTTATCATTTTATCTACCTATTACATTGACCCTCTCATCATTACAAAATAGCCTTCTTTTTCTCTGGCAATATTTCTTGACTTAAAATCTTTTATCAGATATTAATATAACCACTCCATTCTATTACCATTACTGTTTGCATGGTACATTTCTTACAACCTTTTACTTCAGCCAATTATGTCTTTGAATCTGAAGTGATTCTGGTCTGACAATCACTCTCTTTTAACTGGAGTCCATTTATAGTTAATACAATTACACACATAAATGGATTTATTTTGCCATTTTCCATTTACTTTTATGTCTCAGGTGTTTGTTGCTCTGATTCTCTTCCTTTGTGCTAAACAATTTATATATATGTTGGTATGTTTGCTGCTGTCCCAAAGGTCTCTGAGGCTCTTTACATGTCATCAATTCTTCCTCTCTACTCTTTTCCAATCGGCCCCAAACTGAGATTGCAAGCTCAGGCTACGAGAGCACACATCATCCTATTCATCACCTACCAAGTCTAATGAAAACACTGTTGGACTTAGGTTTTAACCTTCTATTTCAAATCAAGTATATCCACCCTCTAAAAGGGAACTGCTTGTTTATATGGCCTACTCTGCTCTGGTTAAACTACCACACTCACCAAGCCCCTGGCAGATGTAGATAAAAGAAATGTGAATGCATGCTTATCACTTCTTTCTTAGCTTTCTGATCGATTTCTAGAGCCCTCCCCCCAAAAATAGTTACTTTTGAAACTTCTGTCCATAATGTACTTATTATCTGGGAAAAAGATATGCTTACCTCTTCACTTCATCATAGCTGGGAGTCATTCCTCAACTATCACTAAATTTATACATACAAATCACCCCACATAAGTGGATAATGCTTAGTAAATTTATACAGTTGTATAACCATTACCACATTCTAGATTTAGGATACTTCTAACATTCCCAAAGTTTCTTCATGATGACTTTACAGCAGAATACCAACAAGTCCCAGACAATCCCTAGTGTGTATTTCATCTCTTTTGCCCTTTCTAAAATTTTTCAAATAAATAGAATCATGCAATTTATCTTCCATTTCTTTCACTTACATATTTTTTTGTTCAGCCACATTGTTTCAGGTATTATTAACTTCCTTGCATTGCTTACTTGTATTCCACGGTATGGAGGACCCACAACATGTGAGCTCAGCAACCAATTTTTGGCAATTTGGATTATTTCCAATTGACTGCTATTATGCATAATGCTGTTATGAATATCTGCACACACATCTTTTTTGCAAACACGTCTATATCTTGGGCAGATACTTATAAACGGATTTGTTTGGTCATATGATAAATATATACTGAACTTAAGAAAACTGCTTTCCAAAGTAGATACTTTCATCTCCCCACATCTTTTCCAACACTTCATACTGTATGTCTTTTTAATTATGGGCAATCTATTGGAGACAGAAATTAGAATGGTGGTCGCCAGGGACTGTGAGAACAGAGGGGTGGGGAGATATTATTTAATGGGTACAGATAATGAAAAATTCTGGCCATGGATGATAACAATGGTTATTCAACACTGTGAATGTATTTAATACCACTGAATTGTAAACTTAAAAAAAGGCTAAATGGCAAATTTTACATTATATATTTTTTACCACAAGTGGGGAGGAAACATGCATTACAAATTATTTCTCTCATCTCTCTTTTCCATTCTTCCACTCGACTTTCAAAAATGTTAAGAGAGGAACACAAGAAAAAGAAGTCTTGCAGGAGCAGTCTCTAGGAAAGTATGCTAAATCAAGTCTGCTAAATATACTAAGGATTTGCTTTAGGATACATGGCATATTCACAGAGTTGTGCAACCCTTATGACAATCAAATTAGAACATTTTTATCACCTAAAAGAAACTTCGTACCATTAACAGTCACTCTGCAACCCCCTGTTTTCTTGAAACTCCCAGCCCTAGGCAAACAATCTACTTTCTCTTTCTATAGATTTGCCTGTTCTGGACATTTCATATAAATAGATTCATACAATATGTATTCTTTTGTGACTGGTTTCTGTCACTAAGCACAATATTTTCAAGGTTCATTCATTCTGTAGCATTAATACTTTACTTCTTTTTACCATTAAATAATATTACATTATATGTCTATGTCACATTGTATTTACCCATCCATTAATCAGTTAAAGTATATTTATTTGGGTTGCTCCTATTTTCCAGCTATATGAATAATACTGCTATTAACATTCATGTACAAATTTTTACACAAACATATATTTTCATTTTTCTTGGTTATATGCCTCCTAAGAGCAGTTCTCTTAGGAGACAATTGCCCAATCAAATGGTAACTCTTTTCCAAAGCAGCTGCACTGTTCTACGTCCCCACCAGCTTTGTGCCAGGGCTCCCATTTCTGCTCACTGGCCATTGGTATATTATTTCCAGAAAGATGTCTATTCAAATCTTTTGCTCATTTTAAAATAAGGCTATTTATCTTTTTATTATCCAGCTATAGGAGTTCCTTCAATATTCTGAAAACACACACAAATGCAGGTAAAAACAAATGGTGAGAGCTAAATATGGTCAGAAGCCTAGTTAACAGTAAGGTGTCATTGTTAGTATCTTGGTTCTGACATTTTATGACCGCTATGTAAGATGTCACAGTTTGGGGGAACTTGGAGGAAACTGGGTGAAGGGCACATGGGTATATCTGCAACTTACTGTGAGTCTACAATTATTTCAAAATTAAAAGTTAAAAATGCAGAGTATACCACAAGCTTTTTAATTTCTCTCATACTGATAGGTGACAAGTGGTATCTTGGTATAGTTTTGTATTTCTCTGATAACAAGTTAAATCTATAGATTTTATACCAGTTGTATATTTTTTTCTGTGAAATATTTTATCCTTGCCCATTTTTCTCTGTCAAACCAATCTCTTATAAGAGCCTCTTATCTTTCATGTATTATAACTCTATACCTCTCTTTGCAATATAATTAGTATTGAGTACTCTATTTGATGGTGCTAATACAGAAGCAATCGAGCAAAAGGGCTCATTAATCTTGGTGAGTACCAAAACCTCCTAAAAATATATAGAATTCATTGAATCTTCTTTTTTGTACAGATTCTCTCCACTGCATCATCACCTTGCCTAAAATATCAAATCAATACCAAAGATATCCCAAATCAGTTGTCCTAAGACTTTATTTTCACTCACTATCTAAACAGGCTAAAATCCTAAGTATATGTGCGTAACAATTTGATATTATTAAAGCAAAGCACTTTAATTGATACAGGTGGATAAGGCTTTATCAAATGAACAAAAAGACAAACACCACAGGAACCACTAAATTATTACGAATTACACTTGTATTTACACTCAGGGCAAGAATAGCTCTAGTTTATGTCATCATTCTGGAGCGTTTTTCTTTGATTAGAGACTTTGCCACCTGCTAACTTAAATTATGTAAATTTATAAAGGCAAACAATACTGCTTATGCTTTTAAATAAAACATGGAAGTAACACAGACAAAATGGACAGTCAACCAAATCTATTCCTCTTTAATGCAGTTACCATACAGTGATCCTGCCACCATCAAATAATACTAATCCATTCAGCATCGGAAAGATGGTGAATCAAATTTTATATACTATCCCTATAAACATGAAAATATCTTTACTGAAGTCTCAATAGATTTAAATAGCAAAAGTGAACATAACGTCAGCTTTAGTTCCTAAGATGGAGATGGACAAGAAAAAAACACTACAGTTAAGGTCAAACATCAGTGGGAAAGGGCTTAAAGTGATAAATCCATGACATTAACCACTGCAGTCTTTTTAATACAATCCAGCATAACTTAAGAACAGCTCTGTACTCCAACTGAACTATTTATCAAAGACAAAAATGTCTTCTTGACAAAACACAGATTCATGTTAATAAAAGAAAAGAAGGCAGTATTATACTGAAGAAATCTTATTGCTTAAAAAAAAATACTTATGGTTCCTTAAAAATGTACATAGCAACTTCTCATTTATATCCTGTCTTTTAACAGAATTTTTAAATCAATCAAAATTTCAGAATATGTTAAAAGTAGGAATGGAAAGAGATTATGTTCCCAACAAACGATTGAAAAGATAAAATTTCTCAGGTTGAGTAGCACTTTCAGTTTTTTAACTTTTAAAAGCTAACATTTTATTATTCTTACTTCCTAATGAACAACTTCAGTTGTTTTCAATGTTAACAATGCGCTTCTCACAGAAAAAATAAACTTTCATATAATCTACAGTCTATTTTCATATTCCAAATGGGAGAATTCCAATTTAAAGTTAAAAAGAGTTAACAAAGAACTAGGGGGAAAAAAAACAAACCACATTTGAAAACACAAGACCTAAGGCTATGCTTTTTGTATAAATTAAATTCTTTTTACCCATTATATAAATTAACAAGTTATAGCTCTATTTCATCAAAAATAATAGGAGATAACAGTTTCAACTTTTAAATCACCACACATCAGTCTGTCAACAAATGCTAGATGTTTAACAGACTTAGGTATACCCGCCAAACTAGACAATATTGAGGACGGTTGTTACTGCTTAGTAAATGTGGGTGGCCTTGGAAGTGAATTAATTAAGAATCAAAGGACAAGAGAAAATATTTGTTAACACTCATAAAACACTAAGCGTTTAAATATTTAATTCCAATTTAAAAAGAGAACATCTGTATGTGTCTATCAACTGGAGCTAATGAACACAACTTAAAAAAAAAGTCATTACAGTCAACTGAAAAGTTTGCTAGCACTTCATTAAAAAGAGTTTTAAACAGGAATACAAGCCTGTAACATATCTGGTTAACCACAAAGTTAAGATAGGAAAGGCAGAGAATTATATTATTCAGATTTCAAATAAAATATAATAGCCAGATTCAATAATAGCCAGAATTTCAAAGATTTTTTTTCTTTTCACTGTAGCACAGTCTGTATTTTTTTGAAATGCCACTTGATCTTACTATAGGAATTAGTATATGAGTACCAGCCAAATGTAATCTTTCATCAAGATGCAGAACCATATATACTGGAAGCAGATTTTCTAAAAAAAATGCAATATTTAGGGTTAATATTCTAATGGCTCACATAATTATGTTCTGAAAACAGAATTAAATATAAGTTCTATGTTTATATTTAATATTTAAATAAATATATTTAATACAAATTAAAATAAATTTTATTTCCAAATCTTGCTCTACTCCTATCTCATTCTAGCAATCAATTTCAGATTGTGTATTTACAGCAAAGATCAAACGCCATTAAAATTACCTTCCTTTCAGAAACGTATTTTAAAATCCATAACTATGATTCAAAAGAAAATACTGTTTATGAGTGCGTGGGGGAGAAAAACAAAACCAAACTGGTTTATTTCTAGCAAGACTTACATAAGCATACCACATTTTTCCATGTTTATAATCACTCTTAAATGTTTCTAAACCTAGACTGTAAAAATCGGTTTTATATGAACATATGAGATCTATTTTTTTATCTGAACATATTCTATTTTTTATCTGAACATATAATAAGTTATTACCATTTACGTATTCTAATATACTATTTGAGATTTTTGTGTATTTTTTCATATTTATCAGGAAGTATCAGTAATAAAGTTTGTAATAAAATTCATTAACATTATTGTCATTTATAACCACCACGTGCATGCATGCAAGTCACTTCAGTTGTGTCTGACTTTTTGCCACACTGTGGACTGTAGCCTGCCAGGCTTCCCTGTCCATGGAATTCTCCAGGCAAGAATAATGGAGTGGGTTCCATGCCTTCATCTAAGAGAACTTCCCAACTCAGAGATCGAACCCCCATCTCTTATGTCTCCTGCATTGGCAGGTGGGTTCTTTACCACTAGCACCACCTGGGAAGCATAATTAGTTATAATTAGACTGATTCAGCTTATACTAAGTGTCATTAAAAAAAAAAAGAAAGAAACAGTATTAAACAGTATAAAAGAGATATATAATTATTTATTTATGGAACAAATGCCCTGATGAAGAGATAACAAGAGAATCCTAAGGAACCTCAATTTTAACTCCAGGTTTGATACATTAACAATGTTTGAAATAACAGGTTTTAACATGTTACTTCCCAGGTGGCTCAGTGATCAAGAATCTGTCTGCCAAGCAGGATACGCAAGTTTGATCCCTGGGTCAGGAAGATTACCAAGATAAGGAAATGGCAACCCACTTCAGTATTCTTGCCTGGGAAATTCCACAGACAGAGGAGCCAGGCAGGCTACAGTCCATGGGGTCACAAAAGAGTCAAACACGACTTAGCAACTAAACAGCAACATCATTTTTTAAAAGGTTCTATGCCAGTTATAGTGGGCTTCCCAAGTGGCTCACTGGTAAACAATCTGCCTGCTAATGTAGGAGACATGGGTTCAATTCCTAGGTCCAGAAGATCCCCTAGGGGAGGAAATGGCAACCCACTCCAGTATTCTTGCCTGCAGAATCCCATGGACAGAGGAACCTGGTAGGCTACAGTCCACAGGGTCACAAAGAGTAGAACACGACTTAGTGACTGCACAACAACAACAATGCCATTTATGGGGCCTCCTCGATGGTGCTAGTGGTAAAGAATCTGCCTGCCAATGCAGGAGACATAAGAGACGCAGGTTAGAGTCCCGTGTTGGGAAGATCCCCTCGAGAAGAAAACAGCAACCCACTTTAGCATTCCTGTCTGGAGAATCCCATGGTCAAAGGAACCTGGAGGGCTACATATGGTCGCAAAGAGACAGACATGACTGAAGAGACTTAGCACACACACATGCCATTTATAATTATTACAAAATATTGGCTATATTCCCTGTGTTGTACAATAATTACTCATCATTTTTTTGAAAAAAACCAAAATTCTAACCTGAAATAACCTTAACTTTCTACAATTCCAAATTAACACATCTCTGAGGCCCAACACATTTTGCACGATCTTGATTCCAAATGACATGCTTAGTTGCTCCATCCTCTGCACAAAATGAACATTACAGGCATCACAAACTCTTACCTGGCCTTCTCCAACTGTTTCAGTGTCGATTACTGTGATGATGCCTGGGACCAGAGGACTCCGCCTTGAATTACTATGGATGGCAACATCATCTTCTGTCACACCTGAAGGGAGCGTGCCTGTCAGCTGGGTCACCACTTTCCCAACCATCGTCAAGCCAGTTTTCAGTGTCTAAACAATGAAAGGTAAATGTATCATTTTGCATCAGTACTTGGATTCTAAATATGTGTTATGATCATTCACATTAAATTCTTTATTTTCTAATAAGCTCATATGTAGTAGTGCACTGTCACAGAAATTCAGTCTTTTTATACAATCTTAAATTTTAGTTAGAAAATTGGCATGAGTTTGAGTGAATGGTATCAGTAGGTACCCCCAAGTCAGCATGATGAGAATCAGGCCATAGGTAAATAATTACAGAGTTTGTTTCACATGAGAATACAATTATATTCTTATTAAAAATATTTATTTTCCCCCCTCCTCAATACATGTAACTTAAAATATGTGAAATATTAACAGGAACTATGTGATGTTCTATTTTTTTTTAAACAGTATACACCTGATTTTCAGTCTACTTTTTAGCATTAAAAAGACTAAGATACAGATAGAATCCATATGTGAAAATATCTTTGATTCTCAACTAAATCTATAATATGATGCTATATAATACTGTACATCAAGATTTGGTATGTGGGTAATGCAGACTCCATCTAAGATACTTCAATTACTATATGAATGAAATGTCATAAAATTAGTTAAAAGGGTTCTTTTCTCTCAAGAAACAGAAAACAATTTAATGCAATATTTCTAATATATTATTTCAATTAAAGACATGTTTCATAATTACATTTTAGTTCCATTTCACTCAAAACAAATAGATAAAAAAACTAACTCATGTGTATGTTTTCTTTTATGTGAATTTCATCTGATTATTCTCATAACCATTAACAAACAATCATGTGAAGTAATGGGAGTTTTTCCTTTCCTCTGAAAGGGAAGAAAGCAAAAACAAAGAGAAAACTGTGTGATTCATACACATTAACTCTAATCATTAAAGCCAAAATAAGCTGTTCAGTCTACATGGACATATCAAAAATTATGTACAATATAATAGACACATCCTCATATTGTGAGGAAAAGTTTTTATTAAGATATTTAAAATTAATTTTCAATAATGTGACTTGCTCTTTTAAAATAATTATGGACCTATGTTCTGACATATGCTATATCTAAATTTTAAAAAGTATATTGCTTACACAGCATATCAAATATTAATTTATAAATGATAGGCAAAGAAGGTTATTTATAAAGGCCTAAATGCAATTTAAGCAACAATCAGACGGAACTTAAAGAAAGGAAACACACAAAATATATGTATTATTTTACTGTAGCTATTAATATGTTCCACGGAACCTTTATTACGAACTCGGAATTGGTCAAGGCTCTTTAACAAAAAAAGATCTGGATAGATTTCCTCAAACACCTTGGATTTAGAGACGAGAAAATTGAGGATACAGAAGTTAAGGAAAATGGCAGTTCAAACAGCCAGTCAATAACAAAGCCAGAACTCAAAACCAGGACTTGCTCCAAACCACTATCCAGTATTGCCCTGTAATCTATTCCTGATACTACTTGTGATCTCACACTTCATGAATTCAGAACACAAATGTATAGTGGGAAGGAAAAAAGGGAAAATAAAGACTATCCTAGTGTTTCCTAATAAATACTTAAATAAAATGACCAGCAAAGCCATTTGCAGAATTCAAGCAAAATGATAGAACTTACAGCTGACTGAAACCAAGAAAAAGCCACAAATCAATTTTAACAGTTTTGTTTAGTGCTAAAAACTCAAACTCCAGTGATTAGAAAACACATTAGTGTTCTTCAATTAGCAGCCAAACATTTGTTTCAATAATTCACAAGAAATGACTTACACAAAGTCTGTTAGAGTGTTGTCAAGAGAGCCTCCAAAGGACCAACAAAACCAGGCGCCACAGTGTATTGATGTCAAAAACTGGCCAGGAAGCCTGATTAACCTCTGAGATGCCTCAGCTGATGTCCTCACTCCATTAATGCTAATGGAGATGCTCCCACTTCAACGGAGCTTCCCCCTTTATCAAAGGAATGCCTTTTAGGTTTAAAGTCTTTGATTGTATATCCTCCCCATTTGCCCTTGAGCTTATTATTTCATGCTCTTATACCAATGAAAAGGAATAAAACTAAAATAACTGGAGCACACAGAAAGTGGAAAGTAATGTACCCAAAGCAAACCACAAGATAAAGGGAACAGTTAATACAAGAGAACTGGGAAAAAACTCCAGAAAGAGGGGGAAAACAGAGTAGTACATTTCATAGTCAAAGGTGAATAAAGTATTACAGGAGGAGTTAATGATGTTTCTCCCTCGCCCCCAAAAAACCTTAGGGCTACTGGTGGCACCTTCTTACTGGTGGGCCAAAATCTAAAGCCCAAATTTAACAGCCTCAAATCTGTAATTTGTATAGTAAGTGACAGGATAGTACTCTCATAGTTCATTAACTTTCAAAATAAGGTCTTAGGGTGTAAAAAAGGAGTACTGAAAGCTTTCTACATTAGTAAGGACCTTTACCTTGGGGAGAAGTTTGTTTCCATGTTAGAATCACACATATCAATGAACACTACTATCCTCACAATCTGAAGATTATTACAAGAATATTCACAGAACTAATCTGGACTGTAAAGTGCTGAACCTAAGACTATAATGTATGTGTCAGATAATCTACTGTGACCAAAACTTCAAATGAGCATGGTACTTATTCTGTTCTATTGCACAGAGGTTTGCCAAAGGTCACTAGTCATCTTTAACCTTTCTCAGGCCGTATCAGTTGTCCTCCTTATCCATTAGGACTAATGGTGCTGCTCTCACAAAAGCTGTTAGTTGTCCCAAGAAGTTATCAGATAACAGAGAAAGCAGAGGCATTTTTATTAAATCAATTCACCACGCTGGGGTTAAAACACATTAAAAGGAAAACTCAAATAGGACAGTTACAGGGTAACTAGAATATATGGACCAAGATTTAATAAATGTTTCAAAATAATCCAATTTGAACAATTTCAATATTAAAATTTTTCTTTCAACATGACCTCAGAGAATTTATTATTATTATATTCTTTATAAGGAAAGTCAAATAAATTATTTGGAAAGATGAATTTTAAGTGCTATTTGAAAATCCAGGGGGGAAAAAAAGATTATTTCCTTGAAAACAATCCAAGCACATATACAATTAATACAATTTATATTTACACTTGTAATGTGAGACATCAAAAAGAATTAAACGTTTAATAATTAATCCTTCTATATAACAAAGAGGTAACCTCTATGAAGCCACATTAAGAAGCTGTTGTCAGGGAGAGAAAAACATCAATGACTACTTTGTAAAAGTGATTTAGTATTTTCTTAAGGAGCACATACCACATGGCTTTTAAATATTCTTTCATGTCACAGCTCAACAAATATCATATTACCTAGAAATTATTCAAATGGTAATAATCATAATAAGAAATTTTATTTTCTATTTTCAATAATGATAGGCTAGGTAAATCAGATCAATCCTACCAATGAAAACAAGTAAGAAAACCAGAGATTTTTCTTTAAAACTCTGCTTGAAGGTACTGAATATTTAACAAAATAGTGATGAGTTACCAGGTCCAAATCCAAGAGAACAGGGAAATTCAGCTATGTGAGCTGGTATTTAGGCCTAAATGCACTGGATAATGGGCTTCCCCAGTGGCTCAGCACCAAAGAATCCACCTGCAATGCAGGAGACACAAGAGACGCAGGTTTGATCTGTGGGTCAGGAAGATCCTTTGGAGGAGGGCATGGCAACCCACTCCAGTATTCTTGCCAGGAGAATTCCATGGACAGAGGAGCCTGGCGGGCTACAGACCATGGACTCTCAAAAGAGTCACACATGCCTTAGTGACTCAACAACAACAGCTAAGAGACTGAGTAGTACTTTTGACAGACTTGTGGTAGGAACGAGGTGGTCATGTCCAACGGGGTCTACTTTCCCTGCATGCTTCAGGTTGAAATACAAAGAGACATACAACAGAAATAAGAGTGAACCTGTACTAATTAGGATCTCACAGCTATTTCAGGTGACCTTTATTTAAATAATTTAAGTACTCTTAATCCATGAAATTGGATAAAGATGATCCAAGCCTGAGAGCGTCACAGAACTCCAATAACACCTCAAACTAAAAACTTTTTCTAAAGATCTTTTAAATAAATTTTAGCAAACAGAGAGTCAAGACATCATAAATGAGAACTAAGAGACACAGTAAACAACAAAAACACAACAAAAAGGGAGTCAGATAATGGAATGATCAGAAACAGAGCATGTTTACTGTATTTAAACAGTTTGGCAATTTGACAAAAATTGAATTCATGAGAACCAAAGACTATTACAATTTCCTAAAATGTTTTATCAATACACACATGTTCGATTTCATCAAACCCTTTTGGTACATAGATTGAGATAATTTATATCATTTTCTCCTTTATTATGCTAATGTGGCAATGAGACTCACTGATTCTGAGTAATAAACCAGTCTTGTATTGTGGAATTATCCAAAATGAATTGTGACACATTACCCCTCTGTGTAATTTTTTTCTGCTATTATCTTATTTAGGATTTTTCATATCTATGTTACTGATTCAATCAGTAAGATAGGACAATAGCTTTCCTTTTTCGTAACACTCTTGTTAAGTTTCAACATCAAGGTGATCTTGCATTATGAAACAAGATTAGGCATAATGTGACCTTTTTATTCTATATGAGTCTTTGCAATATTGCCATTGTTTATTCTTTTTTTAACTGAAGTATAGTTTATTTACAATATTGTGTTAGTTTCAGGTGTATGGCAAAGTGATTTAGTTATACACATTTTTAAGGTTATTTTCCATGATAGGTTATTACAAGGTATTCAATATAGTTCCCTGTGCTAAACAGTAAATCTTTGTTATTTATCTATGCAATTGTTCATCTGTAAACATTAGATAGAATTCTCTGGTGAAAGTTTCTAGATTTGAAGATATCTTTTTGTGAGGTTTTACTTTCCTTAGTAAAGTTTTTATACCCACTTAAACAACAAAGTACAGGAATTGTCATGTAAAAAATGTAAAATAATAAATTTCAAACTATACTGCTTAATTATAGAAGTCATGTTTATGTTCTTACTATGGAAAACTGGAACTGCTTATATCTCAGAAGGTTAATTTACCCACAAGTTTCTAATACTGAGTAACTTACTAGAAGAAATTACATTTGGAGGAAAAATCATCCCAACTTTCCAATCTTTCCCATATAAAATATCCACACTTTGAATGTGAAATGAAGAATCATTCTAGATCTGGTAACATTTTAGGAAAACAATTTGACAGTATTTTCAAAGAAATCTCAAAATATTCATGTTATCTAATTCAGGAATCTATAAATGCACAGAAAAAGATTACATACATATAAGAAAAATGTTTTTAAAATATTTCATGACATTTAAGCTAAATATGAGTTAAAAGAACAGGGACAATATACGACAGGACATGTTAAGACTAGCAAGAAATGAGTGACTTCTGCTTTCATGGCTATATTTTTTTTCTTCATTTTATAAATGTATAAGCAAGAACATGAATAAGCACTAAAATCAGGGAAAAGTAGTTAAAACAAAAATTAAACAGTAATCACTTTATTTAGGAGTTAATGGCAGAAACTTTTCTTTTGTCAGAGGTAACAGTGAATTGCAATCAACACCAATTTCACTGGTGACTAATGGCCCATTAAGGTGCTGTCATCAACACAATTTTGTAGAGTTTCAGTGTGGAAGACATGAGTGTGTTCCTCACAGTTCACAATATTGTGGTGTAGAAAATTAGAGAGTTCGAACTTGTTTTTTTCAAAGCACATCAAGTCTAGCCTCATTCCAGTAAGTCTATTTTCAGCTAACAGTTAAAAAGCTAAACAGCTTCTGAATGAAGCAGGTCACTTTCCTTTTAAGTAGGCACACAAACACACAATTATACCAAAGAAGAGCTGGAAAATTATCCCTGGTCATACAACTAAAAATTATTTAGAATAACAATACAGTGAGCTATCCTGACCAAAGTGTGTTACACAGATAAGTCAGAAAGAAATTTAATACTTGAGAACTAGATCTCATTGGTATATTGTAAATTAACTAAATAACACCGATGCTGCCTTTACTTTGTTTCAGATTTCTCTTCACTGAGCTAACCATCATAACTTTTTCATACCCAGTGGAGAAAAGTAAGCCATTCTTACAAAGATTCTGAAATCTAATATATGCTGCTGTAAGCAAAAAGCCATTCAGTATTTTCCTCTGACTGAAAAATACGTAATGCTTCTCTCATCAAACTCCATCATGGAAGCATTTGTGATCAATCTTGAAGTATTTCTGTGTTTGTTTTACATAAAACAGTGTGACCTTTGATTCCCTCCCTGTGGTTTGTTTTAAACTGTTGTTCTTTTCTGAATAGTTGTGCTTTCTATTACATGCTGTCATTTAGATTCACTATGTCATCCCTATTATTAGAACTGTTTTGTTGTATACTTCACAATTCAAAAGAACGGTGATTATAAGGATACCTTATAATCACATAAAGTTTACGAGCCATCATCAAAATGAACCCTCGCACATACACAAAAAGAACTCACTTGACAAACATGCAGGGGGGCAGTTCTGTGACATGAAAGAACCTTTGAATGCACCAGGGCTTTCACTCAAGTTTTCTTAATGAGTAATATTCTTTTTGTGTCAAGAAGATTCATAAATGTTCAAAAATGCAAAGGGATGTCAGTATGGGTAGAATGATGCAAATCACACACACACACACCAATAGAATCCAGAAGTCACTACTTAAAATATACAAAGCTTCTTTCCAAAGTAATTAGATTACAGACTTTGACCTAGCAAACAGACGTAAATATTTTAAACTGGATAAATGCAAACCTTAAAATCATTACAAAAGAAAATAAAGTGTGATTTAGGAACCTTAAGATATTAAATACCTAATATTTAGGCACCAATTCTCGGGTGACAAAATAATTCTGACTTACTTCCTAAATTTGTTCCACACTTGTGAGTGGCAAGGGAAGGGACAATCTCAATACAATTCAGAAGAGAAATGTGGTAACTACTCTGCGTAATCAAACCTCCCAGAGACTACTCACTTTAGCAGCACTAATGACTGTGGCAGTGTAAGACTGAATGTTGTCTCCACAGGCTCCACCACGGGACTGATGACATCGAATCAACTGGAAAGAGAGAGGGACCATTCTGTTAAACTGTTTAACTCTACAGGCTCTTAGGATAGAGCTTATTTACCACACAGAATGATGGTGATGGGTGGGAATGTTTGCATGAGCCCTTTTTCGACGAACAGCTAAAAGCCCTGCTGAGACACTTTTACCCCTTTTTATAATCTATCGGTGCCACTCAGGCAGTTTCATGCTCAAATACAATTTTTAATCACAAGATGAATAGTCTTTAAGAATTCATAAACTGAAATGGTAGGATTTGAGATCTGGCAGACTTTCCACAAATAAATTTTAGAAACATAATCAAAGGACTTAGCTACAACTTCCTAACATTAAATATTTAACATGCTAACAAATTGGAGGTTTTGTCCTTTTAATTCCTACATAAAGATAGCAAAAGGAAACTTTAAAAAACAGACAAAAGAGTGTGCCATATTTCCATTTTCGATTGTGTTTGTGGGAAAGTGGCACAAATTATGCATAAATCAACTATGACACATATAGTAGCTGTCCACTTCAGAGGGCTCACTAGTTTTAACATCAGAATGAAAAAGACATATCCTTATTCATGTCTAATGTAAATAAGTAACTTGCCAATTTTCAAAATGAATCACTGGTTTCACATGCAAGATTCTCTCATGTGTTGAGCAATAAACCAGGACTGAAGCCTCCACTGCCCCTACACTTTCTAAATTTAGGTTTAAAAAAAAAAGAAAGGGAAATATAAAAATTATTAGCCATATTTTTACACTTAAAACTTTTTAATAAAATGGCAATAGACTATTAGAATAACTCTACACTACGATATGAATTATTAAAAGCCTACAGAAATCAAAATCTTCCTCTCCCAAAATATAAAAAAAAAATGTCATAGATAATTTAAAACCACCCCACCCAATAAAAATTAATGTGTGAACTTTTTATTTTTTTATTTTAAAATTGAAATTTTCTTCATCTCTGACATTAAAAAGAAACAATCCCTTAAGACAACAGTGGTGAGGTATTTCCCAAATCACAGGTAATTGGTAAATATAGTTCCACACATGGGAAAAGAGAGAGTCTGAAAGGTGCTCATTTTAGCTAATGAAAAGAATCTCCCTCATTCACCCAATCACTCATTCATTCATTCACAAATACACATTCGAAGAATTTTTAAAATTATCCCTCTGCTGCCTCCTGCAGGACGTGCAAGGAAAGACATTATCTTAGAAACACTACCATCTTTTTCCAGTCTCGGCTAATTAAAATAATCAAGGAAAATAAGCCATACTATTACCCCTTCAATTCAACTAAATCTGAGTCAGCATTTCTACATAAATATAACTAAGCCAGAACTCTGTTTAAAACTTAGACCCATTGCAAAAATTATATTTGCATCTGAGGTACACCAAAATGAAAGATAAATCTGAAATTTCTGTAGGGCAAAATTCTTATCATGCCCAAATTCTAGGAAATACTGGTGAGTAAAAAAAGCAGTGTACAAAAGAATATGTATATGTACACACACACACACACAAAATGTTATCTTTTAGGAAAGAAAGGGAAATATATATATATATATATATATCTCAAACACATGATAAAATATATAAGCATATAAACAAATATAAAAACAAAGGTACACAATTACCTACCAAATATACATTATTTATACATTATGTATTATTTGATACGCAATACATAGATTGAATAATACAATGTAACAACAATGGAGGAAGGCAAAAAAAAGGGACAAAGGACAAACTAACTCAAACAACCTATGAACATGGTATTTGATTTTATATCTTCAGTCTTAGGAAGTAATAAAGTAGAGAGAATTGCAAAAAAATCCTGAACTCTTTTTAGTTGGTTTGATTTTTGTAGCAGTGTGAGCAAGCAATTCTGCAATTACTTTTTGTATTATAGAATTGAAGGGATGAAGAAAACGTGCTGATGTCATGGTCTCCTATCCAAAACAAAGGACATATAAATAGGAAATGGGGGACAAAGAGAGAGAATCCTGTGGAAATGCTAATGTGAACTCTTCATGTCCAGAATGTATTATGTATATATGGAAATACATGGGTGCACAAATAATCATCTATGTATATTTGCCTATTTATGTGTATATATAGAAGTATGTGTGGGTATATAACATGCATGTTTGTGAACTCTGTCCACTGAAAGAGTCTAAAAGCAAAAAGACCCCAGTAACAGTGAACTCGTCTCCTGGACAAAGTTCAGGTATCTAATATCACTGTCGATTTAAAAAGAACCAGTAAAATCAGATGAGGACTCAGGGCAAGCACAAGATGCATCCGGACACAGTCTTACGATAGCCGAGTAAGGCAAGAGTATATTTTTTTAATTTTGATGAAACCACAACACAATGTCATGAGAAGCAGACTAAAGGGGCTCTTGTTGATTGACTCTGGGACAATCTGAAAACCAAAATAATTACAGACAGAAAAATATTAAAAACCACTGAAAAAAATGGGAATCCATGAGCCCATATCAAAAATACAGAAAGATTTTTTTTAAATGGGGAAGTTCTTGATTATAATAGAGAGCCAAATACCTACTGGTGGAGAGTGGAACTGGAAAATCATTAACTTGGAATACTCGTAGGAAAGACTGATTCAGGCAAGAATCATCGATGGGTGCTAAGATTAGGTAAGGTTAAGATTTTGATGAAAAGTAGGATATAAGTCTGCTCTTTCCAAATTATCTACTGGTTGCAAGAGGACAAAAATAGTGATTATTCAGTATGGAAATTGGACAAGACCCTGACAAGATTAGCATCACCAACAAGGAACAGATGTGTATTGTGTACCTCCAGATGTGATGCTGTGGGAATTACGAACAACCCTCATGCACTGTTCCCGCCAGAAATACAGAACCCGGTTATAATCAAGAGAAAACATCAAACAGTTCAAAAGAAAAATTATTCTATTAAAATACAGGTTATTTTAATATACAGAGGGTTGTAAGTCTTCAAAATTACCAATCTTGTAAAAGACAAAGAAAGAAAGGGACATTCCTACAAAATATAATACCTGATCCTAGACTGGATTCTGCACAACAGGTTCTGCACCAGAACTTTTTTACAAATGACAAGATAGGGTTAATTGACAAAACTGGAACAGGGACAATATAACCAATCAAAGTAGTTTATCAATATTAAATTGGCTGATAACAAGTATTTTAGAGGCACTGAGATACATGCAACTTACTCTGAAATGGTTTAGAGGTCAAGCTGAGTTGAGAATACATGGGTACAGCTTATTGGACAATTTTGCAGTGCCCAATTAAAACAAAACCAAACTAGTAAGGTAAACATTCATTACTGGTTGTGAATTACCTTTGGAAAACTCAACACTTGCTCCATAACAAATATTCCAACATGGGCTCTGCTTACCTTGTTTTCTGCATAAGCAAGCCAGCGACTCCCAAGAGCAATAGGATTCATGTTGGGTCCGGGACAAGGGTAGCAGCCTGAAATTTATCAAAGGGCAATATTAAGAAATTTCTTAATAAATTTTCTGTTGGTACATCATATTTTGATGTCATAAAAACAGAAAAATCAAGTGCTTTTCTTTTTTTTCAAATCTCACATAAAATTCTCATAACCTAGCTATTATTTTAATAGCTAAAAGAGGTTCCTTTTTTTTTTCTCCTCTACAGTTTCCTTTGGGTTTTGACTCTGTTCCAATAAGAAACAAATCTGGGAAGAACTGGTATTCGCTTTTCACAAAAAAATGGGCATTTTAGTTATTCCTAGAATAAGAGAGAGAAGTCAAGAAGAACCATGTAAATAAAGTTAATAAGCCTACAGTTTCAAAAGTCTAGCAAAATCATCTGAAGAAGAATGAGAAAGTATACAATTGACTCTGGAATTTAAGGGCAAAGAAAAGGAAAATGTACACCTAAAATGAAAAGACAAAAATATGAGAGGAAGGAGGTAGAAGAAGTAACTCAGGTGTGGGGCCAATGGAGAGAAGAAATCCACAAAGGATGCATGAGTAGATGCTGGGGAACTAATTTACACAATCCTGAGCATTTCCTTTAAGCATCCAACTTCATTCTTCTTGCTTTCAGCCAAGCCAATAACAAACTGGTAGAAAGGATTATTTTGCGGTTCTCTTCCTTAAAAAAATTAATCCCATATTCCTGACAGTGGACACCCACATTATGGAAACACCAATGCCATCTTCCTGAGCTCCACTGAACAAGACACAGCACAATTCAGTCAAGTAAGTGGTATCTGTCATCCATGAGGCTCTCATCTCCCCTCCTGACTACTTCAATAAGGTCTCTGGGCAGAATGCCCTCATCTGTCAACTACAGAAAACAATCCTTCAGTGTCTCACAGAACTGCTTTTAAAGGACTACTCAAAGGAGACTGGAGAATCAAACACAAAAAGCCTAACCTAAAGAATTTTAGGTCTACCATTCCACAAGTATCTCATTAATATTTCACAAATACTTTTCTCTAAAATATACACTAGAGCAAGGGTCTCCAACCTCCAGGATTCTAATGCCTGATGATCTGAGGTAGAGTTGATGTAATAATAATAGAAATAAAGTGCACAATAAATGTAATGTCTTTAAATCATCCTGAAACTATCCCCTCCCCCTAGTTGGTGGAAAAATTGTCTTCCATGAAACTGGTCCCCAGTGCCAAAAATGTTGGGCACTAGAAGATCAAACTGAGGTTATCTATTTCATAGTTTGGGTCTCCATTTGGAATCTAAATTAATATAATGAGACAGATAGGTTTTTATAAAAAAAATAACTTTTCTTACCACAGCAAAAAAAAAAAAAAATAGCCAAACTGCATGAAACACATGAGCGTAACTGGAAAAAACAGCATAATTGGAATAGCATGAACAGCACACCTGAAAATATCTTACCCAGAAGAAAGTCTCAGTCTAGTACTGATCCTGAGAGGAAGAGAGCTATCAAGGCATGAACAATAATTAACTACTTTGACTTGTACTGTCAAAAATAAAAATAATTTATATGTTCAGTAATATACTATCTTTTTGCTTGATTTTCTATCTTCCTCCCACTTGATAAAGATCAAGCATTTGTGTTTTTTGTTCACAGCTGAATCTCTACTGCCTAATATCTGACAAATAGCTTAATAAACATGCTGAATAAATTAAACAATGTACCTAAATATTAACCAACCTTAATATTTATAAGGCACATTGGCAAAAAAAAAAAAAAGTCATCTACTGAAGAAAATTTTTCAAATAGTGTGCTTGGCTACTCTTTAGGTTAGGCTTTCTGTGTTCATTTTAAAGCCTTTTTTTTTTTTTAACAGAAATCTTCCTTAATTGTACATTCGTGCTTCCCTGAATTCAGGAAGGCTTTTGAGAAGCAATTTCTGAACTGATAATGCTGTTGTTTTCACAACCACTAGAGAAGCACAACTCACTGTTGTTTCTGGAACCCTTTAGTTTTCATTTCAGCTCCTTCAACTCCATCAATTTTGAGTTTACTTTTTTCTTTTTTTTTTTTTTTTTTTGGCTACACTGAGCAGCTTGTGGTATCTTGATTCCCTGATGAGGGATTGAATCTGGGCCCTCACCAGTGAAAGCATGGAGTCCTAACCACTGGTATGATCCTAAGAGAAAGTCCATATGTCATATAAAAATATAAGGTACCAGCTTTCTAATTTGCTGCTCACTGTTCAAAGAGACTTTTTCTGTGTATTTCAGAGTTTAAAGGATGGTGTTTGGAATACTTTGGATTTCTGAAAAATCAGCTTCTGGGTAACTGTGATGTTACTATAACCACTGAATGCATATTATGGACATATACATAGAAAAAAGGACTTTCCTGTTGGCTCAGTGGGTAAACAACCCACCTGTAATGCAGGAGACACAGGAGATGTGGGTTCAATCCCTGGGTCAGGAAAATCCCCTGGAAGAGGAAAATGGCAACCCACTCCAGTATTCTTGCCTGAAAAATCCCATGGACAAAGTATCCTGGTGGGCTACAATCCAAAGGGCTGCAAAGACTCAGACACGGCTGAGTGACTTAGTACACAATATAATACAAGACAACATACTTTAACAAATATATCACACAGTAGTTCCATAGTAGATTTCATTATTGCACTCCCATCTAATTCATACCATAATGTACTTCATCTGCCTGCCAATATAGGAGACGTGGGTTCGATCCCTGGGTCGGGAAGATCCACTGGAGAAGGAAAATGGCAACCCACTCCAGTATTCTTGCCTGAAAAGTCCCATGGACAGAGGAGGCTGGCAGGCTACAGTTCATGGTGTCGCAAAGAGTCAGACACAATTTAGTGACTAAACAACAAACACACATATTCCACATACACGTTCAGAACTGGAGAAAAGAACATAAACATGGTCTCTAAGAAAATGTCCCCTTTTAAAATGCAATGTAAAAAAAGAACCAAATGAAAACCAGAAAAAAATACCTGTGAATTGTGGCATTACATTAGAGGTGACTAATCTCTTGAATTTTAAAGTCAACATGTGCTTAGTTGCTAAGTCATGTCCAATTCTTTGCAACCCCTGGGACTGTAGCTCACCAGGCTCCTTGGTCCATGCGGATTCTCCAGGTAAGAATACTGGAGTGGGTTGCCATGCTCTCCTCCAGAGGATCTTTTCAACCCAGGAATTGAACCCATGTCTCCTACATTGCAGGCAGATTCTTTACTGTCTGAGCCACCATCTAACTTAGTTCTGATAACAGTTTTGCCTCAACAGATCCTAATAAATATATTTGCTTTCCAAATACTAAAGAATACTAAGGAAAATGTAGTTTACAATTCTTCATTTCACTTTTTGAGTCAATGTTTTTAGAAAGCTAGTGGACCTCAAGAATTAAGAGTGTACTGGAATGAAAGCAAATTGTTTTTCTGCTCTCCAAAACACACTTCACAGCTAGAATCAGCAGACCATCAGCCTCTCAGCACTATCCCAACTTTATAAGCATGACGCCTTTAAACATTAACCATTGCCTCCAGCTAAACTCTGAAAACAAGTGAAGGGAAAAAACAACAACAACCACCATCTAAATCTCTACAATACTAGGACTAATTCTAAGAAGTTTACAATGTTTGTGAACAAAGTAAAAGAGAACTGGATATTAAAAAAACCTCAACTTTACAAATTTAAATAAAGGTAAGATCCATGAAAAGCCCCGCTACATGAAGGTGATTCCATAACTAAAAGACTGATGAGACTGATGCAATTTTACACGGCGTTCTTGCAGAATAGGGGCCCTAGTGGAGAGAAGGCCTGAACTTATTTTGAAATACAAAGGATTTAACTACTCTCTGTAACACCCTGCTTTATTTTCCTTGAAAAGAACAACTCAAAAGATTTCACACCTTTTTGGAAAAAAACAGATGTCTGCATTTATGATCAACTGACTTTCAACAAGGCTACCAAGACAAGTCAATGAGGAAAGAATAGTCCTTTCAACAAATGATGATGGGCCAACTGCATATCCACATGCAAACAGATGAAATTGAACCCTGACGTCACACTGCATACAAAATGGAAATGAATCAAAGACTAAAGCTAAAGCTTGGAACAAAACCGTGGTAAATCTTCATAACCACACGCAATGCTTTCTTAGTGCAAGCGTGCTCAGTCATGTCCAGCTCATTGACACCCTATGGACTGTAGCCGGCCAGGCTCCTCTGTCCATGGGATTCTCAGGCAAGAACACTGGAGTGGGTTGCCACTCCCTTCTCCATGGGATCTTCCCAACCCAAAGATCGAACCTGGGTCTCCTGTATTGCAGATAGATTCTTTACCATCTGAGCCCATTACATTTAGGTCTGTGATTCTTTTTGAGTTAATTATTGTGAAGGATGAATAGTCTTGTGTCTAGATTCAGTTTCATGCCTATGAATGTCCAGTTGTTCAGCACCATCTGCTGAAGAGACTATCTCTGCTCTATTATGCTACCTTTGCTCCTTCATCAAATATTTATTTCTGGGCTTTCTATTGTGTTCTGTTGATCTATTTATCTGTCCTTTTGCCAATACCACACTGTCTTGATTACTGTAGTTTTATAGTAAATCCTAAAGTTAGGTAGCAACATGGAGGAAACTTGATATTATTAAATGAAATAAGCCAATCTGAGAAGGCTATATACTATGATTCCATCTATATGACATTCTAGGAAATCCAATGGTTGCTGGGGGGGGGGGTGGTTGGGGAGGGCAGAGATGAACAGGCAGAGCACAAAAGATTTTTAAGACAGTGAAAATATCCTGCATGATATTACAATGATGGATATACAGCAATATGCATACACACATGGGTGTTCAGTCGTGTCTGACTCTGCAACCCCACGGACTATAGCCTGCCAGGCTCCTCTGCCCATGGAATTTTCCAGGCCAGAGTCTGGAGTGGGTTGCCATTTTCCTCCTCCAAGGGATCTTCCTGACCAAGGGATCGAACCCACATCTCTTGTCTCTCCTGCATTGGCAGGAGGATTCTTTACCACTGGGGCCACCTGGGAAACCATATATGTCATTATACATTTATCGAAGCCCAGTGATGTACAATACCAAGAGTGGGTCCTAAGATAAACAATGGACTTGAGTGATAATTATGTGTCAATGTAGGTTCATCAAGTGCAACAAACACACTACTCTGGTGAGGAACGCTGACAATAGGGGAGACTATGCATGTGTGGAGCTGAGGGCATATGGGAAATGTCTGTGCCATCTGCCCAATTTTGCTGCGAACGTAAAACCACTCTAAAAATGTAATATTCTGCTATGTTCAGTGAAGGACACAAAGTCACAAAAGACCATACAGTGAATGAAGTTCAGAAAGGACTACAGAAACCTCTCTAGAAAGACATATCAGGACATAAAATATTAAATGCCACTTCAGAGATTTATTTGACCATCTTACTGCTGAATAATGACCCTCTTAAGATTCCATGAGCTTTGAATTTAAAACCTGATTTTATTTTTGCTTTATTTGTTATGTATACGAAACAGTAATGCCATTGAAAGGCTCAATGGGTGAGAGTTATTAATATGTGTAGAGAACAGGGAAGCCATGCAATTTCATGGCACACATGTTGAGAGTCCACTTCGTACTGCACACCTGCCTGGGCTACAAAAACATCATGGTAGCCTAGTCTTTCATATATTGATGGGAACCCAAAAGAACAGAGTTTTAACTTGAACTGGGCTTAGATGCCACATTAATTTGCCAATCTCTCCTTACCGAAGTTACAAGCTTCCTTAGAAGCATAAAAAGAAAGGCTCCTCTTCTCAAAATTAAAAATAATTTTGCATTTTAAAGATCCTTTAAATCCATTCCTTATTTATTATTCACCACTAACATAAATGAAGAATACACATTCTAACACTAAGAAATAACAATAGGATTGTAAGGAATAAATTTTCCTCCTCAAAGCAAAAACAGAAGCCAGTGGAAACAGTTACTTACTACACAATCCTTTGGTCTCTCTGGAGACTTCATATCTGAGTTTAAATTTAAGCACACTGGAAATGACTGCTAATGACATCTATCAGTCTTTGTCTTTTGTTTTCTTAATCATACGTGGGTTTTGGATTTCCACATCAGACAGCTGCTCAAGGCCACCTTTTCTGTTGAGCCAAATACAAAGGCGTCTCCTTTCTCATCACATTGGCTGCATTCCCCTTCCAGCTCTTTATCGGCTTTCTTTAGCTGACCCTTCCAACCTTTGGCACAAATTCCCATGATGCTTTCTCTGATGAACACAGTTGTGTCTACTTATTTTACAGACTCATCATTGTATTCATACCCAACTCAGGCAATCACGATTGTATTACATAAGAGCTTTTCAAACTCTTCGAGAAATTAAATGCTTGCATGAACAAAACAATATCCTGATTAAGAATTTGTCACTCTACATGGGCTTTAGTACTAGCTCTTTAAGAACTAGAAACCAGTCAATGGGGGTGGGGGGAGAGGACGACATGGCACAGGCAAACGGACTACTACAAATGCTCTTCTAAGTATGCCCATCAGCTCACCTGTCCCCCAGACCCCATATCCTGGCTTACAAGCATGAACAACCCAAATTCGGAGAAATACATATAACCTATACCATGCTTCTTTCGACTTGCCAAAAGTTTCAGTCTGCTTAAAGGAATGGGGGAGAGCGGAAACTGCAAAAATTGGGGGAAAACAAGCTTCTTTAAAGTCAGAAAATGGCTCCATTTATTACTTGATTTTAAATATTAAGTCTTACTCAATTCTGCTCAAAATATTGATAAAAATTTCTCAAGGTGCAGTTGCATTTCAAAGAAAAGAAGCTAAATTTCTTCAGACAAACACATGTCAAATATCATCAATCTTACGAACCTAACATTACTCGAATAAATCTGGTCTACAGGGTTTTCAAGTAAAGAAAATAACATGTAACCAAGAATGCAACACTTCTTAATGGAAGTATGAAATGAGGTATATAACTACTACTGGCCAGAGTATTTGAGATGAAAGGTTTGGGGGGATCTGTTATAAAATGCTACAATAAATAGCAATCGGAGTGTGAGGAGAGAAATCACAAACTTTTGTCATTTTTGATGCTTTCTGAAGTCTTTTTTTAATGTAAACTACAATACATACTTTCATGCACTGGAGAAGGAAATGGCAACCCACTCCAGTATTCTTGCCTGGAGAATCCCAGGGACGGGGGAGCCTGGTGGGCTGCCGTCTATGGGGTCGCACAGAGTCGGACCCGACTGAAGCGACTTAGACTTAGACTTAGACAATACATACTTAAATATGATATAAAGAAGTACCCAAGTCAACCAAGTAAACAAATGCATACACATAAGCAGTACTCAAAACAAAAAAGACAGGATATTATAGGATCCCAAAAGCCCCTTCTCACACCCCCTTAGGTTATGCAGCATTCTGCATTCTGACAACTAGTTGGGGCTTCCCTGGTGGCTCAGATGGTAAAGAACCTGCCTGCCGTGCAGGTTTTAGTACACAATTTATTACATTTATATCCCTCATTTATCACCAAGAAATGTCAGATGTACTCTTATACTACCCCATTTTCCAACACTTAACATACATTTCAGATTTAAAGAAATCCACCACTCCAGATTCTTGCCTGGAGAATTCTATGGACAGAGGAGCCTGGTGGGCTACAGTCCATGGGGCTGCAAAGAGTCAAACACAACTGAGCAACTAAACAGACTAAATAGACTACACGGCATCTTCAAACCACAAGAGAAATTTCACAAACAGAAGACGTAATAATCCTAATGGATCCGAAATAATTGAAAATTCACTACTGGAGGCTCCACCCTGCTTGACCAGGACTTACTTATAAGCTGCATGCCACTTAAAAAGCACTTGACTGCAACACTAAAAAATCTGGTGATCCTTCCACATCTCTTCTTCCCATCATGAATAATTCATGGAATACAAGGGAGACTAACAGTTTAATAACACTTGTTCAACTAATACTTTAATAATACTTGTTCAGCGGTCCAGCAATACAGAGGGAAGCATTTAGGACTATATAACAAAGATTCTAAAAAAACATTAACTAAATAAAAAGAATAAAAGCATTAAGAAAGAGTAATAACATCTGTCTCCCATTCATCTTTATAAAAATCAATTGATATTTTGTGTTTCCTAAAGTCTTATAAGGGCTTCCCAGGTGGCTCAGTGGTAAAGAATCTGCCTGCTAATGCAGGAGACATGGGTTCAATTCCTGAGTCGGGAAGATCCCCTGGAGAAGGAAACGGCAATCCACTCTGGTATTCTTGCCTGGGAAATCCCATAGACAGAGGAGCCTGGTGGGCTACAGTCCAGGAGGTTGCAAAAGAGTCGGACACAACTTAAGAGACTAAAACAACAACAAAGGCTTATAAAACAGAAGCTCCTATTCCTGAAAGGGGAAGCAATACTCCAGATACGGGAGAGAGACTCAAGAGCTGATCATTACAAAGATATAAATTTTCAAATAAATTCATACTTTAAAAAAGTTTTGTCCTTACTCCAACCAGAGGGAGAAACTTCATTCATATATGCATCCATATATTCATTCCTTTAAATACTCGCTAAATTTATAATTCCCAGCTCAAACCTGTATCACTTTCTCTAGAGACGAGTACTGATCTTCTATGAATAATTTTCCTTCTCACCTGATCACTTTTGACAGAGTTGCACTACGTCCTCAACCATTTTGGCTAACTAAACATCCTGGTAAAGAACCACTGATGCTTCGAAACTTGAAATAGTTGTGATAAATGTTTTCATATTACAAGGAGCAAAAATAAGCATCAAAAATATTTTTAACTTAGCTAGAACATAATGGATATATTTTACCTTGCATGATGGACCTTATTTTCTTAAACCAAATCAAGATGCACAACTTTGTTCTCAAGAAGATTACTACAGGGTGTCAAAGAAAGAAGGAGTAGATAGGAAACACATACAATAAGACAGAAGGTAAGTGTCTTAACAGAGAGAGAGATTATACTATAAGAGCATTCCCAAAGGGTACTGGGTAACAAAAGAGATCTCTAATCAGATAAATCTGGGAAATACTGAAATGTAGTAAATAAATTTAAACAGATTAAAATGTTAATCACCACTGGTATCCTCCAACAGAAGCCAGCATTTCCTAAGTCTGTTTTACCAGGGCATCCCTATTTACACAGCATGTTGAAGGTCTACTGTTCTGCAGACAGATTTGCGAATTGCTATCTTGAAAGGCTACTTTAAACTAAGGGGACCAAGAAATACTTCATATAAGAACTAATATGCACACTGGGGCTAGAAAGACACATGGGCTTAAGTCACTATGGGGAGACAGATGCTAGTGAAAAGGCCATTTCAGGCAGGGAAGCAAAGCAACAAAGCATCTCCAAAGAACTGAGATTCATGAGTAGGTCAAAGTAAATGCAGCATAAGCGGCATGAAAATGGATTGTAGAAATAAAAGATGTAGCGAGGACACTGGATTTTGGTAAAGAAGGTTTATCTATGTCAAAAACCTTGGGAGTTCAGTTGGAAGGGATGCGCAAGTTTACACTTGTTGACCTTGTTGACTTGTTTACACTTGTTGACAAAGTATGGCCTTTGTTCAAATCAAAAGACCTCACTTTAAAAGACAAGTTACTTGATCATATGGCAACACAGAAATAATGATTCAGTAAATTCTTATCATTTAAACATAGATGATAGATTAAATTGTATGTCAGGGATATGCTTTGAAATAATTTGGGAAGGGTATAAAAGAGAAAGATTGTCCACAAGTTGGTACTTATTGAAACCAGATCATAAGTACATGGTGGTTCATTATACTACTGTCTTTAAACAACTGTATATATTTCCTGAAATAAAACCTTGAAAAAAAAATAACATTCAAAGAAAATGAAATAGTAAACTTATGACTTTAGTAATTTAATAAAATACAATATTTTGCCATATCACTAAATGACATTTATCAAATATGCAAACTTACTGAAAATCAAAAGTGACTAAAAATTCACCTTTCTACAAGAACTGCATGATCTCAAGTAAGAAAAAGAATACATATTATACTCTATCTTTTTCTGCTTAAAGGTATTTTTCCTCTTACTTCTACTATAAATGGTTTAATTGAGAAAGTACCGTAAAACCTCATGAAAATATGGAATTTCTTTAATGTGCCAGGTTCTATATTGATCCTGCCAGCTGATTCAAGAGCTTTACGTATTTGCTGTAAGATGACCCAAACAAGGATATTCCAAAAACAAACTCTCCTACTGTAAAATCTCAGACTGTAAAACACTCCCCCAGAAAAGCTGAAAATATCATTAATGTGCAAAAACAAAACTTTTTTTTAAAAAAAATTGTAACTATAGCCTACAGTGAGGTAGGATTTTGTTTAAATCTTATTTATAGATCCTTATACATTTCCATCACTCATTAGTAAATAACAGACACATGTTATTTGAAACAAATTTCACTCATATGTAGATATATACAATTAAAGATACAGGCTATATGTACATGATTATATGCAAAATTCAATTAGACCATCTAAGTTTAAAAATTACTATGATAAATTTTGCACATTTTCTCCAATTAAACAGAGTACTGTGAAAAGCCTACTGATTCTAATGTATTAAAATTATTACAAAGCCCATGTCCTTTGAATCTAACTATGAAACACAGAAATCTAATTATTTTAACTATCTCTTTATTATAAAATTTAATTTTTTCTTTTAAAATTCTATAGTGGGTATTAAACTAATCAATGAAAAATGTATATAGTTCACTTATCCACTAAAAAAACACCAGCATAAATTTGGAATGCTATTGAACTGTGGTGCTGGAAAAGACGCTGGAGAGTTCCTTGGACTGCAAGGAGATCCAACCAGTCTATTCTAAAGGAAACCAGTATATTCATTGGAAGGACTGATGCTGAAGCTGAAACTCCAATACTTTGGCCACCTGATGCGAAGAACTGACTCACTGGAAAAGACCCTGATGCTGGGAAAGATTGAAGGCAGGAGGAGAAGCAGACGAGAGAGGATGAGATGGTTGGATGGCATCACCGATTCGATGGACATGAGTTTGAGCAAGCTCCAGGAGTTGGTGATGGACAGGGAAGCCTGGCATGCTGCAGTCCATGGGATCGCAAAGAGTCGGACATGACTGAGTGACTGACCTGAACTGACTGAACTCTCCATTATTAACTTATTTACATATATTAATTTCTCTCTAGTCATTGTGACAACTGACTTCATACCCTAGCATTTATTACAAAGGAGGAAACTGACGTCTACTGGCAAGTGTAATATTACTTTCAACATACAAAATGCAGCAGGCACAGTGTTTATCTAAGGCATAAATTTCAAAACATACATTGTCATTTAAATAAACTATCTTAACAAATAATTATTGAGTTCTCCCCAATTTAATACTCAGCTGATGCACCAAGAGCTATCCATAAGTATAAAATTAAAATGGACTCACAATAGAGATATCTAACTTTTCAGAAGCCAAAGCACATCTATCTTTAATCAGTGATAAACAACAGAAAAGTATTGATAAGATGTAAAGACAAATGCTCAGGAAAAACTGACATCTTAATCTGGCTGAAATATTCATATTCTGTTCTAAATTATTCCTCTGTAGCCCACAAACTTGGAAGAAATGGAAAGATTTATACATGATTCCTCTATTTCTCTACTTGTTTTAATTTTAACAATGAGTGATATAATTATAAAGTAACATATTAATGCATAAGGTTTAGGAACAAAGAATTAATATGCTAAAACAGACCATGTAATATTCAAAGCTTACTATATTATGTGTATACAGCATTTGTGAATGAAGATGTTAGTAACAGATCTATGCTCCCCTAAAACTTTTAATTTATAGATAAAATAATAAAAGATCCTTTCTAGGAATCTATATTTAATAATTATTAAGACATCAGTAAATTTCTGATCAGCACAATATAACTGACTGATAAGTAGGTTAATGTATTCATCATTCAAGAAATATTTAATGAGAGCCTACATTGCCAGCTAATGTCTTAGGTGCTGGAGATACTAATGTAAATTGGTAAACGGTGTACATTAGACCTTGTCATAAAACAAAAAATATCTCAATGAACATGATCTCTATTATTATCTCTGTAGATCTCTGAGAGAAATGACTACAAGATTAAGGAGATGAGATGTATACTGTATTCTTCATAGGCTACAAAATGATAAACTATATGTTACAATGAATTATTATGTATTATTTTATATAGTATATGGCTTCCCTGGTGGCTCAGAGGTTAAAGCGTCTGCCTCCAATGCGGGAGACCCAGGTTCAATCCCTGGGTCAGGAAGATCTCCTGGAGAAGGAAATGGCAACCCACTTCAGTATTCTTGCCTGGAGAATCCCATGGATGGAAGAGCCTAGTGGGCTACATTCCATGGGGTCGTAAAGAGTCGGACACGACTGAGCGACTTCACTCACTCACTTATATAATATATATTATATAATCCATGCAATTACATACAGACTACAAGGTATTATCAAGAACATGAGCTCTTATTAGAAAGGAATAATGTCTACTACCAGGGCTTAATATACGGATAAACATCTGTTAAGTAAGTGTATAGTAAATTCAGGAGATGCAATAGTATGACTGGGATTCCCTATACATAACAAAATTGAGCTCTGTTCCAAAAGAACTATTTCTGCAGCATACACATAACAGAGTCTCTGAAAAAACAGTTATAGCTTTGATGGTGAGTGTTAGATGTTAAAATGTAAATGAGGGAAAACTATTGCTTCACTAGACTGTATTTAAAAAAAAAAAATCTAACTCCAGACTTCCTACAGACTCAGTCAGCACTCGGAATTTCTAGCCTGCTGGACTGCCCTATGTGTGTGTGTGTCTCTGTGTGTGTGTGTGTGTCTGTGTGTGTGTCTATCTGTGTGTGCGTGTGTGTGTGTATGTATTTGGATCCAGAATCTGGGCTTATTTCTGCAAATCCAGGCAGAGTTATGAGATCAGGGAAAGAAAGAGTGAAAGACTGACATATTTCTCTCATGAATGATAATACAGTTATATCCACAAGTATGTTATGCTAATTAAATAATTTAACAACATAGTTACACAGATCTAAATTAGTCACAACTACTCAAGGAGAATATACAAGGAAAAGCTGAGTATACAACAAAGCATCTACAATAACATGAAGAAAACAAGCTGTGGGTTGAACACATATACCATAAAATTATATTACTAAATAAGGCATCCACAGAAACAGAGAAATACAGTAACTGAAGAAGCATGAAATATTGATGTTATGATTCCAATTAGTCTGCTGATTCTATCAAGTAAATAATATAAACTCAAGGCATATAATAGGAAATAAATCAAGTTGATACATACTTGTGACAAAAAATTTTTTTGTGAAAGTACAGCTATCAAAGGCAGCAATTTTCTCCTGCAATACTACGACAAGGATCCTAAAATTAGAGGGAAAAAAATGATAAAAGCAAATGTTAATGTGAAATTCTATAAACTGAATCATAAATAAGTTAAATCAGTATCTACCATAGCAATTTTTAAAAATCAAACACATCTTATAACATCTAAGCTAGAAACATCTGCTTCTTAGATATAAAAATATAACCACAACATCCTTAACATGATCAAGACAGACAAGATTAGAGGAAAAAAAGGGATAGGAGAACTACACCTCAAAATAAAATTTTACTTTTTTTTTTATAATATTTTAATTCATTATAAATCAAATGAACCTATCTTCATTAAGAATGTATGAGATCAATAAACTGCTAGCTATTTACTAAAAGTTTCCACTGCTGGCTCAAAGTCATGTAATTAAACATAAAATGGATTTATACAACCTGTCACTTAAAAATGACTGCAGAATTTCCCAACACAAGAACCAAAGAAGAGAGGGAGGGAGGAAAAACAGGAAGGAAGAAAGAAAGGAAAGAAGGAAGGAAAGGACTGAGGGAGGAAGAAAACTCAGACAACTGTTATTCAGTGTAAATATTTCTGATTAAGAATATATTAAAATTAATCAGAATTTGTATTTCTCCCAAAGTCCAAGGTTTAGAAATAATCAGGAAAAAGTTACAAGTTTTCAAAACTAAAATGCATTTAAAATGAAGTTACTTTAGAAAACTACTACATGTTATCTTGTACAAGAAACACATGAAAAACTGCTTACCTTTTGTTGCAATGGAGATCATAGATAGGCGTTTTAAACTGAATGGACTTGACCATCTCCCCAGTACGAAGTGAATATAAATCCACACAACAGTAAGGTGGACTTGTGCTACAAAAACAAACAAAAAAGACAAGAGTGATAATGCTTTAAAAGGTGGGAAGGCCAGTAACTTTTCTTATTAACATAATACATGCAAACTGATTTATACATATATATATATATATATATATTCCAATGAATTTATCTCAGGAATGCCAAATGAAAACAAATAATGAAACATCACCCAATTAATACTGTAGAACAGAAAAATTATAAGATGATCTCAATAAATGAAGTAAAGTATTTGAGAGAATTAAAACCGGTTCATAAGAAATATTTCATTAATCTGATAAATGATATCAACCTTAAAACTAATCAACAAAATAAGCAATCACAAAATCGTGAAATACTGAAACGTTTCACCCCAAAATGAGTAATTAGAAAAGAATATTTGAAGACTATGGCACTGTACACCATATAGTATGGAAGGTCTATGGGCAAGAAATTACTACAAGAAAGCAAGCAAGCTACCATTTTTGCTGAGAACTTGATTGTATAAAACCTAGTAACACAAAGTTGCAATATATATACAGACAAACCTGATAATAAAAGACTAACCATTAATATATGTATTAATATGTAAACTGATTATTACTATTTATTATCAATTAATACTTGGATTTACCAAGGTCACTAGATAAAACATCACCTCTACTATTATAAACTAAGGATAAACAATTATGAAGTGAGATCAAAGATACAAGTATTTGAATACCTCAAATAATTCAATTTCCAAAGGGAAGATTTCAATACATTTACAGGAAAAGGAACAAAGCAAACAAAACAAAAAGGCCAAAATGAATGGATGTATACACCATAGGCTGACACTTTCTAAACAGCTACAATTCAACCCTAATCAAGAATCTACCAGAAATGAGGTCTCATCCTAAAATATATATAAATACATATTCCAAATAAGATTTAAACTATAAACACACTGTGCTCTGGACACTAAAACAGATGACGAGATCAATGTTCCCACCTTAATAAAGTAGGAAAAGAGCAAGTTAAATCAAATCAAAGTGGAATGGGGGAATTAATACAACAAATCAATGAAATAAAACTTGGGAAAGCAAAAGAAGAAAATGAATGAAACTAAACCTAATTCCTTGAAACAGATAATTTGAATATTCCAGTATCTACAAAGAAACTGAACTCATAACTTAAAATTTCTTACAAAGAATTTCTTAAAAATGGATTCATTTGTAAATTTTGCCAATCCTTGAAACAAGTTTAGGTATCTTACACAAATTCTTTTAAAGGTAGAAGAGGAGTCACCAACTTATTTTATGAGCCCGTAACACCCGATTCCCAAAATAAACAAATACTCCACAAGAAACTACATATATATTTATATATGTCTCATGAATATACATCAAGAATTCTCAACAAATATTAATAAGTCAAATCCAGCAATACAAAACTAGATGAGATTCTTCCTAGAAATAAAACACTGTTGAATAGAGGAGAACTTCTTCAACTTGATGAGAGGCATCTACAAAAAACCCACAGATAGATCAATACTTTCCTGAAAGATGAGGAACAATGCAAAACTACCTACTCTTAACTTCAATAACCTCAGACAGGCAGATGACACTACCCTTATGGCAGAAAGTGAAGAACTAAAGAGCCTCTTGATTAAAGTGAAAGAGGAGAGTGAAAAAGTTGGCTTAAAACTCAACATTCAGAAAACTAAGATCATGGCATCCGGTCCCATCACTTCATGGCAAATAGATGGAGAAACAGTGGAAACAGTGACAGATTTTTATTTAGGGGGGGCTCCAAAATCACTGCAGATGATGACTACAGCCATGAAATTAAAAGATGCTTGTTCCTTGGAAGAAAAGCTATGACCAACCTAGACAGCATATTAAAAAGCAGAGACATTACTTTGCCAACAAAGGTACATCTAGTCGAAGCTATGGTTTTTCCAATAGTCATGTATGGACGTAAGAGTTGGACTATAAAGAAAGTGAAAGTGAAGTCGCTCAGTCGTATCCAACTCTTTGTAACCCCACGGACTGTAGCCTACCAGGCTCCTCAGTCCATGGGATTTTCCAGGCAAGAATACTGGAGTGGGTTGCCATTTCCTGAGGACCGAAGAATTGATACTTTTGAACTGTGGTGTTGGAGAAGACTATTGAGAGTCCCTTATACTGCAAGGAGATCCAACCAGTCCATCCTAAAGGAAATCAGTCCTGTATATTCATCGGAAGGACTGATATTGAGGCTGAAACTCCAATATTTGGCCACCTGATGCTAAGAACTGACTCACCTGGAAAAGACCCTGATGCTGGGAAAGATTGAAGGCAGGAGGAGAAGGGGATGACAGAGGATGAAATGGTTGGGTGGCATCACTGACTTGACAGACATGAGTCTGAGTAAGCTCCGGGAGTTGGGGATGGACAGGGAGGCCTGGCGTGCTACAGTGCATGGGGTCACAAAGAGTCAGACACGACTGAGTGACTGAACTGAACTGACCTACTTTTACCACTTCTGTTCAACAATAACAACCTAATTTTTAAATCTTTATAAAATGCATAAAACATAGTTTGGGGTACTTTAAATGTATAAGAAAAGAGGAAATCCTGCCATTTGATAATAACATTGGTTGAGGGCATTATGCTAGGTTAAAAAAAGAAAAAACTGTATGATCTAATTTATACAGTGAACTTAAACAAAAACTCAACTCATAGGAAAAAGAACAGGGGCTTCCCTGGAGGTCCCGTGGTTAAGGCTCTGAGCTTCCAATGCAGGGAGTATGGGTTTGATACCTACATCCCACATGCCACGAAGCATGACCTAAGAAAACAAATGAAGTTTTTTTTTTAATCCAATTAAAAAAATTTTAATAAAAAAAACAGATTAGTAGATGCCAGAGGCCTGGTCAGGTAGGGAGGTATGAAACAGGTGAAGATAGTAGAAAGGTACAAACATCTAGTTATAAGATCAGTAATCCTGAGAATGTAATGTACATCACGGTGACTACAGTTAACAATGTGTGTAGGTGCTCAGTCGTGTGCACCAACTCTTTGCAGCCCCATGGACTATAGTCTGCCCGGCTCCTCTTGTCCATGGAATTTTTTAGGCAAGAATACTAGAGTGAGTTGCCATTTTCCCCCTCAGGGGATCTTCCCCACCCAGGGATCGGCTTCTGTTTTTTATGCTCTGGTCTTTTGGCTGCAGGGCATGCGGAATCCCTGCTCCCAGACCAGGGATTGAACCCATACCCCCTGCACTGGATGGTGAAGTCTCAACCATTTGATTGCCAGGGAAGTCCCTGGCCATAATGTTTTAAAAGATACTTTACCATGGAAGATACAGATATAGTAACTAAGGGCTTGAAAAAAATGTTAAATATCACTAATTAACAGGAAAATAAAAATTAAAACCACTAAGGGATACCACTACTAGAACGGCTAAGATTTTACAAGACTGCTAATTCAAGATTGCAAGGCTTTCATACATTGCTACTGGGAATGCAAAAAGGTAGTCACTTTGAAAAATAGCTTAGCAGCTTCACATAAACATATCTAAGTCATGCTGTGGTACTTTGTTATTCATAATTTTGTTTTATGCACAGTTAAATGTTGATCAACAGGTGAATGGCTAAATGTATTGTGATACATTCAAGCAACAGAATATTAATAACAGAGCAAACTAGCCACCTAAAAGCACAGATGAATTTCAAAACCATCATGAAGTTCTTGGGGAAAAAAAAGGTCAAACATAAAAGTCTACATACTCTATGGGTCCCTTTCAATGAAAAGCTAGAAAGGTAAAACTGTAATAATAGGAAGCAGATCAGTGGTTGCCAGCGGCCAGAGAAGGAGGGGAGCTACAGAGCTCAAAGCAGCATGATGGGTGCCCACATACAGGATGACAGAAACGGTGCTGGGTCTTGATTGTGCTAGAGATTTACGCAACTGCACACAGTTGGCAAAACTGAAGATGGGGGAGTATCTTGTAAAACCTAAACTCACAACTCCAAAACGGACACAAGGCAAAAATTCTTTTCTTAATGTTCCCAACTAATTAATCCAGTCCTCTGCTGAGAAGCAATGAGTTAATAATGAATGAAATCTAACATTTTGCCAGACCAACTGGGAAGGAAAAAACAGCTTGTCACCTTCAATTAGCAGCTCATTATAGCCATGGTACACCAGAAACTTGAATTCTGATCATTTTGCTGGCATCCATACAATGTCACAACTGAGAGTCTTCCTGCAGAAAGCCTTCAATAGTAGACAAAACAAATGCTATGAAGGTTCAGTTTAGAGTTGAGTGAACAAGACGTGGTAGAACTAAAAATTCTATTTATATATGGAAAAAACCCTCTTCTTCAATGCCTAATAGAAAAAGATAATTCATTTAAAATCAGTTTTCAGAAAGTCACACATCCATAAAGGAGTCACGCTATCTGCCAATAAGACAGTTGCATACACGCCTGACATATCCTTTTGTTCTCTATTTTCTCTCTTTTTAAAAGCCTTGACTATTTCTCTGGGACACAGCAAGACAATCTTAATTTTCCTCTTGGGTAGGCTGATGAGAAAGCTTTCCATAACATCAGCAGTATGCAAGCCCCAGAAAGGACGTGTGTTGTGCTAAAATACACTGGTCAGAAAATAAGCTTTCACTTTATTATTAACGTACACCAAGCAGTGTCAAAAGCTGTATACAGAAGTCTTCATTAGATTTCTGGAGCTCAAATGGGTTAACATTTTTATTGGTTTGCATCTGACATTTAAATCTAAAGTTGTGACTTCATTTTAGGATAAACCTAATTAATACCTTAAGCAGAAAAAGTTCACACAGAAGTGTAGAGTATCTAATTTAGAATACAACTGAACCTATTGCAAGCAAAACCAGAGTGGGAAAGAAAAGCAGAAATGATGTCATTTGTCTTATTAAATGATTGGTTAAAGGGCTCTAAACTGTGCCCAGGCACCACTCCTTTCCAACACAGGGAACGTAAAGTTATTTAGTACTTTTAATGAAACATAAAATAGAAGTGAATGCAAATTCTCCTTAACTGACCTTTCCTTTACCTAAGTAACTTGTTTTACGGTGAGTAACCAGGACATACATTTAAATTTTTGTACTGGAGCAATCTGTTACCTGCTATACACATGACCGATACACAAAAAGGAAGTTATAAAGTTTTTATTAGCAAAGGCCTAGTCCTCCCAGAGCCAAAGGTATGGAATTTACACACTTAATTCATTTCAGTGAAGAGAGTTTCCTTCAATTATTGAAAGAACAAATTTTTAAAGCTTCCACTACTGAAAATGAAAAGGTTAAATTAAGCAATTATATAAAATAAAATAGCTAAATTGGATTTCTTTAAAGGAAATCTTGAAAATATACAGAAGAAAAACACCAAGAGGAAAAGACTAAAGATTTTCATCTAAATATGTGGCCTATTTTTTTATTTCTTAATTTCTCTGTAATCCTTCTCATTAGATTAAAAAAAATTTTAACATGCTTCACGTTTTAGAGCAGTTTTTGGCTCACAACAAAACTGAATAGAAAGCATAGATTTTTCCATGTAGTCTCTGCTCCCATTCATACACAGCCTACTCCATTACCGAATTCCCCTACCAGAGTGGGATATTTGCTACAACCTATAATGATACATCATAGTCACCCAGTCTCCATAGTTTACAGGATGGTTCACTCTTGGTTTTGTACATTGTATTTACAATACAATGTAAATTTGTATTGTACAAATTTACAATGACATATATCCAACATTATAGCAGCATACATAACAGTCTCACTGCCCTAAAAACCTTTTTTTCTCTTCCTATGCATCATTCCTAACAACTCACCTTCTTACAATCTTACTGTTTGTGTCTTTTCCAGAATGTTGTTTACTTGGAACCATACAGTAACCATTTAAAACTGGCTTCTTTCACTTACTAATACGCTTTTAAAGTACCACCCTCCCTTTCTTTTCATTGCTCAACATCTTCTGTGTTGTTGTTTTTCAATCACTAAGTCATGTCTGACTCTTTGGGACCTCATGGACTGCAGCACACCAAGCTCCTCTCTTCTCCAGTTTCCTGGAGTTTCCTCAAACTCATGCCCGTTCAGTGGGTGATGCTATCTAACCATCTCATCCTCTGTCACCCCCATCTCTTCCTGCCCTCAATCTTTCCGAGCATCAGGATCGTTTCCAGTCAGTCAGTTCTTCGCATCAGGTGGCCAAAGTATTGGAGTTCCAGCTTCAGCATCAGTCCTTCCAATGAATATTCAGGACTGATTTCCTTTAGGATGTACTGGTTTTAGTCCTGAATAATATTCCATGATCTGGATGTACCACATTGTATGTATCCTTTCACCTACTGAAGGACATTTTCAGTTCAGTTCAGTCACTCAGTCATGTCTCTTTGCGACCACATGCACTGCAGCACGCCAGGCTTCCCTGTTCATCACCAACTCCCGGAGCTTACTCAAACTCATGTCCACCGAGTCGGTGATGCCATATAACCATCTCATCCTCTGTCATCCTCTTCTCCTCCCACCTTCTATCTTTCCCAGCATCAGGGTATTTTCAAATGAGTCAGTTCTTCGCATCAGGTAGCCAAAGTATTGGAGTTTCAGCTTCAACATCAGTCCTTCCAATGAATATTCAGGACTGATTTCCTTTAGGATGGACTGGTTGGATCTCCTTGCAGTCTAAGAGACTCTCAAGAGTCTTCTCCAAGACCAGAGTTCAAAAGCATCAATTCTTCGGCACTCAGCTTTCTTCACAGTCCAACTCTCACATCCATACATGACTACTGGAAAAACCACAGCCTTGACTAGACAGATCTTTGTTGGCAAAGTAATGTCTCTGCTTTTAAATATGCTATCTAGGTTGGTCATAACCTTCCTTCCAAGGAGTCTTTTAATTTCATGGCTGCAATCACCATCTGTAGTAATTTTGGAGCCCCAAAAAAACAAATTCTGTCACTGTTTCCATTGTTTCCCCATCTATTTGCCATGAAGTGATGGAACTGGATGCCATGATCTTAGTTTTCTGAATGCTGAGTTTTAAGCCAACGTTTTCACTCTCCTCTTTCACTTTCATTAAGAGGTTCTTTAGTTCTTCGCTTTCTGCATAAGGGTGGTATCAGCTGCATATCCAGCTTGTGCTTTATCCAGCCCAGCATTTCTCATGATGTATTCTGCATATAAGTTGAATAAGCAGGATGACAATATACAGCCTTGATGTATTCCTTTCCCAATTTGGAATTAGTCTGTTGTTCCATGTCCAGTTCTAAGTGTTGCCTCCTGATCTGCATACAGATTTCTCAGGAGGCAGGTATGGTGGTCTGGTATTCCCATCTTTTGAAGAATTTTCCACAGTTTGTTGTGATCCACACAGTCAAAGGCTTTGGCGTAGTCAATAAAGCAGAAGTAGATGTTTTTCTGGAACTCTCTTGCTTTTTCGATGAGCCAATGGCAATTTGATCTCTGGTTCTTCTGCTTTTTCTAAATCCAGCTTGAACATCTGGAAGTTAATGGTTCATGTACTACTGAAACCTCACTTGGGGAATTTTGAGCATTACTTTGCTAGTGAATGAGATGAGTGCAACTGTGCAGTAGTTCGAGCATTCTTTGGTATTGCCTTTCTTGGGGACTAGAATGAAAACTGACCTTTTCCAGTCCTTTGACCACTGTTGAGTTTTCCAAATTTGCTGGCATATTGAGTGCAGCACTTTCACAGCATCATTTTTTAGGATTTGAAATAGCTCAACTGGAATTCCATCATCTTCACTAGCTTTGTTCGTAGTGATGCTTCCTAAGGCCCACTTGACTTCACATTCCAGGATGTCTGGCTCTAGGTGAGTGATCACACCATCGTGGTTATCTGGGTCATGAAGATCTTTTTTGTGTAGTTCTTCTGTGTATTCTTGCTACCTCTTCTTAATATCTTCTGCTTCTGTTAGGTCCATACCATTTCTGTCCTTTACTGTGCCCATCTTTGCATGAAATGATCCCTTAGTATCTCTAATTTTCTTGAAGAGATCTCTAGTCTTTCCCATTCTATTGTTTTCCTCTATTTCTTTGCACTGATCACTGAGGAAGGCTTTCTTATCTCTCCTTGCTATTCTTTGGAACTCTGCATTCAAATGGGTATACCTTTCCTTTTCTCCTTTGCCTTTCACGTCCTTTCTTTTTTCAGTTATTTGTATGGCCTGCTCAGACAACCATTTTGTCTTTTTGCATTTCTTTTTCCTGGGGATGGTCCTGATCACTGCCTCCTGTACAATGTCACCTCCGCCCATAGTTCTTCCGGCACTCTGTCTATCAGATCTAATCCTTGAATATATTTCTCACTTCCACTGCATAATGGTAAGGGATATGATTTAGGTCATACCTGAATGGTCTAGTGGTTTTCCCTACTTTCTTCAATTTAAGTCTGAATTTGGCAATAAATAACGTATGATATGAGCCACAGTCAGCTCCCGGTCTTATTTTTGCTGACTGTATAGAGCTTCTCCATCTTTGGCTACAAAGAATATAACCAATCTGATTTCAGTATTGACTATCTGGTGATGTCCATGTGCAGAGTCTTCTCTTGTGTTGTTCGAAGAGGGTATTTGCTATGACCAGTGCATTCTCTTGGCAAAACTCTTATTAGCCTTTGACCTACTTTGTTTTGTACTCCAAGGTCAAATTTGCCTGTTACTCCAGGTATCTCTTGACTTCCTACTTCTGCATTCCAGTCCCCCTATATTGAAAAGGACATGTTTTGGGGTGTTAGTTCTAGAAGGTCTTGTAGGTCTTCATAGAATCATTCAACTTCAGCTTCTTCAGCATTACTAGTCGGGGCATAGACTTCGATTACTGTGATATTGAATGGTTTGCCTTGGAAATGAACAGAGATCGTTCTGTCATTTTTGAGATTGCATCCAAGTACTGCATTTCAGACTCTTTTGTTGACTATGATGGCTACTCCATTTCTTCTAAGGGATTCTTGCCCACAGTAGTAGATATAATGGTCATCTGAGTTAAATTCACCCATTCCAGTCCATTTTAGTTCGCTGATTCCTAAAATGTTGATGCTCACTCTTTTCATCTCCTGTTTGACCACAGTGGAAACAGTGACAGACTTTATTTTGGGGGGGCTCCAAAATCACTGCAGATGGTGACTGCAGCCATGAAATTAAAAGACGCTTGCTCCTTGGAAGAAAAGTTATGACCAACCTAGACAGCATATCAAAAAACAGAGACATTACTTTACCAACAGAGGTCGGTCTTGGTAGGCTGCAGTCCATGGGGTCGCTAAGAGTCGGACACGACTGAGCGACTTCACTTTCACTTTTCATTTTCATGCACTGGAGAAGGAAATGGCAACCCACTCCAGTGTTCTTGCCTGGAGAATCCCAGGGACGGGGGAGCCTGGTGCACTGCCATCTTTGGGGTCGCACAGAGTCGGACATGACTGAAGTGACTTAGTAGCAGCAGCAGCAGTCAAAGCTATGGTTTTTCCAGTAGTCATGTATGGATGTGAGAGTTGGACTATAAAGAAAGCTGAGCGCCAGAGAATTGATGCTTTTGAACTGTGGTGTTGGAGAATACTGTTGAGGGTCCCTTGGACTGCAAGGAGACTCAACCAGTCCATCCTAAAGGAAATCAGTCCTGAATATTCATTGGAAGGACTGATCCTGAAGCTGAAACTCCAATAATTTGGCCACCTGATCTGAAGAAATGACTCATTTGAGAAGACCCTGATGCTGGGAAAGATTGAGAGCAGGAGGAGAAGGGGACGACAGAGGATGAGATGGTTGGATGGCATCACTGACTCAATGGACATGAGTTTGAGTAAGCTCCAGGAGTTGGTGATACAACGGGAGGCCTGGCGTGCTGCAGTGCGTGAGGTGGCAAACAGTCAGACATGACTGAGCGACTGAACTGAAATGAACTGAATTTGCCTTGATTCATGGACCTAACATTCCAGGTTCCTATGCAATACTGCTCTTTACAGCATCAGACTTTACTTTCATCACCAGTCACATCCACAACTGGGTGTTGCTTTGGCTTTGGCTCTGTCTCTTTATTCTTTCTGGAGTTATTTCTCCACTCTTCTCCAGTAGCATACTGGGCACCTACCTACCTGGGGAGTTCATCTTTCAGTGTCCTATTTTTTTGCCTTTTCATGCTGTTCATGGGGTTCTCAAGGCAAGAATACTGAAGTGGTTTGCCATTCCCTTCCAGTGGACCACGTTTTGTCAGAACTCTCTACCATGACCTGTCCGTCTTGGGTGGCTCTACATGGCATGGCTCATAGTTTCATTGAGTTAGACAAGGCTGTGGTCCATGCGGTCAGATTGGTTAGTTTTCTGTGATTGTGGTTTTCATTCTGTCTACCCTCTGATGGAGAAAGATAGGCTTATGGAAGCTTCCTTATGGGAAGGACATCTTGGTTGCTTCCAAATTCTAGCAATTATCAGCAAAGCATATATAAACACCTATGTGTAGGCTTTTGTACTGATGTAACTCCTTTGGGTAAATACCATGTAAGACAATTATTGGATTGTACGGTAAAAGTATGCTTGGTTATACAAAACTGCCAAACTGTCTTCCAAAGTGGTTTTTACCTACCAGAAATTAATGATAGTTTCTATTGTTCCCCTTTATTAGCATTTGATATTGTCAGTTTACTGAATTTTGGCCAGGTGTGTAGTAGTATATCCTTGTTGTTTTCCTGATGACAGATATGGAGCACCTTTTCATATCTTTATTTGACATTTGTATATTGTCCTTCAGATGAGGTTTTTTGCCCAATTTTTAATCAGGCTGTTCATTTTCTTATTTTTGAGTTTTAAGAGCTTTGTGTATTTTGGATTACAGTCCTTTATCAGATATGTGTTTTTCAAGTGCTCTCTCCCAGTCTGTGTTTTAGAAGAACAGGAGTTATAATTTTAATGAAGTCCAAGTTTTATTCAGAAAATTGAGTCTGTATAGGACAAACCTCAGAAAAATTTCCAGAATGAAGAAACAAGTACAAGATCAAATGAAAGACAGCAGATTAAAAGAACTGAACATAGAGATTCGACTTATAAAAATTCATAATCCTCAAGACTGCAGTGTCAGTCTCTACCTGCTACCAGCCCAATCACATGAGCCAGTTCCTTGAAATGAAAATCACGTGTGTATGTGTGTGTGTATACTGAATGATATGCTGGGGAATCTAGAATATAGCACATATGACCAGAGTCAATGCTTGCTCAACAAAGAACTGTGAAGATATTAGTCTTACATCCCTGGCCAAACTTTTGACTGCACAAGCCAGAGGTAAAGGCTAAGGCAGAGTGGTAAGTGGTATCACAACACATTCAAAGGGCTGTCCCAAATATAGTCTTTACAAAAGGAGCTTGAAAAAGTCAATGAACAATGCGCGGCTATAGACCTCAAGAAGCAAAAGAGCAAACCCTGGGTAAGGGCACAATATGATGTTCAAAGCTGCCACATCACCATATTCAAAATGTCCACTGTTCCATAAAAAATTGCAATGCACACAAAGAAACAGGAAGGTATGGCCCATCCAAAGAACAAAAATAAACTGTGAGAAACTGACACTGAAGAACCTACACAAAGAACTTGTATCAATTGTCGTTAATAAGCTCAAAGAGCTGAAAGAAATTACAGACCAAGAATAAAGGAGAAAGATGAATTCACAAATTAAGAATATCAATAAGATATTGGTACATTAGGACAAAGGAATCACAAAGAAATAATGGAACACAACAGTTTGTTGTTGTTTAGTCACCAAGTTGCATCTGACTCTTTTGCAACTATAGACCGCCAAGGTCCTCTCTCCACGGGACTTCCCAGGTAAGAATACTGGAGTATGTTGCCATTTCCTTCCCCAAGGATCTTCCAAACCCAGGGATCAACCTGCATCTCCTGCACTGGCAGGCAAATTCTTTACCATTAAGCCACCAGGGAAGCCCAAACAAAAACTAAAATGAAAAAGGCACTAAAGGTTTCAAAGTATACCTGAAGAACAGAACAGGCAAAAGAAAGAATTCCCAAACTTGAAAATAAGTTGAGTGAAATTACACATCAGAGTAGCAGAATGAAAACAAAGAAAAAATAAACACAGCTTAAGTTTAACAATATACAGCAACTAAATTTAACCAACCTACAGAAGGCTCTACCCAATAATGACAGAATATACATTCTTGTATGTTAGCCACAAAACAAGATTCCCTAAATTTAAAAACAATGAAAACAATCTCTCTAACAAAGCTGGAATGAAGTTACAAATCAAAAACAAAAGGAAAACTGGAAATTCACAAATATGTGACATTAAACAAAGCATTTCAAACAATCACCATGTCACAAATATGTGGAATTAAATAATAAACTCTTAACAGTCAACATCACATTAACAGAATGAAAGGGGGGAAAGCAACATGATCATCTCAACTGATACAGGAAAAACAACTGCCAAAATTCAACACCCTTTCATGATAAAAAACATACAGGAAACTAAGAATAAAAGGGAATTTCCAAATATGATAAAGGGCATTTGCAAAATACTACACTCAGGGACAAAAGACTGAATGTTTTTCCTCTAATATCTGAAACAAGAAATGGATGCCCATAGTTAACACTGTATTGAAAGATCTAACCAAAGCAATTAGGCAAGAAAAAGAAACTGAAAACTTCTAAGTTATAGAAGAAATAAAACTCTCTATTCACAGACATGATCCTAAATATAGAAAATTCTGAAGAAGTCACATAATAGTACTAGAAATGATAAATTCAGGAAAATTTCAGAGTACAGATCAACATATATAAACCAGTAATTACCAATCCAAAATAAAAGAAAGCAGTTCTAGTTACAATAGCAATACAATCTCCACCAACATTCCAACGGCTTTTACAGAAATGAAAAGTAAACCTAAAAAGAAACGAAATTGCAAGAGGCCCCAAAAATCCAAACAAAAGAAAAAAGTTGAATTCACATTATCTGATTAAAAAAATTACAACAAAGCTATATTAATCAAAACACTGTGATCCTGACATTAGAGACATAAACCAATGGAATAAAATTCAGAGTCCAGAAATAAACCCACGTATGTACTTTGGCCACCTCATGCGAAGAGTTGACTCACTGGAAAAGACCCTAACGCTGGGAAGGATTGGAGGCAGGAGAAGGGGACGACAGAGGATGAGATGGCTAGATGGCATCACCGACTCGATGGACGTGGGTTTGGGTAGACTCCGGGAGTTGGTGATGGACAGGGAGGCTTGGCGTGCTGCGATTCATGGGATTGCAAAGAGTTGGACACGACTGAGCGACTGAACTGAACTGATGTATGATCAATTAATTTTTCAAAAAGGTACCAAATATCTTCAATACATGGGCTGGGAAAACTGAAGTTTATGTGCAAAATTTGGATTACTATCTTATTTTATTTACTTTGGCTGCATCATGAGGCATGTGGGATATTAGTTCCCTGATCAGGGATCAAACCCACTCCCTCTGCATTGGATGTGTTAAGTCTTAACCACTGGACCACCAGGGAAGTACTTGGACTACTGTCTAAAATCATATATTAAAATTAACTAAAAAAAAAAATTAACTCAAAATGTATTAAAGACCTAAGTATAAGAGCTAAAACTATACACGAAGAAAATATAAGGGTAAATCTTCCTGATCTTCAATCTGACAATATTTTCATGACACCAAAAGCACAAGTAACAAAAGAAAAAAGTATGTTACACTACTATTTAAAACTGTTGTGTATCACGGACATTGCCTTAAAAAATTAAAAAACAATCAAAAAATAGAAAATATTTACAAACTGTGTATCAGATAAGGGTCTAGTATCCAGAATGTATTGAGAACTCTTGCTATTCAACATCTAGAAGACAAACAACTCAATTACAAAATGAGCAGAGGACATAAATAGATGTTTCTCCAAAGAAGATATACAAATGGCCAACAAGTATATGAAAAGTATATGAAAAGATTATCAAAATCATTGATCAGTAGTGAAAGGCAGATCAAAACCACAATGAGATATTACTTCACAACCCTCTAGGTTGGCCGTAACAAAACAACTGAAAAGGAGGAGGTGTTTGTAAGGATACAGACAAAATAGAATCCTGGTCCATTACTGGTGAGAATATAAAATGGTGCAGTTGCTGTGAAAAACAGTTTGGTGGTTCCTCAAAAAGCTGAAGACAGAATTACCATATGACCCAACAATTTCACTCTTAGGTATATACCAAGAAATGAAAGCATATGTCCACACAAAAACATGTATATGAACATTCATATCAGCACTGTTCATAACCACCAAGTGGAAACAACCCATATGTCATTTTAAATGATGAGTGCATTAACAAACTGTAGTATCCACATATGATGTAAAATTATTTTGCCTTAAAAAGAATGAAGTTCCAACTATATGATGCTCTAGAAAAGGCAAATCTGTGGCGACAGTAAAAAGATCTGCTACTACTTCAAAATAACATTCAGTTGCCTTTTCACTTACTTATTTGAATATTAAATTTCAGCAATCTAGAGTTATGATTTACTGTTTACGCTTTCAATCTATCTAATTTCTTTCCTTTAAGTCATATATGGACAATTATGTTAAATTAACACACATGTAAATAAATTTTTACTATTATAAACTATTCTGAAACAAATCTGAGTGGGCTTCCATTTCTCATGTTCTTCCGTAACACACTACAATTGTTGGTATCTTTTTCAGTTAGTTTTATATACAGATAATGCTATACATGTTGTAAACATGGTGAAATATTCTGACAGTCTGTTTCAAATCCAACAATTGCTATTTAAGGCAAAAGTCAGCAATACAGTGAGGCCTAATTAAATGAACCATTAAACAGAGCAAGGAACATGTATTGGGCAAAGAACAGGAGTTAAGTAAGAGTTTTAGTTATGTGTAGTTAAGTATTCCTTTTGAAGTATATCTTTTCATAGAAGAATCAATATCCTTTTTCTAATGTCAAATACTCAGTCAATAGCATCTAGAAAATGAGGAATGACCCAGGTATCTTGGGCTAAGTCTTGTGAAGACTTAGAATAATACTGAGTAGTTGAGCTTCTTTTTACTTATACAATTAGTAAGTATACAATAAACATATATAAATTTTATATATATATATACTGAATGCACAGAAAAATGATGATGATGATCTAACACTTATATCTTTGAAATTTAAAATGACTGAAAATAGTATATTACCTAGGTGCAAACTATTTTTTATGTCTGACAGAAATAAGAATCACAAATCATATATACTAAGCCTCTAAACTTATAATTTTCTATCAAAAATACTTAAATTTTGAGTCTCGGAGTCTACTTTAAAGTTTCTTAACAGTATTTTTTCTTAATATGCGTGTATATTATTAGAATCATAGCCATCTCTTACTCTGGACAATGTCTTAAAAAGAGTTTTTTTATAATGTGATACAATGAGCATCACGTTAAAGCAATGTGAGATATGGCTTTTATGATGTGAAAGTTCTAAATATTAATACCATTTTCCTTTACAAAGACTTTTATTATTTTTATTCATTATATTTAACAGATTGAACCAAAATTAGGAAAAGCGGAACAAAGTATTTGAAAAAGTGACATTTTCCAAGAATGTGCATGTATAAGTGAAACACAAAACAGCAAAGACATTTTAAATCTACCACAAATTGCAAGAAGCATGGAAACACTTATTTTTAAATGGGAAAAAGCTGCACAACCTTCAACATGTGTTACTGAATCTAATCCTTTAAATATAAGAGGAAAAATTTTGATAGTATTACATTATTTGTATTCTTACTCTGCTCCTAAAAAACAAAAGCCAGTTGGTGGCATTTATTTATTAAGTAATTAAAAAGAAAAAGCCAAGTAAATGGAAACTTACCCATATTAAAGGCTAAATTTTTGATTAGCCTAGTTAATAATAACATTTTTTCTTGTGCAAAGTTCAGAATAAACACTGGATAATTAAACCTTCCAACACTACTACAAGTTGAGAGAGTGGTATTAATGATGCTTTTACATGGGGCGGTACCCATGCAAGGAGTAAGTCTCCATACAAAAACAGGAAGCAATGTGAAATTGGGCTTGGAATCAGATGTTCTTCAATAGGGTCACACACTAAATAAGAAGCAAAGACGTAACACATTATATATTTTTTTAAGTAAGTTTCTATTTTTGCAATTAAATGCAAAGATCAGTTAGAAATATTCTGCCTTCAGGGAGGTTTCAAAAACAATTAACTGGTTAGTTTTTAAGGACAGAAAACACAAGGAAATATGTTTAATACACCACCATGGAAAAAAGTGCAATGGAAATTCAAACTACAAAAGAGATGTTACAGGGAACAAAAAAAGTCTGCAGATTAGTTCATATATCCATATACACACAATGTAAACATTATATAATTTACACATTTATGATACTGTTTTTCATTTATGCCTAAACAATCTTTGTCCACTAAACACTATTCCTAAATACAATACTTAAAATTTTGTTTAGGAAAAATTTTCAAAAACTTTAGAGAGTCTGGTAGAGATCAGACTTATATCCCAAATCCAACCTCCACTGCCAGTTTCACCAGAATACAGCCACACCCATTTATTTATTTGCTATGGCTAAGTTGAGTAGTTGCCAAAGAAACTATATGGTTCTCTGAGTGCTTCCTATACAGAAAAAAAAATCTTTACTGACCCCTGAAACATAGTTCTCCATTTCTAGTGTGATTGAGTTGCTTTACACTCTTTCTCAAGGTCTTTTAAGTATACGCAGTGAGCCTGAGTTCCTGAAATATAGAACTCTACCATCACTTCATGGCAAATAGATGGGGAAACAGTGGAAACAGTGGCTGACTTTATTTTTCTGGGCTCCAAAATCACAACAGATGGTGACTGCAGCCATGAAATTAAAAGACGCTTACTCCTTGGAAGGAAGGTTATGACCAACCTAGACAGCATATTGAAAAGAAGAGACATTACTTTGTCAACAAAGGTCCATCTAGTCAAGGCTATGGTTTTTCCAGTGGTCATGGATGGATGTGAGAGTTATACTATAAAGAAAGCTGAACACCGAAGAATTGGTGCTTTTGAACTGTGGTGTTGGAGAAGACTCTTGAGAGTCCCTTGGACTGCAAGGAAATCCAACCAGTCCATCCTAAAGCAGATCAATCCTGAATATTCATTGGAAGGACTGATGCTGAAGCTGAAACTTCAATAGGTTGGCCACCTGATGCGAAGAGCTGACTCACTAGAAAAGACCCTGATGCTGGGAAAGATTGAGACAGGAGGAGAAGGGGACGACAGAGGATGAGATGGTTGGACGGCACCATCAACTCAATGGACATGGGTTTGGGTGGACTCCGGGAGTTGGTGATGGACAGGGAGGCCTGGCGTGTTGCGGTTCATGCGGTGGCAAACAGTCGGACACGACTAAGCGACTGAAATGAACTGACACTGAACTGAACAATGATATATTTTTGGATTAACTATTCTGATGCCTGACATTTCCTTCACTGCATTACTTTGCTTCTCTTTATTTGGGAACTATACAAATATTCTAATTTTATTCCCATTTTCCCCATGCTCTCATTTTATTCAGCTTTCTATCTAGTCTTCCTTCTCTACTTTCTAATTTCTTTTGTCAGTTCTGTAATGAATTTGAGAGGCTTTTTCCTTCTGTTTCTTCCTGTAGGTCATGTCTCTCATATTATCTCACCCTGTTTTCCCTAAGTTCTTGTACTTCTGCATTGTGCTCTTTCTTTATAGAAATGATTGTGAAATATCTATTTGCAATTATGAACTACTCCATGGTAATGTTATTCTATTGATTGCTCTTCACTTACCAATAACTTTTCTCTAAGGGACTTTCCATTTGTACATTTCATGTTAAGTTTTCCAATATCAGTAGGGTTCGACTCTTTGCAACCCCATGGACTCTAGCCTGCCAGGCTCTTCTGTCCATGGGATTCTCCAGGCAAGAATACTGGAGTGGGTAGCCATTCCCTTCTCCAGGGGAGTCTTCCCAACACAGGAATTGAACCCAGGTCTCCTGCACTGCTGGCAGATTCTTTATCATCTGAGCCACCAGGGAAGCCCAAAGTTGTTCCTAATACTGCTTATTATCTTTAATGACCACAAGATCTGTAGTAAAGCCCTTTCATTCACTCTTGATATTTATAATTTGTATGTACTATTTTTCTTGATCGTCATACTAAAAGGTTATCAATTATATTGATATTTTCAAAAAACTAGTTTTTGACTTAATTGATTTTCTGTTGTTTGTCCATTTCTTTTCATTAATTTCCATTTACCATTTCCTCCCTTTTACTTATTTTAGGTAAACTTGATCCTCTTTTTTAGATGCTTAAGGTGAAAAGTTTAGACCTTTCTTCATGACAAACACGAGCATTTAGTGCTATAAATATCCCCGTCCCTTCTTTAGTCACATGCCATATGCTGTGTTTTTTCAGTCTTTCAGTTCAAAATCTGCTCTATTTTCTCCTGATCTCTGTTTGGCCGTTCTTTAATTTCTAAACATTGTACAGGTTTTACAGACACATGTTTATTACTGAATTCTAACTTAATTGCACTGTGGTTACAAAAAATACTTTGCGACTTGCTGTAACACCCAACATATGATTAGTCTTGGTCAATGTTGTATGTACAGTATGTGGATATAGTATTCTACACATATCAAGTGAGTCAAATTGATGTTGTACTAAAAGCTGATGTCTTCTATATTCTGACTGATTTCCTATCTCCTAGTTCCATCCATTTACTAAAAGAGGATTGCTCATCTCTAACTTTAATTGTTTCTCTATTTTCCTTTCAGCTGTAATACTGCTTCATGTATTTTAAAACATAACTGAAAAGTCATTTTTTAAAAGACTGAACATATTCAAGGAAGAACAAATGTATGCCAGTCATCACCACTAGAGAAATAAATATTAAATAATAAAATACTCATTACATATGAGTAGGTATTTTTATAGTATATAATAGTGTGTTAGTCATTCAGTCGTATCTGACTCTTCGTGACACCATGGACTATAGTCAGCCAGGCTCCTCTGTCCATGGAATTCTGCAGACAAGAATACTGGAGAGGATTTCCATTCCTTTCTCCCGGATATCTTCCTGACCAGGGATCGAACCCGGGTCTTCCACACTACAGGCAGATTTTTTACCATCTGAGCCACCAAGGAAGCCCATTTTATAGTATTTAAGTATGGGTAAGTTTAGAGACAGAGGGGTAAGAATCTAAGGCAACTACAAATAAACTGGATTCAAGTTCTAGTGAAGTAGGAGGTATGGTACTCTGCTGGAAATAAAAGAGCTTTAAACAAAGTTATGACTATTTGGAACAGCTAATTTGTCAACTTCTACTACATCTATTTATTTAATATACCATCCAAATCTAAATAGTTCAACTATTCTGACATCTGTTTAGAAATGAAGATTTTTCAGTCGATAGAAAGCTAAAATGCAATCGTTCAAGAATAGAGCAAAATCTTCCAAATCTCCAAGAGATCATCAAATCTCTTTTCCCAATAACACAAGGGGCAAGTTTGTCAATCTGGAAAACATCTCTTCAAAACTCAAAATCTGAGGATCTACACCTGCCCCCCAAAAAATCAATAAAAATTAGAACTTTTAAAGCCTCTCAACTGGTTTTAACCAGACTAAAGAGGTACAAGTGAAATATATCCTAATTACCATTCTATATAACATGATCTAACACGAAGTAGTACATAACTATGCTGAGGTTACAAAAACTAAAACCTTAACACATAGAAAACACTGCATTTCAAACTCCAAAAATAATATATGACAATTCATAATAATACACATGTGAGATATTTATAAATAACAATGAACCATATTAATAAATTCCAACTAGTCCAAGGACAATGACAATAACATTTAAAACATATAATGAATTTCTCTAACAAATAAGGAAAAGAACTGTCCACTTACCCTGCCAAAATATTTTCTATGATTTTTTTAAATCATTTGGAGATATTATAACTTTCTTAATGAAGGAATACAAACAAAGGTACTAAACAAATCTAGTAACTATCATCTATACTTTTCACGAACTTACATGCCCTTTCACTCAAAGAATTAGAAAACTTCTAAAGGGCAGAAAATACACTTTATCATTGTACATTGAACATAACCCTATTTGTTAAAAGAATCTATTAAGAATTAAGAAAAGAATATTAACTACTTGCTATCAATTAACAATGCTCTATGATACTATAATGGTGTATACATGTTTATCCAAAACCACAGAACATATGTTTGTCCAAATATATATATATGTATGTAAACATATATATAGATGTTCAAAACCATAGAATGTACAATGCATTACTGAACAAAGTCAAGAGAGATAGTTGGTAAAATTCCATTTATGAAGATATGAAAATGTTTGATGTTCTACCTTTTGATTCTCCCTTTTCTAAAAGAAAGTGCCATGCTGTGGCTGCTCTGTAATTTTTCTTATTGTGCATTAGATAAGTACCAGCCATTGTTATAAAGATACTGTAATGTATTATTTCCTTTAACCCTTATGTGATCTATTTATAGAGGAAGGTTTTTCATTAAGCCTTTTCAGCAATGAATGATCACAGGAAAATGTTTCTATCAACATCAAAGACTTCAAATATTGAATAGTTAATGTTTTAAATTTATATTAATTTACTAATTGATTAGGAAAATGATTTACAGACACAGGATACAAAGAAAACAAAGACTAGAGCTGTAAACATGCCTTCACTAGCATCAAGTTTTCAAAAAATCAAACAGAAAACAAATAAACCTGCCTCTGGTATCCACATAGTAAATATTACATATAGTACATATAGTAATATAGTAAATATTACATACAGTAAATAATTACAGTATAAGTGTTATACTGTATTCTTTGAAAATAACCATTCAAGATACTAAAATCTTACTCTGGGTATGGAACAGGGAAGGACTGGGAGTTTGGGACTAGCAGATGCAAGCTATTATATATAGGATGAATAAAGAAGGTCCTATAGAGCACAGAGAACTATATTCAACATTCTCTGATAAATCATGATGAAAAAGAAATATGCGTGTGAATAAACTTGTAGCACAGCAGATATTAACACAATATTGTAAATCTGCTACACTTCAATAAAATTAAAAAAAAATAAAATCTTACTTTGTAAATCCCAATGTAGAAGAAAATCAGTTTTTCTTGATAACAGCAGAAATGTTAATAAATTGCTTACCATTTTATAAATTTTGAAGATATATGAACTTGGGGAGTCTAAATTCTACTATGATCTATTTTATGTTTTCCTTTTCATGGACAACATAAGGGAAACCATTGGCAGAGGGATACCAAACAACAGAGGCAAAAGGGTAATTTAAAAATTAAAATTTTACTTAATGATTAAGAAATGGATTATAAGACAGTTCCCTAAAGAAAGAAGCTAATTTTGAGTCATGATATTATAAAGAAACTTTGATTACTAGAAAAATACACTTAGAAAAATTTGTGTGTTAAGGTACAAGCAGTTAACACTCCAACAAAACAAAGCAAAATCTTGCTTAAATTTATTTCCTCAGAAAGCAAGCTAATTTGTTAAATGCTTGTCTGTCATGATAAAGTGTATACAGAATCATTTTTCATATCAACAGATAAATATAACTGTAGTTTAACTGAAAAACGTTAAGATACTTGAAATGAGAACACTAAGTCTGGTTCAATTCACAAAAAAGATGTTAATTACACCAACTTCTGCCAAGCAAGCACAGACACCCAATATGCTCTACTGTGTAAAAGTATACACGGTTTTATTATTGCAGTGTTACCCTAAACCTTTACCAATGTGCATGAGGTTTGAGTACAAACTCAATACAAAACAACATATTAAATATGTCAAAGAAGCCAACAGATGATAACATCATTCGAGACACACTGAGGAAAGAAATATAAGAAAGCCAAAGGTAACAGATTATATGAAAACTATTTCTCAAAAATCAAGGCATATCAAAATGTATCAAAAGATATTTTAGAAAAAATATGTGTAAAAACCTATTACTTCTATTATTTCCCTTCTTCATACTTAAAATGACAAAAGAAAATCTGAGCACTTGCTTATACACACACACACACTCTTTTAGAGCACAACTATATTGTTCGAAATCAATTCTTCTAATTTGACTTACTAAAACACAAGAAAATCATTATTTGTACACTATAGAGTATATTTGTTTGAAACCTATGAAGAATAGTTACAATCTTTAATACCTGATAAAGCCACATGATTGTCCTTTCTGTTCCTGAGGTATCAGGTTTAGAAAATAAGCAGATGACACTTTACACACGACTCTTCGTGACCCCATGGACAGCAGCCTATCAGACTCCTCCATCCATGGGATTTTCCAGGCAAGAGTACTGGAGTGGGTTGCCATTGCCTTCTCCAAACATACTTATAATAACATGCAAAGTTATTTTATAGTGAAGTATAAACTAAATAGCAACACCACCAAATGCCTAAGATACAGATATGGTTAAAACTTAAGAGTCATTTTCCATTTTGAACAGCATTATTTCTATGAAAGATTACTTTTTTTTTCTTAGTAGTTAAAAGAAAAATGTTTTTCTAATTTGACTGCTCTTATAAAGGTAGGTGGAAGCTGGAGTGGTGGAGAGCGATCACAAAACAAACAAAAGCTGTGAAATACACATATTACATCCAAAGGGGCTAATCATAAATTTGAAACAGTACGTTAGAAGTGAAATGTATAATCGCCTTCCACTAATTAAAAAGTTTTTATAAACATCTATAGGGAAGAAAGTAAAAATAATTTGTAATATAATTTTGAAACTCTGGTAATTCAGAGGAACAATCCTTAGTCACAGTTCACAAATAAAACTACTATATGAATGGTCACAGATGGAGTTATACAAAATGCAAAATACTAAGGTTATATTGGAGCGATTTGTAACCACAGCTTAACCACAGCAAGATGTGAATTTTTGATCCAACCTTGTAAGAAATCTTAGATTTAAATTTCATTATGAGGAATAAAAATGTCCTTATTGCCCAGGATCAAGAAAACTAATAATATACTACCTTCACAAATTAATGCTATCCATACAATACCTAAATAAAAGACCACCAAAATAAATTTCATACCAAGTAAAACCATGAATATATTAGCATTACAAAACAACAGTGCAATTAGATTTTTCAAAAATTATATAAAAGTTATTTAAGAAGACCAAGAGACAAAAGTTAGCACGGACATTCATATGACACAAAGGCAGACTAACTGAAATTTAGATTCTTTCAGAATACACAAAATACAAGGTCAAAGTATTTATCCTATAGATAGTATAGGAACACCAATTTTAAAAGAAAAGGATGAAAAAGCAGGTGGTGACAAATGAATGGAACCAAGTAAAGCTTCAGAGAAATTAAAGGGGAAGTATCTCTAAGGTTCTGGTCCGAGCTAAAAATGGAAACTGGAAATTCCCATTTCAGCTTCCAGGATTAAGCAGTTTAATAGCCATCAGTCTGATGCTCCAAAAGTTTATAAGCCTCCAAAAGGCTGTATTTTGAAAAGCATACTTTAAGATCTAACTGCTCCTAAGAAATGGGCAGAATGTTTCTTCTCACTTATCAAAAATAACTTCTTTACATTGTGAACCTAGATTTTTAAATAAAGGAGAGACTTAAAACAAAAAAAAAAAGACCGTACCTCGGGCAAGCCTCAGTTCACTGGATCTATGTCACATTGATTTATAACAGTTATTTCTTAGGGGGAAAAAAGCACACACAGATGCAAACAATTACTCTATTTTTGTAGGCAACAAGTGAGGTGGGTGGTAACTGAGAAATTTTTTTAAAATCCTGTCACAATATTCTGCTTTTTCTTAAGAAACCCTCCTCACACAACAAACGTTTGCCACATCAGAGAATTTCCAGGGCCCGAAGCACCACTTTGATTCCAGACTGCTGCAGGCATTAGCAGGAGGTAATTAGGGTAAAAAGTTCAGCCACAGTTCCATGTCTAGAGTCCTGCCAGAAATAAATTTCCTCTCTATTCACTGGTTTCCACTGTACCCTCCCTAAGAATCATACTGAAAACACATTTATCTTCGTGGAGTTTGTTCCTCTTCTAATTGACGTTATGGCGTTTACAGTGTTTAATAATTTAAAACGTCCCCCATCGAAGCAGTTTTTAACAGTGGAGGGCTGCATTATCATTTTCCCTATACTGCGGCTTCATTGGACAAGTGACTCACAGAAGTATGCAGTGCAGCTGTTTTCATCCAGCTCTCTGGTCATCATAAACTTTACTTTTATTTCCTTGTTTGAAAAAGGTGCATGGACGAAACCGACAACAGATGCGTTCAGTATGTGTTCGTTGAAATTTTTCAGGGAGATGAAGACTAATAAGTGAATATACATTACTTTAACACAAATTTATTATATTTCACTATTTCCACAGAGATAAATAAGAACTGTTACTTAAATACGTGATAAAACTTAAATATATCACACATTTAAGCACTTAAAACTTGAAAGAGGGAGGTTCAAAAAGGAGGGGATGTACGTATACCTATGGCTCATTCATGCTGCGGTTTGACAGAAAAGAACAAAATTCTGGAAAGTAATTATCCTTCAATTAAAAAATAAATTTAGAAATATACTTTAAAAAATTTTAAAAGAGGACACTCCAAAAGGGACACTCAAAATTCTGTCTCTTGTTTATTCCTCTCCACAAGCACACTGATCCACCCCCACACCAGGAGGCTCTAATTAACATGCCAGTTATTGTATAATAATAACTGCTTTAACCTTTGGATACTGTGTTTGAAAATTAAGATGTTAGTAAAATTACTTGAATGCCAAGAAAAAAGACTTGTTATACCAGAAGTTACTAACAAGGACAAAATCAGTTGACATTAAGATATAACACATTCAAAATACCTTAAAAAGAAAAAAATCGTGCTTCTAGGGTAATATACTGTTTGTGACAACCACCTTTAGGCCAGAAGATTTATTTTTAAAATAACAGTAATCTGCTTCTAAACATAAAATAATACTTCAAGTCATACGTAATTTTAAGTTTCTCGGCAGAGTGTTAAGTCCAAAGGAGTTTTTGTGTATTGCTCCTCCATATCCACAGGTATATTCAGCTTTACAAACTGAAATAAAGAAGAAAATTGTGGCCCTCTAATATCTCACACAGAATATAAATCCAGGATCTTATCACATTAAAAAAAAAAAAATCAACCAATCTCCTCTACCATTTTACTTTCCCACCAAGGAACTATTCAGGACTTCCTATTTGTCCATCCTTCCCCGCCCCCATCATGACATGGATGGCTTCGAGAATTTCTGCCATCTTTGAGGGAAGTTTTCCAACTAGACTTATTGAACAATATCATGCTTTGTACCATTACAGCTGGATTTACATTTCCAGAACATTAAAGATCTATTTAAAGGTATTCTATAACTGAATTAAACTAGGAACCTGGTGGGCTGCCGTCTCTGGGGTCGCACAGAGTCGGACACAACTGAAGTGACTTAGCAGCTTAGCATAGCAGGAAAATAAATTAAGAAAAAGAATTTTTAAATGAATACCAAAGGGGAAAAAGCAAACCTTAAGATTTCAAATCCTAATTTTTTCTTTTTTAAATTTATTTTTTAATTGGAGGAAAACTGCTTTACAATGCTGTGTTGGTTTCTGTCATTCAACAACACAAATCAGCCATAATTATACATATATCCCCTCTCCATATACTGACATTAAGTAAAGGTTCATAAAATAATAAAATCCTGGCTTTTCATTGCATTTACATAACAGGATATTGTATATAAGTCATATACCAATAATGAAGCAATTTTCTATATAATAGTGAAACTGAAAGAACATAAATGCTTTCCTTTATGGTGAGTACATATTATATTCTGTTTAGGGAATATCTGCCCACCTTAAAATCATGAGGATATCTTCTTCAGCTTCAAAATATTTTGTTCCTTTCTTATCTGACCTTTAAGCCTACAATACATCTTAAGTTGATTTTTGCATGATATGTGATAGGAAACAAGTTTCTTCATTTTCCATATGAATACCCAAATGACCCAAAACCATACATAAATCACCTCTGTACTACAGAGCCATTTTTTATTATAAAAATATGTGAATCTGTTTCTGGACTCCCTAGATATTCCACTAATCTAATGGTCTCCCCTTATGCCGATGCACCTTGCTTCATAAATATCAAGTAGTGCAGCATAACCCTATCAACACTGTTCTTTAAAACTATCCGGGCTATTCCTGGGCCTCTGTATTGATAACCATATGCATTCTGGAGTCAGATTCATGACCTGGAGGTAAACAGAATATAAGATATGCTAATCCTAAAAGCATGGACAGGGCATGTATTAAAACTACTCCAACAAATGAGTAAGAAAAGGTCATTTAACACAAAAGAAAAATAGGCTTAAAACTTGGTCATGCACTTCAGGGGATGTTGAAATAGATTAAAATATATATATAAGTATTCAAATTCCATAGCTGTCAGTAAAATTAAAACAAAAACCACATGAGATGCCAATGCATGTTCACCAAGATGTCTAAAATGAAGACTATCGATGCCAAGCTTTCACACAAAGTACTGCAACTGGAAGGCTTATGAAGATAACTGGTATAATCATTTTAGAAACCTGCTTGGTAATATCAAGCAAAACATAACTTATGACCATGCAATTCCACTACTAGGTACATACACCAAAGAGAAATGGACACCAAATATTGTACACACATATATACAAATGTTCACATCAGCAATGTTCACTACAGCCCAAAACAGCAAATTATCCAAACGTCCATCAAGACAGAACACTGCCCTAACATTCTCTAACCACATTCTCTAGTATTTTTGACACATCACTTGCCACCATAATATAAATTTTGTTTCTCTCTCCCTGCTAGAAAGTCAGCTCGGTCAGTACATAGATCTTTTGTCTCCTTAGATCTAAGTGGGTCAACCTTAGCCCTATTGACTTTATAGGCTGGAAAATTCTTTGTCGTCAGGAGTTGATCTGTACTTTATAGGATGTTTAGTAGTAATCTTGACTCTACCGTAACACTAGCACATCCCAGTCCCTAGATATGACATCCAAAAGTACCCAAGGCATTGGCAAGTGTCTTCTGGGGGTCAAAACCACCCCTCTCATCTCCTTCTCACCTAAGAGCCACTGCCTTGGATTACTACTGTACTAGAAAAGCAGCTGAAATATAGTAGGGACCCATAATGTAAGTACCCATAAACATTTCTTGAAAGAATAATAAAATTCTTTCTTAGAAAAGGGGGGAAAACATTAAAGCACTTTTTGAGATAGCAGCATAGGTAATCTATAGCAAACATTTAAAAATCATACACACAGGTATGATTTATGCATATGCAGTAGCAAACAAGGATTCCTTACACCTTAGAGAGACATGTGGTAATGAATTTATTATCAATTAACTAGCTTACTTTTTGACAATAATATATTTAACTCTTAAAGCAAATTACCTTTCTCAATTCCCAATACTTTGATTCAAGTAATAGAACTATGAGATTTAGCAAGATTTTTATTCTGGCTAAATACCATATAACTACATCACCAAACTATTTCCACCAGAATTGTGAAATAATACTTGATTTGAAAACTAACATGGTTCTTCACAATGAATTACCTAGTTTTCAGCAACAATTCTGTCTTTGGGATAAACACAACAGAGATCTCTTTTCCAGGCTTGTTCACCGTGCACATGCCCTGTTCCACCAGGAGGAAGCACGCCTGGACGGGATTCCACAAAGTCAGAATCTATGCAGATGTTCTTTTTCTTTTGGTTTTCCTTTAATTTACAAATCTTGTAATCTAAGCCTGAAGTTGACTGAACCAACATTTAAACCAGTACAGCGATAGCAGCCAAAAACTCAATCTGTTTTCTATTTATATGTCAAGACTGCATCCTTTTGGTGGCTGAAAAAACTGTTGTTTTGAAATGATTACACAGAAAACTGCAACCCCTTTAGCTGTTTTGTGAACCAGTTCTAGAGAGAAAATGTTTCTTTTAAAGGGCCTTTAGTTTAAGATACAGAGCAGAAGAAAAAACTGTGCATTCAAGGCCCCCATCTTTTGCTTTGAACTATGTAATAAACAGTCACATTAAACTACATGACAGCAAAGTCATCTCCCCTCAAAAAAGATCTCAATGATACTTGAAGAGACTTAATATGTAGAAATGTGCTTCTTCTACTGAGCGCTGGGAGGGGCAGCAGGGGCGCATTATAAAGGGGCATGAGAAAACTATTGTCGGTGGTGGACATGCTCATTACCTCCATCGGAACAATGGTTTCATGGGTATGCACATATGTCAAAATGTATCATAACACACACTTTAAATATGTGTCGTTTGTCATGTTTCAATTATACCTCAATAAAGATATAAATAACATGGGCTTTCTTGGGGAATATAAACAAATTACTATTTTCCAATGAATGTAAAGGGCTCCAGTTCATCAGAGATACTAATAGACACAGTACTGGGCTAGGACATGAAGCCTACAAACCTGTAGCACAAATACTGGACAAACTGGGCACAGCCACATGCTTTCAACAGTCATACAGACAACACTTTCAATTTATGTATAAATATATATTAAGTATATATTTCTTTATATATATACATATATATATGAAAAGAAATTCCTAGTAAAGAGTTCTCCTTGGGCGCCCTTACTATCTTTCTAACCAAATAATATGAGGTGCATCTAATAGGGGCCTGACATTGTACTAAGCACCTGAAAATACTGCCTTACTTAATCCTCACAAAGACACAGCATAGGAGTTGTAAATGAACACCATCTTACACATATGGAAACTGAGACTGAGGACTATTGAATCATTTCAGTCTAATAATTCATATCTAGGTCTGTATGACCCCAAGTCTCTGTTCTTTCCATTATTCTATACTTCTATCCATGGATTCAGGAGTATCAGTGAATATTACAGGGGACCAACCTTAGGCTAAATGCATATACAATATTAGAGAGCCCAAAATGAAAATCAGATCCATTAAACATAAATATCACTATAGGTAGAGTTCCTATTAGATTAGCACTACAGAAGCTGCCACTGAAGGCCCACTGTCATCCAGGATATCATAATCTCAAAATCTGCCACTTGTCAAAACTAAAATTTCCTGGCTAACAGCTCTGGATTGATAAATCTATAGACCTGTACAAGTAATAAGAAACCGTGATAGTTTTCCACTCAGAGGTAATCAGAAATGTACACCTGTAGCCCAAAGCAACAACTTTGCCATTGTTACTCGGTTGTTAAGTTGTGTCCAATTCTTTTGCAACCCACAGACTGTAGCCTGCTAGGCTCCTCAGTCCATGGGATTTCCCAGGCAAGAGTACTGGAGTGGATTTGCCATTTCCTTCTCCAAGGGACCTTCCTGACCCGGGGATAGAATCTGCATCTGCTGCGTTGCAGGTGGATTCTTAACCACTAAGCCATCTAGGAAGCCAAAAACAGAGTCCAATAGAAAGACAAAGTGAGCTATGTAATTTTAAATTTTCTAGTAGCCACATTAAAAACAATAAATAAATGAAATCAATTTTAATACATTTAACATAATATATCCACAACATCAGCACTTTCACTGGCACCAACCATGTTTCAATTGCTCAACAGCCAAATCTGCTTGAAGAGTACATGAAAATAATATCTAATCAGCTAATAATCTAGGTGCATAAATCCTAAAGAGAAGTGGTAACACACAAAACACATTCCAAGGAAAGAGATATCACCACATTCCCAATTTACTGTAATGACAGCATTTCAATACTTACTTTCTGAATAAAGGTTCAAAAATTGATGTGGATGCATTCCCAAAGAACCTATTAAAATCAGGTTGAACCACAGAACAAGAATTAGATGTAGCTCTTTGCAACATGGACACAGGAAATGCAAGCAGTAGTTAAATGAAGGGAGACATGGTCCTATTTTAAATAAAATCAGTGGCTAATTTCTGCTTTCAACAAGTTTCAAATCAGACAATATAGGAAACAAATCTTTCACAAGTGCTTTCTTCTTCTTTGATTACATCATTCTCTGACACAAAATCTTAAAAAGCCAAAGAAGAAAGTTTTAGATCTGGTGGCAGCTTATGATGGCCTATTTAAAGCTTTAAGCTCTTTCCATTTGTGATTAATATTTTAAACTATGTATATTAAATATGTATATTACTATTCAACATTAATAAATATGCATTAAGTAGGATAATATATATATAAGGTAGCACCAATATTCATCGTTAAATAAAAACATGCCATAATATATTAATAAGAGGCAAGAAAAAGCAAGGTGTAGATGAGAACAATACAACCCAAATATTTTTACAAATGCATTTGTGCAGGTATATAATGCCACCTGGGCTTCTCTGGTGACTCAGATGGTAAAGAATCTGCCTGCAATGCAGAAGACCCAGGTTCGATCCCTGGGTCAGGAAGACCCCTAGAAGAAGGGAATGGCAACCCACTCCAGTATTCTTGCCTGGACAATTCCATGGACAGAGGAGCCTGGCAGGCTACAGTCCATGGGGTCGCAAAGGGTCGGACACAACTGAGCAACTAACACTTGACTTGATAACACCACGTAACTCTGAATTTCCAAAGGTCTTTGAAAAATACCACCTATCAACAAATAAGGCAAATGAATCAACCTGAAATTACACTACAGCATAAGTATGAGAGGAATGAGAGAGAAAAGTTAAGAACTTTAAATAACATTTACCTAGGCAGAGGAGCAGGGGGCGAAAAGGAGATCCTGATTCAATACTGGCAGAGCCGGCAATTTCCTGGCGGTCCAGTGGATAGGACTCCACGCTTAAACTGCAGGAGGCATGGGTTCAACCAAAGAAAGTGCCTTCTCTGCTGACGGAGAGCAGAGGGGGATTACTTGCAAAACAAGGAGAGTATGCAATAGCCCTACGATGGTGGAGCATAGTTAAACCACCCAGGACTTGCTCTTAGAAGCAAAGGAGTCTCATCCTGAGGAGGGAAATGCTGCAAACACGTCTGAGATCAGTTGGCTCACACCCTTGGTTACTAATGAGTCAAATAGGGCAATGAGGGGCTTCCCAGGTGGTGCGAGTGGTAAAGAATCTGCCTGCCAATGTAGGACACGCAGGTTCGATCCCTGGGTAAGAAGATCCCCTGGAGGAGGAAATGGCAAACCACTCCAGTATTCTTGCCTGGAAAACTCCATGGATAGAGGAGCCTGGTGGGCTACCGCACACAGGTTTGCAAAGAGTTGGACTACGACTAAGCATGCACACACACACAGGGGGATGAGAGTGTGCGCAGGACCAGAGATGTTTGCATGTTTTTCCTTAAGCTCTGTACTAATGATTATATAACAAACATGTATCTTGCTCGAGGACATATTTCTCCTTCTTAACAAGAACCTTCTGACTAATCCTGTTATCTTAAGATGTGTATGTTGTAGGAGTGGGTCTGGTAAGACCTTTCTATTGTTAGTAACCAACTGAAAAAGTATGTAAGGCCTTGATAAGACTAGTGGGACACTTTCTGCCCCCTTCTGATATCTATGTCAGAAGTTTTCTCTATTCCTTTTCACTTTAACAAAACTTTTGCTACAAGAAACTATGAGTGACTGAAGCTGCATCTTTGGTCCCAAAGTGAAATTATCTCCTCCAGAGATCACAAATCTGATACCATTCACCATAATCTATCACAGAGAAAAACTGGTTGAGACAAAATAAAAACTAAAACCAAGAATACCACAAAACACAAACAAGTAGTGACCATAAACAAGAAACTACAGTCATTAAAAGTACTACTACATCATCCTTTTCACTAGGTATACAAAGGAACAGATAATATGGTTCATGCATCTACTGCTGTATGCCAAACTACTAGAAATCATACTGGCTTAGGACAATAAAAAAGGTACTGCTTGCTCAGTCATGTCCAACTCTTTGCAACCCTCTGGACTGTAGCCTGCCAGGCTCCTTCCATGGGATTTTTCAGGCAAGAATACTGGAGTGAATTGCCATTTCCTCCTCCAGGTGATCTTCCCGACGCAGAGACCGAACCCATGTCTCCTACATTGCAGGGGGATTCTTCACCTGCTGAGCCATCAGGGAAGTCCCACTTTATTTCTCACGGAAGAAGAATGAATTCAACTGAGGGTTGAGAGTCAAGAAAAATGGGGCATGTGCAAATTAGAACTACAGTGAGAGAGCATTACATATTTATATTATAGTGGCTAAAATTTAAAATTCTGATAGAGTCAAGTAAGGAAGTAATGGAATTAGAAACCTCATACACTGATGGTAGGAGTATAAAATAAGACAGTCATTTTGAAAAACACACATCTAACATATGATTCAGTCATTCTACTTGCAGATATTTGACCAAGAGAAAAGAAAGCACATGTGTATATGAAGACTTGAACATTAGGTTCAAAGCAGCATTATCTGCAAACCCAAAGTCTAAAAACAACCCTTAACAGGTGAACTTAACAACCAAACTGTGGTACATTCATACAGTATGAAACTAGTCAGCAATAAGGACAAAAAAGCTAATGATAAATGCAATAAAATGAATGGATCTCAAAATAAATATACTTTGTAACAGAAGCTAAACCAAAGAAAAGTGTGTATTTTATGATTCCACTTACACAAAACTCTAGACTATGCAAATTAATATATAGTGACAGAAATAAGATCAGTTTTTCATGCTACAACACAGCATACAAAGTGTATTTTGTTTTTTGTTTGTTTTTTGGGTGTGACTTTTTTATTTTGGTCATGCTGGGTCTTCGATGTGGCATGCAGGCTTATCTTGCTGTACAGCATGGGCTTACTTTCCCTGCAGCAAGTAGGGTCTTAGTTCCCTAACCAGGGATTGAACCTGTGTCCCCTACATTGAAAGGTGGATACTTAACCACTGGACCAGCAGGGAAGCCCCCCAAAGTATATTCTGAACACAGAGTTCACTAGCTCAGTTGAATACAGAAGGAACCAGGCTCACCATGGCTCAATTTGACCATGTGCGTAGGCAACAATAAATGTTATAGCTTAGTCCTACCTGGTCTTTGTTTATCTTGTTCTTTCCTCTCTAACTTAACAGTATCAACTCTTCCTTATACCTCTATTCCACCAAGGCTCCTTCATCTTCTTTTTAAGGTAAAATTCCATATTTACTAGTAAACTTTTGATCAGTATTAACATTTTTTTAAAATTTTGATCAGGATTATTGCTTGATTACTTTGTATATTATTTCCTCCATATCTGCTTTCCCCATAACCTCAGTTTTAGTGTGAAATTTTGCAGAATATAAGCATGCTGTCCCCTCTAAATACACTCTGCCTTCACTGCACCCAGCTCCTTGCTGTTGGGAGACTGGCTGGCCTGTATCAAACAGATTGCAGCAGTGGGCTCCCTAAGTCTTCAGAATTCAGCCTCCAGCTTCTGGCTGGGTTCAGCCTGAGGGAGCCATCTGGAGAAATAAGAGTAGGGTGGCCGCTCTGCTCTCAGGTTATCGCAGATGGACCAAATCCCTCCACCAGAGGCCTCCGCCAGGTAACCCTCTTGATGTGGCTCTCACTGTAGGTTCTGCTAATGGCTCTCACCCCTTGCTAAGAAATGGTAAAGGGTCTCAGCTCCTATTCACTTTACTTAAATTCTCCTCAAATTATCCAATTGGAATATGTTTTCTATTTCTACCAGTACCCTAACAGCACAGATTTTCAGGAATACATATACCATGTAATAGAAAGAAAGGCAGTTCTTCGAAAAATTAAACCAGGATTCCTTTGGTTTGGTCACCTACATATAACCATTTTGGTGGGCTATTTGAGATTTGCACCAATTTCAAGGCTTGCAAGGAAATATACAATGTCTATAAAGATGATCTTACAACAAACTACCATAGGGTATCCATAGTTCAGGTATTGTATTTTGAAATAAATACATTAAAAAACAACTTTCACCTGTTATAGTAATGTCATCTTATTTCCTTAAGCTTTTGTTTCACCCATAATCAGATAAACAGGGCAAGCTCTGAGGGCTCTAATGGTTAAAAGATAATACTAGAAGTTAAGAGGTCCATGAACAATCCATGATATCGGACGGCCCAGTACCCTGACCCATCTCATGAAAAACCTCTATGCCAGAGAGGCAGGTCTCACATAAATGGTATACCAAAGATGGGAAATCCCAGTCTTTGAAAGCAGTAAAGAGAGTCAGAAGGCCAGGCAGAAAGCAAGAAGAAAATGCAGAACCCCCACAGAAATGTAAAAGACCAGAGAGATGAGCAAGTGAAAAGACTGGGTACTTGAAGGAAGACCGAGGAATAGCTCAAAAAGCCCATGTGATAGAGCATCAAAGACTGGAAGAAGGGCCTAAATCTCTTTTTGGATCTGCACAAATAATGCCAGCTCAAACTGTGATTCATCAGTTCTCACAACACAGCAGGAAGAAAATACGTTAAAACAAAACATTTAGGGAATTCCCTCAGGGTCCAGCAGTTCAGGATCTGCCTGCCAATTCAGGTGACACAGGTTCCATCCCTGCTCCAGGAACTAAGATTCCACATGTCGTCGGGCTATACTTAATGCATGTGCCACAACTACTGAGTCTGCGCATCCTGGAAACCACGCTCCACAACAAGAGACGCACCGCAATGGCAAACCCGAGCACCACAATGAAGAGTATCCCCCGCTCACTGAAACCAGAGAAAGCCTGCATACGGTGACGACAGCCCGTGCACCACACCAAGAACCAACACAGCCAATAAGAAAATAAATGAATAAATAAATAAAATATTTAGCATCACATGTAAGGGTTCTGTGACATTTCACGACAAAAAGAACTGTTGGATACCCAGTATCAAAGCAGCCTCCCTTTTGGTTCTATTTAACATAACCCTTATTTATTTTAGACACAAGTTGGAACAAAGCCTCTCCAGTAACACTTCAAGGTAGTGAAACTGTGCTTAAACTCCACCTAAATAACTGCAAAGCAAAAGAAGGAAGGCAGGAAACAACTGGCATAACAGGCAAATTTGGCCTTGGAGTACAGAAGGAAGCAGGGCAAAGGATAATAGAGTTTTGCCAAGAGAATGCACTGGTCATAGCAAACACCCTCTTCCAACAACACAAGAGAAGACTCTACACGTGGACGTCACCAGATGGTCAACACCGAAATCAGACTGATTATATTCTTTGCAGCCGAAGATAGAGAAGCTCTATACACTCAGCCAAAACAAGACCAGGAACGGACTATGGCTCAGATCATGAACTTCTTACTGCCAACTTCAGACTTAAATTGAAGAAAGTAGGGAAAACCACTAGACCATTCAGGTATGACCGAAATCAAATCCCTTATGATTATACAGTGGAAGTGACAAATAGATTTAAGGGACTAGACCTGATAGACCAGAGTGCCTGATGAACTATGGACAGAGGTTCATGACATTGTACAGGAGACAGGGATCAAGACCATCCCCATGGAAAAGAAATGCAAAAAAGCAAAATGGCTGTCTGAGGAGGCCTTACAAATAGCTGGGAAAAGAAGAGAAGCGAAAAGCAAAGGAGAAAAGGAAAGATATTCCCATCTGAATGCAGAGTTCCAAAGAATAGCAAGGAGAGATAAGAAAGCCTTCCTCAGCGATCAGTGCAAAGAAATAGAGGAAAACAATAGAATGGGGAAGACCAGAGATCTCTTCAAGAAAATTAGAGATACCAAGGGAACATTTCATGCAAAGATAGGCTCGATAAAGGACAGAAATGGTATGGACCTAACAGAAGCAGAAGATATTAAGAAAAGGTGGCAAGAATACACAGAAGAACTGTACAAAAAAGGTCTTCACGACCCAGATAATCATGACGGTGTGATCACTCACCTAGAGCCAGACATCCTGGAATGTGAAGTCAAGTGGGCCTTAGAAAGCGTCACTATGAACAAAGTTAGTGGAGGTGATGGAATTCCAGTTGAGCTACTTCAAATCCTGAAAGACGATGCTGTGAAAGTGCTGCACTCAATATGCCAGCAAATCTGCAAAATGCAGCAGCGGCCACAGGACTGGAAAAGGTCAGTTTTCATTCCAATCCCTAAGAAAGGCAATGCCGAAGAATGCTCGAACTACTGCACAACTGCACTCAGCTCACATGCTAGTAAAGTAATGCTCAAAATTCTCCAAGCCGGGCTTCAGCAATACGTGAACCGTGAACTTCCAGATGTTCAAGCTGGTTTTAGAAAAGGCGGAGGAACCAGAGATCAAATCGCCAACATCCGCTGGATCATCGATAAAGCAAGAGAGTACCAGAAAAACATCTATTTCTGCTTTATTGACTACGCCAAAGCCTTTGACTGTGTGGATCACAATAAACTATGGAAAATTCTCCAAGAGATGGGAATACCAGACCATCTGACCTGTCTCTTGAGAAACCTGTATGCAGGTCAGGAAGCAACAGTTAGAACCAGACATGGAATCAACAGACTGGTTCCAAATAGGAAAAGGAGTACGTCAAGGCTGTATATTGTCACCATGCTTATTTAACTTATATGCAGAGTACATCATGAGAAACGCTGAGCTGGAAGAAGCACAAGCTGGAATCAAGATTGCCGGGAGAAATATCAATAACCTCAGATATGCAGATGACACCACCCTTATGGCAGAAAGCGAAGAACTAAAGAGCCTCTTGATGAAAGTCAAAGAGGAGAGTGAAAAAGTCGGCTTAAAGCTCAACGTTCAGAAAACTAAGATCATGGCATCTGGTCCCATCACTTCATGGGAAATAGATGGGGAAACAGTGGAAACAGTGTCAGACTTTATTTTTGGGTGCTCCAAAATCACTGCTGATGGTGATTGCAGCCATGAAATTAAAAGACGCTTACTCCTTGGAAGGAAGGTTATGACCAACCTAGATAGCATATTTAAAAGCAGAGACATTACTTTGCCAACAAAGGTCTGTCTAGTCAAGGCTATGGTTTTTCCAGTAGTCATGTATGGATGTGAGAGTTGGACTGTGAAGAAAGCTGAGCGCCGAAGAATTGATGCTTTTGAACTCTGGTGTTGGAGAAGACTCTTGAGAGTCCCTTGGACTACAAGAAGATCCAACCAGTCCATCCTAAAGGAGATCAGTCCTGGGTGTTCATTGGAGGGACTGATGTTGAAGCTGAAACTCCAATACTTTGGCCACCTCATGTGAAGAGCTGACTCATTTGGAAAAAACCCTAATGCTGGGAAGGATTGGGGGCAGGAGGAGAAGGGGACAACAGAGGATGAGATGGCTGGATGGCATCGCCGACTCGATGGACACGGGTTTGGGTAGACTCCAGGTGTTGGTGATGGACACGGAGGCCTGGAGTGCTGCGATTCATGGGGTTGCAAAGAGTCGGACACAACTGAGCGACTGAACTTAACTGAAATAACTGCTGCTTTAGCTCAGTGGCTACCAAACACCAGTCTCACAGAATTCTGTCAGTCCAATGTGTCCTTTGTTAGCAATCTGCAGCAAAAATGCAAAACTATTAATGCTGTGAACTAAGTGTATTTTATTTGATAAACAGTCCTTAACTTTGAAATCAAGTCTTTATTCCTGTTCAACTATTAAAATTATTTTGCTTTTTTCAAGGTAATTTTAAGATGTCTGTGGTTGCCAAAATTTTCATCTTTCTAATTATTAAAATTCAATCTTGGAAATATGGCCATCGAGTGCATATTTAACAAGAGATAAGAGATTCCTAACTAACTGAAATAAAGACATTTTCTCACTCTTTTAATTGAAGTATAGTTACCCTATAAGATTAGTTTCAGGAGTACAACATAGTGATTTGGTACTTCTATAGATTATAGAGCATACAAAGTTATTATTACAAAATATGGACTATATACTCTGTGTTGTCTATTACAGCCTTGTATCTTATTTATTTTATTTACAACGTCGTACCTCTCAGTCCTCTTCATCTATTTCAACCCCTCCTTCCACCCTGCTCCCCTCTGGTAATCACTAATTTGTTTTCTGTATACGTGAGTCTGTTTCTGGGGAAAATTTTCTCACTCTTACAAGAATTTCCCACCACCAAACAGATGCATGGTGAGTCTCCAGATAAGACTTTCTTTATCTTACATGATCTTCAAGTTTTTTTCTATTCTAACATTCTGTGATTCTATGTAAAGATCACTTCTCCACTCCAATAATGTGTATAATGTGATGATATTATATTGGATTAAACATTCTTCAAGGTCTGCAGTCAGCTGCTGAATAATCATACTCTTTTGCAGTTATTCATAATACCCAACAAAATCCTAACCATGAACAACTTCATTACTGGAGCAGGTTAGCATGTAATATACAACACGTTTTCATTTCCTAAGAAAGTGTACATTCCTTAGTATGTGGTCCATACTTTCCCTCCCTCTCTCAAATATTACACAAGACACTGACTTAATCCCTGGATCAGTAACATTATCTCCCACCTAGACCTTAAACGGCTTATCTGATATGATGATGGAACAGTGTGTGTGTTTCTCTCTCCTCCCTCCCTCTTCTTCTCCCTCTACATAGACATATAAACATGAAGAAAGAAAACATCACTATAATACAATATAAAAATAAATGGCATTTATAGACTGTCACAAATGTAATAAGACTCTGTATTAAAAACTGTGGGCTCAGTGTAATGTGTAAATATCTAAAGGATAAAATATGAGGAAGGACCAGGATTATTTCCATAGCAAATTCCCCCCTTTCTTTGAAAAGGGATTGTTGTTCAGTCACTAAGTCGCGTCCGACTCTTTGTGACCCCATGGACTATAGCATGCCAGGCTCTTCTGTCCTCCACTATCTCTCGGTGTTTACTCATTCATATCCATTGAGTCAGTGATGCTATATACATTTATAAATAAGAAAATTTATACATCAAAAGGAAATTTTACTGAACTTCCCTAAGATAAACTTACTAAGCAGTATTAATTGTGAATATAAGCAACTGACAAGTGTCCAAAGCACCTTGTGCTCAATAAAGCATTTGTCATGGAAATGAATGGCAACAGACATGTCTTGTACGCCCCAAAGGGTTAAGGGGGTCCTAAGATTTTGTGCACCACAGGCTTTGAAGAAGACATCAACACCCAGGTTCAGGACATGCGGTTCCTCAGATTAAGACATTTTCTCCACCATAAAAAAAAAGTGTTACTAATATGCAAATAAAGGATGAGTATGACTGTACAGAAAACTTATTAAAATTCATTTAGCAAAAAATAAATAGTTTGGAGCCCTGCTAGTTAGAAGGTGCTGTGCTTAAAACCAAGAAGGAAATATCTTCACATTCACTTATCAATAACAATTCTTAAGACAACCCAGCAAAAGATACAGACATATAGCCATCTCTTTGCAGAATGATTCTCCTACTATGAAATAAATTTAAGGAGCAGACATGGGGAGTGGGGAAGTAAGTGTCTACAATAGATTTTTTCCAGTAGGCAAATGCTATTTTAATCAGAACTATATTCATCGCCCCTGTGGTGATTAATGTGTCAACTTGGCTGGGCCACAATAATCAGATTTGGTCAAATATTATTCTAGATATTTCTGTGAGGGTATTTTTTTACGTAAGAATAACATTTAAATCAGCAGAATTTGAGTAAAGCGGGTGATGCTTCATAACTTGAATAGAACTCATCCAATCAGCTGAAAGTCTTAATAAAATCTTCGAAAAACTGACTTCCTTGGAGGAAGAGGGTTAGAAATTGCAACTCTTTCCTCAGTCTGCAGATTTTGGATGTTCAGGCTTTACAATCATGTGAGTCAATTTCTCAAAATAAACACCCCCATTCCCTTCTTCCCTCTCTCTTCATATATATAATCCCACTTCCCACTGGTTCTGATTCTCTGTATTAGACTAATATAACCCACATACCATCAGAGTCATCTCTCAATAAAAAATCTCTTCACCTACTATATATATTCAAGTGACACCTCAATAAATGAATCCTGTAAAAATAAAAATAATCTCCTTGGGACTTCCCAGTTGTCTGGTGGTTAAGACTTCACACTCCCACTGCAGGGAGTATACGTTCAACTCCTAGTCAAGGAAGTAAGATCACACATGCCACACAGGGAGGCAAAAGAAATAAAAATCTTAATCATACAGTTAAGCAGGGTTGCTAAGGAACGGAAAATCTTTCTACACTTGCAAACCAAACTCAGCAAATAGTTGACTATCTTCCACAAACACATCTTTTTGTGGGGCTTCAATGGGACTGGGTATGCCTGAATTGCAGAGGTTTAATAAACATCAGGAAAAGTGAAGTCAAGGAAGGTTTCTTGCACCACAGGTACTTCTTCAACTCTTCTCTGCGGTTTCCATTCCGTTTTTTTTCCCTTTAAAGATGTATTTATTTATTGTATTTTTGGCTGTGTTGGGTCTCTGCTGCTGCAAGGGCTTTCTCCGGGTGCTGAGAGCAGGGGCTACTCTCTAGTAAATTGCACTGTACACGGTAGCTTCTCATTGCGGTGGCTTTTCTGGTTGTGGAGTACAAGTTTCAGGAGTTGCAGCACATAGGTTCAGTAGTTGTACTGTGTAGGCTCAGTAGTTGTGGCACAAAGGCTTAGCTGCTCTGTGGCATGTAGGATTCTCCTGGACCAAGGATTGAACCCCTGTCCCCTGCATTGGCAGGTGGATTCTTAACCATTGTACCACCAAGGAAGCCCCCCCATTCCCTTTCGCCTCTCTTGTTAACATAACAGTTCTCTGATTCATGTGCTGACCTGAATATAGTGTTGTGTTCTTCTAGCAAGCTTATTGTTTCACCTTTTTTTATCTCTTCAACTCTAGGATTTCCACTTGGTTTTTCTATAATTTCTTATTTCTAACTGAGATTCTCTATATGTTCATTGTTACCAAGCTTTCCTTTCATTCCACAAACACGGTTCATTTAGTTTTTAGAACATATGTATAACAGCTGCTTTAAAAGCCTTGTCTCCAAAATTTAACACTGAAAGCAATCAGCAACAGTTTCTATCACCTACTTCCTCTTCTCAATATATCATACTTCGCTATTTCTTGGCATGTGTCATAATTTTATGTTGGAAATTAGACATGTTTTATAATATGGTATAAAAATTCTGGAAAGCTACTTTGCTCCACAATATATAGTTACTAATGCCTCTCCTGGATTTTATTTTTAATTCTTGCTTTCATTTTAAAGCCTGCTTTCCCGGGGGCTGCCCCTGTGTCTATGTAGCTTATTGATTAACCAAAGGTTCAACAGAGAATTTATTCAACCACCCTAAGTCAATAAAGGTTGTCATTCTTTCCAAAAGGATCTCTGTGTGTGCAGAGGAACACATTCAACAGTCAGATATTTTCAAGTCTCCCAGGTTTTAGTGTCCTTTAGATGCTTTCATGGCTCCTTTACACATACATGAAGCCTCAGATGATCATGATTTTAGGCCAGAAGAGCCATGGGCCCACACAACCCACACAACCCCGTGACCATAAGTTCCATGGACAATGCTGCTGAGCACAGCCATGACATTCCCCACTCTACCCCACAGAGTGGAGTGTGACTCAAGCAGCTACAGGAATGAATGCCACAGATTCCCACAGCTATGACTTAATACTTACCAATCTCTCAAACATAAACACTTTTCACATTGTTAGAAGCCTTTGGTTGAGTTCCAGAGCAATAAAATGGTTGTTATTACCTATCTTGCAGATGAACTTCACTGTAAGCCACAAACTTCCATCTTTCCTAAGAATATTTCTACCAGTTTCTGTTCCCCAGCTATAGCTTTATAACCTATTCTGGAAGTTCTTAGTCTTCTATAACACTGCCAAACTTTACTATTCCTTTAGGTCCAGCACATGCCGTGCCTTCTTCATGAGGCCTTCTCCTATCAATCCAGGTACACTGACCTCTACCTTCTTTGAATTCCAATTAGACATCACTGGGCTTTGCAGGTGGTGCAGTGGTAAAGAATCTGCCTGCCAATGCAGGAGATGAGGGTTGAATTTCTGGGCAGGAAGATTCCCTGGAGTAGGAAATGGCAACCCACTTCAGTATTCTTGCCTGGAAAATTCCATGGACAGAGGAGCCTGGCAGGTTACAGTCCATGTGGTCACACAGAGTCAAACATGACGAAGCACACATAGATGTCATTATCCCATAATCATTTTCCATGTGCTATGTTTTTGCTTTTAACAACATTCTTAAATCTTTGGGACACAGAATTAGATTTTCATGTTTTGTATCCTTATCCCATACTTAGCAGAGTGATGAATACACAGTAAATTTTTGCTCACTTCAACCCAAAACTTTACACTGGAAGAAAATTGTCTGGTAACACATGGAGTCAAACCATTTCCCCAGAAAGCAACAATTAAGACTCCAAGATCAATCACGTTTACACCATTAGCACATTCTTTCTTTGTGCACTGCATCCATGACCCAGACACTATCAGCTGAAAGCACATGGCAAGGACTACTGGTTGCCAAGCTTAATATTCATTTTGATCCTCTACCTTACTAACAAAACCACAGTAAAATCCCTGATTTCCTTGTAGCTAGGAGTTCAAGATGAGGAGATACTAACTGATAAGACAGTAGTCTTCTTGAGATCATAAGGGGAAGGGGTCATATTCTAAAAGATGTCAAAGCTAGAAATGGAAAGAATCTAGATCATTAATGACACATAGCAGAAACATTTCATTGGCCCTGGACTGCCTACCCAGTAATTCAATTCCAAGGTTTGTATAGGCCACTGGAACTTTACCAGCAATTGAAAATAATTCCTAACTGGAATTATATAGTGAAAAGGTCACTACAAATCTGATAACTAAATCACTATAAGCCATTATGAAGAATATTGTTCTCATTTAATATATAGAGAAGGTAGGGAAAACTTGACTTCAGGAGCAATAACAATTAATCACCTTAGTCAGTAAGCCTCTCACTGTCACAAATGCAATGGACATGGAACTAAGAGTATGCCTGCTTGAAGAATCTAGAAAAAGAGTGGATATATGTAGATGTATAATTGATTCACTTTGCTGTACACCTGAAACTAAACACTAAAAATCAACTATACTCAATAAAAATTAAAAAAAAAAAAAGTATGCTTGCTTGGGTTTGAATCCACAGTTTCACTGTGAGAATTCAGTGCCTGAGTTTCTGTAAACTACAAAATAGGAATAAGAACAGTATCTATTTCAGAGTATTGCTAACAGAAATAAAAGAGAAAATTCATGTCATGCCTTTAGAACAGTGTTAGGCACATGCTACAACAACAATAAATTGTTGGCTAATACAAAATGTACACTATGCTATATATTATTACCATTAAGATATATTAAATTATCTTCTATTAACATCTTACCTAAGGATCATAATATATATTCTAATATAAATATAAAAGCATGATGGAATATACATTACTATATAGAAAATAGATAATCAACAAGGACCTACTGTATAGCAAAGGAGGAACTCTACTCAATACTCTGTAATAACCTATAGAGAAAAGAATCTGAAAAAGAAAAGATATATGTATATGTATAACTGAATCACTTTGCTCTACACTTGAAACTAACACAACATTGTTAATCAACTATACTCCAATATAAAATAAAAATTTTTTAAAAAGATGCTCAAAACAATGTAAAAAAAATGTTAATAACAGTTGATGATGATGGTGACATAACAGTAACTTCTAATCCACTGTAGAAGGCCTTTATAAATACTAAAAATAAATAAATAAATAAAATGAAACATATTTTTCTTAATGATGCTAATCCTCCATGACTGAATTCTGATACACTGCCGGCTTTCTTTCATGTCCTGCTATCACCCTACATTTCAGAGAAAACAGTTGAGCAGAAAAATAATGTGGCCTGTGTGGCAAAAACCCTAAATATGTTATTAAATTCTGTTCCATCCCTCTTGTAAAACCAGTCTTATGGTAAACAAAGACTTGAAGGCATTAAAGCTCCCCCTCTGAAATAACACAAAATTTTAATAGTGGTTCAAAAAACTTTTTTTTAATTCCTTACCCAGAAGATCCAGTGCTCTTACAAACACCAAGGAGGGGCCTTTTTTCAGCAAAGTTGTCACACTTTTGAGCACCTGATAAGGAACATGAAGTAAAATGTAAAACAAAACTTCAAAAAGTATTCTTCTATATTCTTACTATTTTCATTCTCTCAAAATATTTATGGCTAAAGAGAGAGCAAAACATTCATTTAAATCAATATATTTATACAATTGAACAAAAAAATAGAAAAGCTATAAATAAACCTATACCTACTTTAAAAATGAACCAACATTTAAAACCTTTTTTTTAATTGGCAACAACCTCAATTTTACACATGTTCTCCATGTAATTAGAAAACCACCCCCAATTCCATCAACTAATTACCCAAGAGTTGTATAATTCTGATGTCAAAATTAAATAAAAGAAGGTCATAACAGAAACTTTAAAAACCTCAAAATTTCAGGCCATTCTCAATGTACAACAGTGTAAAATCCTGAAAAAAGACTAGTAAACTGAGTAGCAGTGTATTAGAAAATAAAAATCACTCAGACCATGAAGAAAGAATGAAAGACACTGTCAAGCCAAGAGCTCCACGAAACAGCACAAGCAAAGCACCCTGAATGAAGTCAGAGGATACAAACACACATCACTTGCAATCAACTTTTTAGTTTGCTGCTTACAAATAGGTAAAATCACCTGGAAATGTGGCTAAAAATACCAAAAAATTTGAAACTATCATTAATAATTTTTTAAAAATATAAGAAGATATTTCAAGCATGAAACAAAATAACAATGCAAAGAAAAACTGATGCTTAGAAATGAAAGAGAGATCTGGGAAATTGAAAAGACGTTATATATTATTTAAAAACTCAACACAAGGATAAGAGAAAATTTCCTAGAGAACAGAGCCAAAAAAAAAAAAAACTGTAAAAAAAAGAGAGAAACAGCATTAATTTATATACACATCAACAGGCTTCCCAGGTGCCTCAGTGGTAAAGAATCCACATACTGATGCAGGAAAGGTAGGTTCGATCCCTGGGTCAGGAAGATCCCCTGGAGGACGAAACAGCAACCCACTCTAGTATTCTTACCCAGAGAGGAGCCTGGCAGGCTACAGTCCATGGGGTTGCAAAGAGTGAGACACCACTGAGCGACTGAACACAAACACACACAAGAGAATTGTTAAAGGACCGTCCCAAAGTTCCAACATATAGATAGGAATTCCAAAAAGAAAGAACAGAGAAAAACAGAGGAAAGAATCCATGAAATGTTCCAAAATTTTTCATAGAACAAACAAATATGAGTCTATAAGCCCCTTGCAGGTCTAATACAATGAATTCAATAGCTGAACTACATGTCTATCATTTCAGGACACCGAGTCTTAAAAAGAATTTTCTATAGAGGCTCCACGGAAAATAAAAAGGTTGTTTACAGGATCCGGAATTTAAATGATTGCTCTAGATACTACACTACTTATCCAAAAACCTACAGCTAACATCATGAATGCATTCCCCCTAAGGTCAAGAACAAGGCAAGGTCTCCACTCTCACCACTGCTATTCAACATGGTACTGGAAGTTCTAGACAAGACAGAAAAGAAAGGGGGAGGACTTCCCTGGTGGTACACTGGAATCCACCTGCCAATGCAGAGGAAACAGCTTCGATCCCTGGTCCAGGAAGATTTCACAGGCCACAAAGCAACTAAGCCCAAGGGCCACAACTACTAAGCCCAAACTCTCGACTCTGAGAGGCGCAACTACTGAGCCCGTGCTGCAACTACAGAAGCCTGTGCGCCTAGAGCCTGTGCTCCACAACAAGAGAAGCCACCACAATGAGAAACCCGTACACGGCAACTAGAGAGTAGCCCCTGCTCACGGAAACTAGAGAAAGCCCCCATGCAGCAACAAAGACCAAGCACAACCAAAAATAAGTTTAAAAAATAATAATGACTGTAAAAAAAAAAAAAAAAGAAGTAGAATTAAAGAACAGGGAAAAAAAGAAAAGAATGGGGAGGAAAGTCATATGGATAAGAAAGGAATAAATAAAACTCCCAATCTGCAGGGCTTCCCTGGTAGCTCAGACGGTAAAGAAGGTGCCTGCGATTCAGGAGACCTGGGTTCGATCCCTGGGTCAGGAAGATCCCCTGGAGGTGGAAATGGCAACCCACGCCAGTATTGGTAAATCCCATGGACAGAGCAGCCTGTAGGGATACACTCTATAGTGTTGCAAAGAGTTGGACTCAACTGAGTGATTATATATATATATATATACACACACACACACACATATATTTGCAGACAACACAACTGATACAACTAAAACCCAAGGCATCAACAAAAACTTCTAGAGCTAGTGAGTTAACTCAACAAGTTTACCAGAGTCAAGACCAACATACAAAAATCAACTGTATTTCTAGGGACTTCCCTGGTATTCCAATGGTTAAGAACCCACCTTGCAAAGCAGGGGACACATGCCTGGTCAGGGAACTAAGGCATCGCAACAAATGATGATGCATGATGCAATGAAGATCCAGCATGCCACAACTAAACTCTGATGCAGCCAAATAAACGAGTAAATATATTCTTTAAAATTTTTAATATAAAAATGAGGAAAAGATATGAACCGACACTTAAATATAGAAATGGGCAATAAGCAGATGAAAAAATGCTCCACTTCACAGGTCATCAGGGAAATTCAAATCTAAACAATAAGACACCATTCCATAAGCATTACACGGCCCAAAATGTAAAACAACAACAATACCAGATGCTGACAAGGATGAGGAACAACAAGAACTCTCCATCATCACCAGAGGGAATGCAAAACAGTGGACAGTTTCTTACAAAACTAAACATACTCTTACTACAAGATCCAGCAATCATGCTTCTTGGTATTTACCCAAAGGAGCTGAGACCCTTGCTCACATAGAAACCTGCACAGGGATGTGGACATCAGCTTTGTTCACAGCTGCCTAAACTTGGAAGCAATCAAGACGTGCTTCAGTAGATGGGTAATAAATAAATGACAGTACCTCCAGAATTTGCTGTATGACACAGGGAGCTCAAATCTTGTACTCTGTGACACCTGAGAGGAGTGAGAGGGAGACTCAAGAGGCAAGGGACATATGTATATCTATGGCTGATTCCTGTGATATATGGCAGCAACCAATAAAATATTGTAAAATCCTCCAATTTAAAATAAATTAAAAATAAATAAATAAATAAATAAAAATAAATCGTTGCCTCCAGACAACGGAAGATGACTCAAGATTAAAACAAAATGAGCAACAGGTAAATAAAAAATAAATAAATAAAACAAAATGAGTTATCAAGCCACGAAAAAACACAGGGGAGGCTTAAATATATATTGCATGGCTCTCGAAAAGGAAAAAGTCAGTTTTCAATATCGAGACAGTAAAAATACCAGTGGTGTTTAGGAGTTTAAAAGGAGGGAGGCATGAATAAGTAAAGCACAAAGGATGTTTAGGGAAGAGAAACTACTCTATAGGGACACAACAGCAGTGGAAAAGGTCAGTTTTCATTTCAATCCCAAAAAAGGGCAATGCCAAACAATGTTCAAACTACAGCACAATTGCAACTCATTTCACATGCTAGCAGAGCCATGCTCAAAATCTTTCAAGCTAGGTTTCAACAGTACATAAACTGAGAAATTCCAGATGTACAAGCTGGATTTAGAAAAGGCAGAGGAACCAGAGATCAAATTGCCAACATCTGGTGGGTCATACTGCTCATGGGTTTCTCAAAGCAAGAATACTGAAGTGGTTTGCCATTCCCTTTTCCAGTGGACCACATTTTGTCAGAACTCTCCACTATGACCTGTCCATCTTGGGTGGCCCTACATAGCATGGCTTAGTTTCACTGAGTTAAGACAAGGCTGTGGTCCATGTGATCAGATTGGCTAGTTTTCTGTGATTGTGGTTTCAGTCTGTCTGTCCTCTGGGGAAACAGTGGCTAACTTTATTCTTTTGGGCTCCAAAATCACTGCTGATGGTGACTGCAGCCATGAAATTAAAAGACGCTTACTCCTTGGAAGGAAAGTTATGACCAACCTAGATAGCATATTAAAAAGCAGAGACATTACTCTGCCAACAAAGGTCCGTCTAGTCAAGGCTATGGTTTTTCCAGTAGTCATGTATGGATGTGAGAGTTGGACGGTGAAGAAAACTGAGCACAGAAGAATTGATGCTTTCGAACTGTGGTGTTGGAGAAGACTCTTGCGAGTCCCTTGGACTGCAGGGAGATCCAACCAGTCCATCCTACAGGAGATCAGTCCTGGGTGTTCACTGGAAGGACTGATGTTGAAGCTGAAACTCCAATACTTTGGCCACGTCATGCAAAGAGTTGACTCACTGGAAAAGACCCTAATGCTGAGAAGGATTGGGGGCAAGAGGAGAAGGGGACGACAGAGGATGAGATGGCTGGATGGCATCACCGACTCGATGGACATAGGTTTGGGTAGACTCCGGGAGTTGGTGATGGACAGGGAGGCCTGGTGTGCTGCAGTCCATGGGGTCGCAAAGAGTCAAGACACGACTGAGCAACTGAACTGAACTGATGGATCATAGAAAAAGCAAAGGAATTTCAGAAAAACATTTACTTCTGCTTCACTGACTATGCTAAAGCCTTTGAGTATGTGGATCACAACGAACTGTAGAAAATTCTTAAAGAGATGGGAATACCAGACCACCTAACCTGACTCCTGAGAAACCTGTATGCAGTCAAGAAACAAAAGTTAGAACCAGACATGGAACAATGAACTGGTTCCAAATTGGGAAAGGAGTACATCAAGGTTGTGTATTGTCACCCTGCTTGCTTAACTTCTATGCGGAGGACATCATGCAAAATGTCCGGCAGGATGAAGAATAAGCTGGAATCAAAATTGCCAGAAGTATCAATAACCTCAGATATGCAGATGACACTACCCTAATGGCAGAAAGTGAAGAGGAGCTAAAGAGCCTCTTGATGAAGGTGAAAGAGGAGAGTGAAAAGGCTGGTTTAAAACTCAACATTCAAAAAACTAAGATCATGGTACCTGGTCCGTAAATTTAAGGCAAACAGATGGGGAAAAAATGGCAACAGTGACAGACTTCATTTTCTTGGACTCCAAAATCACTGCAGACGGTGACTGCAGCCATGAAACTAAAAGATACTTGCTCCTTGGAAGAAAAGTTATGACAAACATAGACAGTGTATTAAAAATCAGAGACATCACTTTGCTGATAAAAGTGTGTATAGTTAAAGCTATAGTTTTTCCAGTAGTCATGTACGGATGTGAGAGTTGAATCATAAAAAAGGCTGAGAGCCTAAGAATTGATGCTTTTGAACTGAGAAGACTCTTGAGAGTCCCTTGGACTGCAAGGAGATCAAACCAATCAATCCCAAAGTAAATCAACCCTAAATATTCACTGGAAGGACTGATGCTGAAGCTCCAATACTCTGGCCACCTGATGCAAAGAGCTGATTTATTGGAAAAGACCCTTATGCTGGGAAAGATTAAAGACAAAAGAAGAAGAGAGTGGCAGAGGATGAGATGGCTGGATGGCATAATTGACTCAATACATGAGTTTGAGCAAACTCTGGGAGATAGTGAAGGACAGGGAAGCCTGGTGTGCTGCAGTCCATGGGGTCACAAAGAGCTGGACACAACTGAACAACAATAATGGCACTTACATGTCTTTATGCATTTGTGAAAACCAACGGAATGTACAACACCAATAGGGAACCCAAATGAGAATTAATGGACTTTGACTGATAATGATGTCAGTGTGGGTACCACTGTGGTGCAGGGTACAAAAAGTGGGGAAGTTGTGCCATGAGTGGGGTCAGGAGATATATGGCAACTCTCTGTACTTTCTGCTCAATTTTGCCATTTAAAAGATGCTCTTAATTCTGTGAAAAATACCATTGATAGCTTGACAGGGATTGCACTGAATCTATAAATTGCTTTGGGTAGTATACTCATTTTCACTATATTAATTCTTCCAATCCATGAACACGGTATATTTCTCCATCTGTTTGTGTCCTCTTTGATTTCTTTCATCAGTGTTTTAAAGTTTTCAATATATAAGTCTTTTGTTTCTTTAGGTAGATATATTCCTAAATATTTTATTCTTTTTGTTGCAATGGTGAATGGTATTGTTTCCTTAATTTCTCTTTCTGTTTTCTCATTATTGGTGTATAGGAATGCAAGGGATTTCTGTGTGTTAATTTTATATCCTGCAACTTTACTATATTCATTGATTAGCTCTAGTAGTTTTCTGGTAGAATCTTTAGGGTTTTCTAAGCAATCTTGAGAAAGAAGAATGGAACTGGAGGAATCAACCTGCCTGACTTCAAGCTCTTCTACAAAGCCACAGTCATCAAGAAAGTGTGGTACTGGCACAAAGACAGAAATATAGATCAATGGAACAAAATAGAAAGCCCAGAGATAAACCCACGCACCTATGGACACCTTATCTTCGACAAAGGAGGCAAGATATACAATGGAGAAAAGACAATCTCTTTAACAAGTGGTGCTGGGAAAACTGGTCAACCACTGGTAAAAGAATGAAACTAGAACACTTCCTAACACCATACACAAAAATAAACTCAAAATGGATTAAAGATCCAAACATAAGACCAGAAACTATAAAACTCCTAGAGGAAAACATAGGCAAAACACTCTCCGACATAAATCACAGCAGGATCCTCCATGACCCACCTCCCAGAATATTGGAAATAAAAGCAAAAATAAACAAATGGGACCTAGTTAAAATTAAAAGCTTTTGCACAACAAAGGAAACTATAAGCAAGGTGAAAAGACAGCCTTCAGAATGTGAGAAAATAATAGCAAACGAAGCAACAGACAAACAACTAATCTCAAAAATATACAAGCAATTCCTGCAGCTCAATTCCAGAAAAATAAACGACCCAATCAAAAAATGGGCCAAAGAACTAAACAGACATTTCTCCAAAGAAGACATACAGATGGCTAACAAACACATGAAAAGATGCTCAACATCACTCATTATTAGAGAAATGCAAATCAAAACCACAATGAGATACCATTACACACCAGTCAGAATGGCTGCTATCCAAAAGTCTACAAGCAATAAATGCTGGAGAGGGTGTGGAGAAAAGGGAACCCTCTTACACTGTTGGTGGGAATGCAAACTAGTACAGCCACTATGGAGAACAGTGTGGAGATTCCTTAAAAAACTGGGAATAGAACCGCCATATGACCCAGCAATCCCACTGCTGGGCATACACACCGAGGAAACCAGAACTGAAAGAGACACGTGTACCCCAGTGTTCATCGCAGCACTGTTTACAATAGCCAGGACATGGAAGCAACCTAGATGTCCATCGGCAGACGAATGGATATGGAAGCTGTGATACATATACACAATGGAATACTACTCAGCCATTAAAAAAAATACATTTGAATCGGTTCTATTGAGATGGATGAAACCGGAGCCCATTATACAGAGTGAAGTAAGCCAGAAAGAAAAACACCAATACAGTATACTAATGCATACATATGGAATTTGAAAGATGGTAATGATAACCCTATATGCGAGACAGAATAAGAGACACAGATGCATAGAACAGTCTTATGGACTCTGAGGGAGAAGGTGAGGGTGTGACGTTCTAGGACAATAGCATTGAAACATGTATATTATCATATGTGAAACAGAACACCATTCCATGTTCGATGCATGAGACAAATGCTCAGGGCTGGGGCACTGGGATGACCCAGAGGGATGGGATGGGGAGGGAGGTGGGAGGAGGGTTCAGGATGGGGAACACATGTAAACCCATGGCTGATTCATGTCAATGTATGGCAAAAACTACTACAATATTGTAAAGTAATTAGCCCCCAACTAAAATAAATAAATTTATTAAAAAAAAAAAAGATGCTCTTAAAATATTAATTTTAAAAAGATGTAGCAAGCTCTTGGACACCCATGTTCACTACAGAATCATTAACAATAGGAAAAAGGTGGCAGCAATGCAAATGCCCATCAAACGATGACTGGACAAAGAAAATGTATATATTAAAAAGGAAATCCTGTCAGATGCTACACATGGGTGAATTTTGAGGACATTATTCTAAATGAAATAAATCAGTCATGAAAAGACAAACACTCTGTTACTGTACTTACAAGGGGCATCTAAAGTAGTCAACATTCAGAAAACTAAGATCATGGCATCTGGTCCCATCACTTCATGGCAAATGGATGAGGAAACAGTGGAAACAGTGACAGACTTTATTTTGGGGGGCTCCAAAATCAATGTAGATGGTGACTGCAGCCATGAAATTAAAAGACGCTTGCTCCTTGGAAGAAAAGTTATGACCAACCTAGACAGCATATTAAAAAGCATAGACATTACTTTGCTGACAAAGATGCATCTAGTCAAAGCCATGGTTTTTCCAGTAGTCATGGATGGATATGAGAGTCGAACTATAAATAAAGCTGAGTGCCGAAGAATTGATGCTTTTGAACTGTGGTGCTGGAGAAGACTCTTAAGAGTCCTTTGGACTACAAGGAGATCCAACCAGTCCATCCTAAAGGAAATCAGTCCTGAATATTCATTGGAAGGACTGATGCTGAAACTGAAACTCCAATATTTTGGCCACCTGATGTGAAGAACTGACTCACTGGAAAAGGCTCTGATGCTGGGAAAGATTGCAGGCGGGAGAAGAGGACGACAGAGGATGAAATGATTGGATGGCATCACCGACTCAATGGACATGAGTTTGCGTTAACTCCGGGAGTTGGTGATGGACAGGGAGGCCTGGCGTGCTGCAGTCCATGGGGTTGCAAAGAGTCGGACACGACTGAGCGGCTGAACTGAACTGAACTGAAAGTAGTCAAATCCTAGAAACAGAAAGAAAAATGTGATTACCAGGGCCTGGTGATAGAGGGAGAAATGGAGCACTATTGTTCAATGGATGTGGAGTTCTTTGAATGTACTTAACACTGACAAGCTGTACAATCAAGTTTCCCAGGAATTCCCTGGTAGTCCAGTAGTTAGGGCTCTGCACTGCCACTTCAGGGGATATGGGTCCTGATTAGGGAACTAAGACTCAGCATGTCACACTGCACGCCCCCCACCAAAAAAAAAGTTTGTAAAGATTTAAAGACATTAAATCTTTTGTGATTTTTATCACAGTTTTGAAAAAGGTACAAAGAAATTGTGTGGTTGCACAAATATGTGCCTACTGGCTGTGTGTCATTAGGCAGATATATAGACAGATATTTAGTAACCTTCAGTGCTAAAAACAAAAACACATAAACATCAATTTCAGGATAGGGTAGTCTTCTTTGGGGTTTAGGATGGAGAGAATTTCGGGGAGGGGTAAACAGGGGGCGTAAGCACTCTTAACAGTGTTCCATTTCTTTGCTAGATGGTATACACCAAGTGTGGGGCTTCCCAGGCGGTGCTAGTGGTAAAGAACACCCCTGCCGATGCAAGAGACACAAGAGATGCAGGTTCGATTCCTGGGTCGGAAAGATCCCCTGGAGAAGGGCATGGCAACCCACTCCAGTATTCTTGCCTGGAGAATCCCATGGATAGAGGAGACTGGCAGGCTACAGTCCACAGGGTCACAAAGAGTTGAACACGACTAAAGTGACTTAGCACACACACATACACCAAGTGTAATGTAAATGTTAATAATTCACATTAATGGATCCCTCCAAAAATAATGAGGTTTAAATGTGGATACACATTTATATTGTGCTCTGACATAATATACTTTTAAATTGTGATAATAATTATACAAAATAGGTTAAGACAAGTTATACGGTCCATTCACAGACTGTATTATCACACCTTAAAAAGATCAAAACTATAAACACAGTGTTGATGAACAAAGTTCTCCATAACCAATTTAAATTTTGAGAAGCTTAGAACAATTAGTGTCTACATTTTCACTAAATATTAATTTACTATGGATTGTGTGCTTTTCCCCCTGCTAAACAAATAAATCAGATTTCACAATTAACAATATGACTTTCAAATGAAGCACAAGTTAAAAATTAACTAGTCCAAAGCCCATGATATTTATGGTTCAAATTAATTATAACTGGAGTTCAGCTACACAAGGTCAATTCTTCACTCTTACATAGTTCACCTTCACCTTTAACAATACCTGTTTTGCCTCTGCCTCCTGGTGTTTTGACACAGTCTTTATGGTTTGTACCTGGTATTACACACACCGATTTGCTATTTTGATGAGTGGCACATCATGTCTTTAAAGTGCAAATAATACTGGCAAGAAAGGTTTGATTGTTTTTGTGTTTTTCAAACCTGAATTGAAGAACTTCATTGGTTTCCACTGAACTACTGGGTCACAAATGGAGAAGGGAATGGCCACTCACTCCAGTATTCTTGCCTGGAGAATTCCATGGACAGAGGAGCCTGGCAGGCTACGGTCCACGGGGTCACAAAGAGTCGGACACGACTGAGCGACTAAAATACACTGGGTTACAACAGCCCTACCGTATTTACTCTCTAGGTCAGTCACCTGACACTAAAGATTTATACTCTTCATGGATATTCAGAAAAGGTAACCAAGCAAAAAATTTACACTACAAAATAAGGCCCTCATTGAAGAACAATATAAAGCCAAAAGCACCCACTGTACCAGCAAAACTGTCTGGAAATAGGAAAGACTAGTCTACAAAAAGCACACAAATCATAACAAATCCTTCAAATTTCTTTGAAGCACACTATCCACTGAATTTTTTTCAAAGCTAGAAAACTATATAACATAACCTTAACTCTGTCTTAAATAATGTTGTTGTGGACAGTTTGAATAAGCACAATTTTTTTAAGTGTTGGTATAAAAATTCTACAATCTCATGAACACTGTAGCTATTAACCTGATTTTTCTTGCAATATAAATAGCATGTACTCTCCATGATGCCTAATGGAGTCATCACCCTCCCATAATGTAATCCTCCAAATTGTAGAGGATTAACTTTTTATATATAAAATTGTGTTTATTTGCATGTACAATAGAGAATGACGTTACACACACCTGTTCTACAGCATTTAACAGAATGTAGCACGATGATTGAAATGAAAAGCGGTTAGCTAAATCCATCAAATATAAAAACTATTGCAATCCTGTTGCAAAGTCCTTTTGTTAAACTCCTTTTATTCTAAATCCTTTTAATTCTGTCCTATAACACTAAAACATTTATAAAAAAGCTTAAAATCCTAATAAATCGCACAATTAAAGTAATGAAAATGGGCCTGCCCACCAAGTCACCAAACTCCTTCCCCCTCAACAAAATTCAACAGTTTTCATGTCAGAAAATGTTAAATGATAACCCCTACCACACACACCATTGTGAACTCACTTAAACTGAAGAGTGTAAGTTTATTAATCAGCCTTAAGAATTTCAAGATACCAAACAGAAACCAGTTTTGCATGGATCCAAAAACATATTCAGAAAGGCAAATAAACATCCAACTGATATTAAGATTCTAACTCTACTCTGTGATGTTGAGGATGATACCTGGAAAAGGGAGATTTTTACATAAAACTATGTTAAGTAGGCACTAAGGAATTTTAACTGAGACTGCCTGCTGCAGAAAGATTCCACTGAACAATTCAATTCATTTTGTCAGTTACACTGTTTCCAAGTCTTCCATTCCATTTGTTATTTTATCAAAATAACTCTTTCAGAAAATATTTAAGTCAATGGGGTTGTTCAAACCCATTTTCCTTGTAGATTCTCTCAATGTGAGCTTCAAGCTGTAGTCATATTTTTCAGATATAAATTTTAGATAGAAAGTATGATCCTATTCAGTTTGTAGTCAATATATCTTATTGTGTGTAATTTCAGATTCTGGGTAAATATCTTCCCACTAAAAAGTTCTATTTTATTAGACAATGTTCTATTTTGTGCTATAAAACAATCTCCATTATGAACTAGATTACTCCTCATGCTTACTTCTCACCTTAAAGAGAAAAAAGTAAGGAATATTTTAGTACAAAGAAAACAAAGATAAAATGGAAGATGCGATGAAGAGGGAGAAATGGGGAAACAGATACACAGGTTGCAGGTACCATAAACCAACCACAAGAAAACCAGGACAGGAATCTTATTGCCTTAAATATGTTTTATCAAAACATGATCACCAAGTACATCTCTGCATTTGCCTCAAATATCGAAAACATGCGTACACATTTTAGACTCCACAGTTACACAAAAACTTTAAAATGTTAAAGGCAACATTTTTTAGTTCTTCCTAGCTTTATTATCTTCCTCCATAAGTTAAACTGTTTAATATATGAAGTATCCCTTAATACATAGTAGCGTCACATTATTTCTCCTCAAGGATTGATCAGGCCCCTTATGTTCTTTCACAGATCTGACTTACCAGACCTTTTAACAAACACCAAACACAATTCATACATGTGACAAAGGAGTAAAATGAGATTTTGAGAGGCTAAATCATTTTCCCAAGTTGCTGTGGTACTAATACATGCAAATCAGAAAGACAGCCCAGAATTTGTTCCTCTGTTTCTCTGGCTCACTGAAAAAAAATCACTGCCAGAGAGTTATGATCGAGAAGAACTCCACTGGAAAATAAATAAAATTACTGATAAAGGCTAATGTATCTAATCGCTTAGTGTTTTAATTCTCTCATCTGCAAAGTGGAGATGAGTACCCATACCTCACAGAGGACTGTTGTGAGGATTAAAAAAGATAATAAATGGAAAGGCCTAAACAAGGCTGTGACAAGAAAGAACTCAATAAACTTTATGCAGTTGTTATTGTTGCTGGTAACTGTCATATTGTGAATCCATTCATCTACTTTCCTGGTAAGAAAAAAATACTGTTTACATCCTTAACTCCTACGGTGCTCCTCTACCATGGTGTCAGCATCTCTCTGACCTAACTCTCTGCCCTGCTCACCCACACTGGAATGTGCCAAGGACACTTCTGCCTCAGGAACACTCCATTTTCAGCTATCTCCTTAGAACTATCAAGTTATACTCCAGTCACCTCCATAGTTGTCTTACACACTTTTTTTAGGTCATTGCTAAAATACTTTCCAATCAAAAAGATCATCCTCTATCATGCTTCCACTCCTCATTCTGACTTGTTTTTCTTTAAAGCACCGAACAGGGCCTCATGTTATACACATTCAATTGATTTACCTATTTCAACACACTCAATGGTGCCTCAAACTCGATGACACAAGAAGACTTCTATGACAAAGTTCACAACAGCTTTATTCATAATAGCTCAAAGTATATGAATTCATCTCAATAGAAAATGAATAATATTGTCATAAAATGGAACACAACTAAGTAACAAAAAGGAAAGATGTACTGATACATGTAACATTGTCAAGAACAGGGAAAACTACTTCTCTAAAGTGAAAGTGGGACAAGAGATGCTTCCGAGGGGGTGAGGATGACTGGGAAAGGACATGTAAGGACCTTCCGGGGTAACAGAAATATCTTTATAGAGTATGGGTTACATAAGTGCATGCATTTGTCAAAACTCAAGCTGTAACAGGTAAATCTGTGCACTTCTCTGCTGTAAATTACACCTACATTAAGAAATTGAAGCAAATAAGCAAGTTTTTCAGCAGCAAAGGAAATAAACTGTGTGCAAGACATGAATAATGGTTGATTAGAGTGGTAAGAAGAGAGGTGAGCTTTTCCCTCTTTTTCATCTAAAATGTGACCAAAATATCAGTACTTAGTCTAAGGGAAGGGTATACATGAGTTCACTGTCATATTCATTTCACCATTCTGCGAGTTTTATGTTTTTTGCAGAAACAAGTTGGAATATGCATTCTAATAAGTATTAGCCTGGCATGCTAATAGTCCATGGGGTCGCTGAGTCAGACACAACTTAGCAACTGAACAACAGCAACAGTGCATTAGAATAAAAGGATTAACATGAAGATGTAAAATATGGTACCAAAAACACAAAATGTGAGGAAGGGGAGTTAAAATGTAGACCTTTTAGAAGGTGTTAGAACTTAAATCATTACCAATTTAAAGCAAGGAGATAGAGTTAAAAATCAAAACTTATGAACCCAATGGTAGTAACAAATCAAAAGCCTAAAATAAATACACAAAAACTAGAGAGAAAGTAACACAAGCATACCACTAAAAAAAAAAATCGAATCACAATGGAAGAAGCTAAAAGAAGAAAAGACGTACAGAGAAGAACTATAAAAATAGCCAGAATAAAAGGAACAAAATGGCAATAAGCACAAACACTTTAAAAGTCAATGGAATAAATGCTTCAATCAAAAGACACAGCAGGGGCGGGGGCGTGGATGACTGGATTAAAAAACAAGACCCATCTATATTCTGGTTAAAAGAACTAAAGACACACACAAATTTAAAGTGAGGAGAAGTAAAAAGAAACTTCATGCAAATGGAAACGACAAGGGCAGTAGTAGCAATAGTCACATCAGACAAAACAGACTTTAAAACAAAGTCCATAAAAAGTAACAAAGAAGGGCATTATTTAATGATAAAAGGATTAATATAAGAAGAGGATATAACACTTTAAAATATCTGCACTTGACACATGAGCATCTAAATATTTAAAGCAAATATAAACATACATAAAAGGAGAGATTGACAATAATATATTAATAGTAGCAGACTTTAACACCTCACTTACATCAATGGACAAATCATCCAAACAGAAAATCAAGAAGGAAACAGACATCTTAAATGACACATTAGACCAATTAATCTTAATAGGTATCTACAGGACATTCCATCCCAAAAGATCAGAATACACGTTCTTATCAAGTACATATGGAATGTTCTCCAGGATAGATCACATGTTAAGCCAAAAATAACTCTCAACAAATTTAAAAGAATAGGAATTGTATCGAGCAGTTTTTCCAACCACGATAGTATAAAACTAGAAAGCAAATTATTGGAAGAAAAATGGGGAAAATGAAAACAATGCGCTACTAAAAAATCAAAATGGGTCAATAAACAAATCGAGGAGGAAACCAGAAAATAGCTCAAGAGAAATAAAAATGGAAACACAGCTTTCTAATATCTATGGGATGCAGCATTTGACAAAATTCAAAATTCATTCATGATAAAAACTCGCATCAAACTGGTTACAGAGGCAATACATCTGAACATAATAAAGGCCACTTACAACAAACCCACAGCTAACATCATGCTCAATGGTGAAAACCTGAAAGCTTCCCCTCTAACATCAGGAACAAGGCAAGGATGTCCACTCTTGCCACTTCTGTTTACAGCATTGGAAGTCCCAGCTACAGCAATCAGACAAAGAAAGATATAAAAGGCATCCAAACTGGAAGGGAAGGAGTAAAACTGTCACGATCTGAAATGGCATGGTATTACAACAGAAAATCCTAAAGTCGCCACAAAAAAAAAAAAAAAAAAAAAAAACAACTATTAGAACTAAAAAATGACTTCAGTAAAGTTGCAGGATATAAGATTAATACATTTAAAAAGTTATTACTTTTCCATAAACTAATATTAAACTATCAAAAAGAGAAAGCAAGAAAACAATCTCATTTAAAATCACATCAAAAAGAACTTTATACCTAGGAATAAGCTTAACCAAAAAAGTGAAAAGACTTATACTCTGTAAACTATAAAACACTAATCAAAGAAACTGAAGATGACATAAAGCCATGGAAAGATACCCTATGTTCATGGACTGGAAGAATTAATATTGTTAAAATGTCCATACTACCCAGCACAATCTACAGATTTAACGTAATCCATATCAAAATACCCACGACATTCTTCACAGGACTGGAACAAATAATTCTACAGTTTATATTTGACCACAAAAGATCCTGAATTGACAAAACAATCTTGAGAAAAAAGACCAAAGTGGGAGATATCACTCCCTGACTTCAGATTATATTACAAAGCTACAGTAATCAAAACAGCATGGCACTGGCACAAAAAAGAGACACATAGATCAAAGAAAGAGAACAGAGAGCCCAGAAATAAACCCATGCATTCATGGTTAATTAATCTACAACAAAGGAAGCAAGAATATACAATGGAAAAAAGACAATCTCTTCAATTAAGTGGTGCTGGAAAACTGGACAACAACATGTAAAAGAATGCAATCAGAACATTTCCTCATACCATATACAAAAATAATGTCAAATGGATTAAAGATCTTAAGTCTGGAAACCAAACACTGGCCAAATGCCCTTTGAATCTGGGCTTATTGTAAGTCTTGATTGCATTCTGTAATACAGAATTCTGACCACATTTGAGAAGTTGACATACTTTCCTGACACCAATTCTATGGAGTATATGTTTTATATTATACTCAATTTCTATGTCCACACAGCCACGTCTCATTCAACCTCCCCATGTTTAAGCACACTTTACATGGCACAATTCTTATTATGTGGTAAAGAAATCTACAGACATCAAACATAAAATGAGAAACAATAAAGTCAGAAATAGTTTCAAACCATAGACGTGGCATTATCTCATAGTTTATAAATATGAAAACTCTATATACCAGGAAAGAATACATTTGATTTGAACAAATATGCTCAGGTAACTGAAAATTGATTCTGGCAATTAATGAAAATAGAAGAAGAAAACTATAATACCAAAATCTTAAACTGCTTAGAAATCATCTATATTTATGTACACAAATATGTAAAAATAAATATATAATCACTTAAGGAATTTAACTAGCATAATATGTTAAGCCTTAATTTCAAATGTCCAAAGTCCAAACAACCTATTTTATAGTCACAAAAACTGATCTGAACATAAGCAGTTTGAAGTCAGACACAAATGGACTTAAGGTTTATGAGCTTAATTCCAAACTTTAGTTCCACATTTGTAAACTGGAGAGTCTACCTTACTTGAACATAGCAAGTGATCAAAAATAGTAGCTATTATAATAAAGACTAAAATGAAAGAATTCTGTGGGAGCTAATATTAAAAAGCTGGTAAAATAAACTTTTAACCATCAACTAAACATAGCAGGCAATTATTAAGTAGCAATTATGAGCTTCACAGGGCTACATCTGAAAGGACGAAACAGATAAACAAAGTCATCTCTCCTGAGTAGGAAGTTCTAGACTATTCAGAAAGCTAGTAAGAAATAATAAGAAGCAAAGTAAATAACAGGCATTAAGCTCTCTTTTAAAACACCCAAAAAGCTCAGATACATAATCTTTCCTTGGTTGATCAGAAAGGTTTAATGGAGGTGCTTCCCTGGTTAAGAATCCATCTGCCAATGCGAGGGACATGGGTTCAATCCCTGGTCCAGGAATATCCCCCATGCCGTGGAGCAACTAAGCCCAGGCACCACAACTACAGAGCCCACATGTGACAACTACTGAAGTCCATGTGCGCTAGAACCCATGCTCGGTAACAGGAGAAGCCACCGCCATGAGAATTTTGCAACCTGAGTAGCCCCTGTTCACTGCAACAAAGACACAGCACAGTCAAAAATAAATTAATATTTTGTTTTAAAGAAGAAGAAAAGAACGGTTCAATGGAGAATGTCAAATTGAATTAGGGTTCCTTGGAGAAGAAGGATAAAGGAGCTAAGAAAAAATCAAACATGGAGACAAGAAAATACACATGAACTAAGACTAAAGTTCAAAGTATATATAATCTGCTGGAGAAAGCTTTTCCAACTGACTAACAGGAAATAAAATAGGGGAAAAGAGTCCAAGAAGATCACGTGGAAAGATCCTGAATTCATCTCCTCTCATGGACATACCGGAGAAGGCACTGGCGACCCACTCCAGTGCTCTTGCCTGGACAACCCCATGGACGGAGGAGTCTGGTAGGCTGCAGTCCCTGGGGTTGCTAAGAGTCAGACACGACTGAGCGACTTTCACTTTTCACTTTTCACTTTCGTGCTCTGGAGAAGGAAATGGCGACCCACTCCAGTGTTCTTGCCTGGAGAATCCCAGGGATGGCGGAGCCTGGTGGGCTGCCGTCTATGGGGTCACACAGAGTCAGACACGACTGAAGCAGCTTAGCAGCAGCAGCAACAGTAGGCACATACCAAATCTACAGCTACACAAAGATCATTTCCACCGGGAAATGATCGAAAAACTAGATGAACTGCTTCCCCACAACAAAAGACCACAACCAGACAAGTAAAAGGACAAACAAAGGACTTCTGTGGTGGTCCAGTGGTTAAGACTCCACACTTTCAATGCAGGGGCCAAGGGTTCGATTCCTGATGGGGAAACTAAGATTCCACATGCTGCACAGTGTGGCCAATTTTTTTTTTATATAAAAAAAAAAAGGGCAGAGACAAGGTCTCAGCAAAAACCCCACCCTTGGCTCCACAACAACCAATAGGGAGGACTCACACCAGTCTAGAACACCCCTCCCAGAGGAGCAGGGCTGATGCCTCACATCGGGCAGCCCAACCCTCAGGATCTGCACTAGAAAGACAAGCCCCCTAAATATCTTGCTTAGAAAACCAACAGGGCTGACATCCAAGGGACCCAAAGCACTACATAAAACTGGGATTCCTCTTTCGATGGGTCTGCATGCAGTCTCACTCAAACTAAGACCAAGCAAGAAAAGAAAAAACCTAGCAATTTAGAAAGTGCCTAGACTATATGTGAAGGAGATTCATTTGCTCATCTAAGAGCAACTGCTGGAAGGACAGGGAACAGCAGAATCTCGCCTTGGAAAGGACTGGTGGACACCACTACTGCACTCGCCTGCTAGCCTGCCAGCAGAGCTGGGCTGAAATCAGAGGCAGCAGCCTCCCTCCAGCCTTGCTAAGTCAGGCAGGGGAAAGTGGTGGCAACCACTGCCTTGCTGAAGCCGGAAAGCTCAGGGGGCTGCAGCACTCCCTCATTACTGGTTGGAGTAGATGAGCAGAAAAAACATTCTACCGCTCCCTAGCTAAATTCCAGGGCTACATTTAGCCACTCCCTGGCTGAGGCTGACAAGCATGAGCTGGGCAGCATTCTCCAACCCCCAGACCAAAGCTAGCAGGGGTACACAGGAAAGGCACTCCCCTGCTGCACTGCTGAAACCATGGGCATGTGGACTCAAGACATTTTCCCACTGTCTCTCGAAAGCCAGAGGGTCAGCCTGCCACTGACACTCTCCAGCTGACTTGCTAAAGCCAGCAGGCATGCGCAATCCACACAAGGGCCACCTCCTTGATTGCCTGGCCCTGTTGGACAAGGAGGCCAACATTATTGAACTCTAGGGGACTATAACAATTGAAAAGACAGTTCTTGGCAGGCCACCACCCCCAGGGCACTGCATAGAAAGTCAAATGAAATTCAACCCTAGTCTGCCTATGAAAAGGCCCCATTTACTTAGCCTGGAGCTTTGGCCTGAGGGACAGGTTTCGGGTTTCCCACACACCCAGAACTACGGGGGTGCTCCGAAGAAGACGCCAGCCCTACCTTCTCCTCTGACCTTGCTACAGCTCTAAAAGACCTTCCAGAAAGGAGCTGCACAACCGTCTAGAGCCTCAATTTTTCTGTCACCCAGGGAACTACAGTTCTCCTGGACTGGAGGCCAGCAGGAATTACAAATGTGATGCACAGGACTGTATATATTTCTATACTTTAGAAGATCCTGCCTGGGGGTCTGGCTTCCAACCAGCCTGAAACTAGGTGCTAAATGAGATTCCTCCTATTAAAACATTGATAGGTCTTAGCACTCCCTCAAAAAGCCTACAAGAGTAAGTCCAGAATAAATCAAGCAGTTTAGACAATCACAACCAAGAGCAAGATAATCAAAAGATAACCCAAGAGCTAGGCAAGCTTGAATGAGAATGTTCATCACCTACACAAAGCCACTCCTTCAAGACTGAGAGAGACCACTGTTTTGAATAACATAAAAAACATGTTCCAAATGAAATAAAACTTCAGAAAAAGACCTTACTGATATGGAGATAGTAAACTAATAAAGACTTAAAAGTAATGGTCATAGAGATGTACACCAAACTTAGGAGAAGTGTCTGACTCTTTGTGACCCTACCGACTATAGCCTGCCAGGGTCCTCTGTCCATGGAACTCTCCAGGCAAGAATACTGGAGTGAGTAGTCATTCCCTTCTTCAGGGGGTCTTTTGACCCAGGGATCAAACCCAGGTCTCCTGCACTGCAGGCAGATTCACCAGATGGCTTAGTGGTAACAAATCTGCCTGCCAATGCAGGAGCTACAGGAGACTCAGGTTCAACCCCTGGGTCAGGAAGATCCCCCTGGAGGAGGAAATGGCAACCCACTCCAGCATTCTTTCTTGCCATAGGGTCACAAAGAGTTGGACATGACTAAGCACTCATGCATAGTTAGGGAGTAGGCTTCAGAGAAAGCAGATCTTAAAAAACAGAAAACCACGAGATTAAAAAAGAAATCTAGCCATCAAAAACTGAAAGTCAGTAACTTAGAAAAACTGCAACAAGGGGAAAGGAAAAGAACATCACAATAGAGGTTGAGTATACAGGGGATTTTGCAGACAACAGTGACTTCCAGAGGACTGAAGTCAAAAGGCTTCAGGAGTTGGGGTGAGTAGTGGGGGCAGGGGGGGCAAGGGAATCCATAGAGAGATTCCAAAAGTTTGGCAACTGAATATATGGAGGAGACTGTAAGGATGAGAGATAATCTTTAGGCTTCTTATGGTGACTAAGGTCAATAAGGATAAAAGATATAAGGAAGTTCCCATAGCAACACTCGGAATGTAGCATGAGAGGGAGAGAAAGGGAGATGGGAGAAGACACCAGAATTCTAGAGCCACTTTTTCTATCCTGCCAATGGTGGAATGGAGCTCATGGGGAATCCTCTTCACAACTGCTCATTTTAGGCACTTTTTCAGTGCAATTTTCCAAAAAAAACGAAAAAATTACAGCTTACTTCATTTGTCCTGGTGAGATAGGATAAGGAAAGACATTCTTGATGCCTACAGTCAACTAGTCTTTGACAAAAGAGATAAGAGTATACAACAGAAAACAGACAAATCTCTTCAGGGTACTGGGAAAGCTGGACACCCACTTGTGAATCAATGAAGTTAGAATACTCCCTCAAATCATACGCAAGATTTGCCAAGTCCACTATGGAAAACAGTGTGGAGGTTCCTCAAAAAACTAAAAATAGAGTTGCCATATGATTCAGCAATCCTACTCCTGAGCATACATTCAGAGAAAACTATAATTCAAAAGATACAAACACTCCCATGTTCACAGCAGCAGTATTTTACAATATTCAAGACATGGAACCAACCGAAATGTGCATCAACAGATGAATGGGAAAAGAAGATGCGTGGGTGCGCGCACACACACACACAAGAATATTACTCAGCCATAAAAAAAAGAACGAAATAATGCCATCTGCAGCAACATGGATCTCGAGATTATATTAATCAAAGTCAGACAGAGAAAGACAAACACCGTATGATATCACTTATATGCAGAATCACAAAAAATGATACAAATGAACTTACATAAAAGATAAAACAGACTCACAGACATTGAAAACAAACTTACAACTACTAAAGAGGAAAGAGAAATGGGGAATAAATTAGGAGTTTGGGATTAGCAGATACAAACTGTTATATGTAAAACAGATAAATAATAAGGTACTACTGTATAGCACTGGGAACTATATTCAATATTATGTAATAAACTATAATGAAAAATAATCTGACAAAAAGAATATGGATATATACATATATATAACTGAATCACCTTGCTGTATACCAGAAGCTAACACAATATTGTAAATCAATTATGCTTCAATTTAAAAAAGATTTTTAAAGGAGGATATCATTTACACTTGAAAGACTATAAAAATATAATAGATTAGAAAATGAACTTGAAATCATACTACAGTGGCCTATTCAACATATGAATAAAAATATCAATCACAGATATTAGCCACAGTCATATTCTGGTTAGAGAAAACATATATAAATACACTACTTTAAAAATGCAGAAGTGACTTAATACTGTTAAAAGAAACTGCCTGCAATGCAGGAGACCCAGGTTCGATCTCTGGGTAGGAAAGATCCCTGGAGAAGGGACTGGCAACCCACTCCAGTATTTCTGCCTAGAGAATTCCATGGACAGAGGAGCCTGGCAGGCTACAGTCCACGGAGTCACAAAGAGTCGGACACAACTGAGCAACTAACACTTTCACTTTTTCAATCCTTGGTTCACTTTAACATTAAATGCTTGGACTTCATTTTTATATTTTAATAATATAATACCTATTAACCCATCACCCAAGATAAGAAGTAAAACATTACCAATAGTTTCCATTTACTGACACAGATTCATACATCCTAAACCCTGTCACTCACCAACTACTAGGTAGCCAGTCTTCTAAATTTTGTGCTTTTCACTCCTTTGCACACACACACACACACACACACACACACACACACACATACACACATAGCTGTACTTTCCATTTTTGTATTATAAAATTTGAGAATTCTGATTAGTCTGTGTGTCTGTTTGTTGCTGTTAACTGTGAAGCTATATAAATTCACCTGGCCTCAAATTAGATTCTTTCCATTTCCACAAGTGAAATAATGGAAATTCCAAAATATTCCCAAAGGGAACATACATATACTTAAAAACTGAAAGACAGACTAAAAATGACAAGAGGGAAAATCTCAGTGAAAACTAGGTTAAACAGAAGGTGCCAAGAAGATATTCAAATGATAACAACTGAGGCCCAATCCTCGTTTTTTAAGATTAAAAGCATCACAGGCAAAGAGGGGGAAAATGCCATTCTCTAAAAGGCAAGAATCATAGTAATGTCTTGACAATAGTAAGGCGAGAGAGAAAGTTCAAGCCTCCTTTACCTATTCATGAAATCAAAAGGAAAAAAGAATCCCTTGGTGTTTTTATCATTTTCTTTTTCTACTACATCTAGTACCAGAGAGAAGAAAGCACAATTAAAACTACAATAACTAAAAATGCTTGCACCTTTTAAATGATCCGATATTCAACTTCTCCAAAGACACATTAACATATAAACTATTCTACAAACAAAATCCAATCCCAATTTATTTTTCTTTATTTACAAATAAAAAACCCACAAGCTTAAAATATTTTCTTGCTGACCCTTTAAGAAAATGTTAGCACACTCCTGCCTTAGACTGAACGCTGTTTCAGACATATCGAACAAAAACTGAGTAATTTGACTACATTCCAGAATCAAGCCCAGAAATATTTAAAGGAATACAAAATATCAGCGCTGAGCAAAATAAAATTCACAAAGTGTGGCATCCAATGGAATGTTCCAAAGCAAGCAAAGGCAAGAAAATCTGATTCATAATTAGAACAGCAATCAATTGACAGAACAGATTGACATTTCTTTAATGACATGTAGCTGATTTACAATATTACATGTTTCAGGAATATAACATAGTGAGTCACAATATAGTAATTCACGATTTTTAAAAGCTATACTCCATTTATAGTTATTATAAAATATTGGCTATATTGCCCATGCTGTACCATATATCCTTGTGGCGTATTTATTTTTAATTGAAATGTTAGTTTCCGGTGTACAGCAAAGTGATTCAATTATATATGCATACATAGATACACACATTGTTGTTGTTCAGATGCTCAGTTACGTCCAACTCTTTGTGACCCCATATACAAATACTCTTTTACAAGATACTGAATATAGTTCCCTGTGCTATTCAGTAAGACACTGTTATCTAATTTTTATACAGCGGTTTGTATCTCCTTGTAGCTTATTTTATACCTAATAGTTTATAACTCTTAGTCCCCTAACCCTATCTTGCCCCTCCCCCCTTCCTTTCCCCCATTGGTAACCACTAGTTTGTTCCTTAAAAGTCTACTTCTTTTCTGTTACATTTACTAGTGTACTGCATTTTTTAGATTCCACATATAAGTGATATCATACAATATTTCTGTATGACTTATTTTCCTGACTTAAATCACTAAGCATAAAACCCTCCAAGTCCAACCATCCAAATGGCAAAATTTTATTGTGTGTGTATATGTGGGTATACATCTTCCTTATCCATTCATCTGTTGATGGACACTTAGATTGCTTCTATATCTTGGCTACTATAAACAGACTTTATTTTGGGGTGCTCCAAAATCACTGCAGACAGTGACTACAGCCATGAAAGTAAAACACGCTTGCTCCTTGGAAGAAAAATCTAGACAGTATATTAAAAAGCAGAGACATCACTTTGCTGGCAAAGGTCCATCTAGTCAAATCTGTGGTCTTTCCAATGGTCATGTATGGATGTGAGAGTTGGGCCATAAAGAAGGCTGAGCACCAAAGAATTGATGCTTTTGAACTGTGGTGTTGGAGAAGACTCTTGAGAGTCCCTTGGACCGCAAGGAGATCAAACCAGTCAATCCAAAGGAAATCAGTCCTGAATATTCTTTGGAAGGACTGATGCTGAAGCTGAAGCACCAATACTTTGGCAACCTGATGCGAAGAGCCAACTCACTGGAAAAGACCCTGATGGTGGCAATGATTGAGGGCAGGAGGAGAAGGCAATGACAGGATGAGATGGTTGGATGGCATCACCGACTCAATGGACATGAGTTTGAGCAAACTCTGGGAGATAGTAAAGGACAGCAAAGCCTGGTATGTTGCAGTCCATGGAGTCTCAAAGAATTGGACACAACTGAGCGACTGAACAACAATACTGTGAACAATAGGGTACATGTATCTTTTTTAATTAGTGCTTCTGCTTTTTTTCTTTCTGCATATATACACAGAAGTGGAATTGTTGGATCATACAGTAGTTCTATTGTTAGTTTTTTCAGAAACCTCCATACTATTTTCCATGTGGCCACAACAATTTATATTTCACCATCAGGGTACAAGAGTTCCCCCTTCTCCACATTCTCACCAACATTTGTTGTTTGTGGCCTTTTTGGTGACAGTCATTCTGAGAGGCGTGAAGTTCTGATTTGCATTTCTGAAGATTAATAACACTGAATATCTTTCCATGCATTTGTTGGCCATCTGTACAGCTTCTATGGGAAAATGTCTATTTAGATCTTCTGCCCATTTTGTTAAATGAGTTGTTTTATTTGATGTTGAGTTGTATGAGCTGTTTATATATTTTGGATATGAATCAGTCATAACACTGCATCTTCTGCCCTTCAGTAGACTTGTCATTTTGTCAATTGTTTCCTTTGCTGTGCAAAAGCCTTTAAGTTTAATTAGGTCCCATTTGTTTATTTTTGCTTTAATTTCCTTTACTTGTGAAGACAGATTCAAACAAAAAATATTGCTACAATTTATGTCAAAGAGTGTTTATGGTTTCTGGTCTTCTATCTAGGTCTTTAATCCATTTTGACCTTATTTTTGTATATGGTACATGAAAATGTTCTAATTTCACTCTGGACATGTAGCTGTCCAGTTTTCCCAGTGTCACTTATTGAAGACATTGTCTCTACTCCATTGTATATACTTGCCTCCTGTGTCATCTATTAATTGACTAAAACTGCATGGGTTTATTTCTGGGCTCTTTATTCTGTCCCATTGATTTATGTCTGTTTTTCTGCCAGTACCATATTGTTTAGATTACTGAAGCTTTGCAGTATAGTCTGAAATCTGCAAATGTTATACCTCCAGCTCCATTCTTTCTCAAGATTGTTTTGGCTATTCGAGGTCTTTGGTGTTTCCATGTAAATTTTAAAGTTATTTGTCCTAGTTCTGTGAAAAATGTCATTGACATTTTCACAAGGAGTGCACTGAATCCATAGATTGGTCTGAGTAGCTTGGTCATTTTAACAATTTTAATTCTTCCAACCTACAAACACAGTATAGCTTTCCATAGGATAGACTGACATCTAAATGCTATGATAAACATACTCCATTTACACAAGAAGGTAAAAGAGAAAGTGAACATGTTAAAAAAAAAAAATGGGAGATCTCTCTATAAAGAAGCATACAAACACACACACAACTCCTAAAAATGAAAAATGCTGTGTCTGAGATGAAAAATATACTAGAATAGATTAACAATACATTAGATACTGCAAAAAAAAAAAAAGATTAGTAAACATGAAGAGGCAGCAATAGAAAGTAATAGAAACACAAAAGGGGAAAAAAGACTGAAGAAATATATATACACACAATTATCTGAAATATGCAAGTAACTTTTAAAACTCAACAAGAAAATAAACAACCTGGGCTAAAGACCTGACAGATACCTCACCAAAGAAGACATATAGATGGCAAATAAGCATATGAAAAGAAGTGTCCCATCACATGTTATTAGGGAAAACAAATTCAACAAAGAAATACCGTAACACAGGTAGCAGAACACTGACAACATCAATGCTCGTGAGGATGTGGAGCAACAGGAACTCTAATTTCATAGACTATGTGGGTATTCTCTACATTTTCTGTTCAATGTTTCTGTAAGCCTGAAATTGCTCTTAAAAAATAAAATGTAATACCAGAAACTGTAAAACTCCTAGAGGAAAACATAGGCAAAACACTCTCTGACATAAATCACAGCAAGATCCTCTATGACCCACCTCCCAGAGTAATGGAAATAAAAGCAAAAATAAACAAATGGGACCTAATTAAACTTAAAAGCTTTTGCACAATGAAGGAAACTATAAGCAAGATGAAAAGACAGCCTTCAGAGTGAGAGAAAATAATAGCAAATGAAACAACTGATAAAGAATTAGTCTCAAAAATACACAAACAGCTCACACAGCTCAATACCAGAAAAATAAACGACCCAATCAAAATATAGGCCAAAGAACTAAACAGACATTTCTCCAAAGAAGACATACAGATGGCTAACAAACACATGAAAATATGCTCAACATCACTCATTATCAGAGAAATGCAAATCAAAACCACAATGAGGTACCATTTCACGCCCATCAGAATGGCTGCTATCCAAAAGTCTACAAGCAATAAATGCTGGAGAGGGTGTGGAAAAAAGGGAACCCTCTTACACTATTGGTGGGAATGCAAATTAGTAGAGCCACTATGGAGAACAGTGTGGAGATTCCTTAAAAAACTAAAAACAGAACTGCCATATGACCCAACAATCCCACTGCTGGGCATACACACTGAGGAAACCGGAATTGAAAGAGACACGTGTACTCCAATGTTCATCACAGCACTGTTTACAATAGATAGGACATGGAAGCAACCTAGATATCCATCGGCAGACGAATGGATAAGAAAGTTGTGGTACATGTACACAATGGAATATTACTCAGCTATTAAAAAGAACACATTTGAATCAGTTCTAATGAGGTGGATGAAACTGGAGATTATACAGAGTGAAGTTAAGTCAGAAAGAAAAACACCGATACAGAATATTAACACATATATATGGAATTTAGAAAGATGGTAACGATGACCCTATATGCAAGAGAGCAAAAGAGACAAAGATATAAAGAACAGACTTTTGGACCCTGTGGGAGAAGGCGAGGGCAGGATGATTTGAGAGAATAGCACTGAAACATGTATATTACCATATGTGAAACAGATGACCAGTCCAAGTTCAATGCATGAAACAGGGCACTCAAAGCTGGTGCACTGGGACAACCCAGAGGGATGTGATGGGGATGGGAGGGGGGTTCAGGATGGGGGACACATGCACACCCGTAGCTGATTCAGGTCAATGTATGGCAAAACCCACAATACTGTAAAGTAATTAGCCTCCAATCACAATTAATTATTGCGACCCCACGGACTATACAGTTCATGAAATTCTCCAGGCCAGAATACTGGAGTAGGCAGCCTTTCCCTTCCCCAGGGGATCATCCCAACCCAGGGATCAAACCCAGGTCTCCCACATTGCAGGCGGATTCTTTACCAACTGAGCTATCAGGGAAGCCCCAATTTAAAAAAAAAAAAAAAAGTCTATTAAAACAAATATATCTATGAATTTTATTCCTTTAGTAATAAAAAAATCCTTCACAAATCAACATTTCTGAGAAAGCACCATACCATTTTTCACAGTGGCTGCACTAGCAAAGCACATGGATTCCAATTTTTTCCAACTCCACCCTCACCGATACTTCATTTTCTGTGGGGCTTTTCTTCTTTTTTCTAGCCATTATAATGGGTGTTATATAATGGATGTGAAGTGTTCTCTTTTTGTGGTTTTGATTTGCATTTCCCTAATGATGATGCTGAGCATCATGTGCTTATAAGCCATCGGTATATCTTCTTTGGAGAAACATCTATTCAAAATCTTTGCCCATTGTTCAGTCACAATGGGTTTGTTTTGCTATTGTTGTTAAGTATTTCCGATTTTTTATAATACATGAAATGGTATAATATTACTTGAAGGTAGGCTGTGATGAATTAAAGATAAATACTATGAATCATAAAGAAGCACTAAAAAATAAAACAAGACAAAAAGACATAGTTTAAGAGATACAACACAGGAGATAAAATGGAATTATTTTATGATTTAAATCCCATAATACACACATTAAACAAAATGGTCTAAAATACAATGATAATCAGGATACAATATTGGATTAAAAAGCAAGACTCAATTACATGCTGCCTACAAGAAATGCATTTCGTGTATAAAGAAAATCAAAGGTTAAAAGTAAAAAGACCATAAGAGATATACCATGCCAAAACTACTCAAAAGAAAGCAGGAGTGTTTCAGAGCAAGAAATATTACCAAGGACTTCATTAAAAACATATCTATACATAAAGAAGACTTTACTATCCTAAATGTTTTGCTCCCAATAACAGAATGGCAAAACACATAAAGCAAAAACTCATAAAATTACAAGAATTCACTAAGAGTGGAAGATTTCAACAACCAACTCCTATAACTGACAGAATAAGCAGAAAGACAATACATAAGGATATAGAAGAAAGGAACAAGACAGACAATATTCTGAGACATAAAACCTATCTCAGAACACTTAAAAGGACAAGAATCACATAAACTATGTCTTCTAATAACAATGGGATTGAATTAGAAATTAATAATACAAAGGTATCAGGAAAATCTCTCAAAATTTAAAAAGAGAACAACATCCTTCTAAATAATTCATGGTTCAAGGACAAAAATCACAAGGAAACCTAGGAAAAAAACTGAATGAATAAAGAAACACCAAAATCACAACCTGTAAAAGAAAAAAAGAAACACAAAATTCAGCAAATTGGTAAATAAAAGTGAATTAAAATTGAAAGGTAAAAACTTTTGAAAAACCTGTACTCTCTCTGAGAGAATGTTGATAATCAGGGAGAAAAAGTGTGTATAGAGTCAGGAGCGTATAAGAGAAATATATGTACCTTCTGCTCAATTTTGCTATGAACCTAAAGCTGCTCTAAAATGTAAAGTCTTTCTTCTTCAAAGCCCATTAGGGTAAGTCACATGAAGGAACACATCTTTGTACATATTTTATATACATATACACACATATATCTAAAGGAGGGATTTTATCTAGAATATATAAGGACTCTTACACCTCAATAATAAAAACACCACTAAAAATGGGCAAAAGATTTAAAGAGACAATTTTATTAAAACAATAAAAAGGCAAATAATCACAAGAAAAGATGATCAATATTATTAATCATTAGGAAAACTGGAACACTGCCAGTGGGAATGAAAATCAGAATAGCCACTTTGGAATTCCAATTTAGCATTTTCTTACAAAGTTAAACCGACACCGACTATGTGTGTGCTAAGTCATTAAGTCATGTATGACTCTTTGCAACTCTCTGGACGGTTGCCCACCAGGCTCTTCTGTCCGTGGAATTCTCCAGGCAAGAATACTGGAGTAGGTTCCCACTCCATGCTCTCCTCTAAAGGATCTTCCCAACCCAAGGATCAAATCCACTCACGCACAGGCAGGAGGGTTCTTTACCACCAGCGCCACCTGGGAAGCCCACACTTACTAGAGGACCCAGTAATCTCACTCTAAATACTGATGCAAGAGAAAAAAAACATACATATACAAAAGCAACTACTCAGAGGAGCTTTATGCATGAGAGACAAAACTGGAAATAATCCAAATATCCTTCACTGATGAAAGGAAAAGTTAAAGTATATCCAGACAATGGGATATTACTGAGAAATGTGAAAAAGGCATGAACTGAACTGAAACACAACAACAGACGTGATTCTCAAAAGTATTATGTGAAGTGAAAGAAACCAAGCACATATAAATGTTATGTATCACAGGACTTCCTTGTTGGTCCAGTTGCTAAGTCTCCATGCTCCCAGTGCAGGGGGCCTGAGTTTGATCTCTGGCCAAGAAACTAGATTCTACATACATGCCGCAACTAAAGATTCTACATGCCGCAACTAAGACCCAGGGCAGCCAGGTAGATAGATAAATATTATATATCCCATTTTTTGAAATTCCAAAAAGGCAGAAACAACAGTGACATAAACCATATTAGAGGTTTTGGTGCCCCGGGTATGGGGAGGTTACAAGGATACAAGGGGATTTTTAAGTTCACGACTGTATAATTCAATGGTTTCTAGTGTATTTACAGAGTTGTGCAGCTAGTAGCATACTTAATTTTAGAATATTTTTATCAGCCCCAAACTAAAATACCTTTATACATTACCTGTCATTCCCCAACTTCTCAATCTCCCAACCCTAGGCAACCACTAATGCCCTTTCTGTCTCCATGAATTTACCTATTATGGATATTTCATACAAATAGAATCACAAATTTTTGGCCTTTTATAGCTGTGTTTTTTAACTAGCATAATGTTTTCAAAGTTCATCAGGTTATAGTATTTATCAGAACTTCAATTATTTATGACCAAATAATATTCCATTATAACCACATTCTATTTATCAACTGACAGACATCTGGATTGTTTATACTTTTTGGCTAATGTGAATAATGCTGCTATAAATATTCACATACAAGCTTTTGTGTAAATGTATGTTTTCATTTTTATTGGCTATACACCTAAGTGTGGCATTGCGGGGTCATATGACAACTTTGTATTTAACATTTTAATAACTGTCAAGCTATTTTCCAGCGGCTATACTATCTTACATTCTCAGAAGCCATGTATGAGAGTTTCAATTAGTCCACATCCCACCAACATCTGTTGTTATCTCTCTTTTGGATATAGCCATTTTAGTGGGTGTGAAGTGGAAAGGGGGACTTCTTACAGTGATAAAAGGTTTTGTGTTTTGATAGTTACATACAATATCCATCTGGCAAAACTCATCAAATTTTCTACTTAAAATTGATGAGTTTCATGGCATGAAAATTATTTCTCAATAAAGAGAAATCCTTTAAAAGACTTACTTTAAAATATCTATTATTTAGAAAATTATGAGTTTTCATTTTCACACCTAGGAATGTGTTGGGATAAATAAACAGATTTCCAAGACCATAATTTGTCCAATTCACTAAGACACCTACAATCTTCTTTTTAGTTCTACAGTTTAAAAAAAAAAGGCATTTAAACTGTATTGATAAGGATCAGCCTCTCCATTACAAGTCTGTTTATTTGGGTCAGAATCATTAAGCTCACATGTAATTTAGTTGCTTCATGTTACACCTTTGTTTTTATCTGATTTGAGATATCCGTCACTAACCCTTCTGATGTACTTTTAATAGTTTATATCAAGTCCTGTAAAGGGAACCAACATTTCTTTTAAAGGGCTGATTTAATTTAGAGTGAATGTACCTTGAATAGATTACAGCTGTCTTTGTGATATACTTTATCCAACAGATTAAAATTTTCAGTGTACTTATGTAGGAAAATAGATTACCTATATATGGGTCCCAATACTGACTATCTTCATTGCTCTTCACTGTTAGACTAAAAACCAAGGGCTTCAAATATAATGAAGACACAACTGAGGATACTTTAGAGCTTCAAGTGTGAATGAAAATACAGAGAAACAGAGCTACTTTTACAAATTTCAATGAATACAAAATTGTTTGATTTCTGCTGCGTAGAAACACCTGGATTTGTTAAAGCTGTTTTCCTGTAACAAAAGAAAAATCACATAATGGAAGACAGTGGGGCCTAAATGGTTAAGGGTGAGCTTGAAACTTCAAATTCCAACTGGATCACTTAATAACTATGTACCTTGATGCTAGTCACCGACCTCTTTGAACTTAGTCTCCTCACCTATAAAATAGGGTAATGGTGTTCACCTTGCAGAATAGTGGTAAGGTGGTGATTATGTTTATAATCAAGCTAGAATTTTATCTGAAGAGCATCAAAGCAATATTATACATTTGATTTGTCCATTTACTTCCTCTCTTTTCTCTTTAGTATACTTCCTACTCACTATAGCCCTCATAAGAAAAGTCCCAAACTATAGGGATCAAATATTAAGGTATAAACTGAGAATACGTTTAGATCAATTTATCTAATTCAATACCATGGCATCACCAAAAACTAAAAAGATTTTTAAACTAAAAAAGCAGTATTTCTAAGACAAACATTCTCCTTTAAAAACACTGTTTCTCTGACCAAAAACATTAAAAAAATTTTAAGTGAACAGAACATATGTTCCCAAGTCAGAATTCACCTAAATCACAGGCTTTGCAAAATTCTGTAAAAATCTAAATGATCCCAAGTGACAAAGGCCCCAGTGATAAGGACTAGGTGTTACGAAAAAAATACACAAAGCAAACTGAGAAGTAATTAGAGCAGAAAACATTAGGGAAGCCCTAAATCTCATAGTTTGGCCATTTAAAATGTCGATAAGCCTGTTTCCTCTTTGCAAAATACTGGTGATGACTGTAAGCAAATGTCAGTTGGCCTACTTTCAGAAGGGCGCTAGTGTTTTGGATGAACAGACTGTGAGTGTGTGTGTGTTTATAGGATTTACTTGCTTAACCATAGTTATTAAAGTTTTACAGAAAAAAAAATTATGACAAATCCTTCTGGAAAAGTTAATCAGAATTTCTGAATTCATATGACTAAACAAATCAAACAGCTCTTCTTTGATTGTGACAAAACCTGTTTGAAAAGGATGAAACGGGTTGCCAGCACATTGAGAAAATAACGAAATTCAGCACACAGAAAGTGCAACCTATTCGAAAATCTGCAAAAAAAAAAGAAAAAAGGAAATGAGAAAAAGTTTAACAATTCTAAAGGTGTTCTGCTCATATTTGTTTCTAAAAAATAACTTCAGCTGTTCATATCATAAAACAGCAGAAACAATTAGTGTTTCTGACTGCATGGGTGGGCTGTTTACAATATTATAAGCTTCAAAAAATATTAGGCATTTACACTCCAGTAGGGAAAAATGGGTTGGACCTTGGGGTTTTTTTAAAAAACCTTTTAATATTTTAAGATGTGAGCTGTGAATTCCATGCATAGCAGAACAAAAAATAATAGTAACTTTCCAGCAGTAAGTAATAATAAAATAACGTAAAAGGAATAAGCCAAGTTGTCTACCCAGTGTTTTAGATGAGAAACAGGATTTTGGCTCATAGACACTTGAGGAAACTGTATCTCCACAGTCCGTCTGCTCTCAGAGTAAAAGCCCTAGTTTATAAAAATTTGCTCTAAAACAAAAAAATTCAGACACCCAGTATATCAGACTCCTAAGGATAATAAATAAGGTTCAATCTGGATTTCTAAAAAATCTGGTTCAGGTAAGAAGCCAAAATGATCGTCTACTCCATAAGCAAACAGCATAAGCACGAGGCTAATGTAATTCCTAACAGAATTACAAACTCTATTACGGTCAAAAATGGAGCTATCCATTTGGTCACTGATAAATGATTTTAAAAAATACATTATACTAAAGTAGAGTTTTATTTTTTCTTTTGCAAAATATTGCATAAATCCATTTGGTGGGTACTACCTATAGATATTTCACATATTACACAAGGCACTGCAGAGAATGCAATGATTAACAAACAACTGTACCTGTGATTCCAAAGGGAGATATAACAAAGGAGAGATTTCCCCAAAAAAGCTATGAAAATCAGAGGTTGGCAAAAAAAAAATTCAAGAAGATATAATAGAAAAAGAAAAACTTCAACTTTCAAAGACAGTCATGATTTAAAATTAGATATGGTAAAGATATGCGAAGATTTTCTTTGTATGAAACTAAAGACACATAAAAAACTGATAATAATCACAAGCAACAGGATAACTTGCAAACTATATAGGATGTCCTATACAGTCCTTGAAATTCTTCAAGTTAGGCTTCAACAGTACAGGAACTGAGAACTTCCAGGTGTACAAGCTGGATTTAGAAAAGATAGAGGAACCAGAAATCAAATTGCCAACATCCACTGGATCACAGAAAAAGCAAGAGAATGCCAAAAAAGAAAACCACATCTGCTTCACTGACTATGCTAAAGCCGTTGACTGTATGGATCACAACAAATTGTGGAAAATTCTTACAGACCAACTTACCTGCCTCCTGAGAAACCTGTATGCAGGTCAAAAAGCAACAGTTAGAACTTCTAGAGGAGGAAGTAGAAAATGAGAGACCTGATAGAAAGAAGACGGATCATCCTAGGAAATGGAAGCTCAACAGAACTATCACAAAAGCAGAGAGGAAGATGGAGATAGGAACACTGGTGATGGCCAAAAATAATGCTGGAAAAACACACTGTAAGGGAATCAGTTCACCAGAGACCTAATGATTCTGCTGTGCAACAGTTCTTATTGATTTCTTAATTCTAACCATTTGGAGATTGCTTTGTATTTTCTACATACACATTCAAATTATCTATGAATAAAGATGATTTTACAACTTTCATCCTAATATTTACATCTTTTATTTTTCTTATCTTATTGTAATGGCAAGGACTTGAGTTCAATGGTAAATAGAAGTTGTGATAGGATCCATCCCAAATTCAATAGGAAAATATTTAATATATCATTATTGATTATAATATTAGCAGTAGATTTTTTATAGAGTTTCTTTAGCATACTGATGATGTTTCTTTCTATTTCTAATTTGCTAAAAGTTTTTTTAATCATAAATAGTTATTAAATTTTGCTAAAGGTTTTTTCTATTTCTATTGAAATGATTATTTGTGTTTCTTCTTCATTCCACTAATATGGTGAATTACACTGATTCTCAAATGTTAACCAACCTTGTATACCTGGAATATCTTTTACTTGGTCCTGACATATACTTCTTCGTATGTATCACTGGATTCTGTTTGATAATACTTACATGCAAATTGCACCAAGAAAGAGAAAGGGAAAGAGGAGAAAGGAGAGAGGGAGAAAAAAAAATAAAAGAAAGACAAAGGAAGGGAGAGAGAGAGGCAGAAGCAAGGGGAGGCAAAGAAGGAGAGGGAAGGAGGGAGGGATGTGCTGGGTATGAGAAGGTGAAGTTAAAAATGAAGGGTAACAGAAAAGAATTACTCAAGAAGAGTTAGCAACCCACATTCAGACAATATCCCCAAGAGAACAGGGATGAAATTATTTTTTAATCAATCATTCTAGGGGGTGTAACAGTCAAATACAAGTACCAGAGAGAACATGGAAAATTTAGGAAAAGAAATCATCAAAAAAGTAGTTTAAGGAACTTTCTCAAAACTATACTACTTGCATTTCTACACTGAAGAGGCCCAGAATAATATATGAACCAACAAACAACACTGCAAAATTTCAGAACACTGGGAATAAAGCCAACATTCTATTAGGTCCCAGAGAAATAAACAAGCCATTTACAAAGAAAAAGGTATCAAAATAACTTAAGATTCTTCAACCATAACACTAGATTAATACCTTCAAATTTCTGAAGTAACATTACTTACAAGTATTTCTTATCCAGCCAAATTAACAATCAAGAATTAATTAAGGAAGAATAAAGACATCTTCAGACAAACAAGATCCACCACACGTCCTTTTTCAGGAAACTATTAAAGACTTATTCCACCAAAATGCGTGCAGAAGCAAAATGGGCAAAAAATAGGAATTAGGTAGTCTATTTCTCATTACAAAATTTATCTGACCAGTTGCATGTATAGCTTTGACGAAAACAAATCTAAAAAATTAAATAATAAAAGCAACACATGCATTTTGTGTAAGTCAGACATTTAGATTTGTGAAATTACATCTTAAATATTAAAAATTAAAGTGTATTAAAAAGGTATATTATAGTGGATGGAGAAATTTTTCTTTTAATTAGACAAAGTAAATTAAACAAACTCAAATTCTACTAGCAATATTAACTTCTTAAGCTTTATACTCTCCCATGAAGGATTTCTGCCCAAAGTAAAAACTTTGAGAAAAGTTGAACATTAATAATTGGCATAGAGGGGAATTCCCTGGTGGTCCAGTGGTTAGGACTCCATGCTTCCACTGAAGGGGGCCTGGATTCTATCCCTGGTCATGGAACTAGATCCCACAAACCACACCGTGCAACCAAAAAAATTTTTTTAATAAATAGTAAATACTATAAAGAGAAAAACTTCAGAAATGAAATGAGAAAAATCTGCCCCTGTGAATTACATACAAAAGAAACGAAGACACAGCAGACTCCTTTAGTAATAAAGTTCTTAATTCCAATCATCCAGAGAAGGCTGGCTATTCCAAAAACAATTGTCTTTGTCAAAAATTTCACCAAAACATAAATGCAACAGAAAACAGAGAGAGTGTGAAGCAGAGTTGATAACTGTATAATACCACATACTTCAATAACAAAGAAAAATCTCCACATGACTGCAGGGTATTGTTGCCTTATTAGCTCTACCTTTACCATTTCAATCAAGCAGATTTAATAATTAAATTAATCTCTAGTAATACTTAGGCACATAATAGTAAGTTTAAATAAACATCATTCTCACCAATTTAGAGAAGTAACTGTATAAAATGTTAGGGAGATTTCCCAACTTCTGTCAAAAACTTTAAAAATATAACAAAATTTAAGTATTTTAATATTCTCTTTTATAAGTATGTAAATTATATTAAAATGATTGTTTTCAATGCACATGCAAAAACATTACTGAGCGAACAGTGGCAAATTAAGGAGAAAATACCATCTGTAGAAAGCTCAGATGATTAAAGAGTTGAGAGTTATTTAAGCTTCTAAACAACTGATATAATTTAACCATGTATCTGATTTTTTTTAATAAAAAATGCCTAATATTTACATACAACATTAAGAATTTTTCATTATTAAAGCAGAGATTCAAGGCCTAAAGTCCAAAGTTGTACTTCTGCCATCGCTATAAATACAGACAAGAGACTCATCTGCAATCCAGATAATGGTGAAAACCAAGCTCTCCAAGGCAGTAAGTAAAACTGAGAAGAGCAAAGACACTGAAAACATCAGAGACCTGGGGAATACCCACAGCAGAAAGCTAAACGAGCAACATAACAAAAGCAGCACAGTCAGCAAGGAAGGGATCTGGGAAGAGCGCTGCCATGAAAACCAAGAGAGAAGAGGGCTTCAAGAAAGCGCCAGCCAAGTCAGAGACTAAATGGAGATCAAAGAGGAGGAAGATAAATCAAAACCACAGCAGAAAGTGAATGGCCATATTGAATTGGTTAAGATTACCTATTTCCATCTCAACTGACAGAACTTAAGACTTTATCTTGGAGGGAGGAGGGGAAGGGGTATGGACACTTGGAGGAAAACAGGCTTTAGTTATCATTCTTGCTGTCTGTTGTCCAAGACCAATAAAAGAGAAACCTCTTTCTGAATGATTTGTTTCTTCTTAAGGGCTACACTCACCAAACTGTGGAGCAGGCAAGATTCTAGCCGCTCGAATTGGGCCATGCCGAACAGAAAAAAGCTCTTGTGCTTCCCCACTGATCTGCAGGAGGAGACAGAAAAAATTCAGGAAATGAAAACATAGGTCAGAACACTATTATACAAAAACAAGATCTCCTAAATTTCTACCATGATTTTTGGTCTCAAATGTAATATATACACATACACACATACTTATTGTGACCATACACATTAAGCATATTGATATGTTAAATTATCATAAATATTTTTAGAAAATGTTAACAGCATGCACTTCAAATGAATAGGAAAACAAAAGGTCTGTTTTGGAAGCCTATCATTTTTATCTTTAATAAACTACAAGTTTGTTAAAGTTTGTTCAGTTCCTACATGACTGCCTCCCATTTTAGAGCAAAGCAGCTAGGATTTTTATTAGTATTCAGCTTTCTATGTATGAAAATAAATATTCTTAGCATTCTGAAAAGTAGAACTTAAATGCTATAGTAACTTTCACAAATGTGCTATATATGAGAAAAAGCAAAACATGTTGCAAAGAACACTGAGGTGGAGGGTGAATGACCTGGGTGCCAGTTACAGTTCTGCAATCCTAGCTGTCAACCCCCTTTAGTAAATCATTTAACCTCTATAAACCTTTATTACTTATTTTCTTCTCTAAATATATTTTAGTAAATACTGTATGCATTTAGGTGTACAACACGAAGACTTGATATACGTATACCTGTATATATATAAATATATATATATATATATATTTATATATATATGTCACCTTCTCAGAGTAACCTTCTGTATGTGATAAAAGCACCTGAAATCTAGTCTTCTCTTTTATGGCCATGTCGCATGACATGCAGGATTTTAGTTCCCTGACCAGGGATCGAACTCACATCCCCCTGCAGTGGAAGCACGGAGTCTTAACCACTGGACCACCAAGCAAGGCCAAGAAACCTATTTTTCAGTATTCAATACAATATAATTAATTACAGTCACCATGCCTAAACATTAGGTCTCCTGACTTACTCAACTTATAAAACTGAACCTTTATACTCTTTGACCAACATCTCCAGATTTCCTCTACCTCCTCTAAGCCTATATTCTTTACATTTATAAGTTGAGACGATAAAGATGCTAGACAAACTCAAAATACTTTTAGTTTCAATATTCTATTCATTAAAAATGTATGCATCTTTAAATATCATTTTTATTATACACTAAGATCAAACACTATATGGATCTCTGTTCATTTTGACTCATTATCAGATTTGTTCCTCAAATATAAAGTGTATAGTAGTCTATTAATCCAAAAGTAAAAGAGGTAGACTAATATATGTGTCAAGTGTGAAAACAACTGCTTTTCAAAATTAGTAGTTCAAAAGGACAATCTGCTAATTGAAATATTACACAGATTAAATCATAATTAGTAAAGAAAGTCTTTCCAGATTACTGTAAGTGGTAATGTAGTTCCCAATACATTTTCTTAATTGTCAAGTGTTTGATGGAATATGTTATATAAGATCAAGAAAATGGCAAATATTGTAAAACTCATTCTATAAACCCAAAAACGTACAACAGATGTAAAAATGGTAAACATTCCATAAACTAAACATGCTGAAGGTATTTCTTTAAAAACAGGCCTGCCAAACAAGGAGTTTAAAATATCAACACTTTATATATTACAAAAGGTTTATCAGTCTTCCAATATTAAACAATAAATCTGCAGAGCTGCCTTTTAGATTAACACTTTTTTAGATCTTCAGCTTCTCTTCTACCTGAATTGAAGTGCTGCAAACTGTAAATAATTTTGTCTCTTATAAATGTTAAATTATGGTAATGCCCAAAGAGCCATCATATTCATTTAGAATACAAAAATAATTAAAATGTATTTATTGGCCACAGTGGCAAATCCCTCTATAGCACTTGGGAAGCAGAAGCTATTAGGAATGCTAGGCTCTTGCCACTAACTATGCAACAACAGCACCACCTACCACCAATTAAACACACAAAAGCTACAAACTCAGGATAGCAAACTAAGAGAGTTTACCTCTGTAAACATTAAATTTCTAAATGAAATACAAAGGCCATTAGATAACTACAGCTCTTAAATCTACATTTTATTCTTATAGAACAGAATTTTAAATTTAGAAAAATCCTTAAAGGGTCATTTTGTCTAATCTCCCACCCCTTCAAATAATCACACATTCTCTGAAATCTAAAAATTACCATCATCTCTTTGATTTTAAGAACACTTTCATCGAAAGGTATATCACTAATACAGTCCAATTACATTATAGGTACATTACTGGCTATCTCCAAAGCTTCCAAGCCATTTACTTTTCGAAAATAAACTGCTGTTGGACAATGGATAAATAGTATTCTTCAATATACATACTATTTCTACCAAGAATGAAATGATAAATAAACTGTAAAACAATACCGTAGATATTGCACTGAAGTTATAACTCAGAGTAATGAAAACCACTTCTCACAAATAAGGTTTAATATACCTATAACAAATCATAGTATTCTAACACAAAATCCACTGCTCTGTAATATTATTTCCATATGCCACAAGTCTAGAATTTAGCTTTTGGTTCTATCAAATAAAACTTAAAAAAAAAAAAAAAGTTTAAAAAAAAGTCTAAAGTTTTAAAAAAAGAAGTCTAAACATATTTACCTGAGCTGCTATACTAAATTATAATAAAGAATAAAGAATATAACAAACCTGCCTTGGCACATTCACAATATGGTAAATGTTTGTTATCACTGGATTTAATACCCAAGAGCTTACTTTGATATACAAAAACATTTTGAAATCTGAACATACTATGCTTTTGAGCATAACAGCTTTTAAAACAAACCGAAATGCCTTATTCTATTCTAAGCTTTTACTCTAAATCCCTCTTTAAATGTACAGCAACAGGTTAAGAAAAAACATTAGGATTGATTACAAAATACATTCCCCATATTCATTACCCCATCCTTCTTACCCCTAAGTTAAGGTCCTAGAATCTTTCATTAAAACATCAGGGAAGGAAGTGGGGAAAGCACTATCACTATTTACGAAATAGGGATAGAAATTTATGAACATGTTAAAATCAAAATTATTAGAAGCGGAATTCTAAAGTTTCCTGAGTCACAAATGTCAAGCATGACACTTGGAGGGGAGAACCCTTCAAATAATATAGGCAAATTCTACACTGGAATACAATTTCAGAACAGAAGAAGTGCTAATAATGTGTATACAGATAAGATGTGCACATTTTAGGGAGGACACAGAGAAAATGGATATGGTCTTACAGGCTCCACTTTGGCTACTGTTTTCAATTACCTCTAATCATTTTATACAACATGTTCACTGGCAATATTGCTCTCAAATAAATGAGTGTCAAAATTGATTTTTTTAAGCCTTGATTTTTAGGTTTCTTTAAAAAAAAAAAAAAACTCATTGAAAATAGCAAAGAATAAAATCCTCAGAGATGAGGATTTTAACTGATCCTGGGAAGAATCACCAGGGGCTCTATGTTCACTTTTAAACCAACACTAATAATAAATACAAGGGTAGAACTACCAGCAAGGCATGTACCAAGCAAAGTTCCAACTTGCTGGCAACTGCAGTAACTTGGGGAGAGGAGCAAATAGGGAGGAAACCTCTCCAATAGCTAGCTCCTCATGGTCTCTGCCTTTGTTCTTACTGGCATTTTAATTTCTGATGACAGACTTTTGTTGTTTGGAGCATAAACCGGACGTACCAGTTTGGAGGCACAATAAGGAGAACAAAGAATGATTTGTTCACACTGTTGGAAAAAAATCTTTTCCAACCATAGAAAATAGCTTTCGCATGGTGAAAATATGCAAATTACATACCAAACCAAAAAGCGGTGGGGGGAGGACAAGTTTAGAATCTCACAACTCAATCGAAGGCAAAAGGAAATTGTAACAGCCGAGACAATCACACACACACACACAGAAAAGGCTGTAAAAGTTGTGGGGGAGCTTTGTAAGTGCTTTCAGAGAATCCTAAAAGCACGTGAAGGTCATCTAGCCCTCAGAACCAAACCTGCCTCTGAAATTCTGATAACTTTTCAAAGACATCTGACTACAAAATAGAAAAGTCAATCAAACACAAAGGACAATAATAATAATAATAACGCTCTACAATGACACCGAATCAGGACAGGAGTACATATTTATACCCCCAACTTCCCTTTGAGACACTGCAAATGGAGAACTATGGTCTGCCATTGATTCTTCTTAGCAAACTTTATTGAAAGATAACAGACACAGAAGTAATACAGAAATCTTAGGTGTATGTACAGCTTAATGAATTTGCAATGTTAATACACATCTGTTACCAGCACAGACATCATGAAACAGAACTTTACAGACACTCGGAAGACCCCTCCATACCCATTCCCAGTCACAAACCCAAGGCAACAACAACCATAACTCTCATGGTCCAGGTGCAGGTTGGAAAAGAATTTCCAGACATGAGACAGAATGAGAGGGAAATGAAGTTTATTAGAGTAGGAGACGCTGTTAGAACAGCAGGCCAGCTCAAGGGAGAACCGACCCTGAACAGGGGTCCTTGGTCCACTTTTATACCCCAGGTACAAGGAGTGGGATAGGGGTCTTACAGGTCATTTGCTGATTGGATGAGGCACATATACTGGGTGGGAGAAGAGTAAGGCAAATATCTTCTCCCCACCCATTATGGCAAAGTGAAGAAGAACTAAAGAGCCTCTTGATGAAAGTGGAAGAGGAAAGTGAAAAAGTTGGCTTAAAACTCAACATTCAGAAAACTAAGATCATGGTATGTGGTCCCATCACTTCATGGAAATAGATGGGGAAACAGTGGAAACAGTGACAGACTTTATTCTGGGGGCTCCAAAATCACTGCTGATGGTGACTGCAGCCATGAAATTAACAGACGCTTGCTCCTGGGAAGAAAAATTATGACCAACCTAGAGAGCATATTAAAAAGCAGAGACATTACTTTGCCAGCAAAGGTCTGTCTAGTCAAGGCTATGGTTTCTCCAGTAGTCATGTATGGATGTGAGAGTTGGACAATAAAGAAAGCTGAGCACCAAAGAATTGATGCTTTTGAACTGTGGTGTTGACGACTCTTGAGAGTCCCCTGGACAGCAAGATCAAACCAGTCTATCCTAAAGGAAATCATCCTGAATATCATTGGAAGGACTGATGCTGAAGCTGAAACTCCAATACTTTGGCCACCTGATGCAAAGAACTGACTCATCTGAAAAAAGACCCTGATGCTGGAAAAGATTGAAGGCAGGAGGAGAAGGGGACAACAGAGGATGAGATGGCTGGATGGCATCACCAACTCAATGGACATGAGTTTGAGTAAACTCCGGGAGTTGGCAATGGACAGGGAGGCCTGGTGTGCTGCAGTCCACAGGGTCGCAAAGAGTCGGACACGACTGAGCAACTGAACTGAAGTTTTACTTGTTCAAGTTTATTTAAATGGAAACACACAGTATGTACTCTTTTGTGAATGGCTTCTTTTACACGTTACATGCCTGTGAAACTCATTTGTATTGCTGCATATGATTATTTCTGTTGCTACACAGATTTCCACTGCATAAAAATACTAGTTTATCCACTCTACCACTGGCTGATGGACGTCTAAGTTGTTTCTGGTTTGGGGCTCATAAAATATCAGGAAAAACTGCACAAACTTTTAAAGGGGAAAAAGATTACTGTATGTTCTTTCAGTGGATTATCAAGAATTGTACAGTAGATCCTTTGGGGTTATTTGATTCTGTAAGAACCTGCACCTTTGTCTTGACCAGGCTATCTCACAATACTTTAAGTTGTAGAAAACTGAGAGTAAGGCAACTGACGCTTGCCCACAGAAATGCAAATGAACTCTGTCTAGCAGAGACGCAATTGAATTCCACTCATAAAAAAGATGCCAAGAAGTACACTTTTGTCCCAACAGGATATAAGCCAGGTTCACATTTCTTAACAGGTTCATTTCAGCATTCCTAACTGCTCATACTGTTCTTCAGATTCTCCTTTGAACCAGCAATAACTTGCCTAACACCTCAGTAACAAGTTAAATGAAATCTATGACACTTGTCCATCTTACAGTTGTATGAGTGTCATGATTTTACCATTTTTAAAATGGTAACATCATAAGGAATACTGCTATGAATATTCTTTCACATGGCATTTAAGGAACATGCTTATTTGAGTTCATACTACCGCAACTGCTTTTGTACTAGGAATATGGGAACATTTTAGAGATTTTTAATGAAACAGTAACTGAACAATTTACCAGTGTAAGAGAGTTCTCTACCTGTTCCACATCCAACACTTGGTATCACTCTGGCAGATGTTCAGTGGGATTCTCACTGTGGTTTTAATTTGCATTTTCTTCAAAGGAGGTGCTTGAACACATTTCATGTGCTTATCAGAATTTAGTTATACTATTTCATGAATGGCCTGATAAAGTCTCTGGCCCAAGACAGTTGCTTGATTCTAAAAATTATGGATTTAGTTCTGTTATGCAGCACTGAGTGAAAGGCATAAATCAGTCTTTTCTGGCAAAGCAACGCTGCCTCAAACTAAATAAACAAACAACCTTTAGTATAGTGGTCCTCTATCAGGGCACATGACATAAGAGTTCTGTCCTGAAGGACCCTTGATTCCCAGCGTTATGTATGCTAATCAGCACAAAATACGAATGAGATTCTTTTTAGCAGCTCTGGAAAAACTAGAGCTTTTGGTCCATGATTGAATTCATATTTTAATTCCAAATCCAGTAATAAGCAAGCTCTCCTCCCCATATAAGGTAAAATGATTGGGTTATAACAAAGTGATAGCCCTTGAAATGGAAAAATGTTGATTTGTAAAAATTCACAAACTCAAAGCAAATGCACTCCCTATTAAAGATAGGACACATACAAAAATTACTGTATCATCCCCCTATAACTCAAGCAGTTCAAACACAAAAGATAATGATTAGTAGTCACTTTCTTTGATAAACACTTTAGCAAGTTTCAATCTCTAAAATAAAAAATTTAAATAGAGGCATAATTTACCTATTTTTCAAAATGGCTATAACATATATAGTAGGGCAATTTTAGACTGGAAATATAAATTAAAAGACCAAGGCATCAGACATAAAAGACATCAGAAATAGAATTTCTCATGTTTATCTCAAGCACATCCTGACTTCCAGTCAAAAATATCTTTCACACCTGAATTCTCCGAACATTGCCTCTGGTTCCAGCTAGAAAATCTAAAAGAGGTAAAAGCACACTGAAGAAGGGAATGGCAACCCACTTCAGTATTTTTGCCTGAAGAATTCCATGGACAGAGGAGCCTGGTGGACTACAGTCCACGGGGTCACAAAGGGTCAGACATAACTGAGCGACTAACACTTGCACTTTCAAAAGCCCCCAATATGTAGGACCCCAGAAGTTTTATTCTTATTCCAAAATCATAGCCTATGGCAACAATGCCAAGTGAGTACAGTATGAGAGACCATCAGTTACAAATATCACATCAACAACATCAAGGATTCCAACAGTTCATTACAGTAGAAAATAAACTGGATTTGTGTTTATAAACTATTTAAGTTGGCTAAATCTGAGTTTGGCTTTAAAATAAGGGTAATAACATATCTATGTAACAAAGTAATGGTATTAAATTTCATAGTTATGTTTTATTTATCAATAAAATATTGAACCTGAGACTCCAATAGTTTGGCCACCTGATGCGAAGAACTAACTATTTGAAAAGACCCTGATGCTGGGAAAGATTCAGGGCAGGAGGAGAAGGGGACGACAGAGGATGAGATGGTTGGATGGCATCACCGACTCAATGGACATGAGTTTGAGTAAACTCCGGGAGTTGGTAATGGACAGGGAGGCCTGGGGTGCTGCAGTTCATGGGGTCGCAAAGAGTCGGATACTACTGAGCAACTGAACTAACTGAACTAATAAAATATGTAAAACACATAGTTGGCACACAAGAGAGAGTTAAATCAAGAAGATGCTTTTCAGAACTTCCCTGGTGGTCCAGTGGTTAAAAATCCACCTTCCAATGCAGGGGAGGCGGGGGTTTGATCCCTGGTCGAGGAACTAAGATTCCACATGCCAAGGGGCAACTGAACCCTCGTGTGACAACTAGACAGCCCACAAGCCACAACTATAGAGCCCACACACTTAGCCGCACACCACAACTAAGACCCTACATGCCCATAAATAAATATTAAAAAAAAAAAGATACTAGTTGAATGAATGAACTGAAAAATAACTGACTAGGTCTATATTGGCCTCATCATTCAATCTTAATGGTACTTAGCATAATTTGCCTCCCCCCCCCTTGTTTTCAAAACATGTTGTTAATATTTAATATCTGCAAATTTGTTATAATACCATATCATGAAACACATTTGGGTATAACTCAGTCTTGAACCCACTGGTATAATACTTCCTAAGCTTTCCAGCTCTCAAGAAAAGGACTAATACCTAAGAGACAAGTAGCACCTCCTCTGGGCAGCACGTTTCATCACACTGGTCTTCACACTCCTGCTCAAGATCAAGGCAGTGGCCACTCCACCTGGCAAACATCCCATACTCATTCCAACCTTTCTGTGTTTATGTAAAGTTTTTACCTGCAACAGGTTTTCTTACCAAGAATGATGTAAAAACAGCCCACTTGAATCAACAAATGTAGGCATCAATCTTTTCTAATTGTCTCACATGTAGCAGCCATATAGACACAACTGAAACAAAGTCCTTAATAAGTAAACATTGCTTCATCAGTCTTAGAGTTTAAAGTAACACCAAACAGAATTTTTTCACTAAGGAGAAAAATGTAAACTATGGACTTACGTTAATAAAGTGTCAATATTGGTTCACTAATTTAAAAAAAAGTACCTCAGGAACTTCCTGGTGGTTCAGTGATTAGGACTTCACACTTTCACTGCTGTGGGTCCAGGTTCAATCCCTGGTCTGGGAACTATGATCTTGTAAGCCGGGCATTGCCATCATTAATACAAGATGTTAACAGGGCAGGGAGGCAGTTATGTTTGAGGGATACATGGGAATTCTCTGTACTTTCTCCACAACTTCTATGTAAACCTAAAACTGCTTTGAAAAGAGTCTATTAATGTTTATTTAAATATATATGGAAAATGTGAAGATTCCACAAATAAATTTTAAACTTCTCTGATACCCTCCCAGCCCCTCACCACCCCCTCCAAAAAAAAAATAGGGATAAAAGGTAAAAATATAGAGAGAAAAGTCTTCAGCATGGCCCCTTAGCCAGCTGATGGGAACTAGGTCTCCAGTTACCGTTAACAATCCTCTGGGTCTTGCAAAGGTTAAAGGTAAAAATATAGAGAGAAAGGAAGAATGAAGAGGCAATAAGGTCTTACACTAAAGAATTCAGTTCCTCAGGCAACAAAAGGCCCTTACATGGTCTATTTAAATAAACAAGTATATAAGTTATCACTTTGCTAGTTCTTTCACATACATACAGCACAACTGAACTTATGAAGTTCTTTAAAATGAAGATTGGTTCATGACCATTTTTGCATTGTTGTCGTGTGGGTTTTTTTCTGGGGGGGGGGGTGGTCTAGCAATGCCCCTTGCGGGATCTGGGATCAAACACATGCCCCCTGCAATAGACGCACACAGTCCTACCACTGGACAGCCAGGGAATTCCCAATAGCCTTTTTAACTTACAGAGTAACAACAATAATTTTTTTTAACTGAGGAGGAAAGGTAAATACACACACACACAGACTTTCTTTAGTTAGAGAAAAAGGGTAAAAACAAAAACATAAAATAAGAGACAGGGAAGTGTCACCTTACACTAACATACTCGGTTCCTAAGGAACAGGAGGATAGCACCTAGATACAGGAGTGCCAATCACAACTAGAAAGCAAGCTCTCTCCAATCTGATGATATGTTTTCATTTTAGACAGAAGGAAACAAAGGAAAATACATCCAGATCAAAGAGTCATCAGAATCTCCTGTTAACACTGTATTCAGAAACAGTTTTTAAACTCGAGTTGTTTTTTATTTCTCCCCTCGAACAAGACACTGCCAGGCGGTCATTTTATGTGCTACAACTCCTCTCCAACAATTTCAAAAACTTAAGATAGCACACTTTGAGCAAAGTATTCCTAATGGTAAGAAAAGTAATTCTTTTGAAAGCTCCTAAAAGTAGGAAGAAATAGGGGACAAGTTTTTTGTTTTATTTTTTGCCTAGCTAACCACAAATGATTCAGTTAATGTCAGAGTGTCAGTATCTTTGTAACCTACTCTGCGTGCCATCAAGAAAAAAAACAAACCACAAAAACCACCTAAAACGCATATTTGTGAGCACTAACAACTTATAGAACAGATATTTGCTAACCACATAAAGCAGACAGCAACCAAGTCTGTGTTTTGGTCTTAACACTAAATTCAAAATACAAAACTTGAGGCAAGAAGGAAGTGAGTTTCAAGAACAGTATGAAAACCGCAGAACATAAATAATGAATGGAACTTGTAATCATATTTTCATACTTCCAAATTTTTTTTACACACAGAGAGAGGAGTATCTTAAGGAAACTTTAACCTTTCCCCTTCATCCTGATTTTTGAAAGGAAGATCAAAGAAAAGCAGTTTAAACTCACACGTTCCTCCGGTTATGCAACGCAGATTTAGACATTACACTTCAAAACCCCAGCCATTACTTCAGCACCACCAGTCCAAATACCATCGCGGAGCTTTGAAGCGGCCCTAATGGTATCTTCCATTTGCAAGTAACACTTCTGTAGTCAAAAGATCTTAGCCGGGGTAGATGTTAATGTAAAACCACTCAGACTACACAGACACACACGCCTGGAGGCAGACTGGAAGGTGTTCAGAAGTCAATGTAACACCATTACAGAGCGTGTCAGCCTAGGAGCTGTCATAAACACTTCATAATCACTCAGACACACAAACTGGATTCCCCTTAACTCGTTATTTTATTTCATGCTGAGTGCATTTCCAATTGAAAAGGAAAGAGAGAAAACGGTGCTACAGATAAGCCAATTTTGGCTTATAGCCTTTTTCCACTTTAAAAAGACTGAGCTTGTCATATTTTATTGGCGTTGTAAACCTACCCTGATATAATCTGTGGATTGAAGATAGTTTTGCAGTAGATATCTAACCAAAGAGAAACTGATTATATCAAAGAGAAAGCTAAAGTTTTTCTTCTGTAAAATAGGTATCATACAAACTTGTAAGATTGATAGGATGATAAAAAATGACTTACAGTGCCAAAAGATGCAGGAAATGGCGCCACTACAATTCTTAGATATTGTAAATGTTAAGTGTATAACGGTACAGGCTGGTTGGAAAACTCCAGGAAATTTCTAATAAAGTTAAATACATGCCTAACCTGTGACCCAGCAATTCTACTCCTAGGTAGATACTCAGAGTATTACTCACAGATCTACAATGATGTTCATAAGAGCTTTATTCACTACAGCCAAAAACCAGAAACACAAATGCCCATCAAAAGAAGAATAGCTAAATGAACTGCAGTATATTCAATCCATAGAATGAAACACAGCCATGAAAAAAATAAAAAATACAAACTACTACAAAATGTAACAACACGGATGAATTTTTAAAAAGACACAGTGCAAAAGACAGACACAAAAATAGCACATGCTGTGTGCCTCTACTTATACAAAGTTCAGTGAGGCAAAGCTAATCTATAGTCAGAATACTGATTACCTTGGGGTTAATACTGTCTGGGGAACTTTCTGAGTAAGAAAAATGTTCTACATTTTGTTCTCAATGGTAGTTTCATTTATTTGCATGTGTACACACATCTATACACACTTACATAAACATACATAAAACACACATATAGTCATCAAACTATAGACCTGACATTTGTATATTTTGTGGTAATTTTTAAAGGTATATGTCATAGAGAAACCATGGTACCTCCAGACAGTGGAATATCATCCAGCACTAGAAACAAATGTGCTATCAAGCCATGAAAAGATGTGAGGGAAACGTAAATGCATGTTACTAAGTGAAAGAAGCTGATCTGAAATGGCTACATACTGTATGATTTCAAGTATATGACATTCTGGAAAAAGGCAAAACTACATGGACAGTAAAAAGACCAGTGGCTGCCAGAGGAAGGAGCACACAAGACTTTTAGATCAGGGCACAGGCAGAGCACAGAGGGCATTTAGGGCAGTGAGACTATTCTGTGCGATACTGTAATGGTGGGGACATGTCATTACACATCTGTCAAAACCCACAGCATATGCAACACTGAAAGCAAACCTAATGTAAACCATGGACTCTGAATGATAATGTGGGGTCAGCATAGGTTCATCAGTTCAAACATGGCACCACTCTGATGTGCAATGTTGATTAATAGGGAGGCTATGTGTTTGTGGGGGCAAGAGGATGTCGGAACTCTCTATACGTTCAGCTCAATTTTGCTATGAACCTAAACTGCTCTGAAAAATACTTTTTTTTTCCTTAAGGTATCTATCAAAGAAGCTGAGCTGGTTAAATACGCACTTCAATTTTTTTCTCTGCAAACCGGGAATAATAGTAACTAGTTAAATTGATAGGATAATAAGACAATAAAGAGTAATGTGCCTAAAATAATGTGTGTGGTACATTCTGATTTTTTTTAATAGTTGTTACTATTTGTATTATGAAATTTCACTATGCAGCACGTATCAAAATTCCCCAAAGCACCCCAACACTGCTCAGGGCTCTACTACACTCTGCTCAAACCCACATCGTGACATGAATCTCATAGACTCAGTACTGCTGCTGACATTTTGGACACAACAATTTTTGTTGTGGGAGGTTGTCCAATACACGGTAGGATGTTTAACAGCATTTCTGGCTTTTACTCACTAGATGCCAGTAGCAACTCCTAATGATGACAATAAAAAATGTCTGCAAACATAGACAAATGCTTCCTTGGGGGCAAAATCACTCCCATTTGGGAAGCACTGACACAGACTGCAATTACGTAATGACATCACGCACAAGTAAAATACGATCTCCTCGAGGCAGGGCTCGGCCCTTAGCCACATTTATACACCCTAATATGTGGCAGAGACCTAAAGTTCCAGTGTGGCCGAAGGGAAAAATGAGGTTCTGCTAATTAATTTTTTTAAAAAGAGATTTTGGGAAAAGGGGATAGATTTGGAACGGAAATGGAATGAGAGCAAACAGCAAAAGATTATAAAATTGACTTTGAATCTTTGATACTGACTCTCCGGCACACTTAGAATATCCAGCAAAAGGTTGAAATCTTGAAACACATTTATTAACATATATACTCATATATACATGTGCATATATATATGTATGTGCACACACATATGTAAATATATATGTAAATACACACACATGTATTCTACCAGACAATGTACCTGGCACCAGAGATATAGACCATGAAAACCTGATCATAGTTCTAGAGACACAAAGAACTCGCCCAACTGCTAATGTAAAATCAAGATTTCCAGAAAATACTGAAACACACAGGAAAACCGAATTAAAAATTATGAAATCAGAAACTCTTCACTTCATTCCTTCAGGCCTATGTTCAAAATTCAAACATTAAATTGATTATGAACAAAATTTAGAAGATAGAAATGCTAGTTCAGTTCCTTTTTAAAGCTGCCAGAGGAAAATTCTCTGGTGGTCTGGTGGCTGAGACACCACGCTTCTACTGCATGGCACGCAGATCTGGTCCCTGTCAGGGAACCAGATCCCACATGCTGCCTGGTACAGCCAATAAAAAAGTCCCCAGAAACCTATTATTTTCTATTATCTCACCCTTCCCACCTGAAAAAAAAATGAGAGCACAGTTGATTACTACCAATCAACCTGAATGAATATTAAGGGGAAGAACAGGCTTATAATGGATAGCACATTAATAATGTTAATATTTAAAAATATAGACATTTCAGTTTCATTTTAAAAACAATTCTCACTAAAGTGTGTGTGTACACATATACATGTACAATAAATATTTGATATGCTTAACTATACTCAACAACTTTTCCCATCAAATTATACGTATCTAAGCCAGTAGTTTTGACCAAAATTTTCTCTGGAGTTGTGGTTCTCAACCAGAGGACATTTGGCAATGACTGAAGACATTTTTAATTGTCTTAATTAAGGGAGTTGGTTTGGGCATTTAGTGGACAGAGGCTACAGATGTGACTATGTATGCTACACTGAACAGAACAGCCCCCCATAAGAAAGAGTCACCTGGTCCAAAATGCCAATAATGGCAAGAAATGAGTCACAAATATATATAACATGTATTTGCATATTTTTATGTGTTATCATTTTAATTAATTTCTTATTTTAAAAAGTATCAGCCTGTTAAAACAATCATTTATTAATTCTGTTATCACTTCTGATAGTTCACATCAAGATGACCAGTACTTTTTAAACCAGAAACATATACATAAAGAAAGAAGACAGGGCTTCCCTGGTGGCTCAGTGGTAAAGAATCCATCTGCCAATGCAGGAGACACAGGTTCAATCCCTGATCCTGGAGGATCCCACATGCCACAGGGCAACTAAGCCTGTGCACCACAACTGCTGAGCCTGCGCTCTAGAGCCCCAGAGCTGCAACTTCTGAGCCCATGCACCACAACTAGAGAGTAGCCCCACTTGCTGCAACTAGAGAAAAGTCCGCATAGCAACAAAGACCCAGAACGGTCATAAATAAATAAATACAATTATAAATCTACTTAAATGAAATTTTAAAAAGGAAAGAAAGAAGATTAAAAGCAAAGGCATAAGAGAAAACCGTGTGATCAATGTACTCTGTCTAGCTGCAAATAATCCCCAGGCCAAGGTGAAGAATATTCAAATATGGCAAACTGAAAAAAAAAAAAAAAAAAAATGGGACTTAGTCTCAAGATTAATCATTGTGTCTGTAGATGAAAATCTGACTGAGTTCATATACTATGAATCCATCAACATAAAGTTCAAAACAGGCAAAATGACCATAATTCATGGTGTTAAAGATCAATGTAGTAGGTCAATTATATCCAAATAAAACTGGAAAAGACAAACAATAAAAAAATTTTTACATCATTGTAAATGTCTATTTCCTGGTTTTGATATGGTACTATACTTTATATGTCACCTCTGGGAGAAATTGAGGGAAATGCACCCAGGACTCTAATATTCTGCAATTTCCCATGAGTCTATAATTTTTTCCAAAGTCAAAGGTTTTTAAAATCAATTTGAAAATAGACTAAAAAAGAAAAGCAAAAACATAGAGATGGTCAAAATTACGTACTCATATTTGGTGGCCAAAGAATGGTCCTTTCAGGAGTGCCAAGCTTGTGTGTGCTCAGTCATGTCCAACTCTTTGTGACCTCACTGACTGTAGCCCACCAGGCTCCTCTGTCCATGGGATTCTCCAAGCAAGAATACTGCAGTGGGTTGCCCTTTCCTCCTCCAGGGGATTTTCCTGACACAGGAACTGAACCCACGTCTCCTAAGTCTCCTGCCTTGACAGGTGAATTCTTTACCACTGAGCTACCTGGGAAGTCAGTCCTTTCAGGAAATGGTGCTAAATCAATTACTTTTAATTTTTTCAATTCAAAACAGCCGTGATCCCTGTGTCAAACCATATACCAAAAATTTCAAAAGGATTATAAATCTAATGATAATAGCAATCTTCTAGCAGAAAACATAACAGAATATTTTCATGGCCTTAGAATAAACAAGGATACAAAAAGCATTAAGAATAGAGTAAACCACTTAAAATTTGATCTGGATTTCCTTCATCAAAAGACAACATTAAGAAAGTGAAAATGTAAGAAAACCTTTAAGGAAGACTAACAGGATAAATGATGAAATCAGAAAATGGACCAGATTATTATTTGTATCAAATTTAAAGGTGCTGGTTTTGATAACAGTGCTATGGTTATAAAAGATAATGTGCTTGTTCCCAGGAAATATATACAGAATTATTTATGGAAGGGGGCATAAATTCTACTGATAAATGATTCAGAAAAAAAATCTGCACACACAGAAAAAATTGAGAGAATGATAAAGAAAAAGTAAAATATCCTTCACTGGTAAATCTGGGTAATGAGTAACAGGAGTTCCTTATATAGTACAAAATTTTCTGAATGGTAAAAATTATTGCAAAATAAAAGCATCTTTAAAGCCACAATAAGATATCAACCCATATACACAGGCATGGCTAAAATTAGAAAGACTGACAATACCAAGAGCTAATGAGAATGTGCAGCATATGAAACTTTCGTAAACTGCTGGTGGGAGTACCTACTGGTAACACCACTTCGGAAAACTGACTGGCAATATCTACTGAAGTTAAGCGTACACTTTAACTTCAACACAGCATAGGTCTACATCCCAGAGAAATGGGTGCAGCATATATCCACCAAGGGACATACACAAGAACACCAGAGCAGCTTTATCCATAATATTCCAAAAGTGGAACCAACAAAAATGTTAATCAGTTGTATAACAGAAGGGCTTCCCTGGTGGCTCAGATGGTAAAGAATCTGCCTGCAATGCAGGAGACTCAGGTTCAATCTTTGGGTCAGAAAGATCCCCTGGAGAAGGGAAAAGCAACCCACTCTCGTATTCATGTCTGGAGAATTCCATGGACAGAGGTGTCTTTCCATAGTGTTGCAAAGAGTTGGACACTAAAAATAGTATACAGCAAAATTCAGAACAAATCACTGCTACATATAATAACATGAAAGAATCTCATAGTCATACTGTTGAGAGAAAGAAGCCAGACACAGAAGAATAGACTGGATTATCTCTGACCACCCCCACACACACACCCTGTTTTTTTTAAGTTCAAGAATAGAAAACACTAATCTCTGGTGATAGAAGTCAGAATAGTGGTTACTTGGAGGTACAAGGAGGGCAGTATTGACAGGTAAGTGGCATGAGGGACCCCTGAGTCGCTGGAAATGGTCTGTGTCTTAATCTGAGTGGTGCCTAGAAAGTTATATACACATATTAAAAACTCAATCTGCTCACTGACGATCCGTGCACTTTATGGTATTTAACATATTCAGTGAAATCATAAGAAAAACAGCTGTCTTCCACACACTCACTGGTCAGCTTGTGTCCAAAGAAGATATTCCATTTTAGAGTGGAAAAATATCAAAAATATTTCAAACAAGAGATTCCAATTTACAATAATAAATTTCAAACTCATTTTTCAATCAACAAAAGTCACAGAAAGCCACTATTTAAACATTGGAAAGACTAAACTTTAGATACAGACCTGTTGAATGTAATACCTTAGGAAGCATACTCCACAAAAAAATATTTTCCTCTACTAATCTGAGTGAATTCTACAAGTTACTTCAATATTATTCTTCATTTCTGCTTTTATTAGGGCTTCCCTAGTGGCTCAGATGGTAAGAATCTGCCTGCAATGCAGGAGACCTGAGTTTGATGCCTGGGTCGGGAAGATCCCCTGGAGAAGGAAAGAGCAACCCACTCCAGTATTCTTGCATGGGAAATCCCATGGACATAGGAGTATTGCAGAATTCCACAAGTTATTTCAATATTATGCTTCATTTCTGCTTTTATTCACTCTGTGACATCCGAAGATTATCCATTGCCAAGTGACTAAAGAGCCATCCATTCCTTCTCTTTCCAGTAATAAGAGACTGAACCAAACAAAATAAGACTCTACTCTCAACAAAGGCAATTTTTTTGATTTGGGTCCATATTCAAACTTTCTCTGCTTGCCAGTTACCCAAATCACTGACTTTATATTGTTCCCAAATGAAACCCATAAAAATTGTTTCCTGGCTAGCAATCTTGACATGGCAAAGTTGGCACCCATCTTCTAACAAATAATAAGCTAATTGGTATTCACCTCAAATATGTCCTTGCAAGTTTTCTCTGAAGTTTTCAATGTAAAGGCAAGACAAAAAGTGTAAAAGCCACACTAAAAGCTTTTAGGGAAAACATTTTCTTTCAAGGGAACGGCTGGACTTTTCTTAGCTCAATGTGTTAGCGACACCTAGTGTTACTTCTTTGCAGCACATCCAAGAAAACACTCCAAATCTTAACTTCAGTTCAGTCGCTCAGTCGTGTCTGACTCTTTGCAACCACGTGGACTGCAGCACATCAGGCTTCCCTATCCATCACCAACTCCCACAGCTTGCTCAAACTCAAGTCCATCGAGTCGGTGATGCCATCCAACCGTCTCATCCTCTGTTGTCCCCTTCTGCTGCCTTCAGTCTTTCCCAGGATCAGGGTCTTTTCCAATGAGTCAGCTCTTCCCATCAGGTGGCCAAAGTACTGGAGTTTCAGCTTCAGCACCTCCAATGAATATTCAGGACTGATTTCCTTTAGGATGGACTGGTTGGATCTCCTTGCAGTCCAAGGGACTCAAAAGTCTTCTCTACCACCACAGTCAAAAGCATCAATTCTTCAGCACTCAGCTTTCTTTATGGTCCAACTCTCACATCCAAACATGACTCCTGGAAAAACCATACCTTTGACTAGACAGACCTTTGTTGGTAAAGTAATGTCTCTGCTTTTTAATATGCTGTCCAGGTTGGTCATAGCTTTTCTTCCAAGGAGCAAACATCTTTTAATTTCATGGCTGCACTCAGTATCTGCAGTGATTTTGGAGCCCAAGAAAAGCAAGTCTGTCACTGTTCCCCATCTATTTGCCATGCAGTTATGGGACCAGATGCCATGATCTTGGTTTTCTGAATGTTGAGTTTTAAGGCAGTTTTTTCACTCTCCTCTTTCACTTTCATCAAAAGGCGCTTTAGTTCCTTTTCACTCTCTGCCATAAGGGTGGTATCACCTGCATGTCTGAGGTTATTGATATTCCCCCCCCACAATCTTGATTCCAGCTTGTGCTTCATTCAGTCCAGCATTTCCCATGATATACTCTGCACATGAGTTGAATAAGCAGGGTGACAATATACAGCCTTATTCCTCTCCCAATTTTGAACCAGTCTGTTGTTCCATGTCTAGTCCTAACTGTTGCTTCCTGACCTGCATACAGATTTTTCAGGAGGCAGGTAAGGTGGTCTGGTATTTCCATCTCTTTAAGAATTTTGCACAGTGTATTGTGATCCACACAGTCAAAGGCTTTGGCGTAGTCAATAAAGCAGAAATAGATGTTTTTCTGGAATTCTCTTGCTTTTTCTATGATCCAATGTATGTTGCCAATTTGATCTCTGGTTCCTCTGCCTTTTCTAAATCCAGCTGGAACATCTGAAAGTTTTCAGTTCACACACTGTTGAAGTCTTGCTTGGAGAATTTTGAGCATTACTCTCCTAGTATGTGAGACAAGTGCAATTGTGCAGTAGTTTAAACATTCTTTGGCATTGCCTTTCTTCAGGATTGGAATGAAAACTGACCTTTTCCAGTCCTGTGGCCACTGCTGAGTTTTCCAAATTTGCTGGCATATTGAGTGCAGTACTTTCACAGCATCATCTTTTAGGATTTGAAGTAGCTCAGCTGGAATTCCATCACCTCCACTAGCTTTGTTCATAGTGATCCTTCCTAAGGCCCACTTGATTTCGCATTCCAGGATGTCTGGCTCTAGGTGAGTGATCACACCATTGTGGTTATCTGGGTCATGATCTTTTTTGTACAGTTCTTCTGTATATTCTTGCCACCTTTTCTTAATATCTTCTGCTTCTGTTAGGTCCATACCATTTCTGTTCTTTATTGTGTCCATCTTTGTATGAAATGATACCTTGGTATCTCTAATTTTCTTGAAGAGATCGCTAGTCTTTCCCATTCTATTGTTTTCCTCTATTTGTTTGCACTGATCACTGAGGAAGGCTTTCTCATCTCTCCTTGCTATTCTTTGGAACTCTGCATTCAGATGGAGATATCTTTCCTTTTCTCCTTTGCCTTTCACTTCTCTTCTTTTCTCAGATACTTTTAAGGACTCCTCCGACAACCATTTGCCTTTCTGCATTTCTTCTTCTTGGGGATGATTTTGATCACTGCATTCTACAATGTTACGAACCTTCGTCCATAGTTCTTCAGGCACTCTATCAGATCTAATCCCTTGAATCTGTTTGTCACTTCCACTGTATAATCGTAAGGGATTTGATTTAGGTCATACCTGAATGGTCTAGTGGTTTTCCTTAATAAATTTTAACTTATTGAACCTCAAATACACTGTTTCATACAACTCTCATCTTTTAGGTACTGTAATGAATACATTTTCAAGATCTGTTTAAGATATTAAGCACTGCAAAAGAGGATGAGAGGACTTCCATGGCGATGCAGTGGATAGGAATCCATCTGCAAATACAAGGGACATGGGTTTGATTCCTCGTCTGGGAAGATTCCACATGCCGCAGAGCAACTAAGCCTGAGTGACATAACTAAAACAGGCAAAACTAATCTACAGGCAAACTAATCTATAGTGGAAAATAAGATAACAATAGTGGCTGTTTCACAGATGGGATGGAGGAAAAATTGAGAACAGCCATGAGGGAAATTTCTTGAATGATAATCATGGTTTACATCTTGGCAGAAATTTGGGCTGCCATTTACTTATCAAAGCTCAGGAAATTTACATATTAAGATTTGTGTATTTAACTGTGGATAAGTTTTACATTAAAAACTAATCAAATATTCAACTTTAGTTAATGATAAGCCATGCAAAAGTAGTTAGGGGAAACTATGCTGATTTTGCAATTTACTTTGAAATGCACCTGATAAGATCTATAGGTAAAGACAAAATAAAGCAAATATAGTAAAAATGTTCATGGTATAATCAAGGTGGTGGGTATATATATTTTCCATAAAAATTGGTTCATCTTTGCTCTATATTCAAAATTTTTGAAATTCTTACAATGGTACAAAGTTCATTTTGTAAGTTTTACCTTGCCAAACTGTAGCCCAGCACCAACTATGAGACACCCAGCATTTTTCACCTGCTCACCAAGCTCCACCAAAGTGTCTCCCTGCTATTTTTAAATATAGGAAACAGAATTCTATATGAGAGGGTACTGCCTTTAAAAACCCCTTCCTCAAATGCCCACAAGAATTACTCCTCCACACTTCTGCTCTGTAAGTCACTGAGAGAGGCTTTCCAAGACTACCTTACATAATACAGCAACCCACAACATCAACTACCCCACTATAACACTTGGTATGTGTTTATCTATTATCAAAGCATGGTACATGTTTAATATCATCTTCCCCACTCTTCAACCCACCTACCTAGAATACAAATTCCATAAGAATAATAGTTTTGTTTAGCTCATTGTTGTTTTCCCAGCACCTTGAACAAGGTCTGGCACATAAAAGACAATTAGTAAATCTTTGCTGAGTGAATGAATTAATGAATGAATGAGGCAAGTATAAATGGCATGGCTTTACAAGAATGCAATTTGGCAAATTTACCAAGAGCCTTAGTATACCTTTTACTGATCTCTCTAAATTACATGATCATAAAGATATTTATCTCAATATTCTTAAGAAGAAAAAAACTTAAGAAATCTCAATGTACAACTATAGAGAAAAGAACATTTCTACCTCAGAACCTCTGACTTTACTATCTGCTGTTCTGATCATACTGTGGCTAAATTTAATTACTTCTATGCCACTTCCTTATTATAACCTCTTGTTTCTTCATATTACAATTTGTTTTTATTTTTATTTAAATCCAGTTCTACTAGCTCCATTAGAGAAAAGACTCTATTTTTCTCAAAATACATACTTTATTACAGACTTGTGTTGAATAAATGAACACTTTTTAACTTCTCATACCTCAGGGTACTCAGTCAATTTATGTGTAATACTTGCTGAATAAAAAAAAATATATAGATATATATATTAAGAGTATATGTATGTGTGTGTGTATATATATATATGTACCAAGAATGCAAGCAAGATATTTTAAAATAACTGAAATAAGATAACAAGAGCTAAAAGAATTATGAGAGTTAAAGGAAAAGTACAGAACTACTGTTTTTTTCATATGAATTTCACAAACCTATTTGGTCTTTAATCCATGTACTGCTGATTTTTTTTAATTAACTTACATTACCATATGTAAAATAGACAGCTAATGGGAATTTGCTATATGACTCAGGGAACTCAAACAGGGGCTCTGTAACAACCCAGAGGGCTGAGATGGGAGGGGGGTTCAAGAGGGAGGGAACATGTATAACTATGACTGATTCATGTTAATGTTTGACAGAAAATAACAGTTCTGTAAAGCAATTATCTTTCAAATAAAAAATATAAATTAAAAAAAATTTTAATAATAATAAAAATTTTTTAAAGAATTTTAAAGGAATTCCCTGGCAGTCCAGTGGTTAGAACTCTGTGCTCTCACTGCCAAGGGCCCACATTCAAACCCTGATTGGGGAACTAAGATCCCACAAGCCACACACCGTAGCCAAAAGTAAAATAAAATAAATTTTTTAAAAAAGAATTTTGAGTAAGAGCACCGATCTTCACATTACCAAAAAGAGGTAATGACACTGCTAGGCATGAGTGGGAAAGGGACCTGTTTATCCAGAACAACAACATAAGTAATCATTCCTCCTCATGTTATATCAGATGTGTTGAGAGAAGGCGCCTGACAGCTTGGGAAAGCTATGAATACTGGTGTTTTCCTGCAGGCATCTCATACACAAAGTCGTAGGGACTGGGCAGTAGAGATACTACTTCTGCACAGTTTTGAGCTAACTCTGCTGCTGCTAAGTCACTTCAGTTGTGTTCGACTCTGTGCGACCCCATAAACGGCAGCCCACCAGGCTCCCCCGTCCCTGGGATTCTCCAGGCAAGAATACTGGAGTGGGTTGCCATTTCCTTCTCCAATGCATGAAAGTGAAAAGTGAAAGTGAAGTCGCTCAGTCGTGTCCAACTCTTCACAACCCCATGGACTGCAGCCTACCAGGCTCCTCCATCCATGGGATCTTCCAGGCAAGAGTACTGGAGTGGGTTGCCATTGCCTTCTCCAGAGCTAACTCTAGTTAGCTAGATTCTGAAATATCATCTAAGCCTCAACTGCATTTGTGCACTTCATAAAAAAAGGCTGAGCATCAAAGAATTGATGCTTTTGAATTGTGGTGCTGGAGAAAAGACTCTTGAGAGTCCCTTGGACTGAAAGGAGATCAAACCAGTCAATTCTAAAGGAAATCAACCCTGAATATTCATTGGTAGGACTGTTGCTGAAGATGAAGCTCCAACACTTCGGCAACCTGATGCAAAGAGCCGATTCACTGGAAAAGATCTGACTCACTGGAAAAGATCCTAATGCTGGGAAAGATTGAAGGCAAAGGGGAAGAGAGTGTCAGGGGAAGAGAAGGTTAGAAAGCATCACTAACTCAATGGACACGACTGAGCAAACTCCGGGAGATAGCATTGAACAGAAGAGCCTGGCTTGCTACAGTCCATGGGATCGCAAAGAGTCAGACATGACTTATGAATGAACAACAACATCTAACTTCATAAACAATTTTTTTTAATGTTTAGCCAGGATGTTTATTTTCTTAATCTGAGACTCAGAGGTGGGACAATTATATAAAATCAACCTTGGGCACAAACTTGAAGCAAAAACCGAGCTGAAATTCAGACAAAGATTGACTTTCTGCCCACCCTCACTTAACTCAAAAGCAAATACGATTTACAATCTGCAAAGGTCCCTCAGAACCAGGTTTATTTCTAGACTGACCAAGATAAGCTCCTCAGTCTAGCACATGGTAACACTTAAATGATTACTGAATGGCTAACTAGTGATAAACAAGTTTCAGAAGGGTTTAGTTAGAGTAATGGGTAACTCACTCTAGTCTATAAAGGATGAATATATGAAGGTATATCATAACATTTTACACTGAAAACTAACACTAAGCTGCCATACCACTTTCATGGCATATCTTCTGCTACCCCAGAGAGGAAATAGAGCCCTTAGACAGTGGGCTTTGAATGTGAAGTCAGACAGAACTGGGTTTGCATTCCAATTCCTCTTCTTATAAGTAGTGTGACCTTACCACCTATAAAATAGGGTAACTTCTCTCTCACAGTATACAACACATACAACACATGAGACAATGTGTATATAAAGCTGGCAGAACACAGTAAGAGTGCCATCAGTGCAACAGAAGGAGCTTATTTTTCCAAACGGCCTCCTAATTCTTGAACCAGTTCCTCATGGGGGCTATACTACTACAATAGTCAACAACTGACAGTCAATGAAAATTCCATGAAGAAAAGATTATTTAGTTCTCTCAAAATACAATCTGGGCATAAGAATTACTTTAAAGAAGTAATTAAAATTACTCAGAAGACTTTAAGTTACTCAGAGGTAGATGTAAGTCAACTATTAAAAGTGATACCTCTAATTATAACCAAAGCAAGTGGGCAGCTTGAGTACCACCAAAGGAATGTGCTCAATCTGGTCAACATCCCTAACCCCACAAGGCCCAACCCTGTTAAAGCTCTAGCTTCCTCTTTGCCTTCAAGTCTGTCAACAAACAGTATAAAGAATCAAAATGGTGGTGACCTAAATGGGAAGGGAATCCAAGAACGAAGATAAATATACATTTATATACATATAGCTGATTCACTTTGCTGTACAGTAGAAACTAACACAGCATTATAAGGCAACTATACTCCAATCACTCAATTATTAAAAAATAAAATTTTTTAAGAATCAAAATATAGTCTCTAGTAATAAGAAAAGGTTACATTTACAAAATCCTCTCCTCTGAACACAACCTAGAATTATTTCTCTTGTTAGGAAAAAGCAAACAAACAAAACACTGTTACATTTTAGGTCCCTTGTTATGCCTTTGGCATGATACTTCAATTACAAACAACATTGCAAGGTCTTGAAAAAATGTCAACTACACATCCCCAAAGGCAAAAAAACAAGTTCACTCGATCCATGACATACCAACAGGATTCTTCTATCTCTGCAAAATAAAGCCAATCTTTAAGAAATATAAAGCCTCAAATCCTAAATATTTAATAATATGATACATAATTATTATCAGATTAGTGCGTGTATGTGTGTGTGTGTTAGTTACTCAGTCATACCCAACTCTTTGCAACTCCATGGACTAAATAGCCTGCCAGGCTCCTCTGTCCATGGAATTCTCCAAGCAAGAATACAGGAGTGGGCTGCCATTCCCTTCTCCAGGGGATCTTCCCAACCCAGGAATCGAACCTGGGTCTCCTGCATTACAGGCAGATTCTTTACCAACTGAGCCACCAGGGAAGCCCTCTATAAGATTAGAGGGAAGACTATAGTTCATTATAAGTGATTTATAGAACAAATAATATTTTTAGAATAAAGAATAAACAATATTTTTACTTAAAATGTTTAAAAATTATGAAGATCAATGTATTCATTACTCAATAACCCTTAAGCCAAATTCTGTACTCAAGAACATCAAGCATTTCATTAAATTTGAGGCAATATATATTTTCTTATAAATCTTTTAGGAAGTAACCATAATACCCAAAAGAACCAAAAAGGGAGAAAAAAAATTCTAGTTGAACCACCCATGCAAAACAGGCTTCAAACAATGTAGTAAATGCATTTATTAAAGGCAGAGATATTGGCCCCAGGTCTCCAACTGCAAAAAAAAAAACACTACACAATAGATGTTCCACCTGCCAACTAGGCCCTCCACCCCAATCTACAGGAAAGACATGATATCTAGGCCACGCCAAATACCAGAATATAACTAAGTATAAGCCAAAGTATGTAGTCCCAACTACACTTCACTGAGCTGTGATCCCACCAAGCCTCTTCCTCCTCTAGTACATTTACTTTTGGTCATCCCAGAGAAGCACATGTAGGACAGAAGATGGAAACTGGGACCAGTATTAGGCAATTTTAAACATTTATCAAAACTGTGATTTATCCTAAACAGGTACACAGACACAAAATGACCTTAGTTCAAGCTCATGTATTACATCATTGTTTCTAATATCAGAAAAGGGGAGAGGAGGGTACACTCAAGTGTTTCCAATAATTGGAAACAAGTTATGTAAATTAAGGAAAGTCCAAATAAGAGAATTAAATGTGGCTATATATCCCATAGAGAAGCTCTTGGAATACTAATTTATAAGTAAAAAATAGCAAAGTACAGACAGTTGTGTAGTATGTTCCCTTCTGTTAAGGAAGGGCAGGTGGGAGAAATATATATGTTCTTATTTGCCTAAAAAATCAGGATACATAAGAAACTAGAAATCCTAGGAAACTAGAAACTACTCAAGATAAGGGAAACTGAAGACAACAGTGGTAGGGAGTTTTGTTACCCACTTATACCTCTTAAATTTTGTACCATGTGGATGTTTTAACTGACTCAAAACATTTTTGTTTTAATAATTGCTAATTTTTTTAAGCCTTCTATAAGCTTCTTTGCTGTTTAGTCATTAAGTAATGTCTAACTTTGTGACCCCATGGGCTGTAGCCTGCCATGCTCCTCTGTCCAAGGGATTTTCCAGGCAAGAATACTGGGGTGGGTTGCCGTTTCCTTCTCCAGGAGTTAGCCTCTTTACTCTTTTGTAAAACTTGCAGGAAAAGAGAGTAATACCTACTTCGTAGGGTTAGCATGATGAGAAGTGAGATCTTCCATGTAAAGTGATCCCCACAACTGCTGGCCTGCTTTACAAACCGTTTACTGCATGGTTCAGTTCCCACTTGCCCTACTCCTTGGGCCTCTATGGGGTTCCACACAGAGCAGTCTCTGAGCAACTGCTTGCAAAATAAATGGAGGAGTCCTTAGAGAAAATATGGCCACCAGCTAGCATGCTGCAAAGTTTTATATTTCAGGGAGTCAGCATCTTCATACTTACAGGGATGCTCCAGACCTGCATTCCATCACTGTAGCCAATCATAATCAGCAAAGGTGGCTCATTCCCTGTGCTATGAATTTCATGAAATTCCATATTTCTTGATGTATCTGCATTAGAATTAAATAACAGAAGAGGAAATTTAAAAGACACATGTCAATCAACAAAAATGACAACACTCGTTTAATGCTATTGGCATAACGATTGCTTCAATTATTTTTCAATAAAAAGTTCAAAAGCTTCGGGACTTCCCTGGTGGTCCAGTGGTTAACAATCTGCCCTGCAATGCAGGCGACATGGGTTCAATCCCTGGTCAGGGACCTAAGACCCCACATGCTGCAGGGGCAACCAAGCCCAAGCACCACAACTACTGAGCCCAAGCACCACAACTAGAGAGTCCAACGCAATGAAAGGCCCCACAGGAATCAAGGAAGATTCCGGGTGCCACAACTAAGATCTGATCCAACCAAATAAATATTTTCTTTAAAAATTCACAAGTTTTGGAAAACATTTAAAGGAAAGTGAACAGAAAGCTGAAATCACAAAACTAGTAGGTTTTTTTTGTTTGTCATTGTTGTTTAGTTGCTAAGTCGTTTCTGACTCTTTTGTGACCCCATGGACTATTGTGTGGCCAGCCAGGATCCTCTGTCTACAGGATTTTCCAGGCATGAATACTGGAGTGGGCTGCCATTTTCTTCTCCAGTGGATCTTCCTGGATCAGAGACAGAACCAGCGTCTCCTGTTATCAGCAGGTGGATTTTTTACCACTGAGCCACCAGGAAACAGTACCTATAATTATCAGCACAAGTAGGTTTTAAAAATCAAACTCTCTCAGGAGGGTACCAGTACCAAGTATCACTCCATCACACATGAAGAGCAGACTACAGAACCTGACAAGAGTGACAGCAGTACCCAGAGGAAACACGAGTGCCGGGTGAAGGACAGCAGAGAAGTGCCCAGCAGAGGCAGACAACATAAGTTGTGTGGGTTCACAGGTTGTATCTGGACACTCTGAGAAACAACAGGCAGAGGATAAGGAAGACAGGATGCAACATGGCGAGGAGTGGGGGAACTTCCCTGGAGGTCCAGTGGCTTAAGATTCTGTGCTCTCAATGCAAGGGGCATGGGTTGGATCCCTGGTCAGGGAACTAAGATCCCACGTGCCACATGGTAGGGCCAAAAAACGACGGAGTAAAGGTCTCTGCAAAGAGCTAGAGGGCATGTGCAAGTTGGCACAAGAAGCACTGTGCCGACATGATGACTCGTCACAAAATCATGCTACATTAAAAAATTTTTTCTAATTAAAACATTTTCTAAAATAAAAATCAAACTCTCACTAGATACCCAGGAAACACTAATAACAAGAACACAACCACCTATAAAGGCAAATCAAAGTAAAACACTTTACCAAAATTAACTAAATACAAATATGATGTGTAACCACCTAGAATTCTAATATATATAAATTTAGCAATGGAAGAAAAATTATGTTCCTTTACTTACAGGGGATAGTAAATCCTGATACATCTGAACACACTGGACATACAGCCCACAATAAAAGAATTATGTGTACTTTTCTAATCAACTTTTCCAGTTCACATCAGTGAATATTAAGCATTTGTTATCAGTATTATACACTATATCCTTACTGAACAGAACTATTACACCTCAAAAATCACTAATCAAGCCTTTTCTTCTCAGATCACAACCTTATCTTCCACCAAGTGTGCTCAACTATTTGCTTTGTGATTCGCTCTCTGACTTCATTAAGACCTCCAATCCACTGAAACCCTGCCTTCTCCCTACTCTTTAGGCCCCTCTTATATATTGACTCTCCTCCTGCCTTCACGGTCTTTGATCAGTCATCTCAGTAACTTCTGCCAGTCATCTACATTTGCTTATCCCTTTGCGTGGGATCTTTCCATGGCACCCAACCAGCAAAACCTCAATCCTAGATGAACCAGTCCACTATCCTAGTATATTCCATGGCAACCAAGTACCACTAGAGAAAATCATACTGCTTCTGCTGCTAAGTCGCTTTAGTCATGTCCAACTCTGTGCGACCCCAAAGACAGCAGCCCACCAGGCTCCTCAGTCCCTGGGATTCTCCAGGCAAGAATACTGGAGTGGGTTGCCATTTCCTTCTCCAATGCACGAAAGTGAAAAGTGAAAGTGAAGTTGCTCAGTCGTGTCCGACTCTTTGCGACCCCATGGACTGCAGCCTACCAGGCTCCTCCATCCATAGGATTTTCCAGGCAAGAGTACTGGAGTGGGGTGCCATTGCCTTCTCCAGAGAAAATCATACAATGAGACATAATTGTCACCACTATAAATTATCTCCACAAACCTCAACTGAGCCTTCAAAACTGCACAACAAATGTACTCAATTTTCTGAAACTTCTTCTACAATTTCAATGACTTTCTTAAAGTGTTCTCCAAGCCCTGACTCCACCCAATCTCTCCTTACTCAGCAGATAATGTGTCTCATATACCACACAAGGAATCTAGAAACTTTCTGTTGCCAAAGACCTACGTGCATCTGTACCACTCACTCTCTTCTCATTCCACTCTATGACACACAATTGTCTTTCCTTTTGTCTAAAGTAAATCACTCTGCAAGGGGGAAGGAGAGGGTGGGATGAATTAGGAGATTAGGACTCTTTCCAATCCCACAGACTATACATATACAGTCCAAGGAATTCTCCAGGCCAGAATCCTGGAGTAGGTAGCCTTTCCCTTCTCCAGGGGATGTTCCCAAACCTGGGATGGAACCCAGGTCTCCTGCATTGTAAGCGGATCCTTTACCAGCTGAGCCACAAGGGAAGCCCATAAATATATTACCATGTGTAAAATAGCTTGTGGAAACCTGTGGTATACCACAGGGAGCTCAACTGGGTGCTCTGTGATGACCTAGATGGGTGGGTTGGTGGAGAGAGGGGAGGTGTGGGCAGGAGGTCCAAGAGTTAGGGGATACATATAGACATATAGCTAATCCACTGTGTTATACAGCAGAAACTAATGCAACACTGCAAAGCAATTATGCTGTTGCTGCTGCTGCTAAGACGCTTCAGTCGTGTCCGACTCTGTGCAACCCCATAGACGGCAGCCCACCAGGCTCCCCTGTCCCTGGGATTCTCCAGGCAAGAACACGGGAGTGGGTTGCCATTTCCTTCTCCAATGCATGAAAGTGAAAAGTGAAAGTGAAGTCACTCAGTCATGTCTGACTCTTAGCGACCCCATAGACTGAAAGCAATTATACTCCAATAATTTTTAAAGTGAGAACCCTCCAGTCTGACGAGGAAGACAGATGTATAAGCTGATGAGTCTAAAACAGCATGAAAAAGGCAACAATAAATGTAGGTGCTAGGGCTGAGGTAACTAACGTCACAGAGAGATGATAAAGTTGGAGTACCAAGAGAGACTTCATAGAGCCTCAATGACCTAGGGTTTTGAAGGATGAATAGAACTTTTCCAAACAAATAAAAATAAAGTAAATCACTCTGCTTTGGATCCCATTCTCTCTCACCTTCTCAGGGCTCTTTTTCTAATCCTTCCTTTCCTGTATGTCCCATTCCTTCCACGTACTGTATACTCCCAATGAATATTTAAACATGCTAACGTGTCTCCTATCTTTTAAAATTTTTCAAATAAATCAATACCAGTGAATTTTAGATACAAATGACAAAGCTAAAATTCAAAAAACACTAGAGGAACACTGTAGAAATGTATTTTCATGATTATGGTATAGGGAAAAAAACTTCACAACAGGACACAAAAAACTCTTACTGTAAAAAACCGGCAAATTCTACTACATTAAATTTATTACACTAAAATGGAGAATTTCTGTTTCTTATGAGCCACCCTGACCGGGAGAATGGAAAGCCAAGCCAAAGCCTGGGAGAAGAGACAATTATAACCCCACAAGGATTTGTCTAATTCACATACCTACATATAGTTGCTAAGTCATGTACAAATTAAAAATCAATATGAAAAAGGTAGGTCATTAGAAAAATAGGCAGGAGACATGAAAAACACTTCAAAAATAGGCTATTCAAATCAATCATGAGTGAACATGAAAAGTGGCTCAACCTCATTTGTAAGCAAGGAAGTGTTAATTAAAACCACAATGACAAAACCAAGAGTTGGCAGGATATGGAGTGAAATGGCGCTTATTTAGTGCTAGTAAATGTAAATCAGTATAACCACTTGGGAAAACAGTTAGACAATATATACTCAGGTTGAAGATCCCATGCCCTTTGACCAAGTAGTTCCACTCTAGGTATAAATTCATTAGAAGCCTCAGCACAGATACACCAAGAGACAAGAATACTTACCACAATATTACTGCAATTAAGTAATTACAGCTGGAATAAACACAAATGCCTATCAAGAGGAGAAAGGACAAGCACAGTGGTACACAGATACAATGTACAATACACTACTACTCAGCACAGGAAAAAAATGACCTATTACCATATACCATAATATGGATGAACCTCACAGACAAAATAAGCAAAAGAAGCCAGACACAAAAGCCTATATACTGAATGATTCTCTTTATATGAAGTTCAGAATCACTAGGCAATTAGGTAGCAACATTGTATTTCCTACCTTAGTTATGGCTCCACAGATTTATGATGTGTAAAAATTCAGTGATCCATACTTTTGTGCTATTTATTATGATATATTTGCACAGTAAATACGGTGGGTTTGTTTTTATATTTTTGGCTGCTCCAGGCAGCATGTGCAAATCTTAGTTCCCTGAATAGGGATCAAACCTACAACCCCTGCAAAGGATCCTTGAAATTTTAACCCACCATGGACCACCAGGGAATTCCCTAAATAAGGGAGTTTTTTCATCATAAACCAGTAATATCCCTATCCCTTTATTTGACTTCACTATTTCATCTCTTTCTAGGAGATGAATTCTTTCTTTATAACGGCCATCTGTTTTTTATCTCTCATTCACCCCAATCTACTTCAGAATGAGTTTCTGCTCCAACACTGCTCCCAGGTGACTTTTACTATTGCTACGGTCATCGGTAACCTCCAAGTTGTTGAATCCAATATATGTTTTTTAAGAACATCTTGTTAAGATTATTCAGCAGCTATAACCAATGCTCACCATATTCTCCTCTGGCTCATCCTTTTCTAACTTCTCTTGAAATATCAGAGTTACTCAAAGCAAATTCCTCAACTCCCTTTTCTTCTTACAGTAACCCTCCCTATGTGACTTCATTCCAACCATTGCTTCAATTACTCTCTGCTAGTGACTTCCTCAGTATGGGTTTTGGATGTGTCAACAGAAGATCAAATTCCACTTAAAGACCAGGATTTCCTGCCCAAACATGATCTTCTAGAGTTTCCTATTTGGGGGAACAGCATGATTATCTATCCAGATAGCAAAATCAGGAACCGCCTTCTTCCTTCCCTCCAGCAATAAATCTATAAGCAAGCTTCCTAAATAGCTCTCTGCTTACACCACCACCACCTCTGTCTACAACATCTATTGCAAAAGCCTGAGTGACTTTCTGCCTCCACCCCTGTCCACCAAACTCTGTATTAGAGTCAGAGTCATCTTTTCAAATACACATAATGGGGAAATTCCTGAAGTCCAGTAATTAGGATTCTGTACTCACTGCCATCAGCCCACAGTTCAATCCCTGGCTGGGGAACTAAAATCCCATAAGCCATGAGGCACAGCCGAAAAAAAAAACAAACAAAAAATGGCATACCTACTCACTTCTATCCTCGACATTAGTGACCTCACATCGCTCAAATATGAAGATTAAAATCTTGAACACAGCTCATAATCAGTAGTTTTTTGTTCCTATTTTTTGGCTATGAGGCATAGCATGGGGGATCTTAGTTCCTCAACCAGGTATCAAGTCTGTGCCCCATTCAGTGGAAGCACAATGTCTTAACCGCTGGACCATCAGGGAAGTCCCAGTAATTTTTTATGCTGATTTTCCTTTGACAGGAATTCACTAGCATAAAATTAATAGCACATGATTCTATACCCAGCAAAATTCAGAATCATAAGCTTATTTAACCTAAAGGTATAATTAATTCTCTTTTGTTATTGTTTAGTCACTCAGTCTTAGCAAGCAATGCAAAGAAATAAAGGAAAACAACGCAACGGGAAAGACTAGAGACCTCAAGAAAATTAGAGATACCAAGGGAATACTTCTTGCAAAGATGGGCAAAATAAAGGACAGAAACAGTATGAACCTAACAGAAGCAGAAGAGATTAAGAAGTGGCAAGAATACACAGAAGAACCGTACAAAAAAAGTCTTAACGACCGGGATAACCACGATGGTGTGGTCACTCACCTAGAGCCAGACGTCCTGGAGCGTGAAGTCATTGGGCTTTAGGAATTATTACTATAAACAAATCTAGTGAAGATGATGGAATTCCAGCTGAGTTATTTCAAATCCTAAAAGATGATGCTCTTAAAGTGTTGCACTCAATATGCCAGCAAATTTGGAAAACTCAGTAGGGGCCACAGGACTGGAAAAGGTCAGTTTTCTTTCCAATCCCAAAGAAGGGCAATGCCAAAGAATGTTCAAGCTACCCTATAATTTTACTCATTTCACATGCTAGCAAGGTAATGCTGAAAATCCTTCAAACTAGGCTTCAACACTACATGAACCGAGAACTTCCAAACGTACATGCTGGATTTAGAAAAGGCAGAGGAACCAGAGATCAAACTGTCAGCATCCACAGGACCACAGAGAAAGAAATGGAATTTCAGAAAAACATCTACTTTTTCCTTCAGTGACTACACTAAAGCCTCTTACTGTGTGGGTCACAACAAACTATGGAAAATTCTTCAAGAGATGGGAATACCAGACTACCTTACCTGCCTCCTGAGAAGCCTGTATGCAGGTTAAGAAGCAACAGTTAGAACTGGACGTGGAACAATGGACTGGTTCAACCTTGGAAAAGGAGTACGACAGGCTGTATATTGTCACCCTGCTTATTTAACTTATATGCAGAGTATATCATGGGAAATGCAGAGCTGGATGAAACTCAAGCTGAAATCAAGATAGTAGGGAGAAATATCAGTAACCTCAGATATGCAGATGACACCACCCTAATGACAGAAAGTGAAGAGCAACTAAAGAGCCTCTTGAAGAACCTGAAAGAGTAGAGTGAAAATGCGGGCTTAAAACTTAACATTCAAAAGACGATCATAGCATCCAGTTCCATCACTTCATAGCAAATAGATGGGGAAACAATGGAAACAGTGACAGACTATTTTCTTGGGCTTCAAAATTGCTATGAACGGTGACCGCAGCCATGAAATTAAAAGAAGCTTGCTCCTTGGAAGAAAAGCTATGACCAACCTAGACAGCATATTAAAAAGCAGAGACGTTACTTTACCAACAAAGGTCCCTCTAGTCAAAGCTATGGTTTTTCCAATAGTCATGTATGGATGTGAGAGTTGGACCATAAAGGCTGAGCACCAAAGAACTGTGGTGCTGGAGAAGACTTTTAAGAGTCTCTTGGACAGTAAGGAGATTCAACCAGTCCATCCTAAAGGAAATCAACCCTGAATATTCATTAGAATGACTGATGCTGAAGCTGAAGTGTCAATACTTTGGCCATCTGATGCGAAGAGCCGACTCATTGGAAAAGATCCTGATGCTGGGAAAGATTGAGGGCAAGAGGAGAAGAGGGTGACAGAGGATGAGATGGTTGGATGGCATCACCAACTCAATGGGCATGAGTTTGAGCAAACCCCAGGAGACAGTGAAGGACAGGGAAGCCTGGTGTACTGCAGTCCATGGGATCGCAGAGTCGGACACGACTGAGTGACTGAACAACAACAGTCACTCAGTCGTGTCCGACTCTTTGTGACCCCATGGTCTGTAGCCCACCAGCCTCCTCTGTCCAAGGGATTTCCTAGGCAAGAATACTAGTTCAGTTCAGTTCAGTCGCTCAGTCGTGTCCGACTCTTTGCGACCCCATGAATTGCAGCACGCCAGGCCTCCCTGTCCATCACCAACTCCCAGAGTTTACCCAAACCCATGTCCATCGAGTCAGTGATGCCATCCAACCAGTGGGCTACCATTTCCTTCTCCAGGGGATCCTCCCAACCCAGGGACTGAACCTGCGTCTCCTGCACTACAGGTGGACTCTTTACCACTGAGCCATGGGGGAAGCCCAATTCTCTTTACATTTAACATTTCAATGTTCTTTTATAATATTTCATGTGCTTTGTATATACATTATCTAATCTGATGCACAAAAACCCTGTTTTATATGTAGAGCAGGAGCAGATTTCATTTTATCACTGACAAGAACAAGTTAGGGGAATTCCCTGGTTAGTACAGTGGCTAGGACTCTGTGCTCTCACTGCTGAGGGCCCAGGTTCAATGCCTGGTGAGGGAACTAACATTCCACAAGCCATGTTGTGTGGCCTAAAAGAAAAAAATTTAAAAAGAACAGGAGATTTTCCCAACCCAGGGATCAAACTCAGGTCTCCCGCATTGCAGGGGAATTCTTTACCAGATGAGCCACCAGGGAAGCCCAAGAATACTAGAGGCGGTAGCCTATCCCTTCTCCAGTGGCTCTTCCTGACCCAGGAATCGAACGAGGGCCTCCTGCATTGCAGGCAGATTCTTTACCAACTGAGCTATCAGGGAAGCTCCCCCCACCCAAAAAAAAGAACAAGGTGGGTATAATGTACTCAAAGCTGAAGAGCAATCTCAGGACTCTTGATACTCAGTCATCTTTGTACCACAGGTACCACCTTGATCACAGGTTGTCACTTTTAGAAGGGCTCAAATGCCACATATAAAACCCTGAGGTCATTATACAAAAATCTTTTTTCTCTTACTTTAGGTTCTGCTTAGTCACTTGTGCTATTTTTCTTTCTCTGGATGGTGGTAGAACAGACTTCATTACTTTTTAGTGAAGCTCTTAATTTTGTAAAAACTTCAGGTTATTCTTCAGAACTGTTACAGCTTTAAGTAATCCTTATTCTTTGACTTTATCTTTATATCTTCTATCATACCATCACTGGTTATTCTATAACTGCTCTTTACCTTTTTCATTAGTTTCTTTTTTCTCCCCTAAATATGGACTTTACAGTTTTTCCTATAGTGATATGTAGCATTTCCTCTGTGGTTTTAGATAATTACAACATTCTCCTTTGATTCACTCATCCTTCAACAACATGTCTATCTTCACTGAGAATACACTTGTGGCTGCCAAGGAGGAGAGAGGTAGAGGAGAGAAGGATTGGGAGTTTGGCGTTAGCAGATGAAAATTATTATATATAGGATGGATAAACAAGATCCTGCTGTATGGCACAAGGAACTATATTCAATACCCTGTGATAAACCATCATGGAAAAGAAAATGAAAAAGAATGTATACATATGTTTAACAAACATTTTGCTACACAGAAGAAATTAACACAACACTGTAAATCAACTATATTTCAATAAAATATTTTTACAGTCTATCTTATTTGTTAACCTCACCTACTAGCACACTCAGTACACTCTCCCTCCTTAGAAAAATGTTTGCACTTGGGAGGGGGAGGGGGGATACTGGATTTTCTGCTCACCTCAAAAATCGAGGTGTAAAGTGAAATTAAATCTTTCTTCCCAAACCAGCTTCTTCTGTATTTCACATGCATATTGATAGCAGCAATATTCTACCAACACCCAGTCTAAAAACTGGAAATTCACTTTCAGTAGATGCTAATAGGTGAATGAGGGGCTTTCCAGGTGGCACAAAGCTGAAGATTCTGCCTGCCAATGCAGGAGACACAGGTGATGTGCATTCGATCACTGGGTCGGGAAGATCCCCTGGAGGAGGGAATGGCACCCCACTCCAGTATTCTTGCCTGGAGAACCCCATGGACAAAAAAGCCTGGCGGGCTACAGTCCATGGGGTCGCAAAGAGCTGGACACAACTGAGTGACTGAGAGCACTCATGTGCACACAACAGCTGAATGAGGATTAAGGCTGAAATGTTCATTTCAGGCAGAAGATCCCCTGTGCAAAGATTCCAAGGTATAAAAAGTTCTCTGCTTTCAGTGACTTTTGAAAGGCAAGTGAGGTTACAGAATAGATATTGAAGCGTCGTAGTTAGATGGGAAACGATTAAGAGTTTGAGGCATTTGGGGACATCGAAGTGAAGATGTCTAGGGGGCAGCTGAAACGGGGACCCAGGCACACTAGGGCAACAGAGGCTTATAGCCTCTACTCTCTTTGCATGCCTCACACACTTCCTACTCTATACCTCCTCCTTTTCTGATAACTGATCTTACCCTCTCCCCACATCAAGCACAGGGCTGTACAGGCACACAACCAGCTGAGCCAATTCTAGTACGATATCCTTGGCCACTGCAACTGTTCCCATAACTGGAAGGTAATCCAGACTGAGCATGCTAGATTGCCCAATGGACCCTTTTTTCCTCTTTGATCATAAAGTTATGAACAGAGAGCTTTGAGCAATCACTGCTCCAACCTCGTTAGAGAAGCTGAAGAAGAGAAGTAAGCATCAGAGGAGCAGTGAGAAGTGAAAGACTCAAGCGATTAAGCCACTATGCTTCCCAGCCATCGGAGCAGGTTTAAAAAGAATTCCCTATGGAAAACAGCACGGTGGTTTCTCAAAAAATTAAAAAGAACTTATGAGCCAACAATTCCACTTACGGGTATTACTCAAAGAGAACTGAAAGCAGGGACTCAAAGAGTTATTTGTAAAAATAATTGTTAAAAGCACCATTCTTTGTAAAGCCACAGGGTGGAAGCAACCCAAATGATCACCTATGAAAAGACAAAATGATAAAAAAAAAAAAAAAAAACAGAATATCACACAGACTTAAAAAGAAAGCAAATTTAGACACATGTATAATATCACTCGGAGAAGGCAATGGCACCCCACTCCAGTACTCTTGCCTGGAAAATCCCATGGACGGAGGAGCCTGGTAGGCTGCAGTCCATGGGGTCACACAGAGTCAGACACGACTGAAGCGACTTAGCAGCAGCAGCAGCATGATATCACTGAATGATGCCGCTTATGAGGTGGCTTAAGTATCTCCAACTCAGAGACAAAGTAGAATGGTGGTTGCCTGGAGTTAAGTGCGAAGGAGAGAACGTAGCATTGTTGTTTAATGGGTATAGTTCCAGTTTTACAAGATAAAAACAGCTCTGGAGATTGGTTGTGTAACAATGTGAATGTATTTACAACTACAGATCAGTACACTCAAAAATGGTTAAGACAGTAAATTTTATGTTAACCACATTTACCACAATTAAAAACTTTTTCCCCTTAAACTGATCACATGCAACTAAAATAAAAATCCTGTTGAATAGAAAAACTGACATCTAAGTATATTCTTAAACCTTGATATTAGAACTGACCAACTCAGGATGGTAAGAATTACCCCGCACAGGCTAGAAAGCTGGCAGTTCTTATACTAGAGCAAACCAGCTGATTAAACCCGATGTGTTTTGGGACTCACACTACATGCTCTCCTTTTAGAGAATGTGACAGAAAATGTCAGGATATGAACCTGCTTCAGCTACTTCTTATATCTTTTTCAGTACAGTGAGTGCCTCAAGAAAAACAATCTTGGGTATAAACGAGACTGCCTGAAAGCAGAAACAAAACGATAACTATGACACAAAGGGCCTTAATCCTCCTTTCTATTAAACTCCAACAGTCGCTGTCTCCACTGGACACCAAACCAGATTAGGAACGGAGATACCTAAAAGGATTCAGGAAAGGAGAATTCCAATAACCCAGACTCCTCAGAAGTATCTAAGTTGTTACCTACTCCACCCCCAACTCTGATAAGCCCATAATCAAATGGGCTACAACCCTGTGGAAAGGGGCCAAGTGGCACCACTTAATAATTTCATGCAGAAAAGCAGAGTTCTCAGGCCTGTTGGAATAAACAGAAAGGAATCACCAGAGCACAGTTCAATTCAAAGACTGCAAATATTAAATTAACAGCTAATAGAGTTTCACTAATATTATAAAATAACTTAAATCTATGGACAGGTAAGAGACTTCTAAATTGTTTTGCCAGAAAAAACTCCAAGTCTAGCAAAGAGAAGCCTAAATACCTAATACAATCTCTGGGTGCCCAACTGCTCTACAAAGAAACAGGCTTCTAAGCTACTATGGCTGCGGCCAGAAGAAGCCTCTCCACTGTCTCAAGATGTCATGAAAGACAAAAGGCAATGATCAAGGAATTGCATCCCAGCTGCAGAAGACAAAACCAGGGAAGGGCAAGGTGGCTGCTCAAGAATCTCTAATGCAATGGAAAAGTGGTAGAGCTATTGGTAAAGAACCTGCCTGCCTAATGCCAGAGATGTAAGAGACGCGGGTTCAAACTGTGGGTCAGGAAGATCCCCTGGAAAAGGGCATGGCAACCCACTCCAGTATTCTTCCCTGGAGAATCCCATGGACAGAGAAGTCTTAAGGGCTACAGTTCAAATAGTCTGAAAGAGTCGGATATAACTGAAGCAACTCAGCACGCGCGCACGCGCGCACACACACACACACGGCTTTCTTCAGAGAGATGCTAGACTTGCAGCCGTGAACCCTACTTTTTCCTTCCCATGCTAAATTTTCTTTCAATTGTAAATATCTCAGAAGGCCTGCCACACAAACACCTAAATAAAACATTCCTAAAGAAAGAACACAAATAAGAGACAAATCCACGAAATGTTATAAGAGACTGGGGAAGTTAAGGAGGATCAAGTGTCTATGGCTTTAAAACACACACATACATGTGTGCACATGCACACACACCCCTAGGGCCAGAAATGATAAAAAGAATATCCATAAAAATCCAGGACAAAATTTCATACACTATCAATATGATATAGAAAGGAGAGACCGAAGGATATGGGAGTGTGCTGAAGTATTTGAAAGTTTAATAAATGAACGAAGATACAGGATACTCTTAAGGACAACCATTATAAGTTCATCTACAAATGCACTGCACTTCAATAATGCAAAGGCTTTATAAAGTTAATTTTTTGAGTTTTTTTTTTTGACCATGCCGTGAGGCTTGTACGATTTTAGTTCCCTGACCCAGGACTGAATCTGGGCCCCAGGCAGTGAGAGTGCAGAGCCCTAACCACTAGACTGCCAGGAACGTCCCAATTACGTGATTTTTTTTTAAGTCATTTTACTGCTGACATAAACCTTTTAAAAATCAATTATTTTTAACATTCTGTGTATGCTTTATAATTTTTTGCTATTATCTAGTATTTTCAAGACCATGACCACATTTCCTTTCTTATTAAATCAAGAAAGTCCTCTAATACATTCTGACATCCACAAAGCAAATACACTTGCAGAAGAGAAAATAGTCTGAATTCATGAGGAGATGGTGATAGGAAACAAAAGATGACAAAACATAAGTAGTTCTTAATAAAGAAGGGAAAAGAAGAAAGAAAAGGAAGAAGAGTATACTAGTAACAAGGAAATTTGACACTCATGAAGAGAAAGGAAATTTTAAATATAAAAAGCTTTCAGAGAGAAACACTGTAGGAAGAGGTTAAATATCATAAAAAATCACCTACCCAAATGAATGCGTTATCCTCCACAGAGGGCATAACGAGCTGCCATTTAAAAACCAACTGACAGAGAATCCAAATCCAAAAGAAACTGATTTGCAGAAGTGACAGCCTCCCGCATTCTGGACAGTAGTTTTTACAGGAAAATGCGGAATCTTAAACGTCTCAGAGGAGACAAAGACTCAAGAGTAAGGTACCCATCAATGTCCAACTAGGAAATGAAAACAACTCAACGTATTCATAATTGGGAACTTAATACAGACAACTGGTTACACAGATGGTGGCCTACTGAATTAGCAACAGCAGGAAGCCAATATCACCCCTAAGCTAGGAAGACAAGGAGGAAAGCAGGATGCTGGGGTCACCCCACAGAAACTCGAGCGGAGCTGCCCAGGGGAAGAGAGAAGCACGGAGGAAATGCAGCTGCCAACAGCAAGGGAGAGGGAATAATACTCTCCCTTTCTCCCATCCTCCCTTTCAATCTCCTATCAGTGCCTCCCAAACTCAGCAGAAAACAGACAAGGAGCAGCCCTTTGCAAGAGGAAGCAGGAAGGAGCAATGACATGGAAGGAAGGTGTCTGAGAACAAACAGGCCTTGGACTGGCATAAATTCTGCTCAGGAATATAATGTTTTAAAAAAATAATTTCCATTTTATTTACTTATTTGGCCACACCAATCCTGGGCTTCCCTCATAGCTCAATTGGTAAAGAATCTGCCTGCAATGCAGGAGGCCTGGGTTCGATTCCTGGATTGGGAAGATCCCCTGGAGAAGGAAATGGCACCCCACTCCAGTATTCTTGCCTGGAAAAATCCCATGGATAGAAAAGCCTGGCGGGCTACAGTCCATGGGGTCACAAGAGTCGGACACGACTTAGCAACTAAACCAACTACCACCATCACCAAGCCTTGCTTGCAGCATGCAGGATCTTCAGCTGTGACACTCGAACTCTTAGTTGCAGCATGTGGGATTTAGCTCCCCAAGCAGGGATTGAATCTGAGGCCCCTGCATTGGGAGCACAGAGTCTTAGCCACTGGACCACCAGGAAGTACAGAAAAATATTTGAAAGTCTAAAAAGTTCAACACTAATTATTATTGTGCAGTTATAAATCCCATACAACTGACCAAACTTGAATTAGAAAAACTTTTTTTCTGTGAAATTGTTCTTATGTGGACTTAAAGTTTAAGGCTAGGTACTACATGTACAGTGACTCTAAGACTTGTACAATACAATATCAATTCTAATCAAGTTTCTATAGTTGAATATTACTTTTAAATTAAAAATAAATGTTTTTTGAAAACTAAGTCATTTTAAGAGAAAGTAACCTGACAAAAGGTAAGGGTTCTCTTTTTGGAATCAGGTCAACCTCAAACATTTAATTCATATGACCCCCCAAAAGTTAAAAGCATACCATTTAAATCTGCATTTTCAAATCTGACCCAGACTATTTTCTCCTTTTCTTCTGTTAGAGGTGTTCCACTGTAAGCCTGTATAGTAAACAGAAACATTTGAATGAAAATGTTTTATAGCACGAATACTACTCACGTTCAAAACAAAGAGTAACTGAATCCCTCCAATCTCACTAATCCTACATCTTGAGAACTGGTACATTTTGTAATATTTTTATTTTCAAAGAAAGCTATCCAGGAGTCTATAATCTTGATCAGAAAAGGGTTTTTAGCCTAAGAACTGCAGAAACCTAAAATACAATGATCAGAGTCTACTGCAAGTGTCACTATAATTCAAAGACACTCAAAAAACTAATCTCCCATACTGGTCAACAAATAAAGCTGAAGAAATAAACCACACCACCACACATATCTATTTAGTTTCTAAGTGTTTATGATCAGGCAATTATACTCTATCTAAAATTGTCAATCATTACTTTCCGCTAACCACCAGTTCCAGGTGGAGGGTGCTGGCCAGAGTTGGAGATGGAAAAAACATATTACTTTTTCAGTCTCTTATCTGGCCTCTAGACCCAACCTATAAGCTTTCTTGCAAGCCCACAAGGGTCACAACGATAAGCATAAACTACTGTGAAGTCATTGTGAGATTATCAACAGTATCCACCAGTATTCTTTTTAAAGTGAAGCATTTTTAAAGTTTCTATTGAATTTGTTACAATACTGTTTCTGCTTTATCTTTTGGTTTTTTGGTTGTGAGGTATGTGCAATCTTAGCGCCCTGACCAGGGATTGAACCTGCACCAGAAGGTGAAGTCCTAAACACTGGACCACCAGGGAAGTCTCCCAGCAGTATGCAAAGGGAGTCATCTTTCCACAAAGCAAATGCTTTTATTTAAAAGTATGTAGATTTTCTAGTTTGTATATACTTGCAAGCACTGAGGATGTCAACAGAAAGCTGCAACATTTTCAGTTATAAAGTGATACTCAGTTCACAGAAGCTATTTAATATAAACTGTACTGAAAGCTTACAAAAACTACTATCCTATATATAATCTGTGTTATACACGACTTGCTTTAAATTTCCATGTCACTTTATGGCCTTTTTCTGTACTACACAATGCTAATGGCCACTAAAAATATTACTAAAAGACAGGATCATTTTAATAGTAGGTTTATTAAACAAAAAGAAAATGTTATCTTACACATTAATGTGATTTCAATTCTTTGTTTAAAAAAAAAAACAACCTGAGATATGTATAGTACAATTAATTCCTTTGTAGAAAAGGAAAATCTGTACTAGAACCAACTAATTCACCTACTTTATCTTCAACCATCTCATCCTCATCTTCTTCCTTTTCTTCCTCTGTCTTGCTCTCTTACCCTTGAAAACTCTCCTTGGAAATTCCCTGGGTGTCCAGTGGTTGAGAATCCACCTTCCAATGCAGGAGATACAGGTTCAATCCCTGGGAACTAAGATCTCACATGCTGCAGGGGCAACTAAGCCTCAGTGCAGCCAAAAATAAATAATCTTAAAAAAAAAAAAAAAAAAAAAAAAAAACTTCGCTATTAAAAATAAAGTTCTCATCTGGGAATAATTTTAGTTTATTAAACATAGCACCAAAAGTTCTCATACACCAGTCAACCAATTTCATCTACTATTACCTATCTAATCTAACCAAATCTTATCTTACCATGGTACCTCTGTCAAAACCAGTAACAAACACGGGTGCATTACTACTAACTAAGCCCCAGTCATTACTGGGATCTCAGCAGTTTTTCCACTAATGTCCTTTCTCTGCTCCAGGACTCAACCTAGGATATCACATTGCATTTAGGACCACCCCTTTTTCCCTATGTCAGGCTCTCCATTAATCTGGTAAAGCAATAATACATTTCCAAATCTTCTTCCATTTAGCATAAGGCTGCTTGTGTGTGTGTGCACACCAAGTCACTTCAGTTTCGTTGCAACCCTATGAACTGTAGCCCACCAGGCTCCTCTGTCCATGGGATTCTCCAGGCAAGAATACTGGAGTGGGTTGCCATTTCCTCCTCCAGGGGATCTTCCCCAACCAGGGATCGAATCCACCTCTCCTGCACTGCAAGCAAACTCTTTACTGCTGAGCCACCAGGGAACCCTTAAGGCAGCTTATCACCTCCTTAATCAACATTCTCCCAATTCCTCTGCAACATTTGCACTGTGCTCTCCTTTAACTTCTGGCCAACATGCAGCGTGAAACAAGGTTAAAAGAGGCTTTTCAGTGGATTGGGATTCTTAAGACTTCTCTTTCCCCTTCGGGGAGAAACAACACTTTCACAAGGCTTGCATACTTTTGCTACATCTTCAGGTTTTCATCTCTCCTCGGTAGACATACTGCTCTTTACTAAGCATTTTTGAGAAAATTCTATGAAGCTGACTGAAGCATCTTGTGTGCCTTCCTGCAGGATGGCATCTACAAGGCACGTGACATCATGTCATTTTGCCTCCCAGCTTTCGATGATATCCTTTATTCATGTTTTGAGTATTTTACTGTCAGTGAAGCACAGACTCACCGGGTGCCGATTTAGGCTTTTTCTTTTTTTTTTTTCTGATATGTACACACTTCTTTATTTATTTGGCTCCACTGGGTCTTCATTGCTGCACACAGGCTTTCTCAAGTTGTGGACAGTGGAGCTACTCTCTAGTTGCAGGACACAGGCTTCTTGCTGCAGTGGCTTCTCTTGCTGCAGAGCACAGGCTCTAGGCACACGGGCTTCAATCGTTGTGGCCCAGGGGCTCATTAGTTGTGGCTGGAGGCCCCCAGAGAGTGCAGGCTTCAGCAGCTGTGAATGGGCTCAGTTGCTCCACTGCATGTGGGATCTTCCCAGACCAGGGATCGAACTGGTGTCCCCTGAATTGGTAGGCAGCTTCCTATCCACTATGCCACCAGGGAAGGCCCCCATTCAGGTTCATCTGCTATCTTACTGGAGGTCAGTGTACTGCCACACAATTTCTCCCCCAGCACTGATTTTTAGCCCTCCTTCAATCACGATCCAACAGCATTGCTCTCTTATTTAGACTTGAAGGTTTTATCCCATTACTGATACAGGACTTGTTATTTCTCCTTCTATTCCTTATCTGGTTTCTAAAACATATACACATTCATAAGCACAAAGTTATTACTGAATTTAAAAAAACACAGCAACAATCACTGTAGGTGTGTTGTTTTTTCACTGGAGAGAAAATAACTTCCACTGCATGCTCTTTGTCAAAAGTATTAATTTTAATTATAGCAAATTATTCTACAGAGACCACATATAATTTGCTTGACCATTACTGACATTTGGGCAGGCTACAATTTTATTGATTGATTGATTTGGCTCCACTGGGTCTTCGTTGCAGCAGGTGGGATCTGGTCCCCTGACCAGGGATCTAACCCTGGCCCCTGGCCCCCTACATTGGGAGCACAGAGTCTTAGCCACTGGACCACCAGGGAAGTTCTGTGGTTACAGTTTTTCACACTGTAAATTGTCAAAATTTCTCACTGAAAAGTTCTAGACTGTAACTTTATTTTTCTGAGAATTTTTTAGTAAGTTTTCCTAAGTATAATTATTAAATCAAAGGGCACAGCTTAGGGCCTCTACCAGCCATCAATGACATCTGTTAAACACAGCAGGAGTTCACACTATTTGTGACAGCTGAAGAAGCTGATATAAGTCTGACAACACATTTTCTCCCTTTTAGGGATATTTGGAAACCCAGCGAATAATTTTCAGGCTCCATGAATTCAGTGATTTCCAGGATAAAGCAGGAGTTGGAACATAACCTCAGCAAAGATGTATCATTTTCCAAGTGGCTGAATGCAAAATGGCAGAGTCTGGATTTGTTGTTGTTCAGTCGCTAAGTTGTGTCTGACTCTTTGTGACCCCATGAACTGCAGCAAGGCAGGCTTCTCTGTCCATCACTATCTCCCCGAGTTTCCTCAAACTCATACCCATTGAGTCAGTGATGCCATCCTACCATCTCATCCTCTGTTGTCCGGTTCTCCTCTTGCCCTCAATTTTTCCCAGTATCAGGGTATTTTCCAAAGAGTCAGCTCTTTGCATCAGGTGGCCAAAGTATTGGAACTTCAGCATCAGTCCTTCCAATGAATATTTAGGACTGATTTCCTTTAAATTGACTGGCTTGATCTCCTTGCAGTCCAAGGGACTCTCAAGAGTCTTCTCCAGCACCATAGTTCGAATATATCAATTCTTCGGCACTCAGTCTTCTTTATGGTCCAACTCTCACATTTATACATGACTAATGAAAAAAACACAGCTTTGACTAGACAGACCTTGGTCAGCAAAGTGATGTCTCCAGCTGTTTAAAACACTGTATAGGTTTGACATAGCTGTTCTTCCAAGGAGTAAGCGTCATTTAATTTTGTGGTTGCAGTCACTGTCTGCAGTGATTTTGGAGCCCAAGAAAATGAAATCTGACACTTTTCCACATATCCCCCATTTATTTGCCACAAAGTGATGGAACCAGATGTCATGATCTTCGTTTTTTGAATGTAGAGTTTTAAGCCAGCTTTTTCACTCTCCTTTTTCACCTTCATCAAGAGGCTCCTTAGTTCCTCTTCATTTTCTGCCATTAAAGTGGTATCATCTGCATATCTGAGGTTGTTATTTCTCCCAGCAATCTTGATTCCAGCTTGTGATTCATCCAGTCCAGCATTTCATATGAAGTACTCTGCATATAAGTTAAATAAACAGGGTGACAATATACAGCCTTGACGTACTCCTTTTCCAATTTGGAACCAGTCCATTGTTCCATGTTCACTTCTAACTGTTGCTTCTTGTCCTTGCATACAGGTTTCTCAGGAGGCAGGTAAGGTAGTCTAAATTCCCATCTCTTTAAGAATATTACACAGTTTGTTGTGATCCACACAGTCAAAGGCTTTAGCATAGTTAATGACACAGAAGTAGATTTTTTTTTTTTAATTTCATTTCTTTTTCTATGATCCTGTGGTGTTGGCAATTTGATCTCTTGCTCCTTTGCCTTTTCTAAATCCAGGTTGTGTATCTGCAAGTTCTCGGTTCACATACTGTTGAAGCCGAGCTTGAAGCATTTTCAGCATTACCTTACTAGCCTGTGAAATGAGTGCAGTTGTGGGGTAATTTGATTATTTGGCATTACTTTTCTTTGGGACTGGAATGCAAACTGACCTTTTCCTGTCCTATGGCCACTGCTGAGTTTTCCAAATTTGCTGGCATAATAGGTGCATCACTTTGACAGCATCACCTTTTAAGATCTGAAATAGCTCAGCTAGAGTTCCATCACCTCCACTAGCTTTGTTTGTAGTAAATCTTTCTAAGGCCCACTTGATTTCACACTCCAGGATGCCTGGCTCTATGTGAGTGATCATATCATCACGGTTAACTCGGTCATTATGAACTTTTTTGTACAGTTTTTCTGTGTATTCTTGCCACCTTTTCTTAACATCTTCTGCTTCTGTTAGGTCCTTGCCATTTTTGTCCTTTATTGGGCCTATCTTTGTATGAAATGTTACCTTGGTAACTCTAATTTTCTTAAAGAGATCTCTAGTCTTTCCCATTCTATTCTGGATTAAATGTGGAAAAAAGGGACCATGGGTCATCAAATCTGGTCTACCACCTGTGTTTACTGGAGAAGGAAATCACACTCCACTCCAGTATCCTTGCCTGGAAAATCCCATGGACAGAGATGCCTGGTAGGCTACAGTCCACGAGGTATCAAAAGAGTAGGACACAACTTAGTGACTAAACAACCTTTGTTCATAAGTCAAGCTTTATTTTAATACAGCCATACCCTTTCTTTTATGTAAAATGCAGTGCTGACCAGTTGCAGCAAAGACTGTATGAGCTGCAAAACTTCTCTGGCCGTTTAAAGAAAGGGTCTGCCTGACTACTGCACAAGACTAAGAAGTTTTTTTTTTTTTTTTAATTTGGCTGCTCCAGGTCTTAGTTGTAACACATGGGATCTTTAGGTGAAGAATATAAACTCAGTTGCAGCATGTGGGATCGTTTCCTGACCAGGGATAGAACCCAGGCCCCCTGCATTGGAAGCATGGAATTTTCGCCACTGGACCACCAGGGAAGTCCCTAGACTATGAAGCCTTTAGGATAGGCACTGAGTATCCCTTAACTTAACACAGCACCTGACCGTGAGCACCTGGTTGAGTAAAGTCTGCTGCCTGAATTTTTGCTTTCTTTCCATAGTCACTAGAATAATGACTCACACAATGTAAACTTCTTAAATGACTATTCTATTTCTTAGATCCATAACTACAACTTTACTTCCACAGGTACCTAACTCTGATCCCAATCTTCACAGTCAATTGCATAGCTTATCCCCTTCATGATGTATAATCCTCATAAAAACTAAGCTAATCTTCCACCTTGCACCATCATAACATTCTTGGCTAAAACCCAATCAGTTTTAGCAGCCCCCTATTTTCAATCTATTGCTCAATCTAGTATTCTTGTTTCTCTAGAAAACTCTCCAACTAGTCCCTCAAAGCCTCTGATCGCAGCCTCTCTTGCAGCTAACAAAAAACTGCTTGCCTACGCAGGGTTTCCACAAGCACAAAAGGTGCCTTTGAAAAATTTTATAAAGGGGCACTCTAATGGGAAGGCAGATTATCAAGATGTTCAAATGCTCCTTCCTTAGAACTAGCCTCATATCAAGGCTCAGGGGTTAAGAGAAAGGTACAGTTTGTAGAAGACCAAGCTGGATTTTGGCCCTGATCGCTCTCTAAGCCTGGGCTATACAAGAGTCTCTACAGCCACAGCAACTCTGCTGCCTACCATACCCTGGGCAGTTTCCTTCACCATCACATTTCCATTCATTTCAACTGACCCCACTTCCAATGTCCTTTGGAACGTGACTCTTTCACTCTTCCTCTGCTGTGTATTCCCTGAGAATTAAATATTCAGCTGTTACTACCAGGTGTAACACTTAGTGATATGTTACTACTACCTCTGACTGTTTCAAGCCATTGACTTCCCTACTTAACCAAGTTCCTCAAGAAAAGAAAGCATTTATTTTGCCTTACAGGCCCCAGAGATCTTGCCATCATGACCTATTTTCATCAAAGTTGACTGAATATAATAAAGGAAGACCAAATATACCTTAATATTTTCCCTTATTTGAAGAATACAATTGGTGTAATACAATTGAAATCTGGATTTTAGGCTTTTCCAGGACCTTCTCCTAAAGCTGGGACACTGAATTTATGAATGCCCTTTTTCATCACTGCAATTACAGATATCATGGCAGTCGGAACACTGACGGCACTAGAGAAAACCAGAACCCTTCCCCTTTAGGAACTCCACTAAACAGCAACTTCCCAAAGATACTGTTTCCCAAGAATCACCTGAGATTCTTCCTAGAGACACAAGTTACCAGAGGCCACCTCAGTTCCCCTAAGACAAACTCACTGGGAAATGGGCCTGGAAATTATTATCTTTAACAAGTGTGCCAAGCGTTACCTATGTTAATTGAAGTCTGGGTGACGGTGCACTGGAGATGATCCCAGGAGAGCTGCTCTCATTCTTTATCCTCCCAGTTACAGATCGAACAGTAAAGTTACTCTCTTAGAGTAACAAACTGTTGGTCACTCAATTGTGTCCGACTCTTTGCAACCCCATGGACTGTAGCCCTCCAGCCTCCTCTGTGCACAGAATTCTCCAGGCAAGAATACTGGAGTGGGTAGCCATTCCCTTCTCTAGGGGATCCTGACCCAGGATCAAATCCAGGTCTCCCGCACTGCAGGCAGGTTCTTTAATGTCTGAGCCACCAGGGAAGCCCTAGAGTAACAAGGCAAGCTCTAACTGGCATAAGACTACTGTTCAATATGAGTGATACAGATCTGCACTCAGTATTTGGTTAATAAAATATCTCATTAACCAAATGCAAAGCACATATTGCTTATTTCACTTTCAATGGGCAATATTTAACTAAGACAAGAGAAAGATTTTGGAAACAGAACCCAAATAGGCAGTCCCAAGCCCCATCTCTCAACTAGTACCTCACCTTGATTCCTCTTAGGAAATCAAATCCTAAAGAAACATAATTATGACACATCAGCACAAAACTAAGGCACATCTAATAGTAATAGCAGGAATAGTTCCACACTACCTGTGCTCGCGATGCTAAAACATCAAAAGTCTTTCTTAAGTTGATGACACTAGTGTCAAACTCACAGAACAGAATATTTCAGAACTTCCCTGGCCAAGAGTAAGACATGCTGTTTCCGAAACCACAGAGATACTTACCTGAGGCACAACATCTTGCAGAAAAGTCACGACACTTTCCATGTAGGACTGCTCCCTGAAAAGGGGATGAGATGGAGAAAATTTAACATGACAGCTAAATATAAAACATGGAAAAGCTCTTTCTACAAGCCCTAATAAAGTTATTCATAATACTTAAAAAAGAAAGAAACAACTTTCATCACCTGGTAATTCTGCTAACTTGCTTTCTTCATTTCTCTGAATATGTTTTTAAACACAAATGAGCTTTAAATTTCTTTCAAAAATTAACTCTTCTTACAAGTCATGCTCCTTTTTTTTTTTTTTTTGCTTTGCCACATGGCATGCAGGATTTCAGTTCCCTGACCAGAGATCAAACCCATGCCCCCTGCAGTGGAAGCAAAGAGTCTTAACCACTGGATCACCAGGGAAGTCTCTCCATTTTTTTAAATTGAAGTAGACCCCCCAGTTCAATTCCTGAGTTGGGAAGATACCCTAGAGAAGGGAAAGGCTACCCATTCCAGTATTCTGGCCTGGAGAATTCCAGAACACTAGGTCGCAAAGAGTAGCTTCCCTGGAGGCTCAGCTGCTGAAGAATCTGCCTGCCATGTGGGAGACCTGGGTTCGATCCCTGGGTCGGGAAGATCGCCTGGAGAAGGGAAAGGCTACCACTCCAGTATTCTGGCCTGGAGAATTCCAGAACACTAGGTTGCAGAGTAGCTTCCCTGGAGGCTCAGCTGCTGAAGAATCTGCCTGCCATGTAGGAGACCTGGGTTTGATCCCTGGGTGGGGAAGATCGCCTGGAGAAGGGAAAGGCTACCACTCCAGTATTCTGGCCTGGAGAATTCTATGAAATGTACAGTCCATGGGGTCGCGAAGAGTCGGACACAACTGAGAGACTTTCACTTCACTTCACTTCATAGTTGAATCAAAATATTGTGCAAGTTTCAGGTGTACAGAGCAAAGTGATTCAGTTTTATATTTTTTCCCAATTCTTTTCCATTATAGGTTATTATAAGGTATTGTATATAGTTCCCTGGGCTATACAGTAAATCCTTATTGTTTACTTTATGTCTACTAGTGTATATCCGTTAATCCCATACTCCTAGCTTATCTCTCCCCTTCTCTTTCCACTTTGGTAACAATAAGTTTGCTTTCTTTATCTGTGAGTCTGTCTCTGTATTATAAATAAGTTCATCTGTATTTGTTTTTAGATTCCACATATAAGTGCTATCATATATTTGTCTTTCTTTGCCTGGCTTACTTCACTATGATAATCTTTAGGTCCATCAACATTGCTGCAAATGGCAGTGTCTCATTCTTTTCTATGCCACATGGTCTCTTATTTTTGATATACTGGATTGGCCAAAAAGTTCATTTGAGTTTTTCCATAAGATACTATGGAAAAACTCAAATGAACTTTTCGGTCAACCCAATAGATATAACTTTTAACTCATACCGAAGGAGTGATGACAGAAGACTTACTAAAGCAGGATCTTCCTAAGTGAGAGCAGAAGAATGTCCTAGTTAGAGCAAGAAAAACTACTGCTGATGACTCAGTATTCAGTGATCTTCTCTTTAAATTGGTTATGAACCTAATCCTAATCCCTTACCCGTGTACATCAAAATGAATCTGTTTTGATATAGGTGCAGGCATTGGGAGTTACTAAGAAATCCTCACAGAACTCTTGACATAGGTAAGACATGGGAAAATATCAAAATGCATAAAAGTGAAGAAACTATTAAGGACACTGTATGTGTGTGTGCACCCACGCTGTCATGTCCAGCTCTTTGCAACCCCATGGACTGTAGCCACCAGGATCCTCTGTTCACAGGATATCTGCAGGCAAGAATACTTCGGTGGGTTGCCATTTCCTCCTCTAGGGCATCTTCCCAACCCAGGGATTGAGTCCACGTCTCCTGTGTCTCCTGTATTGGCAGGCATATTCTTTACCACTAAACCACATGGAAGCCCATATTAAGGATCCTGAAGATATTTCAAATGGGAAATATATGGGTATCAGCAAATGAAGAAAAAAAAATTACTCAAAACACCAAATCAACTTCATTTTAGAGAAATGCGAAAAATTACTTTTGAAAGAAACAATATGAGTTACCCTAAATCCTATTTTTTAAAAAGGCAATATGCCTTAGATACCTACATAAACTGATTAGGCCTTCCTCTCCAACCTCATTTTTCTCCCCCTCTCCTTACTTAGCCTGCTTCAGTCACATGCAACTTCAATTCCTAGACCACACCAAGCTCTTCTTTGAATCAAGACCTTTACATCAGCTTTTGTTCTCCATGGATTCCTACTCAAACTCTTCCCTGTCTTTCAGATCTCTAGCCTTAGTGTTACCTCCTCAGAGAGGCCCGCCCTGACAGCTTTAAATCACACTCTCCGACGTCATTCTCCATCAGAGCACACTGGGCACTGATTACAGCCTCTAATTACTTTATGAACTGTGTCCCCCACTGGAATGTAAACTCTATTACAGAAAGGAATCCTTCTCTCATATTTACCTTTTATCTCCAGAATCTGTAAGTCAATATTTAGGCACAGAGTAGATGCTCAAGCATTACTTGTTAAGAGAACACTGAATACATTAAAGAGCTTCCAAAAAACACTAAAATTACATGTTGCATAACAAAAGCAATCTATGTGGAATACCATATGGTGATGCAGCATAGAACAGTGCATAAAGCGCACAGACTCTGGACACAAACTGCCTGGGTTTGATCCAGGTTTCCTTTCTTGGCTGTTATCAAGGAAAATTAGTATCTCTCTGCTTTGGTTTCCTCACCTGTAAAATGAAGACTGAAATAGTACCTAACTTATAGCTAATAATATGGTTAACCTATTGCCATGGTCCTTAGTTAGTGAAGGAATATACAGCCCTGGGAAATGCAAGAGGAAAAGAAAGGAAATTTAATGGTAAATTATCATAGTATGTATATATTTTTGTTAATCTGCGAAGGCAATCTTTATGTAACATGCTAAACTGTCCAAGGGAAATAATCCAGAATGCTACAATGCCCTTATGAACATTTTCAAAGACAGAAAACAAATTTCATCTCCTTAGTCAGCTATTCAAGGGTCTTGATTGTCCACCCCAACCTCCTTTAAATATGTCAACTTCCGTAAGATTTCGTTTATGAAAACAGCTTGCCTTTCCCACATCTGCTCACTCCATCCCCTTTGCCAAAAATGTGCCTTTGATTCTAACTGCCCAAATTATATTCCACTTTTAAAGTACACTATAAATGTTAGCTTCTTAACAAAACCTTTTCAGATCTAAAGTACTCCAACTAAATACTCCCACTAAATATTCCCTCTAAATTCTCATGCTGTTTTGCTGGCATCTTTTTTATTCATTATAGTGCTTACAAGTATACACATCTTAAACTACAATAGATTATAAGCTCCTAGAAAGTACAAATATGCTTTGCCAAAAAATGCTTAAAATATAGAAATGTACTCTCTGTGAAACTGACTTTGAAACTTTCTGACTGAGACCTAGAATGATGTATTTTACATCACAATATAGTATTCTTGCCAGGAAAATCCCATGGACAGAGGAGCCAGGTGGGATACAGTCCACAGGGTCACAAAGAGTTGGACACAACTGAGTACATCCACACACACATAGTAAACATACACATACATGTGAATGAATATATCTGTGTGCTTGTCAGAACACAATACTAACATCCAACTATATTTTCTATTATATTCTATTTTTTAAATGGTCCTGATCAACTAAACTGATTTAATGACACACTAATTGTTAAAACTGAGGTTTGAAAAAACAGTACTCATGTGTTTTTCATGTACTCTATAAATGTGCTAAACACATCAACTTGACCCTCCAATTATTGCTTTTATTTGGCTTTGGCAATCAACGATACCTGTCATCCTGTAAAGCCAAAGTTAAACAGATTTTCAAAAGTAAGCACTGCTCATGAAAGAAACCTGACTGTTAGTTACTATTTTGAGTAATCTCTTTCACCTATCAGGTTCATCTGAAATTCACTTACGTGACAGCCTGCGGGCGAACCACAACTCCACCAGTACAACGACTGGGTCTTCTGGGGGAGTCTGTAGCCATTGCTTCATTCACAAAACCTGTTTCCAGAATGAACAGACAGACCAAAAAAAAAAAAAGGATCATTACTGTTCAGTATAGGAAGAAAGATATATGGTTGCTAGCTAGAGATCCGTTGTCAAAAATACATGAAATATAGGAAAATTTCCCAGCAATTCCTCTTACACCTCAAAGGGCAGAGGGCAGAATAGGAAGAAGTAGACAATAGTATTTTTCAAATTACTGTGAGGTCTTCTTATTTGGACCAAGCCTCAGAACCACAAAACTAGTTAAGACTTTTGTAGGACCCACTGAGCTCCTGTTAACATAAACTAGGAAGGGATGGAAAGTCTAGCACCGGATCACTTTATAAAAACAAATGTGCTACCTTTGTGAGCCAAAATTAAAGAATTTACTGAACTCTAATGCTGAGATAATAAAAAATATACAAAGTACAATATTTTAAGACCAAATGGAGCAGTGAAGTAACACCTTCCAACTAAGATCTTTGGTAATCTATGAGTAAGACTATATATGTATCCTAATGGGTGTTTTCTAGTCTTTTTGTGGTGATCATCTCACAATATATACAAATATCGAATCATTATGGACACACCTGAAACTAATCTAATACTTTATGTCAATTATATATTTAAAAAGAGACTGCATGGTTACAATTTAACAAGATTTTCAAAATCATATCTGTTAACCTCTCTCCTATTGTAACCTAATCACCAGAGCCTAAGTAAGTAATAAGAACTTATATGACATTAGAAGCCCTTTATCCTTTCCAGTCCCATCACTGAATCCTGATTCTTGAATGTCTAACAAGCATCTGAATCACTTGGGAGGTTTTAAAAGCATGGAACACACTTGGTTAAGGTTAAAAGAGACAGCAATGTGAAAGATCTTAGGAGACAGCACACAGCCTGGAGCTAATCTTGAAAGCCCCTAAAGCCACCTCTTTTAAGCAAGGGGCATTCTATCATCTTAATGGAAATCTCGCCCACAGATGATTCCCATCTGCTACAAGCAAAAGACCCTCTGCCCCAGCTTAGCCCAGGGACCCCTTCCTCAGAAGGTACCTTCACCTCCAGCCTCTCAGCCCTCTCATTTCCATTCCACCCTTTATTTCTCGAAACACAGCCTCCCAAGAAACTGTCCTTAAGGACCCTGTCTCCCGAGAACGACCCTCGCCAGCCCCTCAGGCCCCACTCTCCTGAAAGACATCAGCGCGGCGCTACCCACTTAACCTCCAACACACAGGCGCCGCTGCCCCCGGCCGCCCTCTGGCCCCTGGCCCTGCCTCCCCCCCCCTCCGACCTCCACAGCCCCTCCTCGCCGAATCCCCGCCAGCCAAACCCCCCTGCCCTCACGCTGCCCGTCCCTGGTCCCCGCCGCCCAGCCTCCCCCGAGCCACACCGCACCGCCAGCCCTCTCACCGGCCGCCCCGCCGGTAAACGCTGCGCTCCAGCTCAAGGCTCAGTGTTTGGAGTCTCCCCCTCGTGATTGACGGTTACCACTTCCTACCACGCCTCAGCGGAACTACCTCTCTAGCCAATCCCAGGAGCACACCGGCCGCGGCCGGGCACCGCCCTCAGGGGTCAGCTTCGCCAACCAGCAAGTAGGAAAGAGGCGGGCCCGCCTCCTGAATTGACCCAATCCGCTGGGGCTCGAGGGAAAACAAAACAGTATGTCGAGTTCGAGTGAAGCTGAGGTGTCAGGTTCGGTTGCGAACGCAGGCAGGTGGCGGGGAGTTACAAACATGTCTGTTTTTCTCTGTGCCCAGCGCCTTCATGGCCCAGTCACAAAGCGTCATGCCGCAGAAGCCCGTGCCCCTCACTCGGGCGTCGCAGGCTGGCAGTCAGTCTCGACACCAGGACGGGTGTGTTTACATCGAATTCTCGCGACAGCTGGTTAGAAGCTCAAAGCACGTGGACATGGCAGCTGCCAATCACTTTTCGCTGGCCACTCAGCCATTCCGAACCCGCCTTTTGCCCCTCCTTTTTCGATGTGTTTACCTTCCGGGAGCCGAGGCTGGTATGCCCTCGGTGGGCGCCCGGGAGCCGGGGTGGTGATCTGAATGAGGGGTGCGGCTGTCCTGTTGTCTGTTTGACCTAGGTGGTGGACCACGCCTGACTCCTTCCTCACTTGTTTACAATTCCCGTAAGGAACAGATGTAGATCTCCCTGATGTCATTCCGTCAGTGACATTTCTTTTACAATAATGATAACATTTATTGTTATGTTGAAGACCTAAGCACTTCATAAGCACTGTCAAATTTAATACCTCTGGCAGTCCCCTGAGACTATGGATCATTAATGGCCATGGGGTTTGTAACAAAGGTGTTGATACCACAGTAAAAATTTTAAAAAGGTTTTAGCACAGTGAGAAGGAAAAAGTTGAGTCGAGAAACAGCCTCACCGGAAATAGGCAGTTAATCAGGTGCTGGAGAGAGAAATATAGATGTAGCCAAGAGACCGCCCATTTGATTATGACACTCAACTAGTGCCAGTAAAGAAAAAGGGCACCCAAAGTGATATTTATCAGCCTAATGTTTGAACGTTAGGCTAATGAAAGATTTTGAGAAAATTTATCTTCTTCCACTACACAAATGCCCAGTACCATCAGTCTTTCATGATTTGCTTGCTACATGAAACCCTGTAAGGAAGGAATCTTTCCCGATATTTTGAATTCTTTTTGATCTTCCACTATCCCTGACTTACTTGTCTCTGAAAATGTTTTTTTGGTTATTTCCCTAAGGCATCTTATTTTCTCCCGCGGAAAGTTAAACTCCGCCTAGGCATGAGTAGACTAAGGCTTTCATATTGTTGAATTCCCCTTAACCTAACAAGCCTGAATACAATAGATAGTTCAAAATTCAGAGTTAGTTAATTAAATCATTGTTGTTCTCATGTTGTTTCTGACCCACAAAAGGAACAAAGACAAATCCAGAGGAGACCAATAGGTAACAATCACAAGTAGAATAACTAGTATTTGTACAAGGTGTTTCAGTCTAAATAACTATTGTATGTGCATTTTTAAACTCCATAACTCTTTCACTATTCCTCTTCAGCTATGGAAGAAACAAGGAGACAAAAAACACAAATTCATTCAATCAGTAAATATCTGAACACCTACTAAGTGTCAGTCATGTTCTAGACTCTGGAGATACAGCAATAAATAAATCAACCAATGTGCCTGTCTTCAACCAGAGAATTTGCACTCTGATAGGAAGACAGAAATAAACAGACAAAGAGGGAACTTCAAATAGTGTAAAATGCTATGGGGGAAAAAATAAGCCAGATAAATAGAGATAAGAGATAGCTTATTTTAGGTGATGTAGGAAAGGAAGGCCTCTAAGGAGATGGCATTTGAACCAAGATTTCAATGAAGCAGGTTTTAAGCAGCTCTGAGTGAAAAACAGTTGAGACGAACCAAACAACAGATACAAAGGCCTTAAGAAAGGAATGAATTTTGAAGAAGAATGGGAAAAATAGTGTGGCTAAACAAAGTGGATTGAGACTTCTCTGGTGGTCCAGTGGCTAAGACTGTGCTCACAATGCAGGGGCCCCCGGCTCAACCCCTGGTCAGAGAGCTGGATCTCACAGGCCACAACTAAGAGTTCACATGGCTGCAACTAAGCGTTTGCATGCCACAATTAAAATCTAGCATACCTAAATAAGTGTGTTCAAAAAACCCCAAAGTAGATTAAGTAGAAAATGATAGCAAACTAGTTAGGAAAGGTAAGCAGTGGCCAAACAGAGTATAGTGTATAGAATTATAAGGAGTTTTAGTTTTATCCTAGGGTGGGAATCTATTGGAAGACTTCCAGCTAGGAACTGTTGTGATTACACTTACATGTCTAAAAGACCATTATACCTACTAAACAGACAATAAACTGTCTTTAGGGAGGGGCCAAGAGTGGAAGCAATGGGTCAAGTAAGGAGGCTATTTCAAGAGACCAGATGGAAGAGCTATCTAGAACTGGGGCTAGAAGTGAAGCAGTAGAGGTGAAAAGTCATCCATTTCAGAATATTTTGAAAGACAGAATTGAAAGAACTTGATAATGGGTTGGATGTATAAGAGAAGGGAAAGAGAGAATCAAAGATGCTGCCTGTGTTCTGGGCTTGAGCAACTGAGTGATGACATTTTATGGATCTGATGAACCCTGTTGAAGTCATACATCTTTTAGTGGAGGAGAATTTCTGTGACTTGGTTTCATCCTTTGTAAATTGTAAAAAGAACATTATGCTCCTCCTAAGATTTTTTTTAGTAATGTGATGATTTGGTAGGAGGTGTGTTTTGTTTTGTTATGCTGTTTATTTTATTGATTTTTTTTTTGGCATGTGGGATCTTAGTTCCTAGACCAAGGATTGAACCTGTGCTCCCTGCAGTGGAAGCAAGGAGTCCCAACCACTGGATTTCCAGGGAATCCCCAGGATGTTTTTTTAAGTCTTAAAACTTTGAAAAGTTTAATGCTGGTACTGTTTATTTCCGTATCAATTGGTACAATTTACATCATGTTTTATAATATTTCATCTTTGCAAAGACATCGCATACACAAAGATACACATAAAATAACTGAAAAATATGGAATGCTTCATTAATTTGCATGTCACCCTTGTGCAAGGGCTATGCTAATCTCCTCTGTATCATTACACTTTGAGTGTATGTGTTGCCTAAGCAAGCATCAGCCTCATGGCATTTTTATGAGGTGTAAATAAATTTAAAATTCTTGGGACTTCCTTGGTGGTGCAGTGGTTAAGAATTCTCATTGCAGTGCAGGAGATGCAGGTTAGATCCTTGTTTGGAGAACTAAGACCCCCACATGCTGCAGGGCAACTAAGTCTGCAAACCACAACTAGAGACCCTATGCACTGCAAGATGGAATGAAGATCCTGTGTACTGCAAGACCCAACACAGCCGAATAAATAAATATTTTTTTAAAAAATAAAATTCTCAGAACCAGTTAGAAATGTGTACAAATTAACTAGTTCTTGTCAGTTTTACAGGATTAGAAAGTTCCAAGCCTTAGGACCTACTTTCCTTTCTTATTGAAGTATTCCTGCCAGAACACAGTGGCTTGTTATCTGCCTTGAATTGGAAAACAGTTTGCATTCACACCTGTATATTTATTCATCCTTTTATGTAAGGCTTTGGTGTGCAATTCTCAATCCTTTAAGAGATGACGACAGACTTGGTTTTCTACTGTCATGTGAGAACATTAGGCCCCAGCAATGCGTCATTGCCAGGAGAGAAAAGTGCTACAGCAAACCAAGAAAACAACAATGACAAAAAATCAGCTATTTCTAATTACTCCATTTTTTTTTCTCCACAGAGATGGTGTTCGATTCACTCATGAGCCTCAAATAGAAAACAGAATTTGCGGTGATCATGTTTTAACTTTTTGGCTGTGCTGGATCTTCACCGCTGTGCTTGGACCTTCTCTAGCTGCAGCAAATGGAGGCTACTCCCTAGTTGCAGCATGCAGGCTTCTCTTGTTGTGGAGCACAGACTCGAAAGCACTCAGGCTTCAGTAGTTGCAAGTCTCAGGTTCTAGAATGCAGGCTCAGTAGTTGTGGCACATGGGCTTAGTTGCCCCAAGCATGTGGAATCTTCCCGAACCAGGGATTGAGCCCTGTCCCCTACATTGACAGGCAGACTCGCAACCAACCCGACCATCAGATAAGTCCTGTGGTAATCATTTTTTGAATGAACATGACTTGTGGGGGGCTTAGTACATATTGTTAGCTCATGAGTCATTTCAGATTACTGGGTCATGGAGAAACTTTTCAATAGTCTCTTCTTTGGATTGAGCAATCCCAGCTAGGAAACTCATTTTCAGTGTAAAAGTAACTTCAAGCTAGAGTCCTGTTTTCTTCCAGTTGCTATAATGGCCCATTGTAGTAAATCACTGATTACTAAAATCCCATGGCCCCGCAGTCCAGAATCAAAAGTTTATGAGATTTGTCAAGGAACTATCCAGAAGCAAACCAAACATCAAGATCAGTTAATATTTTCTCCTTTATTTTTGTTTGGTAGGATTAGAATTCTTTCTTTAGCCTCAAACGAGCCATTGTCTCACTTGTTTTGGCTACAAAAACACTTGGACAATACTTATGTGATTTAAGCAGTGGTGAAATAATCTGATTTCACATAGAACTATGGTGAACATTAATATTTAATTGCAGGTCAAGTATAAGGAAAAACAAAGAAGGAATTCCCTGGCAGTCCAGTGGTTAGGACTCCATGCTTTCACTGCCAAGGGTTCGGGTTCAGTCCCTGGCACGGGAACTAGGATCCTGTAAGCCTGGAGCAGGGGCCAAAAAAAAAAAAGGGAAAAACACAGAGGTAAAAAAAAAATTATGATCATCAGTTTTATCTCTCTGGTTGGGCATCTTGATAGCAAGGGTGATTGTACATGTGTTAAGGCAGAACATACACTGTAAATCACCTACATACAAACCTACAAGTTGTGAACTTTCAAAGATGCAAACGTGCATTTGTACGTCTAATAAGGTAAGTTAGTTCACCTGTCAGGTGTACATTGTCATGTCCGTACATCGTCTACAAGTGGTTGTGTTTTTGTGTACATTACTGCACAGTATTGTATAGAATACAGTAATACAGTATCTTTATTTCACACCCAGCAAGTCTGGAAACAAGTGTGAAAGCAGCGGGGATGTAGCTGGCACTACTGTACTTTTCAAGGTACTGTACTGTAACTTTAAAAATGTTGTCTTTATATTTTGTGTTTGCTTTATATACATTATTTCTGTGAAAAGTATTATAAACATACTACAGTACAGTACTGTATAGCCAGCTGTGTTAGTTGAGTTGTTATGAACAAACTGGACCTACAAACATGCTCTCAGAACAGGATTTGTACTTGGAGGACTTATTAAAAAGCAGAGACATTACTTTACCAACAAAGGTCATATAGTCAAAGCTATGGTTTTTCCAGTAGTCATGTATGGATGTGACAGTTGGACCATAAAGAAAGCTGAGCACCAAAGAATTGATGCTTTTGAACTGTGGTATCAGAGAAGACTCTTGAGAGTATCTTAGACTGCAAGGAGATCAAACCAGTCAATCCTAAAGGAAATCAGTCCTGAATATTCATTGAAAGGACTGATGCTGAAACTGATGCTCCAATACTTTGGGCCCCTGATGTGAAGAGCTGACTCATTTAAAAAGATCCTGATGCTGGAAAAGATTGAAGGCAGGAAGAGAAGGGGGCGACAAAGGATGAGATGGCTGGATGGCATCACCAACTCAATGGACATGAGTTTGAGCAAGCTCCAGGAGCTGGTGAAGGTCAGGAAAGCCTGGCGTGCTGCAGTCCATGGGGTCACAAAGAGTCGGACATGACTGAGCAGCTGAACAACAACAGGGGACTTATATGGGAAATGGGTACCTTCCCACTCTAATTTTGCTGCGAACCTGAAACTGCTCTTAAAAAATGTCTATTAAAAAAGTTACATTTTGGACTTCCCTGGTGGTCCAGTGGTTAAGAATCTGCTTGCCAATGAAGTGGACATGGGTTCAATCCCTGCTCTGGAAAAATTCCACAGAGCAATTAAGTCATGTGCCACAACTACTGAAGCCCACGCACCCTAGAGCCTGTGCTCTGCAACAAGAGAAGCCACCACAATGAGTAGCCAAAGCACCACGAAGAGGAGTAGCCCCTGCTCGCCACAACTAAAGAAAATCCGTGCACAGCAACCAAGACCCAGTTCAGCCAAAAATAATAAGTAAATAAATAAAATTAATGAATGTCTAAAAGAATTACATTTCTCTGGGGAGGGTAAGAGGGAGCCTCAAGACAGAGGGGATATATGCATACTTATAGCTGGTTCATGTTGTGCAGCAGAAACTAATACGACATTGTAAAGCAATTACATGCCCATTAAAAAATCAATTTAAAAATTGAATGAAATTAAAATAAGAAATTACATTTCTCTAAAATCCTCCAAATGTGAGTACAAGTACATTACTTATTCACTCCATGGGCATTCTCTGATGCATTCATTAGGCTGAAACTTTTGCACACTATCGTTTGTGGTAATCTCTAAAAATTAGAATTCTAAACTTTAGAATTGCAAAACCGACATAATCCGACATAATCTCATATCTATTTAATTGCAACAGTGCCTGCCATTTTTCTGCCCTGGATATTACTAGTTAACTGTGGTTTCTAAAACACCATTTCCCACATTGCTATTCAAAGTTCTAAGTATTTGTTTATTATCTTGGGTCCCTTCATCCTAACCCACAGATCTCTTTAGCTCACTCTGCTCATTCTCAGGCCCAGCCAACTTTCTGAAAATACAGTGATAATTTTCTTTTGCTTTGTCATTCTCTTAAAACTATTATCTATAATGTAGTCATGTAATTTGTCATCCTAGCTAGGAAAGCTTCATGAAGTGAGGCTCTATTAATAATTAAGACAGAGACTTCTCTGGTGGTCCCGTGATTGAGACTCTGTGCTTCCAATACAGGGGTGTGGATTCGATCTCTGGCCAGAGAACTAAGGTCCCATATGCCACATGGTGTGGCCGAAAAAATAAATAAGCCAAAGAAAAATAAGGTAAACCATAAAGTATGGTTGCCCTTCATCTTTGACACATTAGTACTACTCTGTAACTATTTTCTACTCGATTAATGTATAATTGCATTGTCTATTTAGCTAAAATGTAAACTCTTTAACAAAGGATTGTTTGTGTTTCATTTCCATTCCCCTTAAGACTCTAGTCACTAACAGGAAAATTTAGGTATCAGAACCCCAACAATTTATCTTACAATTTGGAGCTGGTGTTTATACTTAAGGACTTCCCAGGTGGCTCAGTGGTAAAGAATTTGCCTGCCAATGCAGGAGACACAGGTTTGATTCCTGGGGTGGGATGATTCCCTGGAGAAGGAAATGGCAACCCACTCCAGTATTCTTCCCTGGGAAATTCCACAGACAAAGGAGCCTAGCACGCGATAGTCCATGGGGTCACAAAAGAGTCGGACACGACTTACCAACACACACACACACACACACACACACGCACACACACATTTATACTTAAAGATACTTGAAATTAAAACTATTGATTGAAGACCAAAAATTAGTTTCATCAACTCTTTTTTGATGCCCATGGCATAATTTATTTTCCCTTCACATACATAAACTTGGATAAAGATTGCTTAAATCAGTGAAAACTGAATCTGTAGTAACAGTTTTGAGAAGCTAAAAATTGAATATTAGGAAACATTTATTTAGCTCTATATACCAGTCATTGTAGTTTATTATCTGCATTTTACATGTGAGAACCAAGACTCAGAGATGTTAATCCATTTAAACACCAAATGCAGGCACAGTGATAGAAGTGCCTGGTCCCTGAACCTCAGCTTTCTGCCTGAAAAAGAGGAACCCCAAAGAAAGGGAAAGTACCATGGAGACTCTAGAGAGGGGGCAGCTCTGGGAAGTGATCCCACTGAATACATTAGGCATGAATCTTATCCTAATCAGCATATCAAAGACTTTGAGAACTAAACTGGCAGATAGATCACTGCCCAGGTCCCCAAGTAGCCCCTGGGTGATACACACAAGGGACAGATCAAATTACACAATGGCAAAGGGTTTGGAAAATGAATCGACATTGAAACCACAGAAGGTGTGTTAAAATATGCAGCATTGAGACAGGAATGGGGAGGGTACAACCTTTAAAAGAATGACAGCCATTGAAGACTCAGTATAAACTAGTTAGAGCCAAGGTGGGTCCAAGATGGCGGATGACTGACTTCTACTAGACCTTGAGCCTCAGGATATGCTCATTGTAATACACCAGTGGGTCCTCCCAGGTGGTGCTAATGGTAAAGAGCCTGCCTGCCAATGCAGGACACGAGAGATGCTGGTTCGATCCCTGGGTCAGGAAGATCTCTTGGAGAAGGAAATGGCAACCCAGTCCAGTATTCTTGCCTGGAAAATATCACAGACAGAGGAGCCTGGTGGGCTACAGTCCACAGGTCCCAGAGTCGGACACAACTGAAGCGACTAAGCACAGACACGCACGATACATCAGTGACCTAAATGACTTGCTCAAAGACACCATGACAGTTCCAAGGCTGGCCATAAAAGGCTAAAAAGTGGGCAGTGGCCCAATTCCTGGAAATCCCTGCCCCTTCCCCAAAACAGTTGGAATAATCCTATCACTCATTGTCCTTTGAAATTACCCACCCTAATAAAAGCTGACAACCTCCCACCTTCTGAAATGGCCCATTTTCTGTCTGTGGAGTATCTCCCTGAATAAACCTTTCATTCTACTATGACTGGCTCTTGAGTTTTTTCCCTCATGAAGCCAAGAACCCACATTTAGCAGCCATCCTAGGGACTTGCCTGAGACGTGGCAAGTGACCATTCTCTTGTGCCCCACTTTCTTTCCTGTAACGGCATGAGTTAACCAGATTGATTGCCTATTAAAACAAAAACATCAATGATCTCCATAAGAGCTAAAAAAAGTGTCGTAATAGTTAAGTATCTGGGATATAATCCAAAATTACATGGTAGGGGTTTCCATGGCCCAGCGGTTGGGAGTCCACCTTGCAATGCAGGAGACACCAGTTCAATCCCTGGTCCAGGACCCAGTGTGCCACAGCTACTAAGCCTGCACTCTGTAGCCTTCGAGCTGCAGCTACTGAGCCCATATGCAGCAACTACTGAACCCCATGCACTCTAGAGGTCATGCTCTGCACCAAGAGAAGCCACCGCAATGAGAAGTCTGCACACCACAAGGACGAGTACCCCCGTTTGCTGCAACTAGAGAAAGCCCATGCATAGCAATGAAGACTCAGCCCAGCCAAAAATAAATTATTTTTTTTAATTACATGGTATACAAAGAACCAGGAAAAATCTCAATTCACATGCAAAAATCAACAGATGCCAATACTTAAATGACAAAGAATCATATCTGACACTTTAAAGAAAAATTACACAAATGCTCTTGCAAGCAATTATGAACACTCTTGACATGAATGGAAAAAAAAAATCTCAGAAAAGAGGATACAAAGAACAGAAAGGGTAGGGAGTCCCTGGAGAAAGAGAACCAGGCCTGGTTTTCTTGACAGAAGAGAAGCAGTTTTGGCCCAAGCCATTTTGTAATCTAAGCCTGGCTGCAATGCGTGCCCTTGAACAGGTGTCAGTAACTAAGGACATTTAAGAAAGTAAGGGAATACAGAAACAATGGGAAAGCAGTCAAGATACAACAGTTCAGTGATGAAAGAGTCCTAGTTCCTCCCCAAGGGGCGTATATAACTACCTGATACATACCCTCTGATACACTCCTTTCCGTGTCCCCCATTTCTTGTTTGTTGGAAACAGGGTTCATTCAGCCTCCTGACCTTCCCTGAGTTCTGCAGATTTAAACAGGTGCTTATTATCAGGGAAGGGAGGGGAAGCAGAAACAAAGGAGGAACAGTCAAGAAATAATAATAGTGCAGCTGTGGGGCAGGGTCCTGGTTCCTCCTTGAAGCATATAACAATATCCTGAGTCCTTCAGTAGGAATGAGGCCCCACCCGGGTGGAGAATGGTATCTTAAGACTGAGCACAAGATTCCTGGAACTTTCTCCCTCACCACTGACCAATCAGAAGAAAGTCTGCACAGGGGAAGATAAGGAAGACACTTATCCCTCCTCCTCAAATTTGATTCTCCCTTTAAAAACTTTCATGGTCAAGCAGAATCTTCGGAGTTGGCTTTTCGACTCTATAGTAAGCCTTCTCCCAGGTTGCTGACATCCTGAATAAATCAACTTTTCCTTTCCAACGAACACCCATCTCTTGATTATCAGTTTTCAAGCAGCAAGCAGCAGAACCTGAGTTCGGTAAGAGCACTAGCATCCTCCTGGGAGAAGAGGCTGGAGATTGAGATAATAATTGATCACGTCTATATAATGAAGCCTCCCTGAAAATCCCTGGACTGTGGGCTTTGGAGTGCTTCCAGGTTGATTTGCATACTCATGCACTAGAAGGGTTCAGTTCAGTCGCTCAGTCGTGTCTGACCCTTTGCAACCCCATGGACTGCAGCACACCAGGCTTCCCTGTCCATCACCAACTCCCGGGGTTTACTCAAACTCACGTCCATTGAGTCGGTGATGCCATCCAACCATCTCATCCTGTCGTCCCCTTCTCTTCCTGCCCTCCATCTTTCCCAGCATCAGGGTCTTTCCAAATGAGTCAACTCTTCGCATGAGGTGGCCAAAGTATTGGAGCTTCAGTTTCAGCATCAGTTCTTCCAATGAATGTTCAGGACTGATTTCCTTTAGGATGGACTGGTTGGATCTCCTTGCAGTCCAAGGGACTCTCAAGTCTTCTCCAAACACAACAGTTCAAAAGCATCAATTCTTTGGCACTCAGCTTCCTTTATAGTCCAACTCTCACATCCATACATGACTACTGGAAAAACCATAGCCTTGACTAGACAGACCTTTGTTGGCAAAGTAATGTCTCTGCTTTTTACTATGCTGTCTAGGTTGGTCATAACTTTCTAGGAGGGTGGTGCAACCCAAATCCTTGGGACAGAACCTCCTACACTTAGGACCCTTCTGGGCTTCCCTGATGTTTCTTCATCTGTTCATCTATAGCCTTTATTATATGATAAACCAGTAAACACAGTTGCCTTTGCTGTTCTAGCAAAGCTTCAAACCTGAGATGGTGATTGTGGGAACACTGATTTATACCAGCCAGTAGAAATGTCGTATCTTTTTGCCTTTTCATACTGTTCATGGGGTTCTCCAGGCAAGAACACTGAAGTGGTTTGCCATTCTCCTCTCCAGTGGACCATGTTTTATTAGACTAGAGGCTCTGTTGCTCTTGATAAACCATAGACCTCCCCCAGTTCAGCACCGAGACACTTGACTATCTCAGTTCTGGCGGCCATGGAGCTGACGGAGAAGACTTGGTAGCCGGTGCAGCTGGGTGTTCGTGGCCTGGCAGGCAGCAGGGCAGGCTTGGGGGGCTTGGAAAGCAGAGGACATGGAGAGTGGGGGCCCTCAGCAGCGCTTCTTGGCCATCGTCTGGCCCAGGGGCACAGTACAGCCGGCCCGCATGGAGCTGCACCCGGAGTGGTTTTCATGGAGGCAGCCACGAGGCCTGGCTAGCAAAGGCTCCGAGAAATCCAGCACCAGAGGGAAAAGGCCCCAGGACCCTCACCCTCCTTGTTCCAAGGGTCACTAAGGGTCTGGCACAGGAAGAGCTCGCAGCAACCTGTGCCACAACCACCTCAAAGGTCCCTATAGTCAAAGCTATGGTTTTTCCAGTAGCTATTACGGATGTGAGTCGGACCACAAAAAAGGCTGAGCACTGAAGAAATGATGCTTTTGAACTGTGGTGCTCGAGAAGACTCTTGAGAGTCCCTTGGACAGCAAGCAGCTCAAACTAGTCAATCCTAAAGTAAATCAGTCCTGAATATTCATAGGAAAGACTGATGCTGAAGCTCCAATACTTTGGCCTGATGCAAAGAACTGACTCATTGGAAAAGGCCCTGATGATGGGAAAGATGAAGGGCAGGAAAAGGGGATGACAAGAGGATGAGATAGTTGGATGGCATCACCAACTCAATGGACATGAGTTTGAGCAAAGTCCGGGAGATACTGCAAGACAGGGAAGCCTGGCGTGCTGCAGTCCATGGGGTCGCAAAGAATTGGACACAACTTAGTGACTGAACAGCAAAGGAGAAATGTAGGTGACAATCTGGGGCTTGCAATTGGTATCTTAAGTGCAGGCAGCACTATGAGACTGAGCCCTTGTGGGATCAGATGGATAGTGTCACAATAAATTGTAGGACACCCAGTTGGTATCTGCAGAGTGTTGGAGCATTTCTTGGTGTAGGAAAACCCACACATCTGGCACCTTCAGTAAAGGAAGAAATTGTGTTTGTTTTCCTTTCAGTGGACATGGTTAAGTAGTAGTTGTTGTTTAGTCACTAAGTCATGTCCGACTCTTGTGAAGTCACAGACTGCAGCCTGCTGGCTCCTCTGTCCATGGGATTTCTGAGACAAGATTGGAGTGGGTTGTCATTTTCTTCTCCACTGGATCTTCCCGACCCAGGAATCAGACTCTCGTCTCCTGCATTACAAGAACCACCTGGGAAGACCCAGTTAGTTAAATAACATAGCCAGGGTAGAATACTAAAGAATGAGGAGGCTCTGTGATGTTCTGATATGGAAAAATCTTCAAGATATAATATTAAGAGAAAAATACATGTATAACTGTGTCTTTGTGTAGACTTGTTGGCTACCCTGAGGACTAAAGTGAGGGTATATTCATTATGTACCCATTTTATACATTATGAAGTTTCCATCATGCATTACACTACTGATCTATATGTGATAAGCAAATAAAATTTAATAAAAATAGAAACATTAAAACATTATTTGTGATTGCATGACATCTTTACCTCCTTAAAGAACAGGCCTAAAAACAGCCCTAGGAACACATACCGAAAAAAAAAAAGAGTTAATTTTACCTTTCAGTTATGTATCTCAAACCAAAAATGTTTACAGTATTAATAGCTACTAGTATGGTATGAAACTGGACTCTATTATACTAAAAATATAATCTAGGAAAAATTCAGACATTTTTACATTAAAAAGTTGATCTGAAAAATAAAGATGGAAAAATCTTTCACAAAAAAGTGAGTCCAAAAGTGTTTGTTACTTGCTATGTCATTATCTCGGAAAGATCTGAAAAACAAACTCAAGTCTTGAAAAAAAATTGAAAGTGTTAGTCACTCAGTCACATCCACCTCTTTGCAACCCCATCAACTGTAGCTTCTCAGGCTCCTCTGTCCATGGGATTCTCCAGGCAAGAATACTGGAGGGGGTTGCCATTTCCTTCTCCAGGGGACCTTCCTGACCCAGGGATCGAACCTGAGTCTCCTGCGTTGCAGGCAGACTCTTTACTGTCTGAGCCACCAGGATCTATCTCTAGTCTTGAAAAACTGGCCAAAATTAATGTTTCACCTGGAGCACTTGTTCTCAATTAATCCTCTTACAGACAACTAGTATGCTTCCAACTGCACAGTTCCTAGCATACTGTAGGTGCATGGTCAATGTTGAATGCGTGAATTAACTCTTCAACGTCTCATTTAGAGTCCTATTCTAAATTCATACATTCTAAAAAGTTCTCTTTGTGAAACAACTCATCACACCAAAACGACATACTCTTAGTATTTCAGTATTAGTTTCTTTTAGTTTTTTCAAATAATACAGTTTTATTCACTTTCAATTGCTACATAATATTTCATCAAATTCTTACAAACCATAACTGACCTAATCATATTCTTATTGTTGGATATTTAGCCTGAGTTGATGTACTCTACGTTAAAATTAAAGAGTGCAAAAGTGAACATTACATACATTTTAAGTTGTTATTCTAAAGCTTGATCATGGCATAACACAAAGTTAATATATATAATTAAAACAAACCAATAACAATAATTCAGCAACATCAGTAACAGTTCACTGATTTATTAGATGAACAAACATATCCATATAATCAATGAAAACTGTATGATATATAAAATAATTTAAGAAATGTTGGGAATTAGCAGCACCATCCATTATTGAAATAGCAAGAAAAACTTCACATATTTTATGCAAACACGAGAAGAGGATATAACTACTTTAAGACTTATTAATGCCATTGAATGTCTGGGATGATTGAAAAGGGCATCTCTTTAGGCAAACAAATCTTCTACTTCAAAGATCTGGTGGGCAAATCTGATGGTTAATGTTTTAGAAAAAATGCTACTGAATGAAATAAGAGATACTGCATAGTATTTTAATTAGGACAAGGAGACTAACACCCAGCTACTTCTGCATGGCTCAACACTTCAGCTTCTATGAAAAATTTAGTTCTGGATTATGAAATTAGAATAAAAAATAATTTTAAAAAGACACTAGCTGTCTCTAAGAAACATTAAGTGGGACACAGGTCACTATGAAAATACATCACTTTTCCAGTTTGCTTAAAAAGTTGTGTAGTTTTCATCACAAGTGACATACAAATCCCTTAATAAGCATTTTTAAAAGTTTTAATGTATTTCTAAAATCTAATAGTTTCTTTTGTTTTTTTTTAAACGTTTAGCCCTGTTGTTACATTTACTGTGTATCAGAGTAAGAGACTGAGTTTGTGTGAAGGATACAAATTTACATACATTTTACAGCAACTTACACCCTAACATCTACAAAATTCACATTTACAATACAAGCAAGTACAAGGCCAGGCTAAAATTGTTGAATTCCAAAAAGTCAAACTCATACTATTTTTATTTTGTCCCCTTAAAAAAAGTTCAACTTCGGCACCAAATTCAAAAAAGCCCTCTTAAGAAGTTTCAAAAAAATTTCCAGACATGTTTCAGCAAACACAAACAGTTTTTCTGTGCTGGTGAAGTAAAGGATTTCCAATTTTCTTCTGGCCCCTGAGTCTGCGTCGCATGGTAAGTTTCACAGAGTTCTTACGCTGGGAGGTTGTGGGGAGGCTTGCAGGCTGAGCACCACTACTACGACTTAAACCATTCCGTCTGTGCTTCTTCATAAGAGGGCCAGAGTTAGATTCTTCTAATGTCCTTTTGAAATTTGCCGGAGGGGTTCTTTCAACTTCTTGGGCTTTCATTTGACCTGGGGTCGATATCTTCACATGTTTTTGGTCCATGATGGTGTTTGTTGAATTGGTAGGCACCAGGCCAATCGACAGGCTATTATTCAAAGAATCATGTATCCTTAAAGTCAGGGCTTTAGTGCAATTTTCTTCTAGTGGCTCTGGATCTTTTGAGGATATGACTGTAGCCTGGACATTCCCTCGTGCTATCTCAGGTGGGACTTCTAAATAATTCTCTGAGAAGGCATTACTACGAACGAGGGCAGGTATATGGTCCTTGGAGTTCAGCCTTGGCCATGGGTCTTCCTCCAGGGACTGAAAAACAAGAAGGTAAGACCAAGTGAGAAATAATTTATCCTAGAATTCAGCTTAATCATTGGGGAAATGAAAGGATTTCATTAGAATAAATGACAAAATTGTTTACTTGGGGGGTTTATTTCCTACTTTCTATTTTTAATTTCTGAATATTTAGTAGTGTGGAAAATGTAAAGTGCAACATTAAAGCAATTCTGTCACAGTGGAAATTCAGACTGTTGCTTTGCACCCATCTCCTGAACACTAGATGCTGTTCTGGGATTTGAGAAAAGAGGATATAAGGGACTATGCTAAGTATGGCTAGGGCAACTTGCAAAGATACAAACGAAAATCATAGGGAACTTTCAGGTGTTGTTTCTTAAAAGCTTCACAAGGAGGTACAGATATGCACTACATTAGGTGTAGTGCCCCAAATCTAAATGTTTTCGGAATATCCTCCCATCTCCAGACAAGAACATTCTTCCTATCAAATAAAAATCTTCCACTATTTTAATGTAACTTTCTCAAGGACAAATTTTAAGAATAAATACTTCCTCTTCCCCAAGTGTGTATCATTTCCCTCAATCTTTCCTCCTTCAATCAAATCAAATTTATTAAAATATTTTCTGAAAAGCCTAAGTAAATCCTTTTGTATTTAGAATGGTAAATAAAGATACATTACTAGTCACCTTCTGATATAAAATTTCCTAGAAATAAACACCTTTTGAAAAAGTGCTTTATAAAAAAGCATATTTATAAAAGTAATGTTTCCTTTAATGTTTCTAGAATTAAGAAGAAAAAGAGAAACTGTAGGAATCTAAAAGCATTTCAATTTAACCATAAACATGAACACGCTTTACTAAGAAAAATAAACCGACTTTAGGTACACTGGAGGCCAGAGATGAGAAACTCTGAAGTTCCTAATGTAGTACTGCCCCAAATAGAATACTGCTATGCTTTTTAAAAATGCTTTTATTTATTTATTTGGCTGTTCTGTTTTAGTTACAGCATGCAGAATGGTTGTGACATGCGAACTCTTAGCTGCGACATGCAACCTCTTAGCTACAGCATGTGGGATTTAGTTCCCTGACCAGGGATTGAACCCAGGTCCCCTGCACTGGGAGCCCGAAGTCTTAGCCACTGGACCATCAGGAAAGACCCTTAGAAAAAAAAAAAAAAAAACTAAGAATATTTCTTTCTTTCTGGGTTCACTGGTTCATTTATTTATTTTACATTGCATGGTTCATGGAAAGCCCAGTTCTTATCTATTTTAACACTGACTAGATGTTGGGCAGCAATCTTTATTTCGAAGTAGCGGTGTTGAGAATGGATAACAGAACAGTCTCTATTCTAGAATATTCACATGTGGCTTTCAGCAATATCAACGACGACCTGTCTGTGAACTTATCCCCTCTGCATTAGGTTGATTCCAGTGCCTACCCTGATCACAAGCATGTACTGATGGATCACAGAAAACTATACCCCACCATAAGTAATTGTAGACTAAAAGTTCATCTTGCTCTAATACAGAAAAAGGATTTGCAACAAGACCAGGCACCAGATAAATTCCGTAGACAGAAGACTTCCTACTACCAAACAAGCACATTACTAATTTAGGGACAAGAAAAAAAGATACTAATCAGGCCACTTATAGGAATAGAACATAACTGCTCCAGCTTGTACAACAAGGTTTAGACATTAGGTGGAATTTCTTTACAAAAGACAAACAATGGGATGATTTCAGAGTTAACACAATATATTGTAATTTCTGATGTGCTGTGTTCTTTTTAAACTCACAAACTATTATTCTGATACCACAGGTGCACTGGCTTTTCTTCCCCTACTTATTCCTTTAACTTTTCCATTTCCTTCCCTTTTTATTGGCATTCTACGGGAATACACTGCAGCCAACCGCTTAGACTTCTGAGACTCATCTCAGATTAATTACCACCTATACTGCTAAGCCCATCTCGGCCAACGCCCCCAGCCCCCGGCCCGGCCTAGCCCCTCTCGGCCGAGACGGGCTAGGCCGGGCCGGGGGCCGGGGGCGGAGGTGAGAGGAGTTACCCCAGACCCAAGGAGCAGGGGCTGCGTGGGCACAGGAGGGCCGAGAGGAGTTACTCCACATTCAAGGTCAGGAGGGGCCGTCGTGAGTAGATACCCCTTGTCCAAGGTAAGGAGCAACGGCTGCACTTTGCTGGAGCAGCCAAGAAGAAATACCCCACGTCCAAGGTAAGAGAAACCCAAGTAAGATGGTAAGTGTTGCGAGAGGGCATCAGAGGGCAGACACACTGAAACTAAAATTACAGAAAACTAGCTAATCTGATCACACGGACCACAGCCTTGTCTATCTCAATAAACTAAGCCATGCCGTGTGGGGCCACCCAAGACGGATGGGTCATGGTGGAGAGGTCTGACAGAATGTGATCCACTGGAGATGGGCATGGAAAACCACTTCAGTATTCTTGCCTTGAGAACCCCATGAACAGTATGAAAAGGCAAAAAGATAGGACACTGAAAGATGAACTCCCCAGGTCAGTAGGTGTCCAATATGCTACTAGAGATCAGTGGAGAAATAACGCCAGAAAGAATGATGGGATGGAGCCAAAGCAAAAATGATACCCAGCTGTGGATGTGACTGGTGATAGACGCAAAGTCCAATGCTGTAAAGAGCAATATTGCATATAAACCTGGAATGTTAGGTCCATGAATCAAGGCAAATTGGAAGTGGTCAAACAGGAGATGGCAAGAGTGAATGTCGACATTCTAGGAATCAGCGAACTAAGATGGACTGGAATGGGTGAATTTAACTCAGATGACCATTATATCTACTACTGTGGGCAAGAATCCCTTAGAAGAAATGGAGTAGCCATCATGGTCAACAAAAGAGTCCAAAAGGCAGTACTTGGATGCAATCTCAAAAACAATAGAATGATCTCTGTTCGTTTCCAAGGCAAACCATTCAATATCACAGTAATCCAAGTCTATGCCCTGACCAGTAACGCCAAAGCAGCTGAAGTTGAACGGTTCTATGAAGACCTACAAGACCTTTTAGAACTAACACCCAAAAAAGATGTCCTTTTCATTATAGGGGACTGGAATGCAAAAGTAGGAAGTCAGGAAATACCTGGCGTAACAGGCAAATTTGGCCTTGGAGTACAGAATGAAGCAGGGCAAAGGCTAATAGAGTTTTGCCAAGAGAACGCACTGGTCATAGCAAACACCTTCTTCCAACAACACAAGAGAAGACTCTACATGTGGACATCACCAGATGGTCAACACCGAAATCAGACTGATTATATTCTTTGCAGCCAAAGATGGAGAAGCTCTATACAGTCAGCAAAAACAAGACCGAGAGCAGACTGTGGCTCAGATCATGAACTCCTTATTGCCAAATTCAGACTTAAATTGAAGAAAGTAGGGAAAACCACTAGTCCATTCAGGTATGACCTAGATCAAATCCCTTATGAGTATACAGTGGAAGTGACAAATAGATTTAAGGGACTAGATCTGATAGACAGAGTGCCTGATGAACTATGGACAGAGGTTCGTGACACTGTACAGGAGACAGGGATCAAGACAATCCCCATGGAAAAGAAATGCAAAAAAGCAAAATGGCTGTCTGAGGAGGCCTTACACATAGCTGGGAAGAGAAGAGAAGCGAAAAGCAAAGGAGAAAAGGAAAGATATTCCCATCTGAATGCAGAGTTCCAAAGAACAGCAAGGAGAGATAAGAAAGCCTTCCTCAGCGATCAATGCAAAGAAATAGAGGAAACTAACAGATCGGGAAAGATTAGAGATCTCTTCAAGAAAATAAGAGATATCAAAGGAACATTTCATGCAAAGATAGGTTCAATAAAGGACAGAAATGGTATGGACCTAACAGAAGCAGAAGATATTAAGAAGAGGTGGCAAGAATACACAGAAGAACTGTACAAAACTGTGATTATCTTCACGACCCAGATAATCATGATGGTGTGATCACTCACCTAGAGCCAGACATCCTGGAATGTGAAGTCAAGTGGGCCTTAGAAAGCATCACTACGAACAAAGCTAGTGGAGGTGATGGAATTCCAGTTGAGCTATTTCAGATCCTGAAAGATGATGCTGTGAAAGTGCTGCACTCGATATGCCAGCAAATTTGGAAAACTCAGCAGTGGCCACAGGATTGGAAAAGGTCAGTTTTCGTTCCAATCCCAAAGAAAGGCAATGCCAAAGAATGCTCAAACTACTGCACAATTGCACTCATCTCACATGCTAGTAAAGTAATGCTCAAAATTCTCCAAGCCAGGCTTCAGCAATACGTGAACCGTGAACTTCCAGATGTTCAAGCTGGTTTTAGAAAAGGCAGAGGAACCAGAGATCAAATTGCCAACATCCGCTGGATCATCAAAAAAGCAAGAGAGTTCCAGAAAAACACCTATTTCTGCTTTATTGACTATGCCAAAGCCTTTGACTGTGTGGATCACAATACACTGTGGAAAATTCTGAAAGAGACAGGAATACCAGACCATCTGACCTGTCTCTTGAGAAAACGGTATGCAGGTCAGGAAGCAACAGTTAGAACTGGACATGGAACAACAGACTGGTTCCAAATAGGAAAAGGAGTACGTCAAGGCTGTATATTGTCACCCTGCTTATTTAACTTATATGCAGAGTACATCATGAGAAACGCTGGGCTGGAAGAAACACAAGCTGGAATCAAGATTGCCGGGAGAAATATCAATAACCTCGGATATGCAGATGACACCACCCTTATGGCAGAAAGTGAAGAACTAAAGAGCCTCTTGATGAAAGTGAAAGAGGAGAATGAAAAAGTTGGCTTAAAGCACAATGTTCAGAAAACTAAGATCATGGCATCTGGTCCCATCACTTCATGGGAAATAGATGGGGAAACAGTGGAAACAGTGTCAGACTTTATTTTTTAGGCTCCAAAATCACTGCTGATGGTGACTGCAGCCATGAAATTAAAAGACGCTTACTCATTGGAAGGAAGGTTATGGCCAACCTAGATAGCATATTTAAAAGCAGAGACATTACTTTGCCAACAAAAGTCCGTCTAGTCAAGGCTATGGTCTTTCCAGTGGTCATGTATGGATGTGAGAGTTGGACGGTGAAGAAAGCTGAGCGCCAAAGAATTGATGCTTTTGAACTGTGGTGTTGGAGAAGACTCTTGAGAGTCCCTTGGACTGCAAGGAGATCCAATCAATCCATCCTAAAGGAGATCAATCCTGGGTGTTCATTGGAAGGACTGCCTGATATTGAAGCTGAAACTCCAATACTTTGGCCACCTCATGCGAAGAGTTGACTCATTGGAAAAGACCCTAATGCTGGGTAGGATTGGGGGCAGGAGGAGAAGGGGACGACAGAGGATGAGATGGTTGGATGGCATCATCGACTCGATGGACATGGGTTTGGGTTGACTCCGGGAGTTGGTGATGGACAGAGAGGCCTGGAGTGCTGCAATTCATGGGGTCGCAAAGAGTCAGACACGACTGAGCGACTGAACTGAACTGATACTGCTAAGCCTTCTTACATATTCATAAAACACGTGATATGAGAGCTTACATCCTAAAAATTCATACTTGCAAAGTTTCACTTCAGAGATCCACTTTGAGAGCTCCATATATTTACAATCCAACAGTAAATAGCTCATTACAAATTGTGCCTAGAATGCAACTGACACTAAGTGCTAATTCTCTGAAAGAACTCTCTTCCTCATTCCTCCTTCCTAGAGTGCCGGGAGCCAGCTCACGAGATCCCATCCATGACAGAGTCATGAGAAAGAGGACTGATTTGAGCAAGGCTTCTCAGGCCTCAGGGATTCTCGGAAGGCTTCCTCAGCGCTCACCTTAAAGATATCTGTCTTTCTGATGTTTACTATAATAAACCTTTTCTTATTTTCTATGATTTAGGCAGAAGGCCTTTCCTGATTCCCTTCTAAAATAGATCAATCTGAAAACTCAATCAACAAGGCCCCTGAACGGTAGCACCCTAAATAAAATTATCTGGGATATAGAGTATGCTGATCTAAATTCCTTTTGCTAACATATTGGTTTGTTTAATAAATGTACCTGTGCCTTTGGAACTAATGTGCATGACTGTTCCTTAATAATAAAACAGCATTGACAGCCTCCGCACAGAAAGCCCCTATGGGCACAAAACCCTTTGAAGGAAAAAAGGCTTGTTAGGAAATATAAGAAATATTGCTTTATGAAACTGTTACTTAGTCTATGTTTACTCACTATGTTTTTACTCTTAACGTATTTAGCCTATATAATGAAAGCATAATAGTTAGAGATTTATATAAATAGAAGTTTAGCTTTAATACAAATAATAAGACAATTGTTGATTTAACTGATGATTCTTACTTAGAGCTGACCTTCAGCTTGCTGTTCTATGGCTTTATGGGACCACATTCTTTTCTGTTAAGCTCAAGGCGTAGGATAGATTACCGAAAACAGGTTTTACCTTGAAACTTTCTATTGATGAATTCTTTCCTGCTGTGCCTAATACAAAAGGGTTGACTGATCAACCCTTATCAATGGAGAGTCACAGGATGTTAGCAGGCCCCCAGGGAAGATGATGTAAACAAAATGAACTAAGATGTGCAGACGATGTCCGATGTCGGTAAAGGTCAGCACTGCTGGCCCACTAAGCTGAACTGGTATGACTCTATACTTTACATTTGTTTCTATGTACCACTAAAAATATAAAAGCTGTCTTAAAAACAATAAAGTCAGAAGACACTTGGAAACACCGAGACTCGCTGTGTCTTCTCATCCTTTCGCTGACGCCATCCATCCTGAGGGAACCCCTGGACCTGCTGGAGCTGGACTCCGGCACTAGAGCTCTTGGCTTACTTAAAAAACAGCTAAAATTAGTTTTGCCCTAAAGAAAGATGGAGAAAGAAAGGTGTGCCATAGTAATATATCACTTAAACAGAAGTATTTCTACTATTTTTGTCCCAAAACAAAGATTTGAGTACTGATTTAGCTTACAGTTCAAAGGGAAGTTGACATGTCTGTAGATAGGTAACCTAGTCTCAAGTGCCTAATCTAAATGTGGGTAAGTCTTAAAAACCATTCACAATCAACCAAAATGTCATTATATTTATCTAGATGCTACTAAACACAGGATTATTATTATAACAATGAAATAAATCAGAGATATTCATGATTAGCCATGGTTAACTAAGATAAAAGAAACAAAACAAAACAAAACACAATCTCTTGAGCAGAAATCTGTCTTTATTCACTTGTTAGGCCAGAGCCTACAATAATGATTATTCTGAATGGCTCTAAATATTTTTTCACATTTAGGTGTGGCTAAATGGTTAACAAATAACCATGCCTACACAGAAGTCAGTCCATACATAAATCTCCTAATCTTTACTTTAGTATAATTATTAGATCATTATTTTTCAGAATTTTAAAATACGTTTTAAAGGGCTCCCCTGGTGGTCTAGTGGTTAAGAATCCGCCTGCCAATGCAGGGGACAGGGTTCCATCCTGGGTCTGGTAAGACCCCACATGCCGCAAGTACTAAGTCCATGAGCCAAAACTACTGAAGCTCATGTGCCTAGAGCCTGCGCTCTGCAACAAGAGAAGCCACTGCGATGAGAAGCCCACGCACTGCAACAAAGAGTAGTTCCTGCTTGCTGCAACTAGAGAAAGCCTGTACAGCAACAAAGACCCAAGACTGCTAAAAGTAAATCTTTAAAAAATGTTTTAAAACTTATTCGTTGGTATAATTTTTGTACAATTTTAAATGCCAATCCATAGATTAACATTAAGAAGTCCTATTACAATATCTTCTCTCCCCTCATTCTTACCTCCATCCTATGGCACCTCTATGCTACCTACAGTTCAGTTACAAATACAAACACTTTAGGGAACACAAAAGTAATGAATACTTTCAAATACAGAAACTGGTGAATTCTGAAATGAACATAAACTCCTTCACAACACTCAAAAGAGAATGAAGAAACTTTATAAGATCTCAATCTGCATTATTATTCAAGAGTTTTCAAAGAAAAGAAAGTTTCCACAAGAAATTCTTTTAAGAAAATAAGCATAAAATTTTAATTTGCCAATTTCTAAATGAAGAGTCCATGTAAGGAAAATTAAATTGCCATATACATGTGAAGTAAAAGATAGGAAAGCAATAATGGAAAACTTCCAAGTACTCTATACAGGATCACAATACCCAAAATTAAATAAATTCTTTGTACTGTGTAGCTTTGATCATCTTAAGAAACTGCTTCAATACATGACATAAAATTCCACTGTTTCCCATTTTAATGGTCATTCTTCTGAAAGCACATTCTCAGAAGGCCAGGTATATCACAGCAGTTATCAATATTGCTAACTATTAGTAGAAGATTGAAAAAAAGGAAAAAATTGGGATGAAATCAGAAAAAAGGGAAATACTATAGCATTTAAACTTATTTCTGAGAACATCTTAAATTCATTCAATATTAATACGGGTAAGAAATAGGAATGATGTTTCTTATTCATGTCATTAGACAACCAATTCTAAAGGCTGATATCCTAAGGTCCAGTTCAGCCTTGATTCTGTATCTCATTCAAACTGCTTAATACCTCGGCCTTATTATCTATAAAATGGAATTAATTATCTGCACTATTTAGCTTCCAGGGTTATGAGGTTCAAATGAAATAACACACATAAAAGTGCATCACAAGCTTTTAAATGCTTACAAACATGCATAATATTAGAAGGGAATCAGTATGTTCCAAATATTAATATTGTTAATAGTCTTCAGGGGCCACATCTAGTCACTTTTCTATTAGGTGCTCTATGGAGATCCAACATTCAGTTTAGTACCTATGGGTACTAAATAAGAAACACTAAATAAGAAGTACTGATAAGTTACATAACAAAATCCAAAATCCTATTTTATAAAGAATCTGAAAACTGTTTTCATGTAATACTAACCAGAGAAATTCCATTTATTACAACTTAAATACTAGAGAACTGTATACCTTGACTGGTGGTGTGGAACATGGAGAAGGAGTCATCACGCAGGTTTCTTGACTGTTATAGGAAGGGCTGTCAGTCAGGTTCAGATAGAGCTCATCCTCATCGGTGAAATTTCCCTGACTGTCCACTCCTGGAGAGATGCAGATTACTATGGCACTAGTATTATCTGCTCGAAGCATTCGCTGCCTCCAGCGCCCTAGTGCTCGATTCACAAGCATTTTGGCACAAGACTGTCCATGCTCACCCTGTATTTAAAACAACAAAAAAGAAGATAACTCAGACTTCGTTACCACTATGGTTGTATCAAATTAATAAAATTAATAATGTTCAACAAAGCCTACATAAATAATTAAAATTTCAAACCTTATCCACAATCCCTATAACTATGTTAAGACAGCATTGCTCTAAATTAAAAAATAAATCAATAAATAAAGCCTTATCCTGTGGTTAAATTTCATCTGTATTTTTATTTTTTTGAGAGCAAGAAACTTGGTCTTCATTGTAACCTTACTTAAGAAAAGTTATACAGAAGTTATCTAAAAGGGGGAAGTAAACATCAAGATATTACAGATAAACAACTATACGCCAATAAAAATTACCAGTCTGTTGTTCCATGTCCATTTCTAACTACTGTTTCTTGACCTGCATATAGGTTTCTCAGGAGGTAGGTAAGGTTGTCTGGTATTCCCATCTCTTTAAGAATTTTCCACAACAAACTGTGGTCCATGGGGTCATATTATAGGATTCAATACATTAATGATGGAAAACTACAAAAACTCATCTCAGCTGCTTTAAAATCTTAGTATTAAGCCATCCTTGCATTCCTAAGAAAAGCATCATGTGTAATGATGTTTTAAAACATTGCTTGCCCCCCTTCTAATATGAAAAATATGTACCTCAACTGATGAAAGGCAGCATTAATCTGCAACTCATCAATTTATCACATCCCCCAATGTACATGCATGTTGCACCACTCGCCAAACACTAGTGCCCTGAGAACTCGCTGAAGGACTCTACCTTTCATTTCTGTGTGCCTGTTTCCCTCCCAGCAAAGCTCCACAAAAAGGAAATCTACATCAGCCATTTCTACTACCTTACTTGCGTTCTCCCTCAGCTCACTGATTCTGTTGACTTGAAAGTCACTCAGTCGTGTCCACCTCTTTGCAACCCCAAGGACTATACAGTCCATGGCATTCTCTAGGTCAGAATACTGGAGTGGGTAGCCTTTCCCTTCTCCAAGAGATCTTCCCAACCCAGGGATCAAACCCAGGTCTCCCGCATTGCAGGTGGATTCTTTACCAACTGAGCCACAAGGGAAGCCCAAGAATACTGGAGTAGGTTGCCTATCCCTTCTCCAGCAGATCTTCCTGACCCAGGAATTCAACCGGGGTCGCCAGCACTGCAGGTGGATTCTTTACCAACTGAGCTATCAGGGAAGCTCCTGTTGACTTGGGCCGCTCCATAACACCGTGTCCTTTTCTTCCACCATACTGTCTCACTAGGTGAGGTCACAAATTGTTGCGGCTTTACTTTACTCCTGTTAACACTTAAATTAGCATTTCCAGGCATTGCCTTTCAGTAACTGCCTACTGAAAATATCTATCTAGATGAACCAAAGGCACCTCCTATTCAACATGCCTACATATGAACTAATCATCCCTCCTCACAAAATGATGTGTTTCTTCTTCACAACAGCTTCCAGGCATCACGAAGAAATTTGGGTGTCATCCTACTCTCCCTTCTTAAAACCCAAGTTCTGTTAATCCTATCACTTAATGTATTTCTTTTCTGCTTGTGTGTATATAGCGTATACAGTCTTTTTGTTTTTCCACTGCTGCCTTAGATCAAGCTTGCAAAAATTTTCATTTGGAATGTAACAGCAGCTTCCATAGAAGAAGCCTAATAAACTCAGTAAGAAAAATCAAATAAAATACACTGGCAGTAAGAATCAACATGTAAAGAGAGATGGAGACAGATCTTATAAATATGACTCTGTTCATCGAAATTCACCTTCTTGTGGGGATTCTTCACTAATCACTGCTGACACTCATTCTCTTACATTGCCAACTTTGCCGGTTTAATTTTATTAAGGAGTGAGATGGTTTTCCTGCACATCCTAATAAATACAATCTCCACATCCATTATCATCTACCCTCTATTTTACATTCCACTCTACAATGAGTATGCTTTCTAAAATGCAGCTTTTCAATGCTCTCCACTACCTAGTTACAAAGACCTAGCTTAATAACAGACCATTCAAAACCTTTTTGCCTCTTGTTTTCCAATCACATCAAGTTACTTGTGAAACTTGAATGTGTTGTAGACTTGTCTCTTTGACTTAACACATTCTATCCCTTTGTCTGGAAAGCTTCACTCTCCTCCCTTGATTTCTTAACCTGGTAAATTCAACTCCACCTTTAAGACTTGCTCAAATACGAGTCTCACCGATGAAACTTCCTTATGCAATCTTCAAGTTTCCTATCCTCTCTCTCTCGGTTCTCAACACCTGTTCTAAATATTGTTCTATAGATGCTCTTTCAATACTCATTTAGGTGTTTATGAATAGTTTCCTCCAGCCCAATAAAACTGGCTTGTAGCCTCATCATGCCATTGAAATGTTTCTTTTTCTCTCATCATGAAAGAATTGTAAACCCAGAGACTTCCCTAGTAGTTCCAGTGGTTAAGAATCTGCCCTGCAATGCAGGGAACGTGGGTTCAATCCCTGGTCAGGGAACTAAGATCCCACAAGACACAGGACAACTAAGCCCATGTGTCATAACCACTGAGCCTGCATGCCACAACTAGAGAGCCAGCATGTTGCAACTAAAACCTGACACAGCCAAAAAACAAAAGGTGAGGAAAAAAAAAAAAAGAATTATAAATCCAACAGACATGGGAAGTCTCTGGCAGTTCAGTGGCTAGGACTGCATGCTTTCACCATCAAGGGTCCAGGTTCTCTGGCCAGGGAACTAAGATCCTGTAAGCCAGCACAGCCAAACAAAATAATATTTATTTTATTTAATCCTTCTTTTACATCTAACATCACTGACCAAATGCATCATGCTAGACCCGAGTTTGTAGAATTGAATAGATACATGACTCTTAGGTGGCACCAGTGGTAAAGAATCTGCCTGCCAACATAGGAGATGCCAGAGATGCATGTTCAATCCCTGGGTCAGGCAGATCCCCTGGAGTAGGAAATGGCAACCCACTCTAGTATACTTGCCTGGGAAATTCCACAAGAAGATCCTGGCAGGTTATAGTCCATGGGGTCACAAAGAGTTAGACATGACTGAGCATGCATGCACGTACTTATCGTTAAAACAACTCACAATCAAATGGTACTGATAGCTATCTATACATCCCAGTTGCAATAATATGGCAAATGCTGAGCAAGGGCCATATTCTATTTACCTTTGCATCCTGTGTACCTAGTGCCTAACATGGTAGTGGAGGGAATAAATGCAGGCAATTTAATACAAGTTCTTTTATGTTGTCTCCTTATTTAGCTTCACCAATCCTCTTATTTCAGGAAAAGATCATCTTTACCAAGGAGCCATTAATTCCAGTTACTTCCATGTGCTCTGGACCTTCATCTCTTATTCTCTTATTCTGTCAATCTTTCTTGTAAAGACTATAAAACTGCTTTCAAGATCCTGTCTTTTCAAGGTAACAATGGCAATTCCCTTGTCTTGCTGAACACTCACTACATCTATTTCCTAGGCTCACAAAGTACTCTTTCATTGTCATTCCAACCTGCCAGCTAATGCTCCCATCACTTCAACTGAAACTCTGCATCCTTGAAGATCACTAATACTAGAAGATCCTAACTGTAAAACCCAATACCCTGTTTTCATCCATCTGCCTCTATCTCTTTGTAGAATTTGACATTGCTGGCTACTGCTCCAAAAACACTCTCTTTCCTTGCCTTCAATAACATCACACTTTCCCAAATCCCCTTCCTTTGTCATTGCTCAGAATGAAGAGATCAATTTTCAAGCAAGCCATGAAGGAAAGAAAAGAATTTTCTCATTGATGGTTGTCTCAAGGTTTGCAATTGAATAAAGCAGTATAGGTAACAGAGTTACCACATGACCCAGCAATTCCATTCCCAGGTCGATATGAGAGAACTGAGAACATGTCCACACAGAAACTTGTCCATGAATGTTAATAGCAGCGGCATTCAAAATAGCCAAAAAATGGAAACAGTTCAAGGATCCATCATTCCCCTAATGAGCTACAGAAATCTATACCTTACTTTCTTCTCCAGCCAGGGCAAATGCAAAGACCTACTCCAGAGGAACACGCTTAGCTCATATTCAAGACTCCTGACGAAAGTACCGGAACAATGCATAGCTGATAATATTGAATTGAGTTACTTCTCACCATCAGATATTTTTTCTCCTCTTGGTCCTGGCACATTGAGATGGCGTCTTGAGGTGGAATCATATTCCAAAGTCCATCACTTCCCAAGATAATATACTTGTGCTTCTGGGGGTCAAGAGTGTGGACACTTGTGTCTGGTTCAGGTGACACCACAAACTCACCACTGAAGAAATCATAGCTCCACAAATCACCTGGGGAGCAGGAGGCAGAAAGAGCCAGAAGCATTATTTCCAAGAGAGTAGTATCCCATCAATAGATTAAAGAAGAAAATCTACATGTTCATCTCAAAAGATGCAGAATAGCATTTGATAACATTTGAAATTCATTCATGATTTTAAAAAAGAAAAATTCATAGCAAACTAGAAATTTTAAAAGTTAACTTTCTTATTAACCTGATAACAGCATCACCACTTCTCTACCAGTTCTATACGAGGGATCCTTCTCAACACAGTAAGAAAATAAAAATATATCATATATATGTATTAGAAAGGAGAAAATAAAACTATCATTACTTGCAGATTTTATTTCTATGTAGGAAATCAAAAGAAATTAGATAAATTATCAGAACAGTTAACTTAGCAAGGTTGCTAAATACCAACCCAATAAATAAAAGTCAGCAGTATCTCTATATAACAGCAAGAAATAGAAAATATAAAATTTTAAACAATTCCATTTACAACAATGAACCAAATGCAAGGTACTGAGAAGTTTAACAAAAGGTGTGCAAATCTATCATGGACAAAATTATACAATTAGATTCCAGACTATCTAAATACATGGAGAAATAAATTCTAATCAAAGATAGGAAGATCATGAGATGTTAAGTCTTCCAAAAATAACCTAGAACGTCAGTGTAATTCTAACTAAAATCCCAAAAGGATTTTTGTAGAATTTGACAAACTGATTCAAAAACGTATAGGAAGGAACTACTGTATAGCACAGGGAACTCTCCTCAATACTCTGTAATGATCTATATGAGAAAAGAATCTAAAAGTGGCTATATGTACTAATATATGTATAACTGATTCATTCTGTTGCACAGCAGAAACGAATACAACATTGCAAATCAACTGTATTTCAATAAAAATTTTTAAAAATAGATTGGAAAGTAGAAAAAATAAAACGTACAGGGAAGAGTAAATGGTCAAGATTAACTAAGATAACTGTGAAGTAAAGATAAAATGGGGAGAACCTGCTCTATAAATAGGAGTTCTAGTGGCTAACTGAAAACCTGTTAACCCCGTAGGTCAAGAGAATTTGATGTAACCCCCTACATCAAATCAGAAAGGATGAGTGCCAGTCACTTGGAAGAAAACTACAGAGATAAAAATGAGCATTTTTATGCTTTTAACCTATCTCTGGAAGCTAAAAGGTTTCAACCAGTCTTTGGAGATCAATAGTTCACCCTTTCAGTGAACCAGCAAAAGAAGATTCTTACATAGTTATCCTCTCCTTGATTAGCTCCACATAAAGCAACACCTAAAACTTCTGCCTTTCAGATCCACTAGATGCAGACTACAGAATGTTCAACATAAAAAAACTTTTAGTTGACTCTGGTCATCAACAAGATCAATAAAACTGAAATAGGGAGAAAATTTATAGAAATCATCTATTCTTTTGTGATACATAAGATAACTAAGTAGGACAATATAAACTCTTTTGCTCCCCAAAACAGGAAGGAGGGTCAGAAAGGAGAACACAAATTTCTGCCTCTTTTGTTTGTTGTGATATTCTCTGGGGAAAGACCTTAAATTAAGAGCAAAAAGTTTTCAGACAAGAAGATAAATTGTGTTTGCTGCTGATAAGCAGGTCTGACTTTTGGTAAATAAGAGGAAGTTCTCTGTCCTCTCCTTATTCAAACTTCACCATACTTTCCCATCAGAAATATGGGCCAATTCAAATATGCTCAGAGCCCAAGGAAAGAACAGCTTGAATCAACTACTCTAATCTAAAATAGCAACTCACTGCTAAACCAGCCTCTTGAAAGGGGCAATTCATTCTTCAGAGTAACAAAAGAGAACACACATGACCACTAAAAGCTAGTTATAATCCAGGCCAGCTCACAAAGACACATTCATCTCTTTATACCAGAAAAAAAAAATTCCCTGGTTGAAACTACAAAAATGAACATGGATGGAAAAACAGTTAAGATAAATATTAAAGTAGCAATTACAGAGTTCGTACATGATGTTAAAAGCCTTCAAAAGCAGTTTCTCCCCAATATTTGGAATTAATATTGCCACTCCAAGTAAAGAACATGAATTTACATAAAGCAGAATCTCTAATATGTCTAAAATTAAAATCTAGGTAAAAAAAAAATTCCAACTTTCAATCTAATGCCAACTTTACAACCTTGAAGAAGGGTCACAATTTCTCATATATAAACTAATAGTAATATCTTTATAAATTGGAAAATATTTTTAAATAAGTTATTTCACATGGCACAAAAACCAAGATACAAAAATCTCTGTTCCCATTCATGTGCTCTCTGGTTCTCCACTTAGGGAACAACTGTTGTCCTTATGTATTCTTCTAGAGTTGTCTATGGATATACATACAAGTATATATGTATACTCCTTCTACAAAATCATTCTCTCAAGCTTGCAACTCCCAAATCACTAGTCCCCAATATGCTGTTCATCTCTTTTCTTTCTCACTAAACCTCAATACATTTCCAGAAGAAAAGTACATTTCTTTTAACTTAAATTTCTGAAACTCTGGGGTTTTTTTAGATTAATTTTTTGTTTTTTGGCCACACCACACAGCATGAGAAAAGGGCTTCCCTGGTGGCCCAGCAGGTAAAGAATCTGCCTGCCAACACAAGAGACATGGGTTCGATCCCTGGGTTGGGAAGATCCCCTGGAGAAGGAAATGGCAACCCACTCCAATATTCTTGCCTGGGAAATCCCACGCACAGAGGAGCCTGGCGTCTCAAAAGAGCAACTAAACAAGTAGGCATGTGGGATCTCCATTTCCTCACCAGGGATCAAACCTGTGCCCCCTACAGTGGAAGCAAGGAGTCCTAACCACTGGATCACCAGGGAAGTCCCAAACTCTGGGTTTTGAATGGGACTACACTGAACCTATAGATCAATTTGGATAGAAATGCCACCTTAACAATATTATATCTCCCAACCTGACAACATGGTGTATCTCTTATTTAATCTGAGCATAAGGATATTCTTCTAAAGAACCACAGTCAGAAAATGTCATGCTGATTCAGAATTGTGTAATACAAAACCCATCTTCAAATTTTTCCAATTGTCTCAATAATGTCTCTGTTTTTTTGGCCACACTGCATGTCTTGCCCGACCAAGGATCAAACCTGGGCCCCCTCAGTAAAAGTGCTGAGTCCTAACCACTGGATCACCTGGGAATTTTGCAATAATTCTTTTTTTTTTTAAAGAAACATTTATTTATGGCTGCATTGGGTCTTGTCGCTGTGCAAGGGCTTTCTCTAGTTGCAGCGAGCAGGGCCTTCTCACTGCAGTGGCTTCTCTTGTTGCAGAGCAGGGGCTCTAGAGCTCTCGGGCCTCAGCGGCTACAGCGTGTGAGCTCAGCAGTTGTGGCACATGGGCTTAGTTGCTCCCCAGCATGTGGGATCTTCCCAGACCAGGGATCGAACCTGGGTCAGGCGGATTCTGAACCACTGGACCACCAGGAAAGTCCAACAACCCTTTTTTTAATGTTCAGGATCCACTCAAGGATCATTTACTGCATTTAGTTGGCATATTTTTAGCTGTTTTTAACCCAGAACAACTCTCTAGGTTTTGCGATTTTTGTCCTTCATGACACTGACAGACAAATGTCAAGTCTCCAGGCCAGCTGTTTTGCAGAATGAACCTTAATTTAGATCTGTTTGCTTGTGTTCTGCAAGATATAAAGGCTTGTGTTCAGGTTAAACTTGGTTTTGGCCGGAATATTACATCTTTCTCAGCTAATCACATTAGAAGGTACAGTGTCAGTCTGTTCCATTGGCAATGCTGAGTTTGATCATTCAGTTCAACTTCTGTCCACCAGCGCTATAAAGGTATCCCCAAGTAATCTGTAGGGTGATAGTTTAAGACTGTGTGAAATATCCTGTTCCTTACCAAAATATGCCAGGTTTTAGCATCCATTGATGATTCTTGCACAAATCACATGTTATTTTAATGGTTGTAAACTGAAAACAGAACACTAACATTTATTAGTTGTCTTTAGCTATTTATGTATTTTGGCTGCACTGGGTCTTTGTTGCTGCACACAGGCTTTCTCTAGTTGTGGCAAGTGGGTGTTAGCCTCTAGTTGCGGTGCTCGGGCTTCTCATTGTGGTGGCTTCTCTTGTTGCGGAGCCCGGGCTCAGGAGTCGTGGCGCACAGGCTTAGATGCTTTGCAACATGTCGAATCTTCCTGGACCAGGGATCGAACCTGTGCCCCTGCACTGGCAGGTGGATTCTTAACCACGGAACCACCAGGCAAGCCCCTAGTTATCTCGTCTAAAGAAAAGCTTTCCATTCTTCTCTCTACTTCTTTATAATCTTTTATATCAGTATGGACTTAGGGAGTCTCCTGCACTTCAGGTGGGCTCTTTACTACTGAGCCACCAGAGAAGTCTTCTACATGGCTTTCAGTTCAGTTCAGTTGCTCAGTCATGTCCGACTCTTTGCGACCCCATGGACTGCAGCATGTCAGGCTTCCCTGTCCATCACCAATTCCTGAAGCTTACTCAAACTCATGTCCATCCAGTCAGTGATGCCATCCAACTATCTCATCCTCTGTCGTCCCCTTCTCCTCCCACCTTCAATCTTTCCCAGCATCAAGGTCTTTTCAAATGAGTCAGTTCTTTGCATCAGGTGCCCAAAGTATTGGAGTTTCAGCTTCAGCATCAGTCCTTCCAATGAATATTGAGGACTGATTTCCTTTAGGATGGACTGGCTGGATCTCCTTGCAGTTCAAGGGACTCTCAAGAGTCTCCTCCAGCACCACAGTTCAAAAGCATCAATTCTTTGGCTCTCAGCTTTCTTTATAGTCGGACTCTCACATCCATACATGACTACTGGAAAAGCTATAGCTTTGACTAGACAGACTTTTGTTGGCAAAGTAATGTCTCTGCTTTTTAATATGCTGTCTAGGTTGGTCATAGCTTTTCTTCCAAGGAGCAGGCTTGTTTTAATTTTATGGCTTCAGTCACCATCTGCAGTGATTTTGGAGCCCTCAAAAATAAAATCTCTGTTTCCATTATTTCCCATGGCTTTACCTGAGATCAAATGAGTAGGAATCAGAATTGAACTAAGTGTTTTTATCATTGGTCTAGTGTTTGTACACCATTATATGGGCATAGAATGTTCTTCCTCTACATACTGAAGGGAGGGAGACATCGTGGCAGATGTTGCTGGTTGCCTGTTCAATGGCCATTTCCCTTTTGCTCTCATTAGGGGCACTGGAATGATACCAGATGAGGAAGAGGCCTTTCTTCTGAGTTCAGTGTGTTCTCTGCTCGCTCCTGAGGCACACTGTGGCTAGCAGGGTGCAGGACACCTAGTAGCCCTTATCCCTAGGGAATTTCAGCATCACCTCCTCACCCTCACTCCGTGAGTGGCTTCCCACGAAGAGGTTCCAAGCAACTCTTGTCTCACCTAATCCATCCTCAAAACTCAACCAAAATCATCTCTTTCAAACAGAGATGGCTGCCCAACAATGTAAATGTACTTAACATACTTGAACTGAACTGAATACTTAAAATGATTAAACTGGTAGGTTTTGTTATAGGTCTTTTGCCATAATTAAAACACACACACATACAACCTAGTTGTTTCCCTCCCTAACTGTGCAATAGTTTACTCTTGCATAACTCTTAACCGCAGCCTAGAAAAATGCAGTATTTTCTCACTTGATCAATGCCTCTCATCCTCATACCTCTGTTCTACATACCCTATTCAGAGTCCCTTATATTCGCCAGGCCTCCTCCTATCACAGAGCTGTTCACAAATCCAGTTCTTATGCCAAGAACACATTTTCTTCCTCTATTAGCTTTTCGTAATTCTTCAAACCTCAGTTTAAACATCACTTCAGTGGCTCTCCAGTTAGGTAAATTATTCCTATTTAAAGTTCTCTTTAACCGACATACAAATACTTAAGAGTTGTCATTTTTTACTTCTTTTTGTGATCACTTGATGAACGCCTCTTCCCTTCTCTAAACCATAAGCTTCCATGAGGGCAAAGACCTGTATTTGGCAAACTGTTGTTGTTGTTCAGTCACTAAGTCAGGTCTGACTCTTTGCAATCCCATGGACTGCAGCACACCAGGCTTCCCTGTCCTTCACTATCTTCTAGAGTTTTCTCAAACTCACGTCCATTGAGTCAGTGACGCTATTCAACCATCTCATCCTCTGTTGCCCCCTTCTACTCCTGACCTCAGTCATTCCCAGCAACAGGATGTCTGCACTCAAATATCTGTACAACGAATAAACGACTCACATGCAATTCCATCATGGAGACACTAGGAGGCACCTTTGCTACATTTGCACTGAAGTAAACTTTGATCATCATCAGTACAAATTTTGATAAGCAAACTTCTCTCCCAAAAAGCTAGAAGAAAAATGACTATTAACCATAAGAATGGTGCTAAATACTATAATTTTACTATGGGCCAATAAGAATTACCATGCAACAAGTTAAACTTTAGAAACAAAAGCTAGAACTTAATTTCTTATATTTTTCCCCCATGTGCCAGAATAAAGACAGGTAAAGTGATAGTAACAAAGCATTTCTTTTAGCTTAAATATTCAAATCTAAAGGATATTATCTTTTTAATGCTCTATACCTTAAACTTAATATACAGTACTGTATGTCAGTTAAATCTTAATAAAGGTATTTGAGGTGAAAATATGTGATAGAAAAATAAAATAAAGAGGAAAAGCAGAAATGATGTTTCTCATTACTGAAACAATATCATCTCTCCCATACGTCTTTTTATATGAAAAGATCCATTTATTTCCATACATTTGTTTACAAAATTATGTTAATGCAATTGTCATAGGACATTACTATAACAATTCTATTTTATCTCCTACATGGTGTTTGCACTGGTTGAGTGGATCTTTCCCATAAACTGTGATTATTTCTTCCCTTTTTAAAACAACAGTAGCAAACCCTCTCTTGGGTTTTGACTCTAACTACAGCCCCATCTCTCCTTTCCAAACTCCTAGGGAGAGTGTCTAAAACGTGTTATATCAAAATCTCCTCTTCTCACTCTTTCTTGAACCAACTCCAGTCACAACTGTGGTCTTACTATCCAACCAAAAGCTACTTTGTCAAGGTCACCAATGACTTTCACATCACCTCTCAAGTCTTTGCTTTACCTGAGCTTTCAACAGTATCTGAAATACATCTTTTTTTAATTGAGGTATAACTGACATATAAGGAAATACTTACCTTCTTTAAATACTTTATTCTCTTAGTTTTTAGGACACTCTCCTGAACTGTCTTGGATTTTACTTGTGGCTCTTTCTGTCTTGTCTTACCTCATTCCTCCATTCATGCCCCTACCTCTTAACAGTGAGAGTATCTCAGGGCTCAGTCACTGGACCTTTCCCTGTTTCTTCCCCTCCCCTTTTCTACCTACACTCAATCCCTTAAATCAGCCACAAACTGACGTCTTTAGCCTAGCTCACACTAGCTGATTCTCATAACCAGAAGCCAAATGGCTATCACCGCTTCAGTATCGGATAAGCACCTTGAAGGTAACTTGTCTGAAACTGAACTCCTGACTGCCCCCTACTAATGCACTCCAGCCTTTGCTACATCAGTTAATGGCAACTCTTCCTTTCAAGTTCCTCAGTTTGAAAAAAAGAAATCATAAAAAGGACACTCTGGATTGTTGTTCCTTCTGCCTGAATTCTCATGCCCCAGTCACCCACAGGCCTCCATGCCCTCATCTCTTCCCTCCAGTGTCATCTCTTCAGACCTCCTCTGACCATTCCATTTAAAATTGTAACTCCCACCTCCCACAATGTTTCCTGCTTCATCTTTCATGTCAGCACTTTTCACTGTATATCACAATATTTATTCTACTTATTTATTTTAGTTTATCATGTTTCCCCCTACTAGAAAGTAAGATCCATGGGTCAAGAAATCTTCACCTGTTTCGTTCACTGCAGAATCCTCAAAACTTAGAGCAGTACCTGTAACATAGCAGGCATTGAGAACTACACACATTCTTTCTTTCTCTAGATAGTAAACAAAAGTTGAAACTAAGCTAAGAGAAAAAAAATCACATCACTCAAGATCTCTTCAAATACACACTAATCTATTAATTTTGTATGATTAATCTATCCTGCAGAAAAACCCATCTAATGGTATTATTCAGCCTCCACCTCCCCACCCTTGTTGTTCATTTGCCCGGTTGTGTTCGACTCTTTGTGACCCTATGGACTGCAGAAAGCCAGGCCTCTCTGTCCCTCACCATCTCCTGAAGTTTTCTCAATTACATGTCCATTGCATCGGTGATGCCATCCGGCAATCTCATCCTCTGACACCCCCTTTTTCTTCTGCCCTCAATCTTTCCCAGCATCAGGGACTTTTCCAGTGAGTCGGCTATTCACATCAGATGACCAAAATACGGGAGCTTCAGCTTTAGCATCAGTCCCTCCAACGAATATCCAGGGTTAATTTCCCTTAAGGTTGACTGATTTGATCTCCTTGCTGTCCAAGGGACTTTCAGGAGTCCTCGAGCACCACAGTTTGAAGACATCAACTCTTTGGCATTCTGCCTTCTTTACGGTCCAGCTCTCTCAACCCTAGGTGACCACTGGGAAGACCATAGTCTTGACCATACCAACTTTTCTCAGCAAAGTAATGTCTCTGCTTTTCAACACACTGTCTAGGTTTGTCATAGCTATCCTGTCAAGAAGCAATCATCTTCTGATTTCACAGCTGCAGTCACCATCCGCAGTGATCTTAGAGCCCAAGAAAAGGAAATCTGTCACTACTTCTACCTTTCGCCCCTCTATTTGCCATGAAGTAATGGGGCCGCATGCCATGATCTTAGTTTCTTTAATATTTAATTTTAAGCCAGCTTTTTCACTCTCCTCCTTCACCCTCAAGAGGCTCTTTGGTTCCTCTTCACTTTCTGCCATTTCCCCACCCTTACACCATCCCAATAAAAACCAACGGAGTATGTAATAGAGAAACTTGACTTAGTAGCAGTTCATAAGAGAAATATCTAGAGATCTGAGCTTAATAAGCCAACTAACGTGAAAAGATTACTAAAAGCTAATGACAGTCATGGTTCTAAAACTTCATTATTACAAGTACAATGCTCAGGGAGTAGGAAATACATATTTCCACTGTACTTCAAGCTGATCAGACCACATCTTGCAGTGACCTCAATTCTGGAATCACATTTATTGAGGGAAACACCTAGAGGAATAGGATAAGACTAATGAAAGGTCTGAAATTAGCCTCCAGAAACATGCTAGCCAATTCTGAATAGGTAAATATGACTGTCATCATGCAGAAAGAAAAGGTAAGTACGCTGCCCTGTCTGAAAGATTCATGGAGACAGATTTTAACTCATAGAACTGTCTAATAATGCAACAATTTGTACTTAAAAACATAAAGATTACTGAAGATATTCATGTGTGCTGAATTACTTATCTGAATTACTCCAGCACTGTATCTGAACAGAGCAGGAATGTTAGAAATAGGAACACCAGTTGGTTTTTCTGCTCTTTTTGCTGCTCCTTCACCTGCTCCTTCTCCTCCTCTCTATAATCACTTAAGGGTTTCAAGGCTTACGTGAAAAGCAAGGCGCACACACACACTTCACATATACCAGATAAACTGGCATCTGCTTTTCTAAACTGAAGTTCACTTTACTTTTGAACCTGGAGTAAGACCTTGCCTTCAGTCTATGTTGAGTTCCCCACGAAACTCCCCTCTGTTCTTCAGTAATATTAATTCTTTGCCTCCCATGCCCTTGGGAGCTCACTAATGCTACAAATGGCAATAGTTAACTTGAAATTTACCATCTACCTGAAAAGTAAATAGAAGCTGACGATCACTTTCCCCCCTCTTTTTTCCTTGCTAACAATTGGAGGGTCAATTATATCACATATATACTATGAGTGAATGGCCTGGGTAACTAGGACAAAAATGTATAAAATAGGTGAAATGCTTAGAAACTGCTACAGGCCCCCAAAGTGGCACCCTGACCTCCAACGTTATTACCCTATAATTTTAGCCATTATGATCCTTTAAAAACAAAGTGGATCATGTCACTGCCCTACTTTGAGTGAGTGAAGTCGCTCAGTCGTGTCCAACTCTTTGAGACCCCCTAGACTGTAGCCCACCAGGCTCCTCCATCCATGGGATTCTCCAGGCAAGAATACTGGAGTGGGTTGCCATTTCCTTCTCGAGGAGATCTTCCCCACCCAGGGATTGAACCCGGGTCTCCCGCATTGGAGGCAGACACTTTAACCTCTGAGCCACCAGGGAACCCAACTTTAGTAAACAACAATAATAACAACAACATTTATAGAGCATTTACTATGTGCCAGGCACTATTTTAAGCACTTTGCATGTGTTAAGTTACCAATACCCACAACAGTATGAAGAAGGCCCCACTTTACAGCTGAAAAAACTGTCACAATATATTAAGTAATTTGCTCAAGTCTGTACAGTAAATGACAACACTGGGACTGGAACCTAGTAACTGTGGCTCCACAGTCTACCTCTTAACCACCGGGGTTTATTTTCTCTCCTACTCTTCAATCCCTTCCCAAGATCATTTAAAAAAAAATTCCTTATCATGCTCTAAAAAGCCTTGCAGGATTTAGTCCTTGCCTACCACCCACAATGTCTTCATCACACTTCTTACCTCAGTCTGTACCACCCTTCTTAATGAGGCAAGCGTCCTCATTTCCACCCTCATTTTAAATCTCTACCTTCTCTCTCTCAATAAAGATGAGGAGTCCTTTCCTTCCAGCGTTAGGGTTCTTTGCATACAAACGACAATTTGCAGCTCAGGTTAACTTAGGTCAGGGTACTTCCAAACAATTAGGCAGGAAAACCCAATCACGTCAATGAGCACTGCCAAAGGAAGTAAATTATCACCTGGATGTATTCATTCCAACCAGGTTTCTTGGTTTCAAATTTTGATCCTTACTGGATGCACAATTCAAAATCATGGAACAGGGAATCTAACTGATCCAGTTGGGGTCATATGCCTGAACATTTATGTTTTACAAAAGGCCCCTGAATAGGAATGTCTAAACTAAGACTGCACAGAGTAGGAGAGATACAGTTTCCCAAAAGGGAGTCAGGACATTATTTAGTAGGAAAAAAGAATATGTGCCAAACAACCCCCGCCTCGATTCCTCCCAAATCAAATGTCCACCAATGGCCTAATGGCCTCTGCAAGTGTTATGCCTTTGCTTTGACTTGGCTCCTTTTCCTCCTTCAGGTCTTATTCAAATACCACTTTTTAAAAGAATCTTCCTTAATCATCCTTTCCAAAGTACTTTTCCTGGCCACCCACTATCCCTCCCACCAACTACTGGCATATCATATTGCTTAATTCCTTGTTGATACTTTTTAAAAGAATTTTCTCATTTCTTTGCTTATTATCAATTCTCCCCACTACATTATAGGGTCCATGAAGGTTGGGACTACATGTATTTGATCAACTACCAAAGCTGAACAAGCAAATGAGATAATATTACCCTTTAGCTTAATACCCTTTAATGTTTCCCAGTAACCTTAGTTTAGAAGAAAAATATCTAATGTTTACATTTGCCTCAATTAACTCCCAACTTTTGATAATTCCTAGAACATGCCAAGCTCTTTCCCAATTCAGGATCCATGCCTACAATATTCTTCAACAGGCTCTTCACAACAATACCTGATTATCAGCCATCACATCTCAGCTAAAATAACACTTCCTAAAAGGAGCATTTCCATCACACTACCTGAGATAGATTTTCCCTTCTAAATTATTCTTTATCACAGCAACCCTCTGATTTCTTTCTTTCTTTCATATTTCCTAATCTGTAATTATTTCATGTACAAGCTTCAGTTCACTTTAGTCGCTCAGTCGTGTCCAACTCTTTGCCACCCCATGGACTGCAACATGCTAGGCTTCCCTGTCCATCACCAACTCCCGGAGCTTACTCAAACTCATGTCTATTGAGTCAGTGATACCATCCAACCATCTCATTCTCTGTCATTCCCTTCTCTTCCTGCCTTCCGTCTTTCCTGGCATCAGGGTCTTTTCTAGTGAGCCAGTTCTTCACATCAGGTGGCCAAAGTATTGCAGTTTCAGCTTCAGCATCAGTCCTTCCAATGAATATTCAGGACTGATTTCCTTTATGATGGACTGGTTGGATCTCCTTGCAGTCCAAGGGACTCTCAAGAGTCTTCTCCAACACCACAGTTCAAAAGCATCAATTCTTTGGCACCCAGCTTTCTTTACAGTCCAACTCTCACATCCATACGTGACTACCGGAAAAACCATAGCTTTGACTAGACAGACCTTTGTTGGCAAAGTAATGTCTCTGCTTTTAATATGCTGTCTAGGTTGGTCGTAGCTTTTCTTCCATGGAGCAAGCATGTTTTAATTTCATGGCTACAGTCACCATCTGCAGTGATTTTGGAGCTCAAAAAATCAAGTCAGTCACTATTTACAGTACAGTGTACAAGCTTACCTTTTACAATGTACACGCTTACCTTTTAAAAAACCTGAAATATAATTGACCTGCAATATTATACTAGGTTCTGGACAGGTTTACTTCCTTATCACCCATCTCCCCAACAACTTATTCTTGCTCCCTGAGGGCAGAGTGTACCTGTATCATCACTCCAAACCCTAATACAGTACCGGGAGCCAAGTCAGTGCTCAAGTGTCTTTAGAGGAAGAAGGAGAGAAGGAAAAAAGTGGTGTTTCTAAGAGAAATTTTCTTTAAAAGAAAACTAGTACATCCAAAGAAGAAGGCAATGGCACCGCACTCCAGTACTCTTGCCTGGAGAATCCCAGGGACGGCGGAGCCTGGTGGGCTGCCATCTGTGGGGTCGCACAGAGTCGGACACGACTGAAGTGACTTAGCAGCAGCAGCAGCAGTACATCCAAAGTAAGATATTTCTATAGTTACAGTCCTCTAGCCTTCCTTCCAAACCAAGATAGAATAGGAAATAAGTATGTTAATTTTGTCACAATTTACAGACTAGAGATCTCTTCAAGAAAATTAGAGATACCAAAGGAACATTTCATGCAAAGATAGGTTCGATAAAGGACAGAAATGGTATTGACCTAACAGAAGCAGAAGATATTAAGAAGAGGTGGCAAGAATACACAGAAGAACTGTACAAAAAGGATCTTCACGACCCAGATAATCGCAATGGTGTGATCACTCACCTAGAGCCAGACATCCTGGAATGTGAAGTGAAGTGGGCCTTAGAAAGCATCACTACGAACAAAGCTAGTGGAGGTGATGGAATTCCAGGTGAGCTATTTCAAATCCTCAAAGGTGATGCTGTGAAAAGTGCTGCACTCGACATGCCAGCAAATTTGGAAAACTCAGCAGTGGCCACAGGACTGGAAAAGGTCAGTTTTCGTTCCAATCCCAAAGAAAGGCAATGCCAAAGAATGCTCAAACTACCACACAATTGCACTCATCTCACATGCTAGTAAAGTAATGCTCAAAATTCTCCAAGCCAGGCTTCAGCAATACGTGAACCGTGAACTTCCAGATGTTCAAGCTGGTTTTAGAAAAGGCAGAGGAACCAGAGATCAAATTGCCAACATCTGCTGGATCATCGAAAAAGCAAGAGAGTTCCAGAAAAACATCTATTTCTGCTTTATTGACTATGCCAAAGCCTTTGACTGTGTGGATCACAATAAACTGTGGAAAATTCTGAAAGAGATGGGAATGCCAGACCATCTGACCTGTCTCTTGAGAAACCTGTATGCAGGTCAGGAAGCAACAGTTAGAACTGGTCATGGAACAACAGACTGGTTCCAAATAGGAAAAGGAGTACGTCAAGGCTGTATATTGTCACCCTGCTTATTTAACTTATATGCAGAGTACATCATGAGAAACGCTGGGCTGGAAGAAGCACAAGCTGGAATCAAGATTGCCGGGAGAAATATCAATAACCTCAGATATGCAGATGACACCACCCTTATGGCAGAAAGTGAAGAACTAAAGAGCCTCTTGATGAAAGTGAAAGAGGAGAGTGAAAAAGTTGGCTTAAAGCTCAATGTTCAGAAAACTAAGATCATGGCATCTGGTCCCATCACTTCATGGGAAATAGATGGGGAAACAGTGGAAACAGTGTCAGACTTTATTTTTTGGGCTCCAAAATCACTGCTGATGGTGATTGCAGCCATGAAATTAAAAGACACTTACTCCTTGGAAGGAAGGTTATGGCCAACCTAGATAGCATATTTAAAAGCAGAGACATTACTTTGCCAACAAAGGTCCGTCTAGTCAAGGCTATGGCTTTCCCAGTGATCATGTATGGATGTGAGAGTTGGACGGTGAAGAAAGCTGAGCGCCGCAGAATTGATGCTTTTGAACTGTGGTGTTGGAGAAGACTCTTGAGAGTCCCTTGGACTGCAAGGAGATCCAATCAATCCATCCTAAAGGAGATCAATCCTGGGTGTTCATTGGAAGGACTGATGTTGAAGCTGAAACTCCAATAATTTTGGCCACCTCATGCGATGAGTTTACTCATTGGAAAAGACTCTAATGCTGGGTAGGATTGGGGGCAGGAGGAGAAGGAGACGACAGAGGATGAGATGGTTGGATGGCATCACCGACTCAATGGACATGGGTTTGGGTAGACTTGGGGAGTTGGTGATGGACAGAGAGGCCTGGCGTGCTGCAATTCATGGGGTCACAAAGAGTCGGACACGACTGAGTGACTGAACTGAACTGAAGTTTGCTAGCTAATGAAAAAGGAAAAAGAGCTTTGAAGTCTCTTAAGAGAAATTCGAAGGGCTGAAGCAGGAAAGGACATTTAGAAATAATTTTAAGGCTAACATCAAGCTAGGCATACATTTACTTCCTTAGGAATAAATGTAAACTATCAGAACATTGAACACAATTCAGGATCAAAGAGCAAATGGCACTGAAATCCATACTTTAACCTTCCCCTCAATTAGGTTTTCTATCATTTACTACAGTATCATATTTATACACTCAGTATGTGCCAAATGAGGGTTTAACTCTCAGTCTTGTCTTTTATTTTACCACCATACGCTGCAGAACATCCAAGATGGTTTCACCAAACAGAAGTCCTACTTACCAAGTGCTCTGGCTACTGCCAGAAAGGGAATCTGGTCAATGACCGTGCTCCTCCTCACAGGTCCACTGTGAGTGAGCCGAGGCCGTTTCCAAACCACACGGTTCACCCCAGACTTGTTCATCACACTGAAAGAGAAGAGTTCACAGAAATACACTAAGTGATCACAATATACCAACTCAAGTAGTTTCACATGTTAAATAACTATTACAATCAGATTATATTATCACAAAATAATGACTCATCTGCTTTAGACACAAAGATGCATAAACCAAAGTTCCTGTTCGTAAGGCATAGACAAAATAGGGTAGATGAAGATGAGAATTTGGAGATTATTCAGGGAGCACAGAGGAAGAGAAATGAGTAGACAGCATGTATATAAGCAAGATAATTTGATAACTGAGAAAACTGAGGGGAGGAAGAAGTGTTTATAAAAGAAGAGGGAATACACAAAAGAAGTCGAAGAGGTTGTCTAGTTTTTGAAGGATATAAGGGTATTGAAAACAGAACTTCAGTTTTAGTATTTTTGATGTGAGGAATTAATAAGAAATGCCTCAGTAGAAATATCTATGTATTTAGATACTTCTATATTTAGAAATGTGAGACTAGACCTTGGAAACAGATCAACTGTAGAGAGAGAGAGATCTGGAAGTAGAACAAGAAAACTCTCCTAGAAATTTGGTGTAGGAGCAAGAGAAATCTGTAATTAATACACAGAGTAGTTAGTACACTCCAGGGTGCCTAACATACTGAAATATGGTCAAATATTTCAGCAAAGAAGTAATACTAAAAACACAGTGGAGATGGTCTCTCAATCTATGCCCAAATGACTGAAATGGGAAACTGGCCCTTAAATCAATTTAACCATAATCTGCCTGGAATTAAAAAAATAAATAAAAGAAAAATGTTTCCCTGAACGGTTTAAAAAAGTTGAGGGGAAGAGTGGCAAAGAGCATTTCCAAGAACAAATACTAGCTTGCCTGATGTCAGGTTTACCTGACAGATACATGCACAAGACCGGAGTCCTTACTCTCAAAGATAGATGACGTTAAGGTTATCAAATTAAGTCTTCACACTTAGGTCCCACGTGCACACTGACACCCTCTGATTTTCTGAAATTTCTGAAATTTCAGTCTGAAAAGTCTGAAATTTCATTTCTTCTACGGCAGGTCAGCTGACAATCATCTGTGGTCTTCTTGTCAAGTTACTATTCTCCTTATTAATGAGTACTATGACATCCTGATGTATATGTGAGTCTCAACAGTTTATACTATGTTGACTGTGAGTAGCATGACTCTGTCCCCCTAAACTTGATGAACTCAGAAACTAAACTGGCTTCCGGATACACAAAGCAGAAGACGGGACAGATAATGGCGACCATCTCCACAGGAATGTCGCCAAGAAATGCTGTGGATGTCAGCAGCAGCCAGCCAGTTCACCTCCATCGCTTTTCTACTTCTGCTCTAACTTCAAAGGAATGAAGATACTAGAGAAGAGGTAACAAATGGAATAAAAGGTCAAACAGACACAAGGCATAAATATTTATAAATGAGAAAAAAAATCTTCCTCTGAGTCCAGAAAAACATAAATACAGCCTCAACCATCTTTCTAAAGTAGAAAACAAGCCTCATGAGACAAGGGCAGGCCAGGAGCCTTAAGCAGCCCTCTCACCAGACTTCCTGCAGTGATGGAAACGTTCACTCTGCACATTCTAACATGTAGCAGCCACCAGTCATGACCAGCTACTGAGCTCTGTCAATCTGGCTAGGGCAAATGAGGAACTGAATTTTTAATTTAACTTTAATTAATTTATATTTAAGTTCCAACAGTTCAAACATGGGGCTACAATAACCAGACAGAACAGGAGGGGAATGAAACAAGTAAAGAACATGGTAGAAAATTTGGTCAATGTTAACACAAAGGAGAAATTCAAGAGAGTTGCTCATTTACTCTCCCTTTTGAGAATTAATTTGTAATGCTGAAAGCAACATTGTTCTAGGTCATAGTAAGAGTCAGCCAAGGCGGTTACCTTTTTTTTTTTTTGAGGCTGGAATTGCTTTTATGGGGGCGAGCGCGGCAGGCACGCCGTGGTCAGGTGAATGTTCCGCCCTCGCAGGCAGTGAAGCCGGGTGCCTCCACGCGCCACCTCCCCCGGAGAGGGGAACAGGCGACGCTCAGTCCGAGGGCGGAGGCGGGGGGGGCGGAGCCGCCAGGGCCCGGGCGAGGGAGCAGGGCGAGGGAGCAGGGCGAGGGAGCAGGAGCGGCAGCACCAGCTGGACCGCCCTGGCGGCGTCCCGGGCCCACTCGGGGGCTGAGGCTCCCTGGGAGAGGCAGGCAGCACCCTGGGGAGGGGAGCCCCGCAGGCCTTGGGGAGGCAGAAGCCTACGGGGGCCCCGCCGTACCTGGCTGGCACGCCTGATTGCTGGGCAGTGTCGAGCCTTTCACCAGGAGGGTCTGTCTCCCACCCCAGGTCTGCGTCCTTGGGGCCTGGAGTGCGAACGGGGACACAGTAGGCACTTACTAGGGAGCTGAGGCTGGAGGGCTGAAGCCAGGGGCCTGGGGTCTGGGGGCCTGGCCTGGGCCGGCTGGGTCTGCTCGGGGACCTCGCCCTCCCGTGGGGAAGGGGCTTCCTGAGCAGCCTAGGAGACAGGGACTCGCTGGCACCCCCACATAGCGAGCGGGTCGGTCCTGGAGACACAGAGGCGCTGGTCCCGACGGCCCTGCTGCTGCGTACTCCGTCCCCTGCCCAGGCAGGTCGGACTGGGGCTGGTCTGTGGGGCTGGGGGAACGTCGCCCAAAAGGAAGCCCCTGGGGAGATGGAGGGCTGAGTTGGGGGGTGGTTACTTTTTATTTTATTCTTTCTTCAAAGCTGACCCTCAAAAAGCAAGCAGTAAAGACTAAATCTACCGTTCATGGACTTCCCCTGGCAGTCCAATGGTTAAGACTCTGCTCTTCCGATGCAGGAGCCTGGGTTCTATCCCTGGTCGGGATCTAATATCCCCCAGGCTCTGTGGCGTGACCAAAAAAAAAAAAAAGAGAGAGAGAGAGAGAAAAAGACAAAAAGTGTTTGTTGCTGTCCAAATCTTTGCTAATATCCAACCAAAATACCATTCACAAGAAACTATGAAACACAAGAGTTACACGAAAAGAGATACCAACATTCTGCCTTCCTTTATGCCCTATCGCTCTTTCCTAAACCCGCTCCCTAAAAAGTAAGGCTGCGAGCGTGCCATGCTCAGTCACTTCAGTCGTGTCCAACCCTGCAACCCTACGGACTATAGTCCGCCAGGCTCCTCTGTCCGTGGGATTCTCCAGGCAAGAATAATGGAGTGGGTTGCCATGGCCTCCTCCAGGGGCTCTTCCATACCCAGGGATCAAACCTGCATCTCTTACACTTCCTGCATTGGCAGGCAGATTCTTTACCACTGGGCCACCAGGGAAGCCCCAAAGTAAGACTTAACATTAAGTAATTACAGTAGCTACCTACATTGCTTTCAACATAACACTCCTAGGCGCTCTCTTCACACTTAATATTCAAAGTTACGATGGTCTCTGTGTATAAACACCGCCAGAGGAACAAATGACCAAACAAGGGCAGTGGCTAGAACAAAGTTTTACATTCAGTATCAAAAACCCAAAGCAGTGTTGTAAAAGATGCTGTTTCTCTTGCACTTCCTGCCATTGTCCTGTGCGATTAAAAGGCATACACAAAGGATCAGCCTGATAGCAGGGGCTGACTGAGAAGCAACAGAAGGCTGGGAAAACAGAGCACTGGCCAGTTGCCTAGGGTGAGGACAGAAGGAAAGGAGGAAATAACTTATAACAAAACAGCTTAATTTGTGCAAAAAGACACCTGCTCTCAAATGGCAAAGAGCTCGTCCAGCTGTCCAGATGGTATTTTAAGTAACAGCACAAAAACCATAAACTCAAAGAAAAAATTAAATACAAATACATAATTTAAAATTTCATAGAAAAAAATAAAGAATAGTGAAGAAAAAGATTTTTTACAAGACTAATGAGAGGAATCAGGCCTACCAATATTAAAAATTATAATAAAGCCTCGATTTTAAAAAAGTATGGTACTGGTATTTAAGAATGCCCAGAAAATGGCCCAAATGTTGGGTGGGCCAAAAAGTTCGTTCAGGTTCTGCCATAACATCATATGGGAAAACCTGAAAGAACTATTTTTTTTTGGCCAGCCCAATATATATGATTGCAAAGCTCACTTTGCATAACTACCAGTAATGGTTTCAGATACATACTGACCTTCACACTTATAGGACCTAATAAACTATAGCATGAAACCAGGTTCACTTAACTTTGTAGGATACAGGACAGGAAACACAGTTTGCCAGAACTGCAGCTCCAGCAGTGCTGCCTTCAGCAGTGATCCTTACATAAATCCAGGAGCCAATTTCCAGCCAACACAAGTGAGCTTTGTAGGCCATAGGAATCTGTGTCTTAAGAGCCCCTGACTTCCTGGTCCCCACAGACGTCCAACTGCATGTACACAGGGCAACCAAGGTCTCTGCTTTCCAAGAGAAATCTGTGGTCCATAGAAATCTTTCCTATCCACCTGCAGTTCCATTTGAGGATCCTTCTACAATGAGCAATGTTGCCTTGTAACAGAGTTGACATTCCATATTTATCTTAACCAGGGAAAGAGTGCTGGAAGAGGATAAACTCCAGGTCATCTTCCCACTATAGAACGGTTTTATGCCTGGTAAGCCTTCTAATCAGCAAGGAATGGCTGTGGAATTGTTCAAGTGGCTACTGACGGCAAGTTAGAAAAAAAATATTAACTTAAATCCCTACTACACAACTTTAAAATTCCAGAGCTATAAGATTAAAATGCAGATGACAAAACCATACATATACTAGAAAAGTGGCTCTTGAAATATGGTTCAGGGACCCCCCCCCCGGGAGTTCCCCAGACAATTTCAGGGGATCTACAAGGTCAAAATTATTTTCCTAATAATACTAAGACCGTGTGCATACAGTGTTTTTCAACAGCTCTAGAACTTGATTATTGTATGATAAAAGATGTCAATATTTGGATGATCTGCATAACCTGGCTAACCAATATTTTACAAATGACCAATACCTAAGTTTCAAAATCATGCACAGGGGCTATATACTTTATGATTCCAACTATGTGGCACTCTGGAAAAGGTAAAACTATGAAGATAATAAAAAGACCAGTGGTTGCCAGGAATAGAAAGGGAAGAAGGGGAAAGGAGGCAGAGTACAGAAGATTCCTAGGACAGTGAAACTATTGGGTATGAAACTATAAAGGTAGACACCGGTCATTACACATCTGTCAAACCCTAGAATGTACAACACCAAAAGCAACCCAAATGTAAACTATTGACTTCGAATGATAATGATGTGTCAATGTAGGGTCATCAATGGTAATAAATGAACCACTCTGGGGAAGAGAGCTGATAGTGGAAGAGACCAGTCACACAGAGGAGGCAGGGACTCCTGCACTTTCTGCTCAATTTTGCTATGAATCTAAAACTGCTCAAAAAATAAAAGTCTACTAAAAAGATCATGCATGGATAAAGATATTATTTAACCAATGGCTCTTAACTGATAAACCAATGGCTCTCAATGAAAGAATATAAAAAAGTTACTGATAAGATTTCAGACACATTATCAACCTTTAAGAAATTCCCTCTTCATGAATTTTAGAACAGTGTTAAAGAAAAATACCCCCAAAATATGAAAAATATGAAAAAGCTTTGAAAACAGTCTCCCTTTTCCACCTATATATCTATGTAAAATCTGATTTTACTTTAGATACTGCAACCAAAATACCTTATCACAAAAGTCTGAATGCAGAAGCAAATGTAAGAATCTAGCTCTCCCTACTGAGCCAGACAAGAAAGAGACTTACAAAATTGTAAAACAGTGCCAATCCTCTCAAATGTTTGTTTTGGGGAAACAGCTATTTTTTCATAAAAAAAAAGTTCTTATGTTAACACACAATGAGCTTAATATTGCTATTTCCCAATAAATTAACAAATATTTGAAAACATCTCCATTTTAATTCCTAATATTGTTAAGTCAATACATCTGACCCATATAAACAAAAAAGCTCTTTGAGGGCCCCAATTTTTAAGAATGTAAAGTGTTCCTAAAGTATTCATAACTGTTGTATGAGAAGAAAATATAGAAGACTTTTTAACAACCTCTGAGTGAAGGAATTATATATATGGCACAAAAATCAAAAGTCATAACGGTAGACACTGATAAATTTAACTACATTAAAATAAACTTCCACATGGAAAAAAAATTCCAGGAAGCAGAATCAAAAGACAAACTGTGAAAACAACATCTGAAATTCATCACATAATTAGTTTAATTTCTCTAATGTATATGTGGCTCCTATACATTAATACAAAAAGAAGGCTGACTACTCTCCCCCATAAATGAACCAAGATGATACACAAAAACACACAGAAGAGGAAGTCTATATGGCTTTCCAACAAGTAAAAAAAAATTCAACTTTTCTCAAGATAAATTCAAATGAAAACATCACCAAGATGACTTTTTTTTTAACCTACAACTGGTGATGGTCAAAAAGTTCTATAATTATGTTGTCAGGGTCATTCACATATATTGCTGATAGAAATATAAACTGGTACAACCTCCATGGAGACAAATAGTTACCAATGTAATTTTATATCCTGCTTATTGTGACCAACAAGCATTCTTCCTATATTATTTAAAATTCCTGGCAGGGGACAAGGGGAATTGGTCAAAGGTACAAATTTCCAGTTATAAGATAAGTAAGTACTATGGATGTAATGTACCACATGATGACTATAGTGAACACTGCTATATGATACACAGGAAAGTTGTTATGACAATAAAGCCTAAGGGTTCTCATCACAAAGAGAAACTTTTTTCCCTTTACTTTTTCTCTCTTTTTAAAAATTGTATCTATATGAGAAGATGGAGATTAGCTGAACCTATTGTGGTAATATTTCACAATATAATTAAACCGAACCATCATGTAGTACGTCTTAAATCTACACAATGACATGTCAATTACCTCTCAGCAAAACAGGCAAAAAAATGGTATTTTTTAAAAAAATTCCTCGTATGTATTGGAGGTCATTATACTAGTCTACCTTTACTTTTTTGTCTGTTTGTTCTGGCCGTGCCATGCAATTTGCAGGATCTTAGTTCCCTGAGGAGGCATTGAACCTAGGCCCTCAGCAGTGAAAGTTCAGTCTTAACTACTGAACCACCAGGGAATTCCCTGACCTTTACTTTAACATTTGAAAATTTTCAAAATACCATCATTTTTAAAAATTTTGTTCACATCATATCCACTGTTATGAATATAATTAAATGTAATTAACCATTTTCCAGATGTTGGGCCTTCAAGCTATTTTCAGCTAAATTAATAGTCAATAAACACTGCTGCAATCAATAACTCTATTTAGACATTTTGGTCCACATTTCATATTTCTTCTTTAGAGGAGATTCCTGAAATTACTCAGCCTATATACATTTAAAGTTAGTGGTATGTTGTATTTTGTATAGGTCATACCAATATATAATCCTAGCAATAGGATACCCATTACAATTAAAATATTGATAACTCAATGACAAAAAATAGAACATTACTTCAATGTTAAATATTTTTTCAAATGTTTCTACTACTGTTTTTAATTTTTCCTGTCATTCAAACTTCTCCTTTATGCCATCTGAAGGTGGCAGACTTTTACTGTTTCTCTTACTGATCTTTTGAACTCTTGGTAGTTTAAGGATGTTAATTCTTTCCTTCAGCTTATTATTTCTCTGAAAAAAACTTTTTTCATTTAATAAAAACAAGAATGGAGAAAAAAGTAACAATATTATGGTAAGACTTGAGTTAAATGATTATTTAGAAAACACTGGATTCTGTTTAATTTGCCTCAGATCCTTGATTTTTAAAAAATCAGTATTGGAATGATTATTAAATTTTCTTACATTATTTCTTCCTCTGCTTTTTAGAATAACCTTGCATTTTAGTTTGTATCATAAAAACACTATGCTTAAGTCAAATTTACTTCAGAGTTTACAAACTGTCTCAAAACACACTGAGAACATAACACAGAGGTTTGTCGCATACATGACTTAGAAATCAAAGGGGAAAACTGAAGGCTAATTCTAACAAAATTCTATTCCCCAAAATAGATTCAAATTGTTCTATTCTGGAACTCTGAGGGCTGCTTTGTCCACATTCTGAAGGGCATGCTGATTAGTGTTTATACAAAAGGCTTTAAATAAATCCCTGTATGTTTTGTTACTTGAGTGCCATTAAGATATTATTTCCCTTTGGAGCCATTTATCAGAAATAAATCAGTCAATTCAAAATAATAAAATAAATATGAATATACACGGATACTTTACCAGGCAAGCTAAAAATCTATAACTTCATTAAAAGGGAGAAGTAGGTCAATCTGGTAAGTAAAGCAGAAAAGGACTAAATAGAACCAAGAGAGGAAACAGAGCAGGACAATAATTACCTCCCACCAAGTCCTTCGATTCGTTCTCTTTCCTTGGGAAGTTCTGGCTTATGGTCCTGTGTCACCTCCACAGCTCGGATAAAATCATCCTTGGGGTCATCCTGAATTCCAAGAACCACCCCTGAGTCACCCACATGAGCAACATACATCTTCAAGCCTCGGATGATGACCACACTGGCAGTTGTCCCTGATGTGCTGGGAAGACCTGTCATAGTCTTTGGCCATTCTGCTGTAATAGAAAAGAAAAATTTTACTTTCAGGTGTATATATAACTACTGAGGCAGAATAAAAACAGCAACTTATGTTGAATTAGCATGTTAAAATCTGAATTAGCACACAAAAATATTTAAGAAACATATTTTGAAAGCTATTAAAGAAGGCCTTGGGTTAATCCCTTCATTCTTACATTAATAAATTAATTTTATAGATAATGCAATTATATTGTGACCATCAAGGCAATCTTAGGAGAAAAATGTTACATCATAGGTTTAGTAATTCCACGTAAGTCTTAGTCTTAACTACATTTAGTAGCAAGGATATGTTAAAATTTTTGATACCATACTGGCAGCAGCTTATCATCTCTTTATATTAATTTTCTTCACAAAGATTTTCAGAAAAAGTTACTTGATTTGTTTTTAAAATAACTCTGCTGAATATTCATAACCTAATAAATAACACTTACCAAGCACCTACTGGATACCACTTCCTAAGAGCTTTACCTATGCTAAGAGCTTTACCTATATTACCTAATAGATACTAACAATAAGCTAAGATCAGTTCCATTATTTTCATTTTGCAGATGAAGAAACCAAAACTTTGGTTAAGAACATTGCTCAAAATAACTCAAGTATTTTAAGCAGCAAAGATCCCATGTATCTAATTCCAAAACCTATACTGATTATATTCACTATCATTTAAAACTTCTGAAATATTGTTTGAAATGAAGCAAGGATATGTTAAAATTTTTGATACCATACTGGCAGCAGCTTATCATCTCTTTATATTAATTTTCTTCAAAAAGATTTTCAGAAAAAGTTACCTGATTTGTTTTTAAAATAACTCGTTTTAAAATAAGTCGTTCAGTCGTGCCCGACTCTTTGTAACCCCATGGACTGCAGCCCACCAGACTCATCTGTCCACAGGATTTTCCAAGCAAGGATACTGGAGTGGGTTGCCATTTCCTTCTCCAGGGGATCGTCCCAACCCAGGGATCGAACCCGGGTCTCCTGCACTACAGGCAGATTTTTTACAGACTGAGCTATAAGCATGAAATATTCTATAACATTAAACAAATCACAGTTCAAGATAGCAAACAAAGTCTGAACAGTGACATATTTTCCCCACAAAATCCTATTGAAAGGACAGGTTACAAATATTATAAAAAGTCCTGAAACACAGTCATAAAACACAGAGAAGGGTCATAAGAAAATCTGAGGAATTCCTGAAATTTTAAACAAATGGAATTGTATTGAAGGGAAAAGTTCAGAATGCAAAATTTGTAATTCAACATGAGGAAAAAGCAGTCAGTAAAGAAGGCAGTACATCAGTATTCCCTGTTAACAGAGTTCCAGAAAAGTTCAAACTCAGAGGCAGTGGCAAAAGCTGAAGTAAGGAATGGATGGTGGAAGCCTGGCAGATTCATTTAAAACTGTGGGAGCTAGGTTAGTGCCTAAACCCCTCACATGTTAAAAGGTGAAACATTTAAGTTCCTAAGATGCCAGTACTAACTACAGCGTGTGTGTGCTAAGTCGCTTCAGTCATGTCCAACTCTTTGTGACCCTATGGACTGTAGCCTGCCATACTCCTCTGTCCAGGGATTCTCCAGGCAAGAATGCTGGAGTGAGTTGATGTGCCCTCCTCCAGGGGATCTTCTCAATCCAGGTATCAAACCTGCGTCTCTTATGTCTCCTGCATTGGCAGGTGGATTCTTTACCACTAGCACCACCTGGGAAGCCCCAGTACTAACTATAATACTTCTCTTCTTTTTAATTAATGAATTTATTTTAATTGGAGGATAATTACAATATTGTGATGGTTTTTGCCATGCATCAACATGAATCAACCACGGGTATACATGTGTCCTCCCCAACCTGAACTCCCCTCCCACCTCTCTGCCCACCCTACCCTATCCTCCTAGCTGTCCCAGAGCACTGACTTTGCGTGCCCTGCTTCATGCATCAAACTTGCACCGGTCATCTATTTTACATGTGGTAATGTGCATGTTTCAAAGTTATTCTCTCAAACCATCCCACCCTCGCCTTCTCCCATTGAGTCTAAAAGTCTGTTCTTTACATCTGTGTCTCCTTTGCTGCCCTGCATGTAGGATCATCGGTACCATATTTCTAAATTCCATATATATGCATTAATATACAGTATTTGTCTTTCTCTGACTTACTTCACTCTGTTTAACAGGCTCCAGGTTCATCTCCCCCATTAGAACTGACTCAAATGTGTTCCTTTTTATAGCTGAGTAATATTCTATTGTGTATATGTACCACAAGTTCCTTATCCATTCATCTGGTGATGGACATCTAGGTTGCTTCCATGTCCCAGATATTGTAAATAGTGCTGCCATGAATACTGGGGTACGTGTGTCTCTTTCAATTCTGCTCTCTTTTAAGGAAAGTGGTGCATCTGCCGATGGGAACAACAGGATCTCAAAGGGGATGTGGGAGAAGAAACAAATTCCGCCCCCGCCAAGTGGATGGGGTGCCACTCAACTTTTATAACCATGAGCCTTCTCTAAGATATCTAGACTAACTAGTTCTTTTGTTTTCCAAAATTATATATGCCGAAAAGCCATCTCTTGAACCCTACAGTGCATCTCCCCGTCCCATCCCATCATACAGAAGGAATCCATCCTCCAGAGTGACCTGTCAGTCACAACAGAGGGCTTCTTGTGGCACAGGAAATAACTGCTGAGGGAAACCAGAACAGCTACCAATACTGATGAAGCTAGAAATTCATGTGCATATACCATATACACATGTAAAACCATCTGCAACAGTACCAGATACATAGTAAGTATTCAATAAACATTGGTTTGTGGGCTTCTCTGGTGGCTCTGTAGTTAAGAATCTGTCTGCTAATGCAGGAACATGGGTTTGATTCCTGGTCCAGGAAGATCCCACTGGCCACAGAGCAACTAAGTTCTGTGAGCCACAACTACAGAACCTATGCTCTGGAGACTGGGAGCCACAGCTACTGAAGCCCAAGAGCCTGTGTTCAGCAACAAGAGAAGCCACTGCAATGAGTAGACCTCACTCACCACAACTAGAGAAAAAGTCCACACAGCTACAAAGACCCAGCAGAGCCAAAAATGAAACAAATAAATAAATTTTAAAAACATTAGTCTTTGTATTTAAGAAAAAAGCAAACAGCCTGAGAGACACCAAGTGGAGTTGCAAAAAAAAAAAAAAAAACCCTCAAAGAAAACAGTTGTGGCTGGATTATTGGCATTGATAAAGTTCAATAAGGTCAATGGATATAAATATAAATACTTATATCAAATATCAATTCTATTTCTGTAAAATAGAAAAAAATTACAAAATGTAATTTTAAAAAAAGATTCCCAAAAGGTGTGAAATATCTGGGAACAATGCTAACAAATCTCTAATAAGACATTTATGGAAAAGTAGTAAACCAGTGAACAAATAAAACAGTCAGCACAGAAACAGATCCATGCATATTTAGACACTTGATATATGAACAGTGGAGAAAAGATAGACATGCAATAAATGGAACTGGGACAAAATAAAAAAAACAGTACCTCTGAGTTCCTGATGCCAAACACAAAAAATCAATTCCAGGTACATTAAAGGCCTAACATGAGGGACTTCTCTGGTGACGCAGTGGATAGGAATCTGCCTGCCAATGCAGGGGACACAAGTTCAATTCCTGCACTGAGTAGGGCAACTAACCCCGTGCACCACAACTACTGAGCCTGCGGGCCCTAGAGCCCGTGCTCCGCAACAAGAGAAGCCACCGCAATGAGAAGCCTGCACACTGCAACTAGAGAGTAGCCCCTACTCGCTGCAACTTGAGAAAGCCTGCGTGCAGCAATGAAGGCCCAGCAAAGCCAAAACAAATAAATTAAAAAAAAAAGACCTAAAGTGAAAAGCAAAGTTAAAATGCTCAGAAAATGCACAAAAAAGTACATTCGTGATCTCAAGGTAAAGAAGGATTTCCCAAAGACAAAAAGTGGATTAGCCATATAAAATAAAATGATTGTGAAGTTGTACTGCCATCAAGAGTTTCTATTCATTAAAAGATATTAGAGTGAAAAGACAACTCACAGAATGGAAGAGGATATATTTGTAACATATATGGGTCAAAGGAATAGTATCCAGAATATATAAAACACTCCAACAAATCAAATCAATAAAACTACTCAACAGAAAAACAGATAAAGAGCCTAAACAGGCTTTGACAAACGAGGACATGCAGACAGCCAAAAAGCATGCGGAGATGTTTGGCTTCTTTAATCATCAGGGAAATACAAATTAAAAGCCACAATGAGATACCACACATAATTATCAGACTGCATAAAGTTAGACAATTGTAAGTTAAGAATGTGGAGTAACACGTTCTATCAACTACTGGTAGGAGCATGAACTGGTACAACTACTTTAGAAAACATCTAGGCATTATATGGTAAAGGTAAAGATAGGCATACTCTGACTGTTCATTACCCTTTGGTATACATTATAAATTAATGCACATGTACACACAATATCTATGAATGCTCATAGCAGCACTGTTCATCTGCGCTTAAAATGAGCAACAACTCGAATGTCCTTCAAAATAACAATAGATTATACTACATGCCATGGGTAAGAATCTCACAAGAAGCATGAGATAAAAGAATACATACAGCATGATTTTCTTCGGGGGAAAAAAAAAAACTATCATGTTTACAGGCAACAAGCAAAACTATTATGAAAAATAAGTAAATCACTACAGAACTATAATCACAAAAGTCAAGATCGTGGTTGCCCCTTGGGGGAAGCGAGGAATATGAGATCAGAAGGGCCTAGTGGGATGTAGGCAATGTTCGCTTTCTTCACTGGATGTTCATTTTATGATTATTTATTATAGTGTACATTTATGGTTTACGGCCTTTTATGTATGCATGCTATATTTCACAGGTTTTTTTTAAGTTAAAAGGAAAAAAAAAGCAGCAGGAAAAAGGCATCAATTCTGCAAACACAGATCCCAGCAGACAGCATTACAGACCATGTAGTTTTGCAGTTTGGTTGTAGACATCATTCCTTAGAAGCTCAGCCTAGAGTATGGTGTACGTTTCTTTAGCCCTTTATTTTATGGCTCTAGGAAAAACCTTTCCTTTTTTTCAAAGAAACTGTAAAAGATTGTTTTCTGCAGCTAAATATAATGAGAACGAAGTGAACTCTCAGAAAAAAGAGTTCTTAAGCACATTCAGAAAAACAAAATTTACCTAGAGTATACAAGTAATTCAGCTGTTGGCAAAAAGCACCTAAAATGAGATGAAAAGGGAGGAAAAAAGCTAAAAATAAAAAGGATATTCAAAGAAATGTTAATGTTTAAATCACATTTTTTGTCAAAAGCACTAATATATTATGAAAGATATTCTGCAATGATCTAAAAATACTGAATAATCCATGCTTTCCCTATTCATTTGAAATGTCACTTTTTATCATATGTTACATCTCGCCTCAGATCTATTCCTGGACTCATCCTACTAATCTATTTATGGTGCTTTTTAATAATTGGGAGTTTAAGTATCCGCCAATTATTTTTCTTTCTCAATATTCTCTTAAGTATTTTTCCATATGAACTTCAGAAGCAACCTCCACCCTGTGGAGGTTCTGATTGAAACTGCAATGACTTTATTTATTAAGGAACCTGCCTCTTTATAATGTCTTCCTTAGCCTTTCTTGTTTTCTACTTTACATTTTAATCACAACACAAAAATGACTTAAAACTAGGAGCATATTAAAAACAGTATCAGATAGTATATGAACTCTGATTTAAGCATCCTTTAGAATATGTGCGTAAGTCATTAAAACAAAGACTAATAAATTTTGTAACACAAAAATGTAAAATTTCTGGATGAAGTAAAGCTATTATAAACATGTATAGAAAGTATATGTTCTTTAAAATAAGTTTAAATTTGGGGGTACTTATATGCTTATCACGTATTAATACCTATTAATATATACTGAGACTCATTTAACGCTCAAGAGGTAGGCGCTATTTTTTTTTACGTTTTGACTGCGAGTTTTTTAGTCTGTTGCTGCCCCAGGGCTCTCTCCAGCTGTAGTACATGGGCTTGTTGCAATGGCTTCTCTTTTTGTGGCGCACAGGCTCTAGGCGTGAAGGTTTCCGTAGCTGCCACACACAGGCTCAGCTGCTCCTCAACACGTGGGATTTTCCTGAACCAGTGATCGAACCTGTGTCTGCTGCACTGGGAGGCGGATTCTTTATCCACTGTGCCACCAGGGAAGCCCGAGGTAGGTACTATCTTGATTCTAGTTTAAAGATGAGGATACTCAGGCCCAAAGAGGTAAAGTCACACCGGCAGTAAATGGAGAAACTGGGATTTAAACCCAGGCAATTCAACCGAGTCCTAGTCACTGCACTAAGAGTTTTTAGTACAGAACAGTAAAAGCCTTCAGGAAGCAATCTGAAAAACATGTACCAATGGTCATCAAAAGATAAAACATTCTTCAACCAAATAACTCACCTTTCGGATTTTCCCTGAGGAAATAACCCGATGGAGGAAAAGGCTACGTTGCTTTTGTCGTTGTTGTTTAGCCACTCAGTCGTGTCCGCCTCTTCTGCAACCCCACGGTCTGTAGCCCACCGGGCTGCTCTGTCCATGGGATTTCCTGGGCAAGAACACTGGAGTGGGGTGCCATTTCCTTCTCCAGGGGATCTTCCCAGACCAGGGATCAAACCCACGTCTCCTGCACCGGCAGGCAGATACTTTACCACTGAGGCACCAGGGAAGCCCTTATGTTGCTTTTACTTTAGTCTTTACTTACAGTATTAAAATACAGTACACACCTGTCTAACACACATTCCCCCTTCTAATACTAGCATCCCAATTTTGTTCTGGAGCTCACAGTCTCCATTGCATGCAGTCTTTAGGGATGGAACTGAAAAACCTGCGTGCTGCTGGCCTAGGTGTAGGCAAATGACCTGTGTCACTCTTGCATATGTTTGCATCTTTAGATAGAAAGGCATGAAGCCAACTATCGGAGCTGACTCACCCCAGAAACTAAAACCTTCCAGTGAGTGTCCACTAGTTACTATCACCTAGAGCCCCAGAGATACCTGCTTCTGTCCACTGTGAAACCTGGTTTAGCCTTTAGTTTGATTCTGTGAGCTACCTAACAGTTACTGAACTGTGTCCTTCCAAAAAAGATATGCCGAAATCCTAATACTCAGTACCTCAGAACATGATCTTATTCGGAAAGAGGGTCTTTACAGAGACAATCAAGTTAAAATAAGTCATGAGGGCAGGCTCTAATCCAGTAGGACTGGTGTTCTTATAAAAAGGGGAAATATGAACACAGAGACAGACAAACACACAGAGAAAAGATGTTACAACACATAAGGAAAAGAGTCATTTGACTAGAGGGATGCTTCTACAAGCCAGGGAATGCCAGGAATTCCTGGTAAACATGAAGCTAGAAGAGGTAAAGGATTTTCTCTCAGAGCTTTCAGAGTATAGAAACAGCATGGCCCAGCCAAAACCCTGATTTTGGACCGTGGGCCTCCAGAACTGTGAGACAAGAAACTTCTGTTAAGTCAACCAATTTTTGGTACTTTATTATGGAAGTTCCCGAAAACAAACACAATGATATAAAGGAAACAATTCAAAGATTTAGGGAAATAGGGACCTTAGATTAAATCTATCATATGAACATGCATCCCACTTATCCATCCCAGAAAAAGTTGAGAAGACTCTCTTCAATACTTAAGGAAATAATGAAGTAAACACCAAAACCTTTTTTTTAATTGAAATATAGCTGATTTACAATACTGTGCTAGTTTCAGGTATTCAGCAAAGTGATTCAGTTATAAATCTTTTTATATATTTTTTTCTTTCTTTTTTTTGTGGATACACTGTGTGGCATGTGGGGTCTTACTTTCCTGACCAGGAATCGAACCCAGGCCTCTTGCATTGGGAGCTTGGAGTCTTTGACACTGGACTACCAAAGAAGTTCCTATATATTCTTTTTATTCTTTTCTACTATTGGTTATTACGGTTATTGGTTATTGCAGTTCATGGGGTTGCAAAGAGTCGGACACGACTGAGTGACTGAACTGAACTGAACTGACTGGTTATTACAAGATATTGAATGCATTCACTGTGCTATACAGATATGCTTATTGTTTATCTATTTTATATATGGTACACCAAAATCTTTTAAACACATTTTACTGACTTTGCTCTCTAAGCAAGAAATACTAAGGGAAGAGGCTGCAGTGAAAATGGGTCTCCTGATCTCTGTGGGTGGGAAAATCCTGAGGTGATGGAGATCAGATGGGAGCAGTTAATTACCCAAAGAAAATCTGGTATGGTTACTTCACTGACAACGGGGGAGAAGAAAAACGATCTCCAGAATTGAACAGACTTTCAATTCAGTCTACCTGAGACCCAATGGAATCCCAAACCTATCACATGGCTTTTGGTCCTCAAATAACCTCAGCAACTAACAGCTTCCTCTCATGGTTCTTCAGTAATTGGTCAGAAAGTCTATTACGGTAGAAAAGGCCAAGGGCAAGACTACCAATAGTACTCTCTTCCAAAATAGCAAGTTAAAAGCATTATCACATCTCTCAAAGAACCACAAAGATTGGTGATGATCTGATATAATTTGACTACTGCAAAAGTCTTGACAGCTCTTAGAAAATGACAGGGGATTATAATCAAATATAATCAAATGGTGATGCCAAATGTTGCTGCCGTTTTGATTTATCCTCTTTACTGAAACAAATAAACACCGCCCTGGTTATCTGGTATGCATCCAACTGCAGGGCTCTGATGAAACAGCTACCTAGATTCATCTGACGCCTGCTTCTTCAGGTTTACTTCCCCACCCCCTCAGGAATAATCCAAAGAAGTTTTTTCTTGAACCAATAGAAAGTTAACCGCCAACAAAATATACCATCACTCCCAAATACTATTATAGTATCTAATTCCTGTGTATAGTATCTAATCCCTGTCTCTCAGTCATGTCCAACTCAGCGACCCCATGGACTGTAGCCCGCTAGGCTCCTCTGTCCATGGGATTTCCCAGACAACAATACTGAAGCAGTTCTGCCATTCCTTTTCCAGGATTCTTCCAGACCCACGGATCGAATCCAAGTCTCTGCGTTTCCTGCATTACAGGCGGATTCCTTGCCTGGAGGGTGAAATTTGAGGAAAAGAATTGCAATATAAGCACCGGGGAAGCCCTAATTTCTACACCATCAAAATCAGGAAATTAACATTGATAGCATACCTAATTTATAGATCTCACTCATTTTCATCAACTAGCCTAACAATATGCTTTATAATAAAAGGATAAAATTCAGGATCCCTTGTTATATTTGCTTATCATGTATCTAGTCACTTCCAACTTGGAACCTCAGTGTTTCCTCGATGCTTTTTAGCAACACTTGGCCCGTCATTTCAAGAATGTCTCTCAGTTTGGGTTTGTTTCATGTTTCCTCATGTTTGTAACCAGATTATGCATTTTTGGCAGGAACATCACAGAAATATGATCATCTCCCTGAAGGCAGTATACAATTTCAATTTGTCCCATGAAAAGTGATGCTACTCTTGAATCACTCAATTAAGGTGGTGTCTGCCAGGTTTCTCCCTATAATCTTTTTCTTTTTGTAATTAATAAGTTTCACAGGAAGGTTATCTGAGACAACATAAATATCCTTTCAAGTGGATTGAATGGTGCCCCCCCAACACCAATAAAAGATATGCCCACCCAGAAGCTGTGAATGTGACCTAATTTGGGAAAAGGATCTTTGCAAATGTAATTAGGTTAAAGATCTTATGAAGCAATCACCCTGGATTAGAGTGGGTCCTAAATCCAAAGACAAGTGTCCTTAAGACAGAAGGGGAGAAGACACAGGTGATATAAAGACAGTGGGAACTGACAAGCCAAGAAATGTCAAGAATTGCTGCCAGCCACCAGAACCTAGAAGAGAGGATGGAACAGATTCGCCCTCAAAGCCTCCAAAATGGGATCAACCCTACTGACACCTGGATTTCAGACTTCTGGCCTCCAGAACCATGAGAGAATAAATTTACGTTGTTTTAAGACATCCAATGAGTGCTAACCACCCCTCTAGGGAACTAATTATAGCAATTCTGTTCCCCAAAGTTTTCCCTACTATTTTTAGTATTTATTGATGTTTCTTGGCTGAATCAACTATTATGATGGTTACCAAATGAAATTTTCTAGTTCCATCATTCTTTCTACATTCATTAGTGGACTCTTGTAAAGAAAAGCTTTACATCAGTTTTATTTGTAACAGGCAAAAGCTGTAGACAATTCAAATGCCTATCAATGGGTGAATGGATAAACAAACTGTGATATATCTAGACAATGGAATACCACTCAGTAAGAAGGAAAAGAAGGAATGAACTACTGATACATGCAACAACATGCAGTAGCAGAGATTACCTAATACTGATGGAAAGCAATGAATGATTAACAGAAGTAGAAAAAACTGGTACTTGATAAATATGGCAAATTCACTCAGCACATGTGATGAGTGAGATGATGAAGGTCCTTGATACTAAAAACTGAGAAATATGAAACTAATGATACAAGCTTAAAATTCTATGATTTAATAAAAGTTTTCTTCAAATTTGGAGAAGATCTAAATTTGGTTCAGGTGGTAAAGAATCTGCCTGCAATACAAGAGACCCAGGTTCAATCCCTGGGTCTGGAAGATCCCCTGGAGAAGGGAATGGCAACCCATTCCAGCATTCTTGCCTGGAGAATGCCACGGTCAGAGGAGCCTGGTGTGCTACAGTCCATGGGGTCGAAAAGAGTTGGACACGACAGAGCGATAAACACTTTCTAGTTCTATCTCGCTTTCTCTTGTTTCCCTTTACCCTTTCTGCCCCTCTTCTGCATTTGTTCATCTCTGTTTCTGTCTTTAAATTTAAGATAATGAAAACTATCTGCCAAACGCAGAATCAACAATTTAGGTTAAGACCAGTTTCTTCATAATTCATTCTTTTGGCCATATTCTTTTAAGTAAATGCTCTGATTTTCAGTTGAACAAATTAAAAAAATAAAACTTCCCATATTTCATCTTCCTTACAAATAGTGTGGCAAATTTCCTGTAATCACATCAGAGATCACACTTCATTCATTTCAAGTGTATGCTGTTACCTTTCTTTCCACTGCTGGGGGCCCAGGTTTCCCTGGTTGAGGAACTAAGATCCCACAAGCCACACGGCATGTGGTGTAGGAAGACAAAGAAGCAATTCTTTAAAAATGTAAGAAAGCCCTCCCCACCCATTAGTATGGCTATTATTTTCTAAGAAAAGAAAAATATCAAAATGTTGGCAAGAATGGGGAGATATCAAAACCCTTGGAGAACTGCTAGTGGCAATATAAAACAGTACCTGCTGTGCAGACAGTTTGGTGATTCCTCAGAAAATTAAATACAGAATTACCAAATGACCTAGCCAGTCCACTTCCAGGCTTAGATCCCAAAGAATTGAAAACAGAGAATCAAACCGGCACTTCTACACTCAAGTTCACAGTAGCATTAAAACATAGAAACAACCCAAATATCTATCAACAGGTGAATGGATAAAATGTGGTGTGTATATACAGTGGAATATCATTCAGCCTTAAAAAGGAAGAAAATTCTGATACATGTTACAATTTGGACAAATCTTTAAGACATCATGCTAAATGAAATAAAATACAAAAAGGGCACATGTTGTATGATTCTGCTTATATGAGGTACCTAGAAGAGGTGAATAGCAACTGGAAGTAAAATAGAGGTTTACCAGGGCTGGAGAAGAGGATAATGGGAAATTACTGTTTAATAATGAGTACTGAATTTCCATTTGGGTAATGGATGAGTTCCAAAAATGGAGAGTGGTGATTGTTGCACAATCCTATGAATATACTTAATGCCACTGAATTATACACCTAAAACTGGCTAAAATAGTAAATCTTAGGCATACACATTATAATTTTTAAAGGGGGAAATTTTTTAATTAAAAAAAAAGGTAAAAACACCAATTTAACCATCACACCCACAGAAATTCAACTAAACTAGCAGCTACTTTGGGCAAGAAATTGCATGGTCAGCCCTAAAAGATTAACTATAAAATGCGTAAGGCAGTATCTCTGCTCCCGAAGACCCCAAAATTTAGCCAAGACACAGACAGTATCTCACACAGCAGTTATCTCACAATGATGTGAATGATCTTTACAGGGATTCCACAAGACCAAAACCATTTTCATAATAATTCTGAGTTTATTTGCCCTTTTCACTGTGTTGACATCTATACCAATGGTTGAAAAGCAGTGGCTAGTAAAACTGCTGTTGCCTTAGCAGGAATCAAGGCAGTGGTACCACAGTGAACTGGAAGTCACTGTATGCACTATAACCAGGGACTTCCCTGGCAGTCCTGGTGGAATCTACACTTCCAATGCAGGGGATCGGATTTGATCTCTGACTGGGAAACTAAAGATCCCACATGCCTCAAAGTAAGAAAAACACAGCCACTCACTTACAGTTTAAGAAAAGAAAAGGCAAACCAGTTTAACTTTATGAATGCCCTTGATGATGCAATAAAAATTAATTTTATTAAACTTCCACCCACGAATACATGTGTTTCCAACATTCTGTAAGACAAGAGAAGAGGTATGCATAAAAGGCTTCTGTTGCATAGTATGGCTGTGAAGAGGAAAAGCACTAGTGATTGAGTGAATACGGAAAGAAGTAGCCACAATTCTCCCAGACGATCATTTTTACTTGAAAGACTGATAAAAATGACTTAGTAAGACTTGAGCAGAGAATTCCCTGAGGTCTAGTGGTTAGATTCCGGCCTTTCTTTATATATATATTTATTTATTTGGCTGCTCCAGGTCTTAGTAGAAGCACGTGGGATTTTTACTCTTCAATATAGCACACAGAATCTTTTTTAGTTTCCAGAACACTTAGTTTCTGGCATGTGGAATCTAGTTCCCCAACCAGGGATCAAACCAGGTTTGATTGCATTGGGAAGGCAGTCTTAGCCACTAGACGACTAGGGAAGTCCCAGAACTGTGGCCTTTCATTGCTGTGTCCCTTCACTGCTGTGTCCCTGGTCAGGAAACTGAGATGCTGCAAGCCACAAGGCACAGCCAAAAAAAGAAAGACTTGGGTATCTGGCATACATTTTTTTCAGAATGAAGTTTTTCAAGAAAAACTGACAGTATTTGTTGCCAATGATAAACTTCTAACTGCTGCTTAAAACCTCATACTTAATTGGTTGCATTGGGTGTTAGTTGCAACACTCAGGATCTTCATTGCATCACGTGGGATCTTTCCTCACAGTACATATACTCTCTAGTTGTGGCCTTCAGGCTCAGTACTTACGGGCCCATGGGCTTAGTTGCCCTGAAGCAAGTGGGATCTTAGTTCCCCTACCAGGGATGGAACCTGAGTCCCCTGCATTGCTAGGCAGATTTATAACCACTGGACCAGCAGGGAAGTCCCCAAACCTATTACAGAATAGGTGTGTCCACCACCTTGTACTGACGACAATAAACTTGATAACGTCCCAATCTTAAGACTTTTCTGATGAGATCAGTGATATTAACAAATGTGGGTACTTTAATATTATATGATGAAATGCATCAATACTTGGAAGATCTACATAATTCAGTGAACCATTAATTTCCAAATGACTCATGTACCATGCCACAAGAACACATGTGGCTGATTCAAAGTGCAAGAGAAACCAATGGCTCTTACTGTTAAAACAGAAAAGTTCATTGATGATGTTTCAGATTCCACTTTGACTAATCTTAAGAAACTACCACTTTGGGGTAGAATATCCACAATCATCTGAAAAGACAAACTATTCCTCCCTTTTTCTTACTACATATGTGTGTGAGACTGCCTTTCCTTTATATACTTCACCAGCCAATACAGCATAACAGACTGAATGCAGAGGCAGATACAAGAATATTATTTTTTAGACCAAAAAATTTTTTATTAGGATATCAAAAACATAGTCCATATAAAGCAACTTGATAAATTTGATTTAATCAAAATTAAAGATTTCTCTTTAAAAAACAGTGCTAAAATAATGAAAAGACAAGTTGCAGACTGGGAGAAAATGTTTTCGAATTGTATATCTAATTAATATCTTGTATCCAGAATGTATTAAGATCTCTCAAAACTCAAAGAACAAAAAATGGGCAAAAGATTAGAATATTTACTTCAATATTTCTTATTTTAGGGAGAAAAGTGATCTTTCACTTTAAAATGTCAACACACAATAAGCTTATTTTTAATAGATTAAATTTTGTTAATTTCTCCGTTTGGGTTTTTTTTTTTTAAGATTTATTTATTTGTTTTTTGGCTGTGGTGGGTCTCCGTTGCTGCATGTGGGCTTTCTCTAGTTAGAGCGACAGGGGGCTACTCTTCACTGCAGTTCTTGGGCTTCTCCTTGCAGCGGCTTCTCTTGCTGCAGAGCCCGGGACCTAGGCATCCAGGCTGCAGCAGTTGAAGCACAGGGGCTCAGGGAGTTGTGGCTCCCAGGCTTGGTTGTTCCATGGCATGTGGGATCTTCCCAAACCAGGGATGGAACTGGCGTCCTTTGCACTGCAAGGCAGATTCTTAACCACTGGAACCCCAGGGAAACCCCTAAACTTCTCAGTTTTAATGTCTCATACAGTAAGATATGATAGATGTAGCCCACATCAACAAAAGCTGCTTAGAACTCTGAATCATTTGAGTACAAAGGGTTCTGATAGCAAAAAGCTTGAGAACCACTGCTATAACCTGACACACAGGAAGACCGCGTTTGTCAAGACTTCCATATATGGAGCATACTCTTTTTTCCCTCAAGTTTTAATGATGCAGTATAAGGTTAACTGAGGAACAAAGTAAGCTTTAACATTTGGTGTATAAATCTTGGTTCAAAAAGTACATATATGTCAAAGGACATACACATTCACATTTAACAGCAAGATTTCTGCTTTATTAAAAAATGTTCAAGTAACAGGGTTTATATTTTATCCTTTCAGTGAAAACACATGGCAAATTTATGTTGCTCCAAGTGTACTGCAAAATACACAGGACTTCTAAATGTTCTCTGTGTCTAATTTTCCTCTATCTTGTCTTGTTGTCCACTCCCACTTGCCCTGCAAGCAATGAAATGACAAATTTCTGGAATATGCTGCTGGTGCTTTCAGCTGCGCTCTGCCTACACAAAAACAAAACAAATCCATAATAGGGGCCTCTGGGATTGGATGAAACAGCCTCCCACAGGCGGACTGGTGGTTCTATGAGTCAATCAAATAATTCTTGGCAGAAATCCAGGCAAATAGAAAACAGACTTTGAAAGAAGCTAGTCCACAACTCTATGACAATACCTTTTAAAAATGTTCTGTATTTGATTAACCTTTACACTCTTCTCTATGTCTCTGTCCCTCTGCTGAAAATAAAGCAACATTATGCTACCTTAAACAAGAGGACTTTCTTAAATAACAGAAGCGGTATTGTGTTTTCTCTAAAAAAAGATTCATGCCATTCATTCACAGCAATCCCTAAGCACCTACAACTCTGTGTGGTAACACTGGTAGGGTACAGAAACATCGGCTGCTTTAGAACACATTCAAAGCTTCGATGAAACTACAGCTACATCGAACTTTTAGAAATTAGGGTCTCCAATTCCTTTTGGCACATCAGTAATTCCTTATCTCTTCCTACTTTGACGGGTATCTACAATTTACAAGCACTTTTACGTGGGAACTGTTGAGAACTCTCTGACATCAATTAGCTAAGGCAAGTACCAAAGGGTTTAAAAAAAAAAAAAAAGTGCACTTTTGAAAAGCCCTAAGCTGAATTTAATACACCCCGGTAACCGGGCCAGTTTAAGTGCTAAGAACCCATTCCGTGCTTTTGTTTTTCATAAGCAGTACAAGCATAAAGATTCTAGAAACATTTCATGACCACCATACCGAATTCCTTTCCAAGACTAAGTCGCTGGATGATAACTTTTTAGCCTTTCTAACATAGCCAACAGCTTACTCCAACTACCAGCCACCCGGGGTCAATTTTGGAGGCCTGACACCGCCGGTAGGAGGCCACCGATAGGAACAAGTCCTTCAAGAGCAAAATTATGACAGATTCGAAGGAGACACTCTACTTTTTTTTTCCTGCCATCTCCCGCTTCCTTCGGGCGTCCTGGGTAGCAACACGTCTTCAGTGCATCTTTTGGCCAAAATCTGGCGCCAGGTTTCAAACACGCTTTCCGGCTGGCTGCCACCAGAGTGGAGTAGCGAAGGGAGGACGGGACGGCTACCCACCGATCCTGGCGGGGGGGTGGAAATAAAGCGAGGGACGTCTGAAAGGAGACCGCAACCCTCTCCTTCCGAAAAGCCACTTTCGTTTACCCGGAGCCCCCCATCCTGGAAAAGCGCGCTGAGAGACCCAGGAGTCTTCCCTCTCGTCGATGGACACACAGAGAGCGCCCTCGGTGGTCGGGGGTTGGGGGGCGCGCGGGGCCGGCGCGACAGAAAGCCCCGAACTGCGCGGAGAAGAGGAGCGGGGCGGCCGCAGCAAGCCGGGGAACTCACCCAGCTTCTTCCACATGGCGAGATGACAGGCGAGGAAGCCTTTGCGGATGGCGGCGCACACCTTCGCCGGCTCGGACGACGTGAAGCCCCTCTGCTTCTTGATGAAACCCCACAGGTGCTCGCGAGCGAACTGCGCCGCCTCCCGCCCGCCGTGCCCGTCGCACACGGCGAAGAAGGCCACCGAGGAGCGGCGGCGGCAACAGCGGCCGGGACCCGGCGAGGCCCCGGCGCCGGGCGGCGCGGCGCGAGCCTCCCGGGCGGCCCCCGCGGCGCCTCTCCCCGCCACTTCGCCGCCGGCCGGGGGCGGCGGTGACCGCGACGGAGGCGGCGGCCGCGAGGGCGATCGCCGCGGCGAGGGCTCTTCTTCGGCCGCCGGCTCGGGCTCCACCACGATCTGAGTAACGTCCTCCATGTACTTCCTCCCACCCTGGTCGGAGAAGACGCTCACTCCCAGCGAGTACAGCCCCGCCATGGCCGGCTGGCCGCGATCCTGCCGGTCCCGCGCGGCCCGCCGAGTCCCCGCGGCGGGAGGCACCCTCGGCGCTCGCCAGCCAACTATTGTTTATCTCGGACGAGGCCGAGCCGGGGAGGGGGCGGTCCCGGAGGGCGGAGGTGGGGGGGGGGGGGCGCGCGATGTCAGGACTTGTCCGCGAGAGCTGGGCCCGAGAGCCGGGGGCGGAGGGAGCCGAGCCGCTGCGCCTGCGCACTAGGCCTTCGCTCCGGCCCGCCCGCGCCCACCACACAAATCCGACGATTTCGCCGGCTGACGTCACTCGGCTCTCCGGGGCCGGCCAATCGGAGTCGAGTTGGCGCGCGCGCCCGCCCTCCGCCCCCAAGCCTCGCTCCTCCCTGCAACGGCCGCGCTCCTCCCCCCTGACCCGCCCGGCTTTCGCTTCGCCACAGCGGGCGGTTTTCGCCCACCGGCTTTTTCGGCGGGTGCTAAAACGCGTTAGCTGCTGGTCTGCTGTCACCTTTTGGCTCAATCCCCGGGATCACGATGCTTGCGGCCGCCCAGGGCGTGCCGCTGCTTGCCTTGCGGGGACAGCCGTGTGGGCTCGGGCCTCCCGCGAGTCCGAAGAATCTCCCGGGAAAAGACCTTCCATTTCTTCAACTGAAATGGCGGGAAACCTCACTTCGGAAGGTGGTTTGCGAACAGGCTGGGAAAAAAAGCATGCCACCGCTGAGCTGGATTTGGGTGGGATGTATTCGACCGGGAGTTGAGAGCGCAAATCCAATCTGTGTTAAGAAAGCTTGGAATTTCCACTTGGTCAGCTACCCAGTCTCGTTTCACGTACGTCGGAGACTGAAAAGGCTTATATTTTAACTTTTTTTTTTTTTTTTTTACATCTTTTCAGCTTTTTTTGAAAGTAGTAGTTTTTCCCACGAGCCCTGGGTGAAAGCATTTTACTCCTTTGGTGGGATCACTTGAAAATAGCTTACAAAAACTGCCCAGCGCTACAGGGCTCCAACAGTTCCGTTATCTTCCCGCGTCTTCTCCCTGCAAGTTACAATCTATGAGCTAAAACCTTTGCACTTATTTCAACAGCACTAAATCAAGCCTCAGCGTGGGCAGGTTGGTATGTTGTCAGCAGTAAACGTTCTTGGGAATCAATTTAAAGTTCACTTTGTCAGTTTTTGCCATACCGCTTCACCATCAGCTCTCCTGTGTGTTCTTTCCAGTAGAGTCTTGGAGATTTTTCAAGTGGAGTGATGCTAGCACTGGGAATGGGGAAAATGTTCATTTTTCGACATGTGACACAAGACATAAATAGGAAAAATCCTTCTACCAATAAAATATAAATAAAACTCATTTCAAAATGTAGCAAATCTGACTAGATCAATTAAATTGAAAATGTACTCAAAGAGGACACCCTGCATCAAAATGCACTAGGCCAGGTGGTTCCAGAGTGTAAAAACATTTGGGATAAAATCCTAGCATGTTCTGAAAGTTGATCATAATCCTGTCATCAAAACCTGACAATTACAACACTGGAAGAAAATTATAGCCTATATTTCATAAACTATTAATAAATTTTAAAAAACCCAAGTGAAATATTAGATATTCTAGTCCGGTATCCCTCATAACACAACACCTGAAAGAACACTTTGTGTAGCTCTGTATTACTCTTCTTAAACAGCTTACCCACCTTCCTTTCCATTCCAAGAGATTACAGAAAAGATAATCCCTCCTGTTCTACAATCCTTTTCACTCAGTCACAACCGGGTAGCCTCAGGGTCATCTATCATTACCCTGATTAACATCTCAATGCTACTCTCTATTTCTTTTAATCTGATTCTGTACCCTGCTCTTCACCAACCATCCTAAACGATTTCACTCCACCCTTTAGATTTCGACATGTTATCACCCATTTACTCTATACTTCACTTCTCTAAATCTTCCCATCAACTTCCTGTTCTGACAGAAAGCTGGTTTGTGTGTGTGTGTGTGTGTGTGTGTGTGTGTGTTCAGTAGTGTGCAGCTCTTTGCAACCACATAAACTGTGACCCAGCAGGCTCCTCTGTCCATGGGTTTTTCCAGGCAAGAATACTGGAATGAGTTGCCATTTCCTACTCCAGGGGATCTGCCTGACCCAAAGATTGAACCTACATCACCTGCATTAACAGGCAGATTCTTTACCACTAAGCCACCTGGGAAGACTGGTTTATTGCCTAGCAGAACTACCTCCCTTCAGTTCAGTTCAGTTCCTCAGTCATGTCCGACTCTTTGTGACCCTATGGGCTGCAGCACGCCAGGCTTCCGTGTCCATCACCAATTCCCGGAGCTTGCCCAAACTCATGTCCATTGAGTTGGTGATGCCATCCAACCATCTCATCCTCTGCCGTCCCCTTCTCCTCCTGCCTTCAATCTTTCCCTGCATCAAGGTCTTTTCCAACGAGTCAGTTCTTCACATCAGGTGGCCAAAGTATTGGATCTTCAGCATCAGTCCCTCCAGTGAATTTTCAGGACTGATTTCCTTTAGGGTTGCCTGGTTGGATCTCCTTGCAGTCAAAGGGACTCTCAAGAGTCTTCTCCAACACCACAGTTCAAAAGCATCAATTCTTCAGCACTCAGCTTTCTTTATGGTCCAACTCTCACATCCATATATGACTCCTGGAAAAACCATAGCTGTGACTATAGGACATTTGTTGGTAAAGTAATGTCTCTACTTTTTAATATGCTGTCTAGGTTGGTCATAGCTTTTCTTTCAAGGAGCAAGCATATTTTAATTTCATGGCTGCAGTCACCATCTGCAGTGATTTTGGGGCTCAAGAAAATAAAGTCTGTCACTGTTTCTGTTGTTTCCCCATCTATTTGCTGTGAAGTGATGGGACCAGATGCCATGATTTTAGTTTTCTGAATGTTATTTTAAGCCAACTTTTTCGCTTTCTTCTTTCACTTTCATCAAGAGGCTCTTCAGTTCGTCCTAACTTTCTGCCATAAGGGTGGTGTCATCTGCATATCTGAGGTTACTGATATTTCTCCCAGCAATCTTGATTCCAGCTTGTGCTTCATCCAGCCCAGCATTTAGCAGGATGTACTCTGCATATAAGTTAAATAAGCAGGGTGACAATATACAACCTTGATGTACTCCTTTCCCAATTTGAAATCAGTCCATTGTTCGATGTCCATTTCTAACTGTTGCTTCTTGACCTGCATACAGATTTCTCAGGAGGCAGGTAAGGTGGTCTGGTATTCCCATCTCCTTAAGAATTTTCCACAGTTTGTTGTGATTCATACAGTGAAAGACTTTGGCGTAGTCAATAAAGCAGAAGTAGATTTTTTCTGGAACTCTCTTGCTTTTTTAATGATCCAACGGATGTTGGCAATTTGATCTCTGGTTCCTCTGCCTTTTCTAAATCCAGCTTGAACATCTGGAAGTTCTCAGTTCATGTACTGTTGAAACCTCTCAGAGAATTTTGAGCATTACTTTGCTAGCATGGGAGATGAGTACAATTGTGTGGTAGTTTGAACATTCTTTGGCATTGCCTTTCTTTGGGATTGGAATGAAAACTGACCTTTTCCAGTCCTGTGGCCACTGCTGAGTTTTCCAAATTTGCTGGCATATTGAGTGCATTACTTAAACAGCATCATATTTTAGGACTTGAAATAACTAGCTCAGCTGGAATTCCATCACCTCCACTAGCTTTGTTTGTAGTGATGCTTCCTAAGGCCCATTTGACTTCACATTCCAGGATGTCTGGCTCTAGGTGAGTGATCACACCATAATGGTTATCTGGGTCATTAAGATCTTTTTTGTATAGTTCTTCTGTATATTCTTGCCACCTTTTCTTAGTATCTGCTGCTTCTGTTAGGTCCGTACCATTTCTGCCCATCTTTGCATGAAATGTGCTGTTGTTATCTCTAATTTTCTTGAAGAGATCTTTAGTCTTTCCCATTCTATTGTTTTCCTCCATTTCTTTGCACTGATCACTGAGGAAGGCTTTCTTATCTCTCCTTACTGTTCTTTGGAACTTTGCATTCAGATGGATATATCTTTCCTTTTCTCCTTTGTCTTTAACTTCTCTTTTCTCACCTCTCTTACAACATTTCTACCTCCCTTACAACATTTCAAGTACAGGAGAATATTATTCCTCTCATAGGTATTCTTATATTTGAACCAACTTCTCATGTTGCCCCAAATCATTTCATCATTTCTCTTCCTTTCTCCTTGAAACTCCCAAGCTCTCTATTTTTTTTTTTTTTTTTGTCTTTCTCTAGTTTTGGTGCTCAGACTTCTCACTGCAGTCAGTCTAGGCATGTGGGCTTTGGTATTTGCAGTGTAGACTAAGTAGTTGGGGCACTCCAGCTCAGTAGTTGTGGTACCTGGGCTTAGTTGCCCTGTGGCATGTGGTATCTTCTGGATCTGGGATTGAACACCTGTCCCCTGCATTGGCATGTGGATTCTTAACCTCTAGAACATGAGGGAAGTCCCAACTGAGAAATGGAGTATTTCCTGCCATATCAATTAACTGTCATAATCATCAGCAATTCCAGCCTTCCAGGGCAACCAGGAAAGAGAACAATACCTACTATCCAGCAGCTGTCAGGCTGTAGCCACTCCCTATGGTGAGCACTGAGGAGAAACATGATGTTGGCCCCAGATAGCTGAGATGTGTATGTAAAGTGAGCCCAGGCTCTTGCATCTTGCCCTACATAGAAAAGTGCTAAACTCCTAAACTTGAGATATCTGGTTTTCTTTAATTCATGAAAATACTTCTGATGTTCAGACTACCTACCCTTTGTTGCAAACTTCTGTATAACCTGACTCCTCCCCCTGCCCAGAGCAGTTCTCTCAGGGTCACTTGAAATGCTATCTCCCAGGCTTGAAGTCGTAAAAATTCCCACCGAATAAAACATAACTGTCAACTTTTAGGTTGTGACTATTTTTTTAACTCAACACTACACGAACTCTTTTAAAAGTAATGCCAACTGCCACTACACCAAGATGTTGTCACCAACTGATTCCTGTTAACTCCCCCTTCATTTGTTCATGGATCACTGTCTTCCCTTCTTCCATTACTCTTATCACTTCTCAGCCACTTTATGTTTCAAAATATTAATCATATTTTACATCCAACACCCTGGTTTCTCCATACTTCATCTTCCTTGTTACCATTACAGGCCGTGTTACCATTAAAGACATCCCCTCAATTTGTATTCGGAGAAGGCAATGGCAACCCACTCCAGTCCTCTTGCCTGGAAAATCCCATGGATGGAGGAGCCTGGTAGGCGGCAGTCCATGGGGTCGCTAGGAGTCGGACACGACTGAGCGACTTCACTTTCACTTTTCACTTTCATGCCTTGGAGAAGGAAATGGCAACCCACTCCAGTACTCTAGCCTGGAGAATCCTAGGGACGGGGGAGCCTGGTGGGCGGCCGTCTCTGGGGTCGCACAGAGTCGGACACGACTGAAGCAACTTAGCAGCAGCAGCAACAGCAATTTGTATTCTGGTTCCTGTCTCCTCTCCTCTCAAGAGCTCTGCTCCACCAATTATCCTTTCTTGCTCCTACCAAGGTAGGAGATAGGTGGGCCCCTGGCCTGGACAAATAGATGGGGAAATCATGACAAATAGATGGGGAAACAATAGAAACAGTGACAGATTTTATTTTCTTGGGCTCCAAAATCACTGCAGATGGTGACTGCAGCCATGAAATTAAAAGACGCTTGCTCCTTGGAAGAAAAGCTATGACCAACCTGGACAGCATATTAAAAAGCAGAAACATTACTTTGCCAACAAAGATCTGTCTAGTCAAAGGTATGGTTTTTCCAGGAGTCATGTTTGGATGTGAGAGTTGAACTATAAAGAAAGCTGAGCCTCAAGAATTGATGCTTTTGAACTGTGGTGTTGGAGAAGACTCTTGAGAGTCCCTTGGACTTCAAGGAGATCCAACCAGTCCATCCTAAAGAAAATCAGTCCTGAATATTCATTGGAAGGACTGATGCTGAAGCTGAATCCCCAATACTTTGGCAACCTGGTGTGAAGAAATGACTCACTGGAAAAGACCCTGATTTTGGGAAAGACTGAGGGCAGGAGGAGAAGGGGACAACAGAGGATGAGATGGTTGGATGGCATCACCGACTCAATGGACATGAGTTTGAGCAAGCTGTGGGAATTGGTGATAGACAGGGAAGCCTGGCATGCTGCAGTCCATGGGGTCACAAAGACTTGGAAACAACTGAACAACTGAACTGAACTGAATTGGGCTGGACAGCTGGTGTTTGTCAAGTGGAGTAAAATTCAAGCTTTGTTCTCACCCAGACACTCCAAGGACAAAGCTAGTGGCAAAAGCTGAGCTCTGCTAAAGAGATAAGGTTCTCACTCCTGAGGTCAAACAAGACTTCCTAGCCTGCACATGAGCAGAGAGGCTTTCTTGGGGGTTGAAAAGGGAGAGGGTTCCACCCCACAATAAGTGTGGACATGCACCCATAGGCTTCTGCAATGGGATCCATCTTAAAAAATGTTGTGCATGCATCTTGAGGAGGATCCTAGGACCAGTCACATGTGAAGAAAGAAACAAGATAATTAGCCAGTGCAAACAGAGACCCAGAAGGAGTGTCTTATGTAAGTGATTTAAGTCACCTTTTTACTGGGCTCCTCATTCAAGATGCCTACACTCCTCTCTGAGTGTGTATTTCTGCCTAGTTTCTGACATAAACTGTTTCTCTGTATGCTCTTTCATACACTGTGCTGTATCTCCAATAACAAAGTTTGCACCTGTTTTTACAGTTTTTGCCTCCTTGAAACATTCTTACTTTCAAATGTGGGAAAGAGCTATGGCTACTTTGCTTCTAGCCTCTAGCTCTTGGTGGTATGGTGGCTAGGATTCCTGGTTTTTATACAGGCTACCCAGGTTCAATCCCTGGACAAGGAGCTAAGATTACCCTTCAGGACTGGTCACTGCTGTCTCTCTGAGATTACTACCTCATCAGTTTCTCTTTTTCTACCAGATTATTTCCATCTTTGTACAAATATGTTCTGGTTTGTATTTTAATAACAATAACAATGACAAAAGCTACCTTGACTCATTCTACTCAATTTCTCTGCTCCCTCTCTTAAAAAAAAGTTTTGAAGATTTGTCTCTTTCTAGAGTCTACTTCCAATTCCTACCTCATAATTCCTCCTTAACCCAATCCAGTTAAGCAACCATCCCCCTAATGCTGCTGCTGCTACTGCTGCTAAGTTGCTTCAGTCGTGTCCGACTCTGTGCGACCCCATAGACTGCAGTCCACCAGGCTCTGCCGTCCCTGGGATTCTCCAGGCAAGAACACTGGAGTGGGTTGCCATTTCTTTCTCCAATGCATGAAAGTGAAAAGTGAAAGTGAAGTCGCTCAGTCGTGTCCAACTGTTCGAGACCCCATGGACTGCAGCCCACCAGGCTCCTCTGTCCATGGGATTTTCCAGGCAAGAATACTGGAGTGGAGTGCCATTGCCTTCCCCCTAATGCTAAGATTGTTTTTATGTCATAACCAGACCTTCCTTTTTCCAAAGCTTATGGTGACTGTTCTGAACTTACTGACTTCTGTTCCAACTGAAGCAGCAAGTTCAGCCACTATTTCCTTCTTGAAACTTAGTATGATTCCTTCTGGAAACTTGGTTCTCTTAGCTTATGAGAGACCACACTAGGTTTCTTCCTTCCTCAACAAGGGACCCCCCTTTTCATTTTCCTTTGCTTATTTAACCCCAGCTAGTCCTCAGGTTGTTGGGAGCACTCAGGGCTTTGTCATAGGCCCTTTTCTTTTCCTGTACACTCTTCCCAGGTAACACCATTCAGGACCAATGTGCTAAAAACTATTTACTGATGACTCTCAAATGTGTATCTCCAGTCTGAACTTTACCCTGAATCCCAGATTCTGTATGCATCTGCACACTTGACAGTTTCACATGAGTGTCTAATGGGCATTTCGTTTTAATATGGCAATAACAAACTCTAGATTTCTTCTCCATATCTCCTCCTCCTTGTCTTACCAATATCAAAAAGCATCATCATCCACCAGGCTGTTCAAGTAAAAAAAATTGGAGTTTTTTATTCCTCTCTTTCCTCCATTTTCTGTCCCCCTTTTTGTTGTTGTTGTTCAGTTGCTAAGTCATGTTCAACTCTTTGAAACCCCATGGACTGCAGCATGCCAGGCTCCCTTGTCCTTCACTATCTCCCGGAGTTTGCTCAAATTCATGTCCGCTGAGTCAGTGATACTATCTAACCATCTCATCCTCTGTCACCCCCTTCTCCTCCTGCCCTCAATCTTTCCCAGCATCAGAGTCTTTTCCAGTGAATCAACTTTTTGCATCAGATGGCCAAAGTATTGGAGCTTCAGCTTGGCATCAGTCCTTCTAATGACTATTCAGTGTTGATTTCCTTTAGGGTTGGCTGGTTTGATCTCCTTGCAGTCCAAGGGACTCTCAAGAGTCTTCTCCAGTACCACAATTCAAAACCATCAATTCTTCGGCATTCAGCCTTCTTTTCTATCTTTCTAATTTATCAGCAAATCCTTTTGACTAAATCTTCAAAATCAGTACTAAACCCACTACTTTTCACTATGTCCACCACTACCTTTCCATTCTAAGCCACTATTACCACGGTATCAGTCTTCTCACAAGTCTTATTTCTTTTACTCTTGGACTTCTTTAAGTGCTTCCCAGGTGGCTCAGCTATAAAGACTCCTCCTGCAACACAGGAGGCCACCTGCAACACAGGAGACGTGGGTTTGATCCCTGGGTCGGGAAGGTTCCCCTGGAGAAAGAAATGGCAATCCACTCCAGTATTCTTGCCGGAGAAATCCCATGGACAGAGGACTCTGGCGGGCTACAGTCCATGAGTCTCAAGAGTCAGACACGACTTAGTAACTAAACCACAACCACCTCTGCAATCCCTTTTCCACTAGCTACTATCATGATCTTTCAAAACCATAAATCAGATCAAGTCATTCCCCTACTCACTGCACTCAGTGACTTCCCATCACATTTAAAATAAAATACAAACTCCTTATGAAGGCCTTCATGATCTTCATCCCTAAATGTTTGGGGCATTTAGTAACATTTAATTCCCCCTTCCCCACTACCCTCACAGCCTCAGTGACCTTTCTGTTCCTTGAAACAGCCAAGTTTTTAAGGGCCTTAAGACTTTTTGCATTAGCTATTCCATCTCCTTAGAATGCTACCCCCACCTCTACCATCTTCAAAAGGACGGCTTCTTTTTGCTATTCAGATCTCAGTTTACTAATCCTATCTAAAATAGACTCTCTATCCATGCATGCTAAGTCACTCAGTCCTGTCCGACTCTCTGCAACACTATGGACTGTAGCCCACCAGGCTCCTCTGTCCGTGGAATTCTCCAGGCAAGAATACTGGAGTGGGTGCCATGCCCTCCTCCAGGGGATCTTCCCGACCCAAGGATCAAACCTACATCTCTTACCTCTCCTGCATTGGCAGGTGGATTCTTTACCACTAGTGCCACCCGGGAAGCCCCTAGCCTCCCTATATCTCTTTCATATAACTTTAATTCTCTGCAGAGAAATTCTATGTCATCTTTTTTGTTTGTTTGTCTGTTGACTATGTCTCTCAATTAGAATACAGGCTCCAGAAGAACAGAGAACTTGTCTTGTTCATTTCTATATCCCCTGAGTCTAGAACAAAAAGTCATTATGTAAGTTGGTTAATTCATCTATTTAGCCGGAAACATGTAAAATTTATGTGAAGAAAACAATGAAACTTTACCAAAGGAAAAAATAATTCCCTGAATAAGTGGAAAAACATGTCACATTCCTAGATGAGACACATAATTTGTTATAATTCATTCTACACATTTGTTATAAATTTTAATCAAAATTCTAACTGGATTTTTTTTTCAGTTGACAAATTGATTCTAAAATTTATCCAGAGTCTTCCTTGTGGTCCAGTGATTGAGAACCCCCAGCCAATGCAGGGCACATGGGTTCAATCCGTGGTGTGGGAAAATTCTACATGTCTCGGGGCAACTAGGCCCGTGTGTCACAGCTACTGAAGCCCTCTAGAGTCCATGTTCTGTAACAAGAGAAGCCACCACAGTGAGAAGTCCAGGCATTGCAGCTAGAGAGTAGCCCTTGCTCGCTGCAACTAGAGAAAGCCTGAGTACAGCAACAAAGACCCAGTGCAGCCATAAATAAATAAATATGTTTTAAAAAATAAACATAAAATGTATCAAGAAGAGAAAATGGATAAGAATGGCCAACATGTTATCGAAAATGAAGAATATTAAGATGATTAGTTGTCCTGAAGGTATCTGAATATTTTATAAAGTTGGGAGTGGCAGAGAAAGGGAAAATGGACCAACAGACAATAGCACAGAGAGAGTCCAGAAAAGGATCAATATTTACATGTGAAAAGAATATATGATGGATGTGCGTTTCAAACAGTTGAATAAAAGCCTTATGATTCATTAACTGATATTAGGGACACCTGGCCATCCATTTGTTGGGACAACTCACCATCTTTGAAGTGGAAAAAAGATGAAGCCCTTAACTCAGACAAGCTCTAAAATAAAATGGCAGGTGGATTAAAGAGCTAAATTAAGGGGGGAAAAAATGTAAAAATGCGAGAAGAAACAATGAAATTTTTTACCTATCAGACAGGCAAAATCCTTTTAAGATTGATAATAAGCAGGGGTGGGAAAGATGTGGAGACTCTCATAAACCTTTAGTTTATTTCTAGTTTCAGTCCATATCAAATGAAATTTAAAGTACATATATGCTTTGACCTAGAAGTTCCACTGCTAGTAATTCATCAGAGTATCTTTGCAAGAGGTACACATATAAAGATTTTCACAGAAGCATTGTTCATAACAGTAAAGGAATAAATATTTTTTAAATGCTAGAATAAAAGATGGGATAGAAAATACGAAAACACCTTGAGCTCTTCTTTTTTATATTTCCAGTGGTTTTGTGCTTAAAATGTCCTTTTCACTTCTGAGATCAGTTAAATGGGATTAAAATTTCATGCTTTCTTCTAGTATTTTTGTGTTTTAAAATATGTTTTTACATTCACATTTATTTGAAATTATTTTGGCATGAATTGGATTTGAATTTCTTTCAAATAGGTAAGTTTCCCAATGTCTTTTGTGCAATGATCTTATTTTTTGATATATCAGTTAGTGATATTCCCATTATTAAACAGGAAGTTTTTCATATACTTGGATCTATTTCAGTGTTCACTATTCTTACTAATTTGTTGACTTGGGAGTCATATCTTGCTTTTAATGACTGAGTTCAAAATCTTCAAACATATACTGTAAGAATTAATCTTAGAAGGAAAATAAGACACTAATTAATTTGCTGTTGTTTCTTCCTATGGCTAAGTAATAGTCCATTGCTCGCCTATTAGAGTCACCCTCCATAATTAGAGTTATGAGATACTGTGTCTCAAGAGATTAAATTCTTAAACTTGCTTTTACTCTGACCCTGTTGTTTTTGCAACTCAGCATTTAACAAAATAAGCAGTCTAATCTGGCTACCACTGTCTCATTCATCATGTGCAAATGTAAATTGGTAGGAGACACAAAATTAGAATCACGGCTGCCAGAGTCCCAAAGGTGTCGAACTTGTATGTGTTCTTAATTAGCCATGGAAATTCAATCTGTCATGTTTTCTGCAGCTAACTGGTTTTGCTGTCATTAGTGTGGAAAGAATATTCATACCTTTTCACTTTAAATAGCTCTACTTACACACTTAGGCTTTTCTTCTAAAGAGATATAGCCTACTCTTGGATTGATTATTGCTTTTCCTTGATGAAAAGTTTCATTTTATCAGTTTCTGAAAAGTTAAACAAAAGTTATTTGTTTTAATACTTTGAGGAATGCATTTTATTTTTCCCTTGAAGTACTGTGTGCTATTAGTTTTAGTTAATAGTCAATCCTAAAGGAAATCAACTCTGAATATTCGTTTTTAAGGACTGATGCTGAAGCTGAAACTCCAATACTTGGGCCACCTGATGTGAAAAACTGACTCATTGGAAAAGACTCCGTTGCTGGGAAAGATTGAAGGCAGGAGAAAGGGGTGACAGAGGATGAGATGGTTGGATAGCATCACCAACTCATTGGACATGAGTTTGAGTAAGCTACGGGAGATGGTAAAGGACAGGGAAGCTAGGCGTGCTATAGTCCATGGTGTCGAAAACAGTCAGACATGACTGAGAGACTGAACAACAACTGCTTACTATGCTTCTGTTGGAAGTTTCAACCTCCAAATAGTGCGCCCTTCATAATTAGAGACAAATCAGAGAAGACCACTTTAAGATAGAAATTAGCAAAAATTAAGCAATTCATTTATTTGCTACTGCTAAGTCACCTCAGTCGTGTCCGACTCTGTGCGACCCCACAGATGGCAGCCCACCAGGCTCCGCCATCCCCGGGATTCTCCAGGCAAGAACACTGGAGTGGGTTGCCATTTCCTTCTCCAATGCATGAAAGTGAAAAGTGACAGTGAAGTCGCTCAGTCGTGTCCGACTCTTAGCGACCCCATGGACTGCAGCCCACCAGGCTCCTCCATCCATGGGATTTTCCAGGCAAGAGTACTGGAGTGGGGTGCCATTGCCTTCATTTATTTAGAGGTGCTAATATCATAATTTTGGTTTCTGAGCTATGGTAGGAACAGAGCATTTTAGAATACTCACTGCCTCCTCTGTGTTCAGCAGAACTTGTAAGGTATATCGTAAATTTTTTCCCCAGATTTTCTTTCTCTGTCCAGTCTGTGGGACTTGAGTGAACTTAGAAAGGAGTTCAGAATTGATTTTTAAAGGTAAACTATTTTTAAGAATTTATTTAATTGAAGTATGATTAATTTGCAGTGTTGTGTTAATTTCTGCTCTAGAGGAAAGTGATTCGGTAATACATATACATATATATATTCTTTACATATCCTTTTCCATTATGGTTTATCATAGGATATTGAGTATAGTACCCTGTGCTATAAAGCAGGACCTTCTTGTCTATCCATTCTTTTTTTATGCCTTTCTTTTTTTATTATACTATTTTTTTTAATTTTGGTTTCACTGGGTCTCTGTTGCTGCACACAGGCTTTCTCTAGTTGCATGTGCACATGGGCTTCAGTAGCTGTGGTGTGTGGGCTCAGTAGTTGTGGCTCTCAACCTCTAGACCTTGGGCTCAGCAGTTGTGGTGCACGGTCTTAGCTGCTGCACAGTATGTGGTATCTTCCCAGCACAGGGGTGGAACCCACATCCCCTGTGTTGGCAGATGGATTCCTATCCACTGCACCACCAGGCAAGTCCAGGAAGCTTGTATTTTTTAATGAATATTGGTCAACTAGCAAGAACACTTAATACTTACAATTTCAGTTCAGTTCAGTCGCTCAGTTGTGTCCGACTCTTTGCAACCCCATGAATCGCAGCACCCCAGGACTCCCTGTCCATCACCAACTCTCGGAGTTTACCCAAACCCATGTCCATCGAGTCGGTGATGCCATCCAACCATCTCATCCTCTGTCGTCCCCTTCTCCTCCTGCCCCCAATCCTACCCAGCATTAGGGTCTTTTCCAATGAGTCAACTCTTCGCATGAGGTGGCCAAAGTATTGGAGTTTCAGCTTCAACATCAGTCCTTCCAATGAACACCCAGGACTGATCTCTTTTAGGATGGACTGGTTGGATCTCCTTGCAGTCCAAGGGACTCTCTATTTACAATTTGCTTTTGATTTAATCCTTTTATTTTTATTTCTGGAATATCGTCTCATCAGAAAAATCCTGAGCTTTTCCCCTCCAGCATGTGCTTTACCAGTAAAATCAGTTTCACTTTCTCGCTGTTTAATCTGGCACAAGTTACTTAGTACTATCTCCTAAATTGTTGTTAAAAAAAAACAGTGCACAGAAAATGCTAGGATAGTACCTGCGTACAATCAGCACTCAATAAATGTTAGTTCTTATCATCATTAGTAATGATTTATTTCTATCAAATTTCTTGATTAAATTTTCTCTGTGGTTTTATTTTTTCACCTTACTTTCCTATAATCTGAGCTTTATCCTCTTTACTTTCCTGAACCATCTACTTTTTACCTGCTAATTACTAATTCAATTCCATTTCTCTTGCTCATTGACCTCTCTGTTTGATTTGTAGCTTTTGCCACACGTATTCATAAGTACTTTAAACATTTTAACTTACACTCCCATATATTCATTTGCCAGTCTTTTGATGTAGGGGCAAGACCTTTACTTTGAATATGAGTCTACTGTTTGGAGTTCAGCACCCCTCCTTCTGCCATAGACCACATCAATAGTGTATCACCTATGACTTTCAGTTTTGACTTCTTTAAAGTGGAACAAGACCTTCAAAACTGGTACAGAGTGCTCTTAATGCAAAATTCTGCTGGGTTTTATAACTTAGCATCCACCTTTTCCAGTTGTCTTTCTTACCCACACCTAATTAACAACAGTTTTTAAAAACTGATTTGCCTTTGTTATTAATAAAGTTTTCCATTTAATTTTCATAGAGAGAACTTTATTTTTCTTCCACTCATATTTCATCATGTTATGCAACATTTAATTAAACTAGAACAACTGGAACAAACAGGTTTGTGAACCAGCATTGAGTCAACAACTGGGAGCAGAAATGTCTAGCAGAATGAAAGTCTAACCCAAAGATTCAATGTGCAGTGGGCATCTGGGTATCAGTGTCCTTTCTGGAGGCAATGGAGAGCACTGATTAATCAGGTAAGTGGTGTTAAGTGGTGGAAAGAGCTTCTATTGTGTAATTATTCTTGGAAGAACTTTCGTGAAAAATGAGGTGGCAAAGTCAAAGAATTCATAGAAAATGACTGAGACTGGCTTTGTAATGAGAAAAACATAGCTTACTTTGCTTATTTACATGCAATAAACTATTGTAAACAATAAAAAAGAAATATCTTCCAATACTTTTTTAAAAATATTAATTTATTTGGCTGCATCAGGTCTTAGTTGCGGTATTCGGGATCTTTATTCCTTCTTTGCGAGGTCTTTTGTTGTGGCACACAGACTCTCTAGTTGCAGCGCCCAGGCTTAATTGCTTTTTGACATGTGAAATCTTAGTTCCCCGACCAGGGATTGAATGGGAACCAGTCTGAAGATGAAGCTTAACACTAAGGAAGAAGATCTGAGAGCTAGGTCTGGTGACAGTGTTTGAACTTTGTGGGTTTTTTTAAAAAATATTTATTTTTGGCTGTGTTGAGTATTAGTTGTTGCATCAAGCTTTGAATAATGTTATGAGTATCCCTGAACCCACCAATGGTCTTTTCAGTTTCCCTTTTTAATGAAATCAGTTTCTCTTGAATTTTTCTTCGCTTGCAATGTGAAGAATCTCCATTGACAAAAATAGAAATCTCCTGTTCCTCTTCCCCAGGGAATTGAGCATGGCTGTAACCAGTGTGGTTGGTCGTGTTTGTTTGGGCTCTGAACCGTCCTGCACTCTTCTGTGTTGCAGTGTTGCTTTCATCCCATGTGTTCTGTTCTGAGATTTCTGATTCCTTTTGTTTCTTTTTGATATATCCTAGTTTTTGCTTATGAACTAATTCAAATTATGGTCTTTATACAATTAGTCTTTATTGATTTATGTGTAGCAGGAAATTGTTCATATGTTTACTGACTTTTTTTTTTTTGATAGACAGGAAAAAATTCATTAGAATAGGATATTTGTGAGGTTTACAAGTGGGTGGGAAATTTCACACCAGGAAAACTTGGGCTACCGTTTTATAATCCAAGGAAAAGTGGGGAGAACTTCTTTGACTTTCTTGAGTAGACATCATACTTCCATCATCAGCTCCTCCTCCAGGTTGAGCAAGGGAGTTTTCTTGTCCCTACATGGTCAGGCAAGGTCTGCAAGTTATTGTTTATGTGTGCAGAGACCATGTCCTAGGGATCATCAACTTACTGAGCTCACTGGGCAGGATGTGGGTCTCATACTACCATTGGTTTATTATTTGGGGCATGTCTCATGCTTTTGCTGCTAAGCAAACCTGCTGTACTGCATAATCATTAACCTATAGGGGTCTACCATATTTTTTTCTTTTTACAACCCCCTAATGGGATTTCATCACATTGTTCTTTATTCGCTAAGTCATTTCCAACTCTTGTGCAACCCCATGGACTACATCCCACCAGGCTCCTCTGTCCATGGGATTTTCCAGGCAGGAATACTGGAGTGGGTTGCCATTTCCTTCTCCATGTTTACTGACTTTCAACTCCCAGAAACTCCTATTACCCCAAGGCCCTTCATTCAGAAACTCATACATTCAGTTCAAGTTTATACCTCAGGAAAGTGATGCTAGAGGAGGAAAAAAGTTAAACATTGAATTTTTTGTTTCAAAATCCTTGGTAAGCAAAAATATATAATTCATTAGAGGCAAATTTTGTGTGTGGGCTTCCCTGGTGGCCTTGTAGTGAAGAATCCACCTACCAGCGCAAGAGATGTGGATTCAATCCCTGGGTCGGCAAGATCCCCTGGAGAAAGAAATGGCAACCCCCTCCAGTATCCTTGCCTGGGAAATCCCATGGATAGGGGAGCCTGGAGGGCTACAGTCCATGCGATCACAGAGAGCTGGACATGATTTAGTGATTAAAACAACAATTTTTATGTTTGACGAAGGTGATTAAGATTTTACAAACTTAGAAGACAAATGTAAGACTATTCATTGCACTATTGTTTGCAATAGCAAAAATCAAAAACTTCCATCAAAAATGGAATAGATAAGAGTATGTGATGTACTCATATGACTGTGATAGCAGTTGGAAGGAATGTTCTTTCAGGAATAGTGTGTCAGACATTATTTGACTGACGTATCAACATTCCTAATTCCTGTCTCCATTTGCCATCTCCTCTGTAGAATATATAAAAGCTCAACCCTCCCTTCCTAAACTCCATTGCACCTGGGTCTTGGGATAATACAGATTAAGGAAATATAGGGACTTCCTTGGTGATCCAATAGCTAAGGCTCTATACTCCCAATGCAGGGGGCCTAGGTTCAACCCCTGGCCAGGGAACTAGATCTCACATGCCCCAACTAAGACCTGGAACTATCAGATGAATAAATAAATATTTTTTAAAAGATCAATGAAATATAAATGGAAGTTTGTTGGGGGATTTTGAAGACAAATGTAGCTGGCACTGCCTTTCCCCCCAGCATACAATCAGAAAGGAAAGGAAATGGCAAGAGAAATACAGAGATTCTGGTCCTGACATTACTGAGCCATGAAAAAATGCCAACAGCCATTTACCTCTAGAGTATTTGCTATGTGGGGGAAGAATCCTTGTTTAAGTGGCTCTTTTTTTAAAATGCAAGGTGCTCAGTCGTGTCCGACTCTTTGTGACCCCATGGACTATAAAGTCTGTGGAATTCTTCAGGCCAAAATACTGGAGTAGGTAGCCTTTCCCTTCTCCAGGGAATCTTCCCAACCCAGGTCTCCCGCATTGTAGGTGAATTCTTTACCAGCTGAGCCTCAAGAGAAGCCCAAGAATACTGGAGTGGGTAGCCTATCCCTTCTACAAGGGATCTTCCCGACCCAGGAATCAAACCGGGGTCTCCTGCATTGCAAGACAGATTCTTTACCAACTGAGCTATCAGGGAAGTAACTCTTGGTTGGATTTTATACTATTCTCATCCAGAAGCATCACTAACTGGTACGCTGTGTCAATATGGATATATCTCACAAGTAAGGTCATGTGTGTGCTCCGTCACTCTGTCATATCTGACTCTTTGCAACCCCCTGGACTGTATCCTGCCAGGGGGACTCTTCTGTCCATGGGATTTTCCAGGCAACCATATTGGAATGGGTTGCCATTTCCTACCCCAGAAGCCTAGCAGGCTACAGTCCATGGGGTCACAAAGAGTTGGACACAAGTGATCACACACACACACACACACACACACACACACACACACACACATGCCAGGGGATCATCCCAACTCAGGAGTCTTCTGTATCTCTTGCATTAGCAGGTGGACTTTACCATTGCATCACCTGGAAGACCAAAAATAATGTTATAAGATATAAAATGAATAATGTTAAATGAAAACAAATTGATATGGTCATAGCACATTGTTTATACAAATTTGAACACATGTAAGGCAATAGTTTATATTGCTAAAGTAATATAATTTGGGTAATATATAGAAAATATAAGGTAATTTAAAGTCTAAAATCTAAAAAGTACACTGAAAAAGTACAAACACATCAAGGCAGTGATATTTTTGGAGGAAAGGAGATAGGTCATAACACTCTGGAATGCCTAAGAGAGGTAAAGGGACGTCAAATTCATCTGTGATATTCTTCTTCTTTTATTTAAAACAGAACAAAAAAGTATAACAAAAATGGTAACAATCTTCAGTCCTTGGTCGTAAGGACAAGGTGTTCATTTTATTACTCTCTATATTTGACTGTGTGGATCACAATAAACTGTGGAAAATTCTGAAATAGATGGGAATACCAGACCACCTGACCTGTCTCTTGAGAAACCTGTATGCAGGTCAGGAAGCAACAGTTAGAACTGGACATGGAACAACAGACTGGTTCCAAATAGGGAAAAGGAGTACGTCAAGGCTGTATATTGTCAACCTGCTTATTTAACTTACATGCAGAGTACATCATGAGAAACACAGGGCTGGAAGAAACGCAAGCCGGAATCAAGATTGCCGGGAGAAATATCAATAACCTCAGATATGCAGATGACACCACCCTTATGGCAGAAAGTGAAGAGAAACTAAAAAGCCTCTTGATGAGAGTGAAAGAGGAGAGTGAAAAAGTTGGCTTAAAGCTCAACGTTCAGAAAACTGAGATCATGGCATCTGGTGCCATCACTTCATGGGAAATAGATGGGGAAACAGTGGAAACAGTGTCAGACTTTATTTTTCTGCGCTCCAAAATCACTGCAGATGGTGATTGCCGCCATGTAATTAAAAGACACTTGCTCCTTGGAAGGAAAGTTATGACCAACCTAGACAGCATATTAAAAAGCAGAGACATTACTTTGCCAGCAAAGGTCCATCTAGTCAAAGCTATGGTTTTTCCAGGAGTCATGTGTGGATGTGAGAGTTGGACTGTGAAGAAAGCTGAGCCCCGAAGAATTGATGCTTTTGAGCTGTGGTGTTGGAGAAGACTCTTGAGAGTCCCTTGGACTGCAAGGAAATCCAAACAGTCCATCCTAAAGGAGATCAGTCCTGGGTGTTCATTGGAAGAACTGATGTTGAAGCTGAAATGCCAATACTTTGGCCACCTCATGTGAAGAGTTGACTCATTGGAAAAGACCCTAATGCTGGGAAGGATTGGGGGCAGGAGGAGAAGGGGACGACAGAGGATGAGATGGCTGGATGGCATCACCGACTCGATGGACATGAGATTGGGTGGACTCCAGGAGTTGGTGATGGACAGGGAGGCCTGGTGTGCTGTGATTCATGGGGTCGTGAAGAGTCGGACACGACTGAGTGACTGAACTGAACTGAACTGATATTTTTCTGTATTTAAAAACATTTCTCAAAGAGACAAAGTGAATGATTCTACAGGCTGTATGAAGAGAACAACTAATGGAGAAACTACAGCGCTTAGGTACTGGGTGTGTCCGAGAGACACTTTCATTTTGTGCCTCACCCTTTTTGCAAAGCTAAGCCTGTGGAAAGTCAATCGAATTCCTCCAGATTGTTTGAGCATCAGATGCAATAGGAGATGTGCCTCATTTCCTTAGGAAGGTAATCACCAGCCTCTAAACCTTACCCTCTAAGCTGGCTTAAAACTCAACATTCAAAAAACAAAGATCATGGCATTGAGTCCCAGTCACTTCATGGCAAATACGTGGGGAAAAAGTGGAAACAGTGACAGATCTTCTTAGGCTCTAAAATCACTTCGACAGTGACTGCAGCCATGAAATTAAAAGACACTTGCTCTGGAGAAGGCAATGGCACCCCACTCCAGTACTCTTGCCTGGAAAATCCCATGGATGGAGGAGCCTGGTGGGCTGCCGTCTATGGAGTCACACAGAGTCGGACACGACTGAAGTGACTTAAGACTGAAGTGACTTAGCAGCAGCAGCAGCTCCTTAGAAGAAAAGCTATGACAAATCTAGACCAGAGCGTATTTAAAAAGCAACTTGATTCTAACCTGTCCTGGGTCTACATGTTCGTGGGCGGAATGTGCTTGTGCTTAGTCACTTACTCAAGTCTAGCTCTCTGGGACCCCATGGACTGCAACCTGTCAGGACTGCTCTGTCCATGGAGATTCTCCAGGCAAGAAGACTGGAGTAAGTTGCCATGCCCTCCTCCAGAGGATCTTCCCAACCTAGGGATTGAACCCAGGTCTCCTGCATTGCAGGCAGATTCTTTTCCATCTGAGCCAGCAGAGAAGCCCGTGAATACTGGAGCAGGTAACCTATCCCTTCTCCAGGGGGTCTTCCCCAGCCAAGAATCGAACTGGGGTCTCCTGAATTGAGGCAGATTCTTTCCCAGCTGAGCTACCAGGGAAGCCCTGTAGGCAGCATACAGTTAACTTTTTCCACCGGGTGGGGTTCCATTCTCTGCAAAACAGTTCAAAGAACATGACTCAGAATATTATCCTTAGTCCTGGAGGAGGAACTGAAAGTCTTTGACTCATTTAATGGCTAAAGTACTATTATTTTGCCTCGCTTGTTTTCCTTCCTTTCTGCATTTTCTCACTTCCCTGATTTTTTAAAATTATTGTTTTAAATTTATTTTTGCCTGCGCAGGGTCTTTGTTGCTGTGTGTGGGCTTTCTCTTTGTTGCTGTGTGGTAAGTGGGGGCTGCTCTCTAGCTGCGGTGTCTGGGCTTCTCATTTCGGTTGTTTTTCTTGTTGCAGAGCACAGGCTCTAGGTGGGAGGGCCTCAATAATTGTGGTGCACAGGCTTATTTGCTCTGCAGCACGTGGAATCTCCACAGACCAAGGATCAAACTGATGTCCCCTGCATTGGCTGGCACATTCTTAACCACTGAACCACCGGGGAAGTCCTCACTTTTCTGGTTAAATTTAATCTTTGAAACTCAGAGAAGACCTAGAAGGCTGAAGTTTTCTACAGACAAGAGGCAGGCAGAGGGTATGTGGGGGATCTGTCCTGGGAAGACCCCCTAGGGTCTTGCTCAGTTACAGATTTGTTATACAAATACAGGAGTGTCTCATGGAGCCTGAAGGCAGGACCTTGAATAGGGACTTGTCAGGAACCAAGGCAATTGTTCTTTTTATCTTTCTAGGAGCATAAAGGGTGTCAACTATGCCTTTTTCCACAGACCAGCCCTTTGCTCATCAGCACAGTCACTCAGCAAATACGTATTGAATTCTTACCACGGACTGAGGCTGTTCAAGGCACTGTGGCTGGAGAAGAGAATCAAATAGACTAAAACACATATCACCAAAATATTCATCTAAGCCTTTCGAACTGACATGTTCTTTTGATTCCAAGAGCCCAAAAGTTTTGGACTTCAAGTTTCTATTTCTCAATTCCCATTCTTCTACAGGTTCAAGGGAAGGTCTTATAACTCCAGAGGAAATCGGTTTTAGGTTGGAGCGGTACAGCCTCCTGACCTAGTATCAGCAGAGGGCACCAATGAGCCTGAGGAGCAGTGAAAGAGGGTTCTGGAGCCCAGTCAGACCTCTGTCCTGACTTCTGGGTTCTAGGTGCCCCTCAGCTGTGCAGAGAGTCTTCTCTGAGATTTCAGGTTGAGGCCTAGAGTTGGGAGTCATTGTGATCATGGTGAGATAACTAGACTTCCTGAAAAAGATGGAGAGGGACTTCCCTGTGGTCCAGTGGCTAAGACTCCATGCTCCCAATGCAGGGGGCCTGGGTTCGATCCCTGGTCAAGGGAGCTAGATCTCACATGCCACAACTAATGACGAAAATTAAAGATCCTGAGTTTGGCAACTAAGATCCAGCACAGCCAAATAAAGAAATAAATACATTAAAAAAAAAGTGGAGAAAGAGTTAAAATTAGTATTTGCTGGGAAACTGAAGTAGAAAAGCAAACCAACAGTGCAAACAGAATGTCACACTAAAGGGAACAGACTGAGACACTAAAAAACAGACACAAAGGAAGGAGACAAACAGGACTCAACAAGATGAGTAAGCGCATTTAGAAGGTTTATTATTCAAAATTAAATCCAGAGGAAGGACAGACATTAGGACTGGTTGATCCGGTGATTCAGTGATGTGATGAGACACTTCGCTTTCTTCATTCCAAGTTGTAAGGAAGTCCACATTGCGTGCTTTCCCAGTGTGCCGAGAGAAAAAGAATGACTTTTCACAACACTTCCTCAAGTGAAGAACTTTCCCAGAAATCTTCAGCAAACCTCTCTTGGTGCTCATTCGAAGTAGGTTACATGAGATTACTTTTATTTTTAGAAATGTTTCATTTAAAAAATATTTGGGGACTTCCCTTGTGGTCCAGTGGATAAGACTCTGTGTTCCCAATGCAGGTGGCTCGGGTTTGATCCCTGGTCAGGGAACTAGATTACCACATGCTGCAACTAAGAATTTGCATGCCACAAAAGACCTGATAGAGCCTAATAAGTAAGTAAATATTAAAAAAAATTTTTTTTTTATTTATTTCGGGCTGCACCGGGTCTTTGTTTCTGAGCAAGGGCTTTCTCTAGAGTCAGTGAGCCAGGGCTACTCTCTAGCTGCAGTGCTCAGCTTCTCATTGTGGTTGCTTCTCCTGTTGAAGATTCTAGGTCATGCAGCTTTCAGTAATTGTGGCTTATCATCTTAGTTGTCCTCGGGTATGTGAAATCTTCCTGCACCAGGGACTGAACCTGTGTCCTCTGCATTGGCAGGTGGATTCTTAACCACTAGAACACCGAGGAAGTCTGAGATTACTTTTAGATGAGTGGTTCTTAACCACAAGGCAGTTTTTCCCTGATGAGACACCGGGCAATACCTTGAGATATTTCTGGTCATCACAGAGGGAATAAAGGGGTGCTACTGGCATCTAATGCTAGTTGGGTAGAGATCAGGGATGCTACCTAAACATCTTGCAATGCATGAGACAGCCCCCCCCCCCACTCCCCACAGCTCCACAACAAAGAATTATCCTGTCCAAAATGTCAAGAGTGTTGGGGACTTCCATGGTTGCCCACTGGTTAGGACTCTGCACTTCCACTGCAAGTGACATGGATTCAATCCCTGCTTGGGGAGCTGAGATCCCTCAAGCCTCAAGGCACAGCCAGAAATATAAAAATAAAATGTCAAGAGTGTTGAGACTGGGAACTCTGTTTTAGACCAAGTAGACTCACTCCTCTGAACCACCCAGCCTGGGTATGGGAGGGGTAGATACCAGAAAAAGACTGGTAATGAGTAGTCAGAGAAACAGGTATTCCATATGCTCTTGTGCTCAGTCATGTCCAACTCTTTGTGACCCCATGGACTGTAGCCCGTCAGGCTCCTCTGTCCGTGGGGTTGTCCAGGCAAGAATACTGGAGTGAGTTGCCATTTCCTTTTCCAGGGGATCTTCCCGACCCAGGTATGGAAACCAAGTCTCTGGCATCTCTTGCACTGATGGGCAGATTCTTTACCACTGCCAAAGGAGGAGGATGTTAAGACAAACATGGGCCTTCCCTGATGGTACAGTGGATAAGAATCCACCTACCAGTGCAGGGGTCAAGGGTTCGATCCCTGGTCCAGGAAGATCCCGCATGCCTCGGGGCAACTAAGCCCATGTGCCACTACTACTGAGACCACCCACATTCTAGAGCCCAAGAGCCACAACTACTGAGCCCAAGTGCTGCAACTACTGAAGCCCGAGCACCTGGAGCCCATGCTCCACAACAAGAGAAGCCACACAGTGAGAAGCAGTTTGGGGGAGAATCAGTTCACTTCAGTTGATCAGTCGTGTCCAACTCTTTGCGACCCCATGAACTGCAGCACGCTAGGCCTCCCTGTCCATTACCAACTCCCAGAGTTTACTCAAACTCATGTCCATTGAGTCAGTGATGCCATCCAACCATCTCATCCTCTGTCGTCCCCTTCTCCTCCTGCCTTCAATCTTTCCCAGCATCAGGGTCTCTTCAAATGTCAGTTCTTTGCCTCAGGTGGCCAAAGTACTGGAGTTTCAGCTTCAACATCAGTCCTTCCAATGAACACCCAGGATTGATCTCCTTTAGGATGGACTGGTTGCATCTCCTTGCAGTCCAAGGGACTCTCAAGAGCCTTCTCCAACACCACAGCTCAAAGGCATCAATTCTTTGGCACTCAGCTTTCTTTGTAGTCCAACTCTCACATCCATACATGACCACTGGAAAAACCATAGCTTTGACTAGACAGAACTTTGTTGGCAAAGTAATGTCTCTGTTTTTTAATATGCTATCTAGGTTGGTCATAACTTTCCTTCCAAGGAGTAAATGTCTTTTAATTTCATGGCTGCAATCACCATCAGCAGTGATTTTGGAGCCCCAAAAAATAAAGTCTGACACTGTTTGCCCATCTATTTCCCATGAAGTGATGGGACCAGATGCCGTGATCTTCGTTTTCTGAATGTTGAGCTTTAAGCCAACTTTTTCACTCTCCTCTTTCACTTTCATCAAGAGGCTCTTTAGTTCTTCTTCGCTTTCTGCCATAAAGGTAGTGTCATCTTCATATTTGAGGTTATTGATATTTCTCCCAGCAATCTTGACTCCAGCTTGTGCTTCACCCAGCGTTTCTCATGATGTACTCTGCATGTAAGTTAAATAAGCAGGGTGACAATATATAGCCTTGACGTACTCCTTTTCCTATTTGGAACCAGTCTGTTATTCCATGTCCAGTTCTAACTGTTGCTACCTGACCTGCATACCAATTTCTCAAGCGGCAGGTCAAGGGTCTGGTATTCCCATCTCTTTAAGAATTTTCCGGTTTGTGGTGATCCAAACGGTAGGTGCTGGGGGAGAATGGACACATATATATGTATGGCTGAGTTCCTTCAATGTTCACCTGAAACTATTCCAACATTGTTAATCGGCTCTACCCACGATACAAAATAAAAAGGTTTTTTTTTTTTTTTAAAAAGCACATGCACCGAAACTAGAGAGGAGCCGCCGCTCACTACAGGTAGAGAAAGTCTTCATGCAGCAATGAAGACCTAGTGCAGCCAAAAATAAATAAATACATAAAAATAATCTTTAAAAAAATGCTGATAGGAGATACCCAAAAGAAGGTAAAAAGTGATAGAGAGAGGGGGAGTGTGGATGATCCCTGAGAAGAGAATGCTATCTAGAGCAGTATTTCTCAAACTTTATTATTCACCTGAGGATCTTGGACTCAACCGTGGGATTGAGCTAACAGGTGTAACAAGCTCCCAGGTGATGCCAATGATGTGTCATGGGCTCCACTTTGAATAGTAAGAATTTAGAGCAGTGGTTCTCAAACTGAAGGGTGCGTCAGAATCACCTCGTGGGCTTGCTAAAACAAGTTTCTGGAACCTACTCCCAGAGTTTCTGCTTCAGTTCTTCTGGAATGGGGCGCAAGAGTTTGCATTTCTAATAAGCTCCAAGGTGGTGCTGATGTTCCCTGTCCAGGGATCATATCTGAGAGCCATCAATTCAGCATGGAAGTAAAGAAAATCACCTTAGAAGCAAGACAGCTTCACCATCGAGGAGATAAGGAAGAAGCAAAGACTGACAGGGTTGCAGATAAGTTTGTCGGTTTACGGGGTGGCAGGAGGCTGAGGGGGGCTTCCCTGGTAGCTCAGCTGGGAAAGAATCCGCCGGCAATGCCAGAGACCCTGGTTCAATTCCTGGGTTGGAAAGATCCACTGGAGAAGGGATAGGTCACCCACTCAAGTACTCTTGGGATTCCCTGGTGGCTCAGCTGGTAGAGAGTCCACCTGCAATGAGGGAGACCTGGGTTCAATCCCTGGGTTGGGAAGATCCTCTGGAGAAAGGAAAGGCTACCCACTCCAGTATCCTGGCCTGGAGAACTCCATGGACAGAGGAGCCTGGTGGGCAACAGTCCATGGGATTGCAAAACGTTGGACACGACCTGAGGAACTAAGCACAGCACAGCACAGGAGCCTGAGGAATTTACTGCCCATTGGCCTATACCTTCTCAGTGAAATAGAAGTGAAATCAGCTGAGAGCAAGGGAGAGATTGATGGGATAAGGAGCTGTAAATATTAGGTGAAGGCTTATGACTTCCTAATTAGCCCTTCTCGTAGTCCAAAAAGTCAATTTATTTTGTTACTGATTAAAGGAACATTTTTCAATTACTTCATCCAGATAAGCTGACCAGAAAGTTATGTGGTGCAGTGGAAGAAAGATTAAGATGTTATTAAGATTTTCCTGTGGCTGGTAACTAGAAGCATCTGCTTTGGAAAGGGCCAAGCCAAAAGGCAGATTCTTAACCACTGAGCCACCTGGGAAACCCATAATAATGGTTACTATTTGTTGAATGCCCATTTCATGCTAGATCCCTAATATACCATAGGATTAATATAATATCTCTGCAAAGGTAAATAGTAATACATCCTTTAACAGATAAAAATCTGAAGTTAAAAGTTTGTTTGAAGTGAGGAATTCCCTAGCGAACCAGAGTTTAGGACTTGGCCCTTTCACTGCTAGGGCCTGGGTTCCATCCCTGGCTGAGGAACTAAGATCCTACAAGCTACTGCTGCTAAGTCACTTCAGTCGTGTCCGACTCTGTGCGACCGCATAGACGGCAGCCCACCAAGCTCCGCCGTCCCTGGGATTCTCCAGGCAAGAATACTGGAGTGGGTTGCCGTTTCCTTCTCCAGTGCATGAAAGGGAAAAGTGGAAGTGAAGTCGCCCAGTCTTGTCTGACTCTTAGCGACCCCATGGACTGCAGCCCATCAGGCTCCTCCATCCATGGGATTTTCCAGGCAAGAGTACTGGAGTGGGGTGCCATTGCCTACAAGCCAGTAGGCACAGCCAAAAAGAGAAAACAAAACAATTTTTTTTTCTTGAGGTCAACAAAATTTCCCTATTCAGGTAGATTTAAAAAGATTATTTCTAAACGAAGTAGTATACACTGAACCTTGACTGAACGACTAACACACACGCACACTTCCCTACTTTGGGATCTATCAATCTCCCTAACAGGGCTTTACCTTCAGTTTTTGAGGTGTTATTTAACATCCAGTTATGAGTAGTTAAGGGTAATCCTATTCACCACTTTCTCTACTGCAGCATGGTAAAGAGAAAGTAAAAGTGAAAGTCACTCAGTCCTGTCTGACTCTTTAGGATTCCATGAACTGTACAATCCATGGAATTCTCCAGGCCAGAGTCCTGGAGTGGGTAGCCTTTCCCTTCTCCAAGGGATCTTTCCCAATCCAGGGATAGAACCCAGGTCCCCTGTATTGCAGGCGGATTCTTTACCAGCTGAGCCACAAGGGAAGTCATAGTAGGGAAGAATAGTAAAGAGAAGAGGAAACAAATTAGTTAACAAAAACATAAAATCCCCAAGGACAAGTGACAGTGTCATGGAGGTTAGATCTGAGAAAATATACAGAAGATGGAGTGAGATGAGGATATGTCAGAACTGTTGGGTAATTTGATAAAGATGATGGTAGGGAGTGAGGGGGACCAGGAATAGTCTCTGTTTAAAAGAAAGACATTTTCCTCCACCTCATCTGTCAGTGGACTGATTTCCCCACCTTCATTTCAGAAGCTTGAATCTCATACAGACATTTCAGTGAGTAACTTTTTGGGGACATGTTCCATGGGACGGAGTATGAAGAATTCTTCCTCTCTCCCCCACCTCCCTTTCTTTTTTAAAACATTTGCTTATTTATTTGGCTGTGCCAGGTCTTAGACGAGGCATACAGGATCTTTAGTTGCAGCATGCAGAATCTTTGTTGGGGCATGTGGGGATCTAGTTCCCTGACCAGGGATCGCACCTGGGCTCCCAGCGTTGGGAGGATGGAGTCCTAGCCAATGGACCACCAAGGAAGTTCCTCTCCCACCTCCCTTTCAACAGACACACCCTCCTATCCAATCCAAGATGAAAGGATAGTCTCTCAGCCCCACCCCATCCTCCAGCTTTCTGACTCTTGAAATGGGAAGGGAAGGAAGAACAGCTGAGATCTTCTAGGCTTTTCAGTCCTTTGGAGACTTCATCTACTTTCTTTGGCCACACCCAGTCCCTCTTTCATTGGATAAGAAATGAATACACGTTGAACACGTACTGTACACAATGGCTTGGAAGTTACTGAGCGATAGAGCCAAACTAGACCTGCTCCAACACGATCACCCAGCTCCCCAGCTGGCATGTTATGATATAGAATCCACTGAGACCTTATCTGAAACTAGCTATACTCAGAATATCAGAGGTACCTGAACAGGACACTAGAGTTTCATGTAGAAGCCAACTGAACTCACTTATCATTCTTGGGTTTTACCCCAAATATGGGCAGCTCATCATTTAACTTCTGTATCTCCCTCATTCCTTTTTAGATTTTTTTTTGATGTGGACCATTTAAAAAGTATCTTTATTGAATTTACTACAATATTGCTTCTGTTTTATAATATGTTTTGGGGGTTTTTTTTGGCTTCGAGGCACGTGGGATCTTAGCTCCCTGACCAGGGATGGAACTCACATCACTCGCACTGGAAGATGAAGTCTTAACCACCGGTCCGCCAGGGGAGTCCCCACACTTTTCTTTTCCTCTCCTGTACCTTCAGACCAATGCCACTTTACTCTCTATTTCCTGACTCATCCTCCCACGCTCCCTTCCGGAAAATATTTTTCTACTGTGCCTTCTGGATATTTACTCCCATTATAAACAAACTCCTCCACATTCTTTTCTCCTCTATAATCTTCCCTGCCTCCCTTCTCGTTTTATCTTGAAAATCCTACTTCCGGGACTACTCTTTTGAAGTTAGGTGGTTCATGACTTCCCACAATCCATACATCGTAGGGGCTGGAGGAAATTCTGCATTTTTTTTTTCATTTCCATTATTACCAAACCAGTACTCCTCTCAGATGGGTAAAAATTTCTCCACCACTTTTCTTTCTCATCCACCAGTTTGCGGTTCTAGTCTGCCTTTATAAGACCTTGTAGCCCCTGGCTCCTGTCTACTGCTAACCCCCGTCCTTGCCAGCACCCTGAAAACTTCATCTTCCCTTGAAAGAAACATGAAACCTCATAACCTCACACTTCAGTGACTTAATGCAACTCAAGTGACATATAGTTTCACTCCAGATCAAGCAGACTCACCCATGACCATGTGAGAAACTGCTCCATGTTAGAAATCTTTGGGGAATCCCCTGGCAGTTCAGTGGTTAGTATTCTGCGCTTCCAGGGGCCCGGGTTCAATCCTGTCGTCGGGGAACTAAGATCCTGCAAGCTGCGAGGTGTGGCCAAACGTTAAGTAAAAATAACAATAAAATGAAAAATGAAATGGAAATCTTTGACTTCAATGTACCTACCATTCTCTATTTCTACCTCTTCCAAACCCTAGCTTTTATTACTACTGTTTTGAGATTGTACGGAGTTCTGTAGATTCTTTTTCTTTTTGCCAGCTTAACTGAGGTTTGACTGACCCAAAAAAGGCATAGGGGTTCTTTTATTTTACTGAAGTATAGTTGATTTACAATGTTGTGTACATTTCTGGAGACATGTAGGTTCTTGATCTTTCTTTTCTCAACACATCAGCTCCATTACTGCCAAACTTCCTTCGCTCTTTAGTCTGACCTCCCTGGTTTATCACCTCAACTAGTCCTTCAGGAGCACTCTCACTTCCCTCAGCCCTTCCTTCTTCTATCGTTACTGAAAGGTGTGGGGGGCGTATACAGGTCTGCTCACCGCTCAAAAGCTGGGAAACCGGCCAGGTTGCTGGAAAGGGAAGTTTGCTTTATTTCAGATGCCGGCAGCTGGGAAGGAGAATGGCCAACCCCTGTCCAAAGGCTGACACCCCCCAGCCCCCGACAATCAGGGGGTGAGGGCTTTTATAGACAGAGTGGGGGGGATTACATGCAGAAAGAGTACAGTCATCTCTAACAATCATCTTCAAATTGGTCGTCAGGGGTCTGACTAGCATCATCTTGATTGTTTAAGGTGCAATTAATCTTTAGTTCCGGGGTGTACTTGTTCCCATTTCTTTGTGGTCAGTTCTCAAAATTGTGGCAGCTCATGTCCTGGGCACAGTCTGGTCATTTTGTAGTTAACTTCTCCGCCTGGTGTTTTGGTATCTATAAGACAACTCACAGAATATGGCTCAGAATATTATCTATAGCCCTTGAGAAAATACTAAAGGTCCTTGACTACGCTTAATGACTGCATTATTATTATTTAGTCTCCGTGGACTGTTTTCCTTTGTTTCAGCATTTCTCTCTTCTCTGATTAAACTTATTTTTTTTATAACTGAAGTTTTTCACAGGCAAAAGACAGGCAGAAGATATTGTGGGTGGCAGTGGGGGGGTGGGGGGCAAGGACCATTTGGTCCTGCTCTGTTTTACTATCAACCTGGGCATCAAACACCATCTCGAGAACAAATCCAGTGCTGTCTTCTCTGCCCCTATACCAAGAATGATGAGGAATGCTACAAGGATAAGTACTGCCTCAAGTTTCTGGATCTGTACACCCAGAACAATACTCAAGAACCTCTTTCCTTGTCCTTCGTAGATTCTCCTCCTCTTCCATTCTCTCTCTCTTTCCAAGATTCCCCCACGCACCTCAAGCCCTCTCAAACCCAGAGCTTACTCATTAGTTTTTTTTTTTTTTTTTAAACTAGTTTTTAAACTTCTTTTTTGCTTTTTTGACACAGGCAGCTGGCGGGGCCTGGCTGACAAGTACAGAACATTCCAGCCCCAACCTTAGCTATTCAATGCTGGCACTTATGGTTTCTTTTCTTTTATTTAGAGGTGCCACAGGGCATGCAGGATCTTAGTTCTCCCACCAGGAACTAAGCCCCCTGCTGTGGAAGCTCGAAGCCCTACCCATTGGACCACTAGGATTTCTCTCTTCACCAGTTTTTAAGTCACTTTCATATTATGCATCTATACAGATATTTATTGGTCAGTTTTAGTTATTTTTATTTTTCCCAAATCTTTTACTTAATCCAGATTTCCATTATGATATATTTCTTTTACATCTGCAAATTGAAAGTGACTGAATCATAGAGAAGACCTGACAAAAGAGATGGAAGAGAAAGATCACTTTGTTCCCCCTTTTGATCCACCAGTGCTGCTCAGTTATTTGAGCTAATAATCCTTTTTCCCGGAAGATTGTTTAAATTGGATTTCTGACATGAGCAAAAGTATCTTAGCTAATATATCTCTCTCTTACGTATGCTGTGTTGATCTTTTTCTGCTGTGTTTCTTAACAGTCACGGATCCAGTGATTTTCCTCATTATTCATATTTGAGTGAGGATAAGTCTAGATCGGGCTTCCCTCTGGTTCAGTGGTAAAGAATTCGCCTGCCAGTGCAGGAGACATGGATTAGAAAATCCCCTGGAAAAGGAAATGGTCCAGTCCAGTACTCTTGCCTGGAGAATCCCATGGACAGAGGAGCCTGATGGGCTACAGTCCATAGGGTTGCAAAGGGTCAGACACGACTGAAGCAACTTAGCATGCATGCACGCACTAACACTTTATTAATCACCTCTAGGCCTGTTCCCAGTTATGAGGGCTCCAAAGAGGGGGTCACCATTCACCTAGCTCTCAGCTAGGAGCTTAAGAAGGCCTTGGCTGAGCCCCTTTTCCATCTTGGACTGCCGAGTCTAAAGAGGCAGGTCTGGCCTTTCCTGGTTCAGTAAGGGGCACACACAGGTAGGGGCACAGATGGTGGCCAAGAGCCCAAGCTTGCCACCCATCTGCCAGCCTAGTTGTGTTTGGAGAAAGATTCCCTTGTTGTGGTTCACACTGGGCTTGACTGTGTGACTGCCTGGCATCCAGCCAACAGAACAGACTTCCTCGTGCTCCTCTGTGAACTGTAAGGCTTAGACCAGCCGCAGAGCCTCATCCACTGAGCACCCCACAGGCAAATCACTGAGGGTGATCTGGAGATCACCCTTGCCATGGATGATAAAGAGGCCCCTGTAGGCAATGCTTTCATGTTCCTTGGGACCATAATCATGGGACAAGTTTCCGGTTACATGGGCTAGCAGAGGGATGTTCAGGGGCCCAAGCCTCCCTCCTTCTGGGGTGGGGGGTCTTGATCCAAGCTGGATGAGTGAGCTGAGAGTCCACTGAGATGCTCAGCACCTCACAGTTCAGCTTGTGCAACTCCGTAGCACGTTGCTGAAGGCAATGATCTCCGTGGGGCACACAAAGGTAAATTGCAGTTGGGAGAAAGAGAGGGCTCTGTATTTTCCTTTGTACTCGGAAAGCTTCACCTTCTTGAAGGCACCATCCACCACTGGGGGGGGCCTGGAATTCCAGGGTGGGCTTTCTGATATGCACGTTGCCAGAGGCCATGACTGAAAGCTACGTGGGCAAGCGTGGGTGCACAGACTCTGAGGTGGGCGGACTCCTTTTGGCAGGGCCCCCACTCCAGTATTCTTGTCTGGGAAATCCCATGGACAGAGGAGCCTGGGGGCAGCAGTCCAGGGGATCACAAAAGAATCGGAAGCAACTTAGCAACTAAACGATATCAACAAGTCTAGACCAGCAAACTACAGCCCGTGGGCCGTATCTGGCCAGTGGCTAATTTTGTTTTTAACAGCCCACAGGTTAAAAATAGTTTTTACCTTTTTTAATGATTACATTTTTAAATAATAAGAGCTTTCACTGTGTCTCTTGGCCCACAGAGCCTAAAATGTTTATCCGTCTGGCCCTATAAGAAAAACTTTGCCAACCTCTGATTTAGAAAGATTTGATAATTGACTATAAATATTCGGCATTTATTTTCCTTGGGTCTCTCACTATTTACCTGGCTGCTCTTGGAGTCCTTCATTATGTGGGTTTAAATAGTAAGTTCAGAATGTCAGTTTCCGGCACAGAATTGAGAGGAAGTGAAAGTCATGGGTTATCTTGTCTGGAAGTTCGGCTGGGTAGACTTTTATCTATTGTTTGTTCAAATTGTTGTTCCAGGTAATAGTTTTTGGTATCCATTTTCTCGTCTGGCTTGGCTTCTGCTTCAGGTTCATGTATATGGCTTCCTTACTGGCTGTTTTGTAAGCTGAATTTCCTCATGGAGTCAGTTGCCCCTAAATATAAGGGAACTTCTCTCACCCCTGAGATGAGCTTCTTGCTTTAATGGGATGTACAGTCAGGGAAAGACCTTTCTACTGGTTTTTCTGTTTTCATGACTTCCTTTTCTTTCCTCAACTACATGCAGGTGCTATTAATCTATAGCGTTAAAAGAAATTCCAAGTAGAAATGATGACCCCATCTCTCAAAAAAACACCAAAAACCCAATTTTTCTAGGAGACTGTATTTCTCTATTTTGTAGGTATTTGTGAGGATCTGCTAGGATTTCCTCTACTCAGTTTTCATGATACTGCACTAATCTCTTGGATTTGAAAGGTGTATGTTTTAGTCTTAAATTGAGTCCCAGGTGACAATTATACAGCAGAAATGATTGTGGTATATATACATGTCTCCTTTCCCTTGTTTCATCAATGATGTGTATTTTCATCATTGATGTTAATGTTTCTTTATTTAAATCAATTACATGCAGATAGAGGAGTTGGTGTATATTTCTTTCACTTACTCTCAATCATTGGAGGTTAACAAAAACTCACTAATGACAGAAAACTTTTGTCAAATTATCAACTGGGATCCCAAAAAGGCTCAGTTCATGTCCCAGTAGTAAAATCATAAATGGCATGGAAACAATCTGAACTGGTTCTTAGGGGAAGGACTGAGAAGTCTGGAGATAAGATATTATTGATTGGCTCCACCAATGCCTGGCGAAAGGTCCAGAGCTAAGCAGGAGAGATTAGCGCCTCCTCCTAAATAGCCCACCATGCATTTCCTTCCCCATTGTTAGCAATGATGGGTCAAGAACACACCCTGGATGACAAACTGGATAAAAATGAGAACTAGAAGAATCTCCCGAGATTTGTTCCAGCCAAGGCACTTGTACAGAGAACTTAAGAGTGCTCAAGTTATCACATTCTGCCCAGAGTGCTGTTGTCAGTAAGCAGTCTTCTACTGCACAGCAGGCTAGTAGGATGGTTTATTCATTTTAATTTTTTTTGGTGGGTGGGCACTTCACTGCCTCTTTGTTGCTGCATGTGGGCTTTCTCTAGTGGCAGGGGCTACTCTTTGTGGAGGCGCACAGGCTTCTCATTCCGGTAGCTTCTCTCTTGTTGCGGGGCCCGGGCTCTAGGGCAGTTGGACTTCAGTAGCTGCAACGCACTGACTTCGCTGCTTCTCGCATGTGGGATCTTCCCAGACCAGGGATCAAACCTGTGTCTCCTGTATTGGCACGCGGATTCTTTTTTCCTTTACTTGTACAGGTAGATTCTTAACCACTGGACTGCCAGGGGAGTGGGATGATCTGATGAATATGTTCCAATGACTTCTGGAAGTTCCATTTAAGAGAACTGTACACCTTAAGGATAACTGGGGTAGTCCACATCAGAATAAGTTTAAATCACAACTGACTCCGAGTTTGATGGAAGCAGGACAAACTTTAAGTAAAGACTCTGCTGAGAGATGGAGGATATGTGAGAACGAACCATGTTTAGGAATGAGCTTGCCTGGAGATCAGCTTCCAGAATGACAGAGTGAGGACCTCAGTGAACAAACTCTCCCACAAAAAACTGAAAATATCAGCAAAACAACAAACATCAACCTTATTAGAACATGGGAAACTAACCAAAGCCACAGAACAAACTGAAAATCATCTATCCGAGAGAAACAACTGGACTGTGCTTAGAAAATGGGATCAGTGGTATGTTAACTTGTGAATGGGACACTCTTCCCATCCCCCTCCCTCCCCAGCTCAGGTGGGTGGTAGCCACAAAAAGCCAGCAGTCTCACAGCCAATGGAGAGGACTGACCTCTTGTGGAGCTCTTTGAAAAGCAACACCCCCAGAGTACAGACAATATTTTGTCTGAACTTGGAGCTCCCTGGAAAATCTCTATTCTTAGATAGTTGTGGCTGTTTGATTTGACTCAGAGTTCAGCACAACAGAAAAAAATAACCCTGCTCCCAGGGCATTATCAAAACAATAGCCATCCACTGGCAACATAGCAGCTGCCTGAGACTCTGCTTTCAGTGGAGGTTAACAAGAGGCAGGCTGGGAATCTGAGTATACCTTGGAGAACTGGGTAATCATGGAGCACTCTGGAAATCTCTAACATATTCCAGGGGTTCTGAAAGGCTGTATGAATGCACAAGGTTTGCACAGGAGAGACATGGAAGTGGAGAAGATCTTATTCACTGATTTCTGACTTTCAGGCTCTTTGCAAAACGAAAGTGAAAGCTAAGGATATCCAGTAAACTGCCGATAGTTTGAAGGCATGCCTTCTCACAAGACTCCCTTGGTAAAGGGTGAAAGCCATAGGATATCCACAGTAAAGGATACCTCCTGTTTCTAAGTAACTTTTTACAAAATTTTATTTGACAGAACTGGGTCTTAGTTGTGGCATACAGGATTTTTTTTTTTTGCAGCATGCAAACTCTTAGTTGCAGCAAGTGGGATCTAGTTCCCTGACCAGGGATCGAACCTGGCCCCCTGCATTGGGAGCTTAATCCCTGGACTGCAAGGAAAGTTTACCTAATGAACTTTAATTTTTCTTCATAAGGTTAGGGAATAAATAACAAGATCTAGAACCTCATTCTCAACGAGTGTGAGAGGAGGGGAATTATTCCTCTGGAGAAATTAGAGGATGAAAGTGAGGCTCAGTCCTGTCTGACTCTTTGCAATCCCATGGACAGTAGCCCTTCAGGCTTCTCTGTCTGTGGGATTTTCCTGGCAAGAAGACTGGAGTGGGTAGCCATTCCCTTCTCCAGAGGATCTTCCAAACCCAGGTCTCCTGCATTGCAGGTGGATTCTTTAACATCTGAGTCACCAGGGAAGTCCAGAGAGTGAAAAGGGAAAGTGATACAATAGTGTGACCTTGTGAAGATTCAAAAGTGACCCTGGCACTGAGACTGGGCCACCACTCCCGAACCTGAGAATCAAATACACAGGGGGAAAGTGAAGAGGTGTAGTGGGCTTTGCCTTCCTCTAATTTACCATGAAAATCTACCCTATGGCCAGCTAGTGCTCAGGCCCTTCAGTCATGTCTGACTCTTCGCGACCCCATGGACTGTAGCCCACCAGGCTCCTCTGTCTGTGGGATTCTCCAGGCAAAAATATTGGAGTGGATTGCCATGACCTCCTCCAGGGGATCTTCCCGACCCAGGGATTGAACCCACGTCTCCTGCATCTCCTGCGTTGCAGGTGGATTCTTTACCACTGAGTTACTGGGGAAGCCCCATGGGCAGCTGGGAGTATCAAGAAAAGCAGGGAAACAAGGGGCTAAGGAAGAGTAGGAATGAACTAAGGATCCTTGGGCATAGGGCCTGGACCAAGCACTCCCTTCTCTCCTTAGAATTTTTGTATTTGTCATGTATCATCTCTGGAGTGGAGGCAATAGCCATGACTGCATGCTCTTGCCTCTGTCGGGGACTCACAGAATCATTAGAGCTATGAGAATAAGAATTAGGAGGACAACAGGAAGGCAGACCATATGTCACCATAGCCTCAGCACAGTCTTGGGCTCCTCCCTGGAGTGAAGGTCGATGCTCCTTTTTGGATGGTCCAGGATCTCCATTCACCCTCTTCCCTGTTCTGCCAAAGCCTTTCCTCTTCTGCCTTGTCCAGTTCTGGATTCTTTTCTCTCCCTCTTCATCCTTTTTTTCTTTAATAGTTATTTATTTATTTGACTGTGCTGAGTCTTCAGTGTGGCTTGCAAATTCTTAGTTGCAGTGTGTGGGATCTAGTTCTCTGACCAGGTATCGAACCAGAGACCCCTTCGTTGAGAACATGGAGTCTCAGCCAGTGGAGAACCGGGGAAGTCCTCTCCTTTATGTGTCTCTGTTCTCTGTGGTCTTCTCTCCTACTCACAACCATCCCCAGCCATAGCTCCTTAGAGGGACCAGGTGCCAGGATATCTAAGTCCCTCTACCGAGAATACCAGTAATGACTCCTGAGTTCACCTGAAAGCAGAGCCTGAGACAAAGAATTGAGTGAAGGTAGTTTATTTGTAAGGTGATCACAGGAGGGACTGAGGAGAATGAAACAGAGAAGGAAGAGGCCACATAAGGGTCATTATTTAGATTGTTGCTGTGGGCATCAGGGGCTCCAGAGAGACTACTCCAGAGAAACTACTCCAGAGAAACTAAAGAATGCCTCCCAGAATGGTCCATCTGAAGGATGGAAGGCTGGATCAGCATCCACCCCCATTTCCTCTTTGGATGACTGCTGCAGACTACACTTTGTCTATGGGTCTAGCAGATTCCTGTGGCATGGGGAAATGTCCTGGGGCAGAATATGTAGAGTTAGTGTGAGGTACATCTGAGCTCACACTGAACTAACCACTACAGCTGCTTCTGAAAGCAGACGGGTCCACGGGACTCACTGTAAGAACCCAGAGGATCTGCCAGGTCCCCTCCTCTGATTTCGCTCTAATTTTCGGCTGAGCTGGGTCTTTGTTGCTACTTCATTTTCTCCGGTTGTGGCCAGTGGGGGCTACTCTCTAGTTGCAGTGCTCTGGCTTCTCTTTGTGGGGCTTCTCTTGCTGTGGAACAAGGGCCGTAGCACTCTTGGACTTCAGTAGTTGTAGTGTATGGACTCGGTTGCCTCCTGGCATGTGGGATCTTCCTAGTTCAGGGATTGAACCCATGTCCCCTACATTGACAGCTGGATTCTTAACCACCGGACCATCAGGCAAGTCTCCTTCTCTATTTTTTTTTTTTTTGGTTACAGTTTTAAGTTTAATGTTGTAGTTAGTAATTTGAGAATTATGTACAATAATATGTGCATGTATGCATAAATACAGTCCCCTTCTCTAATTTTTTAAAAATTTTCATCAGAAACCATTATTGGGACTTTCCCAGCAATCCAGTGGTTAAGACTTGTGCTTCCACTGCAGGAGTGTGGTTTTATCCCCGGTCAGGAAACTTAAGATCCTGCATGCCGTGTGGCGTGGCCAAAAAGAATAAATTTTTTTTAAAAATTTCTTAAAAAATAAGAAACCATCATAGATGACACAACTTGAGATAGGTGTTTATTTGTGTCACTTCCTCAGGTTGAAATTCAAATGTGAAATTTCTTGCTGGCAGAAAGGGAGAAAATGTACAATTTCCCTAAATCTAGGATAGAGCAACAGGGGAAAGAAACAGAAAAGGGCTGTAATGGCTTGTGCCTGTGTGTGCAGTCCCTTCAGTCGTGTCCGACTCTTTGTGGCCCCGTGGACTGTAGTCCGCCAGGCTCCTCTGTCCCTGGGAGTCTCCAGGCAAGAATACTGGAGTGGGTTGCATCCCCTCTTCCAAGGGATCTTCCCAACCCAGGGACAGAAGCCGAGTGTCCTGCATCTCCTGCATTGCAGGTGGATTCTTTACGGCTGAGCCACTGGGGAAGTCCTGTCATGGCTCAGTAAAGGTCAAATCATATATACTTTGGAGTTCCAAGTACTTGCGTAAGTTTCAGATAATTTTTCTGCCTAAGTCCAGAAATTGGATTTCAGTGTTACTGTGATATTTCTCAAGAGAAGATTTGAAGGATCTTGTCTAGAAGTGTTCTATGTCAGAGGTCATGGAGTGCTTCTTGCCTTTGTTTAAAAAGTTTTCAGGGGTTTTAGTTACTACTATTATGGATGGGAGGAAACCTCATGACTTACATTATATTGTAAAGAATAAGGCACCTATTGAATTCTCACACGATACATGGGATTTTGGGTTTACTGATTTTCCTGTTGGGTAGGAGTGGTCTATGCTGTTGGAGAGTGAACTTATCCATTACTAACTTCCCATCATTGCCTGGGGCTTCTCAGTTGGCTCCGTGGTAAAAGAATCTGCCTGTGATGCGGGAGATGCGGGAGATGTGGGTTCCATCCCCGGGTCAGGAAGATCCTCTGGAGAAGGAAATGGCAACCCACTCCAGTATTCATGCCTGGAAAATCCCATGGACAGAGGAGCCTGGTCATCTACAGTCCATGGGGTCTCGAAAGAATCAGATACAACTTAGCAACTAAACAACAACAACAACATTGCTCAGCACCTGAACCTTTACTCCATATATTTTCCCCAAATATCTTGCTTATCACAATAGCTAACAACTTGGACAACATGAATTGCAAAAACAAATACTTCCCTTTTGATGATTGTATTGTGATTAACTTGGAGGGGAGCAGAAGAGACAAAAAGAAAAGATGGAGGAGTCATCTGAAGCCCTTCAGGGCTGATTTGTGTTCAGAGTAGACCCAAGTGGAGAGTTTGTTCATCCCCAGGTCCTTTCTATTATCTCCAAGTGACATTTTGGTCAGAGACATTACTTTGCCAACAAAGGTCCATCTAGTCAAGGCTATGGATTTCCCAGGAGTCATGTATGGATGTGAGAGCTGGACTATAAAGAAAGCTGAGTGCTAAAGAACTGATGCTTTTGAACTGTGGTGTTGGAGAAGACTCTTGAGAGTCCCTTGGACTGCAAGGAGATCCAACCAGTCCATCCTAAAGGAGATCAGTCCTGAATATTCATTGGAAGGACTGATGCTGAAGCTGAAACTCCAATACTTTGGCCACCTCATGCCAAGAACTGACTCAATGGAAAAGACCCTGATGCTGGGAAAGATTGAAGGCAGGAGGAAAAGGGGACGACAGAGGATGAGATGGTTGGATGGTATCACTGACTCAATAGACATGAGTTTGAGCAAACTCCAGAAGTTGGTGATGGACAGGGAGGCCTGGCGTGCTGCAATCCATGGGGTGGCAAAGAGTTGGACACCACTGAGCGACTGAACTGAACTGTTATACTAGTTCTTTCCACCAGGGGGCATTTGCAAAATAGAATATATACGTATAAAATTATGTCGCAAGATTCACTCTTGCCTAAATGGGAAATGATCCAAAGTTACAAAGAAGACATCTAGTTTCAAAGAAGGTGTGACACTTCTAAGAAACCAGGTCCTTTGAGAATACTGGTAAGTAGACAAGAAAGATATTACTTAAAGTCAGGATGTAAGAGAGATTTCTGTTGCCAGTCCATGGTGAGCTACAGAAGCTCAAGTGTCATCTGGGTTCCAGGTCTCAATACAGGAAGTATTTGCTGACTCTGATTTTTTTTAGGATCATAGACAGGCTCTGTATGGTTCGGGGCACCAGAGCTCCCCCTTCTCTCTTGGACATTACATATAATGCTTTGATCCAAAACAGACAATTTGCTTATTGCCTCACAGAAATCCTCATCCACTTTGAATGGACAGGAAAGTACCAACATCAGACTTTTTACTTATCTCCAGCAAATCGATAAGAAAGCAGACACCTAGAGATTAACCTTTGCAGACCAGATTGGTGGTTTGTTTGTGGGACCCTCAAATACTGAAGTACTTATCGGTTTTACCCTCTTGGCATCTCTTCCATCCCTTTCTTCTGGTGTCAGACTTACTCTGTAGGCAGAGAGAAGGTTTATGGCCCAAGCAAAGCTAATCTTACAACACCTCACCCACAAGGATGAGGCCATTGGCCCAGAAGTCATGGGCATGTGCCAATTCTGTCTCCCAGGATTTGCAAACTTGAATCAAGACACATAAAAATAGTTTAGAACAGAGATTCCTTATGGCAGTATCCTAAAGAGAAGTTCTGTGAGGTGACTGGACTGCTCTAATGTCAATTGTTTCCAATATAGGGAGAGCAAATAGGCAAGAAAAAGAAATGAAAGATATCCAAATTGGAAAAGAAGAAATAAAACGAACTCTATTTGCAGATGATATGATCTTATATGTAGAACATGCTAAAAAATACATTAAAAAACTGTTAGAGCTAATAAGTAATTTGAGTAAAATTGCAAGATATAAAATAAACACACATAATCAGTTGTATTTCTGTATACTGATTATAAAAAATATGAAAAGGAAATTGAGAAAACAATTCCAAAGAAGTCATGGGGATGTGATGCACAGCATGGTGACTATAGTGAAGAATTTGTGAAACCACTTGGTGTTATTTTGGGGGCCCCAGAGAGACCTGGTACCACAGTCCTTTATGTCTCAGTGCAGAAAGAATTCAGCGAGAGGCAAAATGATAACTACAAAAGTCACTTATTAGAATAGGACACTTGTGAGGCTTATAAGCAGGTGGGTGAGGGGATGCCATACTCCAAGAACTTAGCGGACTACAGTTTTATAATCAAAGGAAAAGTGGGGAGGGAGAGAAGAACTTCTTTGTCTTTCTTGAGTAGACGCCATGCTTCCATCATCAGCTCCTTCTCCATGTTGGGCAGGGGAGTTTTCTTGTCCCTGTGTGGTCAGACTAAGTCCACAAATTATCGTTATTTTTATGTGCTCAGAGAGCATGTCCTAGGGATTATTAACTTACTGAGCTCACTGGGCAGGATATGGGTCTCACGCCACCATTGTTTTATTGTTTTGGGGCGTATTTCGTGCTTCTGTTGCGTGGTTTTGTTGCTAAGCAATCCTGTTTGATTTTGTGGTTAAGCAAATCTGCTCTCTTGAGTAATCATTACTTCATAAGGGTCTCCCACATTTTTTTCTACTTACAGTCCCCTAGTAGGATTAACTATTTTTTCAAACACTTTCCCCCCCCCTTTTTTTTTTTAACTTACTTGTTTTTGGCTGCACTGGGTCTTTGTTGTTGTGCATGGGCTTTCTCTAGTTGCAGCAAGCAGGATGACTCTCTCTAGTCGTGATGTGCTTCTCACTGCAGTGGCTTCTCTTGGTGCAGAGCAGGGGCTCTAGAGCACTTGGGCTTTAGCAGTTGTTGTGCATGGGCTTAGTTGCCCTGAGGCATGTGATATCTTCTCAGACCAGGGATGGAACCCATGTCCTCTGCATTGGCAGACGGGTTCTTAACCATTGGAGCACCAGACAAGTCCTGGGGTTAACCATTTAATCACCTACTTTGTCCCTATCAATACTGTATTGTGTATTTGAAAGTTGCTAAGAAAATAAACCTTAAAAGTCCACAGAACAATAGCTCCTCAAAAAGAATAAAATACTTCAGGATAGATTTAACCAAAGAGGTACAAAACTTGGTAAACTGAGAACTATATACAAAGCTGGATGAAATTAAAGACCTAACTCAGAGGAAAGATATCCTGTATAATGGACTGGAAGACTTAATATTGTTTAAGATGTTGGTACTACTCAAAGGGATCTACAGATTCAATGCAATCTCTAGCAAAATCCCAATTTTTTTGCAGAAATGGAGAAGGGCAAGATTATTTAATACATTCTAAGTATTCTGATATGCTCACATTTGAGAAATTCTTTGTAAATCACATAAGGAATCAATTAAAAATAAAAGAAAGAAATGTTACTTAAAAATGAATTTATGGAGAACAGTATGGTGGTTTCTCAAAAAAATTAAACACAGGATTAGCATATGATCAACAAGTCCTGGGTATATACCACAAGAACTGAAAACAGGGACTTAGATATTGTACATCCATGTTCACCGCAGCATTATTCACAATGCCAAAAAACTGAAGCAGCCCAATTGTGCATCCCTTCGGATAAACAAATGTGGTATATGTAAACTGTGGGATATTATTCAGCTAAAAAGGAATGAAGTTCTGATATATACTACAACATGGATGAACCTTGAAAGCTATGTGAAATAAACCAGCCACAAAAGAAAACATATTGTATGATTCCACCTATGTGAGGTGCCGAGACTAATCAAATTTGTAGAAAACAGGAAGTAGAATCGAGTTTACCAGGGGCTGGGAGAATGGGGAACAGTTGCTCAATGAGTGCAGAGTTTCTGTCTGGGATGATGAAAAAGTTTTGGAAATAGTGGTAACAATTGGGCAATATTGTGATTTGGCACTAATTAAGTGCCACTGAGTGGTACACTTAAACATGGTCAAAACGGCAAGAACGAAAAAAGGCTACTATTATTTCCACAATTTCTGAGCTCCTTCATCAAATTCCTTTCCTTTTTACTTTCCTCCCCTGAGCATGTAGCAGTCCTTTTTCTGTGTTTATAAATTCAAAGGAATTTGATTGATACACTGCTATCAACCTCCCATTCTTTGCTGATTAGGAATCCTGAGTGGTCATTAGAAAAGCCCTTGAGTTTGTGGGTTTTAAAAGTCTACAGCGTTGGTTCAACCACAATGGATAGGAAGAATCCATGGGAACTGTGTGTCTAGCTTCTTGAAAAAAGGTGGGAGAAGGGCTTCCCTGGTGGCTCAGTGGTGAAAAATCCACGTGCCATGCAGGAGACAAGGGCTCAATCCCCGGTCCAGGAAGATCCCACGAGTCAAGGAGCAACTGTGCCCGTGTGCCACAACTACTAAGCCTGTGCCCTAGAGCCTGGGAGCTGCAACTACTGAAGTCCTAGCACCCTAGAGCCCGTGCTCTGTAACAAGAGAAGCCACCACAATGAGAAGCCCACGGGCCGCAACTAGAGAGTAGCCCCCACAGCAACGAAGACCCAGCACAGCCAAAAATAAATAAATACAATTTTTAAAAAGAGGAAGAAAATCTGCATCTGAAATCCTCAGCTTTATGAATTAGGTTGAAAGAGATGGAAGAAGGACCTCTGGCAGAGGGCAGAGTCCCTTACAGGAAACTTTTAACAAAGAAACAAGCAGTGGTTTTTATACAGAATCAGCAGAGGGTAGACTAAAGGTTATCAGGAGTGAGGGAGGAGAGGTGCTTATCAGAAAGAAAGGCTGTGCTCTTACAGTGAAAGGGAAATAGGAAAAAACTCTTACTCGGATATAATAGTTTGGAAACCAGGCGATCTATCAAACGCTACTATTTCAGGGACCCCAGAGATGTTTGGGACCTCAAAAAATTGAACAAAGGAGTGGTCAAGTAGTAATTCCACAAGTAGCTGAATCCTCCCCCAGAAAAAAACCCAAAGTTCAGGCAATCGTTGAAAGGTATCAATAACAGCAAGCAACAGAGACCAGGGCTGGTACTTGGGTTACGTAAGTAAGACAGTGAGCAGTTAAAAAGGTGCTCGTGGGGGACTTCTCTGGTGGCCCAGTGGTTAAGACCCCGTGCTCCCAATGCAGGGGATGTGGGTTCCACCCCTAGTCAGGAAACTGTGATCCCATGGGAAATAATTTAATTAAGTAAAAAAAAAAGTGCTCAGTCTTAGGGTCCTACAGATGTCATGCTCAGACACTCAGTTGTGTCTGACTCTTTACGACCCCAAGGAGCCTGCCAAGCTCCTCTGTCCATGGGATTCTCCCAGCAAAAATACTGGAGTGTGTTGCCATTTTCTCCTCCAGGGGATCTTCCCAACCCAGAGATCTCCTGCATTGGCAGGTGGATTCTTTACCACTAGTGCCCCCTGGGAAGCCCCTTACAAGCATCTGGTGTGTACAAAATAGAAGTGCTATTCAAATGCAATTTCTGATCTCAAGTCTCTATCCTTGCCAATTTGAAGCAAACAGTCAAATTCAATTACATCTCGATGCATGTTTAAAATACAGTGTGTTTAGATTTGTTGCTACTTGGTCCTTCTCCCCTTTGGAGTTTAGATTCTTGTGCATGGGGGTGGGAGTGAGGAGAGATTGTCAAATTTTGTCTCCACCTGTCTGGTTGCAAAGAGTGGGACAGGGCTGAAGCAACTTAGAATTCACACCTGTCTGGTCCTCTACTTTGTATCACTTTTTTCAATATTTTTTTGCTTTACAATACGGAAATAGCTTTTGAGCTTATAAATAAACGTGTATTGGCACTTCCTTGGCAGCCCAGTGGTTAGGGCTCCACGCCTCCACTGCAGCAGGCACAGGTTCAGTCCTTGGTCAGGGAACCAAGATCCTGCATGCCACACGGCGCAGTCAAAAACAAAAACAAGTAAACAAAAACAGAAATGTATTGATTTTTGTTCCTGACCTTGCACAGTGATATCCCCACCCTTCACCCCCATTTCCCGAAAGTCTTGGGAAATTTAAAGCTCATTGTAGGTTGTGAAAAAGTCTCTTCTGGAAGAGGAAGGAAAAAAAAAGATGATCCGGAGGGTAAGGAAATACACATTAATGTTTGAAATGTTATAGCCCATCACACATACGACGCCATATGTTACAAGTAGCTTGCTTGGGCTGTATATGAAGCTGGGCTTAGGATAAGAAGTGGAGGGAAACCACGAGTGTTGAGATCCATGAAATAGGAGCCAGACAGCACCACACATGACAGCACCACAAAAGATCACGTGTGAGACTAGGAGGGGTGCGGGGCTGACAGCGGGCTGACCGAGTCTGTGCTAGGTAGAGAGGAAGTTTTCAGACCTCAAGCTCATTGACTCACAGCTTCCTCTTAGAAGAGCCCCTCAAGGCAGGAGATAGAATTATGAAAATACTTCTATGTTCCTGTAATAGTTTCCTAGGGATACTGTAGCAAATTACCACAAACTGCATATCTTTATTTTTGAAAGTTATTTATATATTATTTATATTACATATTCTTTTTGGCTGTGCTGGGTCTTCACTGCTGTGCAAGGGCTTTCTCTAATTGTGGCCAGCGGGGGCTACTTTCCCTCACGGTGCTCGGGCTTCTCAGTGCAGTGGCTTCTCTTGTTGAGAAGAACAGGCTCTAGGCTCGCGGAGCTCAGTAGTTGTGGTGCTTGGGCTTAGTTGTTCTGTCACATGTGAGATCTTCCAGGATCAGGGATCCACCCTGTATCCCCTGCATTGGTCGGCTGATTCTTAACCACTGAACCGCCAGGGAAGCCCAAACTGGATATCTTTAAACAAGAGAAATTTGTTCTCTCGAAGTTCTGGGGGCAAGAAGTCCAAAGTCAAGACATCAGCAGGGCCATGATCTCCCCGAAGGCTCTAGGAGACTTCTTCCCTGCCTCTTCCTAGCAGGTGGTTGCTGGCAGTCCTTGACACTTCTGGGTTTTTTGACACACAACCTCGATCAGCCTCCATTATTGCATATGTTCTCCCTGTCTGTGTCTCTGTTCAAATTTCCTTTTCTTGTTACTGTGATAACAGCCGTGGATTACAGCCCCTCTAATCCACTATGACCTTATCTTGATTTGATTACAATTGAAAAGACCTGGTTTCCAAGTAAGGTCACATCCTGAAGAGAACTTCAACAAATCTTTTGAGGGGAGGAGGACACAATTCAACTTTAATAATGCCTGAAAGTAGAGAAAAAAGTATAGGTGGTTCAGTGCTAGCATTTAAAAAAAAATCAGCTTTATTAAGGTATAATTTATATACTATGAAATGCACCCATTGTATTTTATTTTTATTTTTTAGCCACACAGCATCTGGATCTTAGTTTTCCAACCAAGGATCAAACTCATGCCCCTTGCATTGGAGGCATGGAGTCTTAAAACACTGTACTGCCAGAGAAGTCCCAAAATACACCCATTTTAATTACACAGTTCTGTGCTTTTAAACAAATGTATACACCCATGGAGGGTTTCCCTGGTAGCTCAGACAGTACAGAATTTGCCTGCAATGCAGGAGAACCTGGGTTTGATCCCTGGGATGGGAAGATCCCCTAGAGAAGAGAATGGCTACCCACTCCAAATCTACTTGCCTGGAGGATTCCATGGACAGAGGAGCCTGGCGGCTACAGTCTATGGGGTCACGAAAGAGTCTGACTGACTAAGTAGGCACACATGCATATACCCATTACCACAACTACTCCAAAATAGTTCCTTTATCTTCCTGTGTAGCAAATCCCCCTATCTGCAGCTCCAGAAACCCACCGATCTGTTTTCTGTTACTATATCTTAACATATGCCTTTCCTACGTAAAAGCATAAGCTCTCAGTCATGTCTGACTCTTTGTGACCTCATGGACTGTAGCCTGCCAGGCTCCTCTGACCATGGGATTCTCCAGCAAGAATACTGGAGTGGGTTGTGATTCCTTTCTCCAGGGGATCTTCCCGACCCAGGCATCGAATCCAGGTCTCCAGCAATGCAGATAGATTCTTTACCATCTGAGCCGCCAGGGAAGACTTTCCTTTAGTTACATATAAATGCAAGCATGCAGTATGTAGCTTTTGGTGTCTGGCTTGTAATTGAGCAATTATTAAGTGCTAAGCACTGTTCTTCCAAGGAGTAAGCATCTTTTAATTTCATGGCTGCAGTCACCAAATTAAAAGACGCTTGCTCCTTGGAACAAAAGCTATGACCAACCTAGACAGCATATTAAAAAGCAGAGACATTACTTTGCTGACAGAAGTCCGTCTAGTCAAAGCTATGATTTTTCCAGGAGTCATGTATAGATGTGAGAGTTGGACTATAAAGAAAGCTGAGTGCTAAAGAATTGATGCTTTTGAACTGAGGTGTTGGAGAAGACTCTTGAGAGTCCCATGGATTGCAAGGAGATTCAAACAGTCCATCCTAAAGGAAATCAGTCCTGAATATTCATTGGAAGGACTGGTGCTGAAGCTGAAACTGCAATACTTTGGCCACTTGATTCGAAGAACTGACTCATTTGAAAAGACCCTGATGCTGGGAAAGATTGAAGGCAGGAGGAGAAGGGGACGACAGAGGATGAGATGGCTGGATGGCATCACCGACTCAATTGACATGAGTTTGAGCAAACTCCAGGAATTGGTAATGGACACGGAGGCCTGGTGTGCTATAGTCCATGGGGTCTCAAACAGTCAGACACGACTAAGCAACTGAACTGAACTGAGGGCTTCTCATTGCGGTGGCTTCTCTTGCTGTGGAGCACAGGCTGTAGGGCCCTCAGGCTTCAGTAGTTGTGGCTCATGGGCTCTCTAGCACGGGCTCAGAAGTTGTGGTGCTTGGGCTTAGCTGCTCCATGGCAAGGGAAATCTTCCCAGTACAGGGATCAAACTCATGTTCCCTGCATTGGCAGGTGGATTCTTAACCACTAGACCACCAGGGAAGTCCCAGAGATATGCCTTTTATTAAAACATGGAATCATATCCTTAAAGGAGAGTGGAGGCCCCATTGTAAGACTCTTTGGCATTGTGCCAGGAATATAGGACCCAAAGATGAAATGTAAATTCATAGGTTTTATGCATGAGATAAACACAAAGGAAGCAAAAAGAAGATGTAGTAAACCTTCTGTCACTATTTTTAACTGTTTAACATCAATCCTCCTTCTTTTTTTAAATTTTTTCTTATTTGGCTGTGCCAAGTCTTCATTGCGGCATGCAGGATTTAGTTCCCTGACCTGTGTGCCCCGTGCATTGGATACTGCAGAGTCTTAGCCACTGGACTCCCAACAAAGTCCCTCAATTATTGGCTTCCTCACTTAGAATAGTCTTGTGATTGGCTCCCAGAATCAATGCAATTCTGGAGAATCAAGCTCAGAAAACCAGCAGAGGCCAAGACAACTGAGTTGTCTGTGGTGACTCTGGCCTAAGAAGCAGGAGTCACCACAGCTGTTTTTTATCAAGAAGTGTTTACTGACCCTGCCATGGCAAGACGATGCCGGAGTAGCCCCTCTTGTGAGTGAATTCTGACCATCGTTTTTTCATAACTATACACAAGACTCAAATTCCAGGGCAGGAGCTTTTGTCTGGGTGCTGGCAAGGGGAAGAGGGCAGGGAGAATTGGCCTGTTTGGTTTCTGTAGTGGGAGGTGAACTAGTTTCTTTCACTATGGAAGAGGTTGGATGGTGGATAGAGAAAAGAAAAAGAAAGTCCACTAGTGGAGTCTTTGGAATAACCATGACAAGCTTCCTTCCTTTTTTTTTTTTTCTTTTACAAGGAGACAAAAGAAATTCAGATGCTGCTGTTTGGGAACTGAAAGTTTACATGCGAGGTAAATTTTTCTTTTCAGGCTATGGGAAGATTAGTGCCTTGACTTTTTTTTTTTGGCTGCACCCCAGGGCATGCGGGATCTTAGTTTCCGCAACCAGGGAATGAACCCCTGCCCCTGCAGTGAAGCACTGAGTCTCAATCACTGGACCACCGGGGAAGTCCCAGGGTCATGACTCCTTATTGTGGATCTTCTCCCAGTTGAGTTTTATTTTCACAGGTGGTGTGCTTGGAACATCTGGAATGGACTGATAAGATTCATGACAAATCTGAAACAGGGAAGCCCTTTTTTATTGCCTCCACTCTCTTATCCCAACACAGAAAATTCTGCTACAGCCAATGGTTGGCTCCCAGCCTATAGATTTAGATTGCTATTAGATTATGGAAAATCACTATTGCATAAGGAGGTGATGTTTTGTGGACAAGGTGATTATGCTGAAATATTTTCATGTGTTCTTCTAGAACTCAGGAAAAGTACAGAATTGGGTTGGAACATTCTGGGAGGAGCTGGAAGGACCGCAGTGGGTCTAATGAGAGATGGATAGAGCTGTAGTTGTCCAAGAAAAAATTCTGACAATAAGCTGGCACTTGACTGAGAATGAGACCTCTCCTACTAAAGCCTTGAATAAGGAGAACAGGGAAAGGGGAAATTTGGGGATTTTAGAGCTTCTTTGGGTGTAGAACTGGAGAGATTCTTTGGGGGAACATCTATTTCTCTTAAAATATAAGGGAGAAGGATCATTATGTTAAATTCCAAACGTGGCGGTTTTTAAAAATAGATGATTCATGGTGTTATTTGGGTGATGTCAGCCAGTAAACTAAATTGAAAATATGACTGAGCAGGAAATAAGGTGTGACATCTCATGTAGTATATAATGTGGCGTTGGATTAAAAAGTGAATGTTGTGCATTGATCCATTTCAAAAGCTTCAGAGGCCAGGATCAAAGAGGCATTCATGAAGGCCTTGAGGAGCTAGACTGCCTGTCTTATTTGCTCCAGACCAGTGTCTGGGAGGCTGGCCCAGGATGTGTGGGCAGAATTTGTCTATTACCTTGATCTCCTCCCCTAGAACATCCAAGAGTACACTGTGTTCCAGGAAAAACTGATATACAATAGTCAACACAAGACATATTCTGAAAAACTCGCCTGCTAGACTTCAAGTCTGACAAGATACTAGAAAACACTAAAAACATAAAACAGGACACATGAAAATTTAAAATACTTTTCCTAAGGCCAGAAATCTCTATAAATGAAAACAAACTCCAAATGACAAATCAGGAAAAATAATTTCCACCACTTGATAAAAGGTTAGTATTCTGAACACATATATTAGAAGTAAAGCACTCCCTAAGGGAAACAAGAGGGAGAAAAATGCAAATAAGCCGCTCATAAAAATAATAAACAGGGGCTTCTCTGGCAGTCAGTCCAGTGGTTAAGACTCCTCCCTTCCACTGTAGGAGGCATGGATTCCATCCTGGGTCGGGGAGCTAAGATCCCGTATGCCTCACCATATGGCTGAAAAACAAAACAAACAAATGGTTAACGTGAAAAAGTTTTCAACTTCACCAATAATTTAAAAGAACTGAAAATGGCTTTTCAGCAACTATGAACCTGGGGAATCCTGGCTGGGAGAAGGACATCAGAGCTCACTGTCTTCCCATCCCTTCGACTCCCCTGGAAGCCCCTCAATAAAATAGCTTGATCTCCCCCAAAAATAAAAGTGCAAACGAACACAACAGTTAAGAAATGTTTTGGGACTTCCCTGATGGTCCGGTGGTTAAGAATCTGCCTTCCAATGCAGGAGATGCAGGTTCAATTCCTGGTCAGGGAACTATGATCCCACATGCCTCAGGGCAACTCTGCAACTACTGAGCCCAAACACCTCAAGGAAGACCCAGTGCAGCCAAAGTAAAAAAAAAATAAATAAAAATAAAATTCTAAAAAAGAAAGAAATGTTTTTACATGCTAGAGAAGCAGCAATTAAAAGTCCAATACTACCCATTGAATTTCCGGGTTATGAAAATTAAGACATCACGTCCTGTTGGTACAAATGTAAATTGGTAGAGCTTTATTGCAGAGTTATAAAACAATGCCCATCAATCTTCACAATGTGTATTTCCCTTTTTTTTTTTTTTTTTTTTTGGCTGCATCTTGGGGCTCCCAGACTAAGGAAAGAGATGAATCCTAACCACTGGACCATCAGGGAATTCCTAATGTATTCCTTTTAAAGCATCATTTGTTCTACTAGAAATGTATCTTACAGACATACTTAAACAAATAGAAAAAGGTACATGCACAAGATTGTTCATTGCCACATTGTAATAGGAATAAAAACCTAAAGTTCGATGTAAATGTCCAATTAATAGAGAAAATTAGTGAATTAGTAAACATCCACTCACTGGAAGACTCTGGAGCCGATTAAAAAATACATTTTAACTGCATCAATGTTTGGCTCAATAAATTATTAAAAAGCAGTTACACCTATTAACAGCCCGGATGCCCATTCATGCAGTCTTGTAGTCATGAGCATCTTCTCTAGAGGTAACTTCATCCTGGTTTCTATCACTATACATTAGTTTTGGCTGTTTTGAGCTTCATATAAGTGTAACCATACCATATTTTCTTTTGTGTCTGGCTTCTTTGGTCATCGTTATGAGATAGATTCATACTGAATGTTGCTACAGCTGGTTAATTTCTGTTGCTATATGATATTTTTACTAGATATACCAAAATTTATTTATCTGGTCTACAGCTTGGTAGTCTCTAGTCTTGAGTTATTATGAATAATGTTCTATGATAGTTCCTTTTATATATTTTCATGTATGTCTACATTTTCATTGGTTATACACCTAGGAGTAAACTCGTGTGTTTCTATGTGTCCATTGTTTTAATAGACACTGCCAAATAGTTTTCCAAAATGGTTGTGCCAATTTATATTCCCACCAGCAATGTATGAGAGTATCAGTTGCTTATATTACAAAATCCCTGGTGGTCCAGTGGCTAAGACTCTGCGCTCCCTATGCAGGAGGCCCAGGTTCAATCCCTAGTCAGGGAACTAGATCCCCCATGCCACAGCAACAATCCAGGGCAGCCAAATAAAATATTTTAAAAATCAAAGTTATATTTATTACACTTAACAACAGCTATATCAAGGGAGTGGGATTAGGGAAGACTGGAGGGTTATATAGTTTATACATTTAAGTACTTTTTTTTTTAATAACAGCATTATTTCTTTTTAACAAACTAATACTGTTTTTCTTCTCTATATTCCATTGATTTTGTAATTTAAAAAAGTAACATCTTGGGCCTTCCCTGGTAGTCCAAGTTAAGACTCCACACTTCCATTAGAAGAGACATGGGTTGATCCCTACTCAGGGAATTAAAATATCAAATGCTGCATGGTGTGGCCAAAAATAATAAGTAAATAAATAAATGAAAATTATAAAGTAAAATCTTAAGCATAGGGACAGAGATCTGGTCCAAAGAATTGGAAAAGACAATTAGGCTAATGGGAGTTCAGTGAGTTAGCATCAAATTTAACTTGGAGCTGTCTGATAGCCTAGGCAGGATATATTCTAATTCAGAGTAAATAGGTGGTCTCAATATTGATAAATCGTGTGAAGAACATGAGGAGGGACTTCCTTGGTGGCTCAGTGGTAAAGAATCCACCTGTCAATGCAGAAGACACGAGTTCGACCCCTAATCCAGGAAGATCCCACGAGGCAGCTAATCCTGTGCGCCACAGCTACTAAGCCCACTGGCTCACCTAGAGCCTGTGCTCGGCAACAAGAGAAGCCATCACAGTGGGAAGCCCAAGCACTGCAACAAAGAGTCGCCCCCTCTCACCGCAACTAGAGAAGAGCCTGCGCAGCAACTAAGACTCAGCACAGCCCAAAATAATTAATGAATGAATAAAATTATTTTAAATAAAAACATGGGGAACATGACTCATTGTGTGTTGACTGATTAGGCAGTGGCCAATTTTTTGACATGGTTGAAGACCAGATTTCAAGAAATAGGGGAGTAGGGTAGGAGATTGGGTAGAATAGTGAAAGATGAAAATGTAGCTAGATTGTGGGTGTGGTGGTTTAGTCACTAAGTCCTGTCTGTCTCCTGCAAACCGCATGGACTTGAGTCCACCAGGCTCTTCTGTCCATGGGATTGCCCTAGCAAGAATACTAGAATAGGTTGCTATTTCCCTCTCCTGGGGATCTCTCCGACTCAGCGATCGAACCCAGGTCTCCTGCATTGCAGGCAGATTCTTTACTGACTGAGCCATCAGGGAAACCCCTGGACTGGATTGTGAAGGGCTTTAAAAGCCAAATCAGGAAGTGTAGACTTTTTGATTTGGGCAATGATGAATCATCAGAAGTTTTTAATCGGGGAAGGATTGAAGGCAGGAGGAGAAGGGAACAACAGAGAATGAGATGGTTGGATGGCATCACCTATGTGATAGACATGAGTTTAAGTGGGCTCTGGGAGTTGGTGATGGACAGGGAAGCCTGGCATGCTGTAGTCCATGGTGTCGCAAAGAGTTGGACACGACTGAGCGACTGAACTGAACTGAAAACCATCGATTTGTACTTTAGAAATATAATCAGTAACCATGTTAACAGTCAACACCCTACCTTGCTAGTTATTTCCCTGAAGAAATACAGCTTAATGTAACCAGTGGCACAGAAATCAGGTCTCTACTTCTCCATCTATCCAACGAACTAACAGACCAACAGTAAAGCGGAAATGAGCCCTTCCAATCCTCAGTCAATTATTTTACAAACCAACTCTGAGAGAAAGACCTCTGTTTTCTTCCTCAACAAAAAAATCCTTCAGAACTGCCTCTCAGCCAGTGTTTCTTCATAATGAATCAAATAGAATATCTCCTTCCTCTGTTACTGGGAGAAATAACTCCCACTTTGAAGATATTTCAAAGGGGCTTCACTTTTTTTGGCTGGGATAGGAGTTTGAGATTTAGTTCCTGCTATTGGAAATCAAATTCATCAGGACCAGTGGAAATTGGGAAGGACAGATTTTTGGAACTTTAATTTATAAGAGGAAGGGAATTTCACTTTTTGACTGCTTTCTCTGCAAGAAAGCCAGGTGTGTGGGTCACAAAGGCTGGATTCAGGCTGGCAATAAAAGTCTTTACTTTGGCCTCCGACCTCAGCTAAATTACAGCTTAGCATTGGAGCAGTGGGATCTTGTCCATACTTATGCAATTGTACTTCTATTCCCTTTTGACATTTTTTTTTTCTGGTGTATGCTCTTCATTAATTAGAATTGGAGTTGGAGGTGGGGAAAGGAGCATTCAAAGTCCCCAGCAACAATATTCATGAAGGTGTACATTGGTATGATGTTTATTGAGGGAAATTTGGCAGTATTTATCAAGTTTTTCCACCTGCCAATGCAGGAGACACAAGAGATGCCGGTTTGATCCCTGGGTCAGGAAGATCCCCTGGAGTAAGAAATGGCAATCCACTCCAGTATTCTTGCTTGGAAAATTCCACGGACAGAGGAGCCTGTCTGACTACAGTCCATGGAGTTGCAAAGAGTCAGACACAACTGAGGGTCTGAGCACACAGCCCATCAGGTCTTTATATGAACATACTTTTTCACTCAGCAATTTCATTTCTAAGAACTTATCTTTTTTTTTTTTTGGCCACACCGCAAGGCATGTGAGATCTTAGTTCCCCAACCAGGTATGGAACCCACTCCCCCTGCATTAGAGTCTTAACCACTGGATGGCCAGGAAAGTCTTTAAGAATTTATCTTAAAGATAATACACAGGTAGGCAAAGATATGTAAGGAATATTTGGTTGCAATATTATTAATAATAAAAACTGGAAGTAATTTAAATGTCCAAGGACAAGACAGCTTAAATTATGGTATATATATATTTTATCTTCTATTACAATTCTTCTGATTGCAAGTGAAAGAAACAGATTTTGGGTGACTTGGAGGGGAAATGAGAATATACTCAAAATAAACTGTATTTCATGAAAAAGAAGGAAATAGAAGTGGGGGAGTTGTCCTATTTACTTTACATAATTCTGTACTGTGTGTGTGTGTGTGTGTGTGTGTGTGTGTGTGTAATAAGAAAGACTCATGTTTACAATCTTAAAATCTTTAAGGAATAATTGTGGTTTTTTTGGTTTTGTTTATACAAAAGCTAACGTAAATAATATATTCTCTAAGGCAGCAGTTTAGATTCATTAGGCCCAGTTTTACTGTTTGTATTGACCTCAAGAAACTCTTTCAAAATTCTTCTAAACATGGTAGGTTAGTTATTTATTATTGCAGAGAAAGATACAGCAAAATTTGATGGTTTAAAATAGCAAATATTTGTAATTTCACCGCATGTGTTTGTAAGCATTTAGAAGCTGCTTTGCTAAGTGGTTCTGACTTAGGATCTGTCACGATATTGAAATTCAGATGTCAATTAGGGCTGCAGTCATTTTAAGTCTTGTTGGGCTTGGAGAATCCACTGCCAAGGTGGTTCACACATACAGCTATTAGCTGAGGCCTCAGTTTCTTACAGGCTCTTGGCTGAGGGCCTCAGTTCCCGACTACGTGGACCTCTCTCTGACGCTTGAGTATCTTCGCAGCATGGTAGCTGCCCTCCCACCCGCCTTTCCAGTGACTGATACAAGAGACAGCAGGCAATTGTCATGTCTTATTATACCCTAGCCTCAGAATGGACATGTCATCACTACTACAGTAGTTTACTGGTCCGTGTGACCAACCCTGATCCAACGTGAGAGAGGATTATATAAGGGAGTTGTTTAGGAAAATGTACTGTTTTCCCTTACTCTCACCTTCTATGTGGGGTTTTCCCCCATTGACCAACATTCCAATACCAGCTGGGTGTCCAAAAATTCAGTTCAGTTCTGACACTACCTAGAGCTGATACCAGATCCCACAAGTTAGGGGCTTGGTCCCACAAGACTGCCCCTGCATCACATACCAATCGCACGTCCCAGGTTGTCACCTGTACTTCTCATGACTGACGAGTTATAAATTGGGGCTCCCATCACCCTCTCCTCAAGTTTGACATTTGCCAGAATAACTCACAGAACTCAGGAAACATTTATATTTACCAGCTATTATATAATAAAGGATATGATGGGCTTCCCTGGAGGCTCAGTGGTAAAGAATCTACCTACCAATGCAGGAGATGCAGCTTCGATCCCTCGGTTGGAAACATCCCCTGGAATAGAAAGTGGTAACTTGCTCCAGTATTCTTGCCTTGAAAATTCCATTGACAGAGGAGCCTCGTGGGCTACAGTCCTTGGGGTCTCAAACAGTCAGACATGACTGAGCACACAGATACGTGCAAAGAATATGATAAAGGATCCAGATGAACAGCTGGAGGAAGGGGTACATAGGCGACGGTCTGGAAGGGTCCTGGAGTGCAGGAGTTTCTACCCCTGTGGAGTTGGGATATGCTACCATCCCAGCACGTGTATGTGTTCACCAACCCAGAAGCTCCTTGAACCATGCAGTTGTGGGATTTTTATAGAGACTTTATCACACAGGCATGATTGATTAGTAACTCAATCTCCAACCCATCCCCCCTCCTCAGGTAGGAGGTAAGGCTGAAAGTTCCAAGTTTTAATGATGGCTTAGTCTGTAAGGTGACCAGCTCCTATCTGAAGACGACCAAGAGTCACTTCATTAGAGCAGGAGATGCTCCTGTCATCCAACCTCGAGGAATTGAGGAGCTCTGTGTCACGAATCAGGGTCAAAGACCAAGTTTTAAAAGAAAAGATGTTCCTAGCACCTTTATCACTTAGAAAATTACGAAGGTTTTAATAGCTCTGTCCGGGAACCCTCTTACACTGTTGGTGGGAATGTATATTGGTACATCCCCTATGAAGAAGAGTAAGGAGGTTCCTTAAAAACTAAAAATAGAACTACCACATGACCCAGCAATCCAACCACTGGGCATATACCCTGAGAAAATTAAAAAAGATACACACACCCCAATGTTCATTGCAACACTATTTACAGCAGCCAAGACATGGAAGCAACCTAAATGTCCACCAACAGAGGACTGGATAAAGAAGATGTGGTACATATATACATGGACTATTACTCAACCATAAAAAAAGAACAGAATTGTGTCATTTGCAGGAACATGAATGGACATAGAGACTGTCACACAGAGTGAAGTAAGTCGGAAAGAGAAAAACAAATATTGTCTATTAATGCATATATGTAGAATCTAGAAAAATGATAAAGATGGTCTTATTTGCAAAGCAGAAATAAAGACACAGACATAGAGAACGAACATATGGATGCCAAGTGGGAAGGGGGGTGGGTGGGATGGATAGGGAGATTGGGATTGATGTATATACATTGCTGTGTATAAAATAGTGAGAACCTACAGTATAGCACAGGGAACTCTACTTGGTGTTCTATGGTGACCTAAATGGGAAGGAAATCCAAAAAAGAGGGGATATATGTATATGTATGGTTGATTCACTTTGCTTTACAGCAGAAAGTGACACAGCAGTGTAAACAACTTCCAAAAACAAATTGCTCTGACCAAAGGGCTGGGGATGAAAATCAAAATATAGACTTACGTCACAGAATCAGAGGAATAACGACTAGGAGGCAGGAATCCCTGAAGGTCATTTTGGAGGCTATTTACAAACAGACCATCTTGATTGCTTCTGGGGCTGGGAAATGGGTGGTTTGGGCCAGAGCAGAAAAGGAGGCTTCTCCCTATATACGCTTTTGTATTTAAAAAATTTTGACCCACATTGAACGTATTGTGTATTTAACAGAATTAAGGAAAAAAATTTCTCCTATCAGCTCCCCATGATTCAGACTGCTAGCTCTCAAATTTAGCATGTCTCAGACTCACAGGAAAGGCTTGTTAAAACAGATTGTGGGCCCATACCATCAGTATTTCTTTCTCTTTTTTTGGCCAAAATAAGTAGTGTTTATTATAGGATAAGATTTTTGGTAAATGAACAAATATCCATGACTCTCTGGTTAGGCTATATTTTGCAAGAACTAATGACAAAATGAACTAGACAAGTGTGGTATTTAACTCAGTACATAAATCATTGAATAAACATTTCAATAAGAACCCGGTTTATGAAAATAAAGGAAAACATTTAAAACAGTTTCATTTATTATTTAGTTCTATAAATAGGAGTATATCTGTTTATTGACTTAATTATTCACTTCTCAAGAACTTCATTGAGTATATTTAAAACCAAAATGAATATACACTGAATACAAAATATGTCAATAAACTAAACGTGTGCCCAGAGCTTATCAACTGTGATGACTATTTTAGAAAAATTATACATTTATACTGCTGCTGCTGCTGCTGCTGCTAAGTCGCTTCAGTTGTGTCCGACTCTGTGCGACCCCACAGACGGCAGCCCACCAGGCTCTGCCATCCCCGGGATTCTCAAGGCAAGAATACTAGAGTGTGTTGCCATTTCCTTCTCCAATGCATGAACGTGAAAAGCGAAAGTTAAGTCGCTCAGTCGTGTCCAACTCTTAGCAACCCCATGGACTGCAGCCTACAAGGCTCCTCCGTCCATGGGATTTTCCAGGCAAGAGTACTGAAGTGGGGTGCCATTGCCTTCTCTGATACATATATACATTTGTTGCTAAATCTTGTCATTTTAATTTTTTTAATTAATTAATTAATTTTAATTGGAGGCTAATTACTTTACAATATTATGGTGGTTTCTGCCATACACTGACACGAATCAGCCACAGATGTACACCTGTCCCCCATCCCGAACCCCCCTCCCACCTCCCTCCCCATCCCATCCCTCTGGGCTGTCTCAGTGCACCAGCTTTGAGTGCCCTGTTTCATGCATCGAACTTGGACTGACGATCTATTTCACATATAGTAATATACATGTTTCAATGCTATTCTCTCAAGTCATCCCACCCTTGCCTTCTCCCACAGAGTCCAAAAGTCTGGTCTTTATATCTGTGTCTCTTTTGCTGTCTTGCATATAGGGTCGTCGTTACCATCTTTCTAAATTCCATATATATGTGTTAATATACTGTATTGGTGTTTTTCTTTGTGACTTACTTCGCTCTGTATAATAGGCTCCAGTTTCACCCACCTGTAAAAGAATGAAACTAGAACACTTCCTAACACCATACACAAAATTAAACTCAAAATAGATTAAAGATCTAAATGTAAGATCAGTAACTATAAAACTCCTAGAGGAAAACACAGGCAAAACACTTTCTGACATAAATCACAGCAAGATCCTCATGACCCACTTCCCAGGGTAATGGAAATAAAAGCAAAAATAAACAAGTGGGACCTAATTAAACTTAAAAGCTTTGGCACAATGAAGGAAACTGTAAGCAAGGTGAAAAGACAGCCTTCAGAGTGGGAGAAAATAATAGCAAACAAAGCAACGGAAAAACAATTAATCTCAAAAATATACAAACAGCTCATGCAGCTCAACACCAGAAAAATAAATGACCCAATCAAAAAATGCGCCAAAGAACTAAACAGACATTTCTCTAGAGAAGACATACAGATGGCTAACAAACACATGAAAAGATGCTCAACATCACTCATTATCAGAGAAATGCAAATCAAAACCACAATGAGGTACCATCTCACGCCAGTCAGGATGGCTGCTATCCAAAAGTCTACAAGCAATAAATGCTGGAGAGGGTGTGGAGGAAAGGGAACCCTGTTACACTGTTGGTGGGAAGACAAACTAGTACAGCCACTATGGAGAAGAGTGTGGAGATTTCTTAAAAAACTGGAAATAGAACTGCCATGTGACCCAGCAATCCCACTGCTGGACATACACACCAAGGAAACCAGAATTGAAAGAGACAGGTGTACCCCCATGTTCATCGCAGCACTGTTTATAATAGTCAGGACATGGAAGCAACCTAGATGTCCATTGTAGACAAATAGATAAGAGAGTTGTGGTACATATACACAATGGACTATTACTCAGCTATTAAAAAGAATGCATTTGAATCAGTTCTAATGAGGTGGATGAAACTAGAGCCTATTATACATTTCTTTCTTTCTTTCTTTCTTTCTTTCTTTTTGGCTGTGCTGGGTCTTCGTTGCTGCTCAGGCTTTTCTCTAGTTGTGGCGAGCAGGGGGCTACTCTCTAGTTATGTGAGGTGCCAGGGTTTCTCATTGCAGTGGCTTCTCTTGTTACGGAGCACAGGTTCTAGGGTGTGTGGGGTTCAGTAGTTGTGGCTCCTAGAGCACAGGCTCAGTAGTTATGGTGCAGGGGTTTAGTTGCTCCAGAGCATATGGGATCCTCCGGGATCAGGGATCGAACCTGTGTCTTCTGCATTGGCAGGCAGATTCTCTACCACTGAGCTATAAGAGAAGCCCCCATTCAGTAGATCTGGGGCGAGGATTCAGAATTTTTATTTATAACAAGTTTTAGGGCGATGGTGATATTGGTGGTCCAGGGACCACATTTTGAAAACCACTGATTTAAACCCTCTTGGTCTAATATGAGAGCCATTAGCCAATATGACTATTAAGCACTTCAAATGTGTCTGGTTCAAACTGAGATGTGCTGTAAGTGTAAAATACACACTGGATTTTAAAGATGTAGTAAAATAAAGAATGTAAAATATCTCCTTAGAAATTTTTAATTGATTCTATGTTGAAATGATAATATTTATATATGCGATGGGTTAAGGAAAATATATTAAAAATAATTTCAGCCGTTTGCTTTTACTTTTTAAATTTTTCTTGAAATACATTTGCTTTATAATGTGTTAGTTCCAGGTGTACAGCAAAATAATAAAATATAAAATCTTTTTAAGATTTTTTTCCATTATAAATTATTACAAGATATTGGGTGTAGTTCCCTGGGTTATACTGTAGGTCCTTGTTGGTTTGTTTCTTTTTACTTGTTACTGGAAAATTTCATATTAACATATGTGGATGGTATTATGTTTCTACTGGACAGTGCCGATTCAGATCATTCTTTCTTCTCTCCTGTTCAACGCTTACTATTTCTATGTCCTTTTTTGGGGTGTCTCGCTGTGTGGCAGGCATATGGGATCTTAAGACTCCACACTTCTAATTCCCTGCATTAGAAGTGTGGAGTCTTAACCACTGGACCACCAGGGAAGTCCCTATTTCTGTGTTCTTTAACGCCAGGAGTATGCTAAGAGATAAATGGATAAACTAAATTGTTAATAGGTGATGCTGACTTAGTAGATTCACTCCCAGTTAAACTATTTTCATTTTAACAGGAGGCCCACATGTCCACATATAAAAGAGTAATTAGCATGAGCATTTTTTTCCGACATCTTGACAACCAGGTAGAAAAGATACCTTTGGTTAGGCAGACATTATCAACCCTTCCCAGCTTCCACTAAACTCCAACCACTTATATGGCCTCAGCACATGGTGTGTGTATGGCAGCAGGGTGGGGAGGAATTGCCTGAAGACCAAAGAGTTCATTCCTTTTTCTCAGGCTTGACAGATGTTTTCTCTTGTAATGAAGGCATATTAAAAAAGAAAAGCTAAATTAATGTGAAACTACACAATAGCTCTTCTGAAAGTTTTTCAGTTATTACTTCATGAATGTTACGTTCTTTAACTGGGTCAAAGAAGTTCACTGAATTCATTCAGGAGTAAACATTTTATTTTTTTAATTACTGTATTTATTTTTTATTGTGCTGGGTCTTTGTTGCTGCACGCGGGCTTTCTCTAGTGAGCAGGAACTACATTTCCTTGCAGAACTTGGGCTTCCCTTGTCACAGAGTACAGGCTCTAGGCATGCAGGCTCAGTAGTGGCGACGCATGGGCTCAGTAATTGTGGTTCACGGGTTTAACTACGGGATCTTCCCTGACAGGGATCAAACCCCTGTTCCCTGCATTGGCAGGCAGATTCTTCACCACTGGACCACCAGGGAAGTCCAACATTTTCATGTTTTAACTTGATCATTTGTTAGTTACTTTATCAAGGAGAAAAATTAGCTTTTCATTTCCATATAAGAATAATAATAAACCAACTAATTTAGCCGTATGAGTTACTTAATTTTTAACTGAGTACCCCTAATAGAATCATGTAAAATATTTTGTAATTAGTTTTTTTAAAGTTATGCATTCACTTAAGAGTCAAATAGATCTATTATAGTTTTATTATGTAAAAGAGCAATCCTCCTTTCAGTTTTCTGTTCTCAGATTGTTTAAGATTGGAAATTATTTTTTCCCTCAAGGTCATTTACCAAGTCTATACACTAATTAAGACTTTGCTAACAACAGTGTTCCTATTGCGAAATTTGATGCCCTTGTTATCCGTCTACTCTTTTATGAAATATTTTCCCAGTTGGCCACCAATTTTCACCTTCTCAAATGATTTTCTTTTTGGAATTCACCTCCTTATCTCTAAAATAACCTGCATTGGTGCTTCTTATTTTTCAAATTCAGGCATTATCTATTGTCTTCCTTTCGTGGAAGATGAGGATTTAACTCTTTTTTTAAATTAGCAAATATTTTTTAAAAATTATGTATTTGGCTGTACCAGGTCTCAGTTGTAGCACACAGGATCTTTAGTTACGACATATGGGATCTAATTCCCTGACCAGGGATCAAACCCAGCCCCCCAGCATTGGGAGTGCGGTGTCTTAGCCACTGGACCACCAGGTAAGTCCCAGGATTTAACTCTTCTACCATTTCTACCATGTCACATAGGCACCCTTCCCATTTCCTTATCCTTCCCATATATTTAGTTTATAATTTCAATAGATCAACATGTAAATACTATTCTTTTCAAGTTTAGTATTACACTGTGATTTCTCTTTTTTCTTACATGTTTTGCCTTTTGTGGGCAAAATTGTTGATTTTAGTTTATTTAACTTTCTATTTATTTATTAATTAAATCCCAAACTTCCTCTGGTTACGTAAATCTGCACTTGAAACATTTAAAAACAGTAGTATTCTAGCAATAACATTCTTCCAATTTAACCTATTTTAGACATCTTTTCTAGAGTGAAAGGTTTTTTTTTAATATTTATTTACTTGACTGCATTGGTTCTTAGTTGCTGCATGCAGGATTGTTTTAGTTGCAGTGTGTGGAATCTAGTGGTATGCAGGATCTAGTTTCCTGACTGAGAAGATCGAACCTGGAAGCCCTGCATTGGGAGCTCGGAGTCTTAGCCACTGAACCACAGGGAAGTCCCTTTTCCAGAGTCTTCTGATGGGCTCTAGACTATACCGGTTCCTCTCTAGGGCTGTGCCACTGTCCTGTTGGTTTCTGCCTTTACTGTTACTATCATCCTAGGGCTTTACTTTAGCTCTGTTTTGGTCGGTCCCTCAATTTTTCAATTCTGTTTCCTATTCTTTTCTCTTTCTTGGTTTATTCCTTCATTTTGGTAGAGTCCATTCTTCAGCTGTTTTATGAGGACAGGTAAGCGGGGAGCAATTTTTTTGAGATGTTCTATGTCTGAAAATATTTTTGCTCTACTTTTACACTTAATTGATAATTTGGCTGAGTATGGAATTCTATGCTGGAAATAATTTTCCCTCAAAGGAATTTTCTGACACCATGCACTAATAAAAGTATTCACAATGGTATAGTGGTTGATAAGTTTGGTGTCACTTTGATTGTTTTCCAAAATCTTGCTGGAAAGATTTATTCTTTGTCCTTGATGTTCTAAAAGATCATGGTGATGAGTCTTGGTGGATGTTCATTTTCATTCATTATTTCTAGGCAGTTGGTAGGCCCTTTTTGTCTAGAAACACATGTCCTATGGTTTGGAAAAATAATCCTAAATTGTATCTGGATTATTTTCTCCCCTCTATTTTTCTCTATATTTTCTTTTCTTTTTTCTACTTCCCAATATTTGAAAATGGCATTTCTCTCAGCCTGATTCCCTATTTTTTCTTTTTTATTTCCTATCAGTTTTTTTTCAGCTTCCTGGGAGATTTCCTCAATTTTCACTTCCAAAACTACTATTGAGATTTTAACTTCTGGGATCATCTGTTTAATTTCCAAGATGCTTGTTGTTGTTCTGTTACCAAGTCGTTTTCAATTCTTTGTGACCCCATGGATTGCAACACAGCAGGCTTCCCTGTCCCTCATTATCTCCCAGAGTTTGACCAAATTCATGTTTATTGAGTAAGTGATGTTACCTAACCATCTCATCATTGCTCTCTAAAGTTTAGAATTTAAAGTCCCTTTTAAAATTGCATCTTATTCTTGTTTTACAGATAAAGTATATCTGAAGGTATGAGACATAGTTTTTGCATGTTTTCTCCTCCCTCGATATATAGGTTTCCTCCCAGTTGCTTTTTCTGTTTGCTCCGGTTACTGTGTTTTATATTAGGTGCATGGCTGCCTGCTCATATTTAATTGAGATGCCACCAGGCTCTGTCTGCAGGTGGGACTTGTTCACCGTGGGCCTGTACTGACTTTTGCTGAGGAACCCTGCTGTCACTTTCTTTTTTTAAAAATATGTATTTATTTGGCTGCTCCAAGTCTTAGTTGCAGCACACAAGTTCTTTAGTGGCAGTGTGCAAATTCTTAAGTGCAGCATGTGGGATCTAGTTCCCTAACCAGGGATCAAACCCAGGTCCCCTGCATTGAGAATGTGGAGTCTTAGCCACTGGATCACCGGGGAACTCCACTGATATCACTCTCTGTAGTTCTTTTGGGCTGATCAGACTCCCTAGAGAAGCCCCTTCTCCTGCATGAAGGGTACAGACCTGGCTGTCAGCATTCTGGGAACCTAGAAGAAGGCTAGTGGGTAGTAGAAGCATCTGAACATTTATAATAAAATGTTTTTCACTCACCGAACCTGTTTTTAGCATGAAACTACCTTCAACTGAACCTGGTATCCCCTAGACCAGACACCCTGTGTTTCACCCTCTGGAAAGAATAAGATTCCACTCTGCTTCTAAGAAGAAGCAGAGCTGTTTGTCAGTATGTGTGGAAGTGAGCACATAGGAGCCTAACGTTTTCTAGTCAGATTTTCCGTCAATCTTCCTGTTTTTATCCACTCCTTTTCCCCCAATTCCAGAGGTACCTCGCGCCAACAATTCCTGAGTCTTTTGTGAGTTCTCTGACACAAATCAGATTAATTCTCTATTTTTTCCATTGCTGGTTGAAGATTGTGCTTTCTTAGGTCTACTAAGTCAGTTAATACCCATCCATCTCATCTACATTCCAGTTGCCAAAATATTGTTGCTGTTGCCTCCATTCTTGTTTTCTTTATTCTTATCAATCTATGCCTCTTAAAAAAAAATAGTTTAGAGACTTTCCTGGTGGTCCAGTGGTTGAGAATGTGCTTTGCAATGCAGAGGATGTGGGTTCAATCCCTGGTCAGGGAACTAGATCCCACATGTTGCAACTAAGACCTGAGGCAGCCAAATAAATTTTTTTTTTTTTCAAGTTTACTGTTGCTGTAATGGAGTGTTGGCAAGAGGGAACATTTTGACAAAAAAAAAAAAAAAGAAGACAACCCACCACAGTTCTTCAAGCTACCTTTTTAACTAGAAGTCAGGAATGTTTTAAATACTGTTTAGAAAAAAATTAATATAAAGCAGATGTTGAATTGGCTAAGATTGTCAACAAATCACACACATTCTACTTCCTATGTCTCCAACTTCTTGATAAAATGATTCAAGAGTTGTAAAAAGGAAAAATTTCAGCTTGTGTCCAGAAACTAAAGAAGAACTCCTTTTATACCTTCTTCAAGTAATTCCCATTGGAGCTGAGTCACATGACAGGTTTGGAAAGAGGCAATTTTTTTTTAATAAACACATTTATTTTTAATTGAAGGATAATTGCTTTCAGTATTATGTTGGTTTCTGCCAAACATCAACATGAATTAGAAGAGGCAATTTCTTATATAAGCAATTTTTTAAAGTTTAGGATTATCTCATTTTAGAATGAAAAAGAAGGCTTTCCCACAGATTACTTTGGGAAAAAATGTTAGCCAATATCATCTTTATTTTAGATTACTGAAAGATAAGCCACATCTAAATATAGTGTACTCAACCATATTGCAAAATGTCAATAATAATTACAGCTGGATAATGTATAAGGGGCAATTTATTATGTTTTAGTTTTCCTTTTTTTTGAAAATCACATGATAAAACTCTTATTTTATTAATTTATTTTTTAAACTTTTTATTTTGTGCTGGGGAATAGCTGATTAACAATGTTGTGATAGTTTCAGGTAAACAGCGAAGGGATTCAGACATACATATACATGTATTCATTCTCCCCCAAACTCCCCTCCCCTCCAGGCTGCCATATAACATTGAATAGAGTTCCATGAAAACATTTTAAATCTAAAAATGTATAGGTACTTCCCTGGCGGTCCAGTGATTAAGACTTCACACTTCCAACGCAGAGGGTGTGGGTTTGATCCCTGATCTGGGAAATAAGATCCACATGCCACTCGGTATAGCCAAAGATTAAAACAAATAATAAAATTTTTTAAATGTATCTGACTCATTATATTCAACAAATATTGAGCACCTAATTGTGTGTGTTAAGTGCTCTTCTAGACATTGGAGATAAAACTGTGAACAAAACAGGCAAAATCACTACACTTGTAGAACTTATATTCCAGCAGGAGGAGAGGTAACCAACATAATAATTACTAGTACGTTGGAAGATGATAAGTGCTACAGGAAGCAAATGAAGCAGATAACGGAGAGGATCAGAAGCAAATGGGTTGGAGGGCTACTTACAACATTATTTAGGGTGATTAGGGGAAGTCTCATTTGAAAGGCATCATTTGAGCAAAGACTTAAAGAAGGTGAGAGAGTTAATAGTGAAATTATTTGTGGGAAGAGTGTTCCAGGCAGAGAGGACAGTAGAGCAAGGTGACCACTCTGGCTAGAATAGAATGAGGAGGAAAACAGTAGGAGATCAGGTCATGGAGGTGAGATGCGGTGGAGGGAGCTTCAGATCATATGGAATCACTGTGGCCAATGTGAGGAATTTTGTTTTTACTTTGAGTGAATGCAGTACGATTGTTTCAGGAGACTATCTCAGTCATCCAGATAAGAGATGATACTGGCTTAGACTGGGGAGGTTGCAGTAGACATGGTGAAAGGTGATCAGATTCTACATGTATTTTAAAGGTAGGACCAGTGAGATTTCTTGGTGGGTAGGATGTGGGGTGTGAGAAAGAAAGGAATCAAAGATGATGCCAAGTGAATCCTGGTGACTTTTCTGTATTCCAAAGAGAAAAGAAACTCATAACTTCCCATGCTTTCTCATCTTCAACAGTAGATGCCAAGTGACAATGGAGAGGCATTAGCTGTTTTTTGTTTTGCTTTAGTTTATTTATTTTTGGCTGCACTGGGTCTTCGTTGTTGCGCAGGGGCTTTCTCTGGTTGTGGTGCACGGGCGTCTCATTGTGGCGGCTTCTCTTGTTACAGAGCCTCTCGAGCTTCATTCAGTAGCCGTGGCATGCAGGCTCAGTGGTTGTGGCACACGGGCTTAGTTGCCCCACGGCGTGTGGGATCTTCCGGGACCAGAGATCGAACCCATGTCTCCTGCATTGGCAGGTGGATTTTTCACCACTGGACCATCAGGGAAGTCCAGCATTAGCTATTGTAAGGGAAGAGGATCATGATTCTAGACTGCTGTACCTGGCTCCCTCTGACATGGCAATTTATTTTGGCAGTCAGATTAACTGGCTGAAATTTGACTAATTTTTGTCAACTATAACAAACAGAGAAAGACAACATTTTTTTTAAAAAAGGCTCAGCCAAATCACGTCAGTGAAATTCCTCAAGACTCCAGCACTTCCCATGCTTTCTTGCTCTGGGAGGGTGTTCACTTGCAGGCCTGCTCCATGCCCAGGGCTCTCCTCCCAGGGTAAAGCCTGCAACAGGATGATGTAGCCTTGGAGTGGGAGGCCTTCCTTGGTGGAAAGAGTGACTGACATGAGTTCTGGGGGAGTGCAAACCATCTATCAACAGAGATTTCTTTCTTCCTTGAGGAAGGATTGCAGCAAAATAAAACATAAATCACAATAAAAACATTGTAAAAGGGAAGCATGATTTATTAGAAACCATGATAAGCCAAAAAATCCAATGAAACTTACAGTTAAGTATAAATTGTCATTGATAAAGTGATTTCAAAATTTAATGCAATTCTTCAGAAGAGATCTTAAAGCTAAAGAGACAAAATAAGAAAAAGTAATAACAATCTTGAACTAAATCACAATAAAAGTGGAAGCATAAGGTAGGGAGGGAATGAAATCTTGTTCAAACTATCCCGGGTAGGGCAGCAAAACTATAGATAACAGATCTTGATGGTCATAAAAATACTGGATGATATCAAAATTCTTAAAAGATTGTGGGTCACCACAAGTAAAATAAAAAAGGATTTAAACAGAAATTGCAAGCCAAAAGTCCACAGGGGCCAGAGAGGTAATGTAGAAGTAGACATTCTTACTTCTTTTTGTTTGAAAAATAGTATATTATAGTTAGCTTGGGCTGACATGACAAAATGCCATAGACTGGTTGGCTTAAACAACAGAAATGTATTTCCTCATGGTTCTAGAGCCTGGAAGTCTGAGATCAGGGTGCCAGAATCATCAGGTTCTGTGAGAACATTCTTCCTGGCTTGTAGACACTTGTCTTCTTGATGCATCTCATATTGTGAAGAGGGCAGGGATTGCAGTCAGGTGGGAGGGCTCTGGGTATCTCTTCTTTTTTAAAAAAGTTATTTGATTTGGCTGTGTCAGGTCTTCATCGTGGCATGCAGGATCTTTAGTTGTGGCGTGTGGGACCTGGTTCCCTGACCAGGGATTGAACCCAGGCCCCCTGCATTAGGAGCATGTAGCCTTAACCACTGGACCACCAGTGAAGTCCCCATGCTGCCTCTTTTTTTCTTCTGTCTCTTCTTATAAGGACACTAATCCCATCAAGAGAGCCCCAATCTCATGACTTCATCTAAACCTGATTATCTCCCAAAGGCATCATCTCCAAATACCATCATTTCAGGGGGTTAAGACTCCATCAGATGAATTTTGGGGATGGGGAAACAATTCAGTCCATAACAACAGTCCTTAGGTCTTCAATAAAACTGACAGCACCATGCAAACAGGAGCATTTTCTACCACAAGAAAACAATAGTAAAAGCAAAGATTATAAATATAAAATGCAATTCACTCACCAGTTTGGAAAAAGAACACAAAATAGGGACTCTAGTGGACCAGAGGGTACACACCTCCTCTAGGGGGTCCAGCCACCATTCAGTTCCAGACGATTGTTGCCACATAAGGCTAGGGACCCCATGTTATAGACCTAATTTTTCAAGTGTGGCTAGAAAAATATTTCAATTTCTGTATAAAAAATCCAGATTTTTCAATGTTGATTCAAGGAAAGTTAAATACCCTATGAGACAAACATCCCAACCATATCTGTGGATTGAATATAAAGCTATATCATTTGCAACCTCTGATATAGGACTTCAAAATTACTAAAGAATAAAACAAAATACGTAGAATGCGTGAGCCAAAATGGTTAAATAAGAAACAAATATGTAACTAATCACTATAAAAATAAACATAATAAATTCTTCCAAAGGCAAAGACAGGTTGAGAAAAGAAAAAACACCACCTGAGAAGGCACCTCAAACAACATGACTAAGAAACCTTGAAAATAAAGGGAGATGTTCATTTTAAAGCATGTGCTAACCAAAGGATGGCTTTTATGACTAAAATGATAAGGAAATGCATGGGCTCATGTAACTGGAAGGCTAAATTTAAGGTTGGGGGACTTCCTTGATAGCTCAGTGTCTACAATTGTGCACTCCCAATGCAGGGAGCCCAGGTTTGACCCCTGCTCAGGGAACTAGATCCTAACATGCAGCGGCTAAGAGCCCACGTGATGCAACTGAAGCTCAAAGATACTGCCTGCCGCAGCTAAGACTTGGTGCAGCCAAATAAATAAATATTTTAAAAATAAAGAAATAAAGTTAAGGTGGAGTTTATGGTTATTTGTTTCTGTAGCTCAATAATTTTATCAAAGACCCAAATTATTTGGTCTATCCAAGTTGCCATCCACAATATTGTATTTATCCTAAAGCTGGCTTTTATGACAACAAGATGGCTGCCAATTACAATCTGAATATGGATTTTCATGTCTATGGGCAGTGGAAGAGAGTGGCTTATCCACCTGTTTTGTTTTTCTTTGTTTGTTCGTTTTTTTAAAAAGTAAGCCCATCCTTTTGGTCTAATTTGGACAGTTTAGTAAATTGCCTATTCTTAAATCAATAAAGCTTACTGGGAAATGCCACATTCTGACTGGCTTAGTTCTATATTCCTAAACCAATCTTGTATTAGTTATCTATTGCCACATAACAAATTACCCTTAAACTTCATGACTTAAAAGAACAATAAATATTTATTATCTCTCAAAGTTTCTGTGGGTCAGGAGCAGGTTCTGTGAGCCCAGGTTAGGTGGGCTGTGCTGTGAGCTCAGGATCTCACATGAAGATTCAGCCAAGCAGTGAGGTGCAGCTGCAGTCCTCTGAAAGCTCAACTGAGGCGGGAGGGTTCCTTCCCAAGGTGACTCACTCACATGGCTGATGCCTCAGTTCCTTTCTTCAGGGTCCTTTCCACGAGGCTGCTTGAGTATCCACACAACATGGTGACTGGCTTTCCCCTGAATGACTGACTCAAGAAGGAGAGTGCAGAGTTGAAACGTGAAGTCACATAGCATCTCTGCCATCATATTCACTTGTTAGATGTGGGTCACAGTAGAAAAGAACCTCTTTTTCCCAATATGTAATTTCAACCAAAGCTTCAGGATTATTTCGTGTCAACTTGCCTAGGTCATTATCACTTTGATCAAACCTGAGTCTAGTACTAGACCTTAGAGCTGAGGGGCTGGGTCAGTACCATCTGAAACACATGGACTGAAAGTGGGGGAGATATAGGTCCCCTCCCCCAAATCAGGGTATTGTTATCAGAAGAAGGAATAGATACTGGATGAGACAAAATAAAAGATAGCAACTATAGTGCCTCTGTGTTACTTGAAATTGTTACAGAAAGTGTGCTTTGCTTTTAGGAAAAAAAGTAATTTCAAGACAAAACAAGTTTACAGATATTAACAGTAGTTATCTCTGCATGGTAGAATTATAGTAAAATTTTTCCTAGTTTTCTGTTTATTCCAAGTTTTCTTTCATGGGTATGTCTTACTTTTATAATCAGAAAATAAGAACTATTATTTTATAAAAGACAAAATTTGCCACTGGAAGAATGGAAATAGAATGCAGTGCTGCAAAAATAACAGCACATTTTTAAAAAACCTATATAGCCAAAGTCACAGAGAAAAGAAAGAAAATAAGAATATACAAAGGGAAATGTAAAACTTGATTGCTGGAGCAAAATCAGATATACCAGTAATTAATACATGAATTCTTTTTAAAGGTAAATTCCAATATGTATGTTATATTTACCACAAAAATGACATAGAATTGTTGAGAATAAAGTAGAAATCACATCTCTACATAACCATCTTTCTCTCTGGGAATAAAACATGTCCTTCCTTTCATTAAAAGCCTCTTTTGCTTCTTCATTGTTTTGTGGCTTTTCTTGACATAGACCATTCGTATTTCTTATTAACTTTATAATTCTGTAAGTTATAAATTTTAATGAATAAAGAATATATTCTTTTTTAAAACTAATTAATCAATTTATTAATTTACTTTTTGGCTATGCTGGGTCTGCGTTGCTTTGCTTGGGTTTCTCTAGTTGCAGCGAGTGGAGTGCTACACCCTGGTTGCTGTGCACAGGTTTCTCAGTTGCGGTGGCTTCTCTGGTCGCGGAGCACAGGCTCTAGGCTTGCAGGCTTCAGTAGTTGTGGCTCCTAGGCTCAAGAGCATAGGCTTAGTAGTTGTACCACACGGACTTAGTTGCTCCGAGGCCCATGGAATCTTCCCAGACCAGGGATGGAACCCATGTCCCCTGCATCGGAAGGCGGATTGTTAACCACTGCGCCACCAGGGAAGTCCTGTTCTTATTCTTTGTTGTTAATCTTTATTCAGTAGTTTATGTTTTCCATGCTTTTATAATCTTTCTTTCCATTTTATTTCCTAACTTGCTATGATTTGTATATAGGAAAGTCACTACTGCTACTGGCAGGAACATAAATTAATAGAGTATTAAATACTTTCCAGATAGTCAAATCTACAGGAAGGAAGATAAGAGTGTCAGGAGTTGTAAGTAAGCAGGAAAATATAAAAGACTGTTTTCTTTCTTGTAATTTGCTTAAAAGACAATAACTGTTACAAACAGAACAAAATGAATGTAAGGATGGGACTATAATAAGTGTCCCAGGGAAGGATATGACAGCAATCAGATTCAGTATAAAAGAGCAGGTGAATTTATTCGTAAATTTTTATTTGTTGTAAAGTTGCTTCATTGTGAAGTAAGGATAAGGACTGATAGAAAGTTCAAAGTGGGAAGTGTGGAGAACTAGAGTATTGACTCTAAATAGATTGATAACTTAAGAATATATATTAGGCAGTTCCTTGGTGGTCCAGGGGCCAAGACTCTGCACTCCCAATGCAGAGGGCCCAGGTTCAATCCCTGGTCAAGGAACTAGATCCCACATGCCACAGCTAAAAGATCCTATGTGCTGCAACTAAGACCTGGCACCACCAAATATATAAATAAATCTTAAAAAAAAATAATATTATTAGCCTTAGAGGAAACACTAAATAAGTAATTTTAAAAAAGTTTATAGTTAAGCTAATAAGAAATAGAATGAAAAAATTTTAATATTAGATTATTATTCCATTTATAAGAAATTCTAAAACAGAACTAATCAATAGTACTAGAAGATCATATCAGTGGTTTCCAGGAGTGGGGTAGTTGGAGAGATTGACTGCAAATGGGGCATCAGGGAACTTCTGGGGAGATGAAAATGTACGCTTTTGGGGGGGTGGTTACCTACATGTGTACATTTGTCAAAAGTCATCAACTTAAGATATTTCACTTCTACTGTATACAAATTATGCCTCCATAAAGTTGCCATTTTCCAAAGCTTATTTAATCTTTGAAGGGTAAATCTACTTGGTGACTTCACTTGTGATAGACATCTGTAGTTTTTGCTTGCCAGATATCTCTGACCTCATCTTTGGGTATTATCATCTGATATTACTTTCTTACATAACCACTGGTTTCCTACTTGACATAGTCTTGATGAATAGTCATATGTATTGCCTTGTCCCCCTATGACCAAAGTTGGACATGTGACCCAAGTTAGCCAGTGTGACTTTCTGCCCTTGGAATTTTAATCTTGAGTCATGTGACCCAAGGACCAAAAAACAGTTGGAGCTGTTTTATCCTGCTAGTGATCAGCCTTTGCGAGATGGTCCGTGCCCGTCACTGCTTTTGGAGCTCAGAGCTTTTGGATATCAGATTTCTCTCTCTCTTCCTTCATGGGCCCTCTCTGCTACGTTAGAATTGTCTACCCCTTTGTGTAACAGGCTGCCAGTGGCCAGTTCTGGGAGGCTGTCCCAGGCTCTTAGGTACACAGAATCATTCTGTTGTTCTGAGCAGCTCTTGGGTTGCCCGTGGGTCGCAAAGAGTCGGACACAACCGAGGGACTGAACAACAACATGCCAGTCCTGTGGAAGCTGGGGCTCCCTGTGATGTTCTCTAAGGCCTGTCACCCTGGGTCTATCAAACTGCAGTTCCTACTGTGTGTTCTTACTCCCCTTCTGGATGCTACTTATGAACGTAGACCCTCTGGGAAATTCTCTGGTGGTCCAGTTGTTAGGGGGGCTTCCCTGGTGGCTCAATGGTAAAGAATCCACCTGCAGTGCAGGAGGCACAGGAGACATGGATTCAATCCCTGGGTTGGGAAGCTCCCCTGAAGGAGGGCAGGGCAACATGCTCCAGTATTCTTGCCTGGAGAATCCTATGGACAGAGCAGCCTGGCGGGCTACACTCCATGGGATCGCAAAGAGTCGGACACGACTGAAGCGACTGAGCACGCACTCACCCAGTGGTTAGTGTTCTGTGCTCTCACTGCCGAGGGCCTGGGTTCGACCCCTGATAGGGAAGATTCCACAAGCCAAGCAGCATGGCCAAAAACAAAGAATAAATAAAAAGGAAAGTAGACCCTCTGCATTCAAGCCCCCTCAAATATTTTTTTTCATTTTTACTCTGGGATCCATGCAGGGCTTTGGAGGTGAAGGTCTTCAGCTACCTATCGAATATTCAATGAGTGTGAAGTGGTTTTAAAACATTTTTGTATTTCACAAAAATTCACAATACAGTGATCAGCTAGCCCAATAAGAAGACAGTGTATTAAATATATAGCTGAAGACAATAAAGTTATCTTGGAAAAAATGTTTAGGCAATACATATCTAGAGCCTTAAAAAAGTACAAATTGCACCTTAATTTATAGATGTTTCCTCACCTATTTAAATAGATATATGTATAAAGATGTTCCTACAAATTCACACTTATTAGGATGACTATCAAAAGTGGAAAATAACAAGAGTGAAGATGTGGAAAAATTGGAACCCTTGTGCAGGTCCAGTGGTTAGGAATTCACCTAGCAATGCAGGGGATTCAGGCTCGATCCCTGATCAGGGAACTAAGATCCCACATGCTGCAGAGCAACTAAGTTCAAGCACCGCAACTAGAAAGTCTGTGCACTGCAATGAAAGATTGCGCATGACACACTATTAATAAGACTCAAAAGCAGCCAAATAAATAAATAAGTATTTGTTTAAAGTAGAATTACCATGTTGTTGTTGTTCAGTCGCTAAGTCACGTTTGACTCTTTCCATCCCCTTGGACTGCAGTATGCCAGGCCTTCCAGTCCCTCACTGTCTCCTGGAATTTGCCCAAGTTCATGTCCATTGAATCAGTGATGCTATCCAGCCATCACATCCTCTGCTGCCCTCTTCTCCATTTGCCTTCAATCTTTCCCAGCATGAGTGTCTTTTCCAATGAGTGGGCTATTCACATTCAGTTCAGTTCAGTTGCTCAGTCATGTCCGACTCTTTGCAACCTCATGAATTGCAGCACGCCAGGCCTCTCTGTCCATCACCAACTCCCGGAGTCTACCCAAAACCATGTTCATCGAGTCAGTGATACCATCCAACCATCTCATCCTCTGTCGTCCTCTTCTCCTCCTGCCCCCAATCCTGCCCAGCATCAGGGTCTTTTCCAATAAGTCAACACTTCGCATGAGGTGGCCAAAGTATTGGAGTTTCAGCTTCAACATCAGTCCTCCCAAAGAACACCCAGGATTGATCTCCTTTAGGATGGATTGATTGGATCTCCTTGCAGTCCAAGGGACTCTTCTCCAACACCACAGTTCAAAAGCATCAATCCTGCGGTGCTCAGCTTTCTTCACCGTCTAACTCTCACATCCATACATGACTACTGGAAAAACCATAGCCTTGACTAGACGGACTTTTGTTGGCAAAGTAATGTCTCTGCTTTTAAATATGCTATCTAGGTTGGTCATAACCTTCCTTCCAAGGAGTAAGCGTCTTTTAATTTCATGGCTGCAACCACCATCAGCAGTGATTTGGGAGCCCAAAAAATAAAGTCTGACACTGTTTCCACTGTTTCCCCATCTATTTCCCATGAAGTGATGGGACCAGATGCCATGATCTTAGTTTTCTGAATGTTGAGCTTTAAGCCAACTTTTTCACGCTCCTCTTTCACTTTCATCAAGAGGCTCTTTAGTTCTTCTTCACTTTCTGCCATAAGGGTGGTGTTATCTGCATATCTGAGGTTATTGATATTTCTCCCGGCAATCTTGATTCCAGCTTGTGTTTCTTCCAGCCCAGCGTTTCTCTTGATGTACTCTGCATATAAGCTAAATAAGCAGGGTGACAATATACAGCCTTGATGTACTCCTTTTCCTATTTGGAACCAGTCTGGTGTTCCATGTCCAGTTCTAACTGTTGCTTCCTTACCTGCATATAGGTTTCTCAAGAGGCAGGTCAGGTGGTCTGGTACTCCCAGCTCTTTCAGAATTTTCCACAGGAAAGGCTGAGGGTAACTCAAATGTCTTGGTGGTGATGGTTTAGTTGCTCAGCTGTGTCCGACTCTTGCAACTCCATGGACTATAGCTCACCAGGCTCTACTTCTGTCCATGGGAATCTCCATGCAAGAATACTGGAGTCGGTTGCCATTTCCACCTCCATGGGATCTTCCTGACCCAGGAATCGAGCCCAGGTCTCCTCCATTGCTGGCAGAATCTTTACCAGCTGAGCTATGAGGGAAGCCCAACTCAAACGTCTTAGGATTGAGAAATCATGTGGAGGTTTCCTCACGGAAACAACTGATACCTGAGCAGGGATGACTCAAAGGCTGCATTCAGCTAGTATTGTTGACCAGGAGTGCTTACATGTAGCCTCTCCACGTGGCTTGGGCTTACTCAGAGCACAGTGGCCTCAGGGTAGTTCATCTTTTTACAAGGTGGCTCAGGAATCCAGGAGTATTCCAGAGAAGAAGGTAGACTCTGTGTGGCCTTTTCTGGCTTAGCATCACTTCTGCTGTACTCCATTTGTTGAAGCAGACATAAGCCAACCAGATTCAAGAGCAAGGTACTTAGACGCCCCCTCCAACATCTCAATGAGGGGAGACATTGCAAGTTAAAAAGGGTTACAGAGACTTCTCTAGCGGTCCAGTGGTTAAGATTTTGGGCTTCCAACACAGAAGGCATGGGTTTAACCCCTGGTTGGGGAACTAAGAGCCCACAGGCTCTTGCTGCAGGGCTCAGCCAAAAAAGAAAAAAAAAGTTACAATGTATATTGCCTCTTAGAATTCTCAGGATTCTTTTTGGACCAAGTTCATGTTTCATATAGCTCTGTAGGGTGGAAGGCTTTCTGCCAAATTTGAGGCTACCAGTAGTCAAGGCTTAAAGGAGATTTGGTAGACTGTGGGGATAACCTTGTGATACAAAGGACCTCGTCCACCCAAATGTATAGATAGCCATAACACCTTAGCAAGCCTCTTCTGCCTTCTATCCTTCTGTAGCCAGCAGTGCATGATTCAAGATCTTCTTCTGGCTCTGCTGCTCATAGATGATTACTGTCTTCTTGCTGACACACAAATCTGATTCTTTTACTACCTTACAATCTTTTAAGAATTCCCTACCATCTCTAAGATAAAGTCCAATGTCATCAGCATTACATTAGCACCTTCATGATCTGACCTTGACCACTGAAAACTCAGATGCTATGCTATCATCCAAAATATGAAAGGCAGAATTTATATAATTATTGAGTTCAAATACCAGCTCTGCTGGGACTCATTAATTTTCTAGAGTACAACTGAAAGAAAGGCCTTCTTCCTTCAATTGAGGGCAGACTACAACAAAAACGGCCTAGTTTTCCACTTTCGCCTCTGTTCAGCCAGTTCACAAGGACCTGCAAATGGATTCCAATTCTGGAATTAGCACCTTAAGGTAAGGATTGGTTGTTTATATGAAATTAAAATAACTGGGTATCTGCATTTTTTTACTTGCCAATTCTGGTAACCCTATGTTAAGGCCAACCACAGCTTTCCCTGGTTCATTGATTACGGAGTAAATACTGGTATAGACTGAGAAGAGGACTAAGTGTGTTTGTTTCCTTCTTTCTTACCAAACTATTTAACCTTTTAACATTGACATACCGGGGTGAACTGGAAGAGCCACTTCCCATTCTTTTAGCTCTAAATGTCAGTACGTTATTATCATCGTTGTTTTCAGGTTTTACATTGCTATATCATGACTATGAGACCGACAGTGTCACTAATTACGACAATTTCCTTAAACTCCTAGAGCAGAAAGATGTGGCATGAAGTTCTTGATATCTAAGACACGGGAAATTAAGTTACATAAGTAGCAGATGTTCAGGCTGAGGATGGAAGAGAGCTGTAACAAGAACTCTCAATTATTTCTCCCCTGAGGCTGGGACTAGAACTAGGGGAGAAAGTTGAAATTTTCCTTTCTGTTTTACCAGTAAGTCATATCACGGCCACCACTTAGCCCTTCTTCTCTCACCATTATATGTATTTCTATAATCAGGCTAACCGCCCCACCAGATTTTTCTGAAGTAGTTCTTTTTTTTTTTTTTTCCGGTAAATTTCATCAGGAAAAAGAAACAGTAAAGTTCAAACAGTGCAAACGGTTACACAACGCAAGTTTCCCTTTCATCCTGATCCCTAGTTCTAGGCGGAAGGTTCCTAACTCGATTTAGGAACCGGAGCCGAAGGGAATGTTTCCAGAGCAATGTGAATTCCCTGACTGAACGCGCGATCTTCAGTGGACTAATAATTGTGCATCCAAACTTCTGCCTGCACCTCGAAAGGGTTCTGAGAACTCCCGAAAAGAAGGACTGGCTGAAAGGAGAGATGAAGCTGGAGACTCGGCAGCAGCTGGTAAAAACCTGTCATAACTCGTCCCAGGGGAAAAAAGTTCCCCTTCAACCACCCAACCACGGCCCCCATGGAAAAACTCTTCCCCGGGGGCAGGATCGTAGTTCTTTCCTTCCAAAGTCTCTAGCCTGCCGCATTCCTGCCCTCCGGCGCGGCGGCGTGCGCTGACGTCATGACGCCGTGCGCGCGCAGTCCTGCCCCTGCAGAGCTCGGCGCTGGGACGGAGCCCGGGGTGCTCGCAGACCTGGAATGTGAGGCCTCGGCCCGGCTGGCCCCGCTTCTCTGGCGAGCTCTATTCCCCGGACCTGCGCCCGCCGCCCGCAGCTCAGCCGGGAGGAGTCAGGGCGGCCGCGCCCCTTCTGCCGTGTGCCCGCGTGGCCGCCGCCGCTGCCGCCGCTCCTCGGAATCCTCCGGGCGCTGAGGACTTCGCTACGGAGGGAGGCGGGGGCCTTCGGGAGGAGGAGGCGGAGGAGGCGGAGGAGGCGGAGGGAAGGAAGATGGCGGCCGTGGAGCTCGAGTGGATCCCAGAGACTCTCTATAACACCGCCATCTCCGCTGTGGTGGACAACTACATCCGCTCCCGCCGCGACATTCGCTCCTTGCCCGAGAACATCCAGTTTGACGTGTACTACAAGGTACGGGCCGTGGGCCTGCTCTTCCCCCCGCAGTCCCTGGGGCCGCACCCCCTTCCACGTCCGCGAAACCCCGCGTTTAACCCCTCACCCCTCGTAGTGGGATCGGAGCCCCTAGACCTCTGGGGCGGTGCCGGGCTGTCCGGTCTAGAAACGCTCCATCTGTTATATTCCGTGTCTCAAGCTCTCGGGCCTTGATGGATGGATACCTCTTCGCAGTGAGACTTTCCCCCCCTGCTTTTGGTGTTCCCTCGTACCTCGGCGCCCCTTAGGGTAGGCCTCTTGCGTGCACTTCCTCTGTTGCGCCCTTGTCCCACTCGGTCCTTGCTTTCCAGCCTGTGACTTCGGGAATATTTTCTGCCCTCGCTTCCCCAATTAAGGGTCAGCATCAGCTGGACTTTTTTTTTTTTTTGCTCTTTCCCCCTCCTTTCTGCCTTCTCTCGCCTCCCTCCTTCACAAGTATTTTTCTTGCTTCGTGTCACCTTTCTCGTCGGTCACTGGGAGGGAGTTAAGGAATTATTGGAAGTAGTGGTGTGCCTTATTCGCGTGTCCTTTGAAGCTGTGGTTTTTGTTTATATTGATGCTTGCGGTTGAATAGCCTGTTTTATTAATACGGGAATGGTGATAAACTACCTGAAAGGAAGAAAGTCTTTAAAAAAAACTTTAGAATTTAAATCATGTTCATGTAGTTGAAAGTTGTAATCTTGCAGCATTCCTCAATCGCTCCCCCTCAAAAATCTGAACAAAGTCTCCAAGTTCAGTCTTCAAGGAGTTTCAAGGCTAAGTGTCTTTAGACGTGGACAGTCTTGCAGTGTTTAGAGAGGGAGGAGAACTTTATGGACTCGGAGCCTCCCTTTCCCTCTCCCCCCACATTTGAATGTGAACAGTGGCCTTATTATTCAGTCCTCCTTGCCTTGAAGCGGCGTGGATATCTCTTCTCCAGTAGCCACCCATGCAGAATTTGACCAGAAGTAAGTGTGATTTATTTTTTAGATCTAAACACTTCCTCTCGATTTGTAAGTTGGCTGGAACATTGTAAACTAAGATTTAACAGATGTGTATGTTCTTACATATATATGGTGTTTTATGGCAGTTGTTTCATTGGGAAGATTGCCGGCTTTCTCCACCCCGGAATATTTTTTCAGAAAGCTGCTGACTTGCTACATTCTATCTACTAAATCCAGCTGCTTTACACCAGTTGAATAATTTTTCCCCCCTAGATATTGGAGAATATTCATTTTGGTCATTTCTATTATTATTTGGGGGGCGGGGGGTTAAAGAAAAATCTCCCTTTATTCCAGATCCCTTTGATACATTGATTTACTTTTGTGTGTGTCTGAGGAAGTTTTGTGTATTTAAAATGTATTCCTCCAGGAAGGATGAGTTAAGAGTTCTTCCTCAGCCTGGGAAACTGCAGCTTTGTGTGTGTGCTAACTGTATCCATTTTATTAAATCGTATGTTGTAACCTTTTACACTTTTTAGAGGAAAATCATTGGAAATTGAATCAAAGTACATTCAGTGGTTGAATTTCCTCAAAGTACTTGGATATCTTCTAGTAACTTTCATTTCTAATTGAAGCTTTTCATTTGAGAATTATTAATAGTGAATGAACAGTTGGTGCTTTTTGCCACACTTTGTGTTTCACATAGTCCACAGAGTTTTTATATGGCATCTTTTGGGTACAGTTTTTATTCCTTAATAGTTGTCTGCCTGTTGGGAATGTGGCACTGTGCTAAAGTAAAGGAGGGTATTTAACATATGCCTGAAACTGTAAGTGCTCTTACACAGTTACTTTGTTTAAGCCTCACAATTAAACTGTAAATTAGGGTATTAACTTGTTTTATAGGTGGGAAAGTGAAGTAATTTAGTCAAGGTCTCATACCCAGTATTCCTGTTTACCTTGCTTTCTTGCTTACTGTTCCAGTTTTCTCCAGTTTCCAATTTTCTCCAGTTTATAGTTTCCAAGGAGAAACCCATAATCAGATCCCTCCAGTTGCCCCAACTTCCATCAATAGGCATAGTCACAGACAAAATTATAGTGTTTGTGCATCAAAAATTCCCCCATCCTGATTCACCATAGTTCACTGTCACTCTGTTAATTTTTGTCAGTAGCTTCAGGTTCAGCTTCACAGTCATAAAGCTTTAGGAAATGGGGTTATGGAATAAATAGGAGATGAAGAAGTAGGTGTGCTGACTGCTCCTAAGAAGGGAAGGGAGAGAGAGGGATTGATCTGTAGAAGGGTAAAATGTGAAAGTTGTTAAAGTTTAAGGATGGAAGATGTTAAAATATACTTCTTGTCTGAATGACAGACATCAAAACAGAATGAGAGGTTGAATATACAAGTGAGGCAGGAAATAAATTATGGAGCAGAGACCCTGAATAGAGACATTAATTGAATGAGCTTTGCCCCTTCTTTCACCATGCATAAATTAAGGTACCAGTGTTACATGGGGTTGGGAAAAGACTACTTCTTCCTCTAAGATCAGATGGGAAGAGTTAAAGACATAAAGTATAAACATAGGTAAGTTTGCGAAGAATGGTTGTAAGGAATTAGGATAAGATCACTTGCTGGCAGTAAGGGACAGGAGTGGCGGCTTTTATATAGAAAGGCTAAACAGAAGTTGGAAATGGCTGCTAAGGCATATAGGAAGGGATGCTCAGTAAAAATATGTTTTTTAAAAAGTTGACAGATGATATAGATGGTTCAATAAAACAGCACTCTACTGAATAATGTCTTTGAATGAGAATGATGTTTCGCTAAGGGCACTCAACAATTTGGGAACAGAAGTAGATAAAGTGAATAGAAATAATTGTAAAATTATATACCAGGTGAAGCAAATAGAGTGAAGGGCTGGGTTCTGCAAAGAATGAAGTTTGTAATCTTTTTATTGTAACTGCTGAATGGTCTGTTTTGTGTCCTGTTCCAGTGACAGAATTTGCCATAGAGTTAAATTTTGACCAGGTGAAGTGTTTCGGTAATGTGTTTTATTTTTTGTTTTCAGTCTTTAACTTAGTAATTTGGGGGTTTTAAAAATTATCATTGTAAGTCTCCTGCTGAAAACCATATGAATGAATTCCTGATTTAGTATTAGAATTGTATTTTTTCTTCTTTTTTTGTGTTTATTTCTATTCTTAGTTATCTTCACCCTCAACTAATATTCTCATAATCTTTTAAAGTTGGCTGGTAACAAATTGAAAAAAAATTTCTTGTAACATATTTGACAACCAAAGAGTTAATGTTTTTTCACATTAAAAAGCTCTTAGGATTAATAAATTGAGAACAGGAAATTCTCTGATCCACTGGTTGGGATTCTGCACTTTCACAGTGAAGGACCCAGGTTTGATCCCTGGTCGGGGAATCTCCAGGCCCTGTGGTGTGGCCGAAAATGAATAAATAAATAGCAAAACTTCAGCGGGAGTGGGGCATAAAAGAACATAAACAGGCAGCCATACCCTGTATATGGGTGGAAAGGTAATGTGTTATAAGTATGTCCGCTCATGTCAGTTTAAGCTTTGAATTTACTGCAAGTTGAATCAGAATCTCAGGATTTTACTAGGTATAGGAAACTTATTAAATACGATGCTTTCATGGAGGAATTAATCACCTGAGAATAAATGAGCCAAGGAAAATTTTAAATGTACAACATTCAGGATAGTCAAATATATTAGGAGACCATGTGTATTTTAAAACAGTCTAGTATTGGCAAAAGAACAGCAAAGAGGGAAATTGATTTCTAGGACATAGTAGACAGTCTACATGGAAGCTAAAGCATATTTAAGAATTTGTTTATATACTAAAGTTACAAGGCAATGCTGTATTTAAACAGATGGGAGGGAGTTGGTTATCTGGGGGGAGTGTTAGACCTCTACTTAATACTTTACACCAAAATGAATTCCAAGCAAATTAAAGATTTAAATATGGGAAATGATATCTTAAAAGCACCAAAATAAATTACTGGGTCAGTATCTTACAGTGGGGAATGACTGAAATTCTTCTTTAAAGAAATTATTTTTAAAGTAATTTACAAATTCAAAAAGTGTCAAATGTTACAAAAATGAGTAATGTAGAATGTGAAGTCCTCTATTATTCATCTTGCCAACGCTTTAATACTGTCCTGGTATAAGGAAGGCTTCTCTAAGCATGAAACCAAAACCCAGGATGAGAAAAAGAAATGGATTCTGTTGAGTACATTAAAAATTAGGGGAGAAATTGAAAGCACATTTTTAAAAAAGACTATACAAATGACCAACCTAGACAGCATATTAAAAAGCAGAGACATTGCTTTGCCAACAAAGGTCCATCTAGTCAAAGCTATGGTTTTTCAAGTAGTCGTGTATGGATGTGATAATTGAACTATAAAGAAACCTGAGCGCTGAAGAATTGAGGCTTTTGAACTGTGGTGTTGGAGAAGACTCTTGAGAGTCCCTTGGGCATCAAGGAGATCCAGCCAGTCCATCTTAGAGGAAATCAGTCCTGAATATTCATTGGAAGGACTGATGCTGAAGCTGAAACTCCAATCCTTTGGCCACCAGATGCAAAGAACTGACTCATTTGAAAAGACCCTGATGCTGGGAAAGATTGAAGGTGGGAGGAGAAGGGGACGACAGAGGATGAGTTGCTTGGATGGCATCACCGACTCAAAGGACATGAGTTTGGGCAAGCTCCAGGAGTTGGTGATGGACAGGGAGGCCTGGCGTGCTGCAGTCCATGGGGTCGCAAAGAGTCAGACATGACTGAGCAACTGAACTGGACTGAATTGATGCAAATGACATTTGTCAGATAAGAGATGAATTTCCTAATACAGAAAGATATAATGTTCATCAGTATATAAAGTACAACCAGTTGATTTCCAGAAGACCTGAAGAGCTAGCTCATGGAACAGGAAAATATGAATGGCTAATAAACATCAAATGAAATGCAAATTAAAGTGCAGTGTCAAGCCACGTCAATCATGAAGAAGAAATAAAATCTGGAGAACTTACACCATCAAATACGAGCTGTAACAGATAGGATAATATGGGATTGCCATATAGATAGACAAATAGCCCAGTGGAGCAGTATAGTCCAGTAACAGACTGACACATGTACTGTCACCTGGTTTATGATAAAGGTGACATAGTGGTACAATGGGAAAAGGAAGATCAAATAAATAGTGTTGGTTAGTTAGATATCCATGTAGAGGGAGAAAGATCATGATCTTACCTTATATCATACACAATTACCATTTTGGGTAGATTGCTGATCTAAATGTGGAAAACAGATTTTTAGGGGTAAGTTTTCACTGTGTTAGCAAAAATATATTACATAGGATACAAAAAATGAGCTAAATGTAAAGTTAATTTGATATATTGGCCTATTTTAAGATTAAGAACATCTGTTTATTAAAAGGTACCATTAAAAGAGTGAAAAGCGAAGCCACAGAGTGGGAGAAAACATTTGCAGCACATATTACCTCATAAAAAGATTCATCCTGCATGTAAAGAACTAGAAATAAAGAAAATAAGAAACAGCTAATTTTTTTTAGATGAGAAAATAACTTCAATAGACATCCAAAAAGAGGACATTCAAAGGTCCAGTGAAACATTTGGAAAGATGCTCAACCTCATTTTGTTTTCAGGGAAATCGCTGTTCTGCTATACTCTCTTCAGAATGACTAAATGAAGAAGAAGTGTTGGTAAGTATGTGAAGCAATCAGAACTCTCATGAACTGTTAGTGGAAGTGTTAATTGATATACCATTTTGGAAAACACATAATCTACTAATAAAGTGTGTGTGTGTGTGTATGCACACACCGTATAACCCAGTAGTTCCTCCTCATGATTATAGCAGTAATGTTCATAGCAACACTATTCATAATAACCAAAAAAATGGAAACTATCCCAAAAGCCATCAATAGGAGAAATATAAATTGTGAAATAATCATGTAGAGGAATATTTTACAGTGAAAATGAATGAATTGCAGTTGTGAAACCATATGGATAGATCTCACAGGTGACATTAAGTGAAAGAAATCAGCCAAAGGAGTATATACTAGAGGCTCCCAAACTTTCTCCTTTCAAAACATCCTTAGGTCAGAAGAAATACCTGACAGCTCTGTTAATTAAGTAGTTAGATATAAAAAACTGAATAATACTTAAGTCCTAACAACACAAGAACTGTTTAAAAAATGAATAAACAAAATTTAAAAGAGTATTTTACTTCATTCTTAAATAAGCACAATTACTTACTACTGGAATGTGTGTGTGTGTCAGACACCGTACAGCTTCTCAGATCTTGAAATTGAATTGGACACTACCATTCTTATTTTCTGTTACATGAGGTTTGCACGTTACTTTTATCATAACAACCACTGAAAATGCTGCTTCACAAAGATGTCATTGAAAGGAATATAGCAGTCTAGTATTTGGCATGGTTTAGTATAAATGTTGAATATTGTACCTTTCCAATTTAAAATATCTTGCAGTGCCCCAGGACATCTTGATGCAGTTTGAAAAATGTGGATATATAGTGTGTGATTCCATGTACATAAGGTTCAAAAAAGGCTTAAAAAATTAAAAGTGTTCTGAGTCTGGAGAGGTTACCCTTGGAGGATAGTGACTGTGCAGGGGCACAAAGGGAGATGTCTGGGATTCTGATGCTGCTCAGTTTTATTAATATCATCTGCATGTTGGTATATGGGTATGTTCACTTTGTGAAAATTTATTGAACTTCTCATTCTTTTATTTTTCTTTTTAAATTATGTATTTTTTATTGAAGTATAGTTGATGTACAATATTACGTAAGTTACAGATATACAATATAGTGAGTCACAATTTTCAAAGGTTATACTCCATTTATATTATTGTAAAATATTGGCTGTGTTCCCTGTATTGTACAATATATCCCTGTATCTTATTTTATACCTAGTAGTTTGTACTTCTTAGAGCTTTACATTTTAAATATAAGTTGGGCACTTATCTGTGTATATGTCATACTTCAGTAAAAAGGTTTAAAAATTACCATTCCTCTTCACTTGCCAGATTATCATGGTTTAATGATTCACATAACTCTTACCCTTTAATCTGCAATACCATGAAATTTTCCTATAGGAATGCTTGTTGACTGTACAGGAAATTCTGTTCAGGAATGTTAAGTACAGTATTGTTTATGATGGCAAAAATTGGAAACAACTGTTTGCTCATCAATCAGGAATGGAATATCATACTTCATTTAGAAAGAAGGAGGATGCTGGGTATATTGGTGTAAAGAGTACATGGGGAGAATAAAAGCTTGTCACAAAGTAGTATGAGTAACATAATCATGTTTGCTGTTTTTAAATGAGGGAATATATGTGTACATTTGAGTATGTGTTGAAAAAAAACCTAGAGGAACACAAAATTTCCGTAGTATTTATTCAAGGGAAAGAATTGTAGTTTTTAACTTTGTACATATATTCTCTCTATATTTTTATACTAGAATTTTTATGATTTGTTTTGTTTTATAAAAGAAGTAAGATTGAATTTTTAAGAATAAGCTATCTGTGACATAAATTGTACTAGGAGGGGAATAGCCTAAAAACTGATATTCTAAAATATTAGTGTGACTAAGGAGTCAGATGGTGCAGTAAAGAATCTTATCTGCAATGCAGGAGACCTGGGTTCGATCCCTGGGTCTTCTGTTTTTAGGGGTTTCCCTGATGGCTCAGATGGTAAAGAATCTGCCTGCAAATGTGGGAGACCCAGGTTTGAGCCCTAGGTCAGGAAGATCCCCTGGAGAGGGGAATGGCTACCCACTCCACTATTCTTGCCTTGAGAATTCCATGGACAGAGGAGCCTGGTGGGCTACAGCCCATGGGTTCGCAAAGAGTCGAACATGACTGAGCGACTAAACGCTTTCACTTTCACATAAGAAGTAGGTCAAGGTGATTGGTTTAAAAGAAAAATAAGTCAACTAATTAAGTAGTTAATTGGCCACATTAATTCACTAGTTAGCCACATCAAGAAATGTGAGAGAAAGCTCACATTCTCAAAACTAGGAATGAGAAAGTAAAAATAACCATGGATACAATGGAAAGGGGGAAAAGTCTTTTAAGTTGTAGCATAATTTGCTTTAGATGTAGCATAGCTTGTATGCATGTGTGCAAAGTTGCTTCAGGTGTGTCTGATTCTATGCAACCCCGTGGACTGTAGCCCACCAGGCTCCTCTGTGTATTGGATTATCCAGGCAAGAATACTGGAATGGGTTGCCATTTCCTCTTACAGAGGATCTTTCCAACTGAAATTTGTGTTTCTAGGAAAGTACAAATAACCAAAGAGAAGTTGATAGACTAAAACCATAAAAGAAATTAAGAAATTATATTTTTCCCTCTGTCCACATGCCTCCTCCCTCAGCAGACAAAACTCCTACCATTATTAAACTATCTTGGGTATAGTCAAAGAATAGTTGATACTGTTCATACTTTTTTAAAGATTTCTTTCTTATTTTTGTCTGTGCTGAGTCTTCATTGCTGCTTGAAGGACTTCTCTAGTTACAGGGAGTGAGGGCTCCTCTTTGGTTGCAGTCAAAGAGCTTCTTATTGCAGTGGCTTCTCTTGTTGCAGAGACAGGCTCTAGGGTGCTTATGTCTGCATGTGCGCTAAGTCGCTTCAGTGTGTCTGATTCTGTGTGACCTATGAACTGTAGTCTGTCAGGCTCCTCTGTCCATGGATTTCTCCAGGCAAGAATACTGGAATGGGTTGCCATGCCCTCCTCTGAGGGATCTTCCCAACCCAGGGATCGAACTGGAGTATCTTGCATCTCCTGCATTGGCATGCAGGTTCTTTACCACTGAGCCACCAGGGGAGCCCTGGTTTTCTTTTTTATAAGTTCCTTTCTATGTTTTCTAATTAAAAAGAAAAAAAAGCATCTATGCGATTCTGCTGGAATCAAAGGAAGCAAATATTTGTGTCTATTTTTTGGCTACATGGCATATGGGATCTCAGTTCCCTTAGTTCCCTGACCAGGGATTAAACCCTTTCCCTGCAATGAAAGGGGGGAGTCTTAACCACTGGATCACCACAGAAGTCCTCAAAACAAATGTTTTAAAGTTGGCTATATAGAATACAGAAGGAGGTTTTTTGTTTTTAGGGTTTTTTCCCCTAATTTTTAAAAAAATTGCGGTGTGGTTAATTTACAGTGTTTCAAGTGTAGGGAATGACGTCTCATATAGAGACAGAATGTTTTCTTATAGCCATGGACTGTTAGCCCGCTAGGCTGCTCCGTCCATGGGATTCTCCAGGCAAGAATACTAGAGTGGGTTGCCGTTTCCTCCTCCAGTGGATCTTCCCGACCCAGGGATCGAACCTGGGTTTCCCACATTGCAGGCAGATTCCTTACCATCTGAACCACCAGGGAAGCCCCTCTTAAAACCACACTGTCTTCTTTCTGCTGCCTCATGGATACACTCCTGATTTTCACCAAGGTTGGTAGTGATGCTTTAAGAAGAGAAGTCAAGAAACTTTTTACCTACATATAGAGATCACTGATACCTACTAGGTTATATATGACTGGTTATCATTGTTGGCTAGATTTTTCATCTGACTAGACTTTTGGGGCTTCCCTCATAGCTTCAAGAAAATTAGAGATACCAAGGGAACATTTCATGCAAAGATGGGCTTGATAAAGGACAGAAATGGTATGGACCTAACAGAAGCAGAAGATATTAAGAAGAGGTGGCAAGAATACACAGAAGAACTGTACAAAAAAGATCTTCACGACCCAGATAATCATGATGGTGTGATCACTCACCTAGAGCCAGACATCCTGCAATGCGAAGTCAAGTGGGCCTTAGAAAGCATCGCTATGAACAAAGCTAGTGGAGGTGATGGAATTCCAAGTGAGCTATTTCAGATCCTGAAAGATGATGCTGTGAAAGTGCTGCACTCAATATGCCAGCAAATTTGGAAAACTCAGCAGTGGCCACAGGACTGGAAAAGGTCAGTTTTCATCCCAATCCCAAAGAAAGGCAATGCCAAAGAATGCTCAAACTACCACACAATTGCACTCATCTCACATGCTAGTAAAGTAATGCTCAAAATTCTCCAAGCCAGGCTTCAGCAATACGTGAACCGTGAACTTCCAGATGTTCAAGCTGGTTTTAGAAAAGGCAGAGGAACCAGAGATCAAATTGCCAACATCCGCTGGATCATCGAAAAAGCAAGAGAGTTCCAGAAAAACATCTATTTCTGCTTTATTGACTATGCCAAAGCCTTTGACGGTGTGGATCACAATAAACTGTGGAAAATTCTTCAAGAGATGGGAATACCAGACCACCTGACCTGCCTCTTGAGAAACTTGTATGCAGGTCAGGAAGCAACAGTTAGAATTGGACATGGAACACCAGACTGGTTCCAAATAGGAAAAGGAGTATGTCAAGGCTGTATATTGTCACCCTGCTTATTTAACTCATATGCAGAGTATATCATGAGAAACGCTGGGCTGGAAGAAACACAAGCTGGAATCAAGATTGCTGGGAGAAATATCAATAACCTCAGATATGAGATGAAACCACCCTTATGGCAGAAAGTGAAGAAGAACTAAAGAGCCTCTTGATGAAAGTGAAAGAGGAGAGTGAAAAAGTTGGCTTAAAGCTCAACATTCAGAAAACTGAGATCATGGCATCTGGTCCCATCACTTCATGGGAAATGGATGGGGAAACAGTGTCAGACTTTATTTTGGGGGGCTCCAGAATCACTGCAGATGGTGATTGCAGCCATGAAATTAAAAGACGCTTACTCTTTGGAAGGAAAGTTATGACCAACCTAGATAGCATATTTAAAAGCAGAGACATTACTTTGCCAGCAAAGGTGTCTAGTCAAGGCTATGGTTCTTCCAGTAGTCATGTATGGATGTGAGAGTTGGATGGTGAAGAAAGCTGAGCACCGAAGAATTGATGCTTTTGAACTATGGTGTTGGAGAAGACTCTTGAGAGTCCGTTGGACTGCAAGGAGATCAGTCCTGGGTGTTCATTGGAAGGACTGATGTTGAAGCTGAAACGCCAATACTTTGGCCACCTCATGTGAAGAGTTGACTCATTGGAAAAGACCCTGATGCTGGGAAGGTTTGGGGGCAGGAGAAGAAGGGAACGACAGAGGATGAGATGGCTGGATGGCATCACCGACTCGATGGACATGAGTTTGGGTAAACTCTGGGAGTTGGTGATGGACAGGGAGTCCTGGTGTGCTGTGATTCATGGGGTCGCAAAGAGTCGGACACAACTGAGTGACTGAACTGAACTGAACTGAACTCATAGCTCAGTTGGTAAAGAATCCACCTGCAATACAGGAGACCCCAGTTCGATTCCTGGGTCGGGAAGATCTGCTGGAGAAGGGATAGGCTACCTACTGCAGGACTGTTGGGCTTCCCTTGTGGCTCAGCTGGTAAAGAATCTGCCTGCAATGCAGGAGACCTGGGTTCAATGCCTGGGTTGGGAAGATCCACTGGAGAAAGGAAAGGCTACTCACTCCAGTATTCTGGCCTGGAGAATTCCATGGACTGTATATTCCATGGGGTCGCAAAGAGTTGGACACGACTGAGCGACTTTCACTTTCAGACTTTTGTTTTGACTTTCCATTTGTATCATGATAGCATCTTCCACCATTAACACAATCATGTTATCTTGAAAATGTTCCATTGACCCACCAAATGAGAGAAGTAGAGAATCTGGGTTCTAGACATAAGTTCATTCTTATAATGATTGGGGAAAAAAACTCTTTAATTTCTCTTTTAATGGATGGTGAATCTAGTATCATATATGTGGACAGTGTATTTAAAGTTAGGAAAAGGTTGCGTTCCCATTTGAGAGTTAACTATTTCTTGTGCTTTAAATAATGTGAATATGTCTACTCGGCTTACTTATCAAACAAAGCACTTTGCTCTGCAAGATGCAAATAATCATATGTTGGTCAGTTGTATTTTTTTTTTAAGTATACTGAAACCAGTGAGTGTGGAGCAGCTGAGAAATTAAAATGTTATAAAAAGCAATAATTAATTTGTTTACTTGGCTGCATCAGGTCTTAGTTGCAGCACATGGGATTTTCATTGCATCCTGTGGAATCTTTCGTTGAGCTGCACGGACTCAATGGCTGTAGCTCATGGACTTAGTTGCTCTGAGGCATGTGGGATCTTAGTTCCCCGACTGGGAACCGAACCCACCTCACCTGCATTGCAAGGTGCATTCTTAACCCTTGGACCACCAGGGAAATCCCATAAGAAGTAAGAAATTTAAATGTTGGTTTACCTCCAGAAGAAAGCATTTCATTTTTAATTAAATGTGCATTATATTAAAGTACTTGCTTTAATCCATGAATGTATAATATGAGATCACAGTGCACTCAAGCAACAGGTGAAGGACATTACATGTAATATACAGTGTAATATGAAAATAGAATAAAGAAATTTAAATTATATTCCAAAGTGAATTTATTTAGAACTACATTTCAAATGAACTTTGAGATTAGAGAACAAGAGTAAATGTATCTTACATGTGTTAAACAAAACAAAATATTGCTACTTTTATTTATCTTAGAGGTAAAGGATACACTTGTTTAGAGTAATGGATGCATTATTTTTAGAAAATGTTTTATTGTGGAAAAATTAAACACAAAAGTAGATGGAATAGAATAATAGATCTCCATGTGTCCATCGCTGAGCTTCAACAGTTACCAATTCTTGGCCGGTCTTAACTGCTGAATCTATTGTCTACAATCCCCTTTCATATAATATTTGGAAGCACATCATTTAATTTCATCTGTAAATATCTTAGTAGTCATCATACTATTATAACACCAAAGAAAAATCAACAGTAATTCTTTATTAAATTGCCAGTCGTTCAAATTTTCAGTTTTTAAATGTCAAATATGTATATAGTTCTACAGTTTGTTTGTTTGGATCAAAATCCAGATAAGATCTGTACCTTGACTGTTGGCTGATACATCTCTTAAGACTGTTGGTCTGTAGCTTCCCTATCCATCTGTTTTCTTATCTTTGCAACTTATTTGTTGAAGAGACAGGATCCTTCTTCCTATAGACTCTTCAGAGTTTCCTTTGGTTGCGAGATTCCGGTGATAGACCTTTAAAACATTTTCATCACCCCTTGTAGGTGTTTCAGCCTTTTTCCTTGTGAGTACTTCATAGGTTTCACTGGTTTCAGACAAGTTTTTAAAGCCAAGTTCAGGATTTGGGGGCTGTAGATTATCTAGGTAGTATGCATTTGGACTGCATACTTACAAATGTCCTAGGCTGGAGGTTTTAATTTTTCACAGCAGACTTTGCCAAGGCTGTGGGAGATGTTCTAGATTTTTATTCCTGGATTTAGTGAGTCAGTTCAGTGCCATATTCCTTTGTTTAAAAGGATCTGCTGTCTTTAATCCTTCCTATCTCTCTGGTCATTGCATTGCACTCTGGTCCACAACCACTTGGAGCTATAAAACTATTCTGTTTTTCTTTTCAGCTGTTTTTGAGTTTATGTCTCCTTAATTTGGGGCAGCTGTGAAGTTTCTGTTCTTAATTTCAAACTCAGCTGTTTATCCCCAAGTTGTTTTGTGATATTTTATCCAGCACTATGTTTGGAAAGGGGCTGCAAGGTATTTATCTGTTTGTCAGTGCTGTCTGCCGTATTGCCAGAAGCTTGACTCCCATTCCTTTTCACACCTCTGCCAAAGTGCTTTCTTCATTGGTCTGGGTATTTTGTTTGTGTTCCTAAAGCACTACCTGTCTCTGATGTATGATGTGAACATCATTTATTGCCGGGAGCCAGCTCACGAGATCCCACCCATGACAGTCATGAGGTAGAGGGCTGATTGAGCACGGCTTCTCAGCCCTCAGGAATTCTCAGAAGGCTGCCCCAGCACTCACCTTAAAGATGACATCTGTCTTTCTGACGCTTACTATAATAAACCTCTTCTTATTTTCTGTGACTTAGGCAAAAGGCTTTTCCTGATTCTCTTCTAAAACAGATCAATCTGAAACCTCAAATCAACAAGGCCCCTGAGTGGTAGCACCCTAAATAAAATTATCTGGGATATAAAGTGTGCTGATCTAAATTCTTCTTGCTAGCATATTGGTTTGTTTAATAAATGTACCTGTGCCTTTGGAGCTAATGTGCATAACTGCTCCCTAGTAATAAAACAGCATTGAGAGCCTCTGTACAGAAAGCCTCTATGGGCACAAAACCCTTCGCAGGAAAAAAGGCTTGTTAGGAAATATAAGAAATATTGCTTTATGAAACTGTTACTTAGTCTATATTTACTCACTATGTTTTTACTCTTAACGTATTTAGCCTATATAATGAAAGCATAATAGTTAAAAATTTATATAAATAGAAGTTTAGCTTTAATACAAATAATAAGACAATTGTTGAATTAACTGATGATTCTTACTTAGAGCTGACCTTCAGCTTGCTGACCTTCTGGGACCACATTCTTTTCTGTTAAGCTCAAGGCGTAGAGTAAGTTACCGAAAACAGGTTTTACCTTGAAACTTTCTATTGATAAATTCTTTCCTGCTGTGCCTGATACAGAAGTGTTCTGACTGATCAACCCTTATCAATAGGAGAGTCACAAGATGTTAGCAGGCCCCCAGGCCGGAAGATGATGTAAACAAAATGAGGCTTTTTGTAACTAAAAACAGGCAAACAGTTTCAATGAAGGTCAAAAACTGCTGGCCTATTAAGCTGGATTGATAGGCCCATTAAGCTGAATTCATATGCCCATTAAGCTAAATTGGTATGCCCACTAAGCTGAATTGGTATGATTCTATACTTTACATTTGTTTCTATGTACCACAAAAAATATAAAAACTGTCTTAAAAACAATAAAGTCGGAAGACATTTGGAAACATCACGACTCGCTGTGTCTTCTCATTCGTATTGCCGACGCCGTCCATCCTAAGGGAACCCTGACCAGCTGGGGCAGGACTCCGGCAATTTATTTTCCTGCCTTGACAGCCTCTGAATTTTTTGAAATCACGGTTTGGTTTTTTTTTTAATTTTTAAATTTTTGGCCACGCCACGTGACACGTGGGATGTGGGAACTAAGACGTGGGATCTTAGTTCCCCAGGTAGGGATTGAGCCCACACTTCCTGCACCCCGTGCAGTGGAAATGCAGAGTCTTAATCACTGGACCACCAGGGAAGTCCCTGAAATCACAAAACAGTTCTTGCTGTCTTTGTGTTCCAGTGGTGATCATAGTCACCACTATATTCTCCAAACCTAGGACAATCTGCCTTACACAAATGTTCGTGATATTTATTAATTTAATTTTAAAAAGTAAGTAGAATGTTCCTAGCTATAATAATCTTGATTTTGATGTGAAAATTACAAAGGTTAAACAGGTTCAGTAAGCTGGGAGTTTAATACAATGAATACACCAGGTACTTGGTAAAAGATCAGATGTCAAATTAGGGAACACCTATTTTTGTCTATAAATTTAAGCAGCTGTTACAATTTGTTCTTGATTTTTACATTCAGATACTAGCACCTTATGTTCTTCACTGTAGTTTATTAAGTTTGCGTTCAGATTTGTTCTCAGAGTTTATTGTACGGGCACGGTGTGTCAGTACAGTAGAGGACAGGACAGGGGAGCCTAGTAGATGTCTCTTTGAGATGCTTACAGTCTGATTGAGGAGGCGGTAAATAACTGTGTCAAATCAGGGTTTTTCCCTTAATGTCAAATTCATCAGATGAATTTGGGCAGTTTCAATAAATAATTATAGAATAGCAGTATTGAATACTTGATTCTCTAAGTGATAAGCTCCAGAGGTAGAGAGTATGTTTTTAATTTTTTTTTTTAATGTATCAGGTGGTTTATTTTTATTTATTTATTTATTTAATAAATTTATTTATTTTAGTTGGGGGCTAATTACTTTACAATATTGTAGTAGTTTTTGCCATACATTGACATGAATCAGCCATGGGTTCACATGTGCTCCCCCTCCTGAACCCTCCTCCCACCTCCCTCCCCATCCCATCCCTCTGGGTCATCCCAGTGCCCCAGCCCTGAGCATCCATCCCATGCATAGAACATGGAATGGTGTTCCGCTTTACATGTGACAATATACATGTTTCAGTGTTATTGTCCCAGTTTGTTTGTTTCCTCTAAGGTTCTGAGTTCTACCCAGAGCAGATTGCTACCAGTTTGGATTTTGCACTCAGATAATATTGAATGTATGTCTCCACACTCATCGGTTCCATTATACTTAAAAAAAAAACTACAACTGACCAACATACGATTATTTGCATCTTGCAGAGCAAAGTGCTTTGTTTACTGATAAGTAAGCCGAGTAGACATAGTCACATTATCTAAAGTACAAGAAATAGTTAACTCTCAAATGGGAATGCAACCCTTTCCTAACTTTAAATACACTGTCCACATATATGATACTAGATTCACCATCCATTAAAAGAGAAATTAAAGAGTTTTTTCCCCCAATCATTAAAAGAATGAGAATATAGTGGTGAAGGTGATCAAAGTATAGAGTGTAATGGAATGACATGTTTAACAAATTATCACTTAAATGAATGTGTGTATGCATGCCTTGGTGCACCTGTGAAAGAAAAATACATGTTATGAGCAAGTATAACAGGGAACAGAACTTAGTTTGGGGAGTCAAGGGAAGGTCTCTGAAAAAGTGAGGCGTTAGCTGAGACCAGTAGTATGGTTACAAATTAACCAAATAAAGAATTATGGCATCAGTGTTTCATGTGCAGGCAGCAGGTTTGTGTACAAAAAGTCAGGAGGTGGAATAGAACTAAAGGAAAGTTAGTGTGCCAGAAATGTGTAGGGGATCAGGGAGAAGGAATGGTGAAAGATGAGGTTTAAAAGCTAGTAGGAGTTAGATGACTTTTAGAAACTCGTAGACCACACTAACAATTTTGGATTATGTACACGTTGAAGGTGCATGGTTTTAGACAGTAATGGCATGCAATGATTCACTTTTTCAAAAGTTCATTCTGCCTGCTATGTGGACGTTGATTAGAGGAAAACAAGAATGGTAATGGAAGGACTCAGTTCAGTTCAGTCGCTCAGTCATGTCTGACTCTTTGCAATCCCGTGGACTGCAGCACGCCAGGCTTCCCAGTCCATCACCAATCCTGGAGCTTGCTCAGACTCACGTCCATTGAGTTGGTGATGCCATCCAACCATTTCATCTTCTGTCGTCCCCTTGTCCTGCCTTCAGTCTTTCCCAGCATCACGGTCTTTTCCAGTGAGTCAGTTTTTCACATGAGGTGGCCAAAGTATTGGAGCTTCAACTTCAGCATCAGCCCTTCCAATGAATATTTAGAACTGATTTCCTTTAGGATGGACTGGTTTGATGGAAAGACTAGTTTTATGAAACATTTGCAGTAATCCGGTAAAAGATGTGAAATATAAATCCGGTACCATAGATGCTCAGGGATTATCGGACTGTTGCATCCTGCCTTCTCTCTTACTTTACTTTTGCTTGGTGCTTCTACCATAAGTGCAACATCAGCAGTTCTTTAATGACTGAAAGAGAGGGGTAACTGTTCCAAACATGAGTGAGATACATGAGTTTCATAGAGTATGTGTGGGTGGGTTTGTTTGTGACTTCATAGTTATTCTTAGACTATAGTTTTGGGCTGTTCTTTTATGTCTTTTTCTAAACCTTTCTGAAGTTTTCGTTGTTAGGAATTAGCCTAGATTATTTTGTTTGCTAATTTGATATAAATGCTAAACTGTTCACTCAGCCTGGTAATTTTGGATTGGCTGAGAAAGCAGGTATGTCAGTTCAGAATGTCTTGGGCTAAGGAAGGCTTTCATCTCCATCTTTATCTTCCAAAGAGTTCTCTGGGTTTGAGGCTGTCTTGCATTACCCTTGCAATAGCTGCCTTCAGTTTTTATAGAAAAAATGTTTAGTGTCTGAAAGCCCTTGCTTCTGAAACATCACCAGGAATTTCACCTCTTTATGTATTCAAGACATTAAAGCCTACACAAGTATGTTCCTAATATTTTACTTTTGTTATATTTTTAATTTTGGTTTACAGTATTTTATACTCATGGACATTTTCGGTGTTTATGGAATCACATCTCTCTTCTTCCTTTGTGATTTTGCCTGTAGTATATAATGCTTTTAGAAGGTCAGTGTTACAAGGTAACTTCTAACATGGCTGTTACTTAATTGTTTAGTATTAATATTTAGAACTTTGATAAGACTGGGATTTATTTTTGTTCTATTAGGAGGTACCTTTGTTTCTTCATTTTTATGCATTCTTTATTAACTAATTTTTTCTTTTAATGATTTTAAAATGCTCCCTTTATCAAATGTTAAGTTTTTATGTATACTAAGATCTGCTTTTGAACTCTGCGTTTTGTTCCATTGATTGGTCTATCTTCATACTTGCACAGTATTGTTTTAGTTGTATTTTTATTCTCTGTTTTCATATCTATTGGGAGATAGTTTACATACTTCTAAAAAATAAACTTGTTCTTTCTTATTGTCTTTAAGGTATCAATAGCTGAAAGTAGTTGCTAGTCCTTTAATAACCTCCTTACTCAGTGGGTGCAGAATTTAATATTAAAACACATTATGTAATAATGAACTAAAATAAGTCAAATTTTTAAAAATATAATGTAAGAATCATTATCAAAGAACCTAGAGCTTCAGTTTTCTTTCTTCTAAGCTCTACTCTATAAGATACATGAATCTATGAAGGGATTAATCTTCTATTATTTCTATAAAAATGTTTTAAATTGCTTGTTTTATACTCTTTCTTACTTCCTGATATAATATCTTTGAAAAGTAGTATAGTCTAAGTTATGGAGAACATGGATGTAAGGACAGACTGCCTGGAGCCAGAATGTCACCCTGCTGCTTCTTAATAGTATGATTTTGAGCAAGTTATTTAATTTTATATGCCTCAGTTTCCTTATCTGTGGAAGGACAGAATGAGTTGCTAATGAAAAGTGCTTAGAACAGTACCTAGCACAGTAAATGCTATTTATTTTGGATTGGTATTCAAAAGTCCTATTCATATAATGTATAAATTTGCATTTTGGGGGGGAAGCCTGATAAGGTGTTTTTTTTTTTTTTTTTTTTTTGGACTGAAGTATAGCTGCTGTGCATGAAAAGATGATTGGATGATTTGAAACAGTTAAATCATATTCTTTACCCCAAATTTAAATGTGGACCCATTTGTAGCTAGAAAAAGTGAACTGCTGAGAGAGTAAAAAAAAAAAAAAAGCTTGTGTTTATTAATAGGCATACTTCTAATATATTTAAAACGGTAACTAAGCTTACAGCTTTCCTTCAAACCCCATTTGTTAGGAAATTTTCAGTATTAAAGGGATATTTTGAGTTATAGAACATATAGTTTAATTGTTTTTATTTGACTAGTGAATACAGGCAAAAAAGTGGTATAACTTTCATTTCTTAAATTTTACAAAAGAAATTCTAAGCATTAAGTTTACTAATGGGTTATTTTGATTAGAAACTAAGGTTTTTTTGGTCCTAAACTCTTTTTGAAGTATGTATATGTATGTATGTTGTTAACTGCATTTGTTTTTCTGTCCCAAATCAGAAATCTATCATACTGGTAAGTCCCAAAATAGGGGTTTGATTATAAATTCTCAGCTTTATTTTTCCTGAGTTTTTCCTTTGTTGGTTAATAGTGAAGGTGTATGTGATGGTACTGAATTTTATCATATACATTCCCAGAAGCTCTTTTATTGTTTATTTTTACCACAGAAAACGTAATCATCTCCAAAAATAGCAAATCTTTCCTTATGAAGGTTTATGGTTAAAATGAGTATCCAACCACTGTGTGAAGATAACATTTCTGCCTCCCCTTCCTGAGCATGTGGTAGGTAGTTGTTACCCTCTCTCCCCTCCAGCAGTCATTAGGGATTGTTCACAGACATCTTCGGGGCGGGGGAGGGGGATGTGTGTGCTGTGATGAGTCTTCGTTGTTTCATTTGGCCTTCTGGGAAGCATGGGCTCTGGAGCATGCAGGCTCAGTAGTCGTGGTGCGGGCTTAGTTGCCCTGCGGCATGTGGGATCTTGGTTCCCTGACTAGGGCTCGAATCTCATCCCCAGCATTGGAAGGAGGATTCCAACCTCTGGACCACCAGGGAAGTCCCTGCAAAGTGGTCATTGTTGCGTGGTAGTCCTATATCTACCTAATATGACCTGGCCCCCATCATGACTAGTCTTCCCTAGTGGCTCAGATAGTAAAGAGTCTGCCTGCAAGGCGGCAGACCAGGGTTTGATCCCTGGGTTGGAAAGATCCCCTGGAGAAAGGAATGGCAACCCACTCCAATATTCTTGCCTGGAAAATCCCATGGATGGAGGAGCCTGGTGGGCCCCAGTCTGTGGAGTTCCAAAGAGTCAGACACGACTGAGCGACTAACACCCCCCCGCCCATACATCCCCCCCAACACACACAGACACTCCACCCCCATCATGACTAGTGATTTATCCCCGGGTTTGCTGGTTGAGTTTGTAGTATGTTTTCCCTGTGCAAAGTTAACTAGCCTATTTGGCAAATGAATTCAGGAACATATCCTCTTTCTGAAACCCATGTTTTTGTCAAATGAGCTAAGTGTTAAGTGCTTATAATGTAAAAAGTGAGTTGATAGAGCAAAATCTCTGCCTTCCATAAGGCACTGTATAGCAAATATAAATTGAGTAACATATGGTGAAGTTGAGGCACAGGAAAGAGGGGCAGTAGTATCTTTTTAACTGTATGTATTATTTGGGATAAACATTTAATACATTTATTTAAATATTGTTTTAAATGAAAGGTTTAGAAAGTCAGGCAAAAGGAATGAATGAGTGACATGATTAGAAATTGTGCATACTGAATTGCTTTAGACATGATGTACTATTAGTCTGCTTGTGAAGTTTCATGCCCAGTACTGATCTGAAATTCTTGTGGTCTGAAGAGCCCTTAATGGGGCATAGTGCCTAGTTCTAGCTTCTGGACATTATCTTTGGTATTATTTTGATAATTTTACTTTATCCAGTTTTAAGGAAAAAAGTTAATTGACGGTTCTTGACTTTAACTTTTTTAATGTTTAATAGATAATTACAGTATATATACTTTTTATTATTTAGGATTTACCAGATTCTCTTTTATAAATATTAATTTCTAACTATTTTATATGACTGTTAAAATGTTCTATGTGAGTTACAGAGATTTGTTAATTTGGCATTACATTTCTCTTAGCATAAGCATCTTTTCTGATATTACTGTATAATTGTAACTTTGAGCAGTATTCATAATTCATCAAATATTAAGTCCATGAAATTTCATAAGTATCATTAAAGTAGAAATTGGCATTAATCTTTTTTCAGTGGTCAATTTTTTGTTTGTTTTTAATTTCAGCTATACCAGCAGGGACGCTTATGTCAACTGGGCAGTGAATTTTGTGAATTGGAAGTTTTTGGTAAAGTATTGAGAGCTTTGGATAAAAGGTAAATTCATTTTGTAACAATAGTGGTAAACTATACATATTCTAAATTTTACCATTGTGATCATTTTTTAAGTTTACAATTCAGTAGCCTTAAGTACATTCATTTTGTTCTGAAACCATCAGTACCACCCTTGCTTTTTGTGTTCAAAAAACAAAGAATGAATTCATCTTCCGTGTTCTGGCTATTACGTGGTAGGAGTTATGTGTGGGTGTAGGTGACATGGCCTTTGATTGTTCTTGCTGTTAATCTTCCCTAAATTTGTTTTAAGTGCCACTTCTTTTTCCTAACCTACATTTCTAGAAAAGTAAGAATATAGTTTTACAAAATATTCTATAATCTCTAGTATGAATGTTGGTGAGTTGTTTCATTTGTTCAACAAATTAAGTAAATACTTGTTAGAATGCCTGTATGTGTCAGATACTGTTTTAGATGTTGGGGTTACAGCAGTGAGTTCCTCAAAGTCTCTTCCTCATGGAGTTTGTATTTTAGAAAGGGATGATACAGTAATCAACAAGTAAATCACATGATTTCACTGTTCAGGGATGCCTTTGGAATGAGGCCTACTTAGCCTAAGAGAAATTTCTTGGTTAGTTGATTAATTAAAATTAATCTGTAGAAAAATAACAGAAGAGAACTTCATTTTGGGACAAGAAGGCTATAGGAAAACTTTCCTAAAAAATTCTTTAAGAGAAGGTTAGTTTTCTGGGATTTGAATTTCTCTATGCAGTTCTAAAGATGGCCATTGTAAAGATTTAGTGGACTACTTCTCTTTCATCTCTCAGGTTATCTTTCACCAAGTCCAAATCCCTTGGTAAGTGTTTAATGTGTTTGTGAAACTAAAAGCATGTAGTTTGACTTTTCCTCCCGTTTATCCAAAGCAGTGACTTGGTTATTTACAGTTTTGTTTAAAACAAGTTTTTTATTGAGGTGATTCACATACATATAAACTCACCATTTTGAATTGTACAATTCAGTGGTTTTTAGTATTTTCACAAGTTTTTGCAACAATCACCACTGTCTAATTCTGGAACATTTTCATCATCCCGAAAAGAAACCTGGTACCCATTAACAGTCACTCTCTGTTTCCCTGTACCCCTAGTCCCTGGCCTACCCTTAATCTACTTTCTGTCTCTGGATGTATGTATTCTAGTCATTTCATATAAATGGAATCATATAATATATGCTCTTTTGTGACTGAATTTTACTTATGATGTTTTCAGGATTCATTTGTGGTGGTTATTTCAGTACTTCATTCCTTTTTATGAATAATCTTCCGTCATATGGATATACTATGTTTTGGTTATTTAGTCATCTGTTGATGAACATTTGGGTTGTTTCTGCCTTTTGGCTATTATGAATAATGCAGCTGTGAGTGCTCATGGACAAGACACTGTGTGGACATGATGTTCTCTTGTATGCATATGTAACTAGGTTGAGTAACCCCTAAATTGTTTTCCACAGCAGCTGCACCATTTTATGTCCCTACTACCCATGTATGAGGGCTTCCCAGGTGGCGCTAGTGGTAAAGAACCCACCTGCCAATGCAAGAGAACCAAGTTTGATCCCTGGGTTGGGAAGATCCCCTGGAGGAGGGCATGGTAACCCACTCCAGTATTCTTGTCTGGAGAATCCCATGGACAGAGGAGCCTGGTGGGCTACGGTCCATAAGGTTGCAAGAGTTGGACACAACTGACATGACTTAGCACACATACATGCACCCATGTATGAAGGTTCAAATTTTTCCATATCCTTGCCATCACTTTTTTTTTGTAAGTATTATTTTAGCCATCTTAGATGGTGTGAAGTGGTATCTCATTTGTGAGTTGATTTGCATTTCCCTAATGACTAATAATATTGAGCATCTTTTCTTGCGGTTATTGGCCATTTGTGTATTTTTGGAGAACTCTCTATTCAAATCTAGTGCCCATTTTTAATTTGGGTCATTGTTGAACTACAAGACAATTTGGTTTTTAAAATTGATGTTAGAAGTTCATTTTATCCTTCACTGTCATCAATGTACACATATAGAATCACTCAATCCACTGAGTAAAAAATATTAGGCTAACTGTGAATTATTATGGCATCATAACAGGCAAAAAGCTGCTTTTTATCTTATCCCATCTTTGAAAATAATGGTACCGTTACTTTAAAAAGGCAAGTAAGTGTTTTATAAAAGGACAAAATATGTTACCTTTATAATAACAATAATGACCTTTTCCTTCTCTTTCAGACATTTGCTTCATCATTGTTTCCAGGCTTTGATGGATCATGGTGTGAAAGTTGCTTCAGTCTTAGCCTACTCATTCAGTCGACGGTGCTCTTATATAGCAGAATCAGATGCTGCAGTAAAGGAGAAAGCCATTCAGGTTGGCTTTGTCTTAGGTAGGTAATGGTAAAATAGAGGAGTGTTTTGTCCTGTGACATGAGTCAGAATTAAATCTGCTGGCATTAAAGGATTCTCCCAGTACATTCCCAAAGTTAACATAAGGAGGTTATGAGAAAAACATCAGAAGAACTAGGTGTGATACATTGAACATGAACTTTGTGCTAAGGACTATACTATGCGTTTAAATACTATCTTTCCCAAAAAAATCCTCATGAAATTCCAGTGATGTGATGGTATTAATAGCATTTTACAAATGAGGAAACAGACTCAGAAAAGTTGAGTAACTTTTTAAGTCACATAGTAATGGAGCTAAGTTTAGAACCCTGTGGGTTTGTGATTCCATACCACTTAACCTTCCTACTGTGTCAAACTGCTACCACCCTCTTTCATAGCTGTAACATGGGACAAAGTTCTTTTGGGACCTGAGTTTTCCCATCTCTAAAATGAGGGTAAATCTGCATTCCTCATGGGCAAGAATAGGGAAAACATAAATGGAAAAGGATTCTAAAAAGATTTTTATGCTACACCTACAGAAAAATACTGTTTAACTTTTGCATAACATTTTAATACGACTTTTATAAATTATTTACATAAGTATATATGTTTCAGGCAATTATTATTGAAGTTATTGCTACCCTTTTTTGTCAAATATTTATTTTGAAATGATTGTAGATTCACTGACAGTATCAAAACCAGGAAATTGATACTGGTTTAATAGTTTTACCTAGACTACAAACCTATTAGGTCAGCCAAAACATTTGTTCGAGTTTTTCCGTAACATCTTACAGAAATACTCAAAGGAACTTTCAGACCAATCCAGTATTTAACATTCATTGGTTTTTATATATACTCATTTGTGTGTGTATGTTTAATTTAAACGTAGTTGACCTACAATATTATGTTGGTTTCAGGCGTACTGCACAATGATTTGGAATTTGTATACATTATGAAATGATTGCATGACAAGTATAGTCCCCATACAAAGTTATTACAATAATATTGACCATGTTTCTTAGGCTGTATATTACATTCCTATGGCTTATTTATTTTCTAACTGGAGGTTCATACCTCTTAATCCCCTTCACCTATTTCACCCCAACCCCACCTCCTTTCTCTGGCAACCAGCTGTTTGTTGGTGTATTTATGAGTCTATTTTCATTCTGTTTTGGTTTTAGATTCTACATATAAGTGAGATAATATGATATTTGCCTTTCTCTGACTTAATTCATTTAGAGTGATACCCTTTAGATTTATCTGTGTTGTTACAAGATTTCTCCTTTTTTAAAAAATTGTGATTGGGTATACTCTACTGTATGTGTGTATAAATGTATCTCATACCATTTTTATCCATTCATCTGTTGATGAATATTCAGGTTGCTTCCATATCTTGGCTATTATAAATAATGCTGCAGTGAACATTGGGGTGCATGTATCTTTCTGAATTAGTGTTTTTGCCTTTTTTTGGGGTTAAATACTAAGAAGTAAGACTGCTGGATCATATGGCAGTTCTATTTGTTATTTTTTGGGCAACCTCCATACCGTTTTCCGTAGTAGCTGTGCCAATTTACAATCCTACAAACAGTGCGGGAGGGTTCCTTTTTCTTCACATTCTCATGAATACTTGTTAATTGTTGTTTTGTGGTAATAGCCATCCTGACAGGTAGGAGGTAATATCTTATTGTGGTTTTGATATGCATTTCCCTGATAATTAGTGATGTTAAGCATCTTTTCATGTATCTGTTGGTCATCTGTAAGTCTTTCTTGGAAAAATGTCTATTCAGGTCCTTTGCCCATTTTTAACTGGAACGTTTGGTTTTTGAGTTGTCGTGTGTGCTTTTTCTATGCAGTTGATTCCATGTAAGTATTCGTATAACCACCATTACCATCAGGATACAGGACTGTTCCAGCATCACATTCTACCATTCTTTTTTTAAAAATTTATCTATTTATTTTAATTGGAGAATAATTGCTTTACAATATTGTGATGGTTTTTGCCATACATCAACATGAATCTGCCACAGGTATACATGTGTTGTGTCCCCCGCCAACCCCCCCGTCCTGAACCTCCTTCCCACCTCCCTCCCCACCTTATCCCTCTGGGTTGTTGCAGAGCACCAACTTTGAATGCTCTGCTTCATGCATCAAACTTGCCCTGATCATCTATTTTACATATGTCTACCATTCATTTTTAACTTCTCGCATTAATGTGTGTGTCTCTCTCTCTGGCACATCCACATATATTCTTCACCAACAAGTTTTCATGATCATTTCCTTCAATATTAGAGAACATTTTTTGTAGTGGTCATAGACATGTTTCCGGAGGAACTCAACATTCTTTTCCGAAACGAATTTTCAGCATTTATCCTTTCATAATGCCATGGACTATAAATTGCAACAAAGAATTATGACTAAAGAATGTCTGTTAACAGTAGAGTGTTTGTGATCTTGATGAATGTTAATATTGACATCCATTTAGTCCTAGATGGTCATGTAAAAATCTATGTGGGAGATACTTAGTATCAAGAAAGATGAAAGGCAGGAAGGCTAGTATTCACTGAGATCTTCTGTTATCTCTACACTCATACCAATCTGGCCTCTGTAAGGAGCCAGATTGAACAACTATATTATCAGTCTTGATCCTAAAATTACTGAAACAGTGAAAAAACTTCATACCAGAAGTCTATGTGATGTACACTTTTTTTAAAATTGCAGCTTTATTGAGGTGTACTTCCTAGGCCATGCACTTTACCCAGTCAAAGTATACAGTTCAAAGGTTTTTAAACTTAAGATCCCACAAGCCGCACGGTCATCGCAAAGCTGCGATCCTGCTGCACTGGTACGGGTGCCTCAAAGTTCTGAGAAGAGGGCCTGTGGGTCTAGAATCTTGACCTCTAGGAGGGACACCTCAATGACTAGTTCTTTGATGGGATACCGTGAATCTAGATCTTAAGTGTTGGAAATCTGCAACTGGAATTGACTTACAGAGATGAATTGCACTGCCGGAGTAAAGAAGCATTACTTTTGGGCACTGTCAGCAGAGCCCTTTCTGACAGAAACTGGAAGGTACTAGGGAGTGTCTCTTACTCCTGCAGTCTTGCAGCATTCTCTCTAATGCCTTCTTTGGTAGAGACTACCAGGGAACCAGCTGGCAAAGGAGAAATGTGATAATAGAGTCCTAGCCCTGCGTCATCAAACAGCCTAGAAGGGTTGGTTTGGAAAGACAGAATAGCCTAATAACCAGCACAATGCACAGTATGTTGAGAGGATGAGGAGATTGTTTAATATGAATATTATAATCTCATTAATCCAGTCATTTAGTGAGCACCCTAAAATAATAATCATATTTAGGGGAAGAAGTATTCTAAGGCACACTTCTCTCCAGTTAAAATATTTGTTTCATTACACACAATTAAACCTAAAACACCAGTCTGAGCAAAATATTTTTTCTTCAACCCAGCTCCTATTGACACTACTAAGACTAGTTGGCACTATCAAAAAATGTACTAAACCACTAGGAGGGGGTCATGAGCCTCAAATAAGATGGACAGTATTCTAAGGAAGTGATGCCCAGATGCTCAGTGCTTTAGGACTGTTGAAGGACAGCAATTTAATTTTTTGCTAAAAAAAAAATTGAGATGATCTAGCACTACCGTCTCTTTTAATCTGTGTATCCTCTGTAATGTGCTTTATTGTAAGAAGATGAAGTTTATTTGATTAAAAAGTTAACGTTAACCCTGTGTGATGAAAATGTTAGAAAAATCACTAAATATAGTGGCTAATTAACTGGAAAATGTCAACTCTTAGTGGAATATTTTTAGAGGGTTAAAACTCTTGATTCCTTATTCAGGGTGTCAACTTGGATCAAATTGGATCTAATGCCGTTAGTTTGTTTGAAAGTTTTTTAACTTTATACACAGAGGTTTTTTCCATTTTAGGTAACGTTCATGCTAAGCATGTCATTTTAGCTCTCAGGTGATTGTTAAATTATCTGAAGTTTTTGGTTTTTCTTGTCCTTTAGGTGGCTTTCTTTCAGATGCAGGCTGGTACAGTGATGCTGAGAAGGTTTTTCTGTCTTGCCTTCAGTTGTGTACTCTACATGATGAGATGCCTCATTGGTTTCGTGCAGTAGAATGTTGTGTGAGGTAAGTTGGAGCAGTCCTGTAATTACATGCTGTAATGGTGTTGGTGGCTTTTCTAGTTCTAGCTCATCTAAGCTAACTCCAACATTTGATTAACCTTCTGAGATGACATTCATGTGTCAGTTTCACTAGTCTGGCCTCCTGTCTCTCATCACCAAAATAGAGTTATCTTGCTATAGACAGCTGAGATTGAAGTATTATGAACCAGACTGTGTTTTATATATATCTTTTTTCTTTGTCATAGACTTCGTTTGTTTGTTCGTTCGTTCAACAAATTTTTATAGAATGCTGTACTAGGCACTGGATGCTTGGAGAAGAAATATACCTTTTTCTTGGGTATTTTTTTGTTTGCTTGTAACAAACAGAAATGTTTGTTTACATATCTGGAATCGTACATAACCCAATTAATATTTTACTTATAACTTCTTGAAAGTTCATTTTTCAACAGATAAAGGCAAGCAAATTCAGAAGTACTCTGTGCTTTTATGATCTTTATTTTTTTGTACATGTAGCATTTAGTTTTAGCTGTTTTCATGTAGGTTTTCTCTCTGTGTACCCACCCCCGCAATTTGACATTTCTTGAAAAGAATTTTTTTTTCCAATAAAACTAAAGGAAAGTTGAAATAAAGTTTAAAAAATAATGAAGTAATTCTTTGTCATAAGTTAACCAGAGTCTGGTCAATTTACTGAATTTATTATATTTTTACTGAATAAGTGATGATATTTCTTTTGTATGTTAGAGATGAGTTAATTAAATCTGAACCTCTTGAGAGCTGAAATATAGGTTCTTTTACATAAAACCATTGTTGATTTATATTAACATTTACTAATGCTCTCTGCTCAGTCTTTTGAGGTTATTATACCATTTTGTACAGGGCTCACTTGTATTAGCTTCAAATTCTGAAGTTAATTTTATAATGTGAAAACTTAGTTATAAATAATATTTTAGAAGCTTAGGACAATTGCCCAGAGATATTTTATGATAAATTATAGTAATAATTGCAACCCCAATAATTGTAGCCTGCCAGGTTCTTCTGTCCATGGAGTTCTCCAGGCAAGAATACTGGAGTGGGTAGCCATTCCCTTCTTCAGAGGAATCTTCCTGACCCAGGGATTGAACTCTGGTCTCCAGCATTGCAGGCGGATTCTTTACTATCTGAGACACCAGGGAAGCCCCAATAATAATAATAATAATAATAATAATAATAATGTGCAGAAGCTATAAAGGGATTGATTATTGGGCCTATACTTTGTAGTACTGATAAAAAATAATTTGTGTCATCTTTCCTCTACACTTCTGCCTGTTCTAGGAATAGGAGGCTAGACTATATCATATGGAACTTTAGGGGCTAGCTAAATGTGTCTTTGTGTGTGAACTAGTTAACTTAGAATTATGATGTCATTGTAGATTCCTGTTTCATAGTAAGCAGTCTTTTGACCCACAGGTATAACATTTTTTTTCTTATATATGCTTGCTTTGTACTCACAAAGTCAGAAGATTTGTTTCTTCTGTATAACATTTCTCTTGTCTGTCTGATTTTAAGGCTCTTATATAAATTTTACATCAACATAACCAAAAGATTTTATTTTCTCCTAGGACCGGGGCTCCTCTTCTCTTTCCTGTTTTTTATCAGCTTTAGCATGTAGTTCATTATGTTTGTAAATGTTATAGGCAAGGAGAAGGGCAAAAGGCTCATGCCAGCTGAGTTCTTTTTTTCAGACAGAAAAAATAGTTTTCCCAGAAGCTTGGGCCTGTCTTCTTTGCTTACCTCTCTTTGAAACTAGAAAGCTGGGGCAGACTCTGCATATCCTCCAACCAGTATAACGTGATCTGGGGAGTAGAACGTTTTTAATTGTGTATTTTACTGCTCCAGATGAACTCATGGGTCTACATTAAGGAATGAGGAGAGGGGAAAATATTGGATAGGTTACTATCAGTTCAGTTACTGTTTTGGCTGTCTTTAGGACAAGCACATATGAATAGAAAAATACCTGTGCCAAGAAACAGAACTATTTATAATACTAGCTTACTGCCTGTATACCTAGACATCTTGCTCTTAAGAATTTGAAATTTCAGAATAAAATTGGCTTCTGCACAGCTATACTTTATAAATTCTTGGTCATGATAGGTATAAATAAAATTTTTAGTATTATAGTAGTATTGTTTGAAGAAAAGATTAAGTTATTCTTAGCTTTTGAGTTTGAAAAACTCTGTTTTGGAGAACAGATGCTAATGAAATCCTTTAGCCAGCCCCAGGAGTTTTGAGCCTAATCTAAGAGTGTGTTTTTAAATTTAATAGCAGAAAATCAGTTTCTAATCTGGGGCTGGAATGGAAGCAGTATAGAGCAGATGTTGGAGACTCATCTTGTTAAAACCTGGTACCATTTCTCAGTCTTTGTTTTTTTCCTTGAAGACACGACTTAGTTTCTTTAATTTTTTTCTATTTAATAACTTTGTTCTGTGTATGCATGTGTCAGTTACCAAACAAATTGAAAACATTCAGAAATCTATGAAGAAGAAAATAAATATGATCTGTAACCCTGCTGCTCAGAAATAACCACAGTTATTTATTTATTTTTTTTAATAAATTTATTTATTTTAGTTGGGGGCTAATTACTTTACAATATTGTAGTGGTTTTTGCCATACATTGACATGAATCAGCCATGGGTTTACATGTGTTCCCCATCCTGAACCCCCCCTCCCACCTCCCTGCCCATCCCATCCCATCCCTCTGGGTCATCCCACTGCCCCAGCCCTTAGCATTTGTCTCATGCATCGAACCTGGAATGGTGTTCTGTTTCACATATGATAATATACATGTTTCAATGCTATTCTCTCAGAACATCCCACCCTCACCTTCTCCCTCAGAGTCCATAAGACTGTTCTATGCATCTGTGTCTCTTATTCTGTCTCGCATATAGGGTTATCGTTACCATCTTTCAAATTCCATATATATGCATTAGTATACTGTATTGGTGTTTTTCTTTCTGGCTTACTTCACTCTGTATAATGGGCTCCAGTTTCATCCATCTCAATAGAACTGATTCAAATGTATTCTTTTTAATGGCTGAGTAATATTCCATTGTGTATATATACCAGAGCTTCCTTATCCATTCGTCTGTTGATGGACAGTTATTTGGTATATTTTGGGGATTTTAAGTGAAAAATTGAACTTGCCAAACCGAGAGGAAAAGACTTGAATCTAAATTGAAGAAAGAACCCTGAGCCCTAGGAAGATGAATTTCTTGAAATCTAAGAATAAGTAGAAATTAGAAGCTAGGAGACAATAGCAGTATCTCAGTTACTCTGAAAATACTATACAACATTTAGGGTAAAATTCAAATTGTTCAAGTGTAGAGAGACCAAATATACCTTCATGTTCTTTTTCTAAGGAAAATAGTCAAGAAATTTCTCTAACCAGATAAAAGTTCAGTAATAGCAAATCTCAAGGTGGGGGAAGATAGTGTAGAAATAGTGATAAGCAGTGAGTGTTGTAATATATACTAGACATAATGGAGTAGAAAGAGCATGAAGAACAAATTATGAATTTGTAATATGTCTTACATAAGGATTTTTTTTTTCAAACTGGAAATGAAATTATAGAAATAGAAAAACAGGGATTTCCCTAGTGGTTCAGTGGCTAAGACTCCAAGCTCCCAGTGCAGGAGGTGTGGGTTCAGTCCCTGGTTGGGAAATAGATCCCACATGCTGCAACTGAAAGATCCAGCGTGCCACAAGGAAGATCAAAGATCTGAGTGCCTCAACCAAGACCTGGTATAGCCAAAGAAATAAATATTTTTTAAAAATAAGGAAATAACAAATTCTCAGTTACCACCTACTGTTAAATGTAAGATGATTTTCTTTTTCCACCTGAAAATTGACAAGAGTTGCCTTAACAAGCCCCTCATATTATGAGATGTTCTTTCAAGTCTGTTGTTTTGAACAACAAAATACTATTTGGGAAAGAAACGTTAGCCTGAAAACTTAGCCTGTACTAGCAGTGGGAAGCTCATAGAGATCACCTCCCTGAATTTTCTTTTTAAGAAAGTAATGAAGAACTTGCCTGGTGGTCCAGGGTTAAGAATCTGCCTGCCAATGCAGGGGAAACGGGTTCGATCCCTGGTCTAGGAAGATTCCACATGCCCTGGGGCAGCTAAGCCCGTGAGCCACAACTACAGAGCTTGTGCTCTATAGTTCATGTGAGGCAACTACTGAAGCCCAAGTGTCACAACTCCTGAAACCACGTGCTTCAACTACTGAAGCCTGTGTGCCCTAGAGCACCTGCTCCACAATGAGAGAAGCCACTGCAGTGAGATGCCTGCGTACCACAACTAGAGAAAGCCTGCAAGCAACAAGGAAGACCCTGTGCAGCCAGAGAGAAAGGAAGAAAAGAAATTATTGGAATTTAATACATTTAATAGTTGTGTTAGATATCTGTATTAACTGGCTTCTTGAATATTGCTTTGAAATGTGATGGATTAAGTGGTTTGGTTGCAGAAATTATGGATGTCCACTTGTCTTGGGTGGAATGAGAAAGCCCAGTGGTCTTAATTCTTTGCAAATGGTTGATGGTACCTTTGGATAAAATTTCTAGTGACATTACACCAGACTCAAAAGTGCTAATTTTCAAACAAGTGAAAATGTTTTACTCTGAAAAACTGTTAGATGATTCAAAAAGTAGTTTGATGATGAAAGTAAATGTTATAAGATGCATGTGAATAGTTTGATAACATTTCATAAATTGCAAGGAAGAGAAGTAAGTTTTAAAAATTTAGGTTTTAAATATTAATAATATAAAGATGATTTAAATATTAGAGATTTCAAGATTTTATCATATATATCCCTAAAACTTAATATGTTCAAGTTGGCAGAAAACCTTTTTGGATGGAAGGTGGAGGCTGATATTATTCTGTTCAGGTTGCTTTATACTGGGCATATATGATAGCCTATTTTGAAAGTATATATTTGGAAAAATGTAGTACTAGAAGGAAGTAGTATAAAAGTCTCATCATGGTGAGGGGAATATGAATGGCTATCATTATTTAATGTTCAAACATTGTCAGTGCTTCAGTTCAGTTCAGTTCAGTTGCTCAGTCGTGGCCGACTCTTTGCGACCCCATGAATCACAGCATGCCAGGCCTCCCTGTCCATCACCAACTCCCGGAGTTTACCCAAACTCATATCCATCAAGTCGGTGATGCCATCCAGCCATCTCATCTTCTGTTGTCCCCTTCTCCTCCTGCCCCCAATCCTTCCCAGCATCAGGGTCTTTTCCAATGAGTCAACTCTTCACATGAGGTGGCCAAAGTATTGGAGTTGATGATGAAAGTAAATCTTTTATCATCAGTCCTTCAAATGCTTCAACATCAGTCCTTCCAATGAACACCCAGGACTGATCTCCTTTAGGATGGACTGGTTGGATCTCCTTGCAGTCCAAGGGACTCTCAAGAGTCTTCTCCAACACCACAGTTCAAAAGCGTCAATTCTTCGGCGCTCAGCTTTCTTCACCATCCACCTCTCACATCCATACATGACTACTGGAAAAACCTTAGCCTTGGCTAGACACCTTTGTTGACAAAGTAATGTCTCTGCTTTTTAATATGCTATCTAGGTTGGTCATAACTTTCCTTCCAAGGAATAAGCATCTTTTAATTTCATGGCTGCAGTCACCATCTGCAGCGATTTTGGAGCCCCCAAAAATGAAATCTGACTCTGTTTCCACTGTTTCCCCATCCATTTCCCATGAAGTGATGGGACCAGATGCCATGATCTTAGTTTTCTGAATGTTGAACTTTAACCCAACTTTTTCACTCTCCTCTTCCACTTTCATCAAGAGGCTTTTTAGTTCTTCTTCACTTTCTGCCATAAGGGTGGTGTCATCTGCATATCTGAGGTTATTGATATTTCTCCCAACAATCTTGATTCTAGCTTGTGCTTCCTCCAGCCTACGGTTTCTCATGATGTACTCTGCATATGAGTTAAATAAGCAGGGTGACAATATACAGCCTTGACATACTCCTTTTCCTATTTGGAACCAGTCTGGTGTTCCATGTCCAGTTCTAACTGTTGCTTCCTGACCTGCATACAGGTTTCTCAAGAGACAGGTCAGGTGGTCTGGTATTCCCATCTCTTTCAGAATTTTCCACAGTTTATTGTGATCCACACAGTCAAAGGTTTTGGCATAGTAAATAAAGCAGAAATAGATGTTTTTCTAGAACTCTCTTGCTTTTTCGATGATCCAGTGGATGTTGGCAATTTGATCTCTGGTTCCTCTGCCTTTTCTAAAACCAGCTTGAACATCTGGAAGTTCACGGTTCACGTATTGCTGAAGCCTGGCTTGGAGAATTTTGAGCATTACTTCACTAGCGTGTGAGATGAGTGCAATTGTGCGGTAGTTAGAGCATTCTTTGGCATTGCCTTTCTTTGGGATTGGGATGAAAACTGACTTGTTCCAGTCGTGTGGCCACTGCTGAGTTTTCCAGATTTGCTGGCATATGGAGTGCAGCACTTTCACAGCATCGTCTTTGAGGATTTGAAATAGCTCACCTGGAATTCCATCACCTCCACTAGCTTTGTTCGTAGTGATGCTTTCTGAGGCCTATTTGACTTCACATTCCAGGATGTCTGGCTCTAGGTGAATGATCACACCATCGTGATTATCTGGGTCGTGAAGATCTTTTTTGTATAGTTCTTCTGTGTATTCTTGCCACCTCTTCTTATCTTCTGCTTCTGCTAGGTTCATACCATTTCTGTCCTTTACCGAGCCCATCTTTGCTTGAAATGTTCCCTTGGTATCTCTGATTTTCTTGAAGAGATCTCTAGTCTTTCCCATTCTGTTGTTTTCCTCTATTTCTTTGCATTGATTGCTGAGGAACACTTTCTTATCTCTCCTTGCTAGTCTTTGGAACTCTGCATTCAGATGGGAATATCTTTCCTTTTCTCCTTTGCTTTTCGCTTCTCTTCATTTCCCAGCTATTTGTAAGGCATCCTCAGACAGCCATTTTGCTTTTTTGCATTTCTTTTCCATGGGGATGGTCTTGATCCCTGTCTCCTGTACAATGTCACGAATCTCTGTCCATAGTTCATCAGGCACTCTGTCTATCAGATCTAATCCCTTAAATCTATTTGTCACTTCCACTGTATAATCATAAGGGATTTGATTTAGGTCATACCTGAATGGTCTAGTGGTTTTCCCAACTTTCTTCAATTTAAGTCTGAATTTGGCAATAAGGAGTTCATAATCTGAGCCACAGTCAGCTCCCGGTCTTGTTTTTGCTGAGTTTATAGAGCTTCTCCATCTTTGGCTGCAAAGAATGTAATCAGTCTGATTTCGGTGTTGACCATCTGGTGATGTCCATGTGTAGAGTCTTCTCTTGTGTTGTTGGAAGAGGATGTTTGCTATGACCAGTGCTTTCTCTTGGCAAAACTCTATTAGCCTTTGCCATGCTTCATTCTGTACTCCAAGGCCAAATTTGACTGTTAGTCCAGGTGTTTCTTGACTTCCTACTTTTGCATTCCAGTCCCCTATAATGAAGAGGACATCTTTTTTGGGTGTTAGTTCTAAAAGGTCTTGTAGGTCTTCATAGAACCGTTCAACTTCAGCTTCTTCAGCGTTAACTGGTTGGGGCATTGTCAGTGCTTAGGAAGGGGTATATAATAAATTGATTAATGGAAAAACATGTATTCCAAATTAGAATAGAGTAGAGTGGTAAGAATGATTGAAGACTTGTCCAAGCAAGATATAAGCAAAGAGAATAGAGGATATAACTAAGTATGCTAAATGAAAAATGTGAAACAAAACCAAATACAAGTGTCATCACAGCACATGTAAATGGGGTCAATTCCCCTATCTAGAGACGGTGACTGCCAAGAGCGTGAAAAAATGAAACCCAGCTATATACTGTTAAAAGAAACTAGCCTCAAACAGTAATATCAACAGTAAGAGCAGAATTCAGTATAAAAAAAAGTTAGTTGATTAAAAAGGATGTTGATAATAAAACATACAGTCCACAAACAAAAAGGTCACAAACCCAGGTATAGCAAATTTAAGATAGCAGCCCTCTATGGCTTGGACAGAGGAGCTTGGCGGGCTGCTGTCCATGGGGTCACAGTGAGTCAGACTTGACTGAGCATGCACACACATACGCACATAAGCAGTACACCCTAAAAGCACAGACTTTGATTTAAAAAAATATATGTAAAAGTCGAGTATGTCCAAAGTAGGTCAATTCAGAATTCATAGAGGTTATCAGGGCTCTAGGTTTTCCCCATCTTTTGGCTCCTCTGTCTCCACTGGTTATAAGAATGCTCTTGTGGTTTAAGGTATCCCATGCAGATTCCACATTGTCCAGTAGAAGAAAGACCGTATTTTATCTCTGATGACAAGAGAGCCTTTCTTGGAAACCACCAAGCTGACCTACCCTTGTGTCTCATTAGGCAGAACTAGATCATTTGTTTACCTCTGGCAATCAATCACTGGCAATTTGAATAGGATCGCTATGTTAGGATTGGCTTAAACTAATGATTTACTCATGAGCCCTACAAGAAAGGAGTCAGTGCCTCAGAAAATCAGGGTTCTACCAATAAGCATGAGATGAGGAAAATGCCTTGGTTAGGGAGCCAGCAGTATCTGCCTCCTCTCACAGTACTTTGCTCCCCCATTAAAAATTAAAACCACACCAGATAGGTATTTCTTAGAAATACACAGTTACCTAAACTGAACCAAGAAAAAAATAGAAATTCTTAATGACATCTATAGCAAATCGATTGAATCAGAAATCCGAAAAGTCCAGGATCAGAAGGAAAAATTTAAAAATTATTTTAAAATGTGGCAAAACTAGAATCCTCATGCATTGCTAATGAGAATGTAAAACAGAGCAGCTGCTGTGGAATAGTTTGGTGGTTTCTTTAAAAGATGAGCACAAAAATTACCATATAACCCAGCAGCTTCAGTCCTAGGTACATGTATCCCAAAGAATTGAAAATTGGAATGCAAACAGATACCTGTATGCTAGTGATCATTGCAGAATGTTTCACAGTGGTCAAAACGTAGAACTGACTCAAGTATCCGTCGACAAAAGAACCCTTGAGCAACGTGGGTTTGAACTGTTGAGTGTCCACTTAATACAAAGATTTTTTTTTTCAGTACATACATAATACAGTACTACATGGTCTACTCTTGGTTGAATCCATGGATACAAAGGCCTGACTGTAAATTTATATGAGGATTTTTTTTTTTTTTTTTTTACTGCCCTAAAGGGTGAGTGCCCCAAGGGGCTGCTGCTGCTGCTGCTGCTGCGTCACTTCAGTCGTGTCCAACCCTGTGTGACTCCACAGATGGCAGCCCACCGGGCTCCTCTGCCTCTGGGATTCTCCAGGCAAGAATACTGGAGTGGGTTGCCATTTCCTTCTCCTTAGGGTTCAAGGGTCAGTTGTGGATATACAACAAAATAATATTCAACCATTTTGATATATGCTACAATATAGATGAGTTTTGAAAGTAATATTCTAAGTGAAATAAGATACAAAAACACAAATACTGTATGATTTTACTTAAATACCTAGAATAGATAAATTAATGGAAACAAGAAGTAGATGGAGGTTACCAGCAGCTGGGGGAAGTACAGAGAGAATGGGAAGCTATTGTATATTATAGAGTATCTGGAGTGATGAAAATGTTATGGAAATGCAAGATGGCCATACAATATGGTAAATAAAATGAATGCCACTGAGGTGTACATTTTGAAATGGTTAACATGGCAAATTTCATGTTACACATTTCACCTCAATGATAAAAAGCTCCACCAGTCTTTATTTTTATTATCCAACCCTCCCCTTTCAGTTTATCATTTTTTTCCAAAATTCTTCAATGATTCATAGAAAAATACACTTGGATAAGCAGGAGAGAATTTTTTTTTTCCCTTCAGGTTTACTTTTAACATACTTTGGTCATGTCTGTCTAAAACTAGTTACCTTGCTCAGTCTTATAGTAAATATATTTATAAATTCGTGGCCTTTGACCAGGGGTTGTGAAGTGAAAGTCACTCAGTCGTGTCTGACTCTTTGCAACCCCATGGACTCTCCATGGAATTCTCCAGCCTAGAATACTGGAATGGGTAGCCTTTCCCTTCTCCAGGAGATCTTCCCAACCCAGGGATCAAACCCAGGTCTGCCACATTGCAGGCGGATTCTTTACCAGCTGAGCCACAAGGGAAGCCCAAGAATATTGGAGTGGGTAGCCTATCCCTTCTCCAGCGGATCTTCCTGACCCAGGGATCAAACCAGGGTCTCCTGCATTGCAGGCGGATTCTTTACCAACTGAGCTATGAGGGAAGTGGTGTGGCCTTTAGATTTGTATATTTTCCACTTCAAACAATGAGTAACTAATCAAATGGTTGCTTTTGATAATAGCTATTGATCAAATAGCTATGATTTTATGTTGTCATAAAAATAAAATACTATGGGACTGTGGGTATACGGGAAGCCTGTTTATCTTCTCAGTTTTGCTGTGAGCCTTAAACAGCTCTAAAAAAGAAAATCTGTCTTTAAAAACTATTAAAAGGCTGTGCTTAATGGTTATGCCACGTTTGGAGAACCTTGAGAGCCTACCTTTTCTTTAGGCTGAACGCTGAGACAGAATAGATCCTCAGTTGCACCAGAAGTTTCTTGGATCCTGCATCCTGTTCATTTTAAGCCCAGATGAACACACAGACCCTGAAGAGTCTACATATGTTGAATTTGCCCTTTTGTTTCAATAGATAATCAGCAGAGACTGGAGAAAATATCCAGCTGTGCTTTTCTAGCATGAAATACTTAAGTTTGCTACCCCCATCATATGCCAATTACTAATTTTCAGAAACTTATTTTTAGGGAGAATACCTACAGTGAAGTTTGCTGGAAATGCAGTTATTGTAGAAATGATTGGTGAGCACGTTTCATTCTCTAAGTTTAATTTTTTTTTCTCATTCAGCCATTTGGATAACTATCAAATCTGTATTTCTTATACCAGCCCTTTTTTCTCAAGGTTTCTTTTTTTTTTTCCTGGACTGTTGTAATCTCCTGTCCGGGTTGCCTTGCCTCCAGTCTTAACTTTACTGTAATCCATTCTGCCCACTGTAACCACAGCTGTCTTTCTAAAATTTCACTGTTTAATATGGTAACCATTAACCACATGTGACTATTTAACATTAAGAATTAAAAATCAGTGCTTAGTCACAGTGGGCATATTTCAGATACTCATTAGCCACTTGTGGCTACTAAATTGAGCAGAGCAGATATGGAACATTTTAGTCGGCTTTATTAGACTGTGTTGTCCTACAACATAAACCAAATAATCTCACTCACTTTTTCAGCCAGAATGCCTTACTATGTCAAATTAGACCCTATAAAAATCTTTCTTTTCTCTACTTTGGACTTCCCTGATAGCTCAGTTGGTAAAGAATCCACCTGCAATGCAGGAGGCCCTGGTTCCATTCCGGGATCAGGAAGATCCGCTGGAGAAAGGATAGGCTACCGACTCCAGTATTATCGGGCTTCCCTTGTGGCTCAGCTGGCAAAGAATCCGCCTGCAATGCGGCAGACCTGGGTCCAATCCCTGGATTGGGAAGATCCCCTGGAGAAGGGAAAGGCTTACCCACTCCAGTATTCTGGCTTGGAGAATTCCATGGACCATATAGTCCAAGGGGTCGCAAAGAATCAGACAGGACTGAGCAACTTTGACTTTCACTTTTCTCTACTTTATCTCTTTTCACATAATCCATTATTCATGATATTCCAGGCATGTTGGCTTTCTTAACTATTGTTTGATTATGACAGAATTATTTTCCCTTTCTCAGGGCCTTTGCACTCGTTTGGAACGTGTTTCCCAAGATCTGCACATGATTACCTCTTACATTTAAGTGTCAGCTCAGATGTTACTTCTACAGGCAAAAGAATTCTATTCTGTCTGCCCTAAGCCCCTCCTTTAAGAAGGTTTTGATCATATAACCCTATTTTTTATCATCTTCATAGCATTTATCTTTAAATGTCTTACTTATTTATGTCTGTCTGCCTACCTACACCGTTCCCCACTAGAATGAAGTTCTTTCCCTTCTAGTTTTCCTGAGATGTAACTGACATACAGTACTGTATACATTCAAGATGGTGTGCAACACAGTGATTTGACTTAGATACATTGTGAAGTGATTATCACAAGTTTAAGGAGCATCTGTTACCTCATGTAGGTTCAATATTAAAGAAATACAAAAAAAATTTTTTTTCCTTGTGATGAAAATTCTTGGGATTGATGCTTAACAACTTTTATATGTTTAACATACAGTAATGTTGTTTTGTCATGTTATAAATTAACATCCCTCGTACTTATCTTATGACTGGAAATGTGTAACTTTTGTCTGCCTTCGTCGACTTCCTCTCCCCTCACCTCCCACCTTTGCTAATCGCAAATCTGATCTTTTTCCATGGGTTTATTTTTAACATATAATTGATCCACAATACTATGTTAGTTCCTGTTACACAACATAGTGATTCAATATTGCTATATATCTCAAAATGATCACCAGATAAGTCGGGTTATAATGTGTCACCATACAGAGATATTACAAACTTATTGACAGTATTCCCCGTATTGTACGTGACATACCTGTGACTCTTGCAGCAAGAAGTTTGTACCTCTCAACCTACTTCACCTGTTTCTTTCTATACCCCATTCCCCTCTGGCAACCACCTGTTCATTCTCTGTGTCTGTAACTCTGTTTCTGTTTGTAATGTTCATTTGTTTTTTAGATTACAAGTACAAGTGAAGTCATTCACTATTTGTCTTTCACTCTCTGACTCATTTCACTTAACATAATACCCTCTAGGTCCATCCATGTTATTGTAGATGGCAAGGTTTCATTCCTTTTTATGACTAATACTCTATTGTGTATATATACCACATCTTCTTTATCCATTCATCTATTGATGGGCGCTTAGGTAGTGCCCGTATTTTGGCTATTGTAAATAATGCTGCAGTGAGCATAGGGGTGCATACCTCTTTTCTAATTAATGTTTTTCTTTGGATAAATACCCAGGAACTTCTGTCCCATTTTTCAATCAGGTTCTTTGTTTTGGTGATATTGTGTGGATTCTTTGTATATTTTGGATATTAACCCCTTATCAGATACATTGTTTGCAACTCTCTTCTCCAATTCAGTAGGTGACCTGAATTGGTTTTTTGATAGTTTTCCTTGCTGTGCAAAAGCTTTTTAGTTTGCTGTGTTCCCATGTATTTACTTGTGCTTTTGTTTCCCTTGCCTGAGGAGACATACTAACAAAAAAAATTACTAAGATTGATGTTAGACAGCTTACTACTTGTGTTTTCTTCTAGAAGTTTTATGGTTTCAGGTCTCACACTGCTGCCTTTAATCTGTTTTGAATTTAGTTTTGTGTATAGTGTGAACAGGTAGTCCAGTTTGACTCTTTTGTGTGTTGCTGTACAATTTTCTCAACACCATTTATTGAAGAAGCTGTCTTCCCCATTATATATTGCCTGCATAGTTAGAATGATGCTCCTGATGGTCATGGATTCTTTCTCTCTTTACTAGATTTCGCTTTTTTTCATTGTGGCAGGGATCATTGCAAACTCGGGGTTATTAAATCAGCAATTTGTCAAGTGACACTGTCTTTATTCTGTATTACTTTAGCATGAAAAGTCTGTATACCAAAACATATGTTTTTTTCTACTTTTATATTTCTGCTTTAAAATATAAATCTAATCAACTCACCATTCTAGAATAGCCTGATAATTGCATGTATTTTTTCTTTAAGTTGAAATTTGGGGGTTTCCCTGGTGATCAGGGGGTAAGACTCCATGCTCCCAGTGCAGGAGGCCCAGGTTCGGTCCCTGGTCAGAGTACTGGATCCTGCATGCCACAGCTAAGAAAAAAAAAGATCCTACATGCCATAAGTAAACATCCCACATACTGCAACTCAGACCTGGTACAGCCAAATAAATACTAAGATAAATAAATGGGGAAAAAAGAAAAAGAAATTTAGTGTCATGAAAGATCCTTCATTCAGAATGTTTGATTAACCTTGTTGCTGTTGTTCAGTCACTTAGTCGCCACTGTCTCTTTGCAACCCCATGGACTGCAGCAGGTCAGGCCTCCCTGTCCTCCACTATCTCCCAGAGTTTGCTCAAACTCATGTCCATTGGGTCATTGATGCTTTTTAACCATCTCATCCTCTGCCACCCCTTTCTCCTCTTGCTCTCAATCTTTCCCCGTATCAGAGTCTTATTTGACTCTTGGTATAAGGTGGGCAAAATATTGGAGCTTCAGCTTTAGCATCAGTCCTAACAATGAGTATTCAGGGTTGATTTCCTTTAAGCTTGACTGATTTGATCTCCTTGCAGTCTAAGGGACTCTCAAGGGTCTTCTCCAGCATCACAATTCAAAAGCATCAGTTCTTCGGCACTCAACTTTCTTTATGGTCCAAGTCTCCCATCCATACACGACTACTGGAAAAACCATAGCTTTGACTATACATATAGACCTTTGTCAGCAAAGTGATGTCCCTGCTTTTTGATACACTATCTAGGTTTGTCATAGCTTTTCTTCCAAGGAGCAAGCATCTTTTAATTTTGTGGCTACAGTCACAGTGATTTTGGAGCACAAGAAAATAAAATCTATCACTGTTTCCACTTGTCACCCATCTATTTGCCATGAAGTGATGGGACTGAATGCCATGATTTAGTTTTTTGAATGTTGAGCCAGCTTTTTCACTTTCCTCTTTAACCCTCATCAAGAGGCTGTTTAGTTCCTCTTTGTTTTCTGCCATTAGAGTGGTATACTGTGTTGTTCTATATGAGGGTTTTAGTCTTTTCTAAAAGCAGTTAATTGTATGGTGAGTGTTGGAAGGATGCACATTGTATAATGTGCCACCTTATTGAATAATCCTGATGATTTAGAATTACTCTTTTTATTTTTGGCCATGCTGGGTCTTTCTTTGGCATGTCGGATCTTTCTTTGCAGCGTATGGGATCTAGTTTCCTGACCAGGCATCAAGCCTGGGCTCCCTGCATTGGGTGCACACGGAGTCTTAACCACTGGGCCACCAGGAAAGCCCCCCAGAGTGCTCTCCCTCAGAGCAGATCGGCGGTTGCCTAGGGGGGGGGAGAGGGATTGGCAGATGCAAACTGGTATATATAGAATGTGTAAACAACAGGTCTTACTGTATAGCATGGGGAATTATATTAACACAATATAGTAAATCAGCTATACTTCACTTTTTAAAAAACTAATAAAATTACTCTCTTTTTTCCTGACTATACAACAGAAAGCTAGAGATTAGAAGATTGTTACAATCTTTCTCATCTTGGGTCATTGATCTGTTAGTATTTTTGGAATAGATATAAAAATTAGATATTAAGTATCTGGGTTTCATTTAATACTCCTGAAGAATGCTTCCTAACCTCTCCATACTTGGTTTTGTTTTCTTTTTTACTTGGTTTTCATTCATTTATTTTTCTACTTGGTTTTCTTTTAAATGATGTTTATACCTTGTTCCCTCTCAGAGCTGAGCATTTTCATAAAATTATATTGGCATGATATATGGACATAATGTTTTAGCCAGCATCATAATAGATTCTTAAATATATGTCGGGTCCTTACAGTGTTCTGTCTCATATATGGTCTGTACAGATGTATAGCCTGTTGCTATCTTGACTTCAGTCTGACTTAAAGCATTTTACTACTCTTACATATCACTAGATAATCAGCATGGTTTTGCAGATACTTGTGTGTAAAGAATTCTGTATTTTTCCACCATAGAGGATAAAGGTTATGAAAGAAAGAACTGGCAGTAACCACAGTTTTCAGTGAACTCGTCTTACTGGAAAGATAATTGAATTAAGCATTTTTATAAAGCAACATAAAATGAGCGGCAACCGATCAAAGGTTGCAGAATATACTAGAAAAAAAGAATGGAAAGTAATGGTAGGTAATAGCATTTCATGTTGATCTTTATTGTCTTCATTATTTTCCGAATTTTTTATAATATAACTGTATTACTTTGGGATTTGGAACAAAGAGAGTTAAGTAATACATGTAGTACATGATGAGTGCACAAAGTATACAGAGTATTTAGAGAGGATAAGGAATTAGCATTGGATCAGATTAATCATCGGCAGCTTTCTGGGATGAACATGTACTTCTTCCTGTGTATTCGTCAGTCCCAGCTTGGGCCGGACAGTTGTTTTCCAGTACTGCCTCGGTTCTTCTGTCAGCAACCTTAACTTACTTGGGTGCTACGTAGCCATCTGTAAGAGGTTACCAAGTCTACCATACAGAAAATAGCTATCAGAAATAGGCTCATATTATTTGTGCACTTGCAGGTTGCTTCATGTGCGAAATGGAAACTGCAAATACCATTTGGGTGAAGAAACGTTTAAGTTAGCTCAGACGTATATGGATAAACTCTCAAAACATGGCCAGCAGGCAAACAAAGCTGCACTCTATGGAGAACTGTGTGCACTCCTCTTTGCAAAAAGTCACTATGATGAGGTGAGTGTTTTGAAGTATGTTTCATTATAACCAGTAAGTATCTATTAAACTGAAAATAAGTCATATAATCTCATATTTGTCTTAATAGATCTCATTTTCGCTTACTGGGTTTACTTAAAGCAACATACATTTGTAATGGAATATTTTAAATAGGCAAAAGGAGCATTCTGTGAGATGGATTTTAAACATACACGTGTACAATTTCACATTTGTTTTTAATTTGAGCAAACATATTTCTGCCTAAATTATTTTGACTGCATGCTCGGTTAAATGAACCTTTAGTGGGTGCTTTATTGGTTGTGTGGTTCTGGGTGAACTCTCATAACTTGAAGGCATTCATTTCATTGGGAACCTAGATTTTATTTACACTTTAATTGCATTGTTTTGCTTCTATCTCTGAGTTATCAGAAAGTAGTAGCCTCCATTTTGGCTTTATACTATTAAATTAAGGCTTTGGTGCTAATGAATACATAGTTGAAAAGTGAGCTGTGTGGGCTTAACTCTTTTACAAGGTTACTTTATTTATGGAAGAATGTCATAATTATTTTGCACTGTCAGATAGCTGTCATTTAGCTTTAATATTTTAAAATTACCCTAATGTCAATTTTTGCCCTGCAATGTAAATATGTATGTATATGTTCCATATTTAAAGGAAAGTTACCATTAGAAGTGAAGTTAGAGAATTCTAGAATAATTGTAAAGTGATGTTTACAACCCCAAAGCTAGGATCATCCTGCTTGTAATATTTATCAAAGAAGGCATTATCAAAGAATGCTTTTGTTGAAGTGTATGGTGAGAGTGTGTTAAGTTTTTTAAGAAACTGCCAGATTATCTCTACCAGCATATGTTCCCATCAGGAAGGAGTGAGAGCTCCTGTTACTCCACGCCCTTGCCAGCATTTGATGTTGTCAGTGTTGTAGATTTTGGGTGTTCTAAGAGGCATGCCTCATTGTTTACATTAACTATTTTTCAAAGCTTAATATTCCATTCTAAGATGAGTAAGTTCTGAGGATCTAATTATAGCATGATAACTGTAGTTAATACTATATGTATATTTGAAGTTTGCTAAGAATAAATAGTTCTTAAATGTGCTCATCACACACACAAAAAGAGAACACTGTGAAGTGATGCATGTGTTAATTAGATTGTGATACTCATTTCACAGTGTATATGTATATCAAATCTTGTTGTACACCTTAAATGTATACAATTTTTATTTGTCAATTATACTTCAGTAAAGTTGGGGGGAAACTTTTTTTAGTCATCAAGCTTATTTGTTAAAATCTAAAATCCTAATCAGCATGCCTGCATTTTCTCAGGAAGTTTATATATATTCTTCTGGTTCTTTTTGATGCTGAATTCTTGTATCTGCTGAATTAGTTCTGTCAGTGGATTATTCTTCTGCCCTTTTTATGCAGTAATATAGAATTTGGCCCCTTTCTGTTATTTTACACACCAAAAACAAAGAACCCCGTTCACAAAAGGCCTTTGTGTGGGCAGCCTTTATGGAAATGAGAATGAAATAAGCAGCAACAGTATTTGCCTGCCTTAAAAGTTCTTCTGGGAGTTCCCTGGCAGTCTGGTGGTTAGAACTTGGCATTTCCACTGCAGAGGACCCAGGTTCAGTCCCTGGTAGGGGAATTCAAATCCTGCAAGCCACGAGGGATAGCTAAAAAAAAAAGTTCTTTAGGTGCCCCACCAAGACCATCTTTTTATCTCTCCACATATGTCCTCCTCATCTTGGCCGTCTCTGATTGCTCTTTCATTGTTTCTTTTCATCTCTGTTTCTCATACTCCCCTGCATCCTTCTTTCTGTTCTGTAAAGTGAGTCATGTCTTGCCATTTTTTACTCCTGTACTCAGCTCCAGGCCCATCTTCTATCCAGACTCACCAGTGTATTCAGTAGAACAGAAATATCTTTTATTCACCAGTTTCCGCTTTATTTACTAGCAGTTACTGTTTAAGTGATAGTTATTTTCTTTCTGAACATTTGAATTGAGGGGTGTTATGCTGGAGAAGGAAATGGCAACCCACTCCAGTATTCTTGCCTGGAAAATACCATAAGCAGAGGAACCTAGTGGGGTACAATCCATGGGGCCACAAAAGAATCAGACATGACTTAGTAACTAAATGGCAACCAACAATAACATACTGTATTTTATTCATGATCTTTGGAATTCGCTGCACATTCATGAGGAACATTTAAGTCTAGAGATGTTTCTTGTGTAATTTTGTTAGTTTATAAATTTATCATTGATACCTACAGAAAAGTACACAAATCTTGAGGGTATAGTTTGATGAATTATCACCATATTCTGCTCTTAATCCATATAGTTTAGGATACACCAAGATAATATCAGCCTCCAAACAGCACTGACTTGGAATAATAACAGTTGATTTCTTGCTCATGTTGCTTCCTGTCTTGGTTTCTCTGTGGCTCTGCTTCACATCATATCTACACGTTGATCAAAACCCCCATGTTGTGGAGCAACCTCTGTCTAGAACATTACCAGCATTGGAGCAAAGGCAAAAACAGAATGGGGAAGGAATTACTGGTTTTTGAAGCTATCTCCCAGAAATGGCACATTTCACATGAACTCGGCTTATATTTTAATTAATGTTTTGGTTAAAGGAAATCTTTAATGTGGAAGGGAAGTTTATCTTTCCTCACAGAGGGGCAGTAAATATTTTAAAAGCAGTGTCACAGTTTACTACAGATTTTAGATTCTTACTGGGGCAAAATCAGCTTATTTAGTATCTTACAAACCAGGTTTTTTTTAACCCAAATCATTCTTGCATATTTTTTTTGTTTCATTTTTGCATCAAAATTGCTTCTGAATAGTTAACATCTTTTGGGTGGAATGAAAGAGGTGGAAGCTTGTAGAAGAAGAAAAATGTTTGCTTTCTAATTTTCAGGTGGTTTTCCCCACATTTTTGTGATCCTTTTGTAATACTATTTTGTTTCCTTGAAGCAGTTCTTACTATCCAGAATAATTTATTTTGCTTGCCCACCCTCCAGCCTAACTAAGCACTAGGAGATGAATGACATTTTATCTTTTGTTCCCTACTAGATACCTAGGTACTAACACATTGTGTGGTACTGTCTCAAAGAGGTATTATATTGGTTAACTGTATTACTGCCCATAAAATGCTTAGAACAATAGCTAGCCCAAAGTGAACACTCAACTACACAAGCAATTACAGTATAACAATATAACAAAGAAGTATTATAGTAGGGGAAGAAAGTACAGGAAACCTTGTCCAGAGTTGAAACCTGAAGGACAACTTAGGTGGTTTAGGGGGTTGGAGGAAGGAGGGGAATGTATTGTAAGGCAGAGGAAATGGTGTGTGCAGGGGCTCTGGGACAGAAAGAACATGCTTCTCATGTCCTGAATATGTGTCACATATCCAAAGAAAAATGTAACAAACATACTTTTAAGAAAACTCAGCCTCTGAGAGGAAATTTTAAGTGTAAATATTTTGTGTGTCTTCTTATTCAGGTACTTGAAAGCTTGCAGGAAAAATTCTTAAGCATTTCATTGAATATTGTCAATTTGATACATCACAGGGTTTGCTCTTCTGTAAATTTTTTTAGGCATACAAATGGTGCATTGAGGCAATGAAAGAAATCACAACAAGCTTACCAGTCAAAGTTGTGGTGGATGTTTTAAGACAAGCTTCTAAGGTAAATATGTTAAAATTATTAAGTGGATTATAAAGTTTAATAAGCTTCAAATTTGTGTTAATTAACCTACTGTTTGGGGGCTTCCCTGGTGGCTCTGTGATAAAGCATCTGCCTGCCAATGCAGGAGACATGGAATCGATCCCTGATCTGGGAAGATCTCTTGGAGGAAGAAATGGCAGCCCACTCCAGTATTCTTGCCTGGAGAATCCCAGGGACAGAGGAGCCTGGTGGTCTGTAGTCCATGGGGTTGCAAAGAATCGGACACGACTGAGTGACCGAACAACCACCACCACCACCTGCTATTTACAAAATTGGGTGTTGCACACTAGTGGATACCAGCATCTGTTCTCTAAATCCTTCTGCTCAGTGTCAGGAATCTGGCTGCTTCTTAAACCTTTACAGCAACCTGAATTCCTTATGCCATGATTGTATGGGCTTTGGTCACTTTTCTCCTAAAGGATAGCCTAGTATTAAATCTTTCACTCACAGTATTGCAGTCTCACAGTGTGATAGCTTTCTCTTCTTGACCTAATGGGCAATACTTACTTGATGTTTCTTCTTACTGGGTAAAAAAAAAAAAAAGAATGAATTAAGTCTTTGAAGCCATTTAGTAATATTTTTAAATTGCTGCTTTAGTAAACTGAAGCTTTAAAGCATTGATATAATTTTCAGATATAGTATTTCCCAGAGGTTTTCAGTTTTGAATATTCCACTTTGGTTGGTTTTACTCATGGAAATTTCAGTTAGAAGAATTTTTCTAAAATGACAGATTTAGAAGAGTCTAAGTGAGCTAGAAGAGACAGTAATATGTTTTTAATTTAAAATATTGAATATGCATTTAATATAAAGACAGCTTAATTTATGTGCAAGATTTATATTTCTGTATGCAAATGATACTTAGAGAGTTAAAGTCTACTGACTTTCTCATGAATCAGAACATTTTAAGAAGTCATAGGAATACTTGGAATTCTGTACATTTAAAGATTATTAGATGGAAAACTACAAAATAGTTTTAAGCCACTGGGATATAAATGAATACTTCAGGAAATAATGGTGAACCCTCCCCCTCCAAACCCGCCCCCACTGTTTTGTTTTATTTATTTATTTTTAGATGTAAATCACATATTTAATTTTTTTAAAAATTTTTTTTAATAGAATTGAAAGCAGGTTTTGCCACCCAACAATCTAGATAGAAAATGCCCTTTCCCGTGAAGTTTTCTAAGTATAGATAAATACGCTCACCAAAAAGCATCTCTTTGAAGTACTATTAACTTCATTAATGTCTCTGTGCCTCAGTTTAGTCCTCTTCAAAATGGGCATTTTGAAGAGACCTTAATTGTGGATTTTCTCCTTTCAGTTAAATGAAGCATAGCGTGTAAAACACCCAGGACATTGCTTAGTAGAGCTAAGCAATATATTTCATTTAGTTTTTTTTTTTCTATACTACAAAGCTACAATCATCAAGACAGTATGGTACTGGCACAAAGACAGAAACATAGATCAATGGAACAAAATAGAAAGCCTAGAGATAAATCCATGCACCTATGGACGCCTTATCTTTGATGAAGGAGGCAAGAATATACAATGGAGAAAGGACAATCTGTTTAACAAGTGGTGCTGGGAAAACTGGCCAACCACTTGTAAAAGAATGAAACTAGAACACTTCCTAACACCGTACACAAAAATAAACTCACAATGGATTAAAGATCTAAATGTAAGACCAGAAACTGGAGAACTCCTAGAGGAAAATGTAGGCAAAACACTCTCTGACGTAAATCATAGCAGGATCCTCTATGACCCACCTCCCAGAGTAATGGAAATAAAAGCAAAAATAAACAAACGGGACCTAATTAAACTTAAAAGCTTTTGTACAACGAAGGAAACTGTAAGCAAGGTGAAAAGACAGTCTTCAGAATGGGAGAAAATAATAGCAAATGAAGCAACTGACAAAGAATTAATCTCAAAAATATACATGCAATCCCCCCCACTATTTTAATAACATGTAAGAATGGGAATATATGAGCTTTTTAAGATAACTTTGTTATAACAGTTTAGTTCTGGGCATGACTGAAAATTTTAAATTTTATAATTACCCAGGATATGTACACATCTGTTTATAATGGAATTTTCAAATACTTGGAAGGAAAGAAATTACAAATTGATCCATTCTATTTATGTTTGAAGATGCTTTTTTCTTTTCAACCATTATAGTTTGAATATATAAACCATATTTGTTTTAACACATTTGTTAACTGTTTGTGAGTTATTTAACAAGTTTTCATTTCATCTTTAGGCTTGTGTTGTAAAACGTGAATTTAAGAAAGCAGAGCAGTTAATTAAACATGCAGTGTATTTGGCACGGTACGTGATTGTTATTAAAAATACCATTTAAAATTGTCTCTCTCTACTTTAAATCCTAATAGTTTTGTATCTTTTTATAGGGATCATTTTGGATCTAAACACCCAAAATATTCTGATACACTGCTAGATTATGGGTTCTACTTACTCAATGTAGATAATATCTGTCAGTCTGTTGCAATTTATCAGGTATGTTAATAGTTACTTTTTCTTTCAACCTAAATTGACTTGCTGACCTATAATTTATTTATGATGTATAAACCACTCTAAAAATAACTCTTTTGGAGCCCTTCCTCATATATGGCCATTATTTTACTAAATAATAACAGAAGTAAAACTTAACTTCTTTAGGAATTAAAGAAGTAAAACTTCTTAAAACTTACTGTTTTAGGAATTAAAGAGGCTCATCTAGGGAAGAAGTTTTGAGTTGTGGGTCAGTATTTAAGAGTAGTTTTCAATTGTTTCGTTTACTCAGATGATGTCTTTGTTGTTACCATAGCACACATCATTATAGCGCCTTTGTAGTAGCAAGGAGGGTAGGTAACAGTTATTTTAGGCCCTAGTCAATATTAGGTACATGATTTGTTATGCCATCACTCTGGACAAGGCATCCCTAGTTTTATTTCTGAAGAGGATATAGAGAGAAAACACTAATGTAATTCCTAAGACATGTGAATGACTTTTATCATTAAGCCATTGCCTTTTAATTCAGACTTACTCTTCAGAAAATCAAGCTGTGGGTAACTTTTTATGTTCTGTTGTGATCTAAATTTGGAGAAGGAAATGGTAACCCACTCCAATATTCTTGCCTGGAGAATCCCACGGACAGAGGAGCCTAGCAGGCCACGGTCCATGGGGTCGCAGAGAGTCAGACATGACTGAAGCTACTAAGCACGCATATGATCTAAATACAGCAGAACTTTTTTCCAAAACTGATGGGGTTGAGTATATAAAATATATTTTTAAGTCACTAGAATGCTTAATTTAACAAGGTAGTGTTTTCTAAGGATTCACAGTATTCTCAGTTATTTTCTTGACTCTTTCAGGCAGCCCTTGACATTCGGCAGTCAGTGTTTGGTGGCAAAAATATTCACGTAGCAACAGCTCATGAAGACTTGGCTTATTCTTCTTATGTTCACCAATATAGCTCTGGAAAATTTGACAATGCACTGTAAGTTCTACTTTCCTTTTCATGAGGAATTAAATGCTATTGCTATTTCATTTTGTTTTGCTTTTTCCCTAACACAGTACTATTTAATGTATAAATTAATACATTAAAGTTGTCCTCCTGGAACTTTAACAAGATCCCTAAAATGTTCTTGAAGGCGTTTAAAATCATCCCAATTTATAAGCCATTCATTTAGATCTTATGTGGTTTGACATTGAGACTTTTATATCACCATATAGAATGTCTTTTTTTTAAGTATCTCCTTCAATAATTTTTCCTTGACTAATACAATAATGTACAAACTTGCTCATAACATGCAGAAATACTGACTAATATGACAATCATCTTTTAATGTATAACTGAGCTTGTAAGAGAGAGAGGAAATCCCCAAGGGCCAATAAAGAAATAAAACCCAGAAAGGGTTAGGCATGAACTATGGTGTAACTGTTCTTGGGTAGGAAGGCTTAGAAGGCCTTAGAAGTTTCTGTAACCTTGGTTGAATACCAGTCCTGGTTTTAAGAGATAAGGCATTTAGCCCACAGGAGGCTGTGACTTAAAACTGAAGCCAAGATTAAAGCTACACCCTCAGGGAAAGGGTGGACCAAGGGAAAAAACTGCCCACTGGCAAGAGAGGTGACATGGAAGTTTGTCCATCTTAGGCTGAGCTCTCAGTTGAACAAAATGAGCCTCATAGGGGAATTTATAGGCTATAGACTTCTCCCTTGTGTTTGGGCATCATGCATACAGGAAACCCCAAACTGAGGGAAACATTAAGAAGTACTTTGAGACTGTTGATTTCTCTTAGGATGCTTTTAAGGAGAAAATACAAAGCTCTTGGTAATAATTAACCTTCAGTCCAAGCCATACAGACTTCCCATAGACCTAACTCTACCTAAGATGAACTCACCATAAAAAATGTTTTTAAATAAGAGAACGTTTTCTCTGTGAGTGAGTCAGAAGACATGATGAACAAGATTAGAACACTAAAAATATCAGTTAACAGAACATTTTGGTTGATGCTATAAAGTAAGGATTCTTAGATGACTAAGGGTATAAATGGGTTGGCAGACTATGGCCTGAAGGCAAAATAAAGGTTTTGTCTGTGGTTGCTTTTATGCTACAACAGCCGAGTTGAATAGTTGGGACAGAGTGTGTACCACATAGTCTTGAGATGTTTGCTGTATGGCCCAGTATAGGAAAAAAAATTGCTGACACTGATATAAAAGAAGGAATCAGTAGTGTTTCAGAGGGAAAATTAAGAAAAAAAGGCAGATATAAAAATAAAAAAACCGAGGGAACTGTATGTGTATCTGAGTCCCTTTGCGGCACACCTAAAGCTTACACAGCACTGTGAATCCTATGCTTCAGCAGTCAAGGTAAATGCGGCCTCCTTGGTGGCCCAGGGGTTCAGGCTCTGCACTTGCCCCACAGGGAGCACGTGCTCTTCCTGGTCCAGGGGCTCATGCCCCGCGTGCGCACAGAGCAGCCAGATCCCCACAGCGACACAGGGCAGCTGACACGGCTGCAGCTGGAACGGATCCTCAAAACACTGCGCTGGGTGAAAGAAGCCAGCCACAGAGGACCACATATTATATAATTTCATTTGTATGAAATGTCTAGACTAGGCAAACCTGTAGAAACAGAAAGTAAATGGGTGGTTGCCTAGAGCTGGAGGAGTTGGAGGAAAATGAAGTGACTGCTAATGGGCACAAGGTTTCTTTTGGGGGGGGGTGAAAATATTCTGAAATTAATAGTGATGGGTACATAACTCTGAAATATGCCAAAAACCTCCTATTGTACACTTTAAATTGTGTTGGTACGAATTATGTTAATAAACACTTACTACGAAGACAAATTATAACAGCTAGAATTGGAAAATAGTCATTGACATTAAAACTCAGTAGACAAACAGCAGATTAAATACAGCTAAAGAGACAGCAAATTGGAAGATAGATCTGAAAAAATTGATGATTACTTCAGTTCAGTTCAGTCACTCAATCGTGCCCAACTCTTTGCGGCCCCGTGTACTGCAGCATGCCAGGCCTCCCTGTCCATCACCAACTCCTGGAGTTTACTCAAACTCAAGTCCATCGAGTCGGTGATGTCATCCAACCATCTTATCCTCTGTCGTCCCCTTCTCCTCCTGCCTTCAATCTTTCCCAGCATCAGGGTCTTTTCCAGTGAGTCAGTTCTCCACATCAGGTGGCCAAAGTATTGGAGTTTCAGCTTCAGCATCAGTCCTTCCAATGAATATTCAGGACTGATGTCCTTGAGGATTGACTGGTTTGATCTCCTTGCAGTCCAAGAAAGATGGGACTAGAAGGCATGGAGTTGTTTGAGAGGAACTGGCAGATAAAATAGACAAATAACTTGCCTTCTGTTTGACAAGATGAGCCATGAAACAATAACCAAACATGTCAGATGAGAATACATGCTGTGAAGAAGAATAAAATAAGCTAAGAGTTTAGAGAGTGATGGTAGATTTTTTTAGGGTCTTCTGTATAGGCTGGTCTGGAAAGACTTCAGTGAGGATAAACCATGTGGATATTCAGGGAACAACCATTTCAGAGAGACAGTAAAACAAATGCAAGAATCCTGGGCTAGAACGTGCTTTACATGTTCAGAAAACTGTAGTTCCTATGTGGCTAGAAGGGAAAGAGGGAATTATTTCTGAGAATGATAGCAGATGTGGTCAGAGAGGTAGCCCAGTGAAAGATCATATTGTATTAAGCCTTGTAGGCCGTGATAGTAATTTCACAGTTGGTTATGAGGGAGATAGATGGGAATCCACTGGATGTTTAAAAGTTCATTTAATTATCCTTCAAATAAAAATAAATGAAGGGGGGGGAACTCAGTGTGCAAAAGATTGGAATATTAAAGCAAAACACGAGTCCTTTACTACAGCTAGTTTTAGAAATTCTACCAGTATTATGTTATAAATTATGGGGTTTTTTGATGCCTAAATTAGTTGTAACATAAAAGAAATGCCAGAATTTATCTTCTGTATTGCAGGTTTCATGCAGAAAGAGCTATTGGTATCATTACCCACATCCTACCTGAAGATCATCTTCTTTTGGCTTCTTCAAAGAGGGTGAAAGGTACCCTTTGCAATCCAGTCTCCTATAGATAGATAGATAGATAGATGTATTTTAAGATTTCTTTAGCTGTCAATTATAATAGATGTCTACTCTCTGACACTTTAAAATTGATGGTATATGGTATAAAGTAGGAATATTTGTTTATTTCCTCAGAATTAGACTGTATATTACTAAAACAGCCAATCACTGATTTAACATATTTGCCCACATCTCTAAGAATTTCCAGTGGTTCATAATGAAAAGTTGTTTCCTTCTCTCATACAACATTGTTAATAGGCTAAAATACCTTTCTTCCTTCCTTCCTTCCTCTTTCTTGCCTCTTCCTTCCTTTCTCTCTTTCCTTTCATTCATTCATTCCTTTCTTTTGAGGGGAGGATTGAAGAATCACAGTGACACTGAAGATGGATTTTCACATACCTTCACCTTGTTGTGCAAGATTCTGAAACTCAGTTTCATATCAGGTTATCTTTAATGTTGTAAGGCTCTTACCACATACCACTTTCTTCTTTACTTTTTAACTCTTCTGCAGTCACTACCAAGGGCCTTTCATTTTGCCGACGATTGGGTCACCCATGTGGTAATTCCTTGCATGATGAATAACTTTTACCTTAATTCTGGAGCTAGGCTTTACCTCCCGTCTAGGTTTGCATTTTTGAAGTCATGGAAGTAATACACGATTAATGCTAAGAATTAAAAGAGAAAAAATTAAGTTACTTGAAATCTCAATCAATCCAGAATCAACATGTGGGCAAATATTTTTTTTAGACTTTTTTCTTTCTTCAAAGACTGAAATGAGTGAATAATTTTTTTTTTCAGTTCTGTGATCTGCTTTGTTCACTCAATATAGTACAAACATTTTCTCATTTCAATACATGTAGGTATATATCCTGGATGTAAGGCTGATGTTTTTTCTAATGTTTTTTCTAATTTTCTAATGTTTTTAACTGCACCTGTCTTAACCTTTTGTTCTTTAAAAATGTTACAGTGAACTAAATCTCTTACTTTTGTGTACACTGGCAATTTTTCTAGCAATAAAATTGCCTGGTTAAAGAATATGTATTTGTAAGACTTTAAATGGAGTTTGAGGGTCTCAAATAGGACTTTGAAGTTAAATTATCTTCTTATCTGATTTGACTGGTCAAGTGAGTTAGAAGGAAACCAGTTTTTTTTACTTCTATTTGGTTAAAGGTTATATAGTTTGCAGAATGTGATTTCAAAGTTTTCAATAGTGGTTAAGTACTCTTTGACACAGTTTCACAACTTTAAAAAATTTGCCTTTTCATTCTTGTCTTTCTTCTGTTTGCTTAAAAAACAATTTCACGTCAGCAAAGCAAACCGATCTAGTAAAATAGAGTAATTCTGCAAAATAATTTGTTGTATACTGTTGTTTTTCTTACATTTGAAATCCATTATACTATGCAAAATAGAATGACCCCAAAAGTGTGTTTTTTTTTTTTTTTTCATTAAAATGGAATACGCTCATCTTTACCAGTTCTTTGGTATAGTATATGGTTTATGGTTCTAAATCATAAACCATATATAAATATATACAAGTAACATTTGTAAAATTTAATTCTAAAGTTTATGTTCTGATGAGCTTTGATACGTGGTTTGAAAGTGCACTGATTTTATTGCCTTCTTATTCAGCACTTATTTTAGAGGAGATTGCAATTGACTGTCATAATAAAGAAACTGAACAGAGGCTGCTTCAAGAAGCTCATGATTTGCACCTGTCTTCACTCCAACTAGCTAAAAAAGCTTTTGGAGAATTTAATGTACAAACTGCAAAACACTATGGAAACCTTGGAAGACTTTATCAGTCAATGAGAAAATTTAAGGTAGGAGCACATTTTACTGTATTTTCTGTCTAATCTTAGGTAATAAAGTACAGTGTGAATAATAAATCTTTAAGTAATGCTTCTTCAGTAATCTTAAATTATAAAGTATACATTTATTACACTTCCACACTATTTCACATAAGAATTGAGAAAATAGCTAGTATAAAACCACAGTCAAAATATAAATAAAATTCAGAAATACAGACCATAGAAAAATATATATATCAAACTTAAAACATAGCTCTTAGCTAATAGTTTAAATCGAACACTTAACAGAATGCCTGACGTGTACTTAGGTGTGTAAGAAATGTAAGTTAATGCAAGTATTATATAATTGTAGTGGTTAAAATGTACTGGATTTAGTTCCCTTTTAGAATTTTGGGTTATAAATTCTTATTATTGTTCACTATAGGGTCACAATAAGAAAGGGATGAGAGTTGCTATCTAAGACATTCATTTTTATCTGAAAATCAGTTTACACATTCCTCAGTTAACCTGTTTATTGAGATAAAAATTGTCAAAAAAATGAAATAATAAATATACTTCTATGTAAAATAATATAGTAGAGAGTTTCTTAACACAGTTCAATTAAATTTTGGAGTATGTTAAATTGAAAGAAGTTTTCATTTTAGAATATTTTGACGTTAATTTCTTCTAACAGCTTTTTATTACAAGGACACGTTTTCTCTTGTCATTTTGGTGTATTTCAATGTTTCGTCAGCTTATGTGCATAGCTTCCTCAAGCCAGTGATGCTTCCCGTAGGCAACTTTTGGAACAGTGTAGTGTGTTCTCTGATCAGATTACCTTATGCCATCCATAAGCTGTTTTTGGCATTTAGAAGAATGTTGCTAATTGGAATAAGAGTTGTTGACATAATAAAAAGTATAACCTAATGGTTACTACAACTTGATTATTTTTCAGGAAGCTGAAGAAATGCACATCAAAGCAATTCAGATTAAAGAACAACTTCTTGGTCAAGAAGATTATGAAGTAGCCCTTTCAGTGGGACATCTGGCTTCTTTATATAATTATGACATGAATCAGTATGAAAATGCCGAGAAACTTTATTTGCGATCTATAGCAATTGGTATGTTACTTTAAAATTGTTTTAATTGATAAGAGATCAACATGTCTTATATGTTGTATAGGGAAGTGTTATTAAGACTTAAATGAGCTTAGAGCTGCTCCAGAGGATCTCCAGGAGCCACTCAGAAGTCTTCTAAAACATTTTGCTAAAGATTATTGATAATTGAAGCCAGTAATAAGAAATATGACAGTAGTGTGTCAAGTAAAGGCAAAAATAGTTATTTTAAAATATTTGTGTAAACACTACCTCTAGCCCATCCTCACCCTTCTCCTGTTTTTAATGTAGACCAAGTTTACCTCTTTTAGAACTTGATATAAATGAAATCATACAATGTGTATTTTTATATGCTTGGTTTCTTTTGGTGAACATCAATTGTGAAATACATACGTGTTGTTCATATCACTGTTGCTGGTTAATTTCCAGGCCCATGTAATATTGTATTGAATTAGTATATCATTATTTATCCATTCTACTGTTAATTGATATTCAGAGCATTTGAATTGTTTTCAGTTCAGACCTATCACAACATAAGACACTGTGGTCATCACATGATGTGCCTGTTAAAACTCTTCCCATGTTTTTATTGAATTTGTCTGTCACTTTTATGGAAGTTCTTTATACACTTCAGATGTAACAAGCCCTTTGTTAGTTAAATGTGTTGCAGATAACTGGCCCTCTACTGCTTGTTTCTTAATGGTGCCTTTCAAAGAACAGAAGTTCTTAAAGTTTAATGTAATCAAATATCGCTCTTTTATTTTATGGTTGACACTTTTTAAATTGTGTTTTGGAAATCTTTTTCTACCCCAAAGTCAGAAGATACTCTTTTGGAAGATTATCTTCTGGAAATTTGTGAGGTAGTGATCAAATTTCTTCCCCTCTTCCTTTTTCCCTTCTGTATGGATATACAGTTGACCAGGGCCATTTTTTCAAAACACTGTCTTTCCCCTCTGCTGTGCTACCTTTGCCTCAAATCATATATCCGTGTATGTGAAGATGCCTCATTGTCCATAACATATTATCTTGCTTAACCCTACAATACACATAAAGTAGTTTTAGAATTGTTAGCCCATAGTACTGTGGAAACCGAAGTTACTGCTTAGGGCTTAATGTTCAGTTACAGTTTGCCTTGTCCTTAACCTGAAGGTATAGAATCAGAGTACTGTGTTCAAAATTCACTTAGGTTACTTATCTCCCTGCCGCCTGCTATCAGTGAGTTACTCATTTACGAGAGAACTAGGTTCATTTGCTTATGTTTGTATAACATTTCCCTGTTTTTATTTAGTCTGCTAAGTTATTTGACTGTGAAATACTAATACTCTAAAAAGTCAGAACTGTGGAGTTCCCTGGCAGTCCAGTGGTTAAAACTCCTCACTGTCACTGCTGAGGGCCTGGGTTCCGTCCCTAGTCAGGGAACTAAGATCCCACAAGCCACATGGCATGACCAAAAAAAAAAAGTCAACTATATAGAAAGGTCTTCTCACAGATGTGTGACTGCCCTTAATTTCTGCTCGCCACTCATTCCTGTGAGTAACCGGCCTTGTTAGTTTCTCATTTATTTTTTCTGTGGTTTTTCTTTTTGTTTTTAATTTTTGGCTGTGCTAGGTCTTGTTGCAGTACACGGGCTTCTCGTTGCTGACCCTGGGCTCTCGGCATGCAGGCTTTAGTAGTTGTGGCACGTGGGCTCAGTAGTTGTGTCTCACAGCTCTAGAGCTTGGACTCTGTAGAGTGGTTGTGGCTCACTGGCTTAGTTGCCCAAAGGCATGTGGGATCCTCCCAGACCAGAGATCGAACCTGTGTTCCCTGCATTGGCAGGTGGATTCTTAACCACTGGACCACCAGCATTGTTCCTCTGTATATCTTTTGGCATAAATGTTCAGAGACATAAATATTTTATTTTACATAAAAGGTGGCATATGCTAGGTACTTTGCCTTTTTAAAAACAGCATGCCCTGTAAATGAGCTCTGAGCTCTTTATGAACTCCCTTCAAACTATGAAGTTTTATAATTTTGTTCTAGAAAGACCAATGACCTTAGACAAGAGAAATATTTTTTTTAAGTCTTAGAAGTAGGCTGTGGGTAAGACTGCGTCAGTAAACACTGATAAAAGAATTGAATCTGTTCCAACTGGAGGGTGAAATGATTGGGAGTTTGAGACTGACGTAAACATGCTCCTGAGTGTAAAACAGAGAACTAGTGAGAACCCACTGTATCCCAAAAGGAGCTCTACTCAGTGTTCTTTGGTGACCTAAATGGGGAGGACATCTCAAAAAGGGTGGAGATATGTGTATATATATGTATGTATGTATGTATGTATGTATGTATGACTGATTCCCTTTGCTGTATAGCAAGAAACTTACACAATATTGTACAGCAACTGTATTCCAATGAAAAAATTTTTTAATTGAATCTGTTCCTTTTAAAAGGAATAAAACAAAGACACCCTATTTTAAAGAACTAAGCTTGTGTTGCAGGAAATACTTGTTACTTTCGTTATCTGAGCCTCATTTCTTTTTCTGTTTACTTTCAGGGAAGAAACTTTTTGGTGAAGGCTACAGTGGACTGGAATATGATTACAGAGGTCTCATTAAACTTTACAACTCCATTGGAAATTACGAGAAAGTGTTTGAGTATCACAATGTTCTGTCTAACTGGAACCGGTTACGAGATCGGCAGTATTCAGTGACCGACGCTCTTGAAGACGTCAACACCAGCCCCCAGTCCACTGAAGAAGTGGTGCAGTCCTTCCTGATTGCTCAGAATGTCGAGGGACCGAGCTGCTGAGGGAGAACCTCAGTTAACTAATTTTACCTTTTCCCAGATTCCAGGGAATTCATACTGTGAAATCAAAACCATGTTGTTTTTTGGGGCTGGAATTTGCATTGAAACACTGGTCCAGTCCTTTGACCCTATTTGGGTGATCCCTTTCTTGCAGAGTGTCCGTAGGAATAAGCATATATTCAGTTATATTCAGCATGTACCGCATGTATAAGTAGTCTGGCCCATATTTTCAACCTCGTAGGACAAACAACAGGAATTTTTTTGTTTTCTTTTTTTTTAAAAAAGTAATTCATTTTGCAGAAAGCCTGAAAGAAAAAAAGAACCCCTAAATAAAACTATTTAAGAGTTTAAAAGACTTGCATTCTTATTATGTAAGGATGGTTTTAACAACTTTTTAACATATAATTCTTCCTTGAGGAGGTATTCAATACTGTACTGTAAAGAAATTTTATGGGGAAAATCTTTATACACAGTATAGAAAAGTTAACACAAGTACTAATAGCAGAGGGACATCCTGACTTAGGTTTGGCTGCCTTACCTAGAGAAATGGATACAGCCACTCCAGGGCTGTATGACAAGGGGGAAGGACTGTCAGATTCATCTGAACTGGACCAGTGTTGACCTGTAAGTAATAGAAAAGCTGATAAACCAGCAATTTTAACTCTTTGGTTGTTTTGGTTTTGTTGTGTGTTTTTGGGGTACAAAAAGGCAAGATGCTCTGATAGCTTTTGCTTAACAGGACCAGGAGGATCTGAAAAGGACCAGCCTAATGTAGAAAGGGGTTATTTGGACCAGAGGTTTTAGATGATTATTTTAGCCCCTGCCTTTACTTTTATCATAGAATGATTTCATTTAGATGTATTATGAAAAATGATAATACAAAAATTGTATTCATGTACTAGACATCAAATTAGGGAAATTTGGCAATTTCAGTGGCATATCTTTAGTCAAGGTACACAGATGGCAATGCCCTAAGCAAGTCTATAAATATCTGCTGCAGCCATCCCTCTCATTTTAAATGCTACCCTGATAACGCAGTTTGCAAGTATATTGGCTGAGTCATGAAATAGCTCATGCCCAGATGGGAATTTTAGGTTAATGTTTGGTTTATGGGGATTAATGGAAAAACAAATGCCGCCAAATAAGCGATTCTTAGAAATCCTTCATATTTATGATAAAAAAAAATATTGCAAGCAGTAGATCATTTTATATGAAATTCAAGAGTCAAAATGTAAGGGTTTCCTCTAATGATATATCTATTTCACTAACTCATCTTTCTGTTTACTGGGTTTTGATTTTTCATTTAAGCCAGTCAAGTTATTTAATGTTGAGGTAATATTCAAATTTGAGAAGTTGTAACATGTAGCAATTCAAGAAACAAAAAAGGCCTGTTGCCGTTACCTCAGTTCTTATTATAGTGGCCTGTTTGGTGCCTCTATAGTTAAGAATCAGGGCTTTCCCCCTATTTTCAGGGGTTCATGACTTGGCTGTTAAGAGTTGTTGCTCCTGGCTAATGCTTGGAGTGGTCTGTGGGTGAGTGGATGTGTGCTGAATTTGGGTTTTCTTTTAACAGGCGTGTTGGGGTGGGAGGGGGAAAAATCTAAACTGTCCACCACATGGAGTGCAGAAAAAGTAATTGGAAATTTCAGATCAATTCGATTTTAAACACTTTTTTGGCCTTCCCAAATATAACCTTGTTTAAAGCTGTTATTTGCCATCTTGTTAGTTATGATCCCACTGTTTTTAAGTCCCCAGGAGGGGATTCCCTAGGGGAGGTAGAAGAAATGAAACAAGCCCAGATGTCTTTAAGATGATAGCTGTGTGATTTTGAAACCTGGGTTTAATCCTCATACTGAATTATTTTTAATGGAAAAGAGCACGTTGGCACACCTGCACCTCCCCCTCCCAATTAATTGCAATCTAATGCCAAGAGGCACCTCTTTATTAATTACCAAATAGTTTGTGTGACTGAGAACTAACATTTTTAAGTTACTCAGCTCTATCCTCATGGGCCTATATATTTAATACCTCCAAAGATTTTAAGGATAGGCTTTGTATACTTTTGTTGGTTATTTAGAGTCCTGTGGTATGTTTGTGGTATAGGAATGTCATGGTAAATTGTTTTTCAATAAATATTTTGAAACGTATGTTTTCATATGAAGTTTTTTTTTTTTTTAATCTGTATTTTTGGTTTTGTGCATATACAGCATTTCCTAGGATAAAATCCAGCAAATGACTTAAGGCCTCATCTTCTCTAATTCAGTTTGAACTCAGATCACACTCAGTGATAAAGCAACATGATATTTAGAAGCCTAGGATCACAGGGTGATGTTAAATGGCAGCCAGTTTTTCTTAAAAAAAAAAAAATCATTGCTGAGAGTTTGCCATATTGCCACTGCTTTAATGTAGTTTTCTGTAAATCCATATACTTAATGCAGACACTCTAGATTGAGAAAAGAGATTGCCAGTTTCTGATAGTGATATAACTTAATATGCTATTATTTCTGGTTCTAATGAAGAATAATACCCTAATAATTTTAACTGTGGGTTTAATCCTTTTAGTAGGAATGTTTAGAATAAGTTAGGGAGGTGAATATCATCATGATTTATGGGGGTAGGGGAAAAAAGTCTCAAAGTAAAATTTACTTCACAATAACCAATTGCTTGAACAAATTTTTTGTATATGGTGGGGTTGTGTGTAAGAAACCATAGAGCAACTTACAAGATTTTTCTGGCAGTTCAACAAAGAAATATTAAATAAGAGGCCTTTGGTCTCATCCTTTCTTGACTTTGTTCTCTCTTGTACTCGATTTTTTTTTTCCTGAAGTTTGGTGCTACTCAAGTTGGGTGCATCAAGGAGCCCTGTAACACTCCTGTACCACACAGGTGGTCAATCACTCCTTTGTTCAGTTTCAGAGAGCCAGTTGGGGGTTTTTTAGGCCATAATTTTTATGGGTCGCCAAAGCTGACTTTGCCCAAAGCATTAGGACCCTTATCATTATCAGAGCTCTGTCTCTGTTCAGCAGAAATAGCTGGCTATAGCTTTGGAATAGTCCCCATGCAGGTGTGCTTTGTTTTGTGAAAATGAAAGGTTGGACAAAGACCTTTGTAACACTCTTAGCCTGTTAGAGAAGAGTTCATAATTTTGAGAAAGCTAGTTCAAGCAGCTGCAATCTTATAAATATCATGCCATTTGCCTGCTCCTGACGGTGCGGACAGAATGCTGAACAGTAAAGACATGCCTAGAACATGACTGAAACTTTGGACCATACTTTACAGATGGAAGGAGTGGTTTGCTAAGTAGCAGGAGGGACAGCAGGCTTTCTCCGCTGTCCAAAAGTAGAGTGTTCCCACGAAACCTCTTTACGCCAAAACAGGTGAACAGCAGAGCAGCGATTAGCTTAAGGCACATCTTGCTAATAGATGCACAAAATGAGATAAAGCGCAGAAGCTCACACAGGTAAAGCTGTGGCGGCTTGAAGCTGAGATGCCGAATGTAGTTCCAGGAAGAGAGCGTGGCGGTGCCACTCCTGCTGCTCTTTGCCGCTGCCTTCTTGACAGCTACATGCAGACAAACGCTGAATGCCAGCTTTGTTCACCTTTTTTCGTGAAAGTGACGCTCCTTTTTGGACCTGTTTTCAGTTAGTAAAAACAGGTGCTAATGCAGGTCTTTGATAAAAGCAAAGTAGCATAAAGTGAACTTTCAGAAAGAGGAGGATACCTATATTAAACTGTCACTCTTATCTTTTTTTTCCCCTGAATCTGTAGCCTGGCTACTTCCAAACTGTTCTTTTTCTGGATGGCAAAGTTACTACTGGAAAAATATTTGTAAGTAAAAGCGTCTCTTAAGAGTTTTATTTTTGCTCTAAGAATTAGCATATATATTTCACCTCTTGGAGGACCTCAGTTCTTGCTAGAAAATACCTTTTTTTTTTTTTTTTAAATCTGACATTTTAATTCATCTCCAGCTTGAACATTAGTAGTTACCCACAAATCTCAGGAATGTTTTAGGCAGAAAACTGGTTTTACCCTGTTGGTGACCTGAAGGAGTGTGCTTGAGGATTTGTTAAAATAATGCTCTTCTTTAATTGCAGTCCTAGGCATCTATAGCATGAGTGGCCTTAGTTTGTTGAAGTGCACATTTTTTTTTTCAAAAGTAAAATTTAAGATTAAAAATATATGCTATATATAGATATCTAGAAAACTTGGTTTGTGGTGCACAAGTGTTGGATCACTAAATAACTTTGCAGGTACCATTTGTGTAACATTACTCGTTTCTGTAGATTCCTTTTATGGGAAGATCTGTTGCCATGGTAACTAAAAACTTTTCACTTTAGTTCTACTTTTATGATGTGAATGAATGCTTTGTTTTATTAAATATTACCAGGTCAGTACTATTTTTATACTTTATTAAGCAACTGGGGATTTTAGTTTAATAGACTCAAAAAGCTCTTACTGAAACAAAAGCAAATCACTATCAATTCTTTACATGAAAATCCCCACTAATAGTGCCACAGTAATTTCTATAGAAATATCTAAGGTCATTGAAGGATTTTTTTAAAGACAATTCTTCGTTGTGTCAGAATGACCTTTCATATCACCTTTATCACAAACTTGTAGTGCCCACCATTATTTGTAACCATTAAACCATACTAAGTATGTTTGTAACCAGCATTGTGATATATTCTGTACTTGTATTGCTAAAAATGAATTATTGACTTAATAAATATAGTGTTCTGCATTCATAGTGTATCTGTTTCCAGTTTAATTGTGCTTACTTTTGGTTGGGACTTGGGACTATTTAAACATCACAGACTGTTTTTTATTCGTGAACAACACGAGAGAAACTGTCAGAACTAGAACAGCGGTGCGCTTCTTCTAGTGAGATGTGTGGCAGAGGAGACGCTTGGTAACAGCACCTGAAGATGGTGCTTATGAAAGTACTTTGGAAACACAAGCACTGCATGAATGCAGAGGGCTTTGGGGACTTTACCAAAGTAATCACACCCTTCTTTTCCCTAGTCTCACGCAAAGGCTGAGAATGGGTGATGAGACAGGTAAAGTTCTGCTGGGTGTCTGTCAGTGGCAAAAACCCTGGGTGTGGGTTATGGTTCTACCCCTGCCTCTTAACAGTAGGAATTTGAGATGTGTCATTATAAGCCTCTTTGTGTTTCATTTCTTCGTATGAAAGGTGGGGTCAGGTTAGGTCTTTTTAAAAACCCACCATGAAACAGTATGAATCTAAAGCACTGAAAACAATTACAGGAAATAAAACCAGATTATTGAAGAAAATTGATGAATGTTAGACCATTGATTTCATCACCTGCCACCTTTGATGATACATATATATATATATGTATATATCACCAATTTTTTAATTTTTTTGGCCGAGCCAGGTAGCTTGCGAAGTCTTAGTTTCCTGACCTGGGATTGAACCTGCATCTTCAGCAGTGAAAGTGCAGAGTCCTAACAACTGGACCACCAGGGAATTCCCTGATGTTACTGAATTTAAATTTATTTCCTTTTCCATCTCCATGACTCTGAACATGCTCCTTTCTCTGTTGTTTGAAATGCCATTTCTTGGATAAAATCTCATTCATCAGGCCGAAAGGACAAGGGAAGCTTGAGTTGACCACCAGGGAATTCCCTGATGTTACTGAATTTAAATTTATTTCCTTTTCCATCTCCATGACTCTGAACATGCTCCTTTCTCTGTTGTTTGAAATGCCATTTCTTGGATAAAATCTCATTCATCAGGCCGAAAGGACAAGGGAAGCTTGAGTTGCCACTTGGTACTTCATTATGCAGCATTTTATTTGAAGTTTTGTTAAAGCCATTGTTGTATGATCGTATGTACACCCATGTTCACAGCAGCATTATTTGCCATAACCAAAAGGTGAAAGCAACAAAAGGTACATGCATACAACCTAATATTATTCGGCCTTAAACAGGAAGGAAATTCTGACTCATGCTACAATGTTTGTATAAGCCAGTCACAAAGGGGAAAGCAAGTAAATAGTGTATGATTCCATTCACATGAGGTATCTGGGCTAGTCACACTCAGAAAGTAGCATGATAGTTGTCAGGCTGGGGAGGAGGAAAATGGAGAGTGGCTGCTTCATGGGTGTAGAGTTTTGAGTTTTGCAAGATGAAAGTGTTATAGAGATGAGTTGTATAATTAACACCACACTTACAAATAGTTAAAATGGTAAGTTTTATGAGTTACTATAATTCTTTAAAGTTTCTGGACAACTGCATAAAGCAGTTAAGTCAGGCATGATATATGAAATTTGAAGAGTGTGAGTGAGCACTTAGAGACAGTATATTGATAAGCCTTGTGAGATTTGTTTGTGAATTAGAACATTGATGTAACATGTCAAAATTGATTGGCATTTAACTTCCTGCTCAGCACAGAATCAGGTGGTTTTTCACTCTTGCTGCTACTTAAATAGTTTTGAGTATTTTTCTGTTCTGTTAGTGGCTGTGACCCATTGCCAGTCCACATTCTACAACTGTTGTGTTGGTATTAGAATCATCACATTTCTCTATACAAGATGAAAAACAAAAACACTCGTTATTTAAAAAACCACCCTTGGCACTTTTTGACCAGGAGGAAGTTTACCTAGTATGTATTTGATCGGACAAATCAAATCTTTTTTTTTTTTGTCACTAAATCTTTTTTATTTTTTTTTTTGCTCCCCCTCCCGAACCCTCCTCCCACCTCCCTCCCCATCCCATCCCTCTGGGTCATCCCAACGCTCCATTCCTGAGCATCCGTCCCATGCATAGAACATGGAATGGTGTTCCGCTTTACATATGACAAACCAAATCTTTTACCTTTTTAGAAATAAAAGAAGGAAATGGCAACCCACTCCAGTACTCTTGCCTGGAAAATCCTATGGACGGAGGAGCCTGGTAGGCTACCATCCACAGGGTCGCAAAGAGTTGGACACGACTGAGCGACTTCACTTTAGATAAATCTTATCAGAAGGTGAGAGTTCCAGGGAGCCAAGGTGCTTAATGATAAAAATGAAGAATTATAAATGGAGCTGGAAAGAAGAGTGCTTGTTTAGAACTGGTTGGGATCCAAAATGGTTGCATATTTACAAGGGGAGACCTTGAGATCACAAGGTTACAGCAGTAGGTGCTGGCAATGTCCTTGGGTCTGGTACAGTTCAAAGAAAGTTCAAGTTTTTCAGTGCTGCAGAGATGTGTCTGAGACCAAATCCTCAGTGGTCACCCACTCCACTTCTGTGTGCCTGAACTGTGAGTGGGTACCCACTCCAGTTATTCTTGGGCTTCCTTTATGGCTCAGCTGGTAAAGAATCTGCCTGCAATGCAGGAGGCCTGAGTTCGATCCCTGGGTTGGGAAGATCCCCTGGAGAAGGGAAAGGCTACCCACTCCAGTATTCTGGCCTGGAGAATTCCATGCACTGTATAGTCCATGGAGTCGCAAAGAGTCGGACACAACTGAGCGACTTTCACATATGAACTGTGAATGGGGCTTCCCAGGTGGCACTAGTGGTAAAGAACCTGCCTACCAATGCAGGAGATGTAACAGACAGGGGTTCGATCCCTGAGTCAGGAATATCCCCTGGAGGAGGGCATGGCATCCAATGCCAGTATTCTTGCTTGGAGAATCCCATGGACAGAGAAGCCTGGCAGACTACAGTCCATAGGGTCGCAAAGAGTCAGACATGACTGAGGGACTTGGGATGCACACATGAACTGTGATTGCTTCATTATAATTTCAATTTGTCATCATTATACAGCAATAGATAATAATTCCAGCAACAGAGGATGCATTAAATTATGGCCCATCCACACAGTGGCGTACAAAGTCATTAAAAAATTACACTTACCATATATAATAGTATGGGGAAATGGTCATGATAGAAATAAAGCTGGAGGTCAAAATATAAATCAATATAAAGCATGAATGAAACAGAAAAAAGCAAATATGCCAATATGTTAAATATGGTTATCTCTTTATTTGTAGAGTTTCAGGTATTAAAAAAGTACTTTATAGTATTTTTCAATATAATTAATACATACAATAAAAAATTCCTGATGAACAACCCGTGTAACTAACCTTACAGTTTTTGCCTTTATAAGCCTGCCCATTTTGTAGGCCAATGGAAGGCAATTCAAGTGCTTCTTGAATCTGTGTCTCCAAGGCTGCAGTCCTAACAAATCCCAAATACACACCTTTTTATTTCAGTCTGGTCTCTTTTTTTTCTAAAATTTTGGTTAACAGTGCCACATTATACCAAAACTTAATTGGCTTAAACCAAAAATATTAACAGCTCCTGTGGAACTGGAGTTCAGGAGTGGCTTCACCGAGTTGTTCTAGCTCAGGGGACCTCATGAGACTGTAATTACGGCAATCTTAGACTTGGCTGCTGCTGGAGAATCTGCTTCCAAGCTGGCTCACTTACATGGCTGTTGGCAAGAGGTCTCAGATCCTCCTTGTGTGGGCCGCTTGTTGGGGCTGTGAGTCTTTTTGACACGGCCACTGACTTCCCCCAGGACAAATCATTCCAACAGAAAGAGCCCCAGTATCCTTTATGACCTACCTCAGGAAGTCACAACTCATCATCATTTTCACCATACTCTAGAAGTTGGGTCCCGCAAGAACAGCTCACAAGGGAAGGGGAATTAAACCCCTTGTCCTGAAAGAAGCAATATCAGAATTTGTGAGTATATGTATTTTTGTTTGTTTACTTACTTACGGCTGCTTTGGGTCTTTGTTGCTGCGTGGGGCTTTCTCTTTTTGTGGTGAACAGGGGCTGCTCACTGCAGTGGCTTCTCGTTGCAGAGCACAGGCTCTCGAGCTCAGTATCTGTGGCTCACTGAGGCATGTGGGATCTTCCCGGACCAGGGATCAAACCTGTGTCCCCTGCATTACCAGGCAGATTCTTTACCACTGGACCACCAGGGAAGTCCAAGTATTTGTGGATGTATTTTCAAACCTCCACACTGGATATTTAAATTGCTTCCAGTTTCTCCCCACTGTAAATTTCCTCTCTGATAATTACCCTTGACACTGAAACTTTGTGCACATCTTAGATTCTCATCTTAGAAGTAAATCCCTGGTAGTGGAGTTGCTGGGTCAGATTTTGATACGTGCTGCTGGGTTGCATCAGTTTCCATTCAGGTTGTAATGTATCAGAACTCGTATTTTTCCACATTCACATCCACACGGGGGCTTTATGATTTTTTTTATTACTAATATGGTACAAAGACAGAATTATTCTTTTCATTTGCATTTCTTGGATTAGTAATAAGGCTATGCATTTGGGGTCTGTGACTGGCTGACTTTTCAGGATCTCCCTGCTGGTAAGGAGCATCCCTAACTCAGTTCTGTTCTGCATGAAGAACATTTCTTATTACAGAGCATCTCCTAAGGCTCTGATCCTCCTGTCCCTCTTCTCTGGAAACTTATCACCTATCAGAAGTCAAGACAGTCTGGACCTTCATCCCATCTCCCTGCAGAAAGTGAATCCTGGGGGAAAGGTCTGGGTAGAATAAGCTTCTAGACCAAATATCAAGGCTGAAGACTATCTTGCTTGTTTTAATTCTATATCTTTTAAAAAATAAATTTATTTGGCTGCATTGGGTCTTAGGTGCAGCATGCAGGATTTTTAAGTTGTGGCATATAAGGTCTAATTCCCTGATCAGAGATCGAACCCAGGCCCCCTACATCGAGAGCATGGAGTCTTAGCCATAGGACCACCAGGGAAATCCCAAGACTATCCTGTTTTAAGCCAGAAGAATTATGGCTCTTTTGGAACTAGGAGAGAGGCAATGGTTTGGCTAATCTTTTGAAACTTTCTGTTTTGGAAACTTGTAAGCATGCAAAAGTAGAGAGACTGGTATAAGGAACTCCCTTATAGCTTTTATCCAGCTTATAAATACGTGGCCAGTCTCATTATGACTGTTCTCTCAGCCACCATGCATCCTGCCCGTGTGAGTCGATTATTTTATTTCAGTTTTATTGAGATTAATTGATAAACTAATACAGCACTGTGTAAGATTAAGGTGAACAGCAATCATATTTGACCTACATACATCATGAAATGATTGCCAGAATAAGTTGAGTGAACATCCATTATCTCATATAAAAGAAAAAGAAGAAAAATTATTCCTTACAATGAGAACTCTTAGGATTTACTCTCTTCACTTTCATACAGAATATACAGCAGTGTTAATTATACTAATTATGTTGTATGTTATATTCTAAATACTTAGTTTATCTGATAACTGGAAGTTTGTATCTTCTGACCTCTTTTCTTCAGTTCCTCTTTTCCCCTACCCCTGCCTCTGATAACCATAAATCTGATCTCTTTATCTACAAGTTTATTTGGGTTTTGAAGCATAGTTGACCAACAACACTGTGTTAGTTCCTACTACACAACGCAGTGATTTGATACTTCTATACATTACCAAATGATCACTGCGCCACTGGATATTTTAAATCAAATCCCAGAATCATAGTTTTTTCCACAGATATTTTACTGTTTATCTCTAAAATATGAAGACTTAAATAAATATATATATATATATATATATATATAAAAAAATCCAAAATACTATTGCTAAACTCAAGAAATACTAACATTCCTTTACATCATCAAATCATCAGTCCATGTTCAATTTCCCTGAGTGTTTCATATACATTTTTGTAGAACTGGTTTGTTCTAATTGAGATGCAAACATAGTCCTCCTACCTCCTTTGGTTGTATCTCTTCAATCTCTTAATTTTTAGATTTCTTCTTCCTCTTTTTTTCCGCCTTTGAAGTTTACTTATTAAAGTAACTGGTTTGTTTACTCTGTGGATCTTCACATAGTCAAGAGTTTGCTGAGGGCTTCCTGGCCAATGCAGGGTACACAGGTTTGATCCCTGGTCTGGGAAGATCCCACATGTTGCAGGGCAGCTAAGCCCAGGGGCCACAACTACTGAGCCCAAGTGTCTAGAGCCTATACTCTACAACAAGAGAAGCCACCACAATGAGAAGCCCGCAACTAGAGAAAGCCTGAGCAAAGAAGCAAAGACCCAGTGCAGTCAAAAATAAATAATTAAAAAAAATGTTTTAAAGAAGTTTGCTGATTCTGTCCCCATGGTGTCATTTAATATGCTCCCCAGTCCCTTGTATTTCCTATGAGCTGGTAATTAGATCAAGAAATTTGATCAGATTCAGGTTTGAATTTTTTGCATACTGCTTAGGCTGGAGGCCCATAAATGTCTGGTTATTTTGCTTTATGATATTAAGATTGATCTGTGACTTCAGATGTTGTCTACTGTTTAACTTGACCATTAGGGTTTCAATATCAAAAATTATTTTTTATTTTTGAAATTTCATTTGGTTCTTTTTAGAAACTGAATACTCTTTTCCCATCATAGCCTGTTTTGTTATTGTAGTGTCTTTTTCTCCTTTTTCAGTAAAACCCGACTCTACATGAGCAGGCAGATCAATAGCCCAGGACAAAAAGTTCAGAAATAGACCCAAGTAAATCAAGAAGTTAATATATAATAAGGATGGCATTTCAAAACTGTGTAGAAAATGGATTTTTCCCCTATATATTATATCCTACATATACACTCCCACTTGTGCAAGGATAACCATTTAGCTATCTGAAAAAATCTATATTGGAATCCAATTACACAACTTTAAATTCCAGATAGACTGAAGATTTAAATGTAAAAACTGAAATCCTGGTGCTAGAAGAAGGAAAGACAGAATTTTTTAAATTTATTTTTGGCTGCACTGGATCTTTGTTGCTACCTACAGCTATTCTCTAGATGCGGCAAGTGGGGGCTACTCTCTAGCTGCGGTGCGCAGGCTTCTCATTGCAGTGGCTTCTCTTGTTGTGGAGAGTGGGCTCTAGGGTGTTCGGGCTTCGGTAGTTGCGACTCATAGACTCTAGAGCACAGGCTCAGTAATTGTGGCGTGTGGGCTTAGTTGCTCTGTGGCATGGGGTACCTTCCCGGACCAGGGGTAGAGCCGGTAACTCCTGCATTGCAAGGTGAATTCTTAACCAATGGACCACCAGGGAAGCCCCAAAGATAGAATTTTAAATATTCTCTGAGTGAGGAAGATCTTTCAAAGTCCTAAAGAAACCATTTAAGAAAAGATTGATAATTTTACTATATAAAAACAGAAATGTCTGCATGCCTGAAGGAAAAATCATAAGGTCAAAACTAAGGAGCATTGGATGTGGAGTCAGGAGGCCTGAAAGCCCATCTCTCAGCTCAGCTGTGGCAGCCCCTAAGCCTCTGTTTTCTTCTCCGTAATGCAGCAGAATCTCCCTGACGAGTTTGACATGAAGATCCAAGGAGGATGGATACAAAGAAAGCACTTTGCCATCTCCCAAGTCATGGAATCCAGTCATTCATTCTACAAATATCTGTTAAGGGATTTTCCCAGCAGTCCATTGGTTAAGACTCTGCCTTCCAGTGCAGGGGAAGTGGGTTTGATCCCTGGTTGAGGAACTAAGGTCCAGCATGCCACTGGGTGCAGCCAAAAAATTGAAAACAAAAACCCCAAAGGTGTGTTAAGTGCCTTCTGCATGCTGGGCCTGTTGTCACTGGGATACAGCAATGAGCAAAACAGACAAAAAGCTCTGTCTTTGTGGAACTTCTATTTTAATGGGAGGAGAACTTCAATAAACAAGAAATATAATCATTAAATTATGTAATATTTGAGAGGTATTAGTACTTTAGGAAAATAAAAACAGGAAAAGATATTCGGGGTGCAGAGATTGTTGGATTTTAAAATAGGGGATTACGGTAGGCTATCCTCAGGAGGTAATACTTAAACAGATTTCAAGGGAAAGAAGGAATGATCCAAGTGGCTATTTTGGTAAAGAACATTCCAGACAGGGGCCTTCCCTGGTGGTCCAATGGTTGAGAATCTTCCCCTGCTTCCACTGCAGGGGGCACGGGTTCCATCCCCTGTCTGATCCGGGAACCAAGATCTCCACATGCCTAAAGGTGCAGCCAACGAATAAATAAATAAATGGCTATTTTTTAATAAAAGAATGTTCCAGACAGAGGACATAGCCAGTGAAAAGGACCTGAGGCAGGAGTATACTTTAAATTTTTTTTTATTTATTTGGCTGAGGCAGGAGTATGCTTTATTTTTTTTATTTGGCTATGCCGGGCCTTAGTTGGAGCACAGGAGATTTTCAGTTGCGGCATGTAGAATCTAGTTCCCTGACCAGAGATCAAACATGGGCCCCCTGTGTTGGGATCATGAAGTTTTAACCACAGGAACACCAGAGAAGTCCCCAGCAGTGTGCTTGACTGGTGTGAGAAAAGCAAGGATGAGGGCAAAGAGGTCCCAGGATGGACAGAGATAGATCACATAGGGCTTTGTAGGCTCTTGCAAAAACTTTGGCTTTTAATCTCCAGGAGATAAAGAGCTGTTGGAGGGTTTTGTTTGTGTATAGGTTTATTTGTTATTTTTTAGAGCAGTTTTAGGTTCACAGAAAGACTGAGCAGACGGTGCAGAGATTTCCTGTATACTGCTTTCCTCCACATGCACAGCCTCCCCCATCAACCACACCCTCCACCAGAGGGGTTATTGATTACAATTGATGGACCTACATTGATACAGAATTATCACCCAGAGTCCAGTTTACATTAGGGTTGCCCTTGGTGTCACACATCCTATGGGTCTGGGCCAATGTATAATGGCATGTATCCACCACTCTGGTATCATACAGGGTATTTTCACTGCTCTAAAAATCCTCTGTGCTATTGGAGTATTTTGAGCAGAGCAATGTCATATGATCTGTCTTTTTAGAATTCTGAGATCTATTGAATTTAAGGAAAGAGTTAAGAGGCCTCCCCCACCCCACCAAAAAAGGGACTTCCCTGGTGGTCCAGTGGTTAAGAATCCAACTTCCAATGCAGCGGATGTAGGTTTAATCCCTGGTTAGGCACCTAAGATCCCATATGACTCAGGCAATTAAGCCCACCTGCCACAACTAAGACCTGATGCAGCCAAAAAAAGAAAAAAAGCCTCCAAATCCAAGCCTCACCTCTTGCACATTTTACCTGCAGGCCTCCTGATTGTCCTTGAGGCTGGTAGGAATCGCCCACACTTGCTCCAGGTCTCCGGCTCTTTGCACAGGAAGAAGGCTGTAGAGTTCCAGAATTCCTGTAGGGGGCAGTGTTGCTTCACACACAGAGGTCACTTCCTTATTGCCGTCCGTTCCCCGAACAGCCAGCTTTTCCCCTGGGACCTTGTCAGTGACAAAGCTCGGGAGAAAAGTGAAGAGCCCCCAGTTGTCAGAGACACCCTCCGACCGGCTGCTCTTCTCTCACAAGCCCTCCCTGCTTTGTCAGGACTGGCGGCGACCACCCATTGAGGCTGACCCCAGGCGCCTGCCTTAGCCTCTCTCGTCTCGCCTCTGGGAGGCAATGGGTGTGAGGACCGAAGAGATGGGGTGGCTGCCTCCCTCCCTACGGGTGCGTTCCTGTCCTCGGCCTTGAAGTCTAGATTGATGTTCATTTTACCATTTAAAACCTTTGATAATATTTACTCCTGAATACAAATTGAAGGAGGAGAGGGAAAAGGGTCACACACATTTATTCTGGTCCCCCCTCCACCCCGCCTTCCACCCTTCGTGGGCACCGGATGCTCTGCCTGGAACAGAGCTGTGATTGTCCCGTGTTCTTGGAACATGACTGGACCTGCTTCTCCTCCTGGAGTTGCCCACTGTCTCCCTGGCCTTTCTAGCTAGAGACAATGTGCCGTCTTCACTTCCTCCCCTTCCCCTCCTTTTTCATCTCCCACTTCTGTCACCAAGAGCTGTCCGTTTAACCTTAGTCCCACAAATCCACCCCACCCCCATCCATGCACAGCTTCACCGCGTTTGTGTATATACCCTAAGCGTGGCAAATACGAAAGGCAAGAAGGGTCAAACATATTAACAGAAAGGAGCGAAGAAGGCCGGTGTATAAGGCAACAGGGAGGGGTGGAGACTGTGGTAAACTGGAAAGAGTATCAGTGAAACCTGAGCCCCAGCCAGGGGTTGTCTGTGAGAAGGGAGGTCTCAGCGTGGCCAGTTTTTTCAAACTGTTGTTGTTTCTAATGTCAAATGTACCGAGTTAATATTGGCAACTGACTTTTTTAAAGAAGTTCTACTTTAGTGATTCAAAATGCCCCAGAGAAGTGCAGCTGCCTTTAAAAAAAAAAAATTATTTTTTGGCTGAGCCAGGTCTCAGTTGCGGCATGCAGAATCTCTAGCTTCAGCATGTGAGTTCTTAGTTATGGCATGTGGGGTCTAGTTCCCCAACCAGGGGTCCAGCCTGGGCCCCCTGCATTGGGAGCACGGAGTCTTAGCCACTGGACAGCCAGGTAAGTCCCTTGGGACAATTAGTACGGTTCCTTCTTTGGTCTCCTGACTCTACCCTCTCTCACTTCCACATACTTTGCTGATACCCAAGTCACATCACATTATTTTTATATTTATTTTTTTGGGCTCCAAAATCACTGCTGATGGTGATTGCAGCCATGAAATTAAAAGACGCTTACTCCTTGGAAGGAAGGTTATGGCCAACCTAGATAGCATATTTAAAAGCAGAGACATTACTTTGCCAACAAAGGTCCGTCTAGTCAAGGCTATGGTTTTTCCAGTGGTCATGTATGGATGACAGAGTTGGACGGTGAAGAAAGCTGAGCGCCAAAGAATTGATGCTTTTAAACTGTGGTGTTGGAGAAGATTCTTGAGAGTCCCTTGGACTGCAAGGAGATCCAACCAGTCCATCCTAAAGGAGATCAATCCTGGGTGTTCATTGGAAGGACTGATGTTGAAGCTGAAACTCCAATACTTTGGCCACCTCATGTGAAGTGTTGACTCATTGGAAAAGACCCTGATGCTGGGAAGGATTGGGGGCAGGAGGAGAAGGGAACAACAGAGGATGAGATGGTTGGATGGCATCACTAACTCGATGGACATGGGTTTGGGTAAACTCCAGGAGTTGGTGATGGACAGGGAGGCCTAGTGTGCTGCGATTCATGGGGTCGCAAAGAGTCAGACACGATTGAGTGACTGAACTGAACTGAAGTCACATCAACTCCTTCCACTGCTTGGCATCTCCCTTGTCACTGTCCCCCCTAAGTTTCCCACAGGATCAAGGGCAGACGATTCAGGTAGGCACCAGACTTATCACCCTCCGATTGACTCCTGGCCCATTCCCCTCCCACCTGTGCTCTCTCCTGGCAGACACCTATCAGCGCCTATGTCACCTCCCTTAAGGCCTTCCCCAGACACGTGTGTTACCCTGTTATAACGTCTATTTGTGTGTGTTTCCCCCAGACTGTGATGGTCCTTGACACAGCAATTGCCTCTTACTCACCTGTGTATATGCGGGGGCATTTACTATTCAGAAGGTGGCTGGCAAATATTTATTTTTAATTAAAAAAAAACCAGTGCAACCAAATAAATAACTTTAAATAAATGAATGACGATGATTACCCAGGTTGAACTGCCTAAAGCATGTTTATTAACAATTAAGACTGAGCATCCTTTTGATAAAGACAGTGTCTTCTTTCCCCTCACTGGTCCCTCATTCCCACCCCCACCCCCCCACCCCAAGTGGAATTGCTCTAGGATCCAGGGCAAGCTGGCTCTCAGCTCCAGCTGGGTCTTCTTACGGACAGGTCTCTGGAGTGTCTGGTGCTTCCTTAATCCTCTTTCTCTTGAGTTTTGCCTTTTGAGGAAGCTTAGAACCTGAAAAAGGGGAAGATCAGAGACAGTGCTGATGACATCACAAATAGTAAGAGAATCTCACCCTATAACATTTGCCGGCTGTGGTAGGAAGAACAACAAAAGCTTACCTTGCTTTCAACCTAAGTCCCTTACTCTTTTCTCACAGAAGCCCTGTGGGGTGGGGAGATGGAATCACCCGTTTACAGCTGAGGGATCTCACGCAGGCACAGAGTAAGGAAATGGGCTGCTCAAAGTCTGAGCCCCGTTAGGGGTACAGTCAGGACAGACCTCCGGCTTCTGACTGTGATTCCTCTCCACTCCTGTCTCCGTTCACTCCCCAGTTTCCAGTACTTTGCTGCTGGGTTGTTTGCAAACACCATTGCCATCTTTTTACTTAAGAACTGACTCATGAAAAAAATGAAGAACTGATTCATGAACACAGTGCCCAAGGAATACAATGAAGGTCATATTTGGGGGGATGGTGTCAATTTCACCGATCTTTTCTTTTCTAAAAAAAATATTTATTTTTGGCTGTGTCGCTTCGTTCCAGCATGTGGGATCTTGGTTGCCCTGTGTGGGCGTGAGAGTTTAGTTGCCCTGAGGCATGTGAAATCTTCGTTCCCCAACCAGGGATTGAACCTGCATCCCCTGCATTGGAAGGTGGATTCTTGACCACTGGACCACCAGGGAAGGCCCCGAACAGGTCACTTTAAATTGCATGATAGACTCAGTGATTCACCTGGTCGTGGTGGCTCCACCTGGTAGTGTTTTCTCATTAACCCAGTGTGAAGAATACAACCTCCTCTGAAACGTATCCCAGTCAAAAATGTGTTTAACGTGAATCCATGGGGACCTTTGACCTACAATCCTGCTCCAAGAGAAACAAGCTTCAAAGATGCCAAATGGAAGCAACAAGAAAAAAGCAGGAGGTAGAAGTCTGCAGAACAGTAGCCTGAGCTCTTCAACACATCGGGATGGAAGAAAAGGCAGACTTCAAAGAGGCTTAAGAGACATAACCAGGTGAAACGCATGGTTTGGGAAATTAAGTGCAAAAGGTATCTTTGACTACTGGTAAAATTTGAAAATGGAGTATTTAATTCAATGAAGATGTTGACATGGAAGGTTTCTATAATTATCTGAAAAAAGCAAGTTCAAGTCAAAATCACGCATACAGCATGGTCTCATTTTGGTTTAATACAGGTGTTTATACACGTAAAAAGCATCTGGAAAGTGGTAACTGTGGATGACAATGTGATGTTTATATCTTCTTATTTTTTGTTAATCTGTATTATCTAATTTTCTAGGATATGCTTGTGTTTGTAATCAAATGTTATTTTAAGAATTACAATTTCAGGGGCAACCCTGGCGGTCCAGTGGCTAGGACTCTGCACTCCCAATGGCGGGGGCTACGGTTCCATCCCCGGTCAGGGAACTAGATTCCACTTGCAGCCCACATGCCTCTACAGAGTTCGCATGCTGCAACCAAAGGTCCCGCATGCTGCAACTAAAGGTCCCGCATGCTGCAACAAAGACTGAGGACCCCAAGTGCCGAAACGAAGACCCAAATAAAGAAGCAGTTTTAAAAAAGCACTTAGAAAAAATGAATCACAATTTCAAGTCCAACTTAACACACCATCTACAGCTTTTCCCTATTACCTGCCACTCTATCCCTCTCTCTTCACCCTTCACCTCCAAGCCCAGCCTATGTGCTCACTGCCCACCTCCACACAGACCTCCCTAGCACCTCTTCGCCTCCCCATCTCTCTCCTTTTTCCTTTCTCTAAAGCCTGTCCCAAACCTACCACCTTCCAAACCTCTGGACCTACCCTTTGCCCTATGACCTGAGAAAGGGGGATGGTCATGCCCAGCTCTTCGGGGTGCTGCAGGGGTGGGTAAAATTAACAGACACCAAGCAGCTGGTACAGGGAGATGCTGGCTCCAAAGCCTGAGCCACACTTTCCTCATTTGATTCATAAACTGCCTGATCCAAATCATCTTAATGATACCGAGTGCCCTTCATTCCACTGTATGTTTTACTTCCTCAGTTTACACAGTAGGCAGCAGAGCCACAGGTCCCCACAGAGCCCAGGCATGAATCTGGGTTCAGGGCCCTGGACTCTTGCACTGACCCTCACTTCCCTGCTCCCTCTCGGTCCAGCTGTGGCCACTGAAAATGCCCTGAGCGCTGCCCTGGCCGGCCCAGCCTTCGGAGGAACACCTGGGTCTGGTTTAGGACCACGCTCTGGGGTCCTAGTGTGCCTTCATTTTCTCCCACAGGAGCTAAGCAAGAATGGCTACACGTGGCCCCATAAGCCAGTTCCAGAAGGATGAGAGGTAGGAGGTCTAACATCTCTCTGATCCTTAGTGCCCAGAACAAGCCTTCACAGGCTCCAGCCTTGGCTGGGCCCCCCTCACGGAAGAGTCTCTGTCCCTTAAGCCCACAGCCTTCGTCCAGGGGCCACAGTTGCTAGGGAGGCCGTTTTCAGGCCATCTGGCCAGCCAGCCTCTTTCCCGGGGGAGTGACCCCTTCCCTCCACCCACAGCCCACCCAACACCAAGAGGGCGCAGCCTGCTGCTTGGCCACTTCCCAGGAGTCCCTGCTCTTGGCCGCTAGAAATGGCTCCGCTTCTGATTGTCTGGGAGCATGCCTTTGTTTACATGTTAGCTGAAAAAGGCACATTTCCGGAGACCTCCAGTAGGAAACAGACAGAACAGGAAGGAAACACACCTAAATATTATTATTAGTCTTGCCTGTGCGTGATGGGTGACTTCTATTTTATCCTATCTGGCAAATCCCGGGAGAGAGGCGCCTGGCGGGCGACAGTCTATGGGATCGGACATGACTGAGCATGCACGCACATACATTTCAAATTTCTTATAGTGAGCCTACCTGAGGGAAAGAGGGAAAAATGAGAAAAGAAAAAGTGAAGAAGGTGAAGGAAAATGGACAGAAAGAGAAATGCAGGAAAGAAGAGAAGATGGGGCGGCCGGAAGAGGACCAGGTCAGGCACTCCCGGGGGCAGATGGGCCGCTCCTCCGGGCATACCTCTCTCGCCAGGGCCCCTGGCTCTCGGCTCCTCCAGCAGGCAGGCCTGGTGGCCCGGAGCCTGCAGCTTGGACAGCCTCTCCTTCATGCTGCTGAGGTGGCTGTGGAGCCCCCAGGCAGTGCAGAGCTTGGGCAGACTGTCCTCCTGGTTGGCTAGCAAGGAGCTCTTCGGGGCATCCAAGGGGCAGAAGGCCACCTGCAAGGGGACCAGAGTGTTGAGGAGGAGAGAGGGGCCCGCCTGCTAGAGCCTGAGCCCTGCCCGTGTCAGGAAGCTGCTGCGGCCGGGCTGCACCTCACGCTTGGGGAGCCAGGATGGAGTGAGAACCACAGATGTTGGGGGTTGGGGGTATACCATGGGGACCTTGAGGCCATGCTGCCAACTCTCTCTTCTTGGGTGGTTCTTTCCTTTGTGGTATATACTCCATCTCTTTTTTGAGCATAGTGTCTTATGTGTTTGTAATGAAACAATAGGACTTTAAAAAAAAATTTGTTTGGCCGTGCTAGGTCAGGAAGATCCCATAGAGGAGGGCATGGCAACCCATGGTTCCTGGAGAACCCATGGATGGAGGAGCTTGGTGGGCTTTAGTCCGTGGGGTCGCAAAGAGTCAGACACAAATGACTGAAGTGACTACGCATGCATGGCTGTGCCGCGTTTTAGTTGTAGCATGTGGGATCTTTAGTTGTGGCCTGAGAACTCTTAATTAGTTGCTGCATATGGGATCTAATTCCCTGACCAGGGATTGAACCCGGCTTCCCTGCATTGGGCAGAGTCTTAGCCACTGGACCCCTAGGGAAGTCCTGGGGCTTGTTTTTTAAAGTCCTTTGCAAAATTAAAATCGAGAGTCTGGAAACATCTTTTGAAAGTTCCTTGGCTGCTGAAATCCAGGAACCACTAAAATGGCAGCTCCTCATATTCAAAAAAGGAATCACTGAATCGATCCCCACATTCATGTTCAGAGAATGAAACAAAGACCCAGAGAGAAAGTGAAAGTCGCGTCCAACACTTTGTGACCCCATGGACTATACAGTCCATGGAATTCTCCAAGCCAGAGTACTGGAGTGGGTAGCCTTTCCCTTCTCCAGGGGATCTTCCCAACCCAGGGATCGAACCCAGGTCTGCTGCATTGCAGGCCGATTCTTTACTGGCTGAGCCACAAGGGAAGCCTAAGAATACTGGAGTGGGTAGCCTATCCCTTCTCCAGGGGATCTTCTGGACTCGGGAATTGAACCGGGGTCTCCTGCGTTGTAGGCAGATTCTTTACCAACTGAGCTATCAGAGGATGCCGTTAAAGCTGCCCAGCTGGAGCAATGGGCAGGATAAGGTCAGAGCAGGGCTCTCCTTTGAATGAGATTATGTTTGAACCCAGATCTATCCTTCCCATTTGCTGCATGGTCTGGATCAAGTTCCTTCACCTCCCTAGATTTGGCCAGACTCGTGTCTGACCCCATCCTTTATACACTATGTACAATAATTCTAATTGCCACCTAGGGTTACTTTTGAAGAATGACATGAAGGAACATAAAGTTTCCTGGTACATAAAAACTGTTCCCTGTAATTATTCTTTTGGACAGTGGTTCTCAAAGGGTGCTCTGTGAAATATTCTAACCTCACAGACCCTCTGAAACGTGGGATCCACTCAGAGTGCAGGAGAGAAATCAATGGATTTTAATGTAACCTAGTGTGAAAAGTTCATTGATAACAAATCTGAAAAGGCTACATACTATATGATTCCAACTAAACATTCCAATTATACAGCCTGGAAAAGGGAAAACTATAGAGACAGTAAAAGATCAGTAGTTGCCAAAGGCCTTGGGGGAAGAAAGAGGGGATGAATAGGCAGAGCCCGGGGGATATTTAGGGCAATTAAACTTTTCTTTTTTTCCACTGTAATGTGGACACATGTTACTGTATATTTGTCAAAACCTACAGAATGTACAAAACAAGGAATGCACCTTAATGTAAACCATGGACATTATTTATTAACAGTGTATCCATATTGGGATCCATCAAAGATACGAATGTACCTCTCTAATGCAAGGTGTTAATAATAAGGAAAACAGGAAAGGGTGGAATGTGAGAACTCGGGGTTTTACCCCCAATTATTCTATAAACCTAAAACTTCTTTTAAAAAAAAAAGTCTATTTTAAAACATTCGTTGAAGGAATTCCCTGATGGTCCAGTGGTTAGGACTCTGCACTTGCTCTGCAGGAAGCATGGGTTTATTCCCGGTCAGAGGACTAAGATCCTGCTGTGTGACGTGGTAAAAAACAAAATCAAACAGCTTAATAAACAAACATTCCTTGACATAGTTTCAGATTCAACGTTGCAGTTAAGTAACTGCCACTTGCTGAGTTTTAGTGTCAAAAAAAATTCACCTTTATCTGAAAACGCTAATAAAATACTCCTCTCCTTTCTATTAATAATTAAATAAATATATATATATATATATCAGTAGGAGGCTGCATTTTATTATGTACCAAATCATCATATCATAAGAGACTGAGCAAAAGCAGATATGAGAAGCCAAGTGTCTTCTATTAAGCCAGACAGTAAAGAGATCTGCAAAAATAGAAAGCAGTGTCACCCCTCTCACTAAATTTGTTTTGGAAAATATAGTTATCTCTCATAAAAATTATGTTAACATATTATGGGCTCCTTGATTTTAAACGATTAGTAGGTACACATTTTGAATTTTTTCTTTAGCTTTAATTTCTAGTAGGGCAAATATCAATAGATGTAACCTATACGAACACATGTTTTGGGAGGTTATGGGCTTCCCAGGTGGCTCAGTGGTAAAGAACATGCATGCCAATGCAGGAGACACAGGTTTGATTCCTGGGTCGGGCAGATCCCCTGGAGAAGGAAATGGCAACCCACTCCAGCATTGTTTCCTGGGAAATCCTATGGACCAAGGAGTCTGTCAGGCTACAGTCCATGGGGTCGCAAAGAGTTGGACACAACTTAGCAACTAAGCACCATAAAAATTAAGAGGGGAGAAGTGATCTGAAACTAAAATGTTTGAGAATCACTGTTTTGGGACAAAGCCTGCTGGGGAGCTTTATCCTCTGGCCTTTGCAATAGTCTCCATAGCCACCCCCAAGCTGGCTATGCCTTTCTGCCTGGCCTCTGTCGTCCCCACCCACAGCTCCTCAGGAACGCCCCCGCACCTGCTCACCGCAGGGTGTGGTGGTGGAAGGTGAAGCTGAGTCTCTGGCCTCGTGAGCCCCACTCTGTGCCCACCCCGGTGGCAGTGGAGTCTTCCTCAGGCAATGAGCATGGGAAGGACTACGGAGTACTTGTTCTATCAGAGGGTTCTTCAGGAAATTTCCTGCCAGTCCAGTGTTGAGGATTCCGGGCTGTCACCCCTAGGAGCCCAGATTCCATCCCTGGTCAGGCAACTAAGATCCCTCATGCCACATGCTGTGGCCAAAAAAAAAAAAGACAGCCCTTCAGGCTCAGATCTCCCCCTACAATTCAAGAACACCCCACCCAGCCCTCAGCCGGGTCAGGAGGAGCCTCACCAGGAACTTGGCCGTCTGGTTGTTCTTGGCGTACTTGTAGAGCCTGCGAAGCTGCTTCGCCTCCAGCTCTGAGAAGAGGGCGACAAACCGCCAGAGCATCCTGCAGGGGAGGGGAACCGAGGCTGAGGGGGCGGGGCCGAGACCGAGGGGGCGGAGTCGATGCTGAGGGGGCGGAGCCCAGCCCCTCTCCCTCCCGCACCTGCCTTATGGCCAGGACTACCCGGAGAGAGATGGACCACCTGCTGCCCCCTGAATTTTTGGTTGGGCATATGGAGGGCAGGGATTCGCCAGGCCTTGAATTCCCTGTATTTGGTGATGAGCCCCCACAGCACACAGCAGTTATTCAATCAGAGTTCTTTCCCCCACTCCTCCCACCCCAGTTCCAAATTGGGAAAGGAGTACGACAAGGCTGCATATTGTCACCCGCTTATTTAACTTATATGCAGAGTACATCATGAGAAACACTGGGCTGGATGAAGCACAAGCTGGAATCAAGATTGCTGGGAGAAATATCAATAACCTCAGATATGCAGATGACACCATCCTTATGGCAGAAAGTGAAGAAGAACTAAAGAGCCTCTTGATGAAAGTGAAAGAGGAGAGTGAAAAAGTTGGCTTAAAGCTCAACGTTCAGAAAACTAAGATCGTGGCATCTGGTTCCACCACTTCATGGCAAATAGATGGGGAAACAGTGACAGACTTCATTTTGGAGGGCTCCAAAATCAATGCAGATGGTGACTGCAGCCATGAAATTAAAAGATGCTTGCTCCTTGGAAGAGAAGTTATGACCAACCTAGACAGCATATTAAAAAAAAAAGACATTATTTTGCCAACAAAGGTCCATCTAGTCAAAGCTATGGTTTTTCCAGTAGTCGTGTACGGCTGTGAGAGTTGGACTATAAAGATGCTGAAGCCAAAGCTCCAATACTTTGACCGCCTGATGCAAACAGTTGATTCACTGGAAAAGACCCTGATGCTGGGAAAGATTGAAGGCGGGAGGAGAAGGGGATGACAGAGGATGAGATAGTTGGATGGCATCACCAACTCAATGGACACGAGTTTGAGTAAACTCTGGGAGTTGGTGATGGACAGGGAAGCCTGGCGTGCTGCAGTCCATGGGGTTGCAATGGGTCAGACACGACTGAGCGATTGAACTCAACTGAACTCCCACCCAGGGGTGAGGCTTGTCCTTTATCCATTCAGTGTTGCCCTGAGTCACTAGAGGGTGCTGTTCTCTCCACCCCTTTTCACCACGCTTACTCCAGGATCCTGACCCTTCCACACTAAGATGAAGAACTAGGAGATTTTCACTAAGGTGTGACCTTGATTCTGGAGGGAGTGGCCCAGGAGAGAGGATTGTGCTCAGGGTAGGGAGGCTGTCCTACTTCTTCCAGTGCTTGATTTCCCAGGCTTGGCAGTAGTGCTGCAGAAAGGTGTTGATGTGGTCCCCTAGGACCACCAGGCTCTGCTTCATGTACTTCAGTTTTTTCTTTTGGGAAAGGTCCTTTGGCAGGTTCAGCTTTCGCAGGAACTTCTTCAGTGGCCTTAGATATTCTTTACACTGAGGAGGCAACAGGGGAAGTGAGGGGCCATAGGAGAAAGAAGAGAAAGTTGGACAGCCCCACATAGCTAGCAGGTTGGCCCAGCTCCAGCCCTTCCAACCCAGTGTTATGTGAGAAGGCCACTTCCTTCCCAAGAGTGTGTCCAATGGGGCCATGAACTATGGATCCGCGGCCTGCCAGCTTCTGACCCAGATCTCCTGACCTGTGGGGAACAGGGTACAGGTCCCAGACTGGCCCCTTACTCACAATTTTGAAGGTGTCCTGGTCGAGGCCCTTGGCCTGGCGCACAAGGGAGTCTTTGGCTGGGACGGTACTGGAGCTCCTCTCTAAGCTGGGTGCGTTCGTCCCCTGGAGGAGACAGGGGCAGCAGTCAGCTGGGGGCTTTGGGCTACTGCTCCTGAGAGGCAGTGCTGCACCAGGCAAAGCCCTTCTGCATTTTCCCAGTGACCTCCTCTTTGACCCAGCACTCAGGCCAGTGAGCCCTGGGCAAAGGAAACCCATCTCTGAGAACCCCTGCTTAGAAAACCAAGAACACCTAATCCATTTCTTTTATAATATTATATCTCTGTATACTAACTAACTAACTTTGCAAAGCCCTTGACAAACATTAACTCTTTTTGTTTATGTTTTGATCATAAAGAAAGCTGAGCACCGAAGAATTGCTGCTTTTGAACTGTGGTGATGGAGAAGACTCTTGAGAGAGTCTCTTTTACTGCAACAAGATCAAACCAGGCAATCTTAAAAGAAATCAGTCCTGCATATTCATTAGAAGGACTCATGCTGAAGCTGAAGCTCCAGTACTTTGGCCACCTGAAGGGAAGAACTGACTCACTGGAAAAGACCCTGATGCTGGGGAAAATTGAAGGCAAGAGGAGGAGGGGGCGACAGAGGATGAGATGGTTGGATGGCATCATGAGTTTAAGCAAGCTCCAGGAGTTGGTGATGGACAGGGAAGCCTGGCATGCTGCAGTGCATGGGATTGCAAAGAGGTGGACACGACTCAGCGACTGAACTAAACTCTTGCTGTGTATGGTTAGTTTCTTCTTTTTTTTTTTTTTTTTTTGTGGGGGAGGACTGCACTGGGTCTTCATTGTGGCTTGTGGGCTTTCTCTCTAGTTGCAGAGCATGGGCTCTCTAGTTGCAGTGAGCATGCTTAGTTGCTCCACAGCATGGGGATCTTAGTTCCCCAACCAGGGATGGAACCCAGGTCCCCTGCATTGAAAGGTGGATTCTCTTTTTAAAAATTTTTTATTTATTTAACTTTTTGACCGTAGTGGGTCTTCATTAGTGCATGTGGGCTTTCATCAGTTGCAGCAAGCAGGAGCCACTCTTTGTTGTGGTATGAAGGCTTCTCCTTGCAATGGCTTCCCTTGCGGAGCATGGCTCTAGGGCTTGCAGGCTTCAGTAGGCTCAGGGGCTTAGTTGCTCTGAGGCATGTGGGATATTCCCGGACCAAGGATGGAACCTGTGTCCCCTGATTTGCAAGGAGGATTCTTAGCCACTGGACCATCAAAGAAGTACCAACATTAACTCATTTTATTCTCTCACAGATTCTGTAAGGCTAGAACTCTTAATTTTTGGTTACAGATGAGCAGAGGGTACCTGAGATGCTTAAGTAACTCCTTGGGGGAATGATCAGGGATTCATTTACTCACTCATTCAGCAAACACTTATTGAGTTCCTAAGTCCCAGGCCTACTTCCTTGTACCCCTAATCTTTAGCTTCTTGCCAGGCTAACAGGCACTCAGGAAAGTGGGTGACAATAATGGTGATGATGAGAAGGAGCTTTCTGACAGCAAGCTGGGGCAAAAGAAGCTGAAAATGGGTCATGATGAGGTGACTTCGGAATCACACTTGAAGTCAGAGCACAGGATTAGATTGACATGATATTTACACCTGCCTTTTAAAAAGCCTCCCAGAAAAGGGAGTGTTGGGACTTCCCTGGTGGAGTAGTGGTTAAGACTCCAAGTTTCCACTGCAGGGGACAGGGGTTCAATCCTTGGTCAAGGAACCGAGATCCTGCATGCCTCATGGGGGAGCCAAAAAAACAGTGAGCATTAAGTCCTGCCTGTGTTCAGGGGGCACAGGGAAGTTCCAGGGAAAGGGAAGGAGAAAGATGCAGAGAGAATGGGACACAGGCTCCTCCAGATTTCAGAGAGAGGGAACCCTGGCTGGTCAGTAGGATAAACACCCCATACAAACCACACAGACCATGACACATGTACACACACACACACACACATACACACACACACACACACACACCCCAGCCTGTGAGTCTTCATAATTGACAATCATCTTGCCAGGAATCTCCCCCATCATCTTGTCAGGTATCTATGTCCTGGATAAACATCTGGTATCTATGTCCTGGATAAACATCTATCTGAATGAGTTAACCTTCTCTTGTTCTTTCAGTCTCTTACCAACTGGTGAACCTCACCAATTTTTTTTTTCTTCTTTTCTTCCTTGACACTCATCTTCTCTGCCTTCCCAAGCCAGCCCCTGCAGGGCCCTCCTTTCCTTCCCCCCTCACACCCCCAGCCCCACTTCACCTGCTCTAGTGGCTCCTCCCTTTCGCCTTCCTGCCCATCGGAGGCTTCCATCTCAACAGGTGCGCTGATGGGCTCCAGAGCGGCACTCCCCGGGTCCCCTCAGGCTTCCCACACACTGCTTCTGGGCCCCCGGTGACTCACGGAGTGGCACTCAGAACTCGGAGCAAAACCATGGCAACTGCCCAGCGCCCCTCCCCCACGCGGCCTGGGTTCCTCCGGGTGCCCTGGAGCCCGCCCTGTAAGCCAGCAGCTTGGGCCAGGCACACCCCGGACTTTGTTGGGGCTCACAGCTGCCCAGGAGGGGCGGGCACCCCTTCTCCCAAGAGAACTGTCGGGTGGTGTCGATTTTGAACGTGGTAAGGCTTTAGGAATAATTCTTCTGCCTGCGTACCATTCAAGCCCCCTCGGTTACAGAGTGGGTTCCCCTGTGGGCTCCCCCGCGAAGAGGTGAGTGAGAACAGGTTTCGTGGCCGTCCTTTTCGGGCCGGGGACAATGGGGTAGAGGAGGCAGGGAGAACGTAGCATCGTCAACCTCTCCCGGGATGCATCTTCTCTTCCCTTGTCCTAGCCTCCAGGAAGTGAAGGAGCCCCCTGTATTGGTGGTAGCTGGGTGCTGCTTGTGTTTTTAAGGGAGTGTACGAAAATACTAGCCACGAAGTATTATCTCAGTTAACCCTCATACGTCTTCCCCGGGGTAGGTCCCAGGGGTGGTAGTGGTTTAGTCTCTCAGTCGTGTCCAACTCTTGTGACCCCATGCACTGTTGCCCGCCAGGCTCCTCTGTCCATGGAATTTTCCAGATAAGAATACTGGAGTGGATTGCCATTTCCTTCTGCAGGGGATCTTCCTGACCCAGGGATCGAACCCAGGTCTCTTACGTCTCCTGCATTGCAGGTGGATTCTTTACCGACCATGCCACAAGGGAAGCCCCGGGATCACGACTGGGAAGCCCCAGGTCTCAGTCGTGATCCTATTTCCTGGAACACCAGCCGAGAACCACAGAATTCCCGTTATTTGCCTTGGGTCCGCCGCCACGAGGGGCAGCGCCGAGGTTTGGGTAGGAGTCCGACCGCCCTGGCTTTTTCCTCCTGTGTCGCCCTCGGGGGATGCCAGGCCGCAGGCGTAGAGGGGGCTGGCGGGGTCCGCGCCTCTCCCGGGCCGGCTTGTCCTGGAGGCGCTCCGGAGCGCAGAGCCACGCCGCCCCCTCGTCTCTAACGCGGCCCCTCGCATCCCCCATCAGCTTGCAGCGCTGGTCAGGGCGGTGGTAAGACCTTGCCGCCCCCGTCCCCTCACCTAACCAGCATCTTCTTCCTTGGATCGCTGGAACCCTCTCCTGGCCGGTCCCTTCCTGTTTTCTGAGCCTGGGTCCCGTTTTCTCCACCCCATTTGGTCCTCTCCTCCGCCTTCGAGCGCACGGGGTCAGCGCGCCGTCGGCCAACACTTGCTGCCGCACGGTCTTCCCAGGCCTCCCTCTCGCCATCTGGCGGCGGTACCTGCGAGCGACAGGAATATTTAGACGTAGGGTTCCCGGGTGGCTCAGATGGTCAAGAATCAGCCTGCAATGAGGGAGTCTCAGGTTCGATCCCTGGGTCGGGAAGATCCCCTGGGGAAGGAAATGGCAACCCACTCCAATATTCTTTGCCTGGAGCGTCCCATGGACATAGGAGCCTGGCGGGCCACAGTCCATGGGGTTGCAAAGAGTTGGACACGACTGAGCGACTGCACTTTGACTTTCCTAGAGGACAAGGTGGGTTTGTTTCCAAACTGGAAGGTGTGTTCTCTGAACATTAATTCAAGATTATTTTTCAGCTGTTTTAAGAAGGGTAATTATATTGGCAAGAGTGAGGCGAGAGGAACTCTTTGGCGCACTTCTATTGGGAGTGGTAATTAGTTTTTTTAAAATGTATTGAAAAATGTTAAATAGGCATTTGCTTTGTCCCATAAATTCTGAAAGTGTAGGCACTCAGTTGTGTCTGACTCTTTGAGACTCCATGGACTGTAGCCTGCCAGGCTCCTCTGCCCATGGAATTCTCTCCAGGCAAGAATACTGGAGTGGGTTGCAATTTCCTTCTCCAGGAGATCTTCCCCAACCCAGGGGTCAAGCCTATGTCTCCCGCATTGCAGGCAGATTCTTTCCCAATTCTACTTAGAGGAATTAGCCCTACTGAGAGAGGAGGTAGGAGAAGGAAATGGCAACCCACTCCAGTATTCTTCCCTGGAGAATCCCAGGGACAGAGGAGCCTGGTGGGCTGCCGTCCATACGGTCACACAGAGTCGGACAGACTGAAGCGACTTAGTAGCAGCAGCAGCAGCAGCAGAGAAGACATAAATGAGGACTGTTACAGTGGTAACAGTTTGGAAATAGCTGTCATGGATAGGAAAGGGTAAATAAACTGTGGCACATCTATACTTTAAAAAATGCTATTCTAATATTAAAGTTAAAATCAATTTAAGAAATATTTCACTACTAAAATAGTACTGATTATTAAAATACATGTCTGATTCTGCGACTCCATGGACTATAGCCTGCCAGCCTCCTCTGTCCATGGAATTCTCCACTCAAGAATACCGGAATGGGTTGCCATCCCCTTCTCCAAGGGATCGTCCCTATCCAGGGATCCAACTCAAGTCTCCTGCATTGCTGGCAGATTCTTGGCCATGTGAGCCATCAAGGAAGCCCAGTTATTAAGATATTACTGACTTTCACTGTACAAATTAAGTTTATATGAATAATTTAGATTAAATATGAATTAAATTTTTAAAAATTTAAATTACTACTCTATATTTAATGACATGGAAAACAAACTAAAACACCATGTATGGTATGATCCCATTTATTTTATAATTTATTTTATTGGTGCATGTACAGTTGATTTACAATGTTGTGCTGATTTTTACTGTACAGTAAAGTGATCAGTTATACATAGATATACATTCTTTCTCTTATTATTTTCCATTATGGTTTATCACAGGATATGGAATATAGCTCCCTATTTACCATGGTCTGTGTAATAGTTTGCATCTATTAATCCCAAACCCCTAAGCCACCCTTCCCCCACATCCCCTCTCTGACGGCAACCACAAGTCTGTTCTCTCTGTCTGTGAGTCTATTTCTGTTTCATAGATAAGTTCATTTGTGTCATATTTTATAATTAAAAAAATTTTTTATTTTATCTAGTTTTAGTTTAGTTTTTTCTTTTTTTTCACTGTGCGGAATCTTTGTTGTTGCACAGGCTTTTCTCTAGTTGTGGAGAGTGGGGCTACTCTCGAGTTGTGGTACACGGGCTTCTCATTTTGGGGGATTTTCTTGTTTTGGAGCATGGGTTCTAGGGTGCTCAGGCTTCAAGAGTTGCAGCATGTGAGCTCAGTATTTCTGGCTCTCAGGCTCTAGAACACAGGCTCAATAGTTGTGGCACATGGGCTTAATGGCTCCGTGGCATGTGGGATCTTCCCAGGTCAGGGACTGAACCCATGTCTCCTCCATTGGCAGGTGGATTCTTTACTTGAGCCACCAGGGAAGCCCCTGTGCCATATTTTAGATTCCACTTATAAGCAATATTATATGGCATTTGTCTTACTTTTTCTGACTTACTTCACTTAGTATGATAATCTCTAGGTCCATCCATATTGCTGCAAATGGCATTCTTTCTTTTTTATGGCTGAGTAGTATTCCATAGTGTATATACATGGCACATCTTCTTTAACCACCCACCTGTCAATTGACATTAATTGTCATAGCAACCTAAACAACATTAGGTTGTTTCCACGTCTTGGCTTCTGAATACTGCTGCTATGAACAAAGGGGTGCATGTATCTTTTTGAATTATGGTTTTTGTTTGGATATATGCCCAGGAGTTGGATTGCTGAATCATGTGGCAACTCTATTTTTAGTTTTTGAGGAACCTCCACACTGTTTTCCATTTCCACCAATTTACATTCCCATGAACAGTGAAGGAGGATTCCCTTTTCTCCACATCCTCCCCATAACTTTTTATTTGTAGATTAAAAAAATAATAATAATAATGACCATTCTGACCAGTATGAGGTGGTAGCTGATTGTGATTTTGATTTGCATTTCTATAATAATTAGTGATGTTGAGCATTTCTTCATGTGCCTGTATGTCTTCTTTGGAGAAATGTCTATTTAGGTGTTCTGCCCATTTTTTGATTGAGTTATTTGTTATTTTCTTATTGAGTTGTATGAGCTATTTGTTTATTTTGGACATTAAGCCATTGTTGGTTACAGTATATGCAAATATTTTCTCCCAGTTCATGGTTGTCTTTTCATTTTGTTTATGGTTTCTTTGCTGTGCAAAAGCCTCTAAGTTTGATTAGATTGCATTTGTTTATTTTTGCTTTTATTTCTATTGCCTTGGGAGACAGATCTAAGAAAACATTGGTACGATTTATGTCAGAGAATGTTTTGCTTAAATTCTCTTCTAGAGGTTTTTACAGTGTCATGTCTTATTTAAGTCTTTAAGCCATTTTGAGTTTATTTTTGTATACGGTGTGAGAGTGTGTTCTGAGTTCATTGGTTTGCTTGTGGCTCTCCAGCTTTCCCAGCACCACTTGGAGAAAGATTATTTTTTTTTTTCATTTGTATATTCTTACCTCCTTTGTTGAAGACTAATTGGCTGTAGGTATGTGGGTTTATTTATTCTATTCTATTGATCCATAGGTCAGTTTTTGTGCCAACACCATGCTATTCTGACACTGTAGCTTTGTAGTATCATCTTAAGTCTGGGAGGGTTATGCCTCCTACTTTGTTCTTTTTCCTCATGATTGCTTTGGGAATTTGGGTCTTTTATGATTCCATATAAATTTTAGGATTATTTGTTCTAGTTCTGTGAAAAATGTCATGGGTAATTTGGCAGGGTGGTATGACCCCATTTTTGTATGTATTTATATATATAGAAAAAAGTTTTGAAGGATACACTTTAAAATATCGAGGGTGATTTTTCACTTTCTTTGCATATTGTCTGCATTTTTAAGAATAATGAATATACTTTACAATTACAGTTAGAAAGAAAGGAAAGCTGTGTATGTTTTTAAAAACTACTCATAAGGAATAAGGAAACTTCCCTAGTGGATCAATGGTAAAGAATCTGCCTGCAATGCAGGAGACGCAGGAGGCGCAGGTTCGATCCCTGGGTTGGGATGATCCCCTGGAGAAGGAAATGGCAACCTGCTCCAGTATTCTTGCCTGGAAAATCCCATGGACGGAGGAGCCTGACAGACTACAGTCCGTGGAGTGGCGAAGAGTAGGACATGACTGAGTACACAGCACACAGCACAGCATGAGGAATAAATAACATCATTAAAAATGTAATATAATGCTAAGTTTAAAAACAGAACATGGTAACTTCACTGGTAGCCTGCTGGTTAAGACTCTGTGCTTCCAGTGCAGGGGATGTAGGTTTGATTTCTGGTTGGGTAACTATAAAATCTCATGTGCTGTGTGGCATGGCCAAAAAAAAAGAAAAAGTACACAGAAGAGTGTCACATTATAATTCATACTTAGGTAAGTGGATGTGAATATGGACCGACTGGTAGAAAACACACACACACACAGAAACAAAGAATATTTGTACATTTATTCCTCCACCAGCCCCAGACAATATCTAAAATTCAGAAGGGGGAACCCCAAAGCTTGTTTGTCTCCGCCTGCTCCCTCCTCTTACTCCTCCTCTTCCCTCCCACAGCCTCCAGCAAATCCTATACTCTGGATGACTGCCCTATTTTCCTAATGGCTTTATTATAAACCATAGGAAGTAGCCTGAAGAGACAATTAAATCTAACAGCAGCCACGAATAATGGCTCAGTGCTCAGCATTAACTAAGACAAAGCAAAAATCCATTGCCTTTGGAGACACTCTTCAAAATCCAATTGGTCAGCATAAAATGACTCTATAGGGCAAGACAACTCTTTCAATAGTCATTCCTCTAATATTTAATTAAAAAAAATCCTTAGTTCCACATACTTTAAGCAGGACGGGCTGGGGTGTGGAGAAGGGTGGAAGTGAGCATGTTAATGTATCCATCCTTCACTTTCTGTAGGCTGGCATGTTCCTTGATGATATGGACCGGGGGTTAGAGAGGAATTCAGCATAGAATTGGGGCAAAGGTTGAAAGAGTCCAAGCTTCAGTTGATTGACGTTATGGAGGGTCATAATGAAACAATAGAATGGGAAAAACTAGAGATCTCTTTAAGAAAATTAGAGATACCAAGAGAACATTTTATGCAAAGATGGGCACAATAAAGAACAGAAATGGTATGGACCTAACAGAAGCTGAAGAGATTAAGAAGAGGTGGCAAGAATACACAGAACTATACAAAAAAGATCTTAATGACCCAGATAACCACAATGGTGTGACCACTCACCTAGAGCCAGATATCCTGGAGTGTGAAGTCAAGTGGGCCTTAGGAAGCATCACTACGAACAAAGCTAGTGGAGATGATGGAATTCCAGCTGAGCTAACTTCAAATCCTAAAAGATGATGCTGTGAAAATGCTGCACTCAATATGCCAGCAAATTTGGAAAACTCAGAAGTGGCCACAGTGTTAGGGCAAGCACACTGCCTGAAACCACCCACTCTGGCCAGGCACCACAGTAACTGTTTGCATGAGTTGTTTTACGACAGGAGGTCCTGGTAAGGAACACAGAACTAACAAGCCACCACCAACCAGAAGAGTTCGGGAAAGCTTAAAAGGAGACACCACACGTCTGACCACCTCCCAGAATCCTTCTGGCGTCCATCTTGGCTGAACAAGTGTGCACCACCAGGAAGGACCCTGTGTCAGAGTGATTGGCTAAAGACAACAGGGAAACTAATCCCATCACCATAAAACCTGAGACTGCAGAGCAGTTCTCCTGGGTTCCTTTCCCCTCCTGCTCTCCACCTGGGCACCCCTTCCCAATAAAGTCTCTTGCTTTGTCAGCAGATGTGTCTCCTCAGACAGTTAATTTCCGAGTGTTAGACAAGAGCCCACTTTCGGGCCCTGGAAGGGGTCCCCCTTCCTGCAACAACAGGACTGGAAAAGGTCAGTTTTCATTCCAATGCCAAAGAGGGGCAATGCCAAAGAATGTTCAAAAAAGGTCAGTTTTCATTCCAATCAGATGCTGCAGAACTCAAAGATAATCATCAGCTTGCTCTGTGCATCCCTTGAGGGGGACCAGGACTCTGCTTTGTTGCTGCCCTGGGTCTGCGTTGCTGCACATGGGCTTTCTCTAGTTGCAGAGAGAGGGAGCTACTTTTCTTTGCAATGTGTGGTCTTCTCTTGCTGCGGAGCACAGGCTCTGGGCATGTGGCCTCAGTCGTTGTGATGCTCGGACTTAGTTGCTCCGAGGCATGTGGAATCTTCTTGGACCAGGAATTGAACTCACGTCCTGTGCGTTGGCAGGCAGATACTTAGCCCCTGGACCACCAGGGAAGTCCAAGCTATTGTTTCTTGACTGCTTTTCCTTTGCCCTTGCTTTCTCTCTCCTCTTTTAAGATCATTAATTACTGAGACCTAATCAAGGGCAAGCATTGCATCCAGGCTTAGATGACAAAATACCTTAAGCCTAACTGGTTTCTTTTATGTCAAGAAAGCCATGACTGGTTCTTTTTCTCCAGGGACCCCCTATACTATCTGCTTTTTCCATCCCCACCCCTTCACCCAGGTGCACATGGTAGAGCTCACAAAATTCTATGCTGTAAATTCAGTGGACATGGAAAATGACTTGAGCATCTACTGCCTACACTTCCTCTCAAAGACTTGAAGGTTTTCCCATCTCTCTCTCTGCATTAAACAGTGACTCAGAGTCTTTTCATTCCCCCCAAAGAATTCTTTTCTATCCTTCGCTTTGATAAGAAACCCAAGAGCATCTGAGCATTGCCAGAAGAAGCCTCTTGATCTTGCTCTGAATAACCAATTATCCGATTAGAATTCTGTCAAGACTTGGAGAAAAAGAGGGCCACTCAAATTCCTGTCATAGCTGGCGTGCTGAGTCTGCAGTGCTTGAGACGGTTCCCAGATGAGAACCATGGCATCCGTACTCTGAGGCTACCAGGGTCTGAGTCACCACCAAAAACACAGTCTTTTTTTGTTTTTATTGGAATACAGTTGGTTTACAATATTGTGTTAGTTTCATGTGTACAGCAGAGTAATTCAGTTAATCATATATGCGTATGTACATATATACATTCTTTTTTTACATTCTCTTCTGTTATAGGATATTACAAGGTGCTAAGTATAGTTCCCTGTGCTATACAGTCAGTCCTTATTGGTTATCTATTTTATAGATAGTAGTGTGTATATTTTAATCCCCAAAAGAGTATCTTAAAAAATTTGTTTATGTATTTGTTTGGCTGTGCCAGGTCTTAGTTTCAGTGTGCAAACTCTTTGCTTGCTGCTTGTGGGATCTCTTTCCCTGATGGGAGCCCATAGTTTTAGCCTCTAGGTTACCAGGGAAGTCCCCCAAAAGAGTATCTTGGCCTGGATTCACTGACAGGCTTGAGAGAGTCAACAAATCCTTTGAAACTCTAATGAAGGTCTTCCCTGGTGGTTCAGTGGCTAAGACTCCATGCTTCCAGTGCAGGGGGCCTGGGTTTAATCCCTGGTCAGTGAACTAGAGCCCACATTCTGCAACTAAGAGTTCACATGCTACAACGAAAATCCTGCAAGCCACACCTAAGACCCAGCATAGTCAAATAAATAAATATAGAAAGAAATTCTAACTATCAAATTGTATGTGAGGCTCCACAGCCTTCATCAAGCAATCAGAGAAGTCTGTAGCCCCCAGAAAGTTAGGAACCAATGATCTAAAAGGTCTATCCTAAGCGTATGGACCTATTTCTCAGCAGTAGTTTTTCAGATGGGTCTTTAAATCTGAGCTCATGGAAGCACTCAAATAGATACTAAAATATGCCCAGAAACACAGTCTGGAGAGAAACAGAATGGAGAAAGAAGGCAAGGGATTTTTAGGACTGAAAAGGAAAGTATTAGTTGCTCAGTCGTGTCTGACTCTGTGATCCCATGGACTGTAACCCTCCAGACTCCTCTGTCCATGGGATTCTCCAGGCAAGAATACTGGAGTGGGTAGCCATGCCCTTCTCCAGGGGATCTTCCTGACCCAGGGATCAAACGCGCATCTCTTGAACTTCAGGCAGATTCTTTACCACTGAGCCACCGAGGAAGTCCATTTTAGGCCTAACTAATCAATTCCCGACCCAACCCAAGAAACCAAGGATGAAGCAGAAGGCTTGACCAAGTCCAGTAAAGCTGAAACTCTGTGTCCCCTGCCAGGGCCCTACATCCAGACTTTACCAGTGGAAAGGAAGCACTTGTTACACTAATACAAGGGTAAGAGCCAGTCAGTACAGGACTGCCTGGGTGAAGTCTTCCCCTGCATCACTGGGAAGACCCAGACACATCTCTGCAACTCTCCATCTCCTCTCTTTTCAGAAAAACAGCTCTCAAAAATGTTTGGTATGTTTTTTTCTTCACTCCTCTCTGATATTTACTATAGATTTCCATTTAATGGAGCCCTGGATTAATTTCACCTTTTTTTTTTGTAGTAATGTTTTAATTTGGGTTTCATGTGCTCTAAGAATATCTTATCAGGGCATCAAAATAACACTGCAGAACAGCACCCTGAGAACTTCAGAGCCTGTTTCTAAACAGTTGAATGATATGTAGGCTTCTGTGGTCATGTCAAATTGCTGGGCCTGAACTTCCCTGGTGGCACAGTGGATAAGAATCCCCCTGCCAGTGCAAGGTTCGATCCCTGTTCCAGGAAGATTCCACATGCCGTGAAGCAACTAAACCCCTGAGCCACAACCACTGAGCCCAAGAGCTGAGACTACTGAAACCTGTGCACCTAGAGCCCGTGCTCCACAACAAGAGAAGCCACCGCAATGAGAAGGCTGAGCACCGCAGCTGGAGTAGCCCTTGCTCACTGCAACCAGAGAAGAACCTGCACAGCAACAAAGACCCAGCACAGCCAAAAATTTAAATATTAATTAATTTTAAAAATTTATAAAAAGGAAAATAAATTGCTGGGCCTGATGATTTCCACTTGGCTGTCTCTGGAAGCTGTTCTTTCCTAAGATGGGAAAGAACAGGAGCAGGAGAGAATTGTGTGGTCAGTGAATATTAGAGTTGGGAAGGATTTTTGGAAAGAAAAAAATGACACCCCAAATTTCCAGCAAGTTCCCCCCAAAGGACTTACTCTCACCTCCTCTTTTTTAGAGTACTATATTTGTACCGCTCCATTTCAAGACTAGATTTAGTCTAGTTCTAGAGGTTCATATCAGGTTTTCCAGACAGAGACAAATTCTGACGAGTACAATACTTCACCTCAGAGCTTAGGAATCAGAATCTCCCATGAGGGCCTGGGAATCAATATTTTAATAGATGTCCCAGGCGATTCTGATCATCAGGCACATTCAAAAGATGCTGGAGTTGAATCCCAAATTGGCCCTTGCTGGGTCCAATTTGCTAAGTAATGGACTCTCCAGCATTGTTCTAGAACCAGCTCTGACAGGCTCTAACAGGTTCTCTAGAGCTGATCGGTAAATTTTCAGGAATTCTGCCAGCCGTTTGTTCAACACAGACATTAAATGAAATTGATAGCAGGGACTCAAATACATACTTGTACTCAGAGCAGCATTATTATCAATAGCTACAAGGTGGAAACACTCAAGTGTCCATCAACAGATGAACGGACAAAGAAAATGTGGTAGATACATACGATAGAATTTTATTTAGCCATAAAAAGGAATGGATTTTTTAAAATTTATTGACATATAGTTGATTTACAATGTTGCATTAATTTCTGCTTACAGCAAAGTGATTTGGTTATACATACATATATTATTTCTTAAATTTATTTTTTTAATTGAAGTATAGTTGATTTACAATGTTGTCCCAATCTCTGCTGTACTTAATTATACATATCTGTACATTCTTTTTTAATTTTTCATGTTTCTTTTTGGCTGCTCTGGGTGCTTGTTGCTGAACAGGCTTTTCTCTAGTTGCGGCAAGTGGGGGGCACTCTGTAGTTTGAGTGCGTGGGCTTCTCATTGCAGTGGCTTCTCTTGTTGTAGAAGGCAGGCTCTAGGGCCCATGGGCTCAGTAGCTGCGGTTCCCGGACCCTAACTTGATTGCTCAGTTGTGTCTGACTCTTTGTGACACTTTGGACTATAGTCCACCAGGCTTCTCTGTCTGTGGAATTTTCAGGCGGAGTCTTTCCTGCTGAGGCGTCAGGGAAGCCTTCCAGGGCTCTAGAGCACAAGCTCAGTAGTTGTGGTGCAAGGGCTTAGTTGCTCTGAGGCATACACATTCTTTTTTCATATTCTTTTCCATTATGGTTTATTCCAGGAGATTGACTATAGTTCCCTGTGCTATACAGTGGGAACTTGTTTTTCATCCATCCTATGTATAATGGTTTGCATCTGCTAATTCCAAACTCCCAATCCTTCCTTCCACCTTGGCAAGCACAAATTTGTTCTTTATCTGCATTTGTTTGTCTCATAGCTCAGTTCATTTGTGTCATAGTTTAGATTCCACATACAAATAATATCAAATGGTATTTGTCTTTCTGACTTACTTTGCTTAGTATGATAATCTCTAAGTCCATCCATGTTCCTGCAAATGCCATTATTTTATAAGGAATGAAATTCTTATACTTGCTACAGTGTGAATCTTGGAAGCATTATGCTAAATGAAACGTCAGACACAAAAGAACAAATATTGTATGATTCTACTTATATTAAAAAAACAGAAAATAAAATAAAGTTAACAGCATCTGAGAGAAAGAAGGAATAGTTAGAATTTCTGTTTGGGATGATGGAAAAGTTTATTGCAGGAAATAGATGGTGATAGCTATACAACATTGTGAATATACTTAATGCCACTGAATTGTATACTTGAAATAGTTAAAGTGGTAAGTTTTGTGTAATATAGTCTTACCACAATAAAAAAGTTAATTCTTTAAAAATAAGATTATTAACTTACAATTAAATAAATTATATTGGAAACAATAATACTAGAAACTCATCACTTCTTAAGTGCTGAGCACTTTATCTTTCCTACATTATCTTTCCTACATTTTACAATGATCTTTACCTGGGAGGTTTTTATGTCAGTTTGTTTATATTTGGTTGTTGTTGTTGTGATTCAGTTGCTAAGTTGTATCTGACTCTTTGCAACCCCATGGACTGCAGCACGCCAGGCTCCCCTGTCCTTCACTGTCTCCTGGAGTTTGCTCAGATTCATGTCTATTGAGTCGATGATGCCATCCAACCATCTCATGCTCTGCTGCCCTCTTCTTTTATCTTCAACCTCTCCCAGCATCAGGGTCTTTTCAAATGAGTCAGCTCTTCCCATCAGGTGGCCAGAGTATTGGAGCTTCAACTCCAGCATCAATCTTTCCAATGAATATTCAGGATTGATTTCCTTTAGAATGGACTGGTTGCATACGAAATAGCTCAACTGGAATTCCATCACCTCCACTAGCTTTGTTTGTAGTGATGCTTCCTAAGGCCCACTTGACTTCACAATCCAGGATGTCTGGCTCTAGGTGAGTGGTCATACCATCGAGGTTATCTGGGTCGTAACGTAACTTTTTTGTATAGTTCTTCCGTGTATTCTTGCCACCTCTTCTTAATATCTTCTGCTTGTGTTAGGTCCATACCATTTCTATCCTTTACTGAGCCCATCTTTGCATGAAATGTTCCCTTGGTATCTCTAATTTTCTTGAAGAGACCTCTAGTCTTTCCCATTCTATTGTTTTCCTCTATTTCTTTGCATTGATCACTGAGGAATGCTTACTTATCTTTCCTTGCTATTCTTTAGAACTCTTCATTCAGGTGGGTATATCTTTCCTTTTCTCCTTTGCCTTTAGCCTCTCTTCTTTTCTCAGCTATTTTTAAGGCCTCTGCAGACAACCATTTTGTCTTTTTGCATTTCTGTCTCTTTGGGATGGTTTTGACCACCTCCTCCTGTACAGCATTACGAACCTCCGTCCATAGTTCTTCAGGCGCTCTATCAGATCTAATCCCTTGAATCTATCTGTCACATCTACTGCATAATCATAAGGGATTTGATATAGGTCATACCTGAATGGCTTTCCCTACTTTCTTCAATTTAGGTCTGAATTTTGCAATGAGTTCATGATCTGAGCCACAGTCAGCTCCTGGTGTTATTTTTGCTGACTGTATAGAGTTTCTCCATCTTCGGCTGCAAAGAATATAATCAATCTGATTTCTAGAAAAGAATACCTGGGGAATTTCCTGGCAGTCCAGGTTAATACTCCACACTTCCATTGCCAGCATTCAATACCTGGTCAGGAAACTAGGATCCCAAAAGCCTTGTGGTGTGGCCAAAAATAAATTGATGAATAAATAGAATAAAATAAAAGAATGCCAGAAGGGAGAGGAAAAAAACAAGGGACACTGCAGAGAGAGAAGCCAGCAAAGCAGATGATGAGAAGCTGGGTCACTGTGGGGTGATTTGGAAGTTGGGGATGAATGGAGATTACACTTCCAGTGGGAAAGGGTGGCCAAAAGGATTAATATGGATTGTATTAGTTGGCTGTAAGTTATGAGATACAACCCTTCACTAAAACCCTTCATATCTATGATACTCAACAGCCTCAGATGTTTCTTTGAATGAAGGAATCAAAAAGAAGCTAGTCTATCTTAGTTTTATTTATTTGATTATCTTCTGGCCTTGCTGCCTAGCATGTGAGATCTTTCCCTGACCAGGGACAACCCCATGCCTCCTGCATTGGCATGGTGCAGTCTTAACCACTGGAGCTCCAGGGAAGTCTCGAGGCCACTTATTTTGGGTCCTGGCTGACAGTGAGAGATAAAGGGATAGCCCCAAGATAAGGCAAGAAGAGGCAGAGGAACCAGAGATCAAATTGCCAACATTTGTTGGCTCATAGAGAAAGCAAAGGAGTTGCACAAAAAAAATCTACTTGTGTTTCACTGACTATGCAAAAGTCTTTGACTGTGTGGATCATGACAAACTGTGGAAAATTCTTAAAGAGATGGGAGTATCAGACCACCTTACCTGTCTCCTGCGAAACTTGTGTGTGAGTCAAGAAGCCACAGTTAGAACCCTATGTGTATCAACTGACTTGTTCAAAATTGGGAAAGGAGTACGACTAGGCTGTACATTTTCATCCTGTTTATTTAACTTCTATGTACAGTACATCATGCGAAATGCCTGGCTGGATGAATAACAAACTGAAACCAAGATTGCTGGGAGAAATATCAACAACCTCAGATATGCAGATGATACCACTCTAATGGTAGAAAGTGAAGAGGAACTACAGAGCCTCTTGAGAGTGAGAGTGAAAAAGCTGACTTGAAACTCAACATTCAAAAAACTAAGATCATGGCATTCAGTCCCATTACTTCATGGCAAATAGAAGGGGGAAAAGTGGAAGTAGTGGCAGATTTTCTTTTCTTGGGCTCCCAAATCACTGCAGATGGTGACTGCAGCTATGAAATTAAAAGACGCTTGCTACTTGGAAGGAAAGATATCACAAACCTAGACAGCGTTTTGAAAGACAGAGACATCACTTTGCCCACAAAGGTATGTATAGTCAAAGCTATGGTTTTTCCAGTAGTCATGTATGGATGTGAGGGTTGGACCATAAAGAAGGCTGAGTGCTGAAGAATTGATGCTTTCAAATTGTGGTGCTGGATGAAACTGCTGAGAGTCCCTTGGATAGCAAGGAGATCAAACCAGTCAATCCTAAAGGAAATCGATCCTGAATATTCTTTGGAAGGACTGATGTTGAAGCTGAAGCTCCAATATTCTAGCCATCTGATGGGAAGAGCGGGTTCACTGGAAAAGACTCTGATGCTGGGAGAGATTGAAGGCAAAAGGAGAAGGGAGAGGATGAGGTGGTTAGATAACATCAGTGACTCAATGGATATGAATGTGAGCAAATTGCCAGAGATAGTGGAGGACAAAAGAGCCTGGCGTGCTGCAGTCCATGGGGTTGCAAAGAGTCAGACATGACTTAGCAACTGAACAGCAACAACCAAGATAAGGCTCAAAGGAAATAAATCAATCAGAAGGTACCACCATGGTGACATAAATTCTTGGGAATTTGGAGAAAATTTTAGAAGCACTTTAGACTTCTATCCTCTACAGATTGGAGATCAATTTCCTCTAGATTTTAAGGAGCTGGAAGATCTCAGCTATCACTAGATTGCATTCAATTTTGTTGAAAATTTTAGAGTTATGTTATATTGCATTGCTTGACAAGTGGGCATTAATACATTTTGGTTTCTTTCTATAGCTCAGAGGGTTAGATTTTGATTTGGAATGCTGGGATTAGGAATATTTTGAGTAAATCCATAAAACCTAAGGCCATTATAGTGTTAAATTACCCTGCTCTTTTTACAAAATGGATTTTGATGCCCATCAAGATCTGAGCTATCCAAAGAGTAAAGTAGGAACAGGGAATGTTAGTAACTTACCAGGAGATGACTGGTAGCACTAAATCAACCTAGTGATGAGAGTTAATATTACCAATGATGTCATGTGCTCGCGCTTGGTTTCTCAGTCGAGTCAGACTCTTTGTGACTCTATGGACTGTGGCCCACCAGGCTCCTTTGTCCATGGGATTTTCCAGGCAAGAATACTGGAGTGGGTTGCCATTTCCTCCTCAAGAGGATCTTCCCAATCCAGGGATCAAACCCAAGTCTCCTGCATCTTCTGCATTGGAGGCGGATTCTTTACCACTTGAGCCATCAGGGAAGCCCTCAGTGACATCATGTGTGGCATCATATCCCAGCTGTGATGTATGGTGAGAAGCGCACTTCAACTCCACAGTATTTTTCAAAAAACCCACTATCCCAGTCTAAGCATGAGAAAAACATCAGACAAAACAAGATTGGGAAACATTCTACAAGGTATCTGGCCCGTCTTCCTCAAGACTGTCAAGGCTGTAAAAATCAATAAAAGACCAAGAAACTGTCACAGGTTAGAAAGAACCAGGGAAGGGCTTCCCTGGGGGCTCAGTGGTAAAGAATCCTCCTGCCAATGCAGGGAACACAGATTTGATTCCTGATCCGGGAAGATCTCACGTGTCACAGAGCTACTGAGCCTGTGCTCTGGAGCCCGGGAGCTGTGACCCCTGAGCCCATGTGCTGCGCCTGCCGAAGCCAGTGTGGCCCAGAGCCCGCGCTCTGCAACAAGATAAGCCACTGCAACGAGAAGCATGCAAGCTGTAACTAGAGAGTAGCCCCCACTGTCCGAAACCAGAGAAAGGCTGCCCAGCAATGAAGACCCAGCACACCCCAAAATAAATAAATTAAAAAAAAGAAAGAAACAAGAGACAGAATGACTAACTGTAATGTGGTACTCTTGAGTTAGATCCTAGAATAAAAATTGAGCATTAATGGAACAGTTTAGATAATAATATAACAATCTCTATTTCCTAGCTTTCACAAATGTATCATGATAATATAAGATGTTAACAATTGTGGATATTGAGTAAGCAGTACATAGAAACTCTATAAAACCTTTACAACTTTTCTGTAAAAGTATTTCGAAATAAAAAATTATTTTAAAAAATGTATTGAAGTAGTGTTGATTTACAATGTTGTGTTAATTTCTGCTGGACAGCGAAGTAATGCATATGCATATGTGTTATATATACATATATATATATATGTATATATACACATTCTTTTTTATATTCTTTTCCATTATAGTTTATAACAGGATACTGAATATAGTTCCCTGTGCTATACAGGAGGATCTTGTTGTTGAAAGTTTATTTTTTAAAAATCTGAGACCTCCCTGGCAGTCCAATAGTTAAGACTCTGTACTTCCAATGAAGGGGGCAAAAATGGCAAAGATCATTTCCTGGTTGGGGAACTAACATCCACAAGTCGTGTGGCATGGCCAAAAATAAATAAATAAAAATAGGACTTCCCTGGTGGTTCAGGGGCCAAGATTGTGTTCCCAATAAAAGAGGTTCGTGTTTGGTCCCTGGTAAGGGAACTAGATCCCACATGCCACAGCTAAGACCTGGCTCAGCCTAATAAATAAATATTTAAAAAATAAAATAAGGAAGGGGTTTAAGTGACCAGTTCCCCATTTAAAAGAACATAAAATTTAAAAATCTGAATTACATAGCCTTGGTCTGACCCAGGGAATCTTATATCCTTATGCTCTGAGTTTTTCTATTTAAGGAAATATAATTATATGGTTTATTTGTGCTACCTACCAGAGTATGTTTCAAGGAATTTTTATTTATCTCCATTGACAAAAAATGAGATTCTCCTAGGCCATAGAAAAGAGATGCATTTGGGAACTCGGACTCAGAAAAGACCTTCTCACTTAAGCTGTTTCAGTTGGATCAACCTGACTTCCTTCCCATGCCTACACTTGGGATGAATCGCCCACGGATGGGCGTTTCATTTGTTCAATTCTAATATATTGAGATCCAGTGCAACTCTGTGCAGAACTCTGTCCTGAGTAGTTACATAAGACAGGAAAACAGGGACTTCCTTGGTCGTCTTAAAACAGATTATCAGAACAATAACAATTTTTAAAAAAATAAAATATTGGGGAAAAAAAAACAACAGAGGAGCTTTCCTTGTGGCTCAGTGTAAATAATCCGTCTGCCAATGCAGGAGTCATAGGTTTGAGCTCTGGTCCAGGAAGATCCCACATGGGTGGAGCAACTAAGCCCATGTGCCACAACAACTGAGCCTGTGCTCAAGAGCCCAGGAGCAAAAACAAGAGAAGTCACCTCGATGAGAAGCCCACTCTCCGCAACCAGAGAAGAGCACACACAGCAACAAGTTCAGTTCAGTTCAGTCGCTCAGTCGTGTCCGACTCTTTGCGACCCCATGAACTGCAGCACGCCAGGCCTCCCTGTCCATCACCAACTCCCAGAGTCCACCCAAACCCATGTCCATCGAATCGGTGATGCGATCCAACCATCTCATCCTCTGTCGTCCCCTTCTCCTCCCGCCCCCAATCCTACCCAGTATTAGGGTCTTTTCCAATGAGTCAACCCTTCGCATGAGGTGGCCAAAGTATTGGAGTTTCAGCTTCAACATCAGTCCTTCCAATGAACACCCAGGATTGATCTCCTTTAGGATGGATTGATTGGATCTCCTTGCAGTCCAAGGGACTCTCAAGAGTCTTCTCCAACACCACAGCTCAAAAGCATCAATTCTTCGGCGCTCAGCTTTCTTCACCGTCCAACTGTCACATCCATACATGACCACTGGAAAAACCATAGCCTTGACTAGACGGACTTTTGTTGGCAAAGTAATGTCTCTGCTTTTAAATATGCTATCTAGGTTGGCCATAACCTTCCTTCCAAGGAGTAAGCGTCTTTTAATTTCATGGCTGCAGTCACCATCAGCAGTGATTCTGGAGCCCAAAAAAACAAAGTCTGACACTGTTTCCACTGTTTCCCCGTCTATCTCCCATGAAGTGATGGGATCAGATGCCATGATCTTAGTTTTCTGAACGTTGAGCTTTAAGCCAACTTTTTCACTCTCCTCTTTCACCTTCATCACAGCCAAAAGTAAATACATAAATAACTAAATTTTTTTTTTAAAAAAAAAGGAAAACAGATACAAGGGAAAGAACCAAGCACATGCCATTTGGAAGGTGTTTATAGTTAGTGGAAAGTATCATAACTTCATACAAATCCATCATCATAGTACAAGTGACATCCCCGTAAGTACAAGTCCCCATATTTCAGGCTGAATCCAAACGGCTGGTGAGAAGCAGAGCACAGAGATTGAAAAGTGTTAGATAGGAATAATTTCCTGAAATAAATAATTTATAGGCCAAATCTGATGGACTGGCAAAGCGGGATTGGGATTTCTCAGCAGAAGGAATAGTACGGGCAAAGTCATGGAGATGATGAAAAAAGAAGAATTGTGTGCAGGAAAAGGGTTCACATCAGCGTGACTGAAGTGGAGAAGCCAGATTAGAGAGAAGAGACAAGAATGTTAAGGACAGCCACCCAAACCGAGGGCAGCATCTCCAAGACCATCTACAGGTAGAGAAGCGAGCAAGTTGTAGAAGAGAGATGGGGGACTTCTCTGGTGGTCCAGCAGTGAAGACTGTGCTTCCAAAGAAGGAGGCACAGGTTTGATCCCTGCTCTGGGAACTAAGATCCTATATGTTGTGTGGCACAGCCAAAAAGCTAAAATCTAAAAAAGAAATAAGAAGAGATATGAGATCGGGACGGGGAGTGGGAAGAGAAAGGGAAAGGAGAGGAAACACAAAGGCCTTGGCAGAGGTATCTGAGTGCATAGTTTCTCCACCTGTTGGATAAAAGGGTGAAAGAAAACAAGACTTTGTGTTAATAGAATTAGCATATGTACCTTGAATGAAGTAGAGAGTTAATTTATCAGATACATATTGAGCACTTACACTGTGCCAGCCACTATGTTAGATTCTGGGAATATAGAAGTGACTTAAACAGACCCAGTCTCCACCCTTGGGGAGCTTTACTGTCTAAGGGGAGAGAAAGACATCAGTTAAGTACTCCCAGAAATGTATAATTGTAGTGGTGAGTATTGGAGAAGGAAATGGCAGCCCACTCCAGTATTCTTGTCTAGAAAATCCCGTGGACGGAAGAGCCTGGTGGGCTGCTGTCCGTGGGGTTGCGCAGAGTCGGATGCGACTGAAGCGCCTTAGCATGCGTGCATATATTGGAGAAGGAAATGACAACCCACTCCCATATTCTTGCCTGGAAAATCCCAGGGACAGAGGAGCCTGATGGGCTGCAGTCTATGGGGTCGCACAGAGTCGGACACGACTGAAGCGACTTAGCAGCAGCAGCAGTGGCGAGTATGACATCAGGTATAATGAGAGGAGGAACAAGGAGACCTGCTGACAAAAAAACCTTCAGATTATTAATTTAGTTTCCCGGGTTCCTTGATGCTGGAAGGGGAAATTTTTCCTTTTTTTTGGCCACACCACACAGCTTGTGGGATCTTAGTTCCCCAACCAGTGGACTGAACCTGGGCCCTGGGCCCTTGGCAGTGAAGGCACCAAGTCTTAACCACTGGACCGCCAGGAAAGCCCCTCAGGAAATTTTTTTTTAATTAATTAATTAATTTGGCTGCGCTGGGTCTTAGTTGCAGCATGTGGGATCTTCGATCTTTGTTGTGGCATGCAGGATCTTTTAGTTATGGCACGCAAACTCGTAGTTGCGCATATGGGAACTAGTTCCCTGACCACAGATTGAACCCTAGGCCCCCTGCTTTGGAAGGGTGGAGTCTTAGCCACCGGACCACCAGGGAAGTCCCTCTCCCTGGGAAATTCTTAATACAGACTAATATTATCATACATCCTGGAAGAAATTTATCCTATATAAAGGCACTAACCATTTAGGTATGTATATTTTCTTCATGGGATTTTTGTTTTCAGTTTAAAATTCAACTTTATTGAAGTAAATTTTATATAAATTATAATTATATAACTGCAATTTATATAATGTGAACTCATTTCAAGTGTAGAGTTCAGTATCAACAAATACACCCTTATAACCTATAGAGAGCTACAATCAAGACATAGAACTTTTCCATCACACCAAAATTGCCTTTCGTCTTTCCCAGCCAACCTTCACTCCCCCTCCTCCTTCAGCCCTCACCCCCAGCCCCGGGCAACTATTGGTCTGCTTTCCATCATCATCAAGTTTTCTTTACTGCAGTTTCACATGAATAAATCATACAGGATGTACTTTCCATGCCTGGCTTCTTTTGCTCAGAAGAACATTTTTGAGATTCTTCCATACAATCACATGGATCAAGAGTCCATTCCTTTTTATTGCTGAGTTGTGTCCTATTGTATGACTTTATCAGTTTAGGGAGAGTTTGTTTGTTTTCCATATGGCTATCCAGTTGTCCCAGTAATATTTGTTGAAGAGATTCCAGCATTATCTACTGCTGGAAAACACATTGTCTTAAATTTTAATGGCTTAAAACAATCCTTATTATCTCACACAATTTCTGTTGGGGGAGAATCGAGCGGCTTAGCTTGGTGAGTCTGGCTTAATGTTTCTAATGAAGCTGCAGTCAAGATATCAGCCAGGGCTGTGTCATCTGAAGACCTGAATGGGGCTGGAGGATTCACTTCCAAGGTGATTCACTTGCACGCTTGGCAACTTAGTGCTGGTTGCTAGCGGGAGGTTCAGTCTCTCATTACCTGGACCTCTGCATAAGGCTTTTTAGGTCTCCTCAAGATGACACTGATATCAGGCTTCTGGACTACAGAACTATATAGGAATAAGTTTTGTGTTGTTTTAAGCCACTAACTTTGTGTTAGTTTATTACTTCCCTGGTGGCTGAGTCGATAATTTATTACTTCCCTGGTGGCCGAGTCAATAAAAACCTGCCTGCTAATGCAGCAGACATAAGAGATGTGGGTTCGAGCCCTGGGTTGGGAAGATCCCTTGGAAGAAGAAAGGGCAGCCCACTCCAGTATTCTTGCCTGGAGAATCCCATGGACAGAGGAGCCTGGCGGGCTGTAGTTCATGGGATCACAGAGTCAGACACGACTGAGAGACTAAACCAACATAGATCATATTACTGCAAATAGGAAAGGAATATACTAGGTCATAAAAAGCATGTGCCTTCTTTCGGCTGCCATTTTTTTTTTCTCTCTGATCGCTTGCTTTGGGGGAAGCTAGCTGTCATGTTGAATTTTTCATTTCAAATATTATATTTTTCACCTTTAGAAGTTTTATTTGGTCCTTATATCTTCCATTTCTTTTCTCATTATGTCTGTTTTCCTTTAAATACCCCAATATAGTTATCATAGTTGTTTTTATCATTCTTGTCTGCTAGTTCCATCATCTCTATCATTTCTGAGTCTGTTTCTGTTGACTGAGTTTCCTCCTGGTTTGGCTATTTTTCCTGCTTCTTGGTACATACAGTCATTTTTCATCAGATGCTAGGATGTTACATTCTTGAGTGCCTGAATTTTGTAGTCTTCCCTTGAAGACCATAGGCATCTGTTTTACCAGACAGGTTAGGGTTACTTTCAAATAGTTTGATGTTTTTGAAAGCTTGTTTTAAAGTTTTGTTAAAGCAGGTCTAGAGTATAGCTTACTATAGTTAGTATAGATCAACTGGTAATGCATGACATTTTTGAGGTCTCTCTTGACTGTCTTGAGTAGTCAGTGAGGTCTTTCTTCTCTCACTGGTCAGAACATTTCCTAGCCCTATATGAGCCCCGGGAATTGTTCAGTTATATCTCTTTGATTATTCCGTGCACATTCTCGTGGAATTTAACTCTATCATTCTGGACCACATTCATCCAAGAATCAAAGCCCTGTGCAGACTTTTGGAGTTCTTTTAATATATTCCTTCTTTCATTTTGCTATTCTGTCTAACAACATCCAGCTACCACAGTGACCATGATCACCAATCTCTGTCTCCTCAACTCAGTGAGACTGCTGTGTTCTGCCACATTCTGAATTTATGATCCAGAATGTGCCCTTAGACATAAAGCCAGGGCAACTGTAGAACTCATTGCATTTGTTTTTCTTCTCTCATCGATGTCAGTTCTGGACTGTCTATTGTCCAATGCCTAAAAAGAATTGTTTTCTATATTTTGTTTAGTTTCCTAATTGTTTATGGCAGAAGGGTAAATCCAGTCCCTTTTACTCCATCATGGTCAGAAACAAAGGTCCTCTGTTTCATGGTCATTTTATTTTATTTATTTTTTTTTCATGGTCATTTTATTAACATAAGCCAGTCTGTGGAGACTGATCAATATGATAAAATGGAGTTTGTAAACCTGAAAGTTCCTCAACTGAGGTGACTGCACTAAGATTAGTGTCAACCTGGGAAGCCTTTTATAGGCAGACAACAAACCTGAGGCGGTGTCATCGCACACCCTGATTTCTTATACAAAATGGTTATTTGACAAATGTTTGTTGAATAAATTAATTACTAGATGAACATAATTACACTTAAGCATGGTCTTTCTAGGACCCAAAAGAATGGCCAGACTTACTTGCTCTATCCTGTGAATTGACTAAATCCTTGGTCTATGTATGAGTCTAACAGTAAGATGTTATCTAAGCATAATCACCATGAGAAATAAGGGCTAATTTATCAAAGAACAAATTGTTCAGCATATGTGCGGGCAAAGCTCACCAATGTTCTCACAAAAAATAACTCACAAAGTAGCAACATGCTTAACTTCATACTTTATCTTATTTTATAATCCATAGTGTAACTGTAGGTTATGAGCAAGATTTCAGATGTAGATTTTTTTGTTGTTGTTCAGTCACTAAGTCGTGTCCGACTCTTTGCAACCCCATGGACTACAGCACTCTGGGCTCCCCTGTCCTTCACTATCTCCCAGAGTTTGCTCAAATTCATGTCTATTGAATCAGTGATGCTATCTAACCATCTCATCCTCTGCCATTCCCTTCTCCTTTTGCCTTCAATCTCTCCCAGCATCAGGGTCTCTTCCAGTGACTCAGCTCTTCCCATTAGGTGGCCAAAGTATTGGAGCATCAGCATCAGTCCTTCCAATGAATATTCAGGGCTGTTTTCCTTTAGGATTGACTAATTGGATCTCCTCGCAATCCAACGGATTCTCAAGAGTCTTCTCTAGCATCACAATTCAAAAGCATCAATTCTTTGACGCTCAGCCTTCTTTATGGCCCATCTCTCACATCCATACATGACTACAGGAAAAAACCATAGCTTTGACTATACAGACCTTTTGTCAAAGATATGGTGGTGGCTCAGATGGTAAAGAATCTGCCTGCAATGCAGGAGACCTGTGTTCGATTCCTGGGTGGGGAACATCCCCTGGAGAAGGGAATGGCAACCCACTTCTGTATTCTTGTTGGAGAATTCCATGAATAGAGGAGCCTGGTGGGCTATGGTTCAGGGGGTCACAAAAAGTCGGACACAACTGAGCAACTAGTTGTTTGATTTTGGGCAAATTGTCTAAATTATTTAACTTTTTCTTCTTCTGTAAAATGGAGATAATGCTAACATATGCCTCATAGAGCTAGTGTGAAGATTGAATGATTTAACAATGTATGTAAATGTTAATCCAGTATCTGACACATATTAGAGCTCAATAAGAGTTAGCAATGAATTTATTTAAGAGGATGTTCCTTGATTGTATATCTTATAAACGAACTCTATATGTCTTTGCTATGGTGATAAAACATCTGATGTTGGTCCAAGGATTTTCAGAATAATCAGCTCTTTTCTTTTTTGGATGTGCCACATGGGTTTTGCAATCTTAGTTCCCTGACCAGGGATTGAACCTTATGCAGTGGAAGCATAAAGTCCTAGCCATTGGACTGCCTGAGAATTCCCAGCTTTATTATTTTTTCTTTTTAAATAATTTTTTCTTTTCTTTTTTCTTTGGCCATGCCACAGAGGTTGCAGGATCTTAGTCCCCCAATTGAACTGGTACCCTCTGCACTTGAAGCACAGACTCTCAACCACTGGACAGCCAGAGAAGTCCCAGCTTTGAATCATAAAACTGTATACATGATGGCTATGAATAAATTTATTAAATGGTCTGCATGTGCTTCTTGGAGGTACTAACAGTTCCTAAACTGGGATTTTACTAGTGATTACTCTTTGCTTGTTTGGGGATTGTGACACTGGTGAAAAGCACCCAAGTTCTATTTAAGTGTCCTTTTCAAAATGGAAACATGAGAAAGCTGTTTCTCGGCAGTCACTATTTTTAGAGCTTGTGCTCTGGGTTCACAATTATGGTTCTTGAAGAGAGTTAATCCCCGTATCTTTTTGTCACAAGGAGGCTGAGGTGCACCCTTCAATAATTTCTCTGAGCCACAACTTACAGGTGCCTGTAGTGTGTAGGTAATGCAAAGACCATGGAAAAGCTGAGTTTCAACAAGGCCAAATCTCCCCTCTCAGATAGGGATCTTTCCAAAAATAACTCTTTAAGGAAATAAGATTTGAGGAATGTAGGTTAAAGTGTAGTAGGTGATAATATCTTCTTATAGACGTCTGGGCAAAGGGAGAATTAAAGGATCTTTTCTTAATGCCCCCAAATTAATAGAAAGGTCAAGTCAGAACTTGCCCCTGGAATGAAATAGATCAAAATATTAATGCTCAGAACCTATTCTATGTGCATGACATTTTAAAAAACTTTTTATTTGGAATTAATTTCAAGCTTATAGAAAAGTTACAAAAATAAGAAAAGCACAAAGAATACTTGTATGACTCATCTATTGTTAACATTTTACTCAATTTGCCTTATCATTTGCATTCCTCTTTCTCCCCTTCTCTTTATATATATAAATACTTATATACATATATATACACACATGATACATATGTATGTGCATACACTGCATTTATATGTGTGTGTATATATATATATTCCATCTTCAGATGTAACACAGTGCCATTTCTGCTGCATTCTATTCATTGAAGCAATCACAAATTTATGTTCAGGCTCAAGGAGTGGGGAAATCATTTCCAAACTGTTGTATGTAAAAAAATAGTTTTTTCCTGAACTTTTTTTTTTAATTTCATGAAGTCTTCTTTGCTGCTCATGGGCTTTCTCTAGTCACAGAGAGTGGGGCTACTCTTCACTGTGGTGTGCTGACTTCTCTTTGCGGTGGCTTCTCTTGTTGAAGAGCATGGGCTCTAGAGCTTGGCCTTCAGTAGCTGTGACGCATGGGCTTAACTGCCCCACAGCACGTAGAATCTTCCTGGACCAGGGTTTGAAACTGTGTCCCTGGAATTGGCAGGCAGACTTCTATCCACTGCGCCACCAGGGAAGTCCTTTTTGAACCATTTAAAAGTAAGTTTCATGTATCATGGTCCCTTTTCCATAAATAACTTCAGTGTATATTTACAAAGAACAGGTGATCAAGTCAGAAGATCCTGCATTAGGGAAAACACATTAGGGAGCCTCATTCACACCTGGATCTGACCTATATGATGCGATTCCAGACTCCAAGCCTGACCCTGATGTCATTATGGTGCTTTTGGAGAAAGGACTGAAGATATACTGCAATATAGGAGGGAGGTAAATTGTTTGGCCAGAAGTCACACTGTGGCACAGCAATATTTCCAGAGACTATTTCCCCTCCCTTTAAACCTGGCCAAAACTTTGTGACTGCTTCAGTGATGCGAATGCAGCAGAAGTGACACTGTAGGACTTCCCCGATGGTCTAGTGGTTAAGAATCTGCCTGCCAATGCAGGGGACACTGGTTCAATTCCTGGTCTGGGAAGATCCACATGCTGTGCAGCAGCTAAGTCTGTGCACCCCAACTACTGAGGGTGCATTCTAGAGCCCTTGAGCTGCAACTACTGAAGCCCTCATACCCTAGAGACTGAATTCCGCAACAAGAGAAGCCACCGCAATGAGAAGACTGCGCACTACAATAAAGAATAACTCTCTCTCACCACATACAGAAAACCCATACAAAGAAATGAAGGCCTAGCACAGCCAAAAAAAAAAAGATTTAACTCTGCATTATGTTTTAGGCTACATCATAAAAGTTGATATAGCTTAGGGTGATTCCCTTTTTGTCTCTCTCTCTCTGTGTCTCTGCTCACCTTTGGAACCTAGCCACAGCATTGTGAGGAAAGAGGAAACACATTACACGTGTAATCGTTCCAACTGACAGTTCCAGCTATGGTCTCAGCCAACAACCAGCATCAACTGCCAGGCATGTGAGTGACCAAACCCTCAGAGGATTCCTACTTCCTAGCTTTCAAGCCTCTGCAGTTGACACTAAATGGAACAGAGGTTAGTTATCCCCACTGAACCTTGCCCAAATTGCAGATTCATGAACAAAATAAATGTTGTCATTGTTTCACGCCAGTAAGTTTTGGGGGGTAATTTCTTGTGTAGGAGTAATAACCAGAATCACATATAGTAGCACAGGGATACTCACTTGTGTAAACAAAGACATATGTACCAGAATGTAATTCCAGTCAGCACTCTAGTGTTTCAGAAGAATGAAAATGTAGGTTTAAGATCAATGAGGTATGGGGTATTGAGGATAGAAAAAGTCCTTATATTAGTGTTTGTACAATGTTAAGTTGAACAGAGTTAATAAATGCACACAGAGGCCTACTAACTAGAATTTAACTCTATCTACCTTTGTTTTCACTACACATCCACAGAAACTAGAAGATTTGGGTTAATTTAGCACCCTTTTTTGGAAGGTTGCCCTAGAGTGCAGGGCATGATCTGAGTACTAATTAAGAGAGTATGTCTGAGTATATTGCAATATGGGAGGGAAATTTGAACTATTTCCCTATGGATTTTCAGAGAACAATTTTTGTATTTATTGGCTACCCTCTTAGATTTTTGCATGAATTAATTGGCATTATTCACTAATATACACAAAAGTATGGGCCTCAGCAATTCTCTTCTAAGTCATATCCAGGCTAATGTTCATACATTGGTAGAGATCTACTTTCAACCACTAATTATTATACTTTAGCCCAATTCATTATTTTAGACCAAATTTTAAGGGTGCCTGTTGTCCCCAGGACCTCCTGTCCAATATTGCCCATTGACAGCTCAAAGAGATCACAGAAAAATAGATATATAACAAAACCTAACTAAGCTCCTAAACATTTATAACATAAAATTTACTATTTAAACTATTTTTAACTGTATATTTCAGTGGCAATAATTTCATTGACTATGTTATGTTGCGTCCAGTCATTACTACTATTTCCAAAATTTTTTTCATCACTCCCAAACTCTACTCATTAAGAAATAACTTCCGGAACTTTCCTGGTGGTCCAGTGGTTAGGACTCTGTGTTTACACTGCAAGGGGCAGGGGTTCGATCTCTGGTCAGGGAACTAAGATCCCACATCCCACAAGCTGAGTGGCATGGCCAAGAAAAAAAAACAACACTACCTGAAAGCACTCTTCAAACACTTACAGTTCTTACCAAGTGTTAGGAGTGAGAATGTTATCTTGCTGGTTAATAATGGATTTTGGTTTTTCAGTTGTTTTAGTAGCTAGAGTTGATTTTGTTGGCACAAAAGGCATTTCTGATGAAGCAGAGCTTCTTTGGAGCTTCACTTTGGAGTCCTTGGCATGCCTCTCCCTTTATCCATTTATTTTAAAATATTTATTTATCTATTTGGCTGCACCGGGTCTTAGTTGTGGCACTCGGAATCTTCGATCTTCATTTCAGCACGTGCTATCTTTTAGCTGTGGCATGTGAGATCTAGTTCCCTGATTAGGGATCGAACCCCAGCCCCCTGCATTGGGAAGGCAGAGTCTTAGCCATTGGACCACCAAGGAAGTCCCCTCTCCCTTTATTTGCTTCCCTACCTCTCTGGCTTCACTTTCTCAGTCTTCTTGCTTGTTCCCCATCTCTGAACTTTTAATGCTGGAAGCCCTCTGGGAGGGGAACATGTTCTTGGAGATCTTATCCAGTCTTGAGTCTTTATATGCTATGAATCTCTAATGACTCTTCAGTTTATATCTCCAGCCTGGACTCTTTCTAATGTCAGACAGATATTTAACTCGCTCTTCACTTGGGCTTCCAACAGGCACCTCAAACATAACAGGTCCAAAGATGAGCTCCTGATCTTGCCCCACAAACCTGTTCTCCTACTCTCTTTCTCATCTCAGTGAATGGCAATTCTATCCTTCCAGTCACTAAGGCCAACTTGGGAGTCACCCTTGAATATTCTCTCAGACATCCCAATCCCATCTATCAATAAATCCTGCTGGCTCTTCCTTCAAATTACTATCTTGGGCCCAACATCTCACCCTTCAACCTCACTGCCTGGATACCTGTAATTGCTTCTTAATTGGTCTCCTTGTGTTTACCCTTTCATCTCTTCTCTCACCCAAGCCCATTTCAACACAGCAGTCAAAGAGATCCTTTAAAAATGCATGCTTGGAATGTCCCTGGTGGTCCAGTAGGTGAGAATCTGCCTGTCAGTGCAGGGGACACAGGTTCAATCCCTAGTTTAGGAAGATTCCACATGCTGTAGAGCAACTAAGCCCGTGTGCTCCAATTACGGAGCCCAAGTGCTGCAACTACTGAAGCTTGTGCACCTAGAGCCTGTGCTCTGCAACAGAAGCTACTGCAGTGAGAAGCCGGTGGATCACATGGAAGAGTAGCCCCCATTTACTGCAACTAGAGAAAACCCACGAACAGCAATGAAGACCCAGAGCAATAAAAAAAAAAAAAAAGCATGCCTAGGACTTCCCTGGTGGTCCAGTAATTACAACTTGGCACTTTTACTGCTGGGCCCAGGTTTGATCCCTGGTCAGGGAACTAAGAACCCACAAGATGTGCAACATGGACAAAAAAGGAAAAAGAAAAAGAAAATATGCCAAACCTCTTCTTCATTGAAAAAGCAGCAATAGCATCTTTTTATTTTTTGCCTCACCACACTGCATGTGGGATCTCAGTTCTCTGACCAGGCATTGAACCTGTGTGTCCTGTAGTAGAAGTGCAGAGTCTTAACCACTGGACCACCAGGGAAGTCCCAGCATTCCATTTTCCAAAGAGTAAGTGCTGAAATCTTTAAGCAGGACCTGCCTCTATCCATTTCCCTCACTTTCACAGTCACACTTGCTCCTTGCTGGTCCTCACACCTGCCAGGGTGCTCTTGCCTTAGTGTCTAGAACAATTTTCCCTTGGATATCCATGAGATTTACTCTATCATCTCCTTCAGATTTTGGCTCAAATATCACCTTTTTGCTTTTCTCTGACCATCCTGTTTTATTTCTTTTTCTTTTCTGTTTTTTGATGTAGACCATTTTTAAAGTCTTTATTGCATTTGTTACAATATTGCTTCTGTTTTATGTTTTGGTTTTTTGGCCACAAGGTGGGATCAACTACCGACCAGGGATGTACCCTCTGCATTCGAATGTCCATCCACTGGACTGCCAGGGAAGTCCCTGACCATTCTATTTTATTTACTTAGGACTGTGCTGGGTCTTAGTTGCTACTTGAGGGCTTTGTCTAGCTGTGGTTTGAGGGCTTTTCATTACAGTGTCTTCTCTTGTTGGGGAGCACTGGCTCTAGAGTGTGCAGCTTCAGTAGTTGTGGCACATGGGTGCAGTAGTTGAGGTTCACACGCCCTAGAGCACCAGTTCAGTAGTTGTGCAAGGGCTTAGTCTCTCTGTGACATGTGGGATCTACCTGGGCCAGGGATCCAACTGTGTCCCCTGCATTAGCAGGTGGATTCTTAACCCCTGGACCACATGGAAGTCCCTCACTCTATTTTAAATTGCAACCTTCATCTCAAGACTTTCTGTCTCCCCTTTTGGCCATAGAGCTTGTTACCAACTAGTTGTTATTTTGCTTATTTTGTTTATTGTCTTTCTTTTCCCACTAAAATGTAAATTTCATAAGAGCTGGAACTTTAATTAAATGTCTTCAATGTGCAATTAAGTGTCTTCAATGCCTAGGACAGTGCCTGCCACAGAGCAGGCACTTTAAATTTGTTGAATAAGTGAATGAATGGTTGATTTCTTACTTATCCTTCAAGACTCCCCCACCCCAAGATTTCCCTCCCTCCCCACTCGTTCAGTTTGGACTAATGCCTCTCCCTACTTTAAGTTTCTGTAACATACTCTATTTATCCTGATCAAAGTGACTTTAAAATATTCAACTTTGGTTCCCTAAGATTTAGCACTGTCCCTTGAACAAGAAAAATGCTTAATGTGAAAATGAATTATTAGCAACATTCATATCAAATGATGGGGCGGTAGGAAAATGTTAGCTAGGCAACAGTGAGGGACTTGTCAACTTCCTGTTTTTCTATACGAATTTCCTTCCTCTTTCAAAGAAATCCAGATTTATCCTGCCTCCTGCCATGGGGTGGGGTGGGGGGCAGTAATTAAACACAATTGCCAAAAAAACTTTTGACCAAATACTATTGTATAGCTTTCCAACCCTTTGGGAAGAAAATATTGGGACTTGTTTTTAACGATAGTAATTGTTGGATCAGTAACACCAAGCAAAGATTTTACCTAAACCTACAATCACAACTCATGTACTGGTTAGCTAGCTTCACCTCCTAATTCCTTTGAAGACTCCAGTGATTTACTCCATCCTCACTTCTCCTGTGAATCCCTATGATTTTTCAAATTAAACCACAATTGTGTGTGTGTGTGCTCAGCTGCTAAGCACAACTCTTTACAGCTCCATAGACTGTAGCCCACCAGGTCCCTCTGTCCATGGAAATTCCCAGGCAAGAATACTGGAGTGGACTGCCATTTTCTTCTCCGGGGGATCTTCCTGACCTAGGGATCAAACCTGCATCTCCTGCTTGGCAGGCGGATTCTTTACCACTGAGCCACCAGGGAAGCCCTATATCACAATTATTAGCCGTTAAATACCTAAATGTAGACAGGCACATCCCTGTATCAGAATTTTTTTAAGATATATATTTATTTATATATTTGGCTGCACTGGGTCTTAGTCGCGGCACTTGGAATCTTTGATCTTCATTACAGCATGTGTAGTCTTTAGTTGCAGCATGCAGGATCTTTAGTTTGGGTATGTAAACTCTTAGCTGTGGCATGTGGGATCAAGTACCCTGACTAGGGACTGAACCTGGGCTCCTTGCATTGGTAGTGCGGTGCCTTAGCCCCTAGACCACCAGGGAAGTTCCTCTGTACCAGGAATTTTGATCATTAGACTTTATTTTTTTAAGCAGTTTTAGGTTCACAGCAAAACTGAGCAGAAGGTACAGAGACTTCCCACTTGCCCTGTCTCAAAAATGCATAGCCTCCCCATCAAAATAATAGTTACTGATGGAAAGGAAGTCCCAAGAGATGTTGGACAATTAGACAAACAGCAGAGTGGGAGTTCACTAAAAGATGGGAAATAGAATAGAAGCATTGTGTTAATTAGCCAGGTGAGAAAATAAAATAAACTCAGCCTGAGCTAAAAATAAAAACAGATTTGAGCTGGCAAGAGATTGTATGTTTCAAGAGATAATAAGATAATAGAATTTAAGATCTGAAAAAAAGCCTGCTTGAGTTTAAATCGCTCATCTACTAGATGAAGAAATCAAAGGTCAGAGGTACATTCAATATTTCTCAGATATCTATGAAAGCATATTAGACTGATAAGTTGGACTTTGGATGACTTGAAAAAGCTATTTAGAACCTAGAAATTGAAGTAAGTTATATCCTATCTGTTCAGAGCTGGATTCTGTATTATTCTATGTTTTCACTGCTGAGTGGAATTCAATTAATAGACTTAATCTCTCAAACTTGTAGTTTCTATTTTGCTGGAAAAGGCTGGGCCTAGGAGTACAATGGAGTTGCCACAATATAAATAATAAGAAGATCAGAAAGACTACAAAGAAGCTGCTTGATTTTTCAGTAGCTAACAAGAAAAAGCAGCCACTGGTAGTCTTACATGAGACCTATTTCCTAACAGATATAAATTATTAATTTAAAAAAAGATACAAGTACAACTTCATTGCAGTTGGATTGGAGGAAAACAGTAGAGGAACACTACAAAGTGTACACACTTACACAGGCTCAGTGAGTAACATGAAATGTTTGCCCAGCGTGGATTGTGGTAAGACTGAAAAGAGAACTTCTAAAGTAGGTCTAAGTTAAAGGTCTTCACTCTGAACATTTTCTTTCCCATTCTTAGTTTCAGCTTAGGTATCTGATGAGTTGGAAGCCCTTAGGGGAAGGTCCTGTGGAAATCTTGCCAATTTTAGGCATCTTTTTAAGAATGGTAAATAGGAAAGAGAAACATCTCTAACTGCTGACTGCTGCTGCTGCTAAGTCGCTTCAGTCGTGTCCGACTCTGTGCGACCCCGTAGACGGCAGCCCACCAGGCTCCCCCGTCCCTGGGATTCTCCAGGCAAGAACACTGGAGTGGGTTGCCATTTCCTTCTCCAATGCATGAAAGCTAGAGAATGATATCTCTTTAGTCATTCTTCAAATATTTTGTCCAGGTTTAAAATGAAAGTGAATTTCATGTCTAGAAAAGCAGCGATTCAATTCTTTTTTCCTTGGCTTTGTAACAGGTAAATAATAATAACAAAAATCAGCTTAAACTGATATTAATGTTAAAAGGATAAGGGGAAATTGGCTTTCTCAGATAATCTTGATTAGAACATAATTTTTTTTTAGTTTTTGTTTTTTAAATTAGAATGTAAATTGATCCAACTTTTTTTCATTTTAAGAATTTAAGTGAAATAATATACTCGCTACCTACCCTTCGGGGGCTTCCCTTGTGGCTCAGTGGTAAAGAATCCACCTGCAATGTGGAAGACGTGGCTTTGATCCCTGGGTTGGGAAGATCCCCTGGAAAAGGGAAAAGCTACTGACTCTAGTATTCTGGCCTGGAGAATTCCATGGGCTGTATAGTCCACGGGGTTGCAAAGAGTCGGACACGACTGAGTGACTTTCACTTTCATCTTCCCTTTAACATCATCACCACTGTAAGTGCATGTTTCTGAAGAATCAGATATATTCTCCTTCTCACAGAGCCATCACCACCATTCCAAGTTTGTGTCTTATAAGACCAAAATTCCACAACCATGAAAGTCTCACTCCACATTTCCTCCCACAGCCCCTGACACTGATGTCCACTTTGGTCCATGAATTGTCAACCCCAGGATCCCCACTAGAGTGGAATCCTACAGTGCCTGCTGATGGGTCATTTTGGAAGAGTTGAGTTTCAGTTTGAATCTCTTCCTGTTTGCATCTGAAGAATCTGCATTTAGGGAGAGAATGTGAAGAAGTAGGTGTACAAGGGACAGGGTGTCTGGGGCACAGATGAGCTAGGACCTGACCAGCTGCCTCTTGGGCCCTCCTGTCCCATTTCTTGGCTTGCCTCATCTGCTTGATCTAACTTTTTAGGCCAGACATTCTGGAGTGGGAAGTCAAGTGGGCCTTAGGAACAAGGCCCACTGCTGTGAACAAAGTTTTTGGATGTAATGGAATTACAGTAGAGCTATTCAAAACCCTAAAAGATGATGCTATCAAAGTGTTGCACTCATTATGTCAGCAAATCTGAAAGACCCAGCAGTGACCAAGGACTGGACAACATCAATCCTCATCCCAGTTCCCAAGAAGGGTGGTACTAAAGAATGTTCAAACCGTTGGACAATTGCACTCATCTCCCATGCTACTAAGGTCATGCTTAAAACCTTGCTGAATGCTAGGCTTCAGCATTACGTGAACCAAGAACTTCCAGATGTCCAAGCTGGGTTTAGAAAAGGCAGAGGAACCAGAAATCTAAATTCACTGGATCATAGAGAAAGCCAGGGAATTCCAGAAAACATCTACCTCTGTTTCATCGACTACGCTAAAGCCTTTGACTGCGTGGATCATAACAAACTGTGGAAACTCTTATAGCAAACTCTTATTAAAGAGATGGGAATACCAGACCATCTAACCTGTCTCCTGAGAAGCCTATATGCAGGTCAAGAAGCAACATTTAGAACCCTGTATGGAACAATTAATTAGTTCAGGATTGGAAAGGAGTACGACAGGGCTGTCTGTTGTCACCATGTTTATTTAACCTATACACTGAGCACATCATGAGAAATTCTTGGCTGGATGAGTTACAAGCTAGAATCAAGATAGGCAGGAGAAACACCAACAATCTCAGATATGTGGATGATATCACTCTAATGGCAGAAAGGGAAGAGGAACTAAAGAATCTCTTGATAAGGGTGAAAGAGGAGAGTGAGAAAGCCGGATTAAAACTAAATATTAAAAAAACTAAGATCATGACATCTGGCCCCATTACTTCATGGCAAATAGAGGGGGAAAAGCTGGAAGCAGTGACAGATTTCCTCTTCTTGGACTTTAAAATCACTGCAGCTGGTGACTGTAGCCATGAAATCAGAAGATGATTGCTTCTTGGCAGGAAAACTATGACAAATCTAGACAGTGTGTTGACAGAGACATTACTCTGCCGACAAAGGTCCATATAGTCAAGGCTATGGTCTTCCCATTGGTCACGTATGGTTGTGAGAGCTGGACCATACAGAAGGCAGAGCACCAAAGAATTGATGCCTTCGAACTGTGGTGCTGGAGAAGACACCTGAGAGTCCCTTGGACAGCAAGGAGATCAAACCAGTCAATCTTAAGGGAAATCAACCCTGAACATTCATTGGAAGAACTGATGCTGAAGCTCTAGTATTTTGGTCACCTGATGCAAACAGCCAACTCGTTGGAAAAGTCCCTGATGCTGGGAAAGATTGAGGGCAGAAAGAGGAGAGGGCGTTAGAGGATGAGATGGTTGGATGGGATCACTGATGCAATGGAGATGAACTTGGGAAAACTTCAGAAGATGGTGAGAGACAGGGCAGCCTGGTGTGCTGCAGTCCATGGGATCACAAAGAGTCTGCCATTACTGGGTGACTGAACAACAACAATTAAAACTTAAAAGTTTCATACTCACACTCTGCCACTGCATTTCTGGGAATTCCATCTACAGATACACTGACACATGTAAAAAGGTACATATTTACTAGGGTGTTTATTGCAACAGTACTTGTAATATTGAAACACTTGAAACAATCTAATGTTCATCAATAGGTAATTGGTTAATTCTACATTAAATACACAAAATTAGCATCTTTTAAAAAGATTAAGATAGAGCTGCATTCTGAGATTAAAAAGCAGTCTGGAATATTCAATTGAGTGAAAAAAGAAACTTCAGATCAGTATGTAGACTATGAATAATATGTGTAAAAATAAAGGGAGTGTAGATACAAATGTTATATGCATGAAAAATATGGTGGGTGTAGCCACAGAAAACTGGAAAGATTACACACTTACTTCTCCTGTGAAACAGGGAGTGTGACCTTTTGCTTTAGATATACTTTTATACTGATGGAAAATTTTTTTTTACAATGACTGATAGTACTTTCATTGAAAATAGCTTAGGGACTTCTCTGGCGGTCCAATAGTCAAGACTCGGTACTCCTAATGCAGGGGTTGCAGGTTTGATCCCTGGTTGGTGGGGAAACTAAGATCCTCCAGTCCCAGAAGCATGTGGCCAGGAAAAAAATTTTTTAAAGGTTAACTGCTTTAAATAGAAGTATAATACAAGTAGGGAATTCCCTGGCTGTCCAGTGGTTAGGATTTGGTGCTTTCACTGCTGTAACCCCAGGGAATTAAGATCTTGCAAGCCATGAGGAGGAGCGCCTCAACACACACACACACAATCACAACCTCCTACTGTGTCACCACGGGTAACAAGTCCCTAATTCTTTTAATTTTAAAATTTTTATTTAATTTGTCCACACCAGGTCTTAGTTGCAGCATGTGGGATCAGGTTCCTTGACCAGGGATTCAACCCAGGGCCCTTGCATTGGACCACCAGGGAAGTCTAAGTCCCTAATTCTGGAAAATCAATTCTCTTATTGTGCAGTCATATGTCATATAGTGTGGGCCTCACTTTGTGGTAATCCAGTTAAATGTAAGTCAGGTGTTGCTCCACCCTTTCTTTATTATATTGACCTCCTTGTCTGTGACTTACACTTCTTTGGCAATTACTAGAATGACTCTGCCCTATTTCTGTGACAATTTTCTGGGAGTATAATCTGAGGAACACTGTCATTTAGATTGCCCAACTGGAAGAATAAATTACATACCAATCTCCCATGCATCTTCCTTTGGTTAACTCTTTCACAGACGTACAATCATAGGTAAAGCAATGGTTCCTCAAGTGCCACCTAACGCTTAAAGTCAGGGAGCTGGCCAACTCCTCAGTGGATTAAGTGAAAGATAACGAAACTGAACAAACTCATCAACAGAATTCTTTTCAACATGACAGGTAGACTTTAGATTTTCTACACCATCAAACTTAAGTGTTATATCAATTTTAAGTTATAATAGAGGTTATGTTTAACATTTCACTGCCTGAGACGGTGTAATACAAACCAAAGAAGGAAAAGAAAGTGAAGTTGCTCAGTCCGACTCTTTGTGACCCCATGGACTATAGCCTACCAGGCTCCTCCGTCCACGGGATTTTCCAGGCAAGAATACTGGAGTAGGTTGCCATTTCCTTCTCCAGGAGATCTTCCCAACCCAGGGATTGAACCCCGGTCTCCCGCATTATAGGCAGACGCTTTGCATCTGAGCCACCAGGGAAATCTAATATAAACCAAAAGGTAGGTTTTAATCCCAGCTTAACATTTAAAATTCCTATCAGACATAACTATATGCTTCACTGCCTTCAATAATATGTTTAATTGACCTTAAACAACGGAGAAACAGTATTTCCTAGTTTTCTGTCTCAACTCATAATTTTGAGTACTACCTAATCCATGGTAAACACCGTAATGAAGTGAAAATTTTTATGACCCTAGGGGAAGCTGGGCTTAAAACCAAGGAAGAAATCTTAAAAGCTCCTGTGTATTAGCACTGCTCTAAATCTTTCATTGTGTAGTTTATAGTCTATTCTTTCCTGAGTATTTTGTAATAATTTACTATTTCATGAGATAGATTAATTCCAGCCCAATCCCACCTTCCAAGTAGGGCAAGTACTACAAAGAGATAAAACAATTTGCTTCCAGTTCTACTGTAAATCAAGTGGATAGATAATCACCCAGGGCTGTCCTTTCTACACCAAGGTCGCCTTTAGGTACTGATTATTTAGGACAGTAATAAAGCCAAGGTATGTTGTAATTAAACTCGTGAGGGTCTTTTCTCCCACAGCTGAGCCCTTTCTTAAGAGTCACTTCCCATTAATTATGATACTCGACTGCAGGGTGAAGATGACTGAGTTGTTTTGTCTGGAAACCCGCGTTTGAGCTGAACTAACCACCTGGAAATTAAAAGGCTTTGAAGTACATTCCCAACCCCCTTATTCATGGCCTTTTAGTAGTGAAACTATCTCGGGCCTTAAAATTAACTACCTCACAGTGAACTGGAAAGGGCAGCACTGTGACTAATGCCAGGCTGCTGATCTGGTCTGCCAGGAAAGATGAGTAGAGAGTTATTACCTTCTCTCTCTAGCAGGGCATATTATAATCTGTTGATTTTATGAACTAAAATCCCTTTGCTGTTCCTGAATTATGTAAGTATCACCTTGAATCTAATCTAATCCAAATTATTATTTTTCAAACAAATGTTTCCATATCCAGACAACCTGAATTTAAAAAGCAAGGAACTGAATTTATTCCATTGTAGGCATATACTATATTTACTTATTCATCTGCCAGTTGATGGGACACTTGCATTTCTTCTACCTTTTGGTTATTTTGAATAATGTTCTATAAACACGGATATGTTAAATATCTGTTCCTGTCCGGGTTTTCAATTCTTTTGGGTATATAGTCACAACCGAAAGTGCTGGATCACATGGTAAACCTGGGAAACTGCTACTGTGCTGCAACATGGACAGATCTTGAGGACACTATGCTAAATGAAATAAACCAATCACAAAAAGGGAAATACTGTGTGATTCTGCTCTTCAGATATTTAAAAATGATTAGCACGGCAAATTTATATTTTAACACAAAAAATAGTAAAGAAAAGCGCAAGGAACAAGGAACTCTCTTATCAGTCTTGTAACTCTCACATTTCTGGCAGGGAGCAACTCTTGCAGATAAACTAAGCTTTTGCACAACAGCTTCCAAAGGCTGTACCAGAGGCAGGCGCAGAGCAGGAGATGCGCCCAGGGGCAAATCGGCTCTGCGTAAGTGAAAGAAAATCCAGCGTCAACGGGGCGGGGGATGGGATAAAGCGAAAAGGAAGATGTTCTAAATTTTGTCACAAGAGTCACTTTCCTTAAGAATCACTCGACTAGGCTGGAGAATTCTCTAGTGAAACCCTTGAGTCTCCTTTCCTTTCACAACTCTTTCCTAATCAAAAATGTCCTTAACGTCAGGAATGCCTCTTCTGCCCATTCCTTTCTCTCACGAACCGCACCCCTCGGACCCCGGCTCCCTAAGATTCCATTTCTCTTTCAAGACGGCTCTGGGACACAGCCAGACCAACCGTCAAGGGTTACGACCCCACCCAGCGAGTGCCAGAACTTGTGGGCGGGAGGACGGCCTCGAGAGCCCCGGAAGTCACCTCCCCTCAGGCGGGCGGAGGCCCCTGGGCCTCGCGGCTTCGGATTGGCTGAAAGGTGGCGATGATGCGTTACGTGGAGGGTCTGGCCCCGCCCCTACGCCCCTGCGCGCGGCAGACGTGAGGCGGGGCGGAGTGGGTGGCCCCTTGCGGCCATTACCCGGAACAATCCCCTGCCTCGGGTCAGGTGACCCTCGGCGGGGCAGGCGGGAGGGAGGGGGCGGGAAGAGGGCGTGAGGAGGAGGGGGGAAGGGAAGGGAGGGGAGGAGAGAGGAGAAGGGCGGAGTAAGAGGGAGGGGAAGGGGGCGGGGTGGGAGCGGGTCACGTGATTCGGCATGGAGGCGGCGGCCGGGAGGAGCCGCCGGGGCAGAAGCCGCACTTGTTAGTGTTGGGGGAGGTGGGGACCGGGGGACGCCGACACCGTCAGCCAGGGACGCCGAGGAGAAGGCGGGAGGGGGGTGGGGGCGAGAGCGGGCTCCGACCCCCAGCCGAGGGGATGAAGGGAGCATGGGCGCCAAGGAGTCACGGATCGGATTCCTCAGCTACGAGGAGGCGCTGAGGAGAGGTGAGGGGGGGAGGGGTCTCGGCGAGCTGCTGGGGAGGCCGGCGACGGGCCGCCCGGAGGGTGGGTGACCGGGGAAGGGGAGGGGAGCTTGAGGACGTGGGGCGCCTGAGGCGGAAGGGAAAGGAGGCCACGATGGGGATTTTTGCTGGGGAGCAGGGTCGGGTGGGAGCAGTGTTTGGGGATTGGGATCGTGTGGACGGGGGCGAAGCTTTCCCAGAGAGAGGGGTGTCAGGCGCTGGCAGGGCGCTGACCGTGCTGTCTGGTGGCGTTGTTCTCCTGGATGTGTCCAGGGAAGTCCTCCTCCCCTTTTTCCTTGGGTGGCACCAGCCCTTTCCAGCCCCTCTTACCCTCTACTGCCATTTCCTTCTATCACTCGTTCATAAACCCTCCAGCGACATCCTAACCTCATACCTAACAGCCCTGGCTGGAAGGCAGGGAGAAGGCGGCTGCAATGCTCTCTGTTCGCTAGCAGAAGTCCCTTCCAGTTGTGTGCCGTCTCTGCCGTTTCCAAGGGCTTTTTGCTAGTCTCTTGGGGGGCTGTCACCATCCACTGCTTGCCACCCCCTCACCCTTTGAGCGGCTGACTTTGATGAGAACGACCTGAAATTGAGTTGTGTTTGAGGTGAGATGAGACTGGACAGCTGGTGTTGGCACAAGACCTTGTCTTCGGTTTCATCGCCTCAGACATTGATCAGAACCTTTCATTGCACTTGATCCCCAGTTCGCCTCCTCTCCCTCCCCATAAAATGGCATTCGGAAATCCAGCATTCTGATATTGTGTTATAGCTCCCTTTAGAGACCGGCCTTCTTGCTGCCAGTTCTAGCCTGCTGCTTATTGGCTCTGGTGCACAGTATGTTGTTAACAGCCCCAACCCCCCCTACCACTTAATCTGATACCACTGTCCATGATCACTAAAGCACACGCTAACTGGAAGTGTCTATTGCTCAGTTTATGGCCGGAATGTGACTTAATTTTTCATGACTGGGATTTGAGGAGAGAGAGTGTGTGTGTGTGTGTGTGTGCGCGCGCGCGCGCGCGCGCGCGCACGCTTGCTCTTGTGCTTGTATTTCTTGGTAAAAAGTAAAAAAAAAAAAACCATTAAGCAGCATAGGTGTTAGGCATTATTGTTAACAGGTTTCTAAGTCAAGAAGCCAGCCATGCTCCAGGTGATGGTGTTAGTAGCTGAAGGAAAAAACGAGATTACAAGACAGGCATTCAATATGAGAATTTAGTAAGAAACTCTTGTTCGTATGTTGGAAGGAAAGGGTTAAGTTCAGTGGGCCATCACCTGAAGTTACATACAGAATTTTGATATATTCTTGTGAAATGACTAGAATAACAAAAATACGCCTTTTAGGTCTTTTTTCACCCTGTGGAACAGTATACTGATTGTTCTTATGGGCAATCTCGCTTGAACTTTTTTCCTTGCTTCAATATGAGAAATATTCCAAATTCTTGATGTGTTTCCAGCTCTAGTAGGCTAGTCATTTCCGGGATGCTGTTGAGCCTGACAGGTCTGGCCTCAATTAAGCAATGGCTTACATGGCGTGAAAGAGGACTTCAAACTGATTTGCAGCTTCAAGGTTTAGAGGTATTTAGTTTAAGTTTGAGGGTGATTTAGCTGACATTCAGGAATTCTGAAATTAAACTTGTATCTAACTCTAACCTCACATGAAATAAGATTCTACCTTTGTAAATATAAAAGAAATTAACAGTTGGTGTATTTTAAACTGATTTGACTGAAGGTCTTTGTTCAATTTGTTAGAAAGTGTCTGCTTGTTGAATTTTAAAACATATTTAAAGAGGTAGCAAAATATTTGTTAAAATCTTATTTAACTTGTTTGAATGAATTTATGTTTTATCATTTTTGCTGCAGAGGAAAATTAAGGCAAGAAAGAGAAGCAAGTTGATAAAACAGCATTTCTAAATGTAAACCAGGAGCTTTTTTTAAAAACAACTTTTTATTTTGTATTGTGGTATAGCCAGTTAACAATGTTGTGATAGCTTCAGGTGAACAGGGAAAGGACTCAGCCATACATGTGCCTGTATCCATTCTCCCCCAAACTCCCCTCCCATCTAGGGTGCCACATAACATTGAGAAGAGATGAGCTTTTTAAATAAATAAAAATATAAAGTGGGTAGTTCTTTTGAATGTGATACTGTTTGTTAAATGTCAGACTTTGATATAGAATTTTTTTAGTAAGTTTGTAGAGGAATTTATAAAGCTTTTGATAGAGCTAGAAAATAGTTTGAGAACTTTTTTGAGGCTTGTGAATAATCTAAATAGGTACTAAAACTTACATCTGTTAGTCTTAGCTGCTTGCTTATATTGTATAAGGTGAATGGGGAGGGTGATAGGACAAATACACAATGTGTGTTATATGAATCACTGTACAAGTAAAAAGCTATCTTGACAAACTACTGAAATATCGACATGCTTGGCTTTACTTAAAAGTAGTGAGCCCTAAATAATGCCTAACTATAATTAGGTGGTGTTAAAAAAAAATTCAAGTACTTATTGCTACCTTCAAATATGGAGTTACCGGCTGTTTATCTTGCAGAATGGGGCCTTGGAAATGCAGTGTTATGTTAATGACAGATAACACCTACTGGACATGAGTGAAAGGGCGGTCTAGTGACTTGTTTACATTTCAGAAGCTCTAGAAATTAGATTGCTTTTGGATACTATTTTAGCTACACTGTATATCAGCTTAATAAAAATTAATAGTTTTCTTAAAGTATACCTTAACCTTTTTTTTTTTTTCCAAAGGAGATGTATTAGTGGTAGCTTTTATTTTTGGCTTGTATCTCTATCTTTCTTAAATAGAACACAAGCTTTCCCTTGACGGCTTGACTCTAGTTAAATTGCGTATATTATCTAAAGTGTAATGTACTTACTACACTTTATGGATAGTGAAAATTTTGACAGATAAATTCTGCATCTCTTTACTTCAGTTATTTATTGCATCTTAAGCTTGTGGCCGTGTATTCGTAAAAATGTGTTCTAAATGCTTGGAGCATAGCATTAAAAAAAAAAAAAAATGGAAGGAGTTGCAGTTTAGAGCATTTCAGAACTCAGAATATCTTCTCCAGTTCTTGAATTCTTTTTTCATGCTCCTCCTTTCCTTGCCTCATTCTGGAAACAGAATTATAAGACTTTTTTTTTTTTAAAGTAAGAATTGGCTAAATTAAAATTGTCCTTAGCTTTTAAATTGTGGTAATACAATACAGTGGGTAAATTTCTTCCAGTCTTCTTTGAGTAGAATTTGACAGTTATATTAGACTAAGCAGCTAGGTGATGTCAGAAAATTTTGTTGTGGATTCATGTTTTGAAGTGTCTCTTTGCTCCTACGTTCAGCAAATTTTTACGGAGCATTGGCTATAATTTAGACGTTGAAGGAACGGAGATGACTGAGACCCCCTCTCATAACCTGGGTCAGTGCTCTCCACTGAAATATACAGTGTATACTTCAAAGTGTATGTGGGACTATCCATGGGAGGTGGGAATACACTATTAGGAATTCTATTTTAAGGTTCTTTTTTGTGTTTATTTGATAATGGGCATAATATCTTCTAAATGTTTTATGTATTAAATTTATAAATAACACACAATATATTAAGTGCTACAGTACTATAGGAGGGAGTGCTGTGGGAGTGCAAAGTGTGTGGGAGTATTTGGTGACCTGGAAGTGCCCTGCCATCATACTCATTTCATAGTATATGCTCAATAATTGTTTGTTAAAGAGTTTAGCACTTAAAGGTCATTGTGTTTGCTGGTGGAATAATTAAGCATGTAATAGTTGAAGATTGCAGAATTTCTCATTTTGCTTACCCACCAATCCTAATGTGCTCTAAGACATTGACTCCTCAACCAAGATTTTATCCTTCATGTTTTATAGTATTAATATTAAAGTTTCATTAGTATTATACTAAGCCTGATGTGATGTTAGCTGGTTTAGTATAACATATCATTGTGTAAATGGAAATTGAATTTCACAGTTGGTACTTTCTGGGATGCACTGTTCTCTTTTATTAAGACACTAATTTGCCTTCATCGAAATTTGCTAAATTTACCAGTGAACTCTCTAGATTAATGTGGAATGGTAGGTCTAGCCTTTTGCAAGTATGCCTCACCAACTGTTATTATATGTAAAGGAGAAAAACAGCAATTAAAAAAAAAATTATTTGGCTGTACCAGGTCTTAGTTGCAGTGTGTGTGCTCTAGATCAGTATGTGGGCTCTAGATCCCTGACCAGGGACTGAACCTACCTGCCTGCATTGGTGGGGGGCTTCCCTGGTGGCTAAAGAATCCACCTGCACGGTGAGAGACCTGGGTTCGATCCCTGGGTTGGGAAGATCTCCTGGAAGAGGGTGTGGCAACCTACTCCCATATTCTTGCCTGGAGAATCCCCATGGACAGAGGAGCCTGGCGGACTACAGTCCATGGGGTCGCACCCCTGCATTGGGAGCATGGAGTCTTAGCCACTGGATTATTTTGCTTATATGTAGTCACCTAAGTAGTTACAAAGATACTGTTCTTCATAATCTCCACTTTGACACTCCATATGGAGTGTCAGTGACAAAGAGGAGATAAATACACCAGTGAACCCTGGATTTGGGGGGGGATGAGCAGAATGAGGTGACATCACTTGACCGTTAATGACCTCCCCATTTACCAAACTGGACAGCTGTTGTTTGTTTTTTCTTGTTCATTGTTTGCCTTTGTGCTCTGTTAGTGAGACTTCACAGTGACAGCATTCAGGGTTGCCTTCCAGAAAGATGTGTAAGTTCCTTAGAGTTGGGAATATTGTGACCAGCTTATAGCCAGGTGTTTTCTCAGGAGACAAGGAAGGTTTTTGGCCCTTGATTTTATGATAGGTCACTGGAAGAGTTAGGAAGGTGATTATTTTTGTTGCTGTGGCTGTAGAAAATCTGTTTTTGGAACACTAGAGTTTAATGCTGAGAGTTTAAACTCCATTGTTAGCCAACTGCTGAGGTGGAGAGATTTTTATTTATGAATTAAAAGTTGGTGGTTTGATGGTGGTACTGAGAAGGCTAAGATGGGACTGACAGTTCTTTTTTTTAAATTATATCTTACATTAAAAAAATTTTTTATTGGAGTATAGTTGATTTATAATGTTGTGTTAGTTTCCAGTGAACAGCCAAGTGATTCAGTATTCATGTATACATATATCTGTTCTTTTTCAGATTCCTATCCCATTTAGGTTATTACAGGAAATTGAGTAGAGTTCTCTGTGCTATATAGTATATCTCTGTTGATGACAGTTCTTTCCATATCGTTTCCAGAAAGCATAGCTTCTCTTTTCAGGGCTTGTTTATGCTTCTGTTTTTACCTTTTGGGCTTCATGATATTTGTGTTTAAATTGGGCCACCCACTCAGCCTCTTTCCTTTCTTCTGCTAAGAAAGAGCTCTTGGAGGTCGGAGGTAGATAGTTGATTACTGACCCCCAAACCTGACAAAACCAGCTTTATGATATTTACTGTTATAGTCAGAGGCCTTCTGTTAGAAGACCCATCCATTGAAAGATGAAGGCCTTCCCTTGTCACTCATTTTTATTAGGAATTTAATATTAATATAAGGCTCTCTTTATTTTAGAGAAATCCCATGTTTATCACTATCTTGTGAACAAGGTTCAGGAAAATTGATGATGGTTGGAGTCCTTGATACTGGTCTGCTTTAGGAGCAAAACTGTGAGGTGTTACAGAGGTTCTCCTTCTGTTTCATTTTTATACAGTTAGATTGTGTTAACATCTTATGCCTTGCAGAAAAAAGCTTTTAAGGTCTGCTGTGGTGTCTTGCCTTTTCCTAATAACTTGTAAAAGGGTCTAGAGAAATTGCATTTTGAGAAGGACTCTTCTATCAAGCTAGGCCTCTCCCAGTCGTCCATGTGACAGTAAATGGCACCACTATTCCAACACAATTCCTAAAGCCAAAAATGAATAGACATCCTCACTTCCTCTCTTTCACCATCTGACCTATCCTCTTATGCCCAATTAAAGTTTGTTGCCTAGTTTGTTATCTAGTCCAGTCTGTTAACTCTGCGCATCTTCACTGCTACTGCTCAGCTGCCATCATCTCTTGCTAGTTTTACATAGTTTCCTAGTTTTACATAGCAGCCAGTGTAATCATAAAATTCAGATGGGATCCTGTCATCCCTTTCCTGTCAACCTCTTTTCCTCTCAGCCTGGAAAGACTATTTACAAATTTCCCCATGTCTGAAAAAAATTGCTAAAGGTTTTGAATTGTAGTTAAAAACATGGCATCTTTAAAACTATTATGTAATTTTGTATGTTTAGTTCAGGTATTTAATCTAATAATGTACATTCCTGAGTAGTCATTAAGAGACTAGAATGGCAGTCAGGATTGTGTTTATGAACTCTTAAGAATGTCTTTTAGTAATATATAGTATTTAGTAATTTTGTTCGTGAAGTGATTTTTTGGAAAGAGATTTATTTATTTCCAATTTATTTTTATACATTGGTATTCATATACTTTTCATCCATAGTGACAAATATCATTCTGTTGCTGGATGTGAGGTTAGAGTTGGAAACTTACGGGCTTCAGGTGTTGTACAGAGTTACTTTGGAAGCCGAGAATAAAATTCACATCAACATATAGAGTGTTCTCATCGGTTGTAAATAATCCAAACGATTTTAAACTAAATTTTACGAATAGCTTTAAAAAAAAGTCTTAAGATTATTTTCCTTACACTTCATGGCTAATGCCTTTCTTTCTCTTAATCTTTTAGTTTTAATCTTCATCACAATGATATACACACATAATTTAAAATCAAATGATTTTACAGGGCTTGTTATAGAAACAATAGTACTGTTATTCTCTCTCCCAGTTTTCATCTAACCTGTTTTCCTGTAGCCATCAGCCAATACTTTGAACACTTTAAATTTATTAATTTGGTCCTTATGTCTTAAAATAATATGACGAGCACTTGAATTTTTTTTTTTTGACACTGCTACCAGTCCGCAACACACACATATGTGCTCCTGTCCTCCCATTTTCTCTTCTTAGTATGTGTATATTTTAATTTTGTTTAGAGATAGTTGTTAACTGTTTATATATTAGGCCTTTGTAAGTTCTCTTCTCAGCTAAGCTATTTAATATACTATTAATAGGATTACTTTCCCTTTCCTGTACACTTTATTTCCTCTTAAATATTTCCTTATTAATTGCTTTTATTTGTGTAGGTTTCTATTTACTATAATTCAACCTCCAGAGTTGCCACCAAATGTTTAATCTATTCCATATGTTAATATACCTCAGATGTTCACTCAGTTCACCATATTAGAAAAAAAGCATTTCCTGGAGCCTTCTGGACTGCTCCAATCTGTACCTTTTGCCCTTGTGCTTAAAGCCTAGCTGCTGTCCTAGAGACTTCCTTTGCTGTCCTGTGTTGGATCCTGGTGTCTGTATACCTCCTTTCCTTTTTCTTGGTTTACTCTTCCATTTTGGTGAGGCCACACCACACAGAATGTGGATCTTGTTTCCCCAGCCAGGGATTGAACCCATGCCCCCCAGCAGTCAGGCTTGGAGTCTTAACCACTGGATTGCCAGGGAAGGCCCTAAGCTGGTGCTTTCCTTAAAATTATTTCTATTTCTCTAGTCTTTAGTATCCGAGAGGCTTTTTATGTTTTAATCAGCTAATTATCTTGAAGTTCCTATTGAATAATCCTAACACTTAATCTCCAGTCATGTGGGTCTTAATTTAAGGCTCAGGGAAGGTTCATTGCAGTGGTCAGTTACAGAGAGACTGGGGTAGAAGGAAGACATTGCCCTAGAATGCAGTTTTCATGGTCATACATGGTTCAGTGGTAAAGAATCCACCTGCTAATACAGGAGACATAAAAGATGCGAGTTCAATCCCTGGGTCAGGAAGATTCCCCTGGAGAAGGAAATGGCAACTCACTCTAATATTCTTGCCTGGGAGATCCCATGGACAGAGGAGCCTAACAGACCACAGTCCAAGCAATTGCAGAATCAGACACGACTTAGCGACTAAACAATGACAACATACCACTACTACTAAGGTATAAAACTCCACGAGGGTAGGACATGTATGTCTTACTCACTGCTGTATCCCTAGCACTTACACAGGGCCTATCATATATTAGCTACTCAGTATAGATTTGTCGGTTTATTGTTTTTTTGTTTTTAAGAATTACTTATTTATATATTTTTGATTGCACTGGGTCTTTGTTGCTGTGCTGGGCTCTCTCTAGTTGTGACGAGCAGGAGCTACTCTTCATTGTGGTGCATGAGCTTCTCATTGTGGTGGCTTCTCTTGTTGGGGAGCACAGGATCTAGGTGCACAGGCTTCAGTAGTTGTAGCACTTGGGCTCAGTAGTTGTGGCACACGGGCTTAGTTGCTCTGCAGCATGTGGAATCTTCCTGGAGGAGGATTGAACCTGTGTGCTCTGCATTGGCAGGTGGATTCTTATCCACTGTACTACCAGGGAAGTCCTCAATACGTATTTGTTCAATGAGTGAATTGCATATCAAAGCAATCTTTTCTAAAAACTAGATTGAATTTTTAGAGGAAGCTTGATTTGGATATATGTGTGTGTGTGCCCAGAGGCCTAAAACTCATGTTTTCGTATCTATAGTATATATGTATTTAAATGCATCTTTTACTTTTAAAAAATGGTTAGTTGTATTAGGCATGTTATTATGTCATTTTTGGCTCTGCTTTAAAGTTGGTTTTGGAATCTATTGGTGAGCAGCTGTGGCGGGAAACTGTGATGGGTTTAGAACAGTTGTTTGGTTAATAAATCTGGTTTAGAGATTCTTTAGTTTATGTAAGCATCTATAAATGAAGTCTTTCATTGTGTGGAATTTTATAGATCAGAAGTTATTCATTTTGTCACATGTTGACTCGACCTCTTTATAGCTGATTATGGAAGGACAAATTGCCTATTCTTTATAGGCTTAGAGGTGTAGTAAGGAGCAATTACCTAATGGTGGGAGCCATTTTATATTGTCATATCACTGGTACCATCTTAGAGATTCAAATAGAAGTTGACAGGCGATTGCCAAGCAAATATATTTAAATTACAAAGGAATAAGACATCATCTGAATGAACACTTGGCAGTGAATAACATCTCTTAGAAAAATGTTCCATTTTGATTGGAGCATATTTCTTATTTCAGTAGAGTGTAAAACTAAATGCAACTTCTTTTTCTACAAATCTGCTTTTATAATGCATATCTCTGCGATTTACCCATGGGCCCAGGCCAGAAACCTAGTCATCAATTGAGATTCTTCCTTTCTTTCCTCTGTTCACATTTAATCAGTCACAGTGTCCCTTTGGTGCTGTCTTCTTGTTATCTTCTGTTTCTTTTCCACCTTTAAAGTCGTTGCCATAGGAAAGACCTTCATCTGTCTCCTGGACTGTTAGTCTCGTACCTTTCCAATCCATTATTTATTTTTCCACCAGTATAGTCTTTTCTGAAATTCTCAAGTGCCTTTCAGTGGAATGTACCTGTACCCTATGGTTTGAAGTCAGTCTAGCATGGCAAGCACTCGTAGTTTCTGTGATTTGGTCCTTGCCTGAATACTCTTTGCCTTTGAAAATGATGCTTCCTAGATGTTGGAATGTCTTCTTACCACTTACGTGTAGTTAAGTGCACAAGTCTCACTCACTGTTCAGCTTGATGAAATTTTAGATGTGTACCCGAGTAACCACCATGTAAAATCTAGGAAAAGAACATTTCCCACACCCCACTAGGGTCCTTCCTGCCCTCTCCCAGTTGATACTACCCCTCAGAGGTAACCAGTGTTTTGACTTCTGTCACTGTAGATTAGTTTTGCCTATTTTTGAGCCTCGTGTAAATAGGATCGTGTAATATTTGCTTTTTTGTGCACAGTGAACTCATTTTTTAAAAAGTTGGGTGTAAACTCATTTTTAAGGCCAAATTTTAAGCCTTTTCTCTATGAAGTAAATTCTTGAGAAGATTACTAGTGTCTTGAAATTAGGGTCAGTGTGTATTATTTTTATTTCTAGAAGCTGACATAGAGGCTGGCATGAGTTGATGTGCATCTTTTTTCCTGCACTATCTACCTCATCAGATCCTCATCCCTCAAAACTAAATCCAGGCATCAAGTCCTCTCAGAAGCCTTCCCTGATGCTGCTCCTACTTTCTCTCCTGCTGTAATACCCTTTTATTGTAGTAGTTATTCCACTGCATCACAGCTGCTGGTTTAATTGTCACCTCTACTTTATGTTGAGTTCTGAAATTCTTGAGAATGAGAACTCTGGGATTTAGAAGGTACCTGTCAGGGCTTATATTAAAATGTTCACAGAATGAATGGGCCAGCTTAGTACCTTTTGAATTATGAAGAAAGCTGACAGAATAAAGCTAATAGTAATAATCTGGTAAACTGTATTTTTACAGGATAAATTATGGTTGTTTCATGACATTTATGCAAATATTTAAATGCTCCAGGAATATAAATATTTAAAATTGAGTTACAAACTGGCTCTAAACTAAAATTACTGGAATCCATGAAGCACTTCATAGAAAATATGAAGGAAAACAGAAATACAACCTTATGTGCAAGGACTAGTAGATTTCTAATTTGTGTTATAATTAGCACCTTTGATTAAGTTTGAGTGCCCACTTTTTGCAGATGAGCAAAAAGTTTTATTGGTTCTGAGACACTTACGTTTCTCATAAGCTGTAGATACTAGTATGAATAGACACAGGGGAAAAGTCATGTCAGAAGTCCATGTAATTTTTAAAAATGTTTTCCATATGATTTACACAATTTGATATTACCCCTACTTTAAAAATTTTAACTTCTCCATAATAAACATTATATGGGCTAATTGGTTGGTTCTCCTCATTTCAAATTTCTGTGATTTGTCTGGGCGACGTTTTCTCTGCTTTCATCTATTTTAATAATTTTATATTGTATGAAGTGTTGGACAAGCCTGATGAGGCTGGAGTATGAACGGTTTCTTCTCATTCTACTCATCTTTTTGGACTCTAGACTTTGCCTAAATCTTCCTGTCTTCTCTGGAACATTACTGAACTATTCAGAGCTTACTGCTCTTGAATTCCTGTGACTCTTAATCTCTATCCTTATTATTTTAGTATTTTTACATATGTATGGTGTTGTTTTATGTGTATTAATTCAGTCTTCCTGCTAGAGTGCAAGTTTCTTGAGGAGGAATCTTTTTTCAAAAAAAGTCACTTTGCACAGATAGATGTTCAGCATTTCTTGGGTGATCTGGTGGCTAAGACAGTAAAGAATCTGCCTGCAATGTGGGAGACCTGGGTTCTATCCCTGGGTTAGGAAGATTCCTTGGAGGAGGGCATGGCAGCCCACTCCAGTATTCTTGCCTGGATAATCCCCATGGACAGAGAAGCCTGGCAGGTTCTCACAGTCCATGGGGTCACAAAGAGTCAGATGCGACTCAGTGACGGAGCACACAGCACAAGAGGACCAGATGAGTACAGTCATTGGTGTCTTTATATGATTATGATGTGTTGTACTTTATATAAAATAAATAGTTATTTCTTAGTTTTCTTTTAAGATACACACTTGGCCCTCTGTATTCTGTGGGTTTTGTGTCTGCTGATGAGGAGGACTGACTGTATTCATTGTACTGCTCCATTTAACGTAAAGGACTTGAGCATCTGTGGATTTTAGTATTCTGGAACCAGTCCCCCACAGATACCAAGGGACGACTGTACCTTTTAAATTTCATTTCCGTGTCTTCATCTGAATGTTTAAATAACATGTGACTCATACCTCTAACTTTGTAGGAATGTAAGTGAAGGTTACAATTATAGGTCCAAGAGAACTGCACTGCATAGCAGTTCTGTATGTATTAGAAGAATTTATTAGAAGATAGGCACTTGTAGGTGGCACTGGGATTTAGAAGACTTTTGCTCATCTTAAATATTTGTGTCAGTTTGAGGATTCGAAAATGCATGCAGGCTATCTGCTTCACTCTGGTGCCTTTGTGATCCTGACGGGGTAAGCTAAGCTGAAAGGATAGACTTGTCTTTATCTTAGTATCCTGAGTCCCTATACCTTGAATGATAGATATTTATGCATTTCCCTATGCAAGTGAGAACACTGCAAGTGGATTTTTCAGCCTTTCAAAGTTTTCACATTTATTAAGTCCTTCACAATTATTTCCAAAACTGATTTGATGTTTGCACTTCTGTAAAACCCTTTCTAAACGCTGTGTGCGTGTATTCCTAATTCCTAATATTATTAATAAAATAAATATATTTTTCTCATACATAGAGAAAGCAAAATTGTACTCAATTATGATTGCTGATTGTAATAGGAATATAGCGTTATGACTAGTATTTTCAACTATGTCTTAACTTGTTGTAAGGAACTTCTGAAATGTTTCATGTGAATTTTTGTCTCATCTTCACAGACTCAGGTGTGTATGTCATTTTTTTTTCTGACTTCAGTAATTTATTATTACTCTAGTAAACTACTATAGTAAACTGTATATAATATGAACTTTACTCTTTGAACCATTTAAAAGTGCATACTTGACTGCCATTAAGTACATTTCATGATATTGTGCAACCATCACCAGTATCTATTTCAAGAACTTGTTCATTGTCCCAAACAGAAACTCTATAATTGTTAAATAATAACTCCTCACTTCTGCCACACACCCCCCCAAGCCCCTGGTAACCTTTATTCTACTTCTATCTCTGAATTTGTCTGTTCTAGGTACCTCAAATGGAATCATGCAATATTTATCCTTTCATGTCTTGTTTCACTTAGCATAATGTTTTCAAGGTTCATCCATGTTGTAACATGTAGCAGATTTCATTCCTTTTTATGGCTGAATAATATGTATATACTACATTTTGTTTATGCATTCATCTGGACATTTGAATTGTTTTTACCTTTTGGTTATTGTGAATAATCCTTCTAGGAACATTGGCATACAAATATCTCTCCAAGACCCTGCTTTCAGTTCTTTTGATATATACCTTGGAGTGTTGTCCAGTCGCTAAGTCGTGTCCAACTCTTTGTGACCCCATGGACTGCAGCACGCCAGGCTCCCTTGTCCTTCACTGTCTCCTGGAGTTTGCTTAGATTCATATCCATTGAGTCAGTGGTGCTATCTAGTCATTTCATCTTAGGCCACCCTCTTCTGCCCTCAGTCTTTCCCTGCGTCAAGGTCTTTTCCAGTGAGTCAGCTCTTTGCATCAGGTGGCCAAAGTATTGGAGGTTAGCTTCAGCATTAGTCCTTCCAGTGAATAGTCAAGAGTTGATTTCCTTTAGGGTTGATGGGTTTGATATCCTTGCTGTCCAGTGGATTCTCAAGAGTCTTCTCCAGCACCGCAATTCGAAAGCATCAATTTTTTGGTGCTCATCCTTCTTTATGGTCCAACTCTCACATCCGTACATGACTACTGAAAAAACCATAGCTTTAACTATACGGACTTTGTAGGCAAAGTGGTATCTCGGCTTTTTAATACGCTGTCTTGGTTTGTCATAGCTTTCCTTCCAAGGAGCAAGCGTCTTTTAATTTCATAGCTGGAGTCGCTGTCCACTCAACGTTTAACAGTTTGATGAACCGCCAAATTGTTTTCCAAAGTGGCTGCACTGTTTTACACTCTCACCAGCAGTGTATGAGATTGCAGTTTTTCCATAACCTTGTCTACACTTGTTATTTGTCTTTCTTTTTTCTTCTTCTTTGTTTTTGACATTTATTTTTTATTTGGCTGTGTGGGGTCTTGGTTGCAGCACACAGGATCTTCGTTGTGGCCCGTGGGCTCTGTTAATTGTGGCACGTGTAACTTAGTTCCCCAACCAGAGATCCGACCCGCATCCGCTGCATTGCAGGGCGGATTCTCCAGGGAAGTCCCCATTTGTCTTTCTTATGTTAGCCACCCTAGTGGATAGCAGTTTTGATGTGTATTTCCTTAATGGCTAGTGATGTTGATCATCTTTTTCTGTGCCTCGTCATTTGTGTATTTTCTTTGCTTATTTTTGAAATGAGTTGTTTGCTTTTTTGTTGTTGTGCAAGTTCTTTATATATTCTAGATATTAATCTTGTATTGGATATATGATTTGCAAATATTTTCTCCCTTTGTGGGGGATGTTTTTCACGCTCTTGATAGTGTCTTTGGTGGTCAAAATTTTGATGATGTCAGGTACTTAGTTTTGTTTTTAAGTGTTATAGAGTGTGTAGAGGATAAAACCGTAAAACCCCAAAGGATTGAACCCACAGCTGTAGAAAGCCAGAGGAGAAAGAACCCTACTTCTTATATCCAAAAGACTTCCCCAAATAAGAGAATCCTTTGGACATAAATAAATGCACAGGCTGTGGGTAAATTAAAAGCAAACAATATTCATAAAGGCCGTGCTTTCTGAAATGAAAGTACTGGAGAGCCAACTTCATGATCAAATTTAGCCAGGTTGGAAAATTGGGATATTCATTGAGGAACATTGTAAAGATCAACCTCTATCATTGCAAGTCAGTTCAGTCGCTCAGTCGTGTCTGACTCTTTGCGACTCCGTGGACTGCAGCACGCCAGGCTTCCCTGTCCATCACCAACACCTGGAGCTTCCTCAAACTCATGTCCTTTGAGTCGGTAATGCCATCTAACCATCTCATCCTCTGTTGTCCCCTTCTCCTCCTGCCTTCAATCTTTCCCAGAGTCAGAGTCAGTTCTCATTCAAGTGGCCAAAGTATTGATTTCTTTTAGGATTGACTGGTTTGATTTCCTTGCAGTCCAAGGGACTCTCAAGAGTCTTCTCCAACACCACAGTTCAAAAGCATCAATTCTTTGGCGCTCAGCTTTCTTTATAGTCCAACTCTCACATCCATTCATGACTGCTGGAAAAACCATAGCTTTGACTAGATGGACCTTTGTTGGCAAACATGTGCACAAATGATAATTGGTAGCCTCACAAGGAATGAGATGTGCTTTGTGTCTTTATCAATTCTAAGGAGGCCTAAAGCCTGTGTGTTATATATGCTGCCAGAGGAGAGACCATTTTATTGTTAAGATGGTACTTAGTGATGCTAATAACGTTTATGTGTCTTAAAATGTTATGTTTTTGTAGGCACTCTTTTAAAGAAAGTTTTGCTTTTTTTTTTTTTTAACTTTCTACCTGGAAATAGATTCTCAAAAGTTATATCTTAATGGGCATATAGAGATTAATAGATGAGTAATACTGGGTGATAAATACTTGCTGTAAGAGGTTTCTTTTTAGCTATGTTACAGATGTAGTTCTTTGCCATATCAAAATTTTACTACAGCAGTGTTCTTTGTGTGATTTTATTAGAGGTTGCCAGCCATTCATCTACTGATTCTTACTTCCAGAAGATCTTATCTCTTGGGGGTGTCTTTTTAAAACTTAATATATTGGAGAAAACTACTTTTCTAGACTTAAGGCTGATATTCTATGTTAGTCTGAATATTTTTTCCCCAGGTTTTGAGTGTTGTTTAACTGAGTACCCGGCTTTGATCAATTATTAATACTTTAATGTTGCAATTTAGTGCAATTACAGTAGAATACTCCAAGGAAGAAGTTAAATTTTCTTCATTTTAAAAATGTTGAAAAAATCAGAATATAATTGGCAAAAAAATTGATAGGAAAAATGCAGTGCATATTCTGACCTACTGTTTTTTGATTACATATATTGGAAGATATGGGTTACCCTTTATTTCCAAATTAATGTAGAAATTAGAAATTTGTTGGAAAAATAAAAAAGATTAGTCAAAATTAGTATTTACTTTTTTCACCTTCCTCCTGCTGACATTTTGTGCTTAGAATTCACATCTAAATTCTGATTGGCACGTTAGACTTATTTCTGCAGCTTTCTATCAGATTGCTTCTACCAGTGTTGATGAGGTAAGGGTAATCATAACTCTGGCCTTATCCATGGATTATACTCAGCTCTACTACATTTAAAATAGGAAAAGGAAAAACAGTATTAACCAGAGATAATTTAGTATATGTTATTTATACACTTCATGGGTTGGTGTATATATGTGTTTGATCCTAGAATGCAAATTCTGGCATTATGCTATATAATTTATGGTGCATTATAGATATTTCTTTAAATGCTAAATAATACTGTTCATGTAGTACACTATAACTTAAATTATCAGAATTAGTGTTTTATTTTTTGTAATAAAAAAACTTACCAAGAGTAGTTTCAAGCTTCCTTCTTATGTAACTTAAAATATGGAGTGGGCCTCTTTTCTTTCGTTAATTGTCATATTCCTTTCTAAATATGGATTAACTTCCAGTACTTTCTCTTTTATGCTTCCAGTGTTGTGAAAGTAACTCTGAGGCTTCTTTAAAGTTGGTTTTTTTTTTTTTTTTGCACCTGTGCTGTTTCCTCTGGGACATCTTCATCATTTTCAACACAACCACTGTCCTTATTTATCTTTCACTAAGTTCCTCTAAATGCATATCTAGTGACTCTTAAAAGATAGTAATACCAATATTTCCATGGTAAACTGTTTCTTCTAAATCTCCATTTATGTTCAATTTGAATTTAGCATTATTTTTTCATTTATTTGCTACATTTTTTATCTTTGTTGATGAGTTCCCGCTTTTGATTATCCATTTTCATAAAATATCATGGATTTATTATGCAAGTACCTTTGCTCTCCACGTGAGAACTACATAACAGATGCTAAGTGATCAATTATAGACAGACTTTTGGAGAAGTGACATGATTTATCACTGATCATGATGTGCCTGTTTGCACAGAGATTTGTGCACTGAAGAGACAGCAGTGAAGTTTGGACTTTATGCAGTTATTTACAGTTAATATAATGTGATAACTGAAATTTAAGATATGTTTTGGGGGGGCTTGGGTTATTCAGGTAAACTGTAGTAACTGAAAGTCATGCATGTGGTAACCATACAAAGCAAGGACTGCCTTTGTATTAGAAAGAATAACTTTAGTTTCTCTACAGTTCATAAAATAAATGCTTTGGTGAGGATTTGATTTCTCAGTTCAGTTCAGTCGCTCAGTCATGCCTGACTCTTTGCGACCCCATGAATCTCAGCACGCCAGGCCTCCCTCTCCATCACCAACTCCCGGAGTTTACCCAAACCCATGTCCATCGAGTCAGTGATGCCATCCAACCATGTCATCCTCTGTTGTCCCCTTCTCCTCCTGCCCCTAATCCTTTCCAGCATTAGGGTCTTTTCCAATGAGTCAACTCTTCGCATGAGGTGACCAAAGTATTGGAGTTTCAGCTTCAACATCAGTCCTTCCAATGAACACCCAGGATTGATCTCTTTTAGGATGGATTGATTGGATCTCCTTGCAGTCCAAGGGACTCTCAAGAGTCTTCTCCAACACCACAGTTCAAAAGCATCAATTCTGCGGCGCTCAGCTTCTTCACCATCCAACTCTCACATCCATACATGACCACTGGGAAAACCATAGCCTTGACTAGACGGACCTTTGTTGACAAAGTAATGTCTCTGCTTTTAAATAGGCTATCTAGATTGGTTATAACCTTCCTTCCAAGGAGTAAGCGTCTGTTAATTTCATGGCTGCAATCACCATCAGCAGTGATTTTGGAGCCCCCAAAAATAAAGTCTGACACTGTTTGCACTGTTTCCCCATCTATTTGCCATGAAGTGATGGGACCAGATGCCATGATCTTAGTTTTCTGAACGTTGAGCTTTAAGCCAACTTTTTCACTCTCCTCTTTCACTTTCATCAAGAGGCTCTTTAGTTCTTCTTCACTTTCTGCCATAACGGTGGTGTCGTCTGCATATCTGAGGTTCTTGATATTTCTCCCGGCAATCTTGATTCCAGCTTGTGTTTCTTCCAGCCCAGTGTTTCTCGTGATGTACTCTGCATATACGTTAAATAAGCAGGGTGACAATATACATCCTTGACGTACTCCTTTTCCTATTTGGAACCAGTCTGTTGTTCCATGTCCAGTTCTAACTGTTGCTTCCTGACCTGCATACAGGTTTCTCAAGAGGCAGGTCAGATGGTCTGGTATTCCCATCTCTTTCAGAATTTTCCACAGTTTATTGTGATCCACACAGTCAAAGGCTTTGGCATGGTCAATAAAGCAGAAATAGATGTTTTTCTGGAACTCTCTTGCTTTTTTGAGGATCCAGCGGATGTTGGCAATTTGATCTCTGTTTCCTCTGCCTTTTCTAAAACCAACTTGAACATCTGGAAGTTCACGGTTCACATATTGCTGACGCCTGGCTTAGAGAATTTTGAGCATTACTTTACTAGCGTGTGAGATGAGTGCAATTGTGTGGTAGTTTGAGCATTCTTTGGCATTGCCTTTCTTTGGGATTGGAATGAAAACTGACCTTTTCCAGTCCTGTGGCCACTGCTGAGTTTTCCAGATTTGCTGGCATATCGAGTGCAGCACTTTCACAGCATCATCTTTCAGGATTTGAAATAGCTCAACTGGAATTCCATTACCTCCACTAGCTTTGTTCGTAGTGATGCTTTCTAAGGCCCACTTGACTTCACATTCCACGATGTCTGACTCTAGGTGAGTGATCACACCATTGTGATTATCTGGGTCGTGAAGATCTTTTTTGTACAGTTCTTCTGTGTATTCTTGCCACCTCTTCTTAATATCTTCTGCTTCTGTTAGGTCCATACCATTTCTGTCCTTTATCAAGCCCATCTTTGCATGAAATGTACCCTTGGTATCTGTAACTTTCTTGAAGAGATCTCTAGTCTTTCCCAATCTGTTGTTTTCCTCTATTTCTTTGCATTGATCACTGAGGAAGGCTTTCTTATCTCCCTTTGCTATTCTTTGGAACTCGGCATTCAGATGGGAATATCTTTCCTTTTCTCCTTTGCTTTTCGCTTCTCTTCTTTTCCCAGCTATGTGTAAGGCCTCCTCAGACAGCCATTTTGCTTTTTTTGCATTTCTTTTCCATGGGGATGGTCTTGATCCCTGTCTCCTGTACAATGTCTCGAACCTCTGTCCATAGTTCATCAGGCACTCTATCAGATCTAGTCCCTTAAATCTATTTGTCACTTCCACTGTATAATCATAAGGGATTTGATTTCTCAAGAAGGGGATAAATGTGTCTGTGGTGTGTAGAATAAAAGGGACATGTGTGCTCAGGCACTCAGTTGTGTCCAACTCTGAGACCCCATGAACTGTAGCCTCCCAGGCTCCTCTGTCATTGGGATTCTCCCTGCAAAAATAATGGAGTGGGTTGTCACTTCCTTCTCCAGCTGATTTTCCCGACCCAGGGATCGAACCCGAGTGTCCTGCATTGCAGGTGGATCCTTTACGTACTGAGCCGCTAGGGAAGCCAAAGGACATGCTGCTACTGCTGAGTCACCTCAGTCATGTCCGACTCTGTGCGACCCCATAGACGGCAGCCCACCAGGCTCCCCCGTCCCTGGAATTCTCCAGGCAAGAACACTGAAGTGGGTTGCCATTTCCTTCTCCAATGCATGAAAGTGAAAAGTGAAAGTGAAGTCGCTCAGTTGTGTCCGACTCAGTAGTGACCCCATGGACTGCAGCCTACCAGGCTCCTCCGTCCATGGGATTTTCCAGGCAAGAGTACTGGAATGGGGTGCTAGTGCCTTCTCCAAAGGACATGAGACTTACCTATATAACCTCAGGTTTTTCTTACACTTAAAAATTCTACGAGCTTACTGCTTTTAACATAGACAATGTATGATGTGCTTACATTCTGTGGGCAGATTTTTAGATGCTTTTTGTTTCTTACCTACCTTGTGAAATTGATTAACAAAGATAGTGTTATTTCACCCCCCCAATTTAGTAATGATTATTTGTTTTAAATTATTTATAATTAAAATAATTATGAACAGTTTGTGTCCACCAGTAGATCAGTAAAGTGAATTATATTCACACAATGAATATCATATGCTCATTAAAACTGATACTGTAGAAGAATGTTTAATAACATGGAGTGCTGTGCAAAATATGGTTCAGTGAGGAAAACAGTATAATGTGTGATCTCTTTTTGTAAAAATGGTATACATGTAAAGGAAAACAAATTTGAAGAATATATTGCAAAATATTAACAGATTATCACTGTGTTGTGAAGTTGATGGTGTTTTTCTTGTCTCCTTGTATGTGTGTTTTTCAACAAAGCTTAAGTTGTATTTTCTCATTACCAAAAGAAGAGGCAGTATCATGTTTTATGCCACTTCATGAATGACATGTGTTTCTTTCATATTTAGCTGTAATAAGAAGTTTCATGTCTTTTGATATTCCAGTGGAATTAAAGTCCCATTGAAATTTTAAATATTTATTTATTTTTGGCTGTGTTGGGTCTTAGTTGAGGCACGTGGAATCTTCGTTGTCACCTGCAGGCTTCTGTCCAGTTGTGTGTGGGCACCAGAGCACAAGTGCTCTGTAGTTTGCAGCACGTCAGCTCCCTTGTTGTGGCTCATGGGCTCAGCTGCCCCAGTGCATGTGGGATCTTAGTTGCCCAACCAGAGATCAAACTTGCATCCCCTGAATTGGAAGGTGAATTCTCAGCCACTATACCACCAGGGAAGTCCCCCATTGTAAATTTTCTGTGACTGTTTTTTAAGATTAAATTTTCAGGTTAATGTATAAATACGTTTTTGTGTGCTTTCTAGCCATTATGAACATGGAGTTGTGTTTTATGAAGCTTTCAACAGCTTTTATTAATTTATTCCCTTTACCATTTAACAACTTTTCAAAACTTTTTGTGCTGCAGAAAAATAGAGACTGTTTGCTAGTATCACCATTAAAAGTGTTTGTGTTGACAGAATATCAGGTTAAGAGCTCTAGGACTTATTGAAAAATAATGTTTTTTTTTCAATATAATTGAAGAAATTTTTCTAAAAAATGTAATACATTTTCTTCAAAATCAAAGTTTAGAGAATCATTTGATAGCTGCCTCTTTCATTAGCTTATAAAGAATTGAAGATGTTTTGAGTTTATCATTAAAGTAATCTAGATAAGTTCCTATTAAACATTTGAATACTGCTTTGTTAATCTGAGTTATATAGAGAAGTTAAAGGTAAATTATTTTTAAAGTGTTCAAGTAGAGAAAATAAAGTTGAATAGTAAGAAATTACATTTCTTTTACAAATCTCTTCTGTGTGTAATTTGTTAGTTCCTTTTTCCTTTTCCACCTTTTAAAACCTTTATAGTTTGTTTGATTTGACAAAAGCACTTAGATTTCTTATTGAAATAAATAATTGGATGATTAAATTTTTTTTACTAAATGCCTATGTACTGTTCTAGGCTGTTTTGTGAGTGCTAGTTGTACCAAGATAAGACATGATATGACCTTCAGGGCCTTATGATTCATGTAAGATAAAGCAGAGTCATGAAAGAGAGAGTAGTTTGGGGATGAGAGGAAAGAGGGGTGAAAGATGATGGGGTGATCCGGTGGCATTGTAAAAAGTAGGGTGGTATCTATTGAAAAGGAGGGAGCATTGTAAACAAAAGCAAACAGGGATGTCATCTAACAACCAATAGCACTTTTGTCAAATGTGTTTAAAAATTAAAAAGCAATACAATAGCATTACTGAAAAACTGGAAAAGGGAGAGAATTTCACTGATGATCCTGTCACCTGTCATAGCCAATCATTTGCTTTTACTTTTTTTTCCCGATATATGTTTTATATTATTTTAATCATAACACATGCAGTTTTATATCTTCTAGCGTTTTCTGAGATGTCTATTTTTATTGGTGCCATACATGCATATAGCTCAAAGGGGTAAATAGTTTTGTTGAATAATAAGCAGTTGCTTTATCTTCATATTTTCTCCTTCTCACAAGAGACTATATTCTAGACATTATCTGTTGACTTCCCGACTTCTTAGCATGTGAATTTAGCTTTCTTCCCCTCCTTCCCCCTTAACCACTTCCCCATTCACCTCTCCCTATTACTTCATCCTACCACTACAGTAATATGATAATTTTGATTAGATAGATATTCAGTGTTTACCTTAGGACCATGTACATATAATTCACAGCCAACGTTATGTAGTGAGCTATGATTTTTCTATTGCAGTTTTTTTTCCCTTAGTGCTAATAAGGATAGCAGCAGTGTTCCTAAGTAAGAATCACTAATTCAACCCTATACTCACCTCTCAAGATTATCAGATGTTATCAGTTTCTTCTTATGTTTTCCTGTAGCCTTCGAACTCACCTCAAACTAGACTCGTTACTCTTTGAACCTAGTCCATAGTTGAGATCCTGGGAATTCCTTCTGCCCTTATCCTGGGGCTTCTCCTGTACTAGATCTTTATTACTTCTATCCCATATCTTCTGCTTTCTAAATTTTTCCTTGTTTTGATTTTCTTGAGGAACTTTTTGAGCATGAGTTTATCTAAGGTAAATTATTAAAATTTGTAAGTGAGAAAATATATATTTTTTAACAGTATAAGGCTTTTTATTTTCATAGCTGGCATTACAAATAGCATGTTGATAAAAACAAAAAAAAAAACGCTGTACTCCACAAATTCATAACTGTTACTGTGACCACATCATTTAAGCTGTATGGACGCCTCTACTTCATACTTTTTATTTCGTTCAGCAGCTGTGGATATATGTAAGTCTGAAAACATCTTAATTCTGTCCTCATACTTAACTGATAGTTTGTCTGAGTTACAATTCTAAGTTGAAACCAGTTTTCTTCAGAATTTTGAAAAAGTGTTGCTTCGTTTTTACCCTGGCTTCCCATTTGCTGTTGAGATATCCAGTGCCATTCTAATTCTTGAACCGTTGTATTTGTTTCTGTTTCTGGACGGTTACAGGATTTTTATCTAAAATGTTCTGAAATTTCACAGTGATGTCCTTTAGTATGGCTCTGTTTTCACCTATTTACCACTAAAAATGGAATCCTTTAATCTGAACAGGAAATTAAAAAAATTATCTCATAGATGATTTCCTCTCTTAGATTTTCTTTCTTCTTGCAACTCTTATTTGGATATTGAACCTCCTGGACTGATCCTCTAATTTTCTTGGCTTTTTCCATCTTTGTCTTTTTACCACTTTGGGGGAGATTTCTTTAAATTTACCTTACAGTTTTTCAATTGATCTTCGTTTTTCTGCTCTCATTTTTTTTAATTTTTAAAAGCTCAATTTTTTCTTATTGAAAATTTTCATGTGGTAAATTTACTTGTGGTGAAATGCACAGATCTTAAGTGTACACTTCAATGAGTTTAAAAAACATGCATTCATGTAACCTACACTCCTTTCAAAATAGATCTTAAATGTTTAGTTCATTGAATTCTGACAAATACTTTACAATTATGTTATTACCCAATTCAAGATATAGAATATTTCCATCACCCCAGAAAGACCCTTAATGCTTCTTTCCAATCAATTATTCCCACCCACCAGCTGCTGTTGCTGCTGCTAAGTCATTTCAGTCGTGTCCAACTCTGTGTGACCCTACGGACAGCAGCCCACCAGGCTCCACTGTCCACGGAATTCTCCAGGAAAGAATACTGGAGTGGGTTATTTCCTTCTCCCCCACCCACCAGAGGCATCCACTTTTCTGATTTCTGTCACCATATATTAGTTTTGTTCATTTTTACACTTAATGTAAGTGGAATCATATAGTATGTATCCTTTTGCGTCTGGCTTTTTTTGCTCAAAAAATGTCTGAGAGATGTGATATTCATCCATGTTGTTGCTGAGTAGTAGTCTCCAGTGTGAATTTAGTATTCTTCAGTAGGACATTTGGGTTTCCTCGTTTTGGCTATTATGAATAAAACTGCTATAAACATTTTTGTACAAGTCTTGCTGAACATACGCTTTCATATATACCTAGGAGTGGAGTGGAATGGTTGGGACATGGAATCGGTATATGTTTAGCTTTAAGAGAAGCCATCAAATAGTTTTTCAAAGTGGTTGTATAATTTTTTCACTTTCACTAGTTTCAGTTGCTTTGCTTCCTTACCAGTGCTTGGTATTGTGAGACTTTTTAATTTCAAACATTCAGATTAGTGGGAAGTAGTATCTCAGTATGGTTTTAATTTGCACTTTTACTTGTGTGTGTTGGCTATTTGTATGTCCTTAAGAGCCCATTTTTGTTCTGTGAATTTTGTTTAATAGTGTTGGTTTTTTTCCTTCATCTTTTTCATATTTTATCTTTGAGGATATTAATGGTATGTTTTTATTAACAGGTTTTTTCCCCTCTATAGACTGTTTCCTTAATTTTTTTTCCTGTTTTTTTTTTTTTTTTTGGCTTCTTTCATATTACAGGCATTTTGCACATGCCTAATCATCTTGTTTCTCTGCTCATAGTGCTGATTAGAAGTTCTGTATTAGGCTTGTTGCTGAGCGTTTTTATTGTGAAACCCCCCACCCCCAACTCAATATATTTAGGTCTTTTCTCAGAGAAAAGTCTCCTCCAGTCTTTTGTCTGGAGGGTAAATTTGTGACTGTTAGAAGCTCAGAGGAGGAAGAGGAGAGATGTCTCTACATTCCCATTCATGTATTTAGTTAATACCCTTGTTTTTAGAATGGCTTATCTAACCTCATTTATGTCTGATGTCCAGAGAAATGTTTCGTATCTTCTAGACAATCAGTCTTTTGCCATGGCTGGGGAGGCTTAGTGACCAGGCTGTGTGAAACGGAGTTGGAGATCTCTGGAGTATCACAGTTTCTTAAATAGCTTTGAGTCAATAGCACAAGTGCCTTCTTTATTCTCATCCTACTACACCTTCTAGAGGTACCCTGGTCCCACTCATTCTGAGCCTTTCTAGGATTCTGGTCATATAAAAAGCTCACCTCCTATTGTCAGCTTAGGGATTCAGCTTTATCACATCTACTAAGTACTATATTTTATATGTGTCCATCCTTTATAACTTCCAAACTTTTCTTAGCTTTATCTCCTATCCTGATTTCTTTTTTTTTGGCCGGAGGGGGGGCGGGTTATGCATTTAAAGAAGAAAACAGTCCCTTTATTGAATTTTAGTGGACTCTTACGAAGGGAGTGAAATTAAATATTTCAATCTAGTGTTCTTTTATTCAAACTCTGTTTTCTGTCACATAGTGTGTTGTATGTTTTTCAAATTGTTACATTTTCATATTTGTAATTATTCTTGGTTGCTTTATATTTGCATTGCCTGAATTGCCTATAATTTACTGTTGCCTTAGTACTGGATATTTAAATTTATTCCAGTTTGTCATTTATTCCATTATGCTAAAATGAACATCTTCATTCATTGAAGATTCTCCCAAATTTAGGATTATTTCCTTAGGTTAGAATTCAAGAAATAACATCTTTTGTCTGAATCATTTTCTTTTTAAAAAAATTAATTTTATTTGAGTATAGTTGATTTACAAAGCTGTGTTAATTTCTGCTGTATAGAAAAGTGATTCAATTATATCAATACATGTATATTTTCTTTTTCATGTTCTTTTTCATTATGTTTTTTATAGGATATTGAATATTGTTTCCTGTGCTGTATATATAATAGGACCTTGTTGTTTTGATATCATTTTCTGAAAGTGATATGAGTGTTGATTTTACTGAAGATTTTGTCAGAATTTGGTATTATAATTTGCCAAAAAAATTATTTGCTAATTGAATAGTCTAAAATGGCAACTTATTTTATTTTGTATTTTTTGATTTACTTGTCAAACTGGAAACTTTCCTGTCATTTTTGGTAGCTGTATTTACTCATTGTCTTTTTGTCATTTTTCTTACCAACATTTTAAGTTTAAAAAAAAAAATCACCTTGTAGAACCTCTTTATAATAAATGCTTTAAATGTAAATTGTCTGACAGATCTGCTATATATTCTCCAGTTGGTTTACCATTTTATTGATTTCTTTTTGCTATTTTTTAATATGCATAAGTTTAAAATTTGGATATAGTTAAACCTGTGAACTGTATTTTGTACACTTCAGAAGTTTCACATTTTTACTCTTAACAGATGTCAAAAAAATAATCAATTGGAATTTATGACTTTATATTTTTAGTGTTGAGCCTTAAAAAATTTTACCTGAAATTTATTTTAGAGTGTAGTGAAAGTTGGTATCTGAATTTATGTGTGTTTTTTTAACTGCTAAGCAATTAATCCAATATGAGCCAGGGAAACGTTTCCATTTTCATTTTCTAAAAAATCTTTAAAAAGAATTTGAATATGTGTAGTAACTCCTATTTTGCCTCATAAATTTTGTTCTGATTATTCCTCCATGTAGTCTTGCCACAGAAACTTGTGTATTTTCTCAGAGAAACTTGAATTGCATCATATGTAATCTAGACTTCCTTATTTTAAATTATTTTGTTCTGCTTTGGTTGTTTGGGAAGTGTTTGTACACATTTGGTTTTGTGTAATAATTTCAGAATGTTGCCATCTTGAGGTTGTTTATAAAGCCATGTATGGTTATCAGGAAATTGCTGACAATTATGAAGTGGTCATTGTTTGCAATAGAGAAAAGAAACTCCTAGGCTTGTTTTATGTTTATTTTTTGATGGCCAGATTCAATTCTTGGTTTTAATAGATTGTTTTGTTTTATTTTTGTTTCTTTAGCTGGGACCGTAGTTTAAAATATATTTTCCTGATAGCCTTTATCCCCCCTACTTATAATGGCTATATAACTGGTAGCCTTGTTTCTTTTGAACCAGGGCCTTTTGGTGAAAAGATTTTCTTCTAATAGTAAAGCTCCTTTAGATCTTTATGTCAGGATTTCTTACTAACAATAGAACCTCTCTTTCCCTTGATTGCTAGAAAGAAAAACATAAAAACCCCACTTCATATTGAAATGAAATTTAGTGTTTATATAATTCTGTCAAGTTTAAAAAATTTTTACGTTAAAATAAACAGCAAGTGGAACTCTATCCAGTAGTGTTGTGCAGCGTGAAATGCTCCATTATTTCTAAATACTGTATTTTTCTTGCAGCAGAAAGGATGAAATTGTGTTTATGAAATAAGGTGAACTTGGTTATATGAAATTTTTACTTACTGTCAACCCTTGCATTTTCTTTTTGTTTATTTCCTATTAGCTTAATGGTTCTCTGAGATATATGGGTTTCTTTTATTTTTATTTAAAATTAAAAAAAAATTTTTGGCTGTGGGGGTTCTTGGTTGCTGTGCAAGCTTTTCTCTATTTTGGCAAGGTGAGGGGCAGGGCAGCTCTCTAGTTGAAATGTGCATGGTTCTCACTGCGCTGGCTTCTCTTTTGGAGCAGTGGTTCTAGGGTGCAAATGCTTCCATAGTTGCTACTCCCGGACTCTAGGGCACAGGCTCAATAATTGTGACGTGTGGGTTATTTGCTCTGCATGTGGGATCTTCCTGGATATGGGATTGAACCCATGTATCCTGCAATGGCAGACAGATTCTTTACCACTGAGCCACCAGGGAAGCCTATGGATTTCTTTTAAAACGTGGGTTTAAGAGTCTTATCCACTAATAATAGCAGCATGTTTCTTTCTGTTTCTGGGAGAAAAACACCAGCGCCACAATTTCCAAAACTAGACTCAAATTAGAATATTTTTAGAATTATAAAAATCAAGAATCAATAGCAGGCTCTTATCAAATCTCAGTTATATTTATTTTTCCTAAAAATGCAGTGAAATATTCATTTCAGTTTTAAATAAAACTATTACTATTAAAAATATGATCTAATTTCTTCAAAAGACAGAAGTTCAACAAACTCTTTCTGGTACCCCTGTTCTAATTTTTCCTCTTATATATTTATTCTATGGCATTATTTTGGATATTTTAATAAATTTATGTATAAAATTTTATTTGTAAAAAATGCTTCTCTGAATGAATCCTTTTAGTAATTACTTTGTTTCCTGATGACTTAATAACCACTGGCATGAGGTCACAGTGTAGAGTTATGATAAAAGGAATAAAATTTTTGTACATAACTAGGACGGGAATTCCTTGGGGAAGTATTGAGTGAATGATTACAGGAAAGATAATTCTTTAGTTACAGATTAATTGTCTTGAAAGTCAAATTCAACTTTAAAGCAGTCATTTTTAAAGAAATAAAATCATTTATGAAACTAGATTAACTGAATAATTAGAGCTTGGTTGACATGGAAAGCTGGAAAGCAATACATATTTTCTTCATTTATAAACAAAATTAACTTTCACTTGTTGAAATAACTTCCTTTTCATTTTTGTTCAAACCATAAGTTGGTAATGCTGTTGTTGGTAACTACCTGAGTATTTAGTAGAATAGTAATGGATTTTCCCTCCAGGGCTTGTTGATAATCACTGCTATTAGAAAATCTGAGATAAGAGAACTGATAAGGGACAATATATAAAATATTCAAGAAAATTAAGTGTCTATGGTATATGAATCCTTCCTATAAAAATTTGAAACTGTTAGATTTATTATAATTTTAATTAAAAATTTTCAGATTAAAGCATTTGTTACTACCAGGTTGGTGTGCACCTTCTTATAAAGTATGAGTAAACACTATTGAGAAAATATAAAGCAGAAACTCAGTTTGACAGTGTAAATATGTGAATTTCTTTAAAGAATTCAAAATTGTCCACATCTGACTCTTACCCATTTAAATAATTTTTTCAAAATTGCTTTTGGTATCTGAAGGAGTAACATCTAAAAGTTTGTCAGTTGTTGTATGTTGTTACCATTAGTAGTACTGAATATGACATTTTTTCCTGTCTTTTATTAGGTGTAGTAGTTGCCAAGGTGTTGATTTGTTTTCAGCACTATTTCTTCCTAAATGACAGCAGTGTTGAGAATAGAGGCACTATATGTGTTCTTTTTCACTAGTTTTACAGGATAGTTAAAAAAACTAGTTATTTCCACTCTGTGGAAATTAAAAGAACAATTCCAAATTTCATTGTTTTCTTCTAATACATTTTTTTATTTCCAAAGTTCATTAACTTGTTCTCTTCTAAAGTGGTTTTCTTTGTCGTGCCTGTCATCAAGGACCTTAGTGAAGCATAAAGATAGGTGAATTCTCATAGAATTGTGGGAAATTTTTCATGGTTTCTTAATTGAAAAATATAAAAAAGTAACTTTAAACTTGAACATTATGGATTTAGTTAGTACTGGTAGTAGAATATAGAATGTCAGGCTTTTAATTCTGTAATTAATTGCTAAAGATGTACACCTGTGTTGTTATATGTGACTTGCTTTACCAGTGGGAGTCTAAAATACAAAATTTGACTTACTTGGAAGATGATGTCATTGGAAAACTGAGCTTTCATTTCTTAGCAGACATCTCAGTGAATAGTAAAATTTCTGAAAAGGGGAGATTTAGGATATGCAGTAAGTCCCCTACATATGAATCTCCTAGTTGTGAACTTTCAAAGATGCGAATGTACATTTGCATATCCAATCACATAAGTTAGTTCATGTGTCTGGGGTACATTGTCATGTGTGTGCATCCTCTAGAAGTACTTGTGCTTTTATGTAGTTTACAGTACTGTATAGCCTACAGTAGTACAGTATCTTTTTTTTCAAACCCAGATGTCTGGAAGCAAGCATAAAAGCAGAAATGCCAGGTGATGTAACCATGAAAGCAAAAATGAAAATGATTGAGAGAGTGGAGGGAGAAGCCAGGAGAAAGGGCAAAGAGAGACAAGAAGAAGAAGAAATAACTGAAGAACCAAAGAGATTCACAATGCAGGAGATGCCAAGGGGATTTTCTTTATTCAAGGAGGCACTGTTAGTTTTGGAGGCACAGGACTTGAACATAGAACGGTACACAAAGATTGCAGCAGCCATTCCGAATGCAATCCCGTGCTACTGAGTCATCTCTGATGAGAAAAAAAAAGAGCTTCTACCCAGGTATCACTGGATCATCTTTTCAAGATTGTTTTCAAGGCTCAGTAGAATTGAAATCAGCAAGGATCCAGAACCTGTGCCATTAACTTCAGGTGTGAGTGAAATCGCAGCTTGCCATCTGTCTCCTGTTACTGATGATCCTTCAGTTGTGCCATCTCTGACCACCCCTCCCTCCTCCAGTTCACTGGATGCCAGCCCCTGTATGCTAGCTGTTGTACTTCCCACTGTACTTTTCAAGGTACTTTACTGTGAAATTAAAAATATTTTCTTTATTTTTTTTGTTTGTTTTGTTAATGTACCATTTGTGTGAGAAGTATAAACCTATTGGGGCTTCCCAGGTTGTGCAGTGGTAAAGAATCTGCCTGCCAGCGCAGGAGACGCAAGAGACAGTTTCAATCCCTGGGTAAGGAAGATCCCCTGGTGGAGGAAATGACAACCCACTCCAGTATTCTTGGCTGGAAAATTCCATGGACAGAGGATCCTGGCGGGCTATGGTCCAGGGTCTTGGCAAAGGGTCGGACATGACCGAGCGCATGCGCATGCATACACGCGTACGTACAGTATACGTACAATATATAGCCTGTTGTGTTAGCTGGGTTACTAACTTTGTGAGACTTATGACCGATTTGGACTTGCAGATGTGCAGTCGGAACAAAACTTGTTCTTATGTAGGGAACTTACTGTATTATGTTATAAAAAACTTTTCTCAAAGGGAAAGAGAATGAAAGTAGTAAATGATTTTAATTTTAAATTCACGGAGATTAAATGTGACTGGCTTAGCAGGTTTTAGGGGATGATGGTGAAAGAAACATCATGGGTTCCCTTAGGAAACCTGAAACCAGTGTGTGGGCTGGCCTTCTCTTCCTCCATCCCTCCCTCCTTCCCATTTATCCTTCCTCCTTACCCCTCCGCCTTCTTTCCTTCCTTCCCTTTTTCTTGCCTTTCTGCTTCCTCCTTCCCCTCCCTCCTTGCTTTAAGTCTTTTTCTCTCTCCTCAAAAGAACCAGTACAGAGATATATGTTAGCTTTATCTGACTCAGTTCAGTTCAGTCGCTCAGTCGTGTCCGCCTCTTTGAGACCCCATGAATTGCAGCGCGCCAGGCCTCCCTGTCCATCACCAACTCCCGGAGTTTACCCAAACTCATGTCCATTGAGTCGGTGTCCTTCATTCTTTCTGGAGTTATTTCTCCACTGATCTCCAGTAGCATATTGGTCACCTGCTAACCTGGGGAGTTCATCTTTCAGCGTCCTATCTTTTTGCCTTTTCAGCTGTTCATGGGGTTCTCAAGGCAAGAATACTGAAGTGGTTTGCCATGCCCTTCTCCAGTGGACCACATTCTGTCAGACCTCTCCACCATGACGCGTCTGTCTTGGGTGGCCACATATAGCATGGCTTAGTTTCACTGAGTTAGACAAGCTGTGGTCTGTGCTTATCTGACTAAACTATTGCAAAAATCCCTTTTTTTTTTTGGCCATCCCCAGCAGTTTGTGGGGTCTTAGTTCCTGGGCTAGTGATTGAACCCTAGGACCTTGACAGTGAAAGCTCGGAGTCCTAACCACTGGACTGCCAGGGAATTCCGCCGCCTCCCCCCCACCCCCCTGCCCCCACTTACATGGGAAGAATCTTATGAGATAGTGTCTGTGAAAATGCCTTTAAAGTGTAAAATGCTAGGTTAGATACAACATATATTCTCTCTTTTTTTTTTTAGAGATTAAAGACACTGATGACAACTTGGCATTACATCTGGTTAGATTTGCAGAGAAATTTGGGCTACTGATTGTCTTTTGACTAAGTTTTTTCATCTCTGGGGGGAAAGGAGAGTACTTGGAAACATATATTTTAGTGTAGTTGAACTGATGAGTGCAGTGTTGCTGATAGCTCAAAAGTTTATGAACCAGGAGAATGATAAATTGTGTGTTTGATTTGAAAAACTGCTGGAAGCAAGTGAATGAACTAGAAAACTTGTCATCAACATATGTTAAATAGTCATTTTGTTATATTATGGAGAATAAAAAAAGCTAAGTGAATACTTAAAGGCATTCTTTCCGTGATATTTTTTTAAGACTCTCCTGCAGCATTTTAAGTATACAACAGATTTCCTGTGATCATAAACTAAGTGGTGTCATTTCTGATTTATGTTCTTATGGGCAGTTTTCAAAGACATATTCATCCCCAGAAATTATTTGAGATTGTTAACTTTTAAGTGACGTATTTGGCGTGTTGCAGAATGTGAGCTGCCATTCTTAGTAGAAGAAAACCTGTACAACTTGCCTATTTTTCCATTTGTGCTCTAAGCTGATGAGTTGTTACTGGTGCATTCATTGATAACGTAGCTTAGCTGTCCAGCACACATATTCCATTCTATATTATTTTTTTTCACATTTTTATGCTTGTTAATAGAAACTAATAGGAAGATGCAGAATTTTCTCTTTGACTACTGCAGTTTTTTATGCAATGCAGCAAAGCTCAGGGATGCTGGGGAAGCAGAAGTAGTGGCAGATGGTCCAACCTGATGCTCTGCAAAGATAGAGTGGTTCCTTTTGATTACAGACACTGGCAGTCTGTGAAGTGAAGATACCGAGCCACAGTCTACTCTACAGCATGTACTAACTGTGTGTGTTGTGGTAAAGCCAAGAACAACTTTGTATGGGCATCATAGAAGTGATACATTCACTTTTCCACACACCCACACATAGCAACACTGTCAACATTGTATCTTTGAGTGCTAAGGCTAAATGGCATTTACATTGCCACACTGTTTTTTGCTTTGAATTACAGATGATTTAAAACTAGTACAAAAGAGCAGGGAACTAGATTTATACCTTCTCAATAACAAGAGAAATGGAGATTTATTTTCTCCGTTATTTGAATAGGTAACTGTACAGGGCCATACAGGATAGATTCTTTTAGAAATTTTTGTTTGAATTATAGAGACAATATAAACAACAGTGAATAAAAGGCTAGGAAAAGCACAATTGTAGGCATGTAATTTGGTAGAGCCATTTGGAAGGAAGTTTGATATTTATGAAATGAAAGAAATGTGAATGACCTAGTTAGCGCTTTCTAAAGAAGCATAATATATGTGTATATGTATATATTTTATTAGGAGGCATGATATTTCATGGCAAGTGTTGTATGAAGGAAAAAATGAGAAACAAGATAAATGTCCAACAATAAGTGAATATCTAGACTATCTGTAGTATTGTTACATAATGGAATACTATGCAACACATAAAGGAATGAGCTACATTTCTATGAGTACTTCTTATAAAGGCATGAAAAAAGATCTGAAAGGAGGTAGACCAAGCACTGATTATCTCTAGAAGGGTGTGGGCTCAAAGCTAGTGGGAGGAGGTGACAAGGATTTGGTAGTGGTGAGGCCTTTAGCCTTATCTGTGTGCAGTTTGAATTTAAAAGGAGAATGCTTTTACTTATTACTTGTGTAAAAAAAAGGTAATCAAAAAACTATCCCAAAGTACTGTCCAATACAACAACCGCTTTGTTTTTGTATAATATTATTCATTGTGTATGTATTTTGTACACTTTTAATAATCTTTGGTCAGTTTATCTTATAAACATATTTTCAAGGTTCTATGAAGTCTTTTTTGTGTGTGTGCCATCTTTAATGATACTCTTAAATTATTTCTTTAAATGAAACTCCCAGGAACGAACCATGTGATCAAAGGATATGAACATTTCCGGCTCTTAACTATTTCCATATTAGTTTGCAAAAGGATTTTTACCAGTGTATGATGTTACCAGCAAAGGTGAAGTGCACTGACTTCATAACCTCAGCATTCAAATTTCTTCTTAAAAGCATAACGTAGAGATTAACAGTATGGACCCTGGAAACTGAGTCAGAAGTTTTTCTTTTATGCTAGGTTAATGTATCTTGTACTTACCTTTGCAATGTGTTCATGCCAGATATGATTTATTCACCACTAGTTTGCTTTTTACCATTTTCCTGTGTCATATTGGTAGAAATTTCTTTGTTTCTATTGGGGGATTTCTGCTTTATTACTTGTGCTTTTATGTTTAGTTAACTGTTTATGTTTTACCATTCTTTTCCTCTCTGTTAGATACTTTGAGAACTTTGAAAGAATGGTTATTTTGACTTTTCCTTCAAAATGCGATATTTCTGTGTTTTAGAGTCAAACACAATACTGTGAATGCTTAAAGGGATTTGTGAAAGTTTATCTTGGTAGATGTGTTCACTATCAGAAATTCAGTTCAGTTCAGTCGCTCAGTCGTGTCCGACTCTGCGACCCCATGAATCACAGCACGCCAGGCCTCCCTCTCCATCACCAACTCCCAGAGTTTACCCAAACCCATGTCCATCGAGTCGGTGATGCCATCCAACCATCTCATCTTCTGTCATCCCCTTCTCCTCCTGCCCCCAATCCTTCCCAGCGTTAGGGTCCTTTCCAGTGAGTCAACTCTTCGCATGAGGTAGCCAAAGTATTGGAGTTTCAGCTTCAACATCAGTCCTTCCAGTGAACACCCAGGACTGATCTCCTTTAGGATGGACTGGTTGGATCTCCTTGCAGTCCAAGGGACTCTCAAGAGTCTTCTCCAGCACCACAGTTCAAAAGCATCAATTCTTCAGCACTCAGCTTTCTTCACCGTCCAACTCTCACATCCATACACGACCACTGGAAAAACCATAGCCTTGACTAGACGGACCTTTGTTGGCAAAGTAATGTCTCTGCTTTTAAATATGCTATCTAGGTTGGCCATAACCTTCCTTCCAAGGAGTAAGCTTCTTTTAATTTCATGGCTGCAGTCACCATCTGCAGTGATTTTGGAGCCCCCCAAAATAAAGTCTGACACTGTTTCCACTGTTTCCTCATCTATTTCCCACGAAGTGATGGGACCAGATGCCATGACCTTAGTTTTCTGAACGTTGAGCTTTAAGCCAACTTTTTCACTCTCCTCTTTCACTTGCATCAAGAAGGTCTTTAGTTCTTCTTCGCTTTCTGCCATAGGGTGGTGTCATCTGCATGACACCATGTCATCTGCAACCTCAGATGAGGTTCTTGATATTTCTCCCGGCAATCTTGATTCCAGCTTGTGTTTCTTCCAGCCCAGCATTTTGTACTATTGAGTGATTTAATGAGGTTAAGAGAAACATACTGGATTAACTGAGCAATTGAAATGTGTTTTTTAAAAAATTATTTTTTAGTTAAACTTTTTTTTGGCTGTGTTGCATCTTCGTTGCTGCTCTTGGGTTTTCTCTAGTTGCAGTGAATAGGGGCTTCTCTCTAGTTCCAGTGTGCAGGCTTCTCGTTGCGGTGGCTTCTCCTGTTGCAGATCAAGGCTCTTGGGTGTGAGCTCAGTAGTTGTGGCATGTGGGCTTAGTTGTCCTGTGGCAAGTGAACCCTTCCCTTGCCGGGGATTGAACCTGTGTCCCCTGCATTGGCAGGCAGATTCTTACCCACTGGACTACCAGGAAAGTCTGAAATGTATTTTTTATGAGTGAGCTAGTTTTAAAGTACTCTACACATTGAGTTCCGTAAGTTTATTTGGAATTTAAAATTTATTTCTCCATAGAGACAGTGTTAGAAATTATGATTAGATTCATAGGGTGGTGATTTACAGAAATTTAAGTCACTGTGTATCTGAAATATTGTATATTTGCAATAAAAAAGTAATAGAAACAATTCTGTAGGGATACTAGATGAACTACAATAACAATAAAGTTGAAAAAGTTATTTTAAAATATATCTAAATGCTAATACTTGAATATGTGAAATATTGTTCCCTGCTAAGTCAGTGAGTGCTTTTCAGATGTAGCCTCAGAGTGTTTATCAACTGCCATTAGTCACAAAGAAGGTTAAGAGTATTCGTAGGGAATTTTTGTCTATTTGTAAATAGCTGGGGAGTTGTTAGTAAGTTGGGTGTTTGTATTTGTAGGAATGTTCCTATGCATTTGGGTTAGATTTTTCACTTGGGTAGAATCTATTCATTTTTTAAATCAGCCTTCTTTTGCTCAGTATAATAACAACTTTATCCATGTTGTTAACTTGGTTCAGTAGCTTTTGCCTCTTCTGTGCTGAATAGTATTCTGTAATATTAATGTATAATGATTTTTTGTTAACCTGTTCAGTGATTAAAATTTTTAAAATTTTAGTTTATTATTTTCATCTGTGCTGGGTCTTCATTGCTGCGTGTGGGCTTTCTCTAGTTGTGGGGAGTGGGGGCTACTCTCTAGTTGCAGTGCGAGGGCTTCTTGTTGCAGTGGCTTCTCTTGTTTTGGAACATGGGCTCTAAGGTACCTGGACTTCAGTAGTTGTGGTGCACAGGCTTAGTTGCCGCTTGGCAGGTGGAATCTTCCTGGATCAGGGTTCAAACCCATGTCTCCTGCATTGGCAGGAGGAATCTTAACCACCAGACCACGAGGGAAGTCCATAATCTGAAACTCTTGTTTTCTGAAGTCACTAGTGGTGAAAAAAGATGCTGTTCGTAGGCTGTCTCTTACCTGAGACATTTAGGTTGGCCTTTATTATCTACTTGAAGTGACTTTGCAGTAGTTTTTGCTTTAGGTAATCTGCCATAGGCTTTTGGTAGGTAAATTCACTTTTAGATCAACCACACTAAGCATATTTAAAAATAAATGTATTGGGATGTAGCCGATTAACGATGTTGTGATAGTTTAGGTGAACCACTCAAAGGGGACTCAGCCATACATATATACATGTATCAGGGACATTTATAAGTTAATATCGGTTGTGATTTTCTTTCTACTTTGGACATTTTCCTTCTGTATTTGTATATTCTTATTCTAGTTTGGCAGAGACAAGCATATTTCCTAGTGTTTGTTTACTTCTGTGGTTATCTTCTGCTTCAGATGTTGTTAAATTTTCATCCATGCCTTTGGAACTAAATTGTTAAAATAGCACCTCTTATCTTTTAGCAAAAATCTGAATGCATGACAGGCTTTGGCTGTATAAGAAAGATGAAGAAATAGATTACTTGGTCCCTGCTTCCAAGAGACTTAAAATCTACTTGGAGAGATAAGACTTAACCATAACCTTTGAAAAAAATTGTTATTTAAGGCAGTGTATAATAGTATAGAATACCAGTATTGTGAAATAGTTTATAAGCATGTAATGAGTAGTAGTGAAGTACTGAACTTTGTTTAAAAAAAGCTTACCTATACAAAAGTGGATTAAAGTTCATATACTTCACATATATTTATGATTTAAATGAAAGTTAAAAAGAGTGTAGTTTCAGCTAGAGTTCAGAGAATGCACATGGAAATGAAAATATCCATCTTGGGTCATTGCAGAAAATGGTCGATGACTGCTGGTATAGACAAGAGAATTATAAAAGTTTAGAGATAAGCAATGTTCTGTTTTTTATACTGATTTTGGAGGGGGGGCAGTCACTTAAGTATAGACATTTATTTTCCTTTCAAAGACAGTGCGTACTAATCCCTTCATCTGATCCTGTAGAAGCATTCAAATAGTTTTTCTATCTAAACTAGAAAGGAGGAGTTGGCTTGTTTATTATTGGTAATATGACTATTGTATTGGTCTGCTTGGGGTGGCATTTCCTCCTCCAGGGGATCTTCTTGATCCAGGGATTGGCAGGTGGATTCTTTACTACTGAGCCACCCGGGAAGCCTACCTCCTGCTATATTCCCATCTTTATTCCTGGCTCCTGCTGAAGTAGTTGGTTAAGTTTGGGGCCCGTGGACATAACTAAATTCCTTATCAAATAGATATTAGTGTTCTCTTCAGATCAAGCCTTTATCATTTTTTTTTGCAGTATGGATAGGCTGAGAATTTTCCAAACCTTAAAGTTCTGGGTGCTTTTTGTTTAACGATTCCTTCAATTTATCTCTTTCCTTACATTTTACTAAAAATAAGTAAGAGAAAAACAAGTCTTCAACATTTTGCTTAGAAATCTCCTCACCCAAATAACCAGTTTCATCACTTGAAAGTTCTGTATTTTGTATAATACTAGAACATGACCACAGTTCAGCCAAGTTCTTTGTCACATTTTAATAAAGATCAGAGGCTTCCCTGGTGGCTCAGTGGTAAAGAATCTGCCTGTTAATGCAGGAGATGGGGTTTGATCCCTAGGTTGGATCAGGAAGATCCCTTGGAGAAGGAAATGGCAACCCACTCCAGTATTCTTGCCTAGAAAATCCCATGGTCAGAGGAGCCTGGTGGGCTGTAGTCCATGGGGTTGCAAAAGAGTTGGACATGACTTAGCGACTAAACAACAACAATAAGGATCACCTCTCCTCCAGTTTCTTCTTCGTCATTTCTATCTGATATCTTTTTACCCAACTGAACTTGGGTTCATTTGCCCACCACTCAGCAGAGCAGTCTACTGATCCCAGATAGTGGTGAAAAAATGTATGGCCTTTCTTTGCAGGGCACCAAGCAAGGAGCTGCTGCTGCTGCTGCTAAGTTGCTTCAGTTGTGTCTGACTCTGTGCGACCCCACAGACGGCAGCCCACCAGGCTCTGCCATCCCTGGGATTCTCCAGGCAAGAATACTGGAGTGGGTTGCCGTTTCCTTCTCCAGCAAGCAAGGAGAGTCTAATGATCAAAAGACCTGAACTCCCCTGGTGGCTTTCAGGCAAGGGTTTTTAAAAGGCAACAATTAGGGATTAGGGTCATGGAATGCATGATCAGCTAGTGGACACCCTTCTGATTGGTTGGTGGTGGTATTCAGGAATCTTAATCATCAGTTTTCTGGTTTCAGTCAGTTTGGGGTCTTTGTGCTTGTCGTCATGCTTGTGGTCAGCTTGTAGTTACCACCCTCCACTGGGTAGGCATCTTAGTTTCTGTAGAACAGCTTAAAGATGCATGTCAGACTGTTACCTGTATCCCTTTAGTGACTTAGTTTTTTGACTGTGTTCAAGCTATTATTACTTTTCTTGCTTGACTGCTTTTCCTTTTGTTTCTTCATTTTCCATTTCTTTAATTGTTAACTACTTGAGTCTCCTCTTTGGCCAAAAAAGGCAAGGGGTACAGAGGGGCTAGTACCCAGGAAGATTCTGTGAGGTCCCACTTGGTGTCAGTCTCCTCCTTTTCTTTGATGCTCCTCAGTCATGAGGGGCAGGGGTGGTACAAGAAAGGGAATAAAGGGTTTTTTTAATTAATTTATTTTAATTGGAGGCTAATTACTGTACAATATTGTAGTGGTTTCTGCCATACATTGACATGAATCAGCCATGGCTGTACGTGTGTCCCCCATGCTGAACCCCCCTTCCACCTCCCTCCCATCCCATCCCTCAGGGTCATCGCAGTGCACCAGCCCAGAGCACCCTGTCTCATGCATTGAACCTGGACTGGCGATCTGTTCCACGTATGATAATATACAATGCTATTCTCTCAAATCATCCCACCCTCGCCTTCTCCCACAGAGTCCAAAAGTCTGTTCTTTACATCTGTGTCTCTTTTGCTGTCTCACATATGGGGTCATCGTTGCCATTTTCTCAATTCCATATATATGCGTTAATATACTGTACTGGTGTTTTTCTGACTTACTTCACTCTGTATAATAGGCTCCATTTTCATCCACCTCATCAGAACTGATTCAAATGCATTCTTTTTAATAGCTGAGTAATATTCCATTGTGTATATGTACCATAGCTTTCTTATCTATTTGGCTGCTGATGGACATCTAGGTTGCTTCCGTGTCCTAGCTATAGTAAACAATGCTGCGATGAACATTGGGGTACACATGTCTCTTTCAATTCTGGTTTCCTCGGTGTGTATGCCCAGCAGTGGGGTTGCTGGGTCGTATGGCAGTTCTATTTCCAGTTTTTTAAGAGATCGCCACACTGTTATCCATAGTGGCTGTACTAGTTTGCATTCTCACCAACAGTGTAAGAGGTTTCCCTTTTCTCCACACCCTCTCCAGCATTTATTGTTTGTAGACTTTTTTGATAGCAACTGGGAATGAAGTTTTGGATAGAGAGGTTAATCATAAACTGTTCAGGGGAACTTGGTTTCAGTCTCACCAGAATGGCATTAAGCATTCGTATTCCTAACCAACATTCTGTTAATGATGTATTCTTTAAGATGTTGGAGACTTTCTTTGTAACCTTCTTCTTTCTAAGCTCACCCTAGAATTGCCTTTGATGTCCATACTTTTGCCAACAGTTCCTTAACAGCAGTGTATCAAGTATCTCAAAACTCCTCCAGCCTCTACCCATTATTGTTGTTCAGTCGCTAAGTCGTGCCCAAGTCTTTGAGACCCCATGGACTGCAGCACACCAGACCCCTCTGTCCTTCACTGTCTCCTGGAGTTTGCTCAAATTCATGTCCATTGAGTGGGTGATGCTATCTAACCATCTCATCCTCTGCTGCCCCCTTCGCCTTTTGCCTTCAGTCTTTCCCAGCATCAGGGTCCTTTCCAGTGAGTCAGCTTTTTGCATCAGGTGGCAAAGTATTGGAGCTTCAGTTTCAGCATCAGTCCTTCCAGTGAATATTCAGAGTTGATTTCCTTTAGGATCTGCTTCACATTTTTATACATTTGTTACAGTAGCAGCTCACTTCTCAGTACCAAATTCTGTACATATTAAACAGCTTGGGATGCCATAACAAAGGGCTTTCCTGGTGGCTCAGCAGTAGTGAACCTGCCTCCCAATGTAGGAGACTCAATCCCTGGGTCAGAATGTAGTAGGCTCAATCCCAGGGTCAGAAAAATCCCCTGGCATAGGAAATGGCAACCCACTCTGGTATTCTTGCCTGGGAAACTCCATGGACAGAGGAGCCTGGCAGGCTACAGTCCATGGGTCTCAAAAGAGTCAGACTTGACTGAGTGACCAAACAATACCACCGCCATAACAAATATCATAGACTGGTTGGCTTAAAAAACAAATTTATAAGTCTTAATTCTGGAGACTGAATGTCTACAAAAGTTTAGATTCTAGAAGAGTTTGGTTTCTTGTAAGGACTATTCTTGGTTTGCAGATGGCTGCCTTCTTTCTGAGCTCCTCACATGGCCTTCTATGTATGTGGGAAGGTCCTAGAGACACTGTGAGTCAGGTTTCTTCTGATGTGGACATTAATCTGATTGGCCCCACCCTTATAATCTCATTTAACAGGAGTTACTTCTTAACTTAAAAAGCAGAGACATTACTTTACCAACAAAGGTCCGTCTAGTCAAAGCTATGATTTTTCCAGTAGTCATGTATGTGAGAGTTGGACTATGAGGAAAGCTGAGTGCCAAAGAATTGATGCTTTTGAACTGTGGTGTTGGAGAAGACTCTTGAGAGTCCCTTGGACTGCAAGGAGATCCAACCAGTCCATCCTAAAGGAAATCAGTCCTGAATATTCATCGGAAGGACTGATGTTGAAGCTGAAACTTCAATACTTTGGCCACCTGATGAGAAGAACTGACTCATTTGAAAAGACCCTGATGCTAGGGAAGATTGAAGGTGGGAGGAGAAGGGGATGACAGAGGATGAGATGGTTGGATGGCATCACCAACTCAACGGACATGAGTTTGAGTAAACTCCAGGAGTTGGTGTTGGACAGGGAGGCCTGGTGTGCTGCAGTCTGTGGGGTCGCAAAGAGTCAGACACGACTGAACGACTAAACTGACCTGACTTCTTAACTGCAAATGCAGTCACACTGGGGGTTAGGGCTTCAGCATATGAATTTTGTTAGTGACACATACATTTGATCCATAACAGAAATGTAATTATGGTTGACCTTTGATTAACTTAGGGGTTCAGGGTGCTAACCCACCACCCTAGTTAAATTTGGGTATAGTTAAATATGGGTTACCAATGAAATGTATGTTGATTTCCGATGCCTCTTTGTCTAATATTTTCTCTTTAACCTTTCTATTTTCACTTGATTAACTTTCTTATTTCATTTGCCTTCATTTCTTCAATCTTGTTCTACTTCTACTTCCTGCATCATTTCTTTCTTAGGCCAGAAAACTGATGGTGGGAATTTTGGTAAATATTTTTCCATAATGCTGGAGATCTCAAATCAGGGCCCAGTGGCCCTTCTTTCTTCTCTGTTATCGGAAGATGACATAAAATGAGGAGGGATGGATTTGTATGAGGGCTAATGTATGTCTCTTTGGCTTTCTTTTTCAAATTTTTCAAATGTTTAGAGCAGGGGTCCCCAAACCTCCAGGATCTAAGGCCTCATGATCTGACTTGGGGTCTATACGTGGAATATGTTGTGTTTATATGAACAGTAAGCACTTAATATGAAGTCTTAAATCAGATTTAATTTTTCATTAGCTTCCAGGTATGCATTCCAAATTTTAAAAATTTACACTTTATTATAGTTCTTTCACACTCTTAACCAGAATAAGTCCTGAAAACATAAAAACTCATTAGCATATTTATCACCCTAAATATTCCTTCCACTTCTCTTCCCATACTTTTCTTTCACAATCCCCACACTTTGCATTCCAGCCTCTTAAACTGTTCTGCAAACCAGTGGTCTCCAACCTTTTTGGCACCAGGGATCCGTTTCGTGGAAGACTGGGGGCAGGGGTGGGAGTGAGGATGGTTTGGGGATGATTCAGGTGACTTACTCTGCACTTTATTTCTATTGTTATTACATCTGCTCCACCTCAGATCACCAGGTCTTAGATCCTGGAGACTGGGGACCCCTGCTCTAAACATTCCTAACATCCTCTGACCTCTGTGCTCACTCCCTTCCTGATACTTGACTGTTCTTCCTGTTTCTCTGTCTTGGGCTCATTCTTAATTTTCTAGCATGAGAATGGCCCCCCCTTATGAAACTTTCCTAGATTCCTCTGTAACCTTCTGTACTCCCATATCACTTGCTTATACCCTTTAGGCTATTTATTATATTCTACTTTGTGTTATTAGAATGTTACTTATGTATTCATTTACTTAGCAAACATTTGAATCCCTGGGTTCTACTTGCAGACCTCAGTTTATTGTTTTGGGTTGGAGCCTGGGCATCAGAATTCTTTCAGTGCTCCTCAAGTGATTCCAGGATTAAGAATTTATAGAATAAAGACATAACACAGTGCCCACAAACAGAGATCAGAGCTGTGGTGGCTTGATGTTGAGATGCTGGTGGAGTGCCTAGGGAAGGAGCGTGGCAGTGCCCCTCTCGCTGCTTGCGGGCATGATGCCTCTCTAATAGTCCCTTGCAAAACAAATGCTGAAAGCTGTTTTCTCTTGTCAACCTTTTTTTCATAAAAGCAAACATCCTCAGATTTCTTTTGGTTAATGAAAACAGGTGCTAATGCAGGTTTCTCTTTAAAAGTGAAGTGGTATAAAGTGAACTTTTGAAAAGTGGGGGATACCTGTGTGTATGTGTGTGCGTGCATGCAAAGTTGCTTCAGTTGTGTCCGACTGTTTGGGACCCTGTGGACTGTAGCCTGCTTGGACCCTATGGCTTCTCTGTCCATGGGATTCTCCAGGCAAGAGTACTGGAGTCAGTTGTTACCATGCCTTCCTCCAGGGGATCTTCCCGACCCAGGGATCGAACCCATGTCTCATGTCTCCTGCATTGGCAGGCAAGTTCTTTACCACTAGCTCTTCCTGGGAAGACCCGCCTGTATATAATTAGTTGAAATACATAGTTTTGTTCAGTTTTCCTGATATTTTATATAGCTGTATGGGCCATTCAGAATATGCTTGGATTACTGTGTAACTGGAAACAGCTAAACAAACAACAGTGAAATGTTTTTTCTGCTCTTGTTTATATTTTTGTTGTTGTTATTCAGTCTCTTAGTCATGTCCGACTCTTTGTGACCCCATGGACTGCAGCACGCCAGGCTTCCCTGCCCTTCACCATCTCCTGGAGTTTGCCCAAATTCATGACAGCTGAGTCGGTGATACCATCTAACCATCTCATCATCTGTTGTCCTCTTCTCCTCCTGACTTCAATCTTTCCCAGGGTCTTTTCCAGTAAGTCGGCTCTTAGCAAGTGGCCAAGGTATTGGAGCTTCAGCTTCAACATCAGTCTTTCCAATGAATATTCAGGATTGATTTCCTTTAGGATTGACTGGTTTGATCTCCAAGGGACTCTCAATAGTGTTCTCCAACACCACAGTGCAAAAGCATCAATTCTTTAGCGCTCAGCTTTCTTTATGATCCAACTCTGACATCCATACATGACTACTGGAAAAACCATAGCTTTGACTAGATGGACCTTTGTTGGCAAAGTAATGTCTCTGCTTTTTGATACACGGTGTAGGTTTGTCATAGCTTTTCTTTCAAGGAGCAACTATCTTTTTAATTTCATGGCTGCAGTCACCATCTGCAGTGATTTTGGAGCCCCCAGAAATAAAGTCTATTGCTGTTTCCATTGTTTCCCCATCTGTTTGCCATGAAGTGATGGGACTAGATGAATGTTCTTAGTTTTTTGAATGTTGAGTTTTAGCCAGCTTTTTCACTCACCTCTTTCTCCTACATCAAGAGGCTCTTTAGTTCCTCTTTGCTCTCTACCGTAAGGATACTGTCATCTGCATATCTGAAGTTATTGATATTTCTCCCGGTAATCTTGATTCCAGCTTGTGCTTCATCCAGCCTGGCAGTTCTCATGATGTACTCTGCATATAAATAAATAAGGTGACAGTATACAGCCTTGATGCACACCTTTCCCAATTTTGAACCTGTCTACTGTTCCATGTCTGGTTCTAACTGTTGCTTCTTGACCTGCCTACAGGTTTCTCAGGCAGCAGGTAAGGTGGTCTGGTATTCCCATCTCTTTGAGAATTTTACATAATATGTTGTGATCTACACAGTCAAAGGCCTTATATTTTTAAAATCCATTTAAAAATACCCTCTAGAGAAGGGTATTTGGGGGGAAAAAATTCCAGAAAGTTCAAAAAAAAAAAAAACCCTTCAATTTACATGCAGACAACTGTTTATATGTTGATAGCATCTACATTTTGTTTGCAGTTTACCTCACATTTACATTGTACTAGGTATTATGAGGAATTGTTTAGTTGCTAAGTCGTGTCCAACTCTTTGCAACCCCATGGACTGTAACCCTCCAGGCTCTTCTGTCTATGGGATTTCCCAGGCAAGAATACTGGAGTGATTTGCCATTTCCTTCTCTAGGGGATCTTTCAGTTTCCTGTGTTGACAGGCAGATTCTTTACCACTGAGCCACCAGGGAAGCCCATTAGAAAGGATATGGAGATGATTTAAAATACAGAGTATAAAAAAAAATATCTAGAGGAGGACTTCTTTAGATCATATGCAAATACTACACCGTTTTATATAAGGGATTTTGTTCCTCTCTGGATTTTGGTGAGTGGAGTGGTGGTGCTTGTCCTGGAACTGATTCCCTGAGGATGCTAAGAGTTGACTTGGGTGCTTTCTTTACAATTAATGACAATACTTTCTCTATGCTTGTCTGTCATACCTGCAGAAATTGCCTCCTTTTTCTTGATATTTCCCCTCCTTGCTTTCTCTTTTCCTTTCCTCCCTTTGTTCCAGGGTTAGGTGGGTCTGCTGGAATGGTAATATTAGTCTGCAGGTATGGAGGAAAAAGGACAGGGGCAGAAAAAAATTGTTCTTTTACCTCCTTCCTCCAGACCTTATTTTCACAACTTTCTTCCTGAGTTAGGAGTGGAAAGGGAACAGGGCTGCTCTCATTGCTGCTGGAAATCTCCTCTCCTCCTAGACTGTCATTATCAGACATCCATTCTTTTCCTGTATTTATTTATTTATATATATATATATACACACACACACACATATATATATATATGTATGTATGTATGTATGTATATACACACACACACACATATGTAAGTGACAGTGTTAGATTCAACTATATGTATGTTTTGTTTGTGCTCATAACCATTTGACCAGAGGTTTCCAAACTTGGCAGCTGGTGGGCCATATTAAGACTGCATGTTGGTTAATTTTTTTTAATTAACTGCTAATACTTTTAAAGTAAAGGGATTTCACAAAAATTTTACATTCTTGGGTTCCTCATTGCTACATTGCAGCCTAGGCCTGGAACTTAGTAGCAGCTTCATTCCGGGGAAGGAATATGTGCTTTCCTGGGTACCACAGACCCTACCTGGCCCACTTCATCATTTATATTACCAGTATTTCCATTTTTGAGCTTTGCATCATTAGTCTTTACTACCACCAGTAATTCCTTTTATTCTTGAACTTGTGTTCCAGAGCAGAGGAGCTACAGAATATTTTATTCATACAACTTTTTTCCCCAGTGTCAGAAGTGAGAATAGTCAGGTACAGAGGAGATGCCTTATGTTTCTGGCCTTTTGCATTGGAATTACACATGTATGTTCATTTATTTGGACAGTATTTATTGATAGTGATGGTAGAGGATCAAATGAAATTCGGTTCAGAAATAGTGGAGAGTATTAAAGAAGCACAAGTTTCTTTTTAGTGCCAACCACCCTGACTGTGTAGTCCTTCATTGGGATATAGACTGCCTGGAGTGACTTCAGCGTCCTCCCCTTAGCTCACCACAGTATACAGTTGCTTTCATCCTGTACTGAAAACCAAGTAAGAGAGAGGGTGGGAAAGTCTTGGATGAGAATGTGTCCAGGAAACACAGATTTGTGGTTATGTTTAAACCAAATCCAGTCATGTCAGTCACTGTTACATCAGTTGATACAACCTGTCAATCTTACTACTCTATTCCCAAGTGGCACAGTGGTAAAGTATCCACCTACCAATGCAGGAGATGCGAGAGATGCAGGTTTGAGCCCTAGGTTGAAAAGATTTCCTGGAGTAAGAAATGGCAACCCACTCCAGTATTCTTGCCTGGAAAATTCCACGGGCAAAGGAACCTGGTGGGTTACAGTCCATGATGTCACGAAGAGTTGGACACGACTGAGTAACTGAGCACACATGCATGTAAGTCCTACTTAGCTCAGAAGACAACTATTTTCTCTTATAATCAAAACTGGTGATTAGGTTGTTTATATTGATAAGTTGCTATATTAGGTTTATTATAGGTCTGTTAGGCCTTGAGAATGTCATACTATGGATGCCCAAATGTGAGAAGAAGTCACAAGAAGGAGATCTTGATATGAAATATATATATGTGCAAATAGTCACTAGATGCACAACTAGCTATCTGCTTTGCTCTAAGTTGTACTTAGTAATGTAGTTTGGGAGCACTATTTCCCCTTTTTAGGTGTTCTTCCTCTGTGCACAACTATGTCTCTTATGTTTCCTGTATTCTCATTGCTTATTCATGAATCTGCCTCTTGGCTGCGTTCCTCGAAGGCAAAGTTGGCTTATTAGTTTTGTGTTCCTCATGGCCTAGCGCAGTTTTTGGGCACGTGATCAGTAAGGGCCCAGTAATCTTTAATTAATGATTGATTGACTGATTGTATTTCACAGGGTCTTACTGAAGGGATTCTGTTTCTGTGGTAAACACCATAATCTTTATTTTATTTCTGTTTCAGTATTTGCTCTTTTATGTAATTGCTTTTACCAGTACTTTTGTGCTCTAATCATTAAGTGACTACCAAGTACTTTATTTTTCTTACCATATCGTATTTGATTGTGAGTTGCTAATTCTCACTAATTGAATATTTTGAAAACCGAGATGTCTTGAAATCAAGGCTTTTTGTTGAATGAGGTTTGTGTTCCGTTCTCTTGAAAATTTGTTTTGATAAAGCAAACTTTCTCCCTTATTCCCTTATCTTTTATTCATACTTCCTGTTTGAGTGACTTTCACTTTCACTTTTCCCATTTGAGAAAGAATTTTACTTCTGTTTCTGTAGTTTTCAATAAGATTCTAGTTGGTTTCTTAACTCTCATGAGTGTTATAGGTGTAGTTGAAATGTTTCTGCGGTTCCTTAGATTAAGAAAAACCTAAAGATCAGTCCTGGGTGTTCATTGGAAGGACTGATGTTGAAGCTGAAACTCCAATACTTTGGCCACCTCATGCAAAGAGTTGACTCATTGGAAAAGACCCTAATGCTGGGAAGGATTTGGGGCAGGAGGAGAAGGGGACAACAGAGGATGAGATGGCTGGATGGCATCATCGACTCAATGGCCATGGGTTTGGGTGGACTCTGGGAGTTGGTGATGGACAGGGAGGCCTGGCGTGCTGCGGTTCATGGGGTCTCAAAGAGTCGGACACGACTGAGCGACTGAACTGAAAGTAAAACCAGCCCTTGAGATTTATTTGACTGAGCTGGGTGTTTAGTAGCAGCATGTGGAACCCAGTTCCCTGACCAGGGATTGAACCCGAGCCCCCTGCATTGGGAGCAAAGAGTCCTAGCCACTGGACCACCATAGAAGTCCCAAGATTTATTTTTTGAAGGTGAAATACCTCTTTAAGCTATTTTTATTGTGGTCAAATGTATTAGTTTACTGTCAGACTTTCCATTTTTATTCTGGAGTCCTTTCGTCTTCATTTCTAATCTGGTCTTTTTCTCGAGGCTTACTGTATAGCTGTCCTCCTCAGATACTGTAATCATCCTGGAAGTTTCCTTTACCTCTCTCCTGCTGCAGTCAGTCCAACTCTCACATCCACACATGACTACTGGAAAAACCATAGCTTTAACTAGATGGACCTTTGTTGGCAAAGTAATATCTCTGCTTTTTAAAATGCTGTCTAGGTTGGTCATAGCTTTTCTTCCAAGGAGCAAGCGTCTTTTAATTTCATGGCTGCAGTCACCATCTGAATTGATTTTGGAGCCCCCAAAAATAAAGTCTGTCACTCTTTCCATTGTTTCCCCATCTATTTGCCATGAAGTGGTGGGACCAGATACCATGATCTTAGTTTTCTGAATGTTGAATTTTAAGCCAACTTTTTCACTCTCCTTTTTCACTTTCATCAAGAGGCTCTTTAGTTCTTCTTCGCTTTCTGCCATAAGGGTGGTGTCATATGCGTATCTGAGGTTATTGATATTTCTCCTGGCAATCTTGATTCCATCTTGTGCTTCATCCAGCCCGGTATTTCGCATTATCCCTTGTATTTTGCATATAAGTTAAATAAGCAGGGTGACAATATACAGCTTTGACGTACTCCTATAAAGAAAGCTGAGCGCTAAAGAATTGATGCTTTTGAACTGTGGTGTTGGAGAAGACTCTTGAGAGTCCCTTGGGCTGCACGGAGATCTAACCAGTCCATCCTAAAGGAGATCAGTCCTGGGTGTTCATTGGAAGGACTGATGTTGAAGCTGAAACTCCAATACTTTGGCCGCCTGATGTGAAGAGCTGACTCATTTGAAAAGACCCTGATGCTGGGAAAGATTGAAGGTGGGAGGAGAAGGGGATGACAGAGGATGAGATGGCTGGATGGCATCACCGACTCAATGGAAATGAGTTTGAGTAAGCTCTGGGAGCTGGTGATGGACAGGGAGGCCTGGGGTGCTGCAGTCAATGGGGTCGCAAAGAGTCGAACACAACTGAGCAACTGGACTGAACTGAACTGCTGCAGTCAGTGTTTCCTGGATCTGTCTTCTTTCCTTTGTTTATCTCCTCATTTTGTTGTAGGACAGTCTCCTGTGGCTTTCTGGAAAAGGTACAAGAGAGTGTTGTACTTTTTTTCCTTGTTATATTTTTATAGTACCCTATTCTTATTTGGATGTAATTTTCTTATTCTCCTTTTCTGAGAATATTTGGAGGTTTTCACTTTTTTTTCTTCCCTCATCATTATTTATACTGACCCCTCCTTCCCCCTATTTGTTTGTCTTGGTAATTTTCTTGTTGAAATCTTCCTCAATATTTGGTTTTCCTTGACCTTTCATTTTTTTTCAGTCTATGCTATTGATACATAATTTATATACAATAAAATGCATAGATTTTAAGATTTCAGTAAGTGAACAGTTGTTCACTTTTGTAGCCACCACCCCAAACAAATATATAAAACATTTCCACACCCCAGAACAGTTCCCTCCTATCTCTCTGCAGGTGTCTGTTTCCTACAACTCTAGTCACATACTCCCCACTTCACTACCTGTCAACCACTGTCTTTTGACATCATAACTGGTTTTGCCTCTTTAAAACTTTTGTATATAATGTCGTCATATGGTATATGCTCTTTTTTGTCTGGCTTATTTTGCTCAGTGTAGTTTTTGAGATTCATTTATGTCGATGCATGGATCAGTGGTTTCTTCATGTTTATTACAGAATACAATTCCATTGTATGAATATACCACATTTACTTCATCACCTATTCCTTTATCAAGGGGTTGTTGTTTTTAGTTTTTTTTTTCTTTTCTATTGTTAATAAAGCTCTTATGTATATGTCTGTGCAGTATTTTCTTGTGTAATTAACAAGGAGTGGAATTAATTGGGTCATAAGGTTAAGTATATGCTTAACTTTATAATGACTATCAAACTGACTTTTTATTTTAAATAGTTTATGCATTATAAGATTGATTGGAAGACTTACACGTTTGAGTATATCCCTTGTTGACTTGTGGATTTTCCTTTTGGGAACCCAGCCATTTTTAAAAGGGGAATGGAGGCATCCCCCTCACCCCATGTCAGTAACAGTAGATCTTTGTTCTAGAATCATTTACTTTCTTCAGAGAAGGATACTCACTGATTCTGCCCAGGTGATACATATGTCAGAATAGGAGGAGGGAGGGCAGCGAGATGCAGATGCTTACTTAATCTTCACCTTTTTTCATACCTCATTGTCCTTCCTGTAGCTGTCCGCTAAACCTGGTGTGGTATGGAGTATGGAGCCTTTCTGTCTCAGTGTCTCAGAGAATGTGTCTTTGGTCTCTTGATATATATCTACATCTAAAAGTGGTGTGCAGTGGCTAGATAGTAGATTGGTGCCTGACTGTTGTGCTTTAAGGGACCTGAGATTAGTCTAAGCACTTCTCTTGTAACTTTCAACAAATTTCTCTTCCATCCCGCTTTTTACCCCCACCCCGCCCTTTTTTTTTTTTGTGGTAATTGGTACAGTGAATTCCTGAGCCTTTTTTGGGTGCTCTAGACAGGGTAAGTTAGTTTACTTTCTTGTTCACGTTTCTCAATTGGTTTCAATTGCTTAGGTTTTGATTTTCATGGGTCTGCTCAAGTCAGTCACCACTCCTCCAGACACTGTTGTTCCCCAGAAAAAAATCCTCACAGTTCCTCAGTTCTTTTTGCTTCTGTTTTCTTTGTCCTTTGAGTTTGTGTCCTTTTTCTATTCTTGCTGCAGTTTTAGTGAAGTCTGTAGAGAGAAAGGAGGAAAAGAAAAATCCCACATGTGTTGAACTTTCTAATTTTTCCAGAAATTGCCTTTTCTTTCTAACATAAAATAAGTGCATTAATATTATGTTTTCCTAACCTTAAATTTTCTAGGCTTGATTCTTTTTTTTTTCCATCCTGCCTAAATTTTTGTTTTTAAAGTTTTCAAGGTTTCACTTGTACAGTGAACACTTTTAGGTATTCCTTGTCTACAGGTGAACTAATTGTCAGACTTTATTTTTAATAAAAATACTGTTTATTTTCAGTAAATATGGATCTCAGGCAGTATTTTAGTGTCTGATGTCTGTTTGCTTTTGTTGTTGTTGTTTAGTCACTCTGTCGTGTCTGACTCTTACCATAGACTGTAACCCTCCAAGTTTCTCTGTCCGTGAGATTTCCCAGGCAAGTGTACTGGAGTGGGTTGCCATTTCCTTCTGCAGGGGATCTTCCTAACCCAGGGATTGAACCTGAGTCTCTTGCATTGGCAGGTGGATTCTTTACCACTGAGCCACCGGGGAAGCCCTATTTGATTTTACAAATGCTTTAAAAAGTTTATGTGTATGTCTTCTCATGTTATAAATGAATAGATTCATTAATCATCAGTCATCATTGCTTTTTTTTTAACATATTACCAAGCAATCCTTCAAATACCTGTAACCAACAGTGTGTAGATTATCATTTTATATCACAATGATTGATTTTTCTTGTCTCCTCTGTACTACAAGCATCCTAATTTGTTAGTAAAGCCATTAATGAAAAGTAGACATACTGAAGAAATAGGTTTTCCAGTAGCTGAAGTAATTTCTTCTCCATAACTGTAATTTATAAAATTATCTTTGTTTTATTTTTTCACTTTTGCATTCTAAAAAGGGGGGAAAATCAGTAAATTGGGGATGTTAATATTATGAATTCATTTTTTTAATGAATTAAGCATCTAGTAGTTATACTTTTCTGTAGCTGCTTATTCAAGTATTAGTTCTTATTGTTTTATCATTGCCCTACAGGTTGTAGAATTTGTGAACTTTCCCTCCCTACCACAGACTTTTCTTGAATGATAATCTGTGTACCAGGCACTCTTCAGTCTTTATCTTGCTGGTCCTTTCTGCCTTACTTGAGACTGCAGACCAGCCCCTTCTTCTTGTCCTTTGGAAAATGTGCTTTCGTTTTTCCTAAGTATTCCTTGTCAGTCTTGTTTGAGTGTTTTTTCTTTCTCAGCAGGTACTGTAAGCATTGCTTTCTTCCAGTTTTGTCTCTATCTCATTTGTGCTCTTTATTCATGACTTTAATTGCCATGAACATGCTCATGACTTTCATCAAACCTTTCCTAAACTTTACACTCATAATTGTAAAAACTCAGTGTGTCTCCTGAAGATTCCTCATTTTCAATATGTCCTTATCATTTCAGTTCAGTGCAGTGACTCAGTTGTGTCCAACTCTTTGCGACCCATGGACTGTAGCACGTCAGGCCTCCCTGTCCATCACCAACTCCCGGAGTATACCCAAACTCATGTCCATTGAATTGGTGTTGCCATCCGATCATCTCATCCTCTGTTGTCCCCTTCTCCTCCTGCTTTCAATCTTTCCCAGCATCAGGGTCTTTTTCAGTGAGTCAGTTCTTTGCGTCAGGTGGCCAGAGTATTGGAGTTTCAGCTTCAGCATCAGTCCTTCCAATGAACACTCAGGACTGATTTTCTTTAGCATGGACTGGTTGGATCTCCTTGCAGTCCAAGGGACTCTCATGAGTCTTCTCCAACAGCGCAATTCGAAAACATCAATTCTTTGGTGCTCAGCTTTCTTTATAGTACAACTCTCAACATCCATACATGACTAATCATTTAATTTAGTATTTTCATTTTTCCTTCCTCACTTTTTTTTTCTTACATTCTCTTTCTACATGCTAAGACCATCCTTCAGAGTTTCTCAGGGTAGAATCCTGAATGTAATTCTACATTGCTTCTACTTTTCAGTTAAGTTTCAAATTCTGTTGACTTTTCCTTCTAAATAGTTCCCAAATAGCTCCTCCTTTTTCTTCTCATAGTAGCAGTTTACCTTTTGCTTCCACATTTGTTCTATTCTCTACAGGACTGGTAAACTACCTGAATTTTATCTGACTGTGTTCTGTTTCCTATCTGCCTGGAGTTCATACCTACATTGTGTCTGACTGAATCCCTTCCTATTGTGTCAGAACAGAATTTCTGTGACTTGGTCAATGACTGCCTTAGGTTTATCTTTTACTACTCCCAGCCTTGTTCCTTTTGTTCTGGTAACATGCAGTTCTCTGTAGCTCTATACATCATGTTCTATATACTTTGAAACAAACAGTTATCTCTGCCTGGCATGCCCTTGTCCATTTTGCTTGGATTAGCCTTTCAAATTTTATGTAATCATCCTCTCCATCCAGAAGTCTTATCTTTCTTCTCTAGCATGGGCTAAAGGTACCATTTCTGGTACCTTCACTGACCACATAGTACTGAAGAATATTTTTCTGTCCTTGTAGACAGAAATTGTTCTATTCAGTGAAAGGCTTCAATGCCTAAAATAAAGTAATGGCTCAGTAATTTTTTTGTTAGTGGGTGTCTAAAAATTATAGTTTGTTAGCATCATCTATTTATAGGTTACTTTCTTTGTTGAGGATGACACAGCTTAAGCTAAATTTGGGAGCATGGATAAATACGTGCTCAAAGAGTACAAATAATATACTTTTTATTCCAGAGGAAATGAGTACATTGCTGCTGAAAAGGTATTAATGCCAGAGCCTAATGCCATTCAGCTTACCTGCTAATTGTTACCTCTTCACCCCTGCCTAGAATTTATATGCATAGTTTAATGTTCTGCCATTGGAAGACAGTGGGTCAAGAATTTTCATATTTATTTTTGAGATTAAATTTGAAAATATTAGAATTATGAAAAATATCTTTGGATTTAATTTACTTATCTGGGAAGAGAAGTAATATTTGCTAGTTTTTGTTAGGAACTGGGTTGAAAAAAAAGTAAAGATTTTGAGAGACATCTTTTCTCCTCAGGTTTCTTACCTGTCTTCTGTTTCTGAATTGCAGTTACAGATGTAGAGCTGAAACGACTGAAAGATGCCTTCAAGAGGACTTGTGGACTCTCGTGTTACATGGGCCAGCACTGCTTCATCAGGGAAGTGCTTGGGGATGGAGTGCCTCCAAAAGTTGCCGAGGTAATCTTCATGCTCTTTCCTTTGAGATAGTTATCCACCAGTCTGAATTCTTGAGGGTTCTCCTGGTCTTGACCGATTTAATCTTCCCTACAGTTATTTTTCTTGCTGAGTAGGTAAACAGGTCTTGTTTTAGATGTCAATATGGCTGTGTTCTTAGAGGCCGAATGGGAGAACTGCAGGAGTGCAGTTCTGTTTCTGTGTACTTCTGATCTTTAAGAGCCACTGATCATGAGCATGGGACCATTTATATGACTGGCTTCTTATTCTTATGAACTTTGTCTCTCTGACATGTCCCTTTTATGTTGGGAGTATTTTTATAAACTTTGAGTTTTAAACCTTTCCATATAGTAAAACCTAATTAAATTAATTCTGTAAAATTAAGTGTTGTATATGAAACACTAGCTTATTGGAACTTGTAAAGTCTTATTTAGATTCCATGAAATATTTTTAGGTAGAGATACAGTGAGCTAAGTTGGTATAAATATCCCCTTTCTAACATTAAATTCACTGCCTTATACAGTGAATAAAGTATATATACAGTTAGATATATATACAGTTATGTAATATGTCATTCGGAAGGTGAAATGAGAATACAATTAATAAAACAGTGAAAATTGTAATAAGAATTTTAAGCTTAGTGTATTTCATAAACCTTAATTCACTATTCCTAATTAGTGACAGTTGCAATTTCTAACCTGTGCTTTGTGCTTTTGAATTTATGGTTTATAATATAGAAAGTACATTTATTGCTTTTTTATGTGTGTCTTACTTTTCTTCTTGGTAGGGATATATGTTGTATTAATTTTATCATGTATTCTTGTGTAGAATTATGTACTTTCTTGCTTTGTCTTTATTTTGGATTTATGACAATTAATTTTTTCCTAATACTGTTTATTGGGACCTTTTTTTCAGTGTGAATTCATCCTCCTGTTTATTTGTCTTAAATGCTAGTATAATATAAAAATTTGGAATTTAGAATTTTTCATTTTAGGATATAGCTAGCAATTTAATGAGTTAATATAAGTTGCCAGTTAGAGGAAGGGATTTAAACAGAATCCACAGTAATTAAAACAACATTCTTCCAAATTCAAATATATACTAACTTAAGCCTCTTTTTCTTCAGCTTCTTCCTTAAAGTCGAAATTGTCAGACTGTAAATTCATGGTGCTGAGAAAACTTAGGTTAGAATATCTGATTTATTTCTTTGGATCATGTGTATTTACATGTGTCCATCTACATACCTATAAATAGATGCCCATTCAGGTCCTTGTCCAGTTTTTAATTGGGTTGTTTGTCTTTTTATACTTGAGTTGGAAGAGTTCTTTATGTATTCTAGATCCTAGTCCTTTATAAGATACGTGGTTTGCAAAAATATTCACCCGTTCCATAATTCACTCTCATGACGGGCTTACCCATTCTTCCTTTCATGCCTTGTTTCGTCTGGGAAACTAAGGTCACAAAGATTTACTCTTCTGTTTCCCTGTAAGAATTTTAGCTTTTACTTTTGGGTCTCATCTGTTTTGTGCTAATTTTTGTGTATGGTGCCACAAGTCCAACTTCGTTCTTTTGGAAATAGCTTTTTTGTTGTCCTGTTACAAAGTCCAAGCTCCTATTGCTCATTGCATGACAGGTCAGTAAATCAAGAGATGTGTTGTTGGTGCAAGAAATACCGACTTTTTCGAAAAGCCAGCAGATCAGGAAGATGGTCACCTAGTGTCCCAGAGAACTGTCTTACCTGAGGTAGAAGTTAGGCTTCTTTACGGGAAGGGGAGAATGGGTATGGCAGGCTGTTGCAAACTTTTGGGTATCTTTGTTCTTACAGCTGTCCAGGCAGGTCTGATCACAATGTTCCTAGACCTCCTATGAGATAACTATTATACTCCATTCTACAACTTTTTATCTCTATATGAGTGAAAAAGTGTTATACCTTTAAAAGTCAGAACCTTGAGAATGGGCTCTCCTGTATGTTTCAGGCTATAGTAGCATTCTTGTACAAAAGGTGCAGAGCCTGCATGACTAAGCAGAGGCAGCAGGGCACAAGAGTTAGAGTTAAAGGAATGGATTCAGTATGGAGTCAAGTTTCTTCTTGTCAGTTACAGTCTTAGCACTGTTTGTTGAAAAGATTATTCTTTCTCACTGAATTGTCTTATCACTGTTGTTGAAAATCACTTGACCATAAGCATAGGGTTTTATTTCTGAATTCTCAATTCTATTCCATTGATTTCTGTCTGTCCTTGCATCAATATTGCATTATCTCGATTACGCTAGCTTTGTAGCAAGTTTTTAAATCAGAAAGTGTCATCTCCTCAGCTTTATTCTTTTTCAAGTTGTGTCTGTTCTGGGCCCCTTGCATTTACATATGAATTTTAGTATCAGCTTTTCAATTTCTGCAAAAGAGGCAGCTGAGATTTTGATAAGGGTTGCATTGAATCAGAGTACTGACATTTTAACAATATGTTAAATCTTCTGATTCATGAAATTAGAATGCCTATCCATTGATTTAGATTTTTAATTTCTTTCAGTGATGTTTTATAGTTTTCAGTGTACAAGTCAAATGTCCATCAATAGAACAAAATGTGGTGTATCTGTAGAAAAGAATATTGTTAATAAAAAAGGAGTGAAGTTTTCTGTTACATTCATGGATAAACCTTTAAAACATTCTAAGTCAAAGAAGCCAAACACAAAGACCGCATAATTTTTTGTTCCATTTGCATGAAATGGCCAGGATAGCCAACTCTATAGAAACAGGAAATAGATTAATGGCACTTTCGTTAAAATTTTAGCTGATTGTTTTTCTTACTTGCTTGCATAGTAGTTGCCTCTTCCCCCTGTTGTTTTGGAGGAATCTATCCTTCTTGAAATGTCAAATACAGGTTTCCCTGTTATCTCAGCTCTCTGATATGCTCAAGAAATGTAAGATGATAGTTAAACGGTTTTTTCTTGATTTTTGGTTAGGAGTGACACTCTTGCAGGCTTTCTACAGCTAAGGTGGAAATGGAGCTCCCTGGAGCTTCATTTATATGTGAATATTTTGTAAATTTCATTTTACCCAAAACTATTTCAAGAGTCTCTGTCCTTTGGACTATGTGTTAAGAATTATCACTGGCGAGAATAACTAAAGTAATTGTTTTACAAGAATGATCTTAATTTTAAATTGTAAAATCTACAGTGATAATTTCAAATTTCAATTTCTTTGCAGCTAACACGTTTTTGTGTGTAGACTCTAGCACAGTATTAACCACAAAAAGAATCTTATAAATGCTTTTAGTGATGATGGTGGTGAGCTTCATTTATCCTATTATTTACTGACCTAGGCGTATTTTAAGTGAGGAGTACTTTAGCATGTGAGTATTGATTGGTACATATAACATAGTGTAACTTTTAAAGTACTATAAGGAATTAAGTACTTCTTTCTTTGATCTCTGGTATTTTCTCATGGAACAGGTGTCTGTATAGTGACTCATACAATAATCTCGAAGAACGAGTGACCCCCATTAAGCTCAGTTCTGGAACAGTTTCAACATTTGTTTAAAATGAGCCTTTTGCTTATTTCAGGCATCTCTCCAAGGCAGGCAGGTTAATAGATAGATTTCATCAACTTTTGTGTGTATTTGGGAAAAGGAATGAATTTATGAGTATGTTTCATCCTTGCAGAGTACATAGTTATTTGCTAAAGAGGAAATAATACATTTGAAGTAGAATGGAAGTATAGATCTGGGCAGATAGTTTTGAAATTTGAATTTAGATAATAGTGGGTAGGCAGACTCATAGAATGGAGGATCTGTATTCTCTAGTTGCAGGGAAATCAAAGGAAATGAGGGGATTTCTAAACAAAGTGATTAGTTGCAAAGCTAAGGAAATAATTATTCCACGGTATGTAGTCATTGTGAGATCTTTCTTAAAATCCTTTGGAGAGTTTGGGCCTTAAATCTGGGTGAAGAGGGTCACCTACTCCTGGTGAGATTGTGAAAATAATGTTTTGAGGCAATAGTCGTGTTTTAACACCAGTATCTCTATGTAAGAAAAGTCACAGAACTCCTATAAAGCTGCCAATTGTGGATGGAGAGTGAACTTTATTCCCTAATCAGAGCTTTTCTTTACCGTAGTAGTAATAACATAATATCAAGAGCAAGGAAAGGTAGTTTTGGAATCTTCGTGCAGAAGGATGCTGAAACCGTACTCCTCTTTGAACATTAAATCTTTTCCAAATTAGAGGAAAAGGCACATTTTAAGCAAAAGCAATCACAGAGCCTGGAGTGTTTTTAGCATAGTGATCAACATGTGCAAACAAGCAACTGATTAGTAGTACATTTTTCCATTAGTGTTGGTAAATTTATGCTGAGGTATTCGTATTGCATTTAGATGCCCCCTGGGACTAGAGACATGCGTTTACCAGACAGTCTAGGTTTAAGGGGACTACCCATAGAATACTGATTTGTGATTTTTTTTTATGTTTGTTGATTGGTATTATTGATTACATTCGTTTATGTTGGATTTACTAGCATCATGGGTAACAACTTTCTTGACAACTCTAGTCATTGACTGTTATCTCTTGATGCTATTGATCATTGACTGTTATAAAATACTAAAGTAATATATCAACCAGAGAAAAGCAACTGATGTTTTCATTTGTTACAATAAATCCTAATCTTGACCTTCTGGCTAACAGGAGGAAACCAAGCAGGCTACTGATTTAAAATCTTTCCTTGGAACTAGAATCTGTAAAATATCCACTGGTCTTTATCTTAACTGCGTCACTTAAAAATTTTTTTTTTTATTTATTTGGTTGTGTTGGTTGTGGCATGTGGAATCTTTGATCTTTGTTGTGGCACGCAGACTCTTAGTTGTGACATGTGGGATCTAGTTCCTCTCCCAGGGATTGAACTTGGTCGCTCTGCATTGGGAGGTGGAGTCTTAGCCACTGGACCGCCAAGGAAGTCCAACTGAATCAGTTTTGTTCATAGTGTAATATTCATGCTAGTTCTTAAATTTTATTTTATTTTTTAAAAATATTTCTCTTTGTATGACTGGTCAAAAAAGATTCCAAAGGCTCTCTTAGATAAAGATTGTGAGAGAATATATCACTCTCTTCTTGTAAAATTATATATAGACTTTTAAAAAAAGTACATTATTGTCTTGATGGTTCTTAACTGCCAAAAGTTTTATCCTAGAGCAATTGTTTCTTTTGTCTGTAGATACCACTTATTGAACAATGGGGTGCACATTTAGTTGGCAGTTCTATAGTTCACATCAGACGATGCTTAAAAGCTCACTGATCACACTTTCCATGGACTTGTTGTAGCTTGCATTCAGTTCTTTTATCTTCTTCAGTGTGTCCACTTCTGTTTCTCCTGAGATGTTACTTCTGACAGCCCATTATCTTGGCATGTTTCTGTCAAAACTGCTGATTTTGCATTCTATACTGGTCAATAGCTGCCATCTCTTCTTACTTGGCTTGTTGCAATCATCTTGGTTTTTCTCTTCTTGGCTTCCTTGAGTTTGTCCTTGTCCCTTTTCTCTTCCTGGAGGAGCTGGTGGATTCCCTGCGACTGGCTGGTCGTGGTGGCAGCTTCAAGTCAGGCAGCCTCTGTGACTCTGGGAAGTGATGGATCTATTCATCCTTAGAGAAATCACTGCACAGCTCACACTGTTGTATCAACAGTGAGTTCTAAGCACATCTGCCTGTTACAAATGGCCTGACGTAGTGGGCTATCCTAGAGCAATTTTTCAACAGTTTCTTAAACTGTTGAAAAACAAAGTTTATAGTAGAAGAGCTGACATGTCATGAAGCATAATGGGGCTAGGGAACTCCTTGTATAAAACATTGCGTCAAATACATTATTACATAAATTATGAATGTTCTAAGTGGTATGCCAGATGTCAAGTTACTCACTTACATTGGTGCTAAAAATTACTCTTATAGAAAATAACTTATGCATAATCACTTATTTTGAATCCTGGGTATAAGTGAGCTACTGACATGACTAGTGAAGTAGATAATGAAAATAATTGGTATCTTTTTCAAGTGAGTCTTGATAAGACACTTCTATCCAATAGCATATTCCTTAATTGGTATTATAAGATAAAATAAGGTTGATTTAATGTATGGTTGAGAGTGTTAAAAACCTCTGCCTAAATTTAGCTGATAAAATTCAGCCAAGTTTGACTATAGAAGCTGGAAATATTTTATAAAATGAATTCTAAATGGTGGGAAAAACAACAACCCAAGTTTTCTAAACTTGGGTGAATGTAGAAGGAAAGCATATTCATTGTGATCCTTTTCTCCCTTTCTGCTTGCCCATGGAATAAATATAGCTGTTATTTTATTGAGTGCATACCTAATAAATTTCTGTTTGTAACAAATGGAATGCTTTTTATGTTTGCCTTGTATATGGTAGTTATTATCTTTTAGACTATCATCTTTGAGTAGTATGAGTTATTATATTCTGTATTTAGATTAAAATGTAAGGAGAAGGGTTATACAGTTGAACTTTCTATATTTCCATATTTTTGTCAGTAAGTGGTAAATATGAGTATCCTTTCTTAATGTACTTCTAAATGTAATTTCTTGATGCTTTATATTTTATGATTAGCTGCCTGAAAATATGAAGAGAAAAGAATTTGTGTTCAGAGTCATTTATGCTTATAGCTTTAAGGTATACTTTTTCGTGCCTTGGTCTCTCTCAAGTCATAGGAACATCCTGAAGCACCTTTCTGAGAATCTGAGGTGTTGTCCCAGATACTCTATTATAAAAAACGATGGACATAATTGTTAACTTTGTAATGGTTAACGTTTTCATACTATATATATATTGTGATTGTGAATACAAATATATACAATACATATGTTGTAGTTTCAAAAATATATAACACTTTATAGTCATCAAAAATTGTGATTTTTAGGGTTAACTTTGCAATTAAGGAACATTTCACTCAATTTTGAGACTTTCAAGGGTATATTCTCAGGAAATAAATGGCCTGAAGAAACAGCAGTGTATCCTCCTATATTCACACAAACTAATACAGGATAGCAAGTTATTTATTGAAAAATGTTTATGTATGATGGCTTAAAAGGAAGTCCTTAGTATAGTCCATCCTTTCTTTTACAGTGTTGTTTTTAGTAAGAGTCTCATTTATTCCCATTATTTAAAATAGTTATTTGTTGTAAAATGATTTTTTGTGAATGTATAAAAGGTTTTTGAAATGAATTCAAATAATAGTGTGTAATAAATAAGTTACAGTACATACACTAGTATGTTATCACTGTATTTTCTCCCGTATTAGTTACCTTTTCTCACCAATGTACATTTAATAACTATTTCATGGGAATATATTTTAAATAAGTCTTGTCCTATATTTTTAGCTGCTAAAGGTAAATTATTGAAGTCTTTAATTTATTCTTACTTTTCCTGAGAGTTTGATACTAGTAAAATATATTTCTTCATTAGACAGTCTTTGACATTCTTCCTTTTAAAACAGAACTATATTAAAAATGTTCATTCTCCTCATTATAAATATAGTATGTTTTTCCTGAGAGTATTCTTTTTTTTTAATTAAGACTATTGATTCCTTTTTTTAAAAAAATTATTTATTTATTTTTGATTGCTCCGAGTCTTTTTTGCTGGGTGTGGACTTTCTCTAGTTGTGGCAAACTGGAGCTTCTCTTGGTTGTGGTGCATGGGCTTCTCATTGTGGTGGCTTTTCCTGTTACAGAGCACGGGCTGTAGGTGCATGGGCTTCGGCAGTGGGGCAGGCGGGCTCAGTAGTTGTGGCTTGCGGGCTCTAGGGCATGTGGGCTTCAGTAGTTGTGGCACAGGGGCTTAGTTACTCAGCAGCATGTGCAGTCTTCCTGGACCAGGGATCAAATCTGTGTCCCCTTGCATTGGCAGGCAGATTATTATCCACTGCACCGCCAGGGAAGTCCACAAGGAATTTTTCTTTAACTACTTTGTAAAATTATATTCAATGACTTAGCAGTAAAAAGGAAGATTATTGTACACTTGACAGTATGAGTGAATCTCACAATAATTATGTGAAATGAAAACGTAATTGGTAAAAATAGAGCACGTGCTATGATTCCATTCAAATAAAATTCTTTAAAATACAGAGTCTGTCATGAAATGAAGCTTACCTAGAGACTGGGTACTGATGCTGGTGCAGGAGGAAAGAGAGGGAAGGATAATTCCTCAGGGATAAGAAACTTCTGAGGTGATAGAAATATTTGAAACTTTTCTTGATTGTGGTGATGATTTCAATGATATGGCATGACATATGACAAAATGGATAAATTGTACACATAAAATACGTGAGGGTAATTGTACCTCAGTTATCCCTCAAAAACTTTGTAAAACATTTAATTGAATGTACTTTTTGAGCTTTTCAGGAAGAATACTTAATCTCCTTGGAAAAGTGAGCCAGAATATAAAAATTGATTAGTGACAGATGTATGATTTCCTTTTCAGTCTTTGTTAGGATATTTGGGTTTTAGTTCTAACTTTATTATTTACTTCATGATCTTTTACTAGTCACTTAAGTTCTGAGGCAAAAGAACCTCTAAACCTTTCATCAAAATCATTGTAGGAATTTATAGGTTTATGACCAGCTTGACTATAATTAGAAGAGTTTGAAGTGCAGTTGAATTGTGATGTTCTTCTGTTGACTTTGAGATCTGCCTGAATTGGAGGAGGGAAGGTTGTGGGCTAGGTTAGTCTGGGAAAGTTGGAGCAATGAAAAGAAGGAATTCCCAATGAGAAATTTGGAATTCTACCTTTTTCTCCTGACTTAAAGTTGCAGGTTAAATTAAACTTTTAGAAAATAAAAGTTACAGCAAGGCAATTCTAGAATGAGATCATTGATCATAAAAGGTCTAGGATAATTAGCTTCTAAGAAAAGTATGGATAATAAAGTAGATAAGGACAGACAGGGGGAGCCAATGTGAAGACAGGGATCCAATCTTACCATCATGGATCAAGACATGGAACAGCAAAGAAGAAAGCTAGCCAAGTAGTCTCCCTAGACTGAGTTCAGGAATACTAACTCCAGGGAGAACAATTTTCACTTGAAACTTAGTAGTTGAATTTGTAGCATATTAACAGGTTTCTTTCTTCAACCATCAGTGGGTTTATGGAAAATTCCATTTCTTCCTTCAAATGGGAATAGATGAGTTATAAGGGACAAATATTTGCTTTAAAGGAAGCTAGTGAGTAGAAGGGGAGTTACAACCCAGCACTTCAAAGACAATATTTAACTATATTAAGTCAAGGCCAAGCTAATTGAGAGGGTATACCAATAATTTACCTCACTGATGTCTAGTGACACTGAGTTTCTTTCTTTTTTTTTTTATTATTATTATTTTTAATAAATTTATTTATTTTAGTTGGGGGCTAATTACTTTACAGTATTGTAGTAGTTTTTGCCATACATTAACATGAATCAGCCATGGGTTGACACTGAGTTTCTTTTGTAGTTGTGTATTTGAATAGACTTCAGTAGGCAGGATATCTTCAGAGATGAGAAAGGAGGGTATAAACTGAATCTCAGGATTTGCCATCCAGTGTGGTGGCAGCAGGAATTTACTTAAGACAGAGGTAATAATCTGGTTTGTTTTAGTCATTCCTGGGAGTAGTTTATTGGTCTGACAGTCTGTGAGATATAAAATAAGTAATGTACAGAGGTATTCTGGATGTTTTGTTTAGGCAAGGCTCCTTTGCTTTTGGATTTGAGGAAAAGAGAGAAGATAATGAATGTTCTATTCTCTATATTTGAAAAGAATATTTATTAGTAACTTACTTTCTGATTCTTAACATAAACGTTTAACGGCATGGATTCATGACTAGCATATAACAGTCAACTGTTCTGTGGGATATATATCTGACACAGATCTGGGATAATTCATAACATGAAAAATAATGGATTGTAGGACAAATATTAATGAAATAAATATACCAAGAATATGGAGCAACTAATATATTTTAATTTTTTTCTGAAAATAATATTTAATGTTTTCCCTTTGATGATAAATTTCAAAATTTATTCTTTAACAGTAAAGTAAGTTGACAAGATAGATTTATAATCTATATGAATAAAATTAATATCTGTCTCTTAGAATATCCTGTGAAAATAACCAGACTTGTGTCACAAAACTTGGTTAAATATGTTTGGGGAGATAGGACTTACAAACTATTCTATATTCTGTGCATGAACTTTTCTTTGGTGACTCTTTAGGATAATTTCAAGGAGAGAGGCATCTTACAGAATATCTCATACTGAGATCCAAGAATACAATGTGACTTACCACAAGTATTAAGTCTCAGCAGAATGAGAAAATAAACCATGATTTCAAATATGGACCTTAAATCAAGTTATAAGGGTAGATGGGCTGACATACAGGCTTTATTATTGATAATAATAAACCACCCTCTCCCACCTAAAATCCACAGTGACTAAATATATTACTTTTTTCCTTTATGTAAAAGAATTTCAAAGGTAGGTGTTCTAGGGCTTGAGTGGCAGCTGCTCTTTATCGTTAGAGTTGTTGTTGTTGTTTAGTTGCTAAGTTGATTTGGAAATCAACCCTGAATATTCTTTGGAAGGACTGATGCTGAAGCTGAAGCTCCAATACTTTGGCTCCCCAATGCGAAGAGCCAACTCATTGGAAAAGACCTGATTCTGGGAAAGATTGAAGGCAGAAGGAGAAGACTCTTTGCAACAAACTGTCAGGCTCCTCTGTCCATGGGATTTCCCAGGCAAGAATACTGGAGTAGGTTGCTATTTCCTTCTCCGGGGGATCTTCCTGACCTACCGCCATCTCCTGCCTGGCTGGCAGGTTTTTTACTGCTGAGCCACCAGGAAAGACTGTATTATTAGGGACCCAGGCCATATTTGATCAGAGTCTTTTTGGAAGTCCATCTGTTGACTTTCAATTTTACCTCATTGGTTCTCCCCAGTTGAAAGAGATGCTAGAAAATGTAAAAATTGTAAGTTTGAACAAGTATGATGGTATCTTAGAAAAATTAGAGTTCTATTACAAGAAAGAAAAGAAAATGAAATTATATAGATAACTAATGGTTTCTGCCATGTGCTATATCATACAAGGTATATTATGATCCAGGGTAAGTAGCAACAGGAATATACTTAAATAGATTGGACAGTTGAATATTTTATTTAATAAAACTGCCTTTAAAAAAAGTATGCAATAAATGTTTTAGTTATACTATTTATATTGAATTATAGTGCTCTTCTGTTAATTGCTCTATACTTCATGTTTTATAATCCTATGAACTATTCTTTATGATCTGAATTATTATTTTTATCATAGTGATATATGCATATAGTTAAAGTGGAATCAGAGATTTAAAAACAAGAATCCTTGTCCCCACCTATTTAAATCTCATCATGGTTCCAGAGGCAACCACTTTCTAGTAATAGTTTCTTATATACATACCTCCATTTTCTAAATACTGTTCTTTACTGCTAACTCTTAACTTTAGATTTTATCCTTTGCTTTCTAATGATGGTGGTTGTTGTTCAGTTGCTCAGTCGTGTCTGACTCTTTGTGACCCCATGGACCGCAGCACCCCAGGCTTCCCTGTCCTTCACCATCTCCTGGAGTTTGCTCCAACTCACGTCCATTGAGTTGGTGATGCCATCCAACCATCTCATCCTCTGTCGTCCCCTTCTCCTTCTGCCTTCAGTCTTTCCCAGTGTCAGGGTCTTTTCCAATAAGTTGGCTCTTTGCATCAGGTAGCCAAAGTATTGGAGCTTCAGCTACAGCATCAGTCCTTACAATGAATATTCAAAGTTGATTTCCTTTAGGATTAATTGGTTTGATCTCCTTGCAGTCCAGGGAACTCTCAAGAGTCTTCTTCAACACCACAGTTCGAAGGCATCAATTCTTTGACACTCAGCCTTTTTTTATTGCCCAGCTCTCACAACTGTACATGAGTACTGGAAAAACGATAGCTTTGACTATATGGACCTTTGTCAGCAAAGTAATATCTCTGCTTTTTAATATGCTGTTTAGGTTTGTCATAGCTTTTCTTCCAAGAAGCAAGCGTCTTTTAATTTCATGGCTGCAGACACCATCCACAGTGATTTTGGAGCCCAAGAAAAGAACCTCTGTCACTCTTTCTGTTGTTACCCCATCTATTTACCATGAAGTGATGGGACCAGGTGCCATGATCTTCGTTTTTTGGATGTTGAGTTTTAAGCCAGCTTTTTCACTCTTCTCTTTCACCTTCATCAAGAGGCTCTTTAATTCCTCTTCGCTTTTTGACATAAGTGTGGTGTCATCTGCATATATGTGGGGTTATTGATATTTCTCCCCACTGTGCGGATCTTAGTTGCAGCATATGGGATCTAACTCCCTGATCCTCCTGGATCAAACCCAGGCCCCCTGCATTGGGAGTGCACAGTCTTAACTATTGGACCACCAGGGAAGTTCCTTTCCAATGGCAGAAGATATTTAACATCCTTGCACACTCCATACCATGTCATCCCAGTGCAATTGTATCATAATCTTTGATTAAATTGGTATTTGTTATTTATAGCATTATGACTGTAAATATTCTCTGCAACATGTTGTGGTATTATTTAATTTTTTATTAATTTTTTTTGTTTTTCCTGGAATTATAAGTTTCCTTCTTTTTTTAAAAAAATTGAGGTATAGTTGATTTACCATGTTTTATAATGTTCAACAGAGTAATCCACAATTTTTAAAGATTATGCTCCATTTATAGCTGCTATAAAATATTGCCTATATTTTTATTTGCTTGGTTTTCATACCTGTGGCTAAATCGTTCTACACCTTCCAACAGCTTTTTAGTTTAATTTTTTGTGAGACGGTGGTTAACTTTTTACACTGATCTTTTAAATGTATTTTTAGCTTAAGTATTTTAGTTTTGGTAGATACATATATGCATGTCATATCCATCTATTTATATCAGGCTGTCTTTGTTTCCTCTAATATTCCATGGATTTTTGTGCTTTTTGGACTTCTTTGTCCTAACCACGAATGAAAAAAAAATTTGACACGAGATTTAACTAGTGAGTTTTCCTTACTTGCTATTGAAGTAATGTGGGACATTGAGATAAAATATAGGAGGTGAATTGAGGGTGAGTTTTAATCACATCATTTGCATGTTGTTAAATTACCATTAATGACAATAGTGGGAATATACTAGATATAAAATTCCATCTGTACAAAGCAGCTGGCCTCAGAGGAAGGAGAAATCAGGCTTAAGAATTGTTTAATTTTTTTTCCCCTCATGAAAGAAGCTGAAATATCCTTTAAAATCAGGTTAGTAGCATCTCTGAAAATGTTTTCGTTTTTTTCTAGATTCTGGCTAGAGTTTAGCTCTTCAAATAATTTACCTAAAAATCAGTTTATAATTGGTGCTGTTCACAGAAATTAGTAGTAGGCAAAATAGTTTTATTTTATTTATGGGTGGCAAATTTAATAGTATTCTATCTTTGAAGAATAATTTTTTCATAAGTTTCCGAATGACAGAAGCAGTAAAAGTATTTTGACAGTTGTACCGAAAACTATACTGGCATATAATACCTCATGTTAAGATTCATCCTGAACTATTTTTCCCATCTTTGCTCTTTCTTGTAGTTACATTTGATTTTCAGAAATTTCAGATTAGGAATCAAAAGACTTACAGGAGCAGTCTTCAGAAAAGTGTATTAAACCAACTTTGCTATGTATACCCCTTCTTTGATTTAAATGAAACAGTAGTATCTCTTTCCCTAGCAGCTTTTTCCTTGACAGTTTCCTAATTATTGAGATACAATGTATGCTCTTTAATTCACCCATTTAAAGTATATAGTTAATGGTTTTTAGTTGGTTCACGGAATATTGCAACCGTCACCACAGTCAGTTTTATCACTCTAAAAGAAACTTTTTTTTCTCCATCCCCTCCTCTGCCAGCCCTAAGCTAATGAATATGCTAGATACTTTGCATCTCTATAGATTTACCTATTCTGGACATTTCATATAAGTAGAATCACATCATATATGGTCTTTAGTGAATGGCTTCTTTGACTTAGCATCTATCTTGCAGCATGTATCACTTCTTCATTCCCTTTTATAGAATAATATTCTATTATATGGATATATCACATTTTGTTTATTCATTAATCTGTGGATTGATATTCAAGTTATTTTCACTTTGGGGCTATTATAAATAATGATGCTATGAACATTCATGTGCATTTGTGTGGGACATATGTTTTCATTACTGTTGAGTATATACCTTGGATGAAATTTCTGTATCTTATGATAACTCTGTGTTTAACCTTTTGAAGAACTGACAGATTGTTCTGCAAAGTCGCTGCACCATTTTACATTACCATCAACAGTGTGTGAGGGTCCAGTATTTCTCTACATCCTTGCCAACCTTGTTATTTGTTGTTTTAGTTGGTAAGTTGTGTCCAGATCTTTTTGCGACCCATTGGACTGTAGCCCGCCAGGCTCCTCTGTCCATGGGATTTCCCAGGCAAGAATACTGGAGTGGGTTGCCATTTCCTTCTCCAGGGAATCTTTCCAGCCAAAGATGGAACCTGTGTCTCTTGCATTTCCTGTGTTGGCAGGTAGATTCTTTACCATTGAGCCACCTGGGAAGCCCAACTTTGTTATTAACTGTATTTGATTATAGTCATCCCAGTGTGTGTGAAGTAGTATGTCATTGTGGTTTTGATTTGCCTTTTGTTGAATAGTGGTATCCTGAAATAAAGTTTGTATTTTCTTAAAGAAGAGTGTTTGAAAAGAGTAACTCTTCAGGTGTCCTGACTAAATATATTAGTGGATCTAAAATGTGTGTATAGTAAAGGTTTATACATTCTGTGGTATACATGTATGTGGGAGTTTGTATTTGGCTTAATTGGCTCAAGCCATTTCAAGGCACTGAAGAATTTGAGGTTTTCTGTATTTCAGCAATAGATACTTTTGAAAATTTAAGTCATTCATCAAATTAAAATTTGAAAATTTTAATAGTCATTCATCAAATTTAATATTGACATAAAGGACTTAATCTATATTTTATATGGTAGCTTTATAAATTCTAGGTCTAGAAATCAGGGACTGTCTCCTATTTTTTGAACCCCAAGTCAGTTCATTTTGATGACTTCCAGTCTTGATCCCTTTTCTGAATTTCTACTTTTTAAAATCTATTTTTTATAATATTTATCTGTTAATTTTGTATAAATTTTCTGAAATTTATAGAGAACCAAGATAAAGTGCCATTGGCTTTTAAATCACTTATACATTTTCTTGGTTTGTAGTATAATACTTACTAAATTCATTTCTCCAAGGACAATTTTTTAGATACATAAACAAATATTATTTAGTTCTACAGAGCTGCTGGAGAATTCCATGGACTGTATAGTCCATGGGGTCGCAAAGAGTCAGACACAACTGAGTGACTTTCACTTTCACAGAGCTACCTACTCATCTCACTTTAAAGAAAAGCATGTTGAATCTCAAGATGTTAATATAGTAAATACATCTTGTAAAACAGTGGACTTGTTTTGTACCTAGTAGTCACATATTAGTTATTTTTTTCTTCTCATAAGAACTTATATTTCGATTTTATTTATTTTTGTTCATTAATTTTATTCAGTAGTCATTCAGTGCCAGCTATAGGCCCTTTGTCACAAAGGGGTGACTAAGGAGGGAGGTGGGAGGAGGGTTCGGGAGGGGGAGCACATGTGAACCCATTGCTGATTCATGTCAATGTATGGCAAAAACTACTACAATATTGTAAAGTAATTAGCCCCCAACTAAAATAAATAAATTTATTATAAAAAAAACAAAAACAAAAAAAAGGGGTGACTAAAGTTGTGACAAAGTTGAATACAATGTCTCAGAGTTATGAAGAAAGTCATCTTATTAAAATAACACTGAGGTGTTAATGAATAATATAATTGGTCTTCAAGGAGTTGTCACTCTTAAAAGATGAACTTGTTTTCCCAGATTTCTAATCAGTAGATCTAGGGAAATGAATTCTGTTTTTTTTTTTGGTTGTTGTATTCTTAAATTCTAAAACTTCCATTTGGTTTCTATGTTGAGACTTTCCATTTTTCCATTCAAAAATGTTCTCATTTCTTTGGGCTCCTCCAGAATCTTTGGTAAGTCTGATATCTGTCTCATGTAATTGTTAATGCCTATTGATTGTAGTTTCCTAATTGAATTGAAACTTTACTGGTTCTTTATATAATGAGTAATTTTGGATTATATTCTAGATATTTAAAAAAAATTTTTTTTTTTTTTTTTAATTTTTGGCTGTGCCATGAAGCTTGTGGGCTCTCAGTTCCCCTTCCAGGGATCAAATCTGGGCTACAGCAATGAGCATGCCAAATCATAACCACTAGACCACCAGGGAACTCCCTCTAGACATTTTTAATTTTATGTTATGAAATGCTGAATCTCTGAATACCATGGAGATACTGCTACAGTTGGCCCTCCAGATCTCCTAGGTTTCCCAAGTGAGAATTCAACCAACTATGGATCAAAAAAATTCTAGAAAGTTCTAAAAAATCAAAACTTGAATTTGCCACAGGCTAGCAACTATTTTATATAGCACTTACATTGTATTTGCAACTATTTACATAGAATTTACATTGTACTAGGTATTATAAGTAATCTGGAGATGATTTAAAAGTATAGAGAGAATTTCATACGTTATAGGCAAATACTACTCCTTACTTATTTATTTATTTGGCTATGTTGGGTCTTAGTTGTGGTGCACAGACTCTTTAGTTATGGGGCATGAGCTCAGTAGTTGTGGCACTTAAGCTTAGTTGCTCCACGGCATGTGGGATCTTAGTTCCCTGACCAGAGATTGAACCCACAGACTCTTAACCACTGGACCACCAGGGAAGTCCCACTGCTCTATTGTATGTAAGGGACTTGAGCATCCATGGATTTTGGCATCTGCCAGGAGCTTGAAACCAGTCCTCCGTGGACACCAAGGGACAACGGTATGTTTGTTTTTATCATGCTGTGGGTATTGATGGGTTCAGGCTGCATGTTCCAACCAGTCTTTTTTTGGTTGTGTCAATGAAGGTTTCACAGCCTTTGCTGTGCTGTTTGGATCTGTACCGCATGTGCAACCCACCCAGTGGACAGTCTGGAACCTGGGTGTTGATCTATCTTCAATTTGTAATTCTGTTTAGGGTCAGATCCATGCTGGTTAGGGCCACATCCATGTATTGCAGTTTGGAGACAAACCCAGGAGTTCACAAACATCTTTGCTGAGCTCCTTCCTCCTCTCAATATCCATAATACTTTTCCTTTCCCTAAGCTCCCATTTCTAGTCCTCCTATCAGAGCCAAGCCAGAGGACAACAGAGAGAGGAAAAAACCAATAATGAGAGTTTGTCTCACCCTCTTGGGACTGGAGCTACTCTAATTGAAGAGTATGATAGGCTGAATCATGGACCCCCAAATCTCCAGGTGCTAATTCCTGGAGTCTGTGTGTGGCGTGTGTCTGTGGAATTGTGGTAATAAGTGTGCATGTTCTAAAATGCCAGGTTTATTACTTTACCTGAAAATATTTTTATTTGATTGAATCTTCCTTGACTACTGGAAATAGGTTTACATAATTATGTATTCCTGGTTTAATTCTTAGTTAGAGATTTTCAACAGTGATTATTCTCTGAAAATTTATTGTGTGGGTGGCATTGTGCTAATGATGATATTGAAGGTATTTATAACCTGTCCTCTTTGGTTTTGTAATAGGTATTCTAGTTGCCCTTGTGATTTAATTAAATAAAATTTAGCTGTTTACACAGTGTTTATCACATCCGCATATAAATTGTTGAGTTGGGTCTTGATTTTCCCATTTCACATAGAGTTATGTAGTATTTACCTATACCTAATAGTTACGTGGCGTGGTGTTTAGGTCAGTATAAGCTACCAAAGGTTGTAGGTGAGGGCATGGACTGGCATAAGTTTTGGAAGAGTGTGTTCTGAGCATTCCTGGCTCCTAGCTGGAGGGACAGGTCAAGCTAATAACCGTATAATACTGTAGTTTGCTCATTTTTTGTCTCAGTGAGAGATACTGACTATGAAGGTAGTTCTCAGAAGAGCTGTCCTTACTGCGAATTTTATATTTAAGAAATAAGATTGATAGGAATTGCCTGCTGATCCAGTGGCTAAGACTCCACGTTCCCCATGCAGAGGACTTGGGTGTGATCTCTGGTCTGGGAACTAGATCCCACATGATGCAACCAAGAGTTCTAATGCCTCAACCAGAGCCTGCATGCTACAATGGAAGACCTGGCACAGCACCTCCCCGCCAAAATTCTCCAAGAAAAATAAATAGGGATGATATACTACTGGATCAAATAAATCTTTTTTCATTTCAAAGGACTTTTAAAAAATCTACAATAATAAATTCCAAGATACTTTTAATGAGATGAAGATGTAGACTGAGGAAGCAAATTAGGCACAAGGAACAGAAGAGGTATATGTCAGTTTCTGATTAAAGTTCAACAAAATGTTGGTGCCAAGAAAGATCAATTAAGTTGTTCCTTCTTTACTGTCTCTCCATTTGATGCCTGGCACATAAATAATATTAATATTTGTTGTGTGGGTATAATTTTATTACTTTTTTGGCTTTGTAAATAATTTCTTTCTTTCTTTCTTTTTGGCTGTGCTATGCAGCATGTGGGATTTTAGTTCCTAACCAGGGCTCTAATCCATGCCCCTTGTGTTGGGGGCACAGAATTTGAACCACTGAACAGTGAGGGAAGTCTCAGTTTGCTGCTGCTTTTTAATTGGAAAAGTGTTATATTATTTTTTGTTTTCAAATACATTCATGTTGTAAATGTGTGGATCTTTGTGGAATTTTTTTTCCGTGGTCACTTGCCCTTTAGGAGAAAAACTAGCTATTATAGCTAATAGTAGAGAGAAAATATTATGTAGAATACATTTAACAGAAAATTTTTCCTAAAAATTCTTTCTGTGGTACATTTACTCAAATATTAAATGTGTTCATCCTAAATTTTTTAACTGAAATTTTTAGTAGGATAAATACAGATTCACATGCACTTAATAACAACAACAAAAAAATATTTTGTCAGTTTTTCCATGAAGATAACATTTTCCAAATGCAAAAAAAACACAACCAGGTATTGTCACTGGTATTATCCACTGATCTCATTTCGCTTTCCGTTTGTGTGTGTGTGTGTATGTGTTTAATTCTGTGTAGTTTTATAACTGTGTGGGTGCATGTATCTACCACCACAGTCAAGATACTAGATAGTTGGTAAAGTCATCAAAGCTTGATAGCTTGATAACCTGTGGGCTTTCTGTTGGTAGAAGTCACAGCATGGAACCACATGCAGTATGATTTGCCACAGTCCATTTATCAATCTTCCAGTAAAGTTCCTTTGGTTTCTGGTTCTGATTGGTCTGGGACACTTCTCATGATACCCTTTAGTTCCTAAGAATTGAAGTCCCTCATTCAAGTACGTTTGGGGATCCTTTTGTTTGTCCAAGAGAGCCCTGAAAAAGGGCCGCCAGCTTAATTGTACTGCTATTTTGAAAGCGCTGTATTGAATGTTTTTGGACTGAAAAATAGTCCGCATTACTGATTTTCATTGTCTCTTTTTTTTCCCTTACTAGGATCAGGAATATTTTTTCAGTCACCCCTGGTAACCACATTAAGCCCTCACCAGCCTGTTTATTTGGAGGATAATAGGGCATTTATTTCATGTCCTTGAATCCCAAAGAGATACGACCTGAGCTTACCATTAGCCTTTTCTCTACTGGGTCACTTGAACGCATCATGCTATAATGACCAAGGTTGTTCATTTTATCCTTCTATGGATAATTTCAGCTGAACCCAAAACTGGCAATACTGGAGTTATATATAATAATAATAATAATAATAATAATGTTTGGTTTGCAACATTACAGGAGGTACAAATAAAAGTAATTTGTTTATTTGAAGCCAGACCTTTCCCTCAGAGATACTATATGGCTGTGAGAGACTTTGATGGTTGTTTATTAATATTATATGCTGCTTTGCAAATATATATTTTAGTATTATACTTTGAACACCACATAATGCTGTTAATGGGGATATTAACTTTGAATACTTGGTAAAAATTGTGTTTGCCTAGTAAATTCACAAGTTTTTATCTTTTCATTTAACTTACACATTTGTATATATTACATTTTTCATGATGGAAGTACTAATGTTACTACCATTTTATGAATGAGAAAAAGATACCAAGTCTTAAGGATGTTAGGTTACTTGCCCCAGTATTAAAGCTAATGAGGAGATCCAGGATTCAGGTCCAGGTATCCAAATCCTTAATAGCTCCTGTTCTGTATTGCCTCCCATGGATGATGATAATAACTAAAATTTATGGAGTTATTTACTATGTACCTGGCTTAGGATAATTATTTTATGTAAATTATTTCATTTAATTTTCACCATACCCTGTGACTGGTGTTATTATTAATAGCACCATGAGGTACTAGACTAGCAAATTGAAGTTACATAATTTATTTGACCATACAACTCCTAATTAGAAGAGCTAGGATTTGACCCCAGATCTGTTTGCTTCCAGAGTTGGTAACAATTATGTTTCACTGAAAACTCACCTGCAGTTGCAAGAACGTACATTTGTCATGTTAATTCTTTTACCCTCATAAGATGCACAACACTGTCTTCTATTGAAAAACCGTCTTCTCTGGTGACCATGGCTTCATTTTTTACATGATTTATATCCCTGTCAGTATGATATGACCCGTGAGGGCAATTAGAAAATGTATCTTTTTTTCTTGTTTTCTTTCTGTACTTTTAAACAAATGATACATTCTCATGGTTCAAAATTTATAAAAGAACAGACAGTGAAAAAAATCTCCTTTCCACCCAGTCCCCTAGGCACTTCATTTCCCTTCCCAGAAGGAAGAATATTTCTTACCAGGATTTTTTTTCTTGGCCTTAGTGTGCAGCCTGTGGGATCTTAGCTGCTTGACCCAGCCCCCTGACAGTGAACCCAGCCCCCTGGCAGTGGACGCATGGAGTCCTAACCTTGGACCAGCCACCAGGGAATTCCCTCTTACTAATTTTTGATGTATCCTTTTAAGAGTTAAGATGTATCTTAAAAGTATGAATTGGGATATTTACTCTATTTTTTAAAAATTGCCATCACAGCAGTTTCTTTATATTTCCAAAACAGTTTGTTATCCTGAAATTTACAGAATCTAACTCTTGGGATTTTTTGTTTGTTTTGGTAAGAACACTTAAGTTCTCTTAATAAATTTGAATGAGTAGTATATAATGTATTAATAGTATTATCAACTATATTCATGTTGTACATTAGGTTCTCAGACCTCCTTCTTCATCTTAACAGCTGAGAAGTTCCTGCCTTTCTCCCTACCTGTCCTTGTTTTCCCCAAGCCTTGGTAACTACTTTTCCACTCAGTTTCTAAGAGCTTGACCTTTTTTTTTTCCTTGAAAGATTCCACGTGTCAGTGACACCAGAATTTTTCTTTCCCTTTCTGGCTTATTACTTGTAGTATAGTGCCATCAAGCTTTATCCATGTTGCTGCAAATGGCAGAATTTTTTTCTTTCTTATGGTTGAATAATACTCCATTGTAATGTATGTGTGCTCAGTCACATCTGACTCTGCAACCCCATGGGCTGTAGTCTGCCAGGCTCTTCTGTCCATGGGATTTCTCAGATAAGCATACTGGAGTGGGTTTTCTCCTCAAGGGGATACCACATCTTTATTCATTTATCTGTTGATGGATACTTAAGTTGTTTCCATATCTTGGCTATTGTGAATAATATTTGCTGCATTGAAAGTGGGAGTATGTATATGTCTTTGACATCCTGTTTTCGTTTCCTTGGATATATTCCCAGACGTGGGCTTGCTGGATTATGTGGTAATCCTATTTTTATTTTTTTGAGGACCCACCATGCTGTTTTCCGTAATGACGGCACCAGTTTACACTCCTGCCAACAGTGCCCTGGGGCTCCATTTTCCCCACAGCCTCACCACTGTGTTATTTCTTTTTCCAGTTTTATCAAGATACAAATTGACATACAGCAGTGAAGTTTAAGGTGTACAGCATAATGATTTGACTTACATATTTCTTGAAATGTTGCCACAGTAAATTTAAACATCTGTCATTGTATATAGATACAAAAAAGAAACCATTTTTTTTACTCATGACCAGACCTCTTTCAGTTTGCTCTCAATGACTTTCATGTACACCATACAACAGTGTCTCATCTTTTTAATGATAGCTATTCTAACAGGTGTGAGGTGATGTTTTCTTGTGATTTGATTTGTATTTTCCTAATGACTAGTGATATACCAAATGTACCTGTTGGTCATTTGTATGTCTTTGGAAAAATGTCTGTATTCAGTTCCTCTGTCCTTATCCAAACCCGGTTTGTTTTGTTTTGTTTTGTTTTGTTTTGGCTATTGAGTTCTTTATATATTTTGGATATTAACCCCTTATCATATACATGACTTGCAAATATTTTTCCCATTGCTTCGTTGCCTTTTCATTTTGTTGTTGATCTCCTCTGCTGTGCATAAACTTTGTAGTTTGATGTAGTTATTTATTTTTGTCTTTGTTGCCTGGAATGAATGTGTGTTTGGGTTTGTGTGGTGTTTCTCAAATTTGCCTGATGATAAGATATCCCAGAATGTTATTTATTTGTTGAATGCATATTTTTGGCTACTGAGGGAAATAGGAATATAAGAATATCTTGGCACAAAGACATCACAGTTCTTTAAAATGGCATTTTAGAGCCCACATATTCTTAAATGTAGCTACGAGGCAGCAGTTGCATATGACAGCACCTTGCTGGTTCTCTTAGTTTCGCTGTTGACTTCCCTCCAGGTTTATTATTACCAGTAACCAGTGTACGTATATGCAGAAAGAGTGCTGTGTGCTCAGTTACTTCTCTTTTTTAAAATTTATTTTATTAACGTATAGTTGCTTTACATCACTGAGTTAGTTTCTAGTATATAGTAAAGTGATTCAGTTGCACTTATACTAGGTTGGTGCAAAAGTAATTGCAGTTTTGCATTAACCTTGCCATTTGATATTGAAATACATTCTTAAATAGATGTGGTTACATTATACATTATTTTAATGTGCATTTCTTGCTTTATGTTATTTGCTAGTGGATTATTACTTGCTGTTTATTTTATGTTTATTCGAGACTAGGGAAATGGTGTTAGACAACAAGCAAATTTGAGCGATTTTGTTATTCTAGTTCAAAATGGGTCCTAAAGCAGCAGAGACACCTTACAACATCAACAACGTGTTTGGCCCAGGAGCTGCTAATGAATGTACAGTGCTGTAGTGGTTCAAGAAGTTTTGCAAAGAAGATAAGAGCCTTGAAGATGAGAAGTATAGTGGCTGGCCACCAGAAATTTTTTTTTTTTAATAAATTTATTTGTTTTAGTTGGGGGCTAATTATTTTACAATATTGTGGTGGTTTTTGCCATACATTGACATGAATCAGCCATGGGTTTACATGTGTTCCCCATCCTGAACCCCCCGCCCACCTCCCTCCCCATCCCATCCCTCCGGGTCATCCCACTGCCCCAGTCCTGAGCATTTGTCTCATGCATCGAACCTGGTATGGTGTTCTGTTTCATATATGATAATATACATGTTTCAATGCTATTCTCTCAGAACGTCCCACCCTCACCTTCTCCCTCAGAGTCCATAAGACTGTTCTATGCATCTGTGTCTCTTATTCTGTCTCACATACAGGGTTATTGTTACCATCTTTCTAAATTCCATATATATGCATTAGTATACTGTATTGGTGTTTTTCTTTCTGGCTTACTTCACTCTGTATAATGGGCTCCAGTTTCATCCATCTCAATAGAACTGATTCAAATGTATTCTTTTTAATGGCTGAGTAATATTCCATTGTGTATATGTACCACAGCTTCCTTATCCATTCATCTGATGATGGACATCTAGGTTGCTTCCATGTCCTGGCTATTATAAACAGTGCTGCAATGAGCATTGGGGTACACGTGTCTCTTTCAATTCTGGTTTCCTCTGTGTGTATGCCCAGCAGTGGGATTGCTGGGTCATATGGCAGTTTTATTCCCAGTTTTTTAAGGAAATCTCCACACTGTTCTCCATAGTGGCTGTACTAGTTTGCATTCCCACCAACAGTGTAAGAGGGTTCCCTTTTGTGTACACCCTCTCCAGCATTTATTGCTTGTAGACTTTTGGAGAGCAGCCATTCTGAAGGGCATGAAATGGTACCTCATTGTGGTTTTGATTTGCATTTCTCTAATAATGAGTGATGTTGAGCATCTTTTCATGTGTTTTTTAGCCATCTGTATGTCTTCTTTGGAGAAATTCCTGTTTAGTTCTTTGGCCCATTTTTTGATTGGGTTGTTTATTTTCCTGGAATTCAGCTGGAGGAGTTGCTTGTATATTTTTGAGATTAATTATTTGTCTGTTGCTTCATTTGCTATTATTTTCTCCCATTCTGAAGGCTGTGTTTTCACCTTGCTTATAGTTTCCTTTGTTGTGCAAAAGCTTTTAATTTTAATTAGGTCCCATTTGTTTATTTTTGCTTTTATTTCCAATATTCTGGGAGGTGGGCCATGGAGGATCCTGCTGTAATTTATGTCGGAGAGTGTTTTGCCTATGTTTTCCCCTAGGAGTTTTATAGTTTCTGGTCTTATGTTTAGATCTTTAATCCATTTTGAGTTTATGTTTGTGTATGGTGTTAGAAAGTGTTCTAGTTTCATTCTTTTACAAGTGGTTGACCAGTTTTCCCAGCACCACTTGTTAAAGAGATTGTCTTTTCTCTGTTGTATATTCTTGCCTCCTTTGTCAAAGATAAGGTGTCCATAGGTGCGTGAATTTATCTCTGGGCTTTCTCTTTTGTTCCATTGATCTATATTTCTATCTTTATGCCAGTACCATACTGTCTTGATGACTGTGGCTTTGTTAGTAGAGCCTGAAGTCAGGCAGGTTGATTCCTCCAGTTCCATTCTTCTTTCTCAAGATTGCTTTGGCTATTCGAGGTTCTTCATATTTCCATACAAACTGTGAAATGATTTGTTCTAGTTCTGTGAAAAATACCGTTGGTAGCTTGATAGGGATTGCATTGAATCTATAGATTGCTTTGGGTAGTATACTCATTTTCACTATATTAATTCTTCCAATCCATGAACACGGTGTATTTCTCCATCTGTTTGTGTCCTCTTTGATTTCTTTCATCAGTGTTTTATAGTTTTCTATATATAAGTCTTTTGTTTCTTTAGGTAGAAATATTCCTAAGTATTTTATTCTTTTTGTTGCAATGGTGAATGGTATTGTTTCCTTAATTTCTCTTTCTGTTTTCTCATTATTGGTGTATAGGAATGCGAGGGATTTCTGTGTGTTAATTTTGTATCCTGCAACTTTACTATATTCATTGATTAGCTCTAGTAATTTTCTGGTAGAATCTTTAGGGTTTTCTATGTAGAGGATCATGTCATCTGCAAACAGTGAGAGTTTTACTTCTTCTTTTCCTATCTGGATTCCTTTTATTTCTTTTTCAGCTCTGATTGCTGTGGCCAAAACTTCCAAAACTATGTTGAATAGTAGTGGTGAAAGTGGGCACCCTTGCCTTATTCCTGACTTTAGGGGAAATGCTTTCAATTTTTCACCATTGAGGATAATGTTTGCTGTGGGTTTGTCATATATAGCTTTTATTATGTTGAGGTATGTTCCTTCTATTCCAGCTTTCTGGAGGGTTTTTATCATAAATGGATGTTGAATTTTGTCAAAGGCTTTTTCTGCATCTATTGAGATAATCATATGGTTTTTATCTTTCAATTTGTTAATGTGGTGTATTACATTGATTGATTTGCGGATATTAAAGAAACCTTGCATTCCTGGGATAAAGCCCACTTGGTCATGATGTATGATCTTTTTAATATGTTGTTGGATTCTGTTTGCTAGAATTTTATTAAGGATTTTTGCATCTATGTTCATCAGTGATATTGGCCTGCAGTTTTCTTTTTTTGTAGCATCTTTGTCTAATTTTGGAATTAGGGTGATAGTGGCCACCAGAAATTGACAACAACCAACTGAGAGGATAACTTCAATAAGCTGATCTTCTTACAACTTACATGAGAAGTTGCTCAAGAACTCAACATTGATCATTCTAAGGTCATTTGGCATTTGAAACAAATTGAAAAGGTGAAAAGGCTCGATAAGTGAGTGCCTCATGAGCTGACCACAAATCAAAAAAAAATTGTTTTGAAGTGTCATCTTCTCTTAGTCTGCACAACAAGGAACCACTTTGTGATCAGATTGTGATGTGCGATAAAAAGTGGATTTTATGCAGCTACCCAGTGATGACTGACTTGGCGCTTGGACCGAGAAGAAGCTGCAGAGCACTTCCCAAAGTCAAACTTGCTTCCCCAAAAATCTCATGGTCACTGTTTGGTGGTCTGCTGCCTGTCTGATCCACTACAGCTTTCTGAATCCCAGCGAAACCATTACATCTGCCAAGTATGCTCAGCAAACCAATGAGATGCACTGAAAACTGCAACATCTGCCACTGGCCTTGATCAACAGAAAGGGCCCAGTTCTTCTCCATGCCTGACTGCATGTTACACATCCAATGTTTCAAAAATTGAATGAATTGGGCTATGAAGTTTTGCCTCATCCTCCATATTTACCTGACATCTCACCAACCGATTACTACTTGTTCAAACATCTCAACAACTTTTTGCAGGAAAAATGCTTCCACAACTAACAGTACACAGAAAATGCTTTCCAAGAGTTTGTCAAATTCCAAGACAAGGATTTTTATGCTACAAGAATAAACAAACATTTCTCATTGACAGAAATGTGTTGACTGTAATGGTTCCTATTTTGATTAATAAAGATGTGTTTGAGCCTAGTTATAATGATTTCAAATTCAGGGTCCGAAATTGCTATTACTTTTCACCAACCTAATAGATAATAGTTTCATGCTCATTACTTCTTGACTTGAACTGATTCCTGGATGAGAATAAGACATGGAAAAAGGATAACCAAACATGTTAGTATCTTGCTTGATTGATCAATCTTCAGAGGAATGGTGGCCTAGGTTCTGGAAATGTGATTTTAGATGGATGTATTATCAAGGACATTTCTGGCATGTAGGGACTTGATTATTTCCTCTGTGCCACTTTTTCTTGAGCTTTCTTTTGTCTGATTAATAATCTCAACAGTGGGACTTCCCTGGTGGTCCAGTGGTTAAAAATTCGCCTTGTAATGCAAAGGACACTGGTTCAGTCCCTGGTCTAGGAAGACTCCACATGCTGTGGGGCCGCTAAACCTGTGCACCACAGCTACTGAGCCCATGGGCTGCAACTACTGAAGCCCGCACACCCTGGAGCCAGTGCTCTGCAACAAGAGAAGCCACTGCAATGAGAAGCCCACGTACCACAACTACAGAGTAGCACTCCACTCGCAGCAACTAGAGAAAGCCCACTACAGCAGCAAAGAACCAGTGCAGCCAAAAATAAAATAAATAACAACTAAAAAAAAAAATCTGAGCAGTGGGGACTGCACAGGGCCAGGATAAAGAGAAGTAGACTGAGACATTCATACTTTTTATTTCCTTTTCACCACATAGTGTACGATATTTGTAAATAATGACTGCATTCTTATACTTAGCTCCTAAGCTTATTTATAGTTCATAATACAGATGAAATGAATACATTCACAGTCATATACTTTTAAAGTCTTCCTTAAATTATTGTTAATTACTCTATTTTAACCACATTATAATTTAGGTAGAATTCATGGGGTTAACCAGAGAAATCTGATCATTGGTTATAAAGGAAAATGCATTCTGTATTCTGAGCAGTTCTTTCCATAAGATGTAATTTGAGTGGGGAATGATTTCCTTGTTTCTTAATAACTAAATAACTTAATAACTAATTGCTTGAGTTATTTTAAGGGCTGCTTGTATGTGAAATCATACACATGTCTTTTTGTGTGTGGCTTATTTCCTTTGCGTAATGTTTTCAGGATTCATCCATGTTGTAGTATGTGTTAGAACTTCATTTCTTTTAATGGCTGAATAATATTCCATTGTAACTGATACATTTTATTTATTTTTTAATCAGTTTTTGGATGTGCTGGGTCTTCGTTGCAATGCATTAGCTTTCTCTAGTTGCAGTGAGCAGGGGCTGCTCTCTAGATGCGGTGCTTGGGCTTCTCATTTTGGTGGCTTCTCTTGTTGTGGAGCCTGGGCTCCAGGCACTCAGGTTCAGTAGTTGTGGTACACAGGCTTAGTTGCCCCGTGGCATGTGTGATCTTGCCGGACCAGGGATTGATCACATGTCCCCTGCATTGGGAGGCAGATCTCAACCACTGGACCACCAGGGAAGTGCAATAACTTTTAGTAGTGGTCAGTTTTATCTCAAACATCCTTCTCTGTTTAACAATTCTCTTATGTTGTTAAAGTTTTTGTGTCTTGCTAAGTGTTAGATGTTGTAAACTGATGTGACACATCACCTTGAAAAGGTAAAATATCATGAATTCAGTGAAATTTTTGATTTTCATTTACCCCCTTTAAATTTGGGGGCGTTGAAACAGATCTGTATATTCACCTGACCTAGTCCCAGCCTCGTTTTCTGGTTCTAGAGATAGGGATGGAGGTAGAAGTCACTGGGGATTTTGGCATGTTATCATGAATCTGTAGTTTTTGTTGTCACCACTAGAACCCCCACTGGAAATCTACTACTACTCAGAGATGGAATTCAACTATTTGAATTGCAAAATGGGAACCTTGAACAAGTCCTTTTCCCCTGCTGCTCCTTAACCATAGTTAATATGCATACTGGTTAATCCCATGCTGTTCTCTAGATGGAATTAGATTAGTAAACAGTAGGAGAATATTTAATTCTTTAATCACTACCATGCAGCATAAAATTGTATTAGCTTAAGCAAAAAGGTCATCGCTTTGTTGGCTAAAATTTCCAAGCTTGATCTTGTTCTTCTATCCTCACATATAATTCTGAGTTTTTAAAAAATTCTGAATACATTATATTTAATCTTGTTGCATTTAGCCTTGCGTTCCTGCCTAAGATGAAGTTGATTCTATATTCTATTACCTGTTTTATTAGCTATTCCTCCCAGCTTTGTCTTTTACAAAATTAATGCACATGCCTTCTATGTCATAATCCAAATCACTGATTTGTTGTTGTTCGGTTGCTAGGTCGTGTCCAACTCATTGCAACCCCAAGGACTACAGCTCACCAGGATCCCCCGTCCTTCACCATCTACCAGAGTTTGCTCAAATTCATGCCCATTGAGTCAGTATTGCTATCTAACCATCTCATCCTCTGCTACCCCCTTCTCCTTTTGCCTTCAGGCTTTTCCAGCATCAGGGTCTTTTCCAGTGAGTTGGCTCTTCGCATCAGGTGGCCAAAATGTTGGAGCTTCAGCTTCATCATCAGTCCTTGCAGTGAATATTCAGGCTTGATTTCCTTTAGGATTGACTGGTTTGATCGCCTTGCAATTCAAGGGACTCTCAAGAGTCATCTCCAGCAAAAAGTGTTTAATAGTTGGCTGGTTGGCACTTCTTTAGAACCATTTTTTCCAAAAAAGATGTAGAATTTTTAATCAACACTCTTTGTATTTGAGTTTCAATGAGATTTGTATGACCCTAACTCTGATTATTCAGTCCACAGTTTATTATCTAAAATGTGTTGTTATTGATATGAGACCTTATCAAAAACTTTCCTAAATAAAGTCAGCATGTTTGTCTTAATTCTTATTAGTTAATTTAATCACTGTACCATTTTAATTTTCTGGAACATGATCTTTGTCATAACATGGACTGTAATTAACTTTTTGTAACGTCTAGGCTAGCTTTATAGTTAGGCATATGAGAAAATTAGTCTACTTCTTATGTGATCTCTTAAAGGGAAAGGTATATTTTTTAAAATTTTACTTTTCAGCTTTTTTTCTTCTATTTTTCTTTTTATTTTTGGCTGCACTCAGTCTTCATTGTATGTTCTCTGAAGGGGACAACAGAGGATGAGATGGTTGGATGGCATCACTAACTTGATGGACATGAGTTTGAGCAAGCTCTGGGAGTTGGTGATGGACAGGGAAGCCTGGGATGCTGCAGTCCATGGGGTCACAAAGAGTCAGACACGACTGAGCAACTGAACTGATACTTTCTTTTATTTTAATTTCCAGCATTTTTTTCTTCTATTTTTCTTTTTCTTTTTGGCTGCACTGAGTCTTCATTGTGCGTGCAGCCTTTGTTTAGTTGCATTGAGCGGGGGCTACTCTTCCCTGGGATATGAGGGTTTCTCATGCGGTGGCCTCTCTTGCTGAGGAGCACAGGCTCTAGGCGTGCAGACTCAGTAGTTCTGGTGCACGGGCTTAGTTGCCTTGCAGCATGTGGGATCTTCCTGGACCAGGGATTTAACACATGTCCCCTGCATAGACAGATTTTTAACCACTGGACTACCAGGGAATTCCTCCACATTTATTTTTTAAAAAGTGAAGCAATTTTTTTTGGTCACACAATGCTGCTTGCTGGATCTTAGTTGCCCACCACGGATCAAACCCGGGCCCCCTCCAGTGGAATCTTGGAGTTCTAACCACTGGACCTTCAGGGAATTCTCATAAAAATTCACTTTTATAGAGATTTGAAGTGAATCCTTTTTCAAAATAGATGTAGAAAAATATATGAATTGATATATTCAGTTATTATTAAAAGATTGTTTCATTCACTTGAAAATAGTTGCTTCTTATATTATGGTAAAACAAAGAATATGTCAAGTTGACCTTTTGCCAGTGCTGTAGACTGTTTATTTTTCCAAATTAAACATTCATCTCATCATTGCAGGAGAATCTGAAGCATAAGATTAATTCAAGTCTAAAATTAATTTTGCTAAGATTTCTGGATAAGATTCAAAATCATTTGAAGTAAAAACAAGTGGTATCTGTATAAATTTGATCTAAAAGGACTTACTTAAGGAGAAAACAAATGATTTGTCTATTATAATTATCTTTGAAAATGTGTTTTTCTAATATCATTTATATAAAGAGAAATAGTGAGTGCTGAATAAGCAGTAAATAGTCAGATAGAATCTCTGCCCCTTGTATAACACTTTTCTCAGGAGAGACAGATAATAAGCAAAACATGCAAAGTGAAAAATTGCCAGTCTTTTAAAACTCCCAAATGACTGTACTTTGCATAATTTCTCTTCAGCTTTCCTTTAAGACAACATAAACAGAAGGATATATGTCATTAGTTCTTTTGATCCTAAGCAGCCAGAGAATCACTTAAGTTTCCTGAAATAATGGGTTATAAGTAATACAAGGCTTCCCCAATGGCTCAGGCGGTAAAGAATCCATCTGCAATGTAGGAGATGCAGGAGATGTGGGTTCGAGCCCTGGGTTGGGAAGAGCCCCTGGAAGTAATGGCAGCCGACTCCAGCATTCTTGCCTCGAAAATCCTATGGACAGAAGAGCCTGGCGGGCTACAGTCCATAGGGTTGGAAGGAGTCTGACACAACTGAGCATACACACATACATAAGAAATACAAGAAGACAGAAATCTTAGACTAATGCTTTGTCTGTTTTCAACACTGAAATGAGTTCACATTCTGAAGAAGGGAATGGACTTTAGGAACTTCAAAATTGTCTAGGATCTTACATATTTTAATTATTAGCATGTGCCATGAATCTAGTTCTAATTTCTTATAGTTGTAGCATTTTAATGGAAAGTAGGTTGGCACAATGGGACTCTAGCTGCCAACAAACTTGGATAGTGGGGTGAAATGTCTATTTTCTTAAGTGCACTCAGTAATTCAAAAAATATTTGTTGTCTGTAATATATGAAGCACTAAAAGGTTTATTGCAATCTTTAAGATCTAGCAGAAGCAGAAAGAAATAAAGCAGACTGAAGCATTTTGTTTTTTGAGTGTGCAACTGCATTTTTAAAAATTATTTATTTATTTATTTATGGCTGCTTTGGGTCTTCATTGCTGTGCATGCTTTTCTCTGGTTGCCTGAGAGCAGATGCCGCTGTTTGTTGCGGTGCTCGGTTTTCTCATTGCCATGGCTTCTCTTGTTGCAGAGCACAGGCGTGCAGGCCTCAGTAATTTTGACACATGAACTCATTGGCCGTGGCTCTTCAACTCCAGAGCACAGTCTCAGTAGTTGTGGCACTGGGTTTAGTTGCCCTGTGGTATGTGAGATGTTCCTGGCATGCGTGCATGGTTAGTCACTCAGTCATGTCCATCCATGTTGTAGCACATTGCAAAATTTCATTCTTTTTTATGGCTGAGTAGCATTCCATTGTGTATATGTAGGTATATACACACACCCTACATCTTCTTTATCCATTCATCTGGTAATGAATGCTTAGGTTGCTTCCATATCTTGGCTGTTGTAAATAATACTATGAACATTAGGATATGTGTATCTTTTTGAATTAATGGCTTTGCTTGGCAATGTCAAATCTTTGGCACTTAACATATCAGAAAGAGCTCTGTAAATCATTAGTGGAGGAATGGAGGACATGCTCAGGTACTCATGCAATTAGGTACTTGGCCCAAAAGTGTTGACTGTCATTTCTCTATATAACCTTTTAGCCAGAAGTCGTTATACAGCCCTGTTCATCTACGAGAAGCATGAGGGAAATGTCTCCATGCCTTTATGTCCCCAAGGAAAGGAGAACTACGTTTGTGAGAGCATCAGAAGTCTCTTCTACAAATGTCTAGGTCCAGTATTCTCATGCTTTATGTTCTCAGAGCATAAAAAAGAAAATTTTTATTTATTTGGCTATGCCAGATCTTAGTTGCAGCGCATGGACTTTTCCATCTTCATTGAAGCATTCGTGTTCTTTTAGTTGTGGCATGCGGGATCTTTATTTGTGGCATGCGAACCCTTAGTTGTGGCATATGGGATCTAGTTCCCCAAATAGGGATCAAACTCAGGCCACCTGCATTGGGAGCACCGAGTCTTAGCCACTGGACCACCAGGGAAACCCCTACCTTCCCTTTGGAAGTTATCATTTAGAATTATCTTCTTGTTATCCTACTTCTCTGTTACCTTAGTTCAGTCATGTCCTCTAGAAAGGAACATTGAAACATTGTTAATATTGAAACATTTAATCTGTATCAAATGCAGTGGTTAACTTAGTTGGAGATAAAATGTATATATGTGGCAATATTAGTATTAGTATACATTCTTCTGGGTTTTACTTTACTAGATCTGTCTGTCCACTGAAAAGTTTGAGAAACAGTCAGTAATACCCAAGAAGCAAGCACCCTTAGTATCCTGACTGTGATCTCTAAATAGAACTTCCCATTTAAAAGAACCAGGCTGCTTGGGAAAATGTCTCATTCTAGGTTTGGGTCAGGAAATTTATAAATTGAGCTTAGAACATCTTGTTGTACCAGAAAGGAAAGAAAGTGTCAGACACTACTTAGTCATAAAAAATGGATTCAGGAGCCAATTTGAAGAACAGTCTGCCTCTACAAAGGGATAGGGAAATTGATCATGGCTAAACTAAGGATGAGTGTAAGGAGATTGAAACGTATCAAATATATTTTAAAAATTATCCCTTTTAAGGGGATTAAGGGAGAATGGAGACATGTATTTGTATGGCTGAGTTCCTTTGCTGCTCATCTGAAATTGCCACAACATTGTTAATCAGCTATACCCCAACAGAATAAAAAGTGCAAAAGAAAAAAAATACCCCTTTTGGATACAGGTTTCTAAGACGTGAGTAGATACCCCTTGTCCAAGGTAAGGAGCAACGGCTGCACTTTGCTGGAGCAGCCGTGAAAGAGATACCCCACGTCCAAGGTAAGAGAAACCCAAGTAAGACAGTAGGTGTTGCGAGAAGGCATCAGAGGGCAGACACACTGAAACTATAACTACAGAAAACTAGCTAATCTGATCACACGGACCACAGCCTTGTCTATCTCAATGAAACAGCCATGCTGTGTGGGGCCCCCCAAGACAGATGGGTCATGGTGGAGAGGTGTGACAGAATGTGGTCCACTGGAGAAGGGCATGGCAAACCACTTCAGTATTCTTGCCTTGAGAACCCCATGAACAGTATGAAAAGGCGAAAAGATAGGACACTGAAAGATGAACTCCCTAGGTCGGTAGGTGCCCAATATGCTACTAGAGATCAGTGGAGAAATAACTCCAGAAAGATGGGATGGAGCCAAAGCAAAAACTAGACCCAGCTGTGGAGGTGACTGGTGATAGACGCAAAGTCAGATGCTGTAAAGAGCAATATTGCATGGGAACCTGGAATGTTAGGTCCATGAATCAAGGCAAATTGGAAGTGATCAGACAGGAGACGGCAAGAGTGAATGTCAACATTCTAGGAATCAGCGAACTAAGACGGACTGGAATGGGTGAATTTAACTCAGATGACCATTATATCTACTACTGTGGGCAGGAATCCCTTAGAAGAAATAGAGTAGCCATCATGGTCAACAAAAGAGTCCGGAATGCAGTACTTGGATGCAATCTCAAAAACGACAGAATGATCTCTGTTCGTTTCCAAGGCAAACCATTCAATATCATGGTAATCCACGTCTATGCCCCGACCAGTAACGCTGAAGAAGCTGAACTTGAATGGTTCTATGAAGACCTATAAGACCTTTTAGAATTAACACCAAAAAAAAGATGTCCTTTTCATTATAGGGGACTAGAATGCAAAAGCAGGAAGTCAGGAAACACCTGGCATAACAGGCAAATTTGGCATTGGAGTACAGAATGAAGCAGGGAAAAGGCTAATAGAGTTTTGCCAAGAGAACGCACTGGTCATAGCAAACACCCTCTTCCAACAACACAAGAGAAGACTCTACACGTGGACATCACCAGATGGTCAACACTGAAATCAAATTGATTATTTTCTTTGCAACCAAAGATGGAGAAGCTCTATACAGTCAGAAAAAACAAGACCGGGAGCAGACTGTGGCTCAGATCATGAACTGCTTATTGCCAAATTCAGACTTAAATTGAAGAAAGTAGGTAAAACCACTAGACCATTCAGGTATGACCTAAATCAAATCCCTTATGATTATACAGTGGAAGTGGCAAATAGATTTAAGGGACTAGATCTGATAGACAGAGTGCCTGATGAACTATGGACAGAGGATCGGGACATTGTACAGGAGACAGGGATCAAGACCATCCCCATGGAAAAGAAATGCAAAAAAGTAAAATGGCTGTCTGAGGAGGCCTTACAAATAGCTGGGAAAAGAAGAGAAATGAAAAGAAAAGGAGAAAAGGAAAGATATTCCCATCTGAATGCAGAGTTCCAAAGAATAGCAAGGAAAGATAAGAAAGCCTTCCTCAGCGATCAATGCAAAGAAATAGAGGAAAACAACAGATTGGGAAAGACTAGAGATCTCTTCAAGAAAATTAGAGATACCAAGGGAACATTTCTTTCATACAAAGATGGGCTCGATAAAGGACAGAAATGGTATGGACCTAACAGAAGCAGAAGATATTAAGAAGAGGTGGCAAGAATACACAGAAGAACTGTACAAAAAAGATCTTCACGACCCAGATAATCACGATGGTGTGATCACTCACCTAGAGCCAGACATCCTGGAATGTGAAGTCAAGTGGGCCTTTGAAAGCATCACTACGAACAAAGCTAGTGGAGGTGATGGAATTCCAGTTGAGCTATTTCAAATCCTTAAAGATGATGCTGTGAAAGTGCTGCACTCGATATGCCAGCAAATCTGGAAAACTCAGCAGTGGCCACAGGACTGGAAAAGGTCAGTTTTCATTCCAATCCCAAAGAAAGGCAATGCCAAAGAATGCTCAAACTACCACACAATTGCACTCATCTCACACGCTAGTAAAGTAATGCTCAAAATTATCTAAGCCAGGCTTCAGCAATACGTGAACCGTGAACTTCCAGATGTTCAATCTGGTTTTAGAAAAGGCAGAGGAACCAGAGATCAAATTGCCAACATCCACTGGATCATCAAAAAAGCAAGAGAGTTCCAGAAAAACATCTATTTCTGCTTTATTGACCATGCCAAAGCCTTTGACTGTGTGGATCACAATAAACTGTGGAAAATTCTGAAAGAGATGGGAATACCAGACCATCTGATCTGCCTCTTGAGAAACCTGTGTGCAGGTCAGGAAGCAACAGTTAGAACTGGACATGGAACAACAGACTGGTTGCAAATAGGAAAAGGAGTACGTCAAGGCTGTATATTGTCACCCTGCTTATTTAACATATATGCAGAGTACATCATGAGAAACGCTGGGCTGGAAAAAGCACAAGCTGGAATCAAGATTGCCGGGAGAAATATCAATAACCTCAGATATGCAGACGACACCACCGTTATGGCAGAAAGTGAAGAAGAACTAAAGAGCCTCTTGATGAAAGTGAAAGAGGAGAGTGGAAAAGTTGGCTTAAAGCTCAATGTTCAGAAAACTAAGATCATGGCATCTGGTCCCATCACTTCATGGGAAATAGATGGGGAAACAGTGGAAACAGTGTCAGACTTTATTTTTTTGGACTCCAGAATCACTGCAGATGGTGATTGCAGCCATGAAATTAAAAGACGCTTAGTCCTTGGAAGGAAGGTTATGACCAACCTAGATAGCATATTTAAAAGCAGAGACATTACTTTGCCAACAAAAGTCCATCTAGTCAAGGCTGTGGTTTTTCCAGTGGTCATGTATGGATGTGAGAGTTGGATGGTGAAGAAGCTGAGCACCAAAGAATTGATGCTTTTGAACTGTGGTGTTGGAGAAGACTCTTGAGAGTCCCTTGGACTACATGAAGATCCATCCAGTCCATCCTAAAGGAGATCAGTCCTGGGTGTTCATTGGAAGGACTGATGTTGAAGCTGAAACTCCAATACTTTGGCCACCTCATGCGAAGAGTTGACTCATTGGAAAAGACCCTAATGCTGGGAAGAATTTGGGGCAGGAGGAGAAGGGGATGACAGAGGATGAGATGGTTGGATGGTATCACTGACTCGATGGACATGGGTTTGGGTAGACTCCGGGAGTTGATGATGGACAGGGAGGCCTGGCATGCTGCGATTCATGGGGTCGCAAAGAGTCGGACACGACTGAGCGACTGAACTGAACTGAAGACCACTCCCAGATTCATGATTCACAGGAAGGGCTCCTAGGACTGAGCATAGTCATACTCAACTATTCTGATTCATTATCACAAAAGGATACAAAGCAAAATCAGCAAAGAGAAAAGGAATGTGGGGCCAAGTCTGGAGGAGACGAGGCGTAAGCTTCTTCCATTCCTCTTCTGGAGGGGATATACTTAAGTTTCTCTGGCAGTAAGTTGTGACAACAGGTGTGAAATGTTATCACCAGGGAAGGTCTTTAGAGAGACACGCATTGCTTAGGGCTTTTATTGGAGAGGGTCACCTGGATACCTTCTACTTATCACAGGCAAAAATTCCAAACTTCAAAAGAAAGCAGATTTTGAGCATAAACCACATTGTTTTCATAAACAGTTAACCACATTTAACATTTAGGGAACACTGAGATTCAGGAAGTCTCTCCAAAATCCAAGTTCACAGATACCAGTCAGGGGCCAAACTTGAAAGTGGATTTAAGGATAAGTCTCAGGTAGTATCAGTTCAGTTCAGTTCAGTCGCTCAGTCGTGTCCATCTCTTTGCGACCCCATGAATCGTAGCACGCCAGGCTTCCCTGTCCATCACCAACTTCTGGAGTTTACCCAAACTCACGTCCATCGAGTCGGTGATGCCATCCAGCCATCTCATCCTCTGTCGTCCCCTTCTCCTCCTGCCCCTAATCCTTCCCAGCATTAGGGTCTTTTCCAATGAGTCAACTCTTCACATGAGGTGGCCAAATATTGGAGTTTCAGCTTCAACATCAGTCCTTCCAATGAACACCCAGGACTGATCTCCTTTAGGATGGACTGGTTGGATCTCCTTGCAGTCCAAGGGACTCTCAAGAGTCTTCTCCAACACCACACTTCAAAAGCATCAATTCTTCAGCGCTCAGCTTTCTTCACAGGCTAACTCACATCCATACATGACTACTGGAAAAACCATAGCCTTGACTAGACGGACCTTTGTTGGCAAAGTAATGTCTCTGCTTTTTAATATGCTGTCTAGGTTGGTCATAACCTTCTGTAGTGTTTATTTTCTTTTTTCTGCACAGAACCTCTGAAAGATGCTGGGAAGCCAACTCATATTAAAAACTGATTAATGAAGGAAAAGAAGTGCATCTCAGGGTAACTAAAAAGAGAGATAAGCAGTCATTATGTGCCTCCTGATGAAAATACAGTAGCACCAACTGGGAGATGATTCTTGCCAAAAAATATAATTTAAACATGATCAGTTTTCTGGGCCTAACTACCTATTCACAGAAAATACAAAGGACAGACAATACAGTTATCAAAATGTAGACCTTGGGAAACTCCCCAGGAAAAATGTCTTTGTTTCTTCAGTGAATAAATTATGTTGAAAAAGAGAGGAAGAGAGAAAGAAAATCTACAGATCCAGAGAGTTAAGAGACTAGCAATCAATTATATATTTTAGATCTTAAGTTGGAAAAAAAAATGAGATAGTTGGAGAAATTTGAATACTAACTAGATATTTGATGATACTAAGGAATTTTTGTTAGTGTTTGTCTCAGTCCATTTTTAGGCTGCTATAACGATACCATGTTCTGGTTAGCTTATAAACAGAATTTTATTTCCCACAGTTGAGGCTGAGAATTTCAGGATTAAGGTGCCTGCAGATGCCGTATCTGGTGAGGGCCCACTTCCTGGTCATAGATGGCCATCTTTTTGGTGTGTCCTCCTGTGGCTTAAGAGGTAAAGGAGCTTTCCTAGGTCTCTCATTCATGAGAGTACTGATCCCCCTGAGTACTGCAGCTACTGAGCCCACTGCTGCAACTACTGAAGCCCGCACGTGCCAGAGCCTGTGCTCTGCGACAGGAGAGGCCGCCAAAGAGAGAAGCCCGTGCGCTGCAGCTGCAGAGCAGCCTCTGTTCGGTGAAACACGAGAAAACCTGCTCAGCAACGAAGACCCAGGGCAGCCAAAAATAAATAAATTTTCAGAAAAAGATCACCTATCCCATCGATAAGGGCTTTGCCCTTATCACCTCATCACCTCCTGAAAGTCCCATCACTGGATGTCAACATAGGAATTTGGGAAGAGAGGGGTTTTTTTAGTTGTGATAATGATACTATGCGTTATATAAAAGTATCTTGTGGAGAGAGACAATATTTTCGAATTAAGAATAAACTATAACAAGTTTTAAAATTTTATTTAGCTATTTATTAAAAAAAATTTTTTTGGAATAGAAATATAGTTGATTTATAATGTTGTGTTAGTTTTTGATACATAGCACAGTGATTCTGTACACACACACTATTTTATCTTCTTTTACAGGACATTGAATATAGTTCCCTGTGCTATACAGTAAGACTTTGTTGTTTATCCATTCTACGTATAATAGTTTGCATCTGCTAATCGATCCCTTCTCCCCTCCCATCGTTGACAACTGCAAGTCTGTTTCCTGTTTCTGCGAGTCTGTTTCTGTTTCATAAACAAGTCCATTTGTGTTGTATTTGTTTTTTATTTTTTAAAATCTGTTTTTTGGCCACACTTTGCAGCTTGTGGGTTCTTAGTTCCTCAACCAAGGACTCAACCCAGATCCTCAACATTGAAAGCAGGGAGTCCTAATGGGCTGTCAGGGAATTCCTCGTGTCATATTTTAAATTCCACTTATAAGTGATACCATAGTATGAAACCCTTCATGAATTTGTGTGTCATCCTTGCTATGGGGCCATTCTAATCTCCTCTGTATCATTCCAATTTTAGTATATGTGCTGCTGAAGTGAGCACTGCAGGTTGTTTTTGTTTTTATTCAAGCACACAGTTAAGAGTTTGTTGTTGTTTAGACATTTCTAGAAAAATTGATTTTTCATTAACAAATTTAGATCAGCTAAATTTGATGTAAGAAGACTAGATTTGATAGTTCAGAAACTTCTGATATGAATAAAAGCCAGCTGACAATCAAATATCTATTAAAAATTTTAATGGAAAAGTTTGAGTCTCTTGAAAATTATATAAAATGAATGAAAATTTGAAGATATTAATTTGGTTCTTTTGACTGTGAATCAAAATCGTTTAAAAAATATAGTAGTGTTTACTCAGGAAAAATTGTTTCCAAGGGAAAAGCCGTGAGCTCATCAATGCTGAATTAATTCTTACTGATAAACAGAATGGAGTCAGGCTCCAGTCTGCCTTCTGCCCTAAGAGTAGCCTTTCTCACACAGGGGCTGCTCTTCCACCTGGGTTCTAGAATGAGAAGACATGGGACACATAGCCTCATAGGACTGGAACTAAGGCTTAACTAAGTCATTTGCCCAAGATCACGTAGCTGGTAAATTAGTAAAGCCTGGCTTCAAGTCAGGAATCCTTGACCCCAAAAGCGATGCTTTGAGACAATATGCATCACTTACTGCTTTCCCCTAGGATTAGTAACGTATTCTTGTACTTTATGTCCAAAAGATGCTAAAAGGAGAAGGACGAGGATCATAGAACATCAGTTGAAACACGACACAGTCTTTCCTTCACATTGGACACCTACATACATCTGCCTTTTTAACCTTTTAACTATATGGAGAGGGTTAAGTGCTTCGTATATTGTAGTACAAGTCTTTCTCTTTTAAAATGCAGGCTAATTCCCCAGTCTTCTCAACTAATCATATTATTTACTGGATGATATCATTGTCTGAAAAGAGGCTAGTGAGATCATTACTATAAGCATCAATTTTACACATTAGTATAACAGTATGCCAAAGTCTCAATCCAGATGTTGATGGTTACCAAATGTTTAAGAAAATATGTTTTTTATTCTTCTTCATTTTTAATAGCTACAGAAAATTATTAGAGGGGTTTTAAAATAAAGATCTTATCAGATTACAGTAATAAGTTGACACTTATGTGCCTTTTTAAAAAGAAAATATCCTTGCTTATCCTGTACAGCCTCTCTCAATGGATCCTAAGAACAGTGTAATGAGCACGGCACTTAATATTTCATTAATATTAAAGTATTGTCAATTATAAGGTGACTGTTGATTTAAAAATAACTTCTGCAGAGCGAAAGAAAGATATTATACATTTAATGTTAGATGCATAATGATTTCTGGAACATTAATAAAAGGTGGAAAATACATTCATCTTACAATTCAGGGGATGTGGTAATTTTCTTGGGCCTGAAATGAACAGATCGTTTCATCATCTGTTAAATGAACTTTTGAACTTTGTGGTTTTAGAAAGTTATTGCTGTTCTTATATTTTGGGCATGAGGGATCACTATATTCATTCCAGCATTCCAACCAGATGTATTCAAAACAAAATCTACAATTTACAGATACTTGCAAAACTGAAAAATCAAAAAAAACCCAAAAAACTGAAAAATCATATCTTACCCAGACTTTCTCGGTTAAGTTTACTTTTACGACTTTGCTCTCTTTGTATAAAAGCCAGTGAAGTGACCACATTATCAAGTTAAAGTAGAAAGAAAGGGATGCCAAAAACATAGTGTCTGTAGATTGGGTTTGTGAATACTTTGAAATTTCTTTTATTTAATCTTCAGTATATTTGACCAAAATGGTATACATCTTACTGGTGATGTCTTTCATTTTATATGCTAAAGAATGTGTATAATTGTACTGTGGAACAATGAAGGGGTTAAGAGTTCAGTGTTAGGAACCTCGGTTTCAATCTTGACCCTGCTGCTTCATTGATGTATGACTTGGGAAAGGTTATTTCAATCTCCTTGGGCTCTAGTTTTTCTCAGCCATAAAATAGGGACACCAGTAATATCTTCCCCATGGAATCATCTTGAGGCTTAATACTGGTGAAGCAAAACACTTAGATTAAAACCAGACTTCCCTGGTGGCTCAGGTGGTAAAGAATCTGCCTACAGTGTGGGAGACCGGGTTTGATCCCTGGGTCGGGAAAATCCTTTGGAGAAAGGAACGGCAACCCACTCCAGTATTATTGCCTGGAGAATCCCATGTACAGAAGAGCCTGGCAGGCTACAGTCCATGGGGTCACAGAGTCAGACATGACTGAGCAACTAACACAATAAAAGTTATATGCCATATAATAACCATTTAAATGCATTAGCTATTGTTTTTATGATAATAATTTATTAATGGAGTTGATGTTGGGTTAAACACTATGTGCTATGATTAATTTCTCACTGACTGGCAGTGTGAAGACTGAGCTACAACATGGTATATAACATTTTAGAATACAGTAGTAAACTTCCAATTCCTCTGTCCCATGTTCTATTGTCATGTGTTTTACATATGCTATAAACACATTAAAATTTTACTATTATTCCTTCCCTCATAGCTCAGCTGATAAAGAATCTGCCTGAGATGCAGGAGACCCAGATTCGATTCCTGGGTCGGGAAGACCCCCTGGAGAAGGGATAGGCTACCCACTTGAGTATTCTTGGGCTTCCCTGGTGGCTCAGACGGTAAAGAATCTGCCTGCAATGCGGGAGACCTGGGTTTGATTCCTGGGTTGGGAAGATCCCCTGGAGAAGGGAACGGCTACCCACTCTAGTATTCTGGCCTGGAGAATTCCATGGACTGTATAGTCCATGGGGTGGCAAAGAGTCGGACACGACTGAGGAGCTTTCATTTTCTTTACTTCGTTAGCCAGCCAGTTATCTTTCAGACCAATGAAAAGTAAGGAAGCTTCATATTTACTTTCATTTACTCCATTTCCTGCTCTTATTTCTTTGTGTTGATACAGTTATTTTGTTTGATATCTTATTTCCTTCAGCCTGAAGTACTTTCTTTCACCCTTTTATGTAGTATACGTTTGCTTCTCTGTTTTTATTTTCCTGAAAAAGTCTACTTTTTCTTTTTAAAAGGTATTTTCATTGGGAATAGGATTCTCAGTGTTTTTTTTTTTCTTTAATTGCTTTAGAATTGTCATTCCACTGTTGTCTGGCTTATGTAGTTTTTGATGAGAAATGTTTTTCTCAATGTTACGCATCTTTTTTTCCTCTGGCTGCCTTAAAGGTTTTCTTTTTACCTTTTGCTTTGAATAGTTTAGATATAATTGATCTAGTTGGTTTGGGGGAGTTAAAAGTGTGATTGTCCTACCTGTTCTCTGAACAACTTATATCTGTGGTTTTGTGTCTTTATTAGTTTTGGAAAATTCTCAACCTTTATCTTTTCAGCTATTCTGCTCCATTCTCTTTTACTTCTCGAATTTCAGTTACATGTATGTTAAATCATTTGATATTTTCTCACAGCCCTTGGATTTTCTGTTTTGTTCCCTCCCATCCCCACATATTTTCCCCTCTGTGTTTCGTTTGGATAATCTCTAACTTGAGCCTGTTGAGTTTGCTGTTGAGCCATTCCAGATCTTTATAAAACTCTATTTTTATGTTTTTCCTTTGTCAATATGTGAGGTTTTGGGTGTTTTTCTCTGCTTCCTTGTGTGACTTATAATTTGTGGTGGGAAGATAGATGTTTTATATAGGACAGTAGAGACTGAGCTAAACAGTATTTATCCCTGGCTGAGTCTTCAGCACGAGTAGTTGAGTCAGTCCAGTCTTTAGCTGAGCTGGTTTTTTAGTGTGTTGTTATGACTACCCACAGTGCACACTACAGGCTTCAAATTCCAGACTAAGGTTACCTCTTTTAGATTAGAGGCCCATTTGCCAGGGGAGATTTGTAATGTCTGCTGTACCTTTAACTTTTGATCGTATTTTCTCTTTGGTACTGTACCTCAGAGAAGATCTCTCCACACTCTTCCCTCTCCTTCAGCGGTAGACTGCCGTTACTGATTGCTCAGTGTTTGCTAACACGGTGGTGGAGGTGGGTGAGGGGTACCTGGGTGGGGGATTCTCTGTTGTCCTATTGCTGTTTCAGTTTGAGGCGGTCGTTACGTCTCTGCAACTTGGAGGGCAAGACTTTCTCACTGATTCTGCCTCTTGCCAAATGGTAGGGGACTTTTAAAGGTCTGTGGCTATGATGTTTTCCTGACCCTCCCTTAGGGATAGAGGGTACCTTTCTCTTGGGCTTCCCTGGTGGCTCAGACAGTAAAGAACCTGCCTGCAATGCTGGAGACCCAGGTTTGATCCCTGGGGTGGGAAGATCCCCTGGAGAAGGAAATGGAAACCCACTCCGGTGTTCTTGCCTGGGAAATCTCATGGACAGAGGAGCCTGATGGGCTACAGTTCGTGGGGGTCACAAAAGAGTTGGGCACGAATGAGTGACTGTCACTGTTTCCCCTGGTTATACAGGGGCCAACTCGAAATAGTTATTCTACAAAGTATACTTATTATATTCTTTTCATGTTTTGTATATTCTGATTTGGAAACATCTCCCTATGCTAGTTTTTGCTGAGTTTGCGATCAGTGGCACTATAGACACACACTGTTTAGCATCAGCTGTCATAGTGTTATTAAATATATTTGTAAATATCATTTAATGAATATGTATTTTCATATGTTGACTCTAAGTTTTATTCCTTGAATTATCTTTAATCATGTATTTTAATGACAAATTCTTCTTGGCAGATACTAGGTCAGGTTTTTTTATTTTTTAAACCACACAGCACTTCTAACACCAAATGTGTGAAGTTTTTTCCCCACATCAATCAGTTCTCCAACTCTCTGGACACCAGCTGGGTGTCCTATAAATCAATTCATTTCTGATACTAACTACTAGAGTTAGTGCAGATGCCTAGGTCTGCCCCCCACTTCAGAAGATGCCAGTTTCAGGTCCTCAGCTTCTTCTTCTCTGACCAATCAGCTGTAAGTCAGGGGTTCCCATATACCCCTCCTGGGATTCAGTAATTTGCTAGAAGGGCCCACAGAACTCAGGAAGGCATTTTATTTACTGTTACCAGTTTTAAAGGATACAACTCACAAACGGCCAAATGGAAAGAGATGCATGGGGTGGCGGATAGCGTGGGTGCAAGAGGACAGTTCGGAAGGAGATGGTGCACAGTACTTTCATGTCCTGGTGTTCCACCCTTCTTGCACCATGAAATGTTCAACATACCCGTAGTTTAGGGCTGCTTCTGGAAGTTCCACTACATAGGCATGTTGGTGATTAGCTCCATCTTCAGCCCTTTGCTCCTTCCCTGACTCTGGAAAGTAGGGCTGAAGGTTCTAACCCTCTAATCACATCATTAGTTCCTCTGACTACCAGCTCCCATTCTGAAGCTTTGTAAAGACCCAGTAAGGGTCACCTTATTAGCATAAATTCAGGTATGGTTTAAAGAGGCTTATTATCAATAACAAAAGATGCTCCTTTCATCTGTGGTGGTGGTGGTTTAGTCGCTAAGTCATGTCCAGCTCTTGTGGCCCCATGCCAGGCTCCTCTCTCCATGGGATTCTCCAGGCAAGAATACTGGAGTGGGTTGCCATTTCCTTCTCCACCTTTCATCTGTATCACTCTGGGAATTCCAAAGATTTTAGAAGCTCTTGTGGGGTTTTTTTGGAACCTGGCTGAAGACCAAAATACGTTTGTTATGATACTGTTATGACAGTATCACACTAGGCTCTCAACACAGAACTGGTGAATAAATGAATTTATGTGACTGCTGTTACTGTCACTTTCTTATGAATAGCTTTTCTTCTTTATTTCTGATTATTATAATATTCAATTTTAAGAGTATAAAAATGTCTTTATTTTCTTTTTTTTACTTAAAAGTTGAGTATATTTAATGTACAGCATTGTATAAATTTAAGGCATATTAATTAGGTGCATTTATATATTGTAGTATAATCACCATTATATTTCTGAACATTCACTTACAGAATGTTGATTTTTCAAATCAAAATGATGTGTAGACATTTAACAGAAATTGAAGGAGGTTCTCTGGTCAAAATTCTTATCACATTATGGGACTATTGAAGGGAAGGAACTTATCTTTTTGGAGTTTGATGAGGACTCCCAAGAGAAAGAAAATTCAGTGTGTCAGCCAGTGATACATATACTTTAGGATAGATACAGTATATTCTTGACTGAGTGTGATAACAAGGTATAAAGGAGGAAGAAGAGGGAGAAATTTAATATCATCGCACTGAAGTTTACCAGGACCTTGTTTGGAGATGGAGAGAAGATTTATTAAAGGTGATGATACCAGCCTTAAATTCCTCAACAACCTGAAATGTCTAAGGTTGGCTTTACCATTTATTTTCTCCTAGGTGATTTACTGTTCTTTTGGTGGAACATCCAAAGGACTGCACTTCAATAACTTAATAGTTGGACTTGTCCTTCTTACAAGAGGTAGAGATGAAGAGAAAGCAAAATGTAAGTACTTTTATTATCTCAAAATGTTAAAATGCTACATTTATGTACAGAATAATCTACCTCAAAATTTTGATGACTGTCAAAGGATTTGAATTGATGTTTCTCCAAAGAAGATATACAAATAGCCAATAAGAACTTGAAAAAACGTTAAACATAAGTAGTTATTTGGGAAATGTAAATTAAAATTACAATGAGATACCACTTAAGTGTAACATAGATAATGCAACCACTTTGAAAACTTAACTGGCAATTTCTCAAACTGTTAAACATTGAATTTTCAATTTCATTCATAGATATATACCCAAGGAAACTGAAAACATATATTCATTTAAGGAAAAGTTCATAACAGCACGTTCATAATCGTTACAAAATGGAAACAATCCTAATGCCCATCACCTGATGCATTTATCATAAACAAAATATAACCAGCAATAGAATATTGCTTGACAGTAAGAAGGAATAAAGTACCGTGAAAGATCAGAAAAAACTTCTCTTGTAGGTTCTTTGGCTGATTTAATAGTTAAGTTGATTTAAGGCAGATTAACAGGACACCAAGCACATTTCGTGTGCACGTATCATGTTTGTCATGGCTTGTCTTCCGAAGTGCAAGTGTCTTTTACTTTTGTGACTGCAGTCGCCGTCCACAGTGATTTTGGAGCCCAAGAAAATAAAGTCTGTGCCTGTTTCCACTTTTCCTCATCTATTTACCGTGAAGCTATGCAACCAGATGCCACGATCTTAGTTTTTTTTTGAATGTTGAGTTTTAAAAATCAGCTTTTTCACTCTCCTGTGTCACTCTCATCAAGAGGCTCTTTAGTTCCTCTTCGCTTTCTGCCGTTAGAGTGCTATCATCTGCGTATCTGAGGTTGATATTTTTCCTGGCAATCCTTAGTTCCAGCTTGTGATTCATCCAGCCTGGCATTTTGCATGATGTACTCTGCGTATAAGTTAAATAAACAAAGTGACAACATACAGCCTTGACATACTCCTTTCCCAGTTTTGAACCAGTCCATTGTTGCATGTCCGGTTCTAACTGTTGCTTCTTGACCTACATACAGATTTCTCAGGAGACAGGTAAGGTGGTCTGGTATTCCCATCTCTTTTAAGAATTTTCCACAGTTTGTTGTGATTCACACAGTCAAGGGCTTTGGCATAGTCAATGAAGCAGAAGTAGATGTTTTTCTGGAATTTTCTTGCTTTTTCTATAATCCAGTAGATGTTGGCAATTTGATCTCTGGTTCCTCTGTCTTTTCTAAATCCAACTTTGTACATCTGGAAGTTCTCAGTTCATGTATTGTTTAAGCCTAGCTTGAAGGATTTTGAGCCTTACCTTGCTATCATGTGAAATGAGTCCATGACAAACCTAGACAGTGTATTAAAAAGCAGAGACATCACTTTGCCAGCAACAGTCCTTATAGTCAAAGCTCTGGTTTTTCCAGTAGTCATGTGTGGGTGTGATAGTTGGACCATAAAGAAGGCTGAGCACCAAAGAATTGATTCTTTCGAACTGTGGTGCTGGAGAAGACTCTTGAGAGTCTCTTACACTGCAAGGAGATCAAACCAGTCAGTCCTGAAGGAAATCAACCCTGATTGTTCATTGTAAGGACTGATGCTGAAGTTGCAGCTCCAGTACTTTGTCCATCTGATGTGAAGAGCCATCTCATTGGAAAAGACCCTGAAGCTGGGCAAGATTGAAGGCAAGAGGAGAAGGGGGGGCAGATGAGATGGTTAGATAACATCGCTGACTCAATGGACCTAAGTTTGAGCAAACTGCAGGAGATAGTAAAGGATAGGTAAGCCTGGCTTGCTGCAGTCCACGGTGTCACAAAGAGTTGTACATGACTTAGTGACTCAACAATGAACAACAAATTTGTGTTGTTATTTAGTTGCTGAGTTGTGATCCACATAGTCAAAGGCTTCAGTGTAGTCATTGAAGCAGAAGTACATATTTTTCTGGAATTCCCTTGCTTTCTCCATGATCCAACAAATGTTGGCAATTTGATCTCTGGTTGCTCTGCCTTTTCTAAACCTAGCTTGTACATCTGGAAATTCTTGGTTCATGTACTGCTGAAGCCCAACTTGAAGGATTTGAGCATTACCTTGCTAGCATGTGATATGAGCACAATTGTACAGGAGAAGTCCAAAATTAAGATATTAGCAGAGTTTTGTTCCCCCTGAAATCTACAGGGAGGAATCCTTCCTTTTTCCTAACTTCTGGTGGTAGCCCTCAATGCTTGGTGTTCCTTGACTTGCCAGTTGCTTCCCTCCAATCTCTCACTATCTCATCACATGGCTTTCTTCCCACTGTTTCTGTCTTCTGTTCTTATAATCAGTCATATTGAGAATTAGGACCCACCCTAATAACCTCATCTTAATTTGATTTTATCTGCAGAGACCCTTTTTCAAATAAAGTCACATTCATGGGTACTGGGGTTAAGACTTCCAACATTTTTTGGGGGGGTAGGGGGATATAATTTAATCCATAACAGATGGTCAGAGCCTTCCAGCAAATATTCCCCCTAACGGAATCAGCCATGGCATGTGGGTGGGCAGGCAAGGAACCCAGTGGGCCTTCAGAGGAATAGAATGTATTTCCTTTCTATCACCTATGTTTCCAAATAAATTCAAATTCTCAGGTATTTGGAGATTAGGATTTCAGCATAAGTTTTGGATGGATGCAGTTCAACCCTTAACAGCAGTATTTCAAACATAATACGTACTTCTACCCAACTTAATTATTTCTTACCATTGTGTCATATTTGTCCCAGATCTTGTTTTTTTTTAATACAAAATTAAAGATCATGGCCAAGCCAAATAAATGGTATACTATACAGATTTTTCAGTTTGCTTTTTGTACTGAACATTATTGATATTTACTCATGTTGGAACATTAATTCCTTTATTCTAATTGCTATATAGTATTTCATTGTGTGTGTGTCTCAAGTTACCTATTTTTTTGTTGGTAGACATTTATCGGGTTTTTTTTCCCCTAAATTTCGCTATTACAGAGATAGCTTCAGTGTCTGTTGTACCTCATGCAGATATGTATGAGAATTTTTCACAAGTGGAGGTGGAGTTGCCTAGAAATTGAACTTCTTGCATAAATCTTCATCTTTACATTTTGGCAAGATACTCTCCAAGGTGTTGCAGTAATATATGTTCATTAACAGTATATAAGAATTCCAGTTTATCCTAGTTTATTGCTAACACTTTGTATTGTCACACTTAAACATTTTTTGCAAATTTGGTATGTGAGAAGATACCACATTGCTGTTGTAATTAGCATTGTTTTTTTTTTTTTTTAAGGGATAAATTGTATATTTATAAAATGCTTGGCACTAGTAGTCACTTGGTAATTGCTACCTTTCTCTTTCCTCCCTACATCCACCAGGGTAGGTTTAATCTATGATAAAATTAATTCATTCTTTCTTTTTCCTAGATATTTTTAGTCTTTTTGCAAGTGAATCCGGGAGCTATGTTATACGGGAAGAAATGGAAAGAATGCTTCATGTGGTGGATGGTAAAGTCCCAGATACACTCAGGAAGTGTTTCTCAGAGGTACATTTAAAGATTTACATTGCATCCCTACGCATGGACAGAGTATTAAATCTTAGTTGTATAATGAGTTTAACTGTGATGAATAGACGTTTACGTGTGGCATATTCTTGACATTTTTGTATTTAATGGTTGAAGTTTTTTAACGATTTGTATGCTAGGTTCAAAGGTCCATGACACTTACTACTGCTATGTTTGTGAATCTGAAAATTCCCAGTTCTACTGTAAAGGCAACTATCTCTACTTATGGTGTAATGAAACGTACTCCCCCACTCTCACACCAGCATGCACACACACACTCACAGGTGATCCTGCAGACACCTGAGCATTGCTTAAGTTGTGGTGCTCTCCATTGCTTTTCATCATGAGCACATAGAAATGGCACTCATTGGCCTTGAGCTGTAGGTGACCTCTGTGATCCATCAGTGCCTATTTTATCATAAATGCATTTTTTATAATTTATTTTTTTAATTGGTTTGCGTAGTGAAATATTTGGGTTTTAAAAATTGGTCATTTTCCTGTTTGCATAAATATATTTTCATTGTAAAAAAACTTTAACAACAGAAAATGTGTATCTTTAACAGAGAAAATTTTTCTTTAATTTCTTTTCAGAGGTCTGCTCACATGGGAAGAGTCCCAAGAGGTGGCAAAATAAAGCTCTCTTACAAGTTTTTGATCTTTCCTGCAACACTCAGTGCTGTGTAATTTCTTGTGGCCATTTGATCCACTTCCATTTCACAGATATGAGAATCTTTCACTGCTGTTGGTTTTATTCAGTTTAGTTTGGTCACCTTCCTAACTATATAAGCATTGATTATTAATACTCCAGCCATGTGCATATATCTGGTTCTAATATCTGTTTGGACTCTCTGGCTTTAGCTTTTCATCACTCTGGCTTTAAGTTTCCTCTGTGTTGATAGCACCTGGAGATTTCCCTTTCTTGCTTTTCAGCTTGGCTAAACAGTTTTTGTAGTAGTTATGGTGTTACATTTTACTCAGCAGTTCTACATGTTTGGTGCTAGAAGGATTGTCCTCCTGCATTTTTGGTTCTGTCTTGTTGACTGGAAGTTGCTGTGATGGTATTTCAGTACCTTAAGACAAACTAGATAATGTTTTTTGTTTTTCCTCTCTAAAATTTGCTGGCCAAATTTTATTAGGAAAAAAAAAAGAGTTATCTAATCTTTGCAGGCCTGATAAACTGGACTTTTCACAGAGATATCAAGTGGTTTGCTTATTTTAGGGGAGGATATATATTTTTTCATTTTAATAAGGTTTATGCAGACATTCCTATTTTATAGATGGGGATTTAATTTGGTTAGCCACCCAGTTCTCTTAAAATTTAGGCATAATAGCAGGTACATATGCTAAGATAATAATTAGTGCTGTACAGAAAAATTAAGTAGACTACAGGAGATAGGTGGTGATAGAGAGGCAATGACCAGGTGTGGGTATTTTGTTATAGGATGGTTAGGAACAGCTTATAAGAGAAAGGGACATTTGAACAAAGAATTTTAAGGAAATGACTGTGGTAGTAAATGGCTAGGGAAGTCTTATATGAAGAACAAGGTCTTTGGAAGAGAGGAGATCAAAGAAATGAGAGTCCAAGGGTTGGGGATACTCATGTATATAGCTGTTTACACCATTAGGTACTTACGGTTGTTTAAAGAAAAAAAAGACTGTGCATGGGCTAATTTTACCTAATTCAACTATTTGATGTATTTACTTATGTAATTTTTTAGTAAGGTATGTGATGTGAGCCACACTCTTGCTTTTTGAGTTAACATGTTTCTAGTAACTTGAGATGAAGGAAATCCACATAGGAGTTACATTGGTTTTTTTCTTATTGAATTTTTTTGGTTGTTGATTCTCATGGTGGGAATTCATACTTTATATTGCTTTCCAAAGATTTATCAATTTCAGAAGTTTGTTTTTAATTGCCTTTTATAGTACTGGAAATTTTTTTCTAGACTGCTATTGTGACAGTTAAAAGGAGATTTCCGTTTTGCTTCCTTATTTAGAGCCATGACTCAAGAACATAGAAAGTCAGGTTTGACAGATGGAATTTTAGTACTGCCAGTTATATGGAGTGATCCTAATGGGCAAGCAGATTTGAGAGGTCGCTTTGTATTTCACTAAGTTTCCAGGCAGTGTATATAGTGTGTAATTCAGGCACAGAGACTTTGGAGCCTAGACTGCTTGGGTTCAGTTCTGTCTCTGCCACTGTATAACCTTGAACATACAGCTTTCAGAGCTTCAGTTTTCTCATGTGTAAAATGGGGATAATAGTATCTCCTATTGTTGCTTGAGGGTTGCTTGAGGATTAAGTGAGTATAAAAATATTTAGAATTGTGCTTAGGGCATTGTAAATACTCATTAAATATTAACTATATGTGAAGTTGTTAGAAGTACCTATTATAATTGGCAGTTTTTTCTTGGTGGTACATGAAGGTGCACCTTATAACAACAACTTAGCTTCACAAAACCATTAAAACTACCATGTTCACTGAATATAAGATGCTTTTGATTAATAACATGTGCTTTTATGTATTACTATAAAGAACAAAAAAACTACCAGTTACAATTAAAGGGTGTTATTGATTTTAAGACTTATCCCAATGTCATAGATGTTAACTTGTAAAAATGTGCATCAAGCTTGTGGAATTTATACTGCAAACCCTCTTTGTAGACCAAATGTGGGTAGAGAAAGAAAATGGGTCTGATCGTCTAAACATGTAGCAATGTCCTCATGTCCCTGCAGCAAGTCTGAGTGCCATATTCCTCCATTTAGAAAGCTAAGACTTCCAGTGTTGTCTCATTTATTTATTTATTGGCTGTGCTGGGTTTTCATTGCTGTGTGTGGACTTTCTCTAATTGCAACCAGGGAGGGCTCTTCTTTGTTGTGATGCATCAGTTTCTCATTGTTTCTCATTCTCAGATTCTAGGCCCACGGGCTTCGGTAGTTGCGGCACGCAGGCTCAGTAGCTGTGGCCCATGGGCTTAGTTGCTCCTTGGCAGGTGGGATCTTAGTTCGCTAACCAGGGCTCGAACCCATGTCCCCTGTATTGGCATGTGTTTTCTTAACCGCTGGACCACCAGGGAAGTCCCTCCAATGTTGTCTTGATTGCTTGGATTGTACTGTTAAATATTCTGAAACCATGAAGCTAAGCATATTACTGTACTTAATAGGATGCTACTAGCAATATAGAAATTATTTCTACCATAACTCTTCTAGGTTGTAAGTTATTTGTATCACTTAATAGCTCCATCAAGATTATAGCTACTAGGCTCCTGAGTGTTGTTCTTCATTGTATTTCTATGCGGGTTGCTTCTGCCTTTTTCTCATAGAAATATCTAGCCCTTACTCTTGTCTTCCAGTGAAAGAGATTGACTTGCACAGCCATATGATGTTTTTTCTCAGCCTGGACACTTTTTTTCTCCAGAGATTTAGCAAGACAAGTACTTGGAAAGAAAGCAAAGAAATAGAAACCTCTTTGCTTCTTTTTTGTATTCTAGTTTACTTGTGAATGTACGTTTTCAGGATGACTTTTGGAAGGGGACTCCTGGATAGTTTTTAATTCACCAGTGAAATTTAAAAGATTATTTATATTCCATACACATTGATTAAAATGTGCTAGCTCTAACCAATGGAAGTATTGATAAAGCAAGTGAAAAATTGCTTTTATTAAGTATTGAAAGAAATGCAGTTTACTGATTGCAAGATGTACCTTAGCAAATAAAATGACTTATTAGTAGAAATTCACTGCTTTAATGAATTGATAAAATAATTTGCAGTTAGCATATAGGTTTTATGCAAATCGAAGTTCTGAAATAGTTATATCTGAAAACAGTTTTTTTTCCAAATACATACATAGCCTATAATGATATTTAGTTTATTCTTCCTTTATAGATAGTAGAAGGGAGTAAATGTCAATTAAATGCATATTTAAAATTGTGTAAGTTCCAAGTAAGGTACCTTAAAGTTTAACTAAACCTGTGTTTTCTTATTTTAATTTTAGGGTGAAAAGGTAAACTATGAAAAGTTTAGAAATTGGCTTCTTCTAAACAAAGATGCTTTTACCTTCTCTCGTTGGCTACTGTCTGGAGGTGTATATGTGACCCTCACTGATGATAGTGATACTCCCACTTTCTACCAAACTCTGGCTGGAGTCACACATTGTAAGTAATGGCATTTTATTGTGTTCTGTTCACTTTTTAATACAATTGCCTGGTAATATGAGAATATGCCTATTATCAGTGTGGCTTTTTTTTGTTCCAAAGTGTAATAACATGGAATGCTGGAGGCTTGAGTACATAACTGAAAAAGATAAACTTTTTTTTGTCTACTCACTGAATACTTTTGTACTCCAAATTGAGTTTTTTTCCCTCACACCAAGCAATTCTCCAGTGCTCTATGGACACCAACTGGGTGTCCTACACTTTAGTTCAGTTCTGACACTGTCTGCTTGGGGTTAGCACAGACCCACCCCACAGGTTTAGGTCTCAGTCCCAAAAGACTGACCCTCTGCCCTCCCTGCTTCAGATGCCAAGTCCAGATTATGACCTGTGCTTCTGACTGACCACCTATAAATGAGACTTCCCATGACCCTCTCCTTGGGTTTGGTAATTTACTAGAACTTCAGGAAACATTTACCTTTCCTGATTTATTATATAATAAAAGCTGTATTAAAGAATACAGATGAACAACTGGGTGAACCGATACATAGGACGGAATGTGGAAGGGTCCCAAACTCAGGAGCTTCTGTCCACATGGAGCTGTGTTGCCCCTTTCTTGGCATGTAGATGTGTCTAGACGCTCTCCCGACCCTGTGCTTTGGGATTTTTTTGCAAGCTTTGTTACATAAGCATTATCAGTTATTAACTGTTTTTCTAAATCTTTTCTTCTTTCCAGAGAATGGGGGGGAATGGGGTTGAAAGTTCCCAGTTTCTAGTGTATGGCTTGGTCTTTCTAATGACCAGCCCCTTTCCAGGAACCTACCGAGAGTTACTTCAGGCATCAGAACAAAAGATTCCTGTCACCCAGAAAATTCTGAGGGATTTAGGAGCTTTGCATCAGACATTCCTGTCACTCAGGAAATTAAAGAAGTTTCCTCAAAGAGAAAATATTAGCAAGAACTGGGATCAATATCGCTTATTTCACAGCAGCCCTCTATTAACTGTTCTTAACCAAGCTATATTAGTTCCCTAGGGGTGCTGTAACAAATTAACACAATCCATAAACTGAAAAAACAGAAATCTACTCTCTTACAGTTCTGGAAGCTGAAATCAAAGTATTAATAGAGCCATGTTCCCTCGAAGATCCCAGGGAAGCATCTTTCCTTGCCTCTCCCAGCTTCTCGTGAACCCAGGCTTTGCTTGACTTGTGGCAGCATAATTCTAGTTTCTGCCTATTTTCATACAGCCTTCTGTGTGTGTGTGTGTCTGTGTCCTCTCCCCTTCTGTTAAAGACACCACTCATTGGATTTAGGGCCCAGGCTAAGTTTAGGATGATTTTAACTCTAGAGCCCTAATTCATTACATCTGCAAAGACGCTATTCCCAAGTGAGGTCACATTCTGTGATTCTAGGTGGTAATGAACTTTTGAGGGACACTGTTTAGTCCACCACAGCACAGGCCTAAATGTTAGCTTCTACTGTTCTTTTCTGTGGTTACAGAAATGAACGTACTCTGGGCTTTTGCTTATGGTACTTCTTAACACTAGAAGGAATGCCTTTCCCTTTTGTTCTCCCTGTAAACCCTAGTCATCTTTGAAGATTTAAGTCACGTGCTGCTTGCTTTCCATGAAATGTTTTCTTGCCTTCCTGTGAGAAATCATCTCTCCTTCCTCTGAACTCTCATAACACTTTCTTTTGTACCCTTCTTGGATGAACTTACCAGTTTCATCTTTGTATTATAATTATTTATAATATTTTATTTATTTGTACATGTCATTTCTCTTAAATCATAGAGAGTCTGTATTATTCTTTTATTCACTCTCAGTGTCAAGCCTTAAGTAAGTATTTGTTGACCAAGTAGAGGACCTTGGGTATCAAACAATGTTTGTATTTATTTTTTCTTGTAATTTATGAGTTGGCTATAATTATTCACCAGCTGCTTTCCCTCTCATTTTTATTCCATTGTTACCAAAAATTCTGACACATAAATCCTGGCATGAATAGGCAATTAATTTGATGCTCCTACTTTTTCAGCACTACCGTCTTTATTTTGAGAGGAAAGCCTTTTTAAAAAAATGGTTTTGTATAAAAAATTAGGAAATCTTTTTATACTTTAAGCTCTATCATTTTCAGTCATATGGATGTTCTGCTGAACTCTTGCTTTCATTTGTAATTGTATGGTAAATTATTTTTCTATTATTGACTAAGGGTGTGATTACTTTCCTTGAATGACTCACGTTATAGAAAAAATTGTTCTGACACTTAATAAAATGGTAAACAAGACTTTTAAAAAAATTATTTATTTTTGGTTGCTCTGAGTCTTTGTTGTGTGCTCAGGCTTTCTGTAGTTGCAGCATGTGGGCTCTAGGGCTCTCAGGCTCCAGTATTTGTAGCACACGGTCTTAGTTGCTCAGCATGTGGAATCTTCCTGAACCAGGGATGGAACCTGGGTCCCCTGGATTGGCAGGTGAATTCTTATCCACTGTACCACCAGGGAAGTCCCATAAACAGAACTTTATTCGAGACATTTGCAGTAGCATATTGCAGTAGTGGAGAGAGATTGGTCTTACCTCCAAATATTACAAGGAAAGCAGCTTACAGCCAAGGAGCAAGTTGAGGTGATCAGTGGAAAGAAAATTACTAAGAGAAATCATCAAGGGTGGGGGAATTCTTACTAAAAGCGGGCCAAAGACTTATGCATTAAATATGGGGTATGAGGAACTTGATCAGATATCGAGGGTGGGGGATGATGCAGCAGGATTCTTTGCTAAGATTCAGCTGGGCAGGCCAAAGACAGAATAAGGGGCCAACTTCTGGGCCTAGTAGAAAAGAGGGCTCAAAGGAGTAGGACTAAATTTTAGTCAAGGAGAGAGTCTTTGTCAGTTGCTTCAAGTTGAATTAGTTCTGACATACTTTAACCTAAATGCTGCTTATTGCTTGTTTTTCAAAGCCGCGTATCAAAGATTACAGGCTTATGTAAATTTAATCAGTCAAAATAATTATCAAAATATTAAAAATATTATCCCATTATATGGCTCCATTTTAATTTGAAAACAATCTTTTCAGTTTAATTTTTTTATCAGTTGAGAAGATTTTTGGATTTTAAATGGTATCTAAAAGTACATGACCTTTGCCTTGTTAAAAAATATTTTATCTTGAATTTATGCATTGTTTCATCTGAAATAATGACCTAATTTCTAAACTGGAGTGGCTTTTTCCTAGGCTTATTGTACCTACTAATATCTCTGCAGCATTTTACCACTATTGACAGTTTCCTTGAAATTCTCTTCTCCCTTGATTTTGAAACATTGTAGTTTTAAGTTATTTCTCATGGATCAGCCTTTAGCTCTATTCTATTCTTAACTGGCATACATGCTTTTGCTTCATTACAGCCATTTCTTTTGCTGCATTTATCCTTCATGTCTTTGCAGGTGATACCTAGATGAAGTTTACTGATCTTGAGGTATCAAACTGTATATTCATTTTAATAAATGCCTCCTGGATATATATTTTAACATCTTAATTTCATATCTAACACCTTTCCTTACTTCAGTCCATTTATAGGTCAAAAAAAGCAAACATCCTGTTCTTCCTCCTGTAATTTTTTTTTCTCTCTTTTTTTAAATTGAAGTATAGTTTTTGCTTTTGTTGTTTAGTTGCCAAATTGTGTCCAACTCTTGTTGTGACCCCATGGACTGTAGCCTGCCAGACTCCTCTGTCCATGGAATTCTTCAGGCAAGAATACTGGAGTAGGGAGCCATCCCCTTCTCCAGGGGATCTTCCCGACCCAGGGACTGAGCCTGGGTTTCCTGCATTGCAGGCAGATTCTTTACAGTCTGAGCCACCAGGGAAGCCCTTAAATCTTTATAACTAGGCTCAAACACATTTTTATTAATCAAAATAGGAAACATTGCAGTCAACTCATTTTTACCAATGAGAAATAAGTTTATTTATTCCTCTAGTATAAAAATCCTTGTTTCAAGATTCGATGAACTCGTGGAAAGCATTTTCCGGATCCTGCTGGTTGTGAAAGCATTTTCACTGCAAAAGAAGTTGTTGATATACTTAAAGAAGTGGTAGTCAGTTGGCTGAACATAGGTGAATGTGGCAGATGAAGCAAAACTTAGTAGTCCAATTTGTTCAACTTCTGAATTATTGGTTGTGTGATAGGCGGTCGGGTGTTGCTGTGGAGAAGAATCGGGCTCTTTCTGTTGACCAATGCTGTCTGCAAGCTTTGCAGTTTTAGGTGCATCTCATTGATCTGCTGAGTATAGTTCTCAGCTATAATGGTTTCACCAGGATTCAGAATGCTGTGGTGGAGCAGATTGATTTCAGACATGCACAGCAGCAAATGGCAGCTTAACAGTAAGCGGCAGCGAGCAATAGCTGGAAGCAAGGTCCTAGTTTCCCAGACTGGGAGTCCTAACCAGTGGACCACAGGGGCCAGCAGTGAAGGCTAGAGTCCCTTCCTAGTCCTTGCCTGACTAGTTAAAAACAAATTCAGGCAAGGAGGCAGAAGGTAAAGAGTAAAGTAAGAAGTTTTTGTCTTCCTTTAGGCCAATCATCTTGCTTTGTTCTCCTCCCCCCGCTAATTTGTATCAGGATTCTCCTCTGGGGTGCACATACGCCCCTTTAGCCGAGATGAATCTTGAAGCAAAGACTTCTGGGAGGAGCAGGACTCACTGTGGCCTGGAATTATCCTCTGACTTTTGACCCCAAGAAGCCTTTGTGGAAAAGTGGTGTCTCCCTTATCCTAAAAAGGGGAAAGCAGAGATCCTTCAGTCCTTTACTCAGAAAGGGTTTTGCCTCTCTGTCCTTGCCATAATTATTTCCTCACCATAATTATATTTCCTCAAGATGTTTAGAAGAGAAAAAGACTGGCTGTTTACCTTGTTTCTGTTGTTACTTCCATTTCGGAGGGTGATTGTAAATTCCTCAACTGGAGCCCACATAGCTCTTGTCTCAGGAAATGCATTCAGGAGGCTGGTTGATTGTAAATGTCCAACTTGGAACCCATCTGCCTCCTATCTCAAGATGGGCAGCAGACCACCAAACAGTGACCATGACATTTTTCTGATGCAAGTTTGGCTTTGGAAAGTGCTTTGGAGCTTCTTCTCAGTCCAGCCACTGTCATCGCCAGTTTTTGTAGAAAATTCACTTTCGTCACTCATCACAATCCAACTGAGAAACGGTTCATTTTTGTTGAGTGGCATAAGAGAAGACAATGCTTCAGAATGACGGTTTTTTTTTGATTTGCTGTCAGTTCATGAGGCACTCACTCATCAAGCTTTTTCACTTTTCTAATTTGCTTCAAATGCCAAACAACTGTAGAGTGGTCGACATTGAGTTCTTCAGCAACTTCTTATGTAGTTGTAAGAGGATCAGGTTTGATGATTGCTCTCAATTGGTCGTTGTCAACTTCTGATGGCCGGCCACTATGCTCCTCATCTTCAAGGCTCTCGTCTCATTTGCAAAACTTCTTAAACCACCACTGCACTGTATGGTAGTTAGCAGTTCCTGGGCCAAATGCATTGTTGACATTGCAAGTTGTTTCCACTGCTTTAGGACCCATTTTGAACTGGAATAACAAAATTGCTCGAATTTGCTTTTTGTCTAACATATCCCTAGTTTAAAATAAATATAAAATACACATCAAGTAGTAAGTCATTAGCAAAAAAACATAAAGTGAGAAATGTGTATTAAAATGCTGTGTAACATAACCACATTTATTTAAGGATGTATTCCAGTATCAAATGGCAAATTTCAACAGTGCAGAAGCTGGAATTACATTTGCACCAACCTAATAATTCTAGTAATCCAATTTGAAGTTACCTTTGACTTTTCTTTATCAAGCTTCATATTAAATCTTACCAATCTTAACTCAACCATATTTCTTGCATCTTTCTTTGCTACTGTCATCATTATAATAGTTTTTCTTACTTATCTGACATGACTGTGGTTTGATAATAGGAGTAATGAAAGACACATTTCTGTTTTTGTTTATTTAGTTTGCATAAAAGAAAAAACAAACCATTCTTACTTCCCTGCTTTGAAATCTTTGAGAAATCTTCATACTCTGTAAAACAAAGTTTTAAACTCCTTAATATGACTCTAAAGTCTCTTAGTTTATTATTCTTAATTTTCAATACCCATTTCTCCTCACTCAATGTTCTCAGCTTCAACTGAAGAGCACTGGTCAGTATTCCATGACTGTACCATGAACTTTCATGGCTACCCTATCTACCATCACTCCTAATATTCCTTCATATAAGAATACATTCCATCTTTCAGTTCTTGACAGGTAAAATACTTTGTCATCAAGCCTAACTCAAATGTCATAACCCTTTTGTCATGCCTTCTCCATTTTTCTGCCGTTGGAATTAATCACTTGCCTCTTTGCATTCATGCACATTTTACTTTTGAATTAAAGTGTTTAAGATGCTTTTTGCCTTACTGTAAAGTCAGTTGAAAATGGCTTTGTTTCTCAACAGAAGTTACAAGTCTCTTGAGGACAAGGCTTATATTCTATTCATCTTTGGGTTTTTCTTGGTTCAGTGAACCACAATGCATGTTGTTGGACTGAACTGTGTTGGAAAATTTTCAACAACCAAAAGTTTGCATTCTGAGTATTGATTTAAACATTTGAGTTCCCCAGGAGAGAGCAGGAGGAATATGTTGTTTTAGGATTGTAGGACTAAACCCATAGGAGGGAGAAGGACCAAGATAAATCATCATGTTTGAATAAAGTTTAGCAACTTCATAGTATGTAAGTGTTTCGTATAAAGACCTACCATATTTTTAGGGTGAAAATGAATTGTATATGTCAATTTAAAGAACTGCTTAAGATTGCAAAATAGTTGTTCTTAGATCTTCCCTTTAAAACTTTTGGTTAGAAAAATTATGTGAGCTACGGAAAATTGGTTAGCAGTAACTTGAGGCGCACAGAGGATCAGTCTACTTTAAATTTTATAGGGAAAAAGAAGATATGTGTATGCACATAACTGATTCACTTTGCTGTACAGTAGAAACTAACAGAACATTATAAAGCAACTATACTCCAATAAATATTAATTTAAAAAATAAATAAAATTATGTCAAAAAAAACCAAACACTGCATGGAATAAGCAGTCTGAACTAATTATTTTATCTCCTTCTATAATGTACCTGTTGGTTTCGGTGGCTATAGAAGTTGGTTTTCTTGGTGGCTATAGAAGTAAGTTGGCAGTATGTGGTAAAAACCTGAAGAAATAACTTATGCTTTTAATTTTCTCGCTTATTTATAATATTTTTAATTGCTGATCTCTTAGCTGAATTTTGTTGTATCCTTATTTCTTGTAAGAGGGATATACCAAAATAATCAACTATTCAACCACTATTTTTAGTTAATAGCCTTTATCTTGAGCATTAGAATTATTTGAAGAGGGTGTTAAAAGTGCAGGTTATGGTTCTGTCTTCAAAGATTTTTTATCTGTGGGCCATAGGGCTCTGTACTTTTAACTCTGGGTAATTCTGATATGGATGGACCACGAGCTGCATTTTGAGAAATAATTTGTTATTGTTGTTCAGTCACTCAGTTGTGTCCAACTATTTGCAACCCCATGTACTGCAGCCTCCCAGAGTTTGCTCAGACTCTTGTCTATTGAGTCAGTAATGCCATCCAACCATCTTGTCCTCTGTCGTCCCCTTCTCCTGCCTTCAATCTCTCCCAGCATCAGGGTCTTTTCCAGTGAGTCGGTTCTTTGCCTCAGGTGGCCAAAGTATTGGAGCTTCAACTTCAGTATCAGTTCTTCCAGTGAATATTCAGGGTTGATTTCCTTTAGGATGGACTGGTTTGACCTCCTTGCTGTCCAAGGGACTCTCAAGAGTCTTCTCCAGCACCACAGTTCAAAAGCATCAGTTCTTTGGCATGCTCAGCCTTCTTTATGGTCCAACTCACATTCATATATGACTACTGGAAAAACCGTAGCTTTGACTATATGGACCTTTGTTGGCAAAGTAATGTCTCTGCTTTTTAATACACCGTCTAGGTTTGTCATTGCTTTTCTTCCAAGGCTCAGTGAAAGTGAAAGTCGCTCAGTTGTGTCTGACTCTTTGTGACCCCATGCACAGTTCATGGAATTCTCGAGGCCAGAATACTGGAGTGGGTAGCCTTTCCCCTCTCCAGGGGATCTTCCCAACCCAGGGATTGAACCCACGTCTTCCATATTGCAGGTGGATTCTTTCCCAGCTGAGCCACAAGGGAAACCCAAGAATACTGGAGAGGGTAGCCTATCCCTTCCTCTAGCGGATCTTCCCAACACAGGAATTGAACCAGGGTCTCCTGCACTGCAGGTGGATTCTTTACCAACTAAGCTATCAGGGAAGCCAGAATACTAGAGTGAGTAGCCATTCCCTTCTCCAGGGGATCTTCCCAACCCAGGGATCAAACCCAGGTCTCCTGCATTGCAGGCAGATTCTTTACCAGCTGAGCCACCAGGGAAGCCCTCCAAAGAGCAAATGTCTTAATTTCAAGGCTGCAGTCACCATCTGCAGTGATTTTAGAGGCCAAAAAAAGTCATCACTGTTTCCTTTGTTTCCCCATCTATTTGCTGTGAAGTACTGGGACCAGATGCCATGATCTTAGTTTTTGAATGTTGAGTTTTAAGCCAGCTTTTTCTGTCTCCCCTTTCACTTTCATCAAGAGGCTCTTTAGTTCTTCTTCGCTTACTGCCATAAGGGTGGTGTCATCTGCATATGTGAGGTTATTGATATTTCTCCTGGCAGTCTTGATTCCAGCTTGTGATTCATCCAGCCAGGCATTATGCATGATGTACTCTGCACATAAGTTAAATAAACAGAGTGACACTATGCATACTCCTTTCTCAATTTGGAACCAGTCTGTTGTTCCATGTTCAGTCCTAACTGTTGTTTCTTGACCTGCATACAGGTTTCACAGGAGGCAGGTGGTATGGTATTTCTGTCTCTTTCAGAATTTTTTCACAATTTGTTGTGATCCACACAGTCAAAAGTTTAGCGTAGTCAATGAAGCAGAGGTAGATGTTTTTCTGGAATTTCCTTGCTTTCCCTATGATCCAGTGGATGTTGGCAGTTTGATCTCTGGTTCCTCTACCTTTTCTAAATTCAGCTTGTACATCTGGAAGTTCTCGGTTGATGTACTGTTGAAGCCTATTTTGAAGGGTTTTGGGCATTACTTGCTAGCATGTGGTTTAAGTGCAATTGTATGGTAGTTTGAACATTCTTTGGCATTGCCCTTCTTTGAGATTGGCATGAAAAGTGACCTTTTACAGTCCTGTGGCCACTGCTGAGTTTTCCAAATTTGCTGGCATATTGAGTGTAGCACTTTAACAGCATCATCTTTTAAGATTTGAAATAGCTCAGCTGGAATTCCATTACCTCCACTAGCTTTGTTCATAGTGATGCTTCCTAAGGGCCACATGACTTCACACTCTGTGATGTCTGGCTCTAGGTGAGTGATCACATACCATCATGGTTATTTGGGTCATTAAGATCTTTTTTGTATAGTTATTCTTCTGTGTATTATTGCCACCTCTTCTTAATATCTTCTGCTTCTGTTAGGTCCATACAGTTTCTATCCTTTATTGTGCCTGTCTTGCATGAAATATTCCCTTGGTATCCCTGATTTTCTTGACGAGATCTCTAGTCTTTCTCATTCCACTGTTTTCCTCTATCTCTTTGCAGAATTCAGTGAGCCACTTATTTAGTCTGCAGACCTCTTAACTTCTTACTTGTCTATGGAAAATAGGTATAATGATACAACTTATGTCATAGATTTGTGGTAAGGAGGGCAGGAAAGGAAAAGTATTTTCCTCTACTCATCTTGGGTTCATTGGGTGCGGCCCTTTAAATTAGACTAACAAAAGACAGAAAACAAGAGAAAAACATAAGCTTACTTATTTCTTACTAAGTTACTTACACACTGGAACATTTAGTGATGAATAACTCAAAGGGGTAGTTAGAGCTTGAACTTTCATAGCATCTTAGCAAAGAACGATAATTTTGTGGAGAAGTGACAAAACAAAGGAAAAGAACTTTGAGCTGCTGGGAGTGGCACATTGTAGGAAAACAAATACATGGAAAAACTATTGCCTGATGTATGTGTGTTAGTCACTCAGACGTGTTCAACTCTTTGCGACCCCATGGTCTGTCCATGGAATTCTCTAGGCAAGAATACTGGAGTGGGTTGCCATTCCCTTTTCCAGAAGATCTTCCCGACTCAGGGATCGAACCTGGGTTTCCTGCATTCCTGGGAATCCTGCAGATTCTTTACTGTCTGCGCTACTAGAGAAGCCTTTGGTTGATTTGGCTGGTTAATAAGATTTGTTATATAGATTCTTTCTTCTGGTGCCATCTTCAGGTTGATAAAGATCTAGAGTTTTCTCTCGTGATTAACATCTATCCTTCCTGGTAGAAGAGTTACTATTGTTGTGCAGTTGCTCAGTCATGTCTGACTCTTTGCAACCCCATGAACTGCACACTCCAGGCTTACCTGTCCTTCACCATCTCCCAGAGCTTGCTCAAACTCATGTCCATTGAGTCGGTGATGCCATCCAGACATCTTGTCCTCTGTCGTCCCTTTCTCCTCCTGCCTTCAATCTTTCCTAGGATCAGGGTCTTTTCTAATCAGTCGGTTCTTTGCATCAGGTGGCCAAAAGTATTGGAGCTTCAGCACCAGTCCTTCCAATGAATATTCAGGGTTGATTTCCTTTAGGATGAACTGGTTGATCTCCTTGTAGTCCAGGAACTCTCAAGAGTCTTCTCCAGCACCACAGTTCAAAAGGATTGATTATTCAGTGCTCAACCTTCTTTATGGTCCAACTGTCACATCCATACATGACTACTGGAAAAACCATAGTTTTCACTATACGGATCTTCGTTGGCAAAGTAATGTCTCTGCTTTTAATACACTTTCTAGCTTTGACATAGCTTTTCTTCCACGGGGCAAGCATCTTTTAATTTCATGGCTGCACTCACCATCTGCAGTGATTTTGGAGGACAAGAAAGTAAAGTCTGTCACTGTTTCCATTGTTTCCCCATCTGTTTGCCGTGAAGTAATGGGACCAGATGCCATGGTCTTAGTTTTTTCAGTGTTGAGTTTTAAGCCAGCTTTTTTACTCTCCTCTTTCACCTTCATCAAGAGGATTTTTAGTTCCTCTTCACTTTCTGCCATAAGGGTGGTGTCATCTGCATATCTGAGGTTATTGATACTTTCCCGGCAATCCTGATTTCAACTTCTGCTTCATCCAGCCCAGGATTTCGCATAATGTATGTACTCTGCATATAAGTTAAATAATCAGGGTGACAATAAACGGTGCTCCTTTCCAAGTTTGGAACCAGTCCATTGTTCCATATCTGGTTCTAACAGTTGCTTCTTGACCTGCAAACATGCTTCTCAGGAGACAAGTGAGATGGCCTGGTATTCCCATCTCTTTAAGAATTTGCCACAGTTTGTTGTGATGCTCACAGTCAAAGGCTTTTGCATAGTCAGTGAAGCAGAAATAGTTGTTTTTTTGGAATTCTCTTGCTTTTTAATGATCCAGTGGATTTTGGCAATTTGATCTCTGATTCCTCTGCTTATTCTAAATCCTGCTTGAACATCTGGAAATTCTTGGTTCATGTACTGTTGAAGCCTAGCATGGAAAATTTTGAGCATTACTTTGCTAGCATGTGAAATGAGTGCAATTGTGCGGTAGCTTGGACATTCTTTGACACTGCCTTTCTTTGGGATTGGAATGAAAACTGACCTTTTCCAGTCCTGTGGTCACTGCTGGATTTTCCAAATTTGCTGTTATATTGAGTGCAGCACTTTAACAGCATCCTCTCTTAGGATTTGAAATAGCTCAGCTGGAATACCATCATTCCACTAGCTTTGTTCATAGTAATGCTTCCTAAGGCCCACTTGACTTGGCCCTCCAGAATGTATAGGTGAGTGATCAGACTATCACCGTTATCTGAGTCATTAAGATCTTTTTGTATAGTTCTTCTGTATTCTTGCCACCTCTTCTTAATATCTTCTGCTAGGTGATACTGTTCCTGTCCTTTATTGTACCCATCTTTCCATGAAGTATTCCCTTGATATCCCTAGTTTTCTTGAAGAGATCTCTAGTCTTTGCCGTTCTCCTGTTTTCCTCTATTTCTTTGCATTGGTCCCTGAGGAAGGCTTTCTTATTTCTCCTTGCTCTTCTTTGGAACTCTTCATTTAAATGGGTATGTCTTTCTTTTTCTCCTTTGCCTTTAGCTTCTCTTCTTTTTCTCAGCTATTTGTGAGGGCTCCTCAGACAACCATTTTTGCCTTTTTTGCATTTCTGTTTCTTGGGGATGATTTTGATCACTGCCCCCTAGTGTTACGAACCTTTGTCCATAGTTCCTCAGGCACTCTGTCTATCAGATCTAATCCCTTGAATCTATTTGTCACTTCCACTGTATAATCGTAAGGAATTTGATTTAGGCCATACTGTTACGGCCTAGTAGTTTTCCCTACTTTCTTCAATTTAAGTCAGATTTTGCAATAAGGAGTTCATGATCTGAGCCACAGTCAGCTCCCGGTCTTGTTTTTGCTAACTGTATAGACCTTCTCCATCTTTGGCTGCAACGAATATAATCAGTTTGATTTTGGTATTGACCATCTGGCGATATCCATGTGTGGAGTCATCTCTTTGTGTTGTTGGAAAAGGGTGTTTGCTATGACCAGTGCGTTCTTTTGGCAAAACTCTGTTAGCCTTTGCCCTGCTTCATTTTGTACTCCAAGGCCAAACTTGCACTCCAGGTATCTCTTGACTTCCTACTTTTGCATTCCAGTCCTCTGTGATGAAAAGGACATCTTTTTTTTGGTGTTAGTTCTAGAAGGTCTTGTAGGTCATCATAGAACCGTTCAACCTCAGCTTCTTCCGCATTAGTGGTTGGGGCATAAACTTGAATTACTGTGATACTGAGTGGTTTGGCTTGGAAATGAACAGAGATCATTCCGTCATTTTTGAGATTGCACCCAAGTAGTGCATTTCAGACTCCTGTTGACTATGATGGCTATTCCATTTCTTATAAGGGATTCTTGCCCACAGTAGTAGATGTAATGGTCATCTGAATTAAATTCACCCATCCCTGTCCATTTTAGTTCACTGATTCCTAAAATGTCAGTGTTCACTTTTACTGTCTCCTATTTGACCACTTCCAATTTACCTTGATTCATGGACCTAACATTCCAGAGTCCTCTGCAGTATTGTTCTTTATAGCATCAGACTTTACTTTCACCACCAGACATCCACAACTGGATGTTGTTTCCATTTTGGCTCACCCTCTTCATACTGTCTGAAGTTATTTCTCCACTCTTCTCCAGTAGAATATTGGTCACCTACTGACCTGGGGAGTTCATCTTTCAGTGAGGCCAAACTATGGTAGGGGTAATGACGACCTCCTTCAGAAGGACTTATGCCAGCATGCCGCAGCTCTCAGGACTGTTGTAGTCAGTGCCTCTGACCTCGAGGCAGGCTACTGTCGACACACACCTCCGCCGGAGATTCCTGGACACTCACTAGCAAGTCTGACTCCGTCTCTTGTGCGCTCACTGCTCCTTTCTCCTGGGTCCTGGTGTGCACAGTGTTTTGTTTGTGCCCTCTTAGAATGTTTCCCCCGTCCTGTGGAAGTTCTGTAATCAAATCCCACTGTCCTTCAAAGTCAGATTCCTTGGGGGTTCTCGGTCCTTTTGCTGGATCCCCAGGTTGGGAAATCTGTTGTGGGCCCCAGAACTTTTCCAACAGTGCGAGAACTTCTTTGTTACAATTGTTATCCAGTTTGTCGTCTGCTTGGTGGCTCTGTCGTGAAGCTAATGGTGACCTCCTCCAAGAGGACTTATGCCACACGCCGCACCTCCCAGGTCTGCTGCAGCCAGAGCCCTGGTCCTTGAAGCAGAACACTGCTGACACGTGCCTCCACAGGAGACACTCAAACACTCAAAGGCAGGTCTGGCTCAGTCTCTTGTGGAAGTCACTGCTCCTTTCCTTGGGTCCTGGTAGAGAGGTTGGGAAGCCATCTTTTCAAATTAGGCCAGTAGGGGGAACTAGAGGGCTTTTCTTATATCTGCTGCTTCTCATTTGCCTTCAACTCAAAATAATCCTTATGCTGAAGCAGCATTTCTGGTAGCATATGGTGCTATGTGAGATATTACCTTTTTTAAAGGACTCAGCATTGTGCCTGGTATAGAATAGGTGCTTTACCATGAATATGCATCCTCTTTTTTTTTTTTTTGGAGGTGCTGCAAGGCATGTGAGATCTTAGTTCGCTGACCAGGGATTGAACCTGTGCCCCCTGCACTGGAAGCACAGAGTCCTAACAAGTGGACCACCAAGGGATTCCCTTCATCCTCTTGTATTAGTGAACACTTGGCTACGAAATGTCATTGAGCTTCATCCCACTTTCTCCAGAGAGGAATTGTTTTGGGAATAAGCAATTTTCTAACAGAGGACTGTAGATCACTACAAAAATTAACTCATCCATGTCAACAGGAAGAAAATGTTTTCCTTACCAATTTGCTTTCCTTTACAATTAATAAAAATAAAGGTGTAACAGACAAATCAGTTGCTCCTGGCTTCAGCAAATAGTTGCTTTCTTAGTGGACTTTCCTATGAAAGCATTATCATAAAATCAGAATTACTGCTAAATTTCTTATAGAAATTCTGACATGGGCAGGTTTATATTCTGATGACTGTGATTTATTGTATTAGTTATAAATTCTGAGCTTCTGGTTAAGCAGTTCACTGTGGACCACTTTGCAGGGCTTTCCATTCAAAAATATTTGGTACATTAAACTTTTCAAATAATATATTAGGAATGTGGAAAATTGGGATAAAAACAGACAATGTTATTAACTTATCATTTATAAGTTGGCATTTATTTTAAAGCATCAGTGACTCCATTTAAATTTGTGTAATGAGCCAAGGTATCTAGGAAACAAAAAGGAGTTATAAGTTTTCACTTGTAAATAACATTTATGTTAGAGTACAGATGCGTTTAGTTACTTTTTCACATGCGATTATAAAGTAAAACTTGTAGTCCAGTAAGTTGAACATTCTTCCATTTTTAATCATATTTTTTCTCTTTTATGTATGTCACAGATGAAACTAGGGCACTGTTATATATTCAGTACAGAGTTTAGAATAATTAACTGATTTGATTTATACAAGATTTTAGATTTTGTCATGGCCAGTAGTTTTTTAGAACTTAAGATTCCAAACTATTGTTACCTTACCTTTTATTTAAATTTAAGAAATTGAATTAGAACTTTTTGGATTTTTGGCCATGCCACCCACAGTGCGGGATTTCAGTTCCCCAACCAGGAACTAGGTGAAAGCTCTGAGCCCTAACTACTAGACTGCCAGGGAATTTCATGAATTAGAACTTCAGCCAAAAGGTCAAGTTGTTAAGCAGATTTTTATCAAGTTTTTAAACATTTTTATGATACGTTTTTATTTTGTAATTTGCTACTTAAATACCTAAGATTAGATTTCCTAAAAAGATCTTTTTTGTCAAATGTTAATATATATACAGTGTTTTATTGACAAGTTAATTTTTACACATTTTGATGATATTCTGAATTGGAGAACATGTATAGATAACATAAACATTTTCTATATAGTTTAAATATTTGAAATAGTTTGGTACAGATTTTATTGTTGTTGTTATCATTATTATTGATATCTGAAAGAAGATTCTACTTTCTAAGACTAATCATTTGGTTTTTTTCTTGTAGTACCCTTTCCTCGCCCATTTTGTTCATGATTATTTAGCATTACATAGTGTTGAAATTTGGAGACACAGACTATACACTCAAAATGTAATTTGTTTTAGTCAGCTTTTTACAAATTTAGTGTATTGAATCCCCTACTATTGTACATGCATAGTCCTATCTAAACACAGTTTGGAAGCTCTGCTTGAGTTTGAAGGCTCATCCTTTAGATACTAACCTTTGGGATGTCTACATTCTAACTGAACTGTCTACTAATTCTAGGTTGAATTGCCATCTTTAACATTGCTTTTTTTTTGGCAGGGGGTGGGGAGGTGTCACTCACTGGAAACTAAAGTTCTTTCTTGTTTTTTGTCTTTTATCATGGGTCCATAGCATAAATCCTTCTTATAGGTTCTCCTTTTCCTTTTTTTTAAATTATAACAGAATACAATGGTTATTCTTTGTATTTGCTTGTCTGTTCTATTATTAGGTTGGTGCAAATATAACTGCGGTTTCAGACCATGAATTTTAAATCTTTATAACTAGGTTCAAACACATCTTTATTAATCAAAGTAGGAACCATTACAGTCAACACACTTTTGCCAACAAGAACTAAGTTTGTTTATTCCTGTAGCGTAAAAATCTGTGCTTTGGGATTCGAGGACCTCTTAGAAAGTGTTTTCTGCCTCCTGCTGGTTGTGGAAGCATTTTATCTGCAAAAAGCTGTCGAGATGCTTGAAGAAGTGATAGTTAGCAAGAGGTCATGTGAATATGGCAGATGAGGCAAAACTTCATAGCCCAGTTCATTCAACTTTTGAACCATTGGTTATATGATGTGCTGTCAGTCCTTGTCGTGGAGAATTGGGCCCATTCTGTTGACCAGTACCAGCTGTAGGCCTTGCAGTTTTCTTATCAGTTTGCTGAGCATGCTTCTCAGATGTAATGTTTCACTGAAATTCAGAAAGCTGTAGTGGGTCAGGCAGGCAGCAGACGACCAAACAGTGACCATGACCTTTTTTTCATTCATGTTTGGCTTTGGGAAGTGCTTTGGAGCTTCTCAGTCCAGCCAGTGAGGTCGTCGTCGCTGGTTGTCATATAAAATCCACTTTTTGTCGCACGTCACAATCCGATCAAGAAATGGTGTATTTTGTTGCGTAGAATAGAAGAAGACAACACTTCAAAATGATGATTTTTTTTTTTTAATTTGCTGTCAGTTTATGCAGCACATGTTTATCGAACTTTTTCATCTTTCCAATTTGCTTCAAATGCCAAATGACTATGGAGTGGTCAACATTGAGTTCTTCAGCAACTTCTCATGTAGCTATAAGAGGATCAAATTTGATGATTGTTATCAAATGGTTGTTGTCAACTTCTGATGGCCGACCACTACACTACTCATCTTCAAGGCTCTTATCTCCTTTGCAAAACTTCTTGAACCACCACTGTACTGTACGTTCGTTAGCAGGTCCTGGACCAAATGCATTGTTGATGTTGCAAGTTATCTCTGCTGCTGTATGACCTATTTTGAACGCGAATAAGAAAATCACTCAAATTTGCTTTTTGTCTGACTTCATTTCTCTAGTATAAAATAAATATAAAATACACATCAAGTAAAAAGTCATTAGCAAAAAAAAAAAAAACTAAAGTGAGAAATGCACATTAAAATGATGTATAACATAGCCACATTTATTTAAGAATATATTCCAGTATCAAATGGCAAAGTGCAACATTGCAAAACTGCAATTACTTTTGCACCAACCTAATATCTATTTTCCATAGAGATTTTTACACGTGTTTTTGCCTTTATTTGTAATATCCTTCTGCTACACTCTTTTTTCCTTTCCCTGGTCAACCCTTAGATGTTCTGTGTGTACCTCTTTTAATATCAAGACTTCTAATGTGCTCTGTGAAAACTCTGTGTCTCTGTTCCTTCATTGTACTTTCCACACTAGATTAAAATGACCCACTTTCTCTTCTGCTAGAGTCTAAATACAGTTATTTTGTTCACAAGCATGTCTAATTTTTAGCACAATGTCAGACACATAAAATGTTTTTATGAATGTTTGCCAAATATTAAATGATCTTGACTATTGCTCCTGTTCTTTTTTTTTCCCCCAAAAAAAAATGTTTTGGAAGGTTCCAATTTACCACATGCAGGTTGAGCACTTACTAAAGGAAACCCTGTGCTCCTTGTACATTGTCTCATTTAAGCCTGTGCCATCTCCAAAGTTCATTTTATCTCCATTCCAAAAATGAGGAAACCACAGCTATGAAGAATTAAAGAAACTTTTCTCAAGATCAGATAGCCAAGAGGTGCTGAAATTGGGATATTAGAACCCAGAGTGCATATTACTATCACTTTAGGATTTGAAGACAGTTTATTGACACGCATGCATTTTGTTTCTTTAATCTTTTATGAGTAGTTGGTGATTGCAGGTAAAAGGAGGTAGTCATGTGATAGTTGTGGTTGCGGTGAGCCATCTTCCTCAGACTTACTTTGGACAGCCTTGCAGGCTCACTTTTCCAATTTCCTTTTTTTCCCCCTTTGGGATACCTTCAAATGATTATTATTTTGAATTTCTCTTTAATAATTAATTTCATTGGATCCAGCAAGATCATCAAATGATTGCCCATTTACCAACAGTGAAATAGGTGATTAGAAGAACTATGATTTTTAAGGACTGTGTTTTAAATTGAGAATTTTTTTCCTTAATGATGATCATATTTTCATAGAGATCAGGTATATTATTTAGGAGAAAATATGTGTGCTAATTCTTTCTGTAAGTATGCTTTTCAAATAGTAGAATCTAGATCCTGAGGTAATTTATAAATATTTGGGGCTAATTTTAGAGCCATTGAACTCTTTTTCATTGTTTTTCTTTTCTTATCTGAGTCAAATTTATATAGTCTCTATTTTAGCATTTATTATCTCAACTAAAATATATATATTATTATATTCCCTTGCCACATTTTAGTTTGCAAAGTTAAGACCTCCTTTGTGTAAGAAAAAAGTACTTCAGTGATCCTTAGGCCATCAACTGCCTAGTAAATCTTCATGTCCCTTCTTCAATATCCTCTTCATTATCCTCTTATCTGGTTGTAATGATGTAAGGCTTAAGTAGATTGCAGAAGGTCATTGCTTTTGAGAACAGGTTGCTTTCTCAGAAATGTTACAGAACTGTGTTACTCTTTGAAAATACTTGGTATTTTGCTGGGCCTTGTTTTTGTTTTTAAATGAGAATCCAATTCTGGCATTAAAAAGCAGCTTTTGCAGCTGGAGCCTTCCGGTAAGGTGGGACTTGATTAGGATGGCCCAAAGGGCAGGGCAAGAACTATTTAGACTGTTGGGAATATGTTATGCTACTGTTGCGAACCAGAAAAAATTATACCCGTAGGTGGGTGATAAATTCATTCCTGTTTAGCAAATAAAGTAGTTTTAGTATTGATTTATGAAGTGCAAATAGAGTAACTACTGCAATTATTACCTGTAACTTCTTTAAGTGAAAATGAAGTTAGTTATTTTTCTTCTCAGCAGCTCAGCTGACAACTCATAGAAGTTTCATATAATTTTAAAAATCAATTCCAGTTACAAAGTAATTGAACCTTTGCAAAGGTTGATTCATCAAGAGGTTACAATATCATAATGAATGTAGTATGGATGTAGTATATTTGTTATTTGGTTAAATAAGAAAAAATGTATGATAGTTATATTGTATGTACCTGAGACATGTACCTTGTATGAAAATTGTATCTTTTTTTGTGTCATCTTTTTTGATGATTTTGGGCTTCCCTGATAGATCAGTTGGTAAAAAAAAAAAAAATCCACCTGCAATGCAGGAGACCTCTATTCAGTTCCTGGGTCAGGAAGATCTCCTGAAGAAGGGAAAGGCTACCTACTCCAGTATTCTGGCCTGGAGAATTCTGTGGACCATATAGTCCATGGGGTCACAGAGTCGAACACGACTGAGTGACTTTCACTCACTTTTGATGATTTTTCTGTAAAATCTTAAAAATGAATTTATCCCATTGATGATTTAAAACTGTGAACTAGGGGGAGTTCCCTGGTAGTTAGGATTTGGCACTTTCATTGCTGCTGCCTGGGCTCAGTCCCTGGTTGGGGAATTGAGATTCTGTATCCTGCAAGCCACGAGGCATGGCAAAAAAACACCCCTCTGAACTAGGATTTTGTGTAATGTGAAAAATCATACAATGGTATAGATATTAGAATGAAATTATTAGATGTAATCTTCCCAAACAAGCCAGGTGACAATCAGGTACGTTTATGATTATAGTTAAATGAAGCCAGAGAACTATGTTTCCTTTTTTTTTTTTTGATTACCTACATTTTTAATATTTTTCATGCAGCAAAATATATCACTAGTTTAATAAAAACAAGTAATACAAACTTTTAAATCAATTTAGTGTTATTAGTATTTTCATTTTTTAACTTCATAAAATACATTATCTTATATCCTTGTCACTCAGTTACTTATTACTTTTAGTAAATAATAAGTGATTAGTTTCCTTTACTTCAAGAAGTGGGAAGTGGAATGTGACTACTTTCTGACTTAGTTACTCAGTAGTGTCCGACTCTTCAGCCCCATGGACTGTAGCCTGACAGTTCCCTCTGTCCATGGGATTTTCTAGGCAAGAAGAGTGGAGTGGGTTGCCATTTCCTTCTCCAGAGGATATTCCAGAGCCAGGGATCAAACCTAGGTCTCCCACTTTGCAGGCAGATTCTTTACTGGCTGAGCCATCAGGGAAGCCCTTACTTCAAGTGTAGGGTAACTTCATTGTTGCTCCTGGACTCCTTCTCCATAGGTTTTAAGAGTATATGTTCTAGGATAGTGAAGGCAAGAACTTTCCAGGAGAGCATTTGTCTTTGTGAATTGTGGGGACTAATTAGAATCAATGTACTTGACTCCAGGTACATGTTTCAAGGCCTTTTTTGTTTTCAGCTATGGCAGGTATATAGTTAGTCCCATGAACTTTTCTTTCTACTTAAGAATAAATTAGAACAGTGTCTGTCTGAAAATCTCACTTCTTTCATTTACTGATGTATAAGATGATGTGTACAAAATTTTGTTCTCCCAGCAAATGATTTTTATTTTTTGTTTTCAAAAGAAAGTCATTCCTAGGTCCTTTAAGTAAATACTCTCTTTTAGACCTTAGACATAGTGAGCATCAGAGTAGAGTAGGGGATAGGAAGGAAAGACAGAGAAACATTACCTTTCTGTCCTGGGAGCCCCTTGAAGGTCAAGCCAAAGGAGTAGTTTTTTTTCGTAAAATTTTATGTATGTTGGTGGAATATGTTTTCATTTATTAACCAGTTTTTATGATTATGATACTTATATAAAAACAGTACAATACATATGTTGATTTGACTATCTCTTAGATATCTTGCTGATGAGGACAGGTTTTTCCCTGAAATTTTTATTAAAACTGCTAAGAAATAGTGTAAGAATGAATGCTTTGAAGTCACTGGAAGTTTAAAATACATTGTTCTTGTCTTCCCAGGTAACTTGTAAGCTATTTGTCTATTAAAAAATATTTATGGAGTGCTCAAAATGTACCAGGTATTCTGTTTTAGAGCATAGCAAAGAATAAAATAGACCCAAAAACCTGCCTACAAGGAGTATATGTTCTAGTTGGAGGAGACAGCAATAAACAAAACAAATGAGTCGTAGAGAGCAAAGTAAATAAAGAAGGAATGGGGTGGAGGAATGTCATTGAATGGGATGGACTTGGGAAGATCTGAGAATGTGACATAAGAGAAAAGATCTGAAGGAGTTGTGGAAATAGCCATGCAGGTATCTTGGGAAAGAGGGTTAAAAAGTTTTGAAGCAGAGAAGTTGCATGATTCTGTTTAAATTGTTCTTTTCAAATGATGTTTTATTCTTAGTGAAAAGTTCTCCCCATTTTTATGAATTGTATGTCTTGTACTTGTTAATCTATTGTAGTCTTGATGTTTTTTAACTGCATGTATTGATTTAAACACACTTCTCTTCTTAGCTGCCCACCAGGCTATTCCTAACTCAGCAGTCAAAAGTGGTGTTTGTTGGTTGGATCGTGGCACTCCTCTGCTTCAGACCCTCCAGTGGTTCACAGTTTCACTTAAAATCAGAATCCTTCCAGTGGCCTGTATAACCTGACCACCGTTTTCTTGCTGACTTTATCTCCTACTACTCTCTCCTTACTATTATGATTATTCCCTCTGCTTACTAACTTCGCTTTAGCTGCTCTTGTTCTTTCTCTTCCTTGAGCTTTCAATACATGCTCTCATCTCAAAGCCTCTGTCCTTGTTCCTTCTGTCTAAAGTGTTTTTTCTCCATGATTGGACCCCTTGCCTCCTTGAGATCTCTGCCCATATTACCCTCACACTGTCAAGAGATAATTGTCTCCAGCCAGTAGTTCTGTCCTATGGAAATTTTGCTGAGACTGAGGCTAGACAGTGTCATGGGCTAGTGGTTTCATGGGCTCGCAGTTTTGAAGTCTCAGAATCTTGAAGGTTGCAATCTGAAGACTGTGGTCCTCAGATGCTGTCATTTTATGGAGTTGGAGTCTTGTGGTTGTGCAGTTTCAATACAGGGATTGGCAAACATATTCTTAAAAAGGCAGTAAATATTTTAGACTTGTGGGCCATATGGCTCTTCATTACAGTTATTCAGCTCTGCCATTGTAACTATTAGCAACCATAAACTATATGTATGTAAATGTTATTGTGTGCTAATAAAACATTATTTATACAAACGTGTGCAGCCAATGAGGCTAGAATTTGTAGACCTCTAGTTTCAAAAACTAGTAGTTTCTGGGCTCTCTGGAATAGAAAGCTGAGCTCACCTTCAGAACATTTGAACTAGAGGTATACTTCGTCTAACCAAAGCCGCAGCTGAACGCCCACCCACAGTCTGTTATGATTGATGATATCAGATGGACGTTAGGAGCCGAGCATTTCCTGTTTTCATCATTCCTTTGTATAGATAGTGGTTTCCATCTGGTATCACTTAACTTAATCTGAAGAACATCTTTTTATATTCTTTTTAGTATAGTTCTGCTGTTGATGAATTCTCTCAGCTTTTGTTTGTCAAAAAAATGCTTTATTTTACCTTTATTTTTGAAGGATTTTTCATAGGATGTAGAATTTGAGATAAATAGAGTTTTAGGTTTTTTTGTCCTTTTTGATCCTCTTCCCCTCCCCCTGCCCCCATTGTCTTCTGGCTGCCTTGTTTCTGAAGAGAAATCATTGCTTAATTCCCCTGGTTATAATGTATTTTGTCTCCCCTCTCATGCTGCTTTAGAGATTTTTTTCTTTATCAGCAATTTGATTACATCTTAGGTTTGGTTTTCTTTGAATTTTTCTTACACAGGGTTCATTGAACTTCTGGATTATGGTATTACAGTTTTTATCAAATTTGAAAATTTTTCAGCTGCTAATTGTTTTAAACATTTTCTGCCCACTCTTCTGGGACCCCAATAATATGTATGTTATTTATTTTATTTTTGGCTGTGCTGAATCTTTGCTGCTACACAGGCTTTTCTCTAGCTGTGAGGGCTACTCTCTAGTTGCAGTGTGTGGGCTTCTTGTTGTGGTGGCTTCTCGTTGTGGAACATGGGCTCTAGAATGAGCAGGATTCAGTAGTTGCAGAGCACAGGCTCTGGAGAACAGGATCAGTAGTCATGGCACATATGTTTAGTTGCTTCACGACATGTGGGATCTTCCTGTACCATGGATCAAACCCGCGTTGGCAGGTAGACTCTTTTACCACTGAGCCACCAGGGAAACCTTGCTGTACTTTTGATATTGCCTTACAGGTCACTGAAATTCTAATAATTTTTTCAGTCTTTGTTCCTTGGAAGGAAAAAAAAACACACATATAGAATGTAACCATAGTTAGAGCTTATCTGTGATTGTTTTAAAAAACAAAATGCATTTTCTGATGAATGAGGAGAAAAAGCTGTTCATGTTTTCATGATGCCCCTATTACCTATCACATTATAAATTCTAATCTACTTTCTTTCTCATTTGTTGACTTCATAATTTGGGGTTTTTTTAATATATATCGTTTAACTTTTTATTATATAATGGGATATAGCCAATTAACAATGTGTTGTGATAGTTTCAGGTGAACATCAAAGAGAACTTCCTTACTTTTAACATCTTTTATCTGTTCCTTTTCATTTCTTTAATAAGTATTGAATGTGTAAGTAGTTACCATATCAACAGGATGAATCAGACATGGAATCCTTCTGTTAGGATGTTTACAGTATAGCCAGGAGAGAATATATGTATATACATATGTGTGTATAAAATCATCAAACCCAGGATAGAGATTGACTGTTACCAGTACAGATAAAAATGTTGTGGGAAACCAGAATGAAACATCTCAGTTGTTTACTATTTTACATATTGGACTTCAAAGAGCCTACCGGGGAAAAAAAATCCATTTTAAAACCTGTTTTATGTTAATTTGACTTACTTTTAATTTCATTTTAGGTATAATATGTTTGTCTTTCAGAGTTTTGTTTTAGGTAGTTTTTAGCAGTATAACTGGGAAATTAAAATATATCCTTAGAAGTTGAATTACCAAGATGAGCTAACTAACTGCCTAGAAGAGAAGACTGAGGTTTTATGATCTTGTTTGATTTGACCCTCAGTGGAGGAATCAGACATCATTGATCTGGAGAAACGCTATTGGTTGCTGAAGGCTCAATCCCGAACTGGACGATTCGATTTAGAGACATTTGGCCCATTGGTTTCACCACCAATTCGTCCATCTCTAAGTGAAGGTAGGAATCATTCTGTTTCTATGATGTTCCTTGCTAAACACACATGAGACCATCTTTTATTTCTAACCAATACATCTTAACTCTAAAACGCCATAATGTTATAGGTTTGCAGGTTTCTTGTAAATAGTTCGGTGGGGAGGAAAATTAAATTGGGAATTAAGATTATAGTCGTGAGCATCCTATTCTACTTATGTAATCTTGCATAAGTCAGTTTAGCTCTCTCATCTGTACGTATGTGCTAATTAGTCGCTCAGTCATGTTCGCCTCTTTGACCCCATGGACTGTAGCCCGCCAGGCTCCTCTGCCCATGGGATTCTCCAGGCAAGAATACTGGAGTGGGTTGCCATGCTGTCCTCCAGGGAATCTTCCCAACCCGGGGACCAAAGTAGGTTCTCTTGTGGCTCCTGCATTGACAGGCAGGTTCTTTACCACTAGGGCCACCTGGGAAGCCTCCCTCTCACCTGTATATTCTCACATATAAAATGTTTTTACCATGACAGTGGTTATGAAACTGTACTCCTATGGGTGCCTCAGAAACTCACTCCTATAGTGCAGGGATTAGGGAGGTGGCCACTAAGCAGGAAAGCTCTGGACTTCCACATACAGCCCCTCCTCTTCCTCAGCTCGAGAACCTCCACAATTTTTCTTTCACATAAGAAGGTTCACTGGGGAATTCCCTGACGGTCCAGCAGTTAGGACTCCTCGATTTCACTGCCAAGGGCCTGGGTTCAATTTCTGGTTGAGAAGTAGGATCCTGTGCGTTGCACAGCAAAAATGAAAAAAAAGAAAAAGGTTCCACTGTAGTATCACTCCTTCCCCCACCCAAAAAAAGATTAGGAAACCACTGGACTGGAGCGTATCTATAGTCCCCACTTAGGCCTAAATTTCTCATTGCTATCACTTAAAAAGATGGAAATGTAAAGAGTAGTTGTCAGGTGATATCACAAAAACCACATGTGGAGTCTGAATACTTGGGTTTTTCTTCTGGTTCAGACCTTTTTAAACTTTTCTTTTGGCAAGTCGTTTAACTCCTCCTTAGCTTTGATTTTCCTACTCTTTAAACTGAGGACACAGAAGTAGAGTCTTGTAGACTATCTGTATTCTCCACATTCCCAGTGTGTTTCAGAAATACCTGTTAGGGGAACCAGAACAGATAGGACATCACCTACTTCAGAAGTGCAGTTGTGTTTTTAACCTTTTTAGAACTAGAGAATGATAAGTCATTTTATTTGAAAACAAAATTATTTCATTTCTATGTTTTATAAAAAGTTTGAAAACCACAAGATTATATTATAAATTTCCTTTTATTTCTGAAATTTAAAATATTTATAATATTAAGTAGCACAAAGAAGACTACAATACAGAATTTCTTTCTCTTATAGTGTATTATTTTTCTTTGCCTCATGAAAGAGCTTAATAGAGCTTATTAATAACAGCACAGTATATCTTTGATATACAGTTCAACTTTTCTTCTTTTTTCCTTTTTCTTCTCATTCTTTCCAAATAAGGATAGTTGTGGTCTCTGGCTTTTTTTTTTTTCTTCAGCTCTTAATTTTTTAAATTTGTTTTTATTTTTTAGATACTATAGTCATTTTTAGCTATAGGATTTAGTATAAGATAGAGACAGGCAGGCAAACAGAACCAAACACTAAATGATAGTAATGTATTTTCTGTTAAAAAGTGAAGTTTTATAATTATATCAGGAAAAAAAAATACTTTCTGAGACAGTAGGAACTACTAATAAACTTTTACTTTTAATTTAGTAGTTTATGGGAAAAAGTCATGCCTCCTTTCATAAACATGTCATTAATATTAGGAAATTTGTGGTTCTGATTTATGTTGTCTTTTCCTATTTTACAGGTTTGTTTAATGCTTTTGATGAAAATCGTGACAATCACATAGATTTTAAGGAGATATCCTGTGGGTTATCAGCCTGTTGCAGAGGACCTCTGGCTGAAAGACAAAAATGTGAGTGTGTTAAACATTGTCACAAAATTTGCAAATGATACAGAGAAAAATATTAGCATTCATTCATGTAGAAATCATCTGTGGATTAAGGCTTAAATTTTCATTACTTTGGCAGATATCTATGTTGAAGTTCTAGTGAGGTCACTGTAAGGATTTAGTCATTTTTTTTTTTGTTTTTTTAACTGTGGAATGATTTGGAATCTTTGTCATTAGTAACGGGGTTGATTTTCCAAATGAAGGTGCAGTTCATAATAAATGAACTACATCGATCATGATATCTTTGAAAATGTTAAGCATTTAGAAAATATTTTCTGGTAGTCTGTATAGAAAATTTTGTGTCTTACATGACTTGAATTATAATTTATTTTCTGTCACTTCTATATATTAATATTTTATTAACAAAATGAAATTTATGATCAAAACACAATTTTATTAAATACTAAAAGTCTTTTAAACCTAGCTAAAAATGTTATGCCTTAATTTATAAGCATTAGTATATTACTTTAATAAATCTTAACCATGTTTGAGAAAATGTAACAGTTTACATTTAATTGGAATCTAATTCTAATATATTTGCAAAAGTCATTATCTCTGTGTCTTTCAAAAATACAGTTTCACAAATGTTGCCTATTTTGGATATGCTACTTGTTAGATTTCTCTTTTCTTCTTTGGTATGGTATACCATTGTTCCAACGTGAGTTTATGATAGATTATTTGTTTCCATTAAAGTTCAAATACTAAATAAAAAGACTGACATCTTTGCTTCTCAGTTGAGGTTTATTATTGCCTTAAAAAAATTGGTTTTTGCTAGTGCAAGTTAATAAGCTAGAGTGATTCATTTGATGTTAATTAGCAAATGTTAGTATTTCTAATTGTTAGCCTGTTGTATATAAACAAAAAATTGAAGAGTTGAACTTGTTTTTTGGCAAAAAAAAAATATTGAATGTGCCTTTAATTACACTGGAGAGGGAAAATCTTTGTATGGTTATCTCTCAGTATCAGCTGGGAGTTGGTTCTGGGACCCCCTCGGACACCAAAATCCATGAATACTCAAGTCCTTATATAAAATGGCATAGTGTTTGCATATAACCTACGTACATATTCTTATGTACTTTAAATCATCTCTAGGTTACTTATAATACCTAATGCAATGTAAATAGTTGTAAATACAATGTAGATGCTATGTAAATAGTTACCAGTGTGTGGCAAATTCAAGTTTTACTCTTGGGAACTTTCTGAAGTTTTTTTTTTAATTTTTATATATTTTTGTTTTGTGGTTGAATCTGGGAATGTGGAACCCATGGGTATGGAGGGCCAAATGTACCAGCTTGTTGTTGATTCTTAATGTAGATGGAATATTTTCAGCATTGTGAGAATCAACTCTGAAATGATCAGTTATAAATATTGGAAATTAAAGGCCTGAATTACCACCTCAAAATCTGCAAGATAATGTATAGTAACTTGGCTCTTATTAATATTTTTCAGTTTATAAGGAATTTAGCTCTAGATTTGGGGAAAGGATAGGGTTCTCCAGCCTGGCTAATCATTTGGAGAGAGAGACTTAGAAATGTGTGCAAGAAGCCCTACAAGTTCAGAGGACTTCCATGACATAGTCTGCTCCAGATGAGAACTTAATCCAGAATATACTTGCTTGAGAAACTTAGTAATTTTACTAGGGGAGCTTCTAGTAATATGTATTGTACTTCAGAGTATAAAAGTGACTTCCCTCCAAAAGAGTTTCTTTTGTTTAGTTTGCTTCAAGGTGTTTGATGTTGACCGTGATGGAGTTCTCTCCAGGGTTGAACTGAGAAACATGGTGGTTGCACTCTTAGAAGTCTGGAAGGACAACCGCACCAATGATATCCCGGTAAATTCTGATTGTATACATTTTGGTGCATGTAAACTTCACGCCAACAGGAAAATGGAGTGAAAAAAATTTTTTAAGAGATCAAGAATAAAGGATTTGCTCTGACTTCTAGTTGCTATATTATGCTACTCAAAATATCTATAGTTAAAAGTACAAAATTGGGAGGAGAATTTGCCTTAGAAAATTTAATAAACTGAATGTATTGTAAATATTTGACCAAAATATCATATACTTTTGTTATTGTTGTTTGGTCGCTAAGTTGTGTCTGACTCTTTTGTAACCCCATGGACTGTAGCCTGACTAGGCTCCTCTGTCCATAGGATCTCCCACGCACCAATACTGAAGTGGGTGGTCATTTCCTTCTCCATAGAATCTTCCCAACCAAGGGACTGAACCCATGTCTTCTGCATTGGCAGGCAGATTCTTTACCTCTGAGCCACCAGAGAAGCCCAACATCATATACTTAGTCACTGACTAATAAAAATGATACCTGCTTTTTTCTAATTACTTCTTTGGGTTTCTGTTTTTACAGGAATTACACATGGATCTATGTGACATTGTAGAAGGCATATTGAATGCACATGACACCACAAAGGTGAGTCCAGCTTGGACTGATTTTTTTTCTAAAAATACCTCATACTTTGAATTGGTATATATAGCTTGTATACCTATTTAAATCTCTCATACATTGTCTCAACCAAGTACTTACTTGGACCAGTGGTTACAGTCCCTCCAAGTTGTCTCTAAAGATAGCCCATTCCATATTTCCAATTTTAGTATATGTGCTGTCAAAGCAAGCACAGCCCATTCCATCTTTAAACAACTCCACTGAAGTGTTAAATACATAAAAACGTTTATATTTTATAAAGTAGACATGTTATAGAAATTAAGTGAACACAACCCTTGCCATCTACAGCTTATAATCTTTATTTCTCCCATTTTAATAAGTTATAGAAAGGCTAACCTTGTACTGAGCAAAGGAAATGCTGGAAAAATGAAAACACATTGTATGATTCCATTTATGTGAAGTTGGAGAATGGAGACAAAACCAGAAAATGGTAATAGGTGTTATAACAGTGGTTTTGCAGATGAGTGATTCAACTGGGAAGGAGATGATGGAAATTACTATCTTAATCTGGATGCATACATTCTTTTACAAAATTTCTAAAGTAATATTGGTAAAGGTCTCTGCTGAGTTCTTTAATAGCACCCAGAATAACTATGTAATAGAAATAAGCATGTACTTTACAAAGAATAAATTCCTGAACTTAGTTTGACAACATTTATTAGTTAGGGGTATTATAATAGGTTTTCTCCTGTAGCTTGCTATGATTTTCATACAGAATGTATGAAAAATGTAATTTTTGGTACACTTTGAAACCAAAAAAATATTGTTTTACTCAAAAGAGTAACATTAAATTGTTTTTTAGGGAAATGTAATATAGATACTCATTTTTAATTTTTATTAAGTTCTTTTCAGTCTCTAAGAACTCTGATTAAGTTGCTAGATATTTCTAAGAAGGAGGTCTTAGAAAATTATTAGAATCAAAACACATAATCCAGAGTCTGTAAAAATGCTTTCAAAATTAGAAAATACTTCATTTTCCCTACCTGGGGCCTTTTGCAGGTTCCATAGGTAACCTTTGAACCAGAAGATAATGTGAGTTATTTCCCAGGTATTGTTGAAGGAAGATGGTTGGTGATAAATTGTCCTCATTGCCATTGACTACTTTAATGAAGTTTCGTTACTTTTAAACTTATCCTGGCTGGCCTACTTCTCAGATGAACAGATAGCACCTGCCTTAAATTGTTGGATTTCTTTCAGACAAATAATCATTAAAAGTTTAATAAACCAGATTTTACTCAAAAAATGAGGGCATTCTTAAAATGAGATCTTTTAAAATACTGTTTCTCTTTCAGATGGGTCATCTTAGTCTAGAAGACTATCAGATCTGGAGTGTGAAAAATGTTCTTGCCAATGAATTTTTGAATCTACTTTTTCAGGTATGTTTAAGGTAAATGAGAGCTACAGAGAGCAGTGATACCAGTAGTTCTGCATCTTTTCCATTATGTAGTAGTTACTGCATCTAAGCTACAAAACCATATATTATAAAAAGAACTACATTATCCTGTATACCACCTGAAAGATGGTGACATAAAGCATGAGGTGGTGAGATAAAGCATGAATGCCTACTGAAGTTTCTCAAAGTCCTGAGAAGTTAGGAAAGTGGAATATAACTGATTATGTTTATCTTAAAACTCATGATAGAGCAGAATGTAGACACAGAGGATAACTTAAATTGTCAAAGCCATTATAATTGCACTTTTCTTCAAAGACCCCTCCTAATAAGGCCATGGAACAGAAATGGTTCATAAATAGGCACCTATAAATTTTTCACAAAATATGCAATCTTTCCAGTTAAGAGATTATCTTACATGCAAAATTATTTCTTTTTTTTTTTTTCTAATTCTTTATAAGGTCCAAAAAAGATCAAAGGAGAAGGAAGAAAGAATAGCTGCTAGGAAGGAGCAGCCAGATTTTAACTGTTTTCCCAGCTAAAGTAGTTCTCTTGCTCCCATTTAAAAAAATAGTTAATGGTTTCCATTTTTCATAGTTTTTCATAAATATGTAAGTTGACTTAATAGTGATAGTTTAGATTCTCCTTATTTTCCTTTCCTTGTAAAAGCACCCCTGTGAAAGTCAGAAAAGTTTGGTATCTTTGTCTTTATCATGATCTTCCATTATAAATAAAGAGGTCTATGACATAACTGTTAGAATAAATGGAAACTGAACTCTTCCTGATGGGTAATTACTAACTAATGTATATTTAAAGCATATGCAATCTGATACACTTACAATATCCATTTAAATCAATCAGCTACTCCACTATCAGTTTTCAACAGGAATTGAAGTTGATGGCTTTGGAAAATAAAAAATGTACAACAGTAATATAAATCACTACTGTAAACAAAAATACTTACTTGGTAATATGAAAATTGATGAGCTCTTTTTTTAATCTCACTTAAAATAATATTCTCAAATTTTAAGTCATAATTAATTATATAAACATTTTGACCACTTGAGTTTGTATTTGTGTCATCCTGTAGTTCTCACATAGCAAAGCATTTTGAATTTTTGTATTGCCTTGACTATTTTCTCGTGCTTATCAGCGACTTGCAGTGACAGTATTTTCCTGTGATTCTAATTTATAAATAAGCATATGGTTGAGATTTGTTTTTGTATGTCAGTGTTTCCAGCATTATATTAAACAGTTGAAAGATTTTTTTTTCATTGAGTACCCATTTACCCATCATCTAACTTTTAGCATTACATTTTACCGTGCTCACTTTATCCCATATTTAGGCATGCTTTTAAAACTTTGTGTTCACTTAATATATGTGTAAACAGATTGGCCTGAATTATCCAGATGGGTCCAGTCTAATCACATGAGTCCTTAGAAGTGGAAAACCTTTCCCAGCTATGGTCAGGGAAAAAGAGATGGCACTGGAAGTGTAGGGCTAGACAGGTGCAGATCTGCTAGCTTTGAAGATAGAGAAAGGGCCATGAGCATAGGATCGTGGGTGAATTTTAGACACTGGAAAACAGAAGGAAGCATATTCTTCCTTTGACCTCCAGAAAGGAATACCACCCTGTTTGCCATCTTTTTTTAGCCTGGAGAGATCTGTACCTTACTTTTGACCTGAATAACTGTAAGATAATAAATTTGTGTTGTTTTAAGGTATAAATTTTGTGATAATTTATTACAACAGTAATAAAAATCCAGTACAGAGGGAGATAACCCATATTTATGGGTTGGAAGGCTCAATGTGTTAAATGTGTCAGTTCCCCTTCAGTTGATTTAAAGATCTGTGCACTCAAAATCAGAATCCCCAGAAGCTCATTGTTGTCATTGAGATTTTTGTAGCACTTGACCAGAGGATTCTAAGTACACAGGGAAGTCCGAGGGTCAAAAATATAGCAAAGAAGAAATTCAGGAACAATGGATTTATATTACCAGATATTAGAACTTTTTATACCATATCAACAGTGTTACAACAGTGTGATGTCTGCATAAAGTTAGACCAACCAATGGAACAACATTGAGAGTTCTTACACAGACCTATGTAGGTGTGATCACTTGATTTATAACAAAGAAGACATTGCGTTGCAGATAAGGAGTAGTCTTTCCAGTAAGTGGTACTGGATTAATTAGTATTCTTATGGGAAAAACTATGCATCATTATTCACCCCATTACATGAAAAATAATTTTAGATCCTGTTACACAAAGTGAAGTAAGTCAGAGAAAAACAAATATTGTATATTAACACATATATATGGAATCCAGAAAAACAGCACTGATGAACCTGTTTGCAGGGAAGCAATAGAGATGCAGATGTAGAGAACAGAATTGTGCCACAGCAGGGGAAGGAGAGGGTAGGATGAATTGAGAAAGTAACATTGACGTATATACACTGTCAAGTATAAAATAGATGACTGGTGAGAGGCTGCGGTATAGCACAGGGAGCTCACCTGGTACTCTGTGATGACCTATAAGGGTGGGATGGGAGCAGGAAGGGAGGCTTAGGATGGAAGGGCTGTATGTGTAATTATGACTGATTTGGGCTTCCCTGGTGGCTTAGACAGTGAAGAATCTGCCTGTGATGCAAGAGACCCAGGTTCGATCCCTGAGTCAGGAAGATTCCCTGGAGAAGGGAATGGCTGTCCACTCCAGTATTCTTGCCTGGAGAATTCCATGGACAGAGGAGCCTGGCGGGCTACAGTCTATGGGGCTGCAAAGAGTCAGACACAACTGAGCAACTAATGTGGCTAGTTCACACTGTTGTACAATGGAGGCCAGTGCAGCATTGTAAAGCAATTATCCTGCAGTAAAAAATAAATTTTTTAAAAGTAATTTTAGCTGGATTATAACTCTAATGAATTTGGAAAGTAAAACAATAAATAAAGTGTCTAGAAAAGAGCATAGCTATTTTAATGACTTTGAGGTGGCAAAGAGTTCTTAAACAGGACACAGAGAGCGCCAAGCACAAAGAAAAGTTTTTTAAGTTGGACTTCAGTAAAATTAAGCATTCTTTTTTTTTCAAGAGATGCCATAAAGAAAATGATAAGAATTTATTTGCTTTACTTGTGTCCAGCAAAAGACTTGTGTCCGGCAAAAGACTTGTGTGTGGAGCATGTGTATGCTAGTTGCTCAGTCGTGTTCAACTCTTTTTGACCCCATGGACTATAGCCCACCAGGTTCCTGTGTCCATGGAACTCTCCAATCAAGAATACTGGAGTGGGTTGCCATGCCCTTCTCCAGGGGAATCTTCCTGACCCAGGGATCGAACCAGTGTCTGTTACATCCCATGCATTGGCAGGCATGTTTTTTACCACTAGCACCACCTGGGAAGCCCATCTAGGGCATACAAAGAACAAAAATCAATGGAAAACAAGGCAGAAGCTTAATATTAACATGTACAAAAAACTTGAATGGGTGCTTCACAAAAGAGAATATCCAAATAGCTAATAATTATGAAAGGGGGCTAACTTCTTTAGTCATAATGAAAATACATATTAAAATTGTACTTGGAGTACCATTAGACATCCACTAGAATGGTTAGCCTTGAAGTGATAATGAAGCATTGTTGAAGATAATAAAGTGTAACTCTTTCACATTGCCAGAAGGAATATAAATTCTTACAAGTATTGGCTGTTTTTATATATACTCGATAGAAACTTGTATATCTGAGCCCCAAAAGACATAGAGTAAGTTCTTTTTTTTTTTTAATTATGGATAATTTTTATTCTTTTTTTTTTAATAAATTTATTTATTTTAGTTGGGGGCTAATTACTTTACAATATTGTAGTAGTTTTTGCCATACATTGACATGAATCAGCCATGGGTTTACGTGTGTTCCCCATCCTGAACCCTCCTCCCACCTCCCTCCCCATCCCATCCCTCTGGGTCATCCCATTGCCCCAGCCCTGAGCATTTGTCTCATGCATAGAACATGGAATGGTGTTCTGTTTCACATATGATAATATACATGTTTCAATGCTATTGTCCCAGAACGTCCCACCCTCACCTTCTCCCTCAGAGTCAGAATAAGTTCTTATAATCACTTCTTATTATAGCCCCAAACAGAAAATGACCTAACTACCTGTCAGCAATAAATATGTAAAAGTAAATGGTGATACTTGCATACACATGGTTTATTACTGCTACACACAGCCACATCAAGGAATCTTACATAACATGGAATGGAAAAGACTGGACCAGAAAACTCAAAAGCAGACAAAAAGCAATCCATGGTAGTGGAATTCAGGGTAGTGAATACATCAAAGGGTGCTGTAGTGTCTGGGAAGGAACTCAAAGTGGAACTTTGGGGGAGGTAGCAATGTTCTGTTTCTTGACTGGATGAAGGTTACATGGGTGTGTTTACTTTGTGAAAAGTCACTGAACTTTGCTCAGTTTTATCACTTTGCTATACGTGTGAAACTAACACAACATTATAAATCAAGTATACTTCAATTTAAAAAACCTTTAAAAAGTATTGTCTCAACAATAAAAGAATAAACTATTGATTGATAAATGGATATTTCTCATAAACCTAATTGTGTAATGTTAAGTAAATTTTACCTCAAAAGGTAAACAAAATTATAAACAGGCAGGCTGACTGTACTAATATCTATGACTTACTTTGAAATGCATGCAAAAATTAAGATGGTTTAATAGATGAATTGAGGGATGGATAGATGAAGTATAATAAAATGTTAATTTCAGAATTAGGTAATGAATATGAGGTGTTCAGTGTAAAATTCTTTCAACTTTTCTGTATTTTTGAAATTTTTCATGATAAAATGTTGGAGGGGGCAGGGAATCACATCTTTTATAATGATTTAGAGAAGGCAAATAAATTGAGGCGAAAATGAGCCTTAAAAAGCATACTTAGAACTTCCGTGGTGATCCAATGGTTAAGAATTTGCCTGCCAGAAAAAAAGAATTTGCCTGCTAATGCAGGAGACACAGGTTCGATCCCTGGTCTGGGAAGATTCCACATTCCATGGAGCAACTAAGCTTGTGGGCCACAGCTACTGTTTCTGCATGCCACAACTACTGAAGCCCACACACCCTAGAGGCCATGCTCCGCAACAAGAAAAGTCACCCACAATGAGAAGCCCGTGCACTGCATAAGAGAGTAGCCCTCGCTCACTGCAGCTAGAAAAAGCCCTGGCAGCAACAAAGGCCCAGCATAGCCAAAAATAAATAAATAAATTCTTTTTTTAAAAGCATATTTAGTGCTCATAGCATTAATGTTCTTCTTAGAGCTGTTTAAGTTGAAATGCTACCTTTATCCTTCATTTCTGGTATCCTTTTCATCTCCCCTTTATCTTTCTACCCAAGTGCCATAATATGCTCTTCAGATTTCAGGAAAGAAGATAATATTCTCTGTGTGAGATAATTAAGGTATATAGTGTTAATGAAACATTCTGAAAAGTAGTTTTTTCCTTCCTTTCTTTCCGCTTTTCTTCCTTTCTCTCTGTCTCTCTTCCCACCCCCCCACCCCCCCGCCCATCCTGCCCCATCACAGAGATTTGGAAATTGCTTCCATTGAAATGATTTATTTCTTTAAAAAAAAAAAAAACTAAAGTTCAGATTTGCTCAAGTGGATCATTGGTAATTCATCAGCCAAAAACTTTTGCTAGTTTAGATTCCTATCTAGAGAGTAGATCTTATATAGAGAATGTGAAATATTCTATAGTCCAGTCATTGGCACCAATGAAGTTTAATTTTACCGTTTTATATCTAGGTATGTCACATAGTTCTGGGCTTACGACCAGCTACTCCAGAAGAGGAAGGACAAATTATTAGGTAAGTTTATAGGTACAGTCTGTGTATATTTTCATTAAATAGTTACAATTTCTGACATCTGAAATATATTGTTACTGGGTAACAGTATGTTTCCATTTTAATGTAATCTTTATGGTAGCACCCTGTTTCTCCAAATAAATCACATAATGAAGTGTTTTTATTAAATTAGCTTCCTAACCAAGGGATTGGGTTAAGATATTTATTTTTTTTTTTTTCTTTTTTTTTTTTATTTTAGTTGGGGGCTAATTACTTTACAATATTGTAGTATGTTTTTTGCCAAAGGCACCCATCATAAGCTTGTGGGCCACAGCTACTGTTTTCTGCATTGCCACAACTACTTGAAGCCCCACACACCCTAGAGGCCATGCTCGCCAACAAGAAAAGTCTCCCCACAATGAGAAGCGCCGTGTGCACTGCAATAAGAGAGTAGCCCTCGCCTCCACTTGCAGCTAAGAATAAGCACTGGCTGGGAGCAAAATAGCCCAGCATAGCCACAATAATAAATAAATAAATTCTTTTTTTTAAAGCATATATTAGTGCTCATAGACATTTAATGTCTCTTCTTTTAGAGCTGTTTAAGTTGCAATGCTACTTTTATCCTATCATTTCTGGTATCTCTTTTCATCTCTCCCTTTTATGCTTTCTACCCAAGCTAGCCATTAATACTGCTTACCAGATTTCAGGAAAGAAGTTAATATTCTTATTCGTGTTGAAGATAATTAAAGGTCACTATAGATGTTAATGAAACATTCTGAAAAGTAGTTTTTTCCTTCCTTTTCCTTTCCGCTTTTCTTCCTTTCTCTCTGTCTCTCTTCCCACCCCCCCACACCCCACGCCCCATTCCTCGCCCCATCACAGAGATTTGGAATATTGCCTTCCATTGAAGATGAGTTATACTGTCTTTACCAAAAAAAAAAACTAAGGTTTCAGATTTGCCTCAAGTGGATCATTGGATATTCATCAGCCAAAACTTTTGGTAGAGTTTAGTATTCCCATCTAGAGAGTAGATTTCATCATATAGAGAACTGTTGAAATATTCTTTCTGTCCCAGTCTTGGGCCACCATATGTCACGTTTTAATTTAACGTTGTTCCTTATCCTATGGTATGTCACTCTTTTCTGGGGACTTAACGACCAGCTACCTCCAGAGGAAGGAAGGACAAATTTATTAGGTAAGTTTTATAGGTACAAGTTATGTTTAAGGAAATGCAACTCAAAACCACGTGAAATTCCACTTTGTACCTACGAGGATGTTTATAATTTTTAAATGGAAAATAAATTTTATGATGATGTAGCTGCTGCTGCTGCTGCTAAGTGAGTCAGTCATGTCCGACTCTGTGCGACCTCATGGACAGCAGCCCAGCAGGCTCCTCTGGCTATGGGATTCTCTAGGCAAGAATACTGGAGTGGGATGCCATTTCCTTCTCCAGTGATGATGTAGAAAATTTGGGATTCTCATTGTGTCACTGGTAGAATTTGTAAAATGGTATAACTGCTACAGAAAACAAGTTGGTATTTCCTCAAAATTGCAGTTACCACATAACTCAGCAATTCCCTTCTAGGTATTTATCTAAAAAACTAAAAATAGGCACTAAAATACTTGTACCCAGAGCTTCCTATTAGCACTGTTCACAATAGCCATAAGGTGAGAACAGCCCAAATATCAATCAGTAAGGTGAATGGATAAACAAAATGTATATATATGCCATGAAATATCACTCAGCTATAAAAAGAAATGATGTACTGATATGTGATACAAGATGGATGAACCTCGCAAATGAAAGAAGCTAGACACAAGAGGTGACGTATTATACGATTCCATTTATATGAAATATCCAAAATAGATAAAACTAAACTCTCAGTACAGAAGGCAGATTGGTGATTGTCAAGGGCTAGGGAGAAGGAGTAATAGAAAATAACTGCTTAACTGTGGTGTATGAAATTGTTTTGGGGAAGTTCACATAACATAAAATTAACCGTTGTAAAGCATATATAATATTCAGTGGCATTTAGTAGAGTCAGAATGTGCAGAGACCATCTTATGTTATATGAATTTCTTCTCAATAAGAATAGTGTTTTTAGAATCACATTGTGACACCACTTCACACCCACTAGATAGATTTGTGATAGAAAAGACAGACAATAACAAGTGTTAGTGAGAATGTGGAGCAACTAGAACCCTCATACAATACTGATGGGGAAGTTAAACGGTGCAGCCACTTTGGAAAACAGTTTGCCAGTTGCAAATTATCAGGTATTAGATAGATAAGCAAAACATACACAAACACCCTATGGAATATTACTCAGTAGAAATAAAAGAAAAGCACAAAGTAATGGTATCTGCTCCAACATAGATGAACTTCAAAAACATTATGCTAAGTAAAAGAGGTCCAATGCAACAAACCATGTGTTATAACATTCCACTTATTTATTTAAGTCCCTTGCCCATTTTAAAATTGTGAAATGTTCAGAAATGGCAACCCACTTCAGTATTCTCACCCAGGAAATCCCTTGGACAGAGGAGCCTGACTGGTACAGTCCATGGGGTCCCAAAAGAGTTGGACACGATTTAACAACTATACAACAATATATCTAATATAGAAAGAACTCTTAAAAATCAAAGTTAAAAAAATACCCAAAAAAATGTATAGAAAAAAGGGCAAAAGATATGAATAGACAATTCACAAAAAAGCTATATAATGGTCCATCATCATACGAAAGGATCACATTGACTTTATAATAAAAGAAGTACAGACTAAAGCTACCCTGAGACATCATTTGTCTCCTTTGCAGATTGACAAAAAATAATTTTGACAAGCCACTCTGATGGCAGTACTGGGAGAACAGGCATTGTTACACACTGCTATCAGGAGTGTGTGACTCAGACAATAAAAAATCCACTCGCAATCCAGGAGATCTAAGTTAGATCCCTGGGAAGATCCCCTAGAGAAGGGAATGGCTATCCACTCCCATTATTTTTGCCTGGAGAATTCCATGGATAGAGGAGACTGGTGTGGGCCACAGTCCATTGGGTCACAAAGAGTCAGGCATAACTGTGTGACTTTTTAAGAGATAGAAAATAAACTAGTAGTGTCATGAGGCTGAGGGCAGTAATTTGACTAAAAAAATGACTAAAAATAAAGCATAAGATATCTTCAGGGTATCTGAAATGTCTAAAATTGGATTGTGGTAATGGTTGCACATGTCTGTAAATTTACCAAAATCATTGAGTTCTACACTTAATTCAGATAACTTGTATGATATTAAATTATTCCTCAGTGAAGCTGTTTTTGAAACATCAGTTGGAGGCTTAATAGTGGCATTATGACTCCTGAAATTGGCTTATCAGTGTTTCACTAATTTAATATGTGTCCATTTCCCAAGTATATCTGTTTCATGCTTTTCCTTTGAAAAGTTTCTAATGATAATTTGTGGGTGTATGGTCATCTGTTTTACACACCATTTGATGTACTGAATTTCTTTTGTATGTAGAGGATGGTTAGAACGAGAGAGCAGATATGGTCTGCAACCAGGACACAATTGGTTTATCATCTCTATGCAGTGGTGGCAGCAGTGGAAGGAATATGTCAAATATGTAAGTAAGATTCCTATTTATCTACATTTAAAATAAGATTTTTAGCCCCATCAGACTTCGTGTGACTACTCGACAGTAATAAAATGCTCCAACCTAGAAAAAGATTTGAAAGTGAAAGAAATGAATACTTATATGATGCTTGCTAAGGACCAACCTGCTTTTCTAAAAAAAGCAAGTTCCAGAGCAAGTAATAGATTCACTAAGAAATCAGGTACTATATACTTAGTATTTATAGCACATTATGAAAACAAAAGTATGAGACTGTAATTCTCAGTTGGACAGTGGTTAGCAATTCTGATTGCATAGCAGAATCACATAGAAAGCTTTAAAAAAAAAATTCCTGAGCAAATACATTTATAAAGCATAATTGGAGAAAGGGATTGAATTAATTTAAATAAGTGGTTTTTGTATACTGAAAATTTTCTTTTGAAACCTAATTTAAGTGGAATGCATTTTGTCGGTATGAACGCAGTCAGAAAAGCTGTGAGAAGATCAATATTTTCTTTAATGAATTGCCGAGAAGTCTACAAACTGAAGTCCAAACATATGATTAATAATTTAAACTAAATACTCAGGCCTAATTCACAAGCCATAGGTCAGTGTGATTCTATTGTTTTGTTGTCCATACAATTATGACTTCTTTAGTTAATAGTTGAATTTAAAATACTGATGGCCCCAAATCCATACTTAATGTAGATTGCCAGTTTTTAATCATTTATATACTGTGGTCACCATTTTTTTGCCATATAATGCCCATACTATTATTTTCTTAGTTATATTTATATAAATAACTTTATCATGTTTATGTAAATAAATATATCTTATTTTAAAAGGAAACTTTATGTCACTATCTTAAATAGAAAATCAGTGTCACATTCCAGAAATAGAAGATCAAAATAAAAATAAACTTAATGGAAACAAAATATATTAAATTTCAAGTAATGTTGCTTTTTGAAGACTGATACTGAGGCCTGTTCTCTGTTAAAAAGAGAAATTATCAAGTATTAGATTGGCATATAAAGTATTCAGTTAGGACATTAACACCAAACTGAGATTAACACCAAACTGAGACCCTTTCCTCAAAGTAATCAAAGGACTGGAAGAGAATTGAATAGGGAATAATTTTTTCACAGTGAAGTAAAGTTATTTAAAACCCAACATAATCTGCTACCTTTCACATATTTTAAGAAAGTTAATAATTAATAGAAGATTCTAACGTTTGGATTTGTAATAAAGAATATGAATCTGTGTGCTTCTGAATTATTTGAAGTTTTAGCAATTTAACTTTTTTTAATTCAATAGAGTTAATTAGTATGTAGAAAGAAATCTAGGTTTTATTCTCATTCTTCTTGCCACTCTTTTGATTAAATCACTGTAATTTCTTCAGAACTGGCTTTTGAAGAATCTACAAATTGATAGTGTTCACCTGGCTTATAGATCAAAGAGGCAAAAAACATTTAATAAAATATTGATATAATGTCTCCTTGTTTAGGCTAAAATTAGGGCTTCCCTTGTGGCTCAGATGGTAAAGCATTTGCCTGAAATGCAGGAGACCCAGGTTTGGTCCTTGGGTCGGGAAGATCCTCTGGAGAAGGAAATGGCAACCCACTCCAGTACTCTTGCCTGGAAAATTCCATGCACAGAGGAGCCTGGTAGGCTACAGTCCATGGGATCACAAAGAGTCGGACACTACCGAGCAACTTCACAGGGATGCTATAATTGCATTAAAAGAATCTAAAGCTTCCACTGTGCCATTACTATGCTGTGACTTGGAGTTTATGTTTTAAATTTGATGGTTTTCTTAAGTTTCAGTTAGTTACTTTCTAAGTGGTGCCTTCAAAACCTGCATCCATTGATCAGTTTCATCTACTAAAATCTATGTCACTGTTTACTGAATACCACTTGAGTTCCTCTAGCCATGCTATCTGTCTCCTCAGATGCCTCTGGGATCTTGTTCTGCTGGTTAGCACCTTTAGTCTTTCTCTTTACCTTCACTTAAAAATATCCTGATCTTTTAAAAGCACTCACAGATACATATTCTCATAGCACCTTCCCTTCTGCTTCTCTGTAATCTTAGCTCTCTCTGTTTTTCTATGTGTTTTTTTGCTGATTTTTTTTTCCCCTCACAAATAAGCTAGTAGAAAATAAGTTCTATGCTAGCTGCCTCTGCTTCTAGGGCTCTGTGTGTATGTTTAGTCGCTCATACGTGTCCGACTCTTTTTGATCCCGTGTACTGTTTGTAGTCAGCCAGGCTCCTCTTCCATGGAATTTTTCAGGCAAGGATACTGGAGTGGGTTGCCATTTTCCTCCTCCAGGGCATCTTCCCGAGCGACAGAGGGATTGAGTCTGCATCTCCTGCATTGGCAGGCAGATTCTTTACCACTAGTGCCACCTGGGAAGCTACCTCTCCTGATTTTTCTCTGGTCATTCAGACTCAGTAACCTTCCTAGATTCTTCTGCCACCTATCCTCTAAATATTGTTCTCTCCTTATTCTACATAAGGACTTTTCTGGTAGCTCAGACAGTAAAGCGTCTGATTGAACCCAGGGTTCGATCCCTGGGTCGGGAAGATCCTCTGGAGAAGGAAATGGCACCCCACTCCAGTACTCTTGCCTGGAAAATCCCATGGACGGAGGAGCATGGTAGGCTACAGTCCATGGGGTCGCAAAGAGTCAGACACGACTGAGCGACTTCACTTTCAACAACTTGTGTCTCAATTTTCACTTTCTGCCTGCTTTTTGCACACTATAGAGTTATAGACTGGATTATGCTATCCCCTATTTAAAAGCCTCTCACAGAAAAATTCTGTCAATATAATGTCAAGTGAAAGAAAAAGAAGCAACATGCGGTATTTAAAGTGTGTTTCTGTCAACAACCAGAACGATGGTTCACATTTACTAAATGCCAGGCACTTTACCCGTGTCACTCATGCAATCTTCATATAACTCTGAGATACTAATATCTTAGTTTTTACCCATAAAGAAACAGAGGCTTATAAGTTTATTTTGTGAAAGGCTGAATAGCTGGTAAGTCAGTACCCTGCCCTTAATTCTAACCATATTCCCCACATGTATTTTTTATAGATATGTGTATATGTTCTCTCACAAAAAATAAAGGAAACACATCAAAATGCCAACTATAGTTAATGCTAAATGATGGAATCTGAGTACTTGTGATGTTTAGTTTCTTCATGTTTTTCTATATTTTCTATAGTAACAATGTAATCTTTAATAATAAAAGAATAAATATTATTTAGCTTTTTAATATCGATTAAAACCTTCCATGATTTTCAACTTTCAACAGAATAAAGTCTAAATTACTTTATATGGCACAGGGTCGCTTGCAGTCTGTTCCCATTCTACCTTACCAGTTTTACTTATATATACTATTCTTCTTTGAAGAAATTAAAACTCAGTTATACTTCCAAACGTTTTAAGTGCCATAGCCAGCTGCAGGAGAATTAGAAACGGTAGACAGTTGGGGGATTAATTTTTAAAGGCTGCATAATTGTCAGATTATTGAATTTTACCTCTTAATTTCTGACTTCATGATTTTTAGGATGCCAGCCCTGTTGTGATTGAGCCATCATCTGTGCTTAATGGAGGAAAATATCCATTTGGAACAATAGTACATCCTATAGAGCAGAGTGAAGATAGAATTGTAGGAGGCAGCCCAAGTTATGTGAACACCACAGAAGAAAAATTTTCAGACAACATTTCTAGTGCATCTGAAGCATCAGAAACTGCTGGCAGTGGTAAGTATAACTTATTTTCCTTGAGGTTTAGGCAGGGTCATTTCTTAAAGTGGTACAGTTTGTCAGAGAGTATGCTTAGTGGAATATAGGCATCAGGCTTCCATTTACAGAAACAGGTTTTGAATGAAATTGTCTTAACAGATTCTTGAATGTATTAGTAGCTTTATAAAGAGGAACTCTTCTATATTCCACGTCATTAATCTCTCAATTTGAAAATATTTTCGCAGTTTTCATTGATTAGGTCAATCTTTCCATATTGTTATTAAATCATTTTGTCAGTAACTTTAGATTAGAGAAGACATTTTTGAAGAAAATCTAAATTTTTATCTCCAGAACTCTAACCATAGCACACCTTCATTGGATCAATTGCATCCTCATATCAGATTCAGACATTCCAGGCTGGAATTTGGGAGTTATTTTGTCAACATATTTAGAAAGAATTGATAATGTTGCCCATAATCCCCTTTGGTTGTTGATACCTACCTAAAACTTAGTAGTTTTACACTTATGTGGAAGGTGCTTTGCTATATTTTGGCCCTATAATAAATTTAGTTGATCCCTGTTTTTCTGCTGGTACAGTAGAAGGACTCTCAATCTTATTCTGTTGTTTCATCTTTGAGATTTTTCTTCTCCCTTTTCTGTGGAGCAAGAAAGCAAATTGAACAGAGCTAGAGCTAGTGTTTTCTCTACAGAACTCCTTGTAGAATCTCATTCAGTTCAGTCGCTCAGTCATGTCTGACTCTTTGCAACCGCATGGACTGCAACGCCAGGCTTCCCTCTCCATCACCAACCCCCAGAGCTTGCTCAAGCTCATGTCCATGGAGTCGGTGATGCCATCCAATCATCCCATCCTCTGTTGTCCCCCTCTCCTCCTGATTTCAATCTTTCCCAGCATCAGGGTCATTTCCGATGAGACAGTTCTTTGCATCAGGTGGCCAAAGTATTGGAGCTTCAGCTTCAGCATGAATCCTTTCAATGAGTATTCAGGACTGATTTCCTTTAGGATTTATTGGTTTGATCTCCTTGCCGTCCAAGGGACTCTCAAGAGTTTTCTCCACACCACAGTTCAAAAGCATCAATTCTTCGGGGCTCTCTTTCTCCATCTGATGTTATTACAGAGATCACTCAGCAGTCCTAAAAGTGCTGTCTTTGATCAGCTTTTCACTGTTTCTTGACCCTCCCTTGGGTCCTTTTTGATATATGCTCACTCTGCACACAGCTCAGCTCTGTGCTGTCCACATGCTGAGGAACACCACAAGTAGAAGGTTAAAAGTGGTTGATGACTAGAATGTTCACCAGATATTAACATGTGGTTGAGAGTTGAAATACCTTAAGATACCATTCAGATTCACAACTCTTTTTTTTTTTTCGTTTCACATATGATAATTTACATGCTTCCATGCCATTCTCCCATATCATCCCACCCTCGCCCTCTCCCATAGAGTCCATAATACTGTTCTATTTATCTGTGTCTCTTTTGATGTCTCACATACAGGTTTATCTTTACCGATTGACTAAATACCATATGTATGTGTTAGTACAGATTCACAACTCTTAAATCATTATCAATCATTTTCCTGTATGTATTTTTCTGTTGTAACATCCATGCCTTCCTTTCAAATAGATTTATTAGGGAACAGTTTCTTCTGTCCTAGCATTCTCCATTCTCCTATTGGCGTTCATGTTTTAGCTCCTGCTCTTTGGTTTAGAGACTTGTTATCACCCTTACCTACTAAGAACCTTTGCGGGCAGAAGAGAATTAAGGAAAGATATGGGAGAGTCCAGCTACTTGGCCATATTTCTTCCTTTCCTATCAGAGGACATAGAATTCTTGTGAATTACTAGATATTCTAGGAGTCTGGCCAAATGTTCATTTGATAATAGCTTTAAAAACTTTTATTCTACCTAGTGTTATTCTTGGTATTTTCTAGAAAGGAATACCTCTGTGTCTTCTACACAATTACAGAATCTAACACTGTACTGATATGTCCACAGAATAATAGCATTAACCTAATACATGGACATTGAGTTCATATCTTCAAGCCTATTTTATGTATAATAAAACAGAGATTCCATCTTCTTTGTCCTTACAGGCTTTCTGTATTCTGCCACACCAGGAACAGATATGTGCTTTGCTCGACAACATAACACTTCTGACAATAACAACCAGTGTTTACTAGGAGCCAATGGGAATATTTTGTTGCACCTCAATCCTCAGAAGCCAGGGGCTATTGATAACCAGCCACTAGTAACTCAAGAACCAGTAAAGGTAAGTAATTTGACATCTCTTTCAAATTACTAATAAATTTCATTCTAAAGATTTCAGCACATAGAAAATGTTTGTGATTCATTTTATTAACCTGTTGTAGATAGAAATGTTTCTGTGAGAGTATTTTATGACTTACTACCTGCATAGACTCAGTTTAGTGATCCTTGGAAATGTTCTTTTTCTTACTTAGAACAGCTACTATGAAAATGTAGTTTCACATGTGTGTGAAAAAAGTTTTTTAAAAAAATAATAATACTTTCTGCTGTTGGAAAGAAGTCTATGAAAGCTATCCTTAAATTTTCAAATGTTCCATTGATTTTCTTTCAAATGATTTACCTTGAGTTTCCTTTTTTAAATAGTTTATTTTGAAAATTCAAAATAAAAACCTTTTAGAAAATTCTTTTTTTTTCTAGTAATGTGAAACTGAGTAGTAACATGTGTTTATTTTCCTGTATCTAGGTTTTGTTAAAATACAAGAGACTAATTTTAAAAATCCAGCATTTGGGGGAATTCCCCAACAGTCCAGTGGTTAGGACTCCGAGCTTTCACTGCTGTGGGCCTGGGTTCCATCCCTGGTTGGGAAATAAGATCCCACGAGCCAAGAGGTGGGGCCAAAAAAAAAAGTCAACATTTACTTTCCATTCTTTCTAAGGCTACATCATTAACACTAGAAGGAGGACGATTAAAACGAACCCCACAGCTGATCCATGGAAGAGATTATGAGATGGTCCCAGAACCTGTATGGAGAGCACTTTATCATTGGTATGGAGCAAACTTGGCCCTACCTAGACCTGTAAGTACAGCCAATATTGCCTTATATAAGAAGCATTTATAATAGGGTCTTCTATTAATTTACTATATGAACCTCACTATCCACAAATTAGTTCTTAACCATGATAGAGCATTCAATATCTGTTCAAATTAGTTGAATAAATTTTAGGTTCTCTTATGTTCATTCATTCATTTACTCATACATTTACTGAGCACTGTATTAGGTACTAACCACAAAATGATATTCATTTGGGAATGGGCAACTTATATAAAATGGAGGAAATAATCACTGGACTAAATAGAGTCAAGGAATTATGAGGCTAGGCAATTAAATAAGTCATCCACATTAACACAAACATTAAGATAATGCAGAACTTAGACTGGAACAGAAGTCTGAGAGCCAGTGCCAAGAAGTTCAGTGAATATAGAGAAAGTAGTGCAGATGTTATTTCTAAAACTGTTATTCCCATTAGCCACACAGACATCCACTTAGCTGTTGTGGATTTTTGTGGTTTGTCTTTTTGAAGGAGGGACATAACAAGATGACAATAGATGATAATAAGAATTCAAAGCCGGTGAATTCTGATTGTGACCATTAATAGAATGAGTCATTTAGAGCATAAGTAAAATGCTCTGAAGTAATTTAAAGGGCTTGGAGTGTGTAATATCAAAATATTAGTTAACTCTACAGCATCATTTGTTTTGCTTATACAGTAAGCAGCAGTATTCATTGCCTTGAATACTCTCTACATTATTGATGCAGTAAAATACTTTATAAGAAGATTCTTTTGCTATATCAAAAAACACTCTCCCTTATATAATGTACAAACTAGAACTTTTTTATACCAGGAAGGTTTTACATAGATAAGATACAGTAAGTTAGATCACTTCCAAAAAGAGTAAAACTCTGCTGTATATCCTTAGTCTATAATTTTAATCATGATTTTGTTATTAATAATTATGTTTACAAAAATTATGTTTAAATCTTAATCAGGAATTTAGGGTTTGTATTTGTTGGCTCCAAAAGGTTTTTACTATCTTTGTCAACAGAACTCCTAGGTAGTTACATGTAAATATGAATATACATAGATGTATATGCATACATATTCTTTATTTATTGGAGTTTGGGGTAGTCCTTGAATTAATCAATCACTTAATTTCTGGGACTTTCCTGCTTTATCTAATATTCTGTATCTGTAAGAGAATCATTGTGATAATTGGATAAATGTTGGATGGATGGATGGATAGATAGATGCAGTGTGATATTTTATTTTATTTATTTTTTTTTCGTGTTTAAATTTCATTTATTTATTTATTTATTTTTATTAATAAATTTATTTTAGTTGGGGGCTAATTACTTTACAATATTGTAGTAGTTCTTGCCATACATTGACACGAATCAGCCATGGGTTCACATGCGTTCCCCGTCCCGAACCCCTCTCCCACCCACCTCCCCATCCCATCCCTCCGGGCCATCCCAATGCCCCAGCCCCGAGCATTCGTCCCATGCATAGAACATGGAATGGCGTTCCGCCTCACATATGACAATATACATGTTTCAATGCTATTGTCCCAGAACGTCAGAACAGTCTTGTGGACTCTGAGGAAGAAGGTGAGGGTGGGACATTCTGGGGCAGTGTGATATTTTAGAGTCTGCCTGGATTCAGTTCAGTTCAGTTCAGTTGCTCAGTTGTGTCCAACTCTTTGTGACCCCATGGACTGCAGTATGCCATGCTTCCCTGTACTTTACCAATTCCCGGAGCTTACTCAAACTCATGTCCATCGAGTCAATGATGCCGTCCAACCATCTCATCCTCTGTCCCTTCTCCTCCTGCCTTCCAGTCTTTCCCAGTATCAAGGTCTTTTCCAATGAGTCAGTTCTTCTCATCAGGTGGCTTCAGGACTGATTTCCTTTAGGATTTATTGGTTTGATATCCTTGCAGTCCAAGGGACTCTCAAGAGTCTTCCCCAATACCACAGTTCAAAAGCATCAGTGTTTTAATCTCTAAATCTTAGTTTCCTCATCTGTAAAATGGAGTTAACAATAGTATCTACCACGTTAGACTTGTTTTGATAAGTAAATAATGCATATGATTAGCACAGCATCTGAGTTATAGTAATGGTCAGTAGCAAATTTTGCCTGTTGCTGCTGTCATCATCATTATAATTATTAAATGAGTTTTTTCAAAGCCTCACAAAAGGTCATGCTTTTTAACATTGATATCAGATAAATATTATTTAAGCTACCATTTTACTACATTAAAGCTTCATTTGCTGGTTTGACAATATTTTTTCACCTCTAAATATGATTATTTGCCTGATTTCAGGAAAAATTGCTGTGAAAACATTTCAAGTATGGTGCTCCACGTTAAAGAATACTAAATATATTTGCCACAGCAAGGTTAAAAATAAATACTTTCATTGACATGTTTACATAAATCACACCATTTTTAAAAAAAATAACTTTAATTCTTGTGAACAAGCTCAATAACAAATTGAGCAAGGTAAAAAAGAACAAAGAAAATAAAAGCCATATCCTACTCCTTAAGAAGTAATTACTGTTAACGTTTCAGTGTACATCTTCCCAAACACTCCTCTGTGCCTATTCATATACAATATGTATAAATAATTTTATGAAATTGAATCATATTATGCTTGCTGTCTTGTAATCTATTTTCAATCTAAGATAGATGTTATTGATAACTTTCTAGGTTAATAACTCATAATTTATTAACCAATCACCATGGATGGACATTTAGTTTGCATTAGATTTTCATCGTTTAAAACAATTTTCTGGTGAATATTCTCTTCTCCAGCATGTGATGATCTCTTTAAGATAAATTCCTGTAAATGGAATTGCATTTATTGTTATCCAGTGGTAGTTCAATTAGTTTATAGACAAGAATAATTAAAATGTAAATAAATATGTATATATGTTTGATTATGCATGAATGTATAAGAATTTGTTGATCCGTAATTTGCTCACAAAATTACTTATCTTGGAAAGTAAGCTACACATTATAAAAGTTACTTCATTATCAGTTCAGATTCTGCCTAAAGTATGTTTTCTATGTAGCCTGATAATTACAGGTATAGAATTATTGATCTTTCCCCAAATCACAGTTAAACTGAAATCCTAAGAAAATTTGACTGTTGGCTTTGTAGCTCTCAGTGACTCTCTAGAAGAAATGGAGAAACTTTTGTTTTTATCCAGTGGTCTTTACTGTTGGGAAAAGCTCCGTTTACTGCTTATTATTAAATAGTAATTGATAAAGCTTACAAGTGGAGCTTTTATAGTATACTATAGCATATCAGAACATGCAGAATACTTTAAAGAAATAGTCGTAAAGGTTTGGTTTATATCATTGTTTTTGTCTGCCCCCTCTTGATATTAAAAAATGCTCTGTTGCAGAATACATTGATTTCTAAAGCAAAAGAAAATGAAAGCCCAATTACTTGAGGTTGTTAAAGATTCTATAAGATTTTATGTTTTAGAGAGTTTGAGGACTTCCCTGGTGGCCCAATGGTTGAGAATCCACCTGCCAATGCAGAGGACATGGGTTCAATCCCTGGTCCGGGAATATCCCACATGCCATTGATGAACTATGAGTCCATGTGCCACACTACTGAGCCTGTGTTCTGGAGCTCGTGAGGGCTGTTTCAACCATGTGACTTTCAGTTTAGTACATCCAATTTAGTTGTTTTAATCATAGACAGAAAAATATATGAACAGTCCAGTTAAAGAAAACATAGATAGTAAATTTTTACATGGAAACATTTTTGTTCTCACTACTAATACAAGAAATAAAATTTAAAGTACATTTAAAATATTCTTTATATGTATGAAAGAAATTAAAGTCATGTCCAGTGATAAGGTTTTATAAAAGTAATACATTCAATATATGAATATTGTAAATTGCTGCATTTTGGGTGGCAATATAACTTACGTAGTTAATGACATGAATGCATGTGTGCTCAGTGGTTTTAGTCTTGTCCAACTTTTGTGACCCTATGGACTGTAGCCCTCCAGGCTTTTCTGTCCTTGGCACTCCCCAGGCAAGATTGATGAATAATCCTGTACTTTTGCACTTGTGACTCCATTCCTAAGAATTTGTCCTCTAAAATAAGTAAAAGTGAAAAGATTTATTGTGTGAGAGTACTAGAATTGTAGATAATATTTAAGATTTTTTTCCTCTTAATATTGATGTTACTTGCTTTTAAATGAAGGGGTGAAAATACCCACCAGGAATCCTAATCCTGGAAAATGGACTTAGATGCAGGAGCCTGACGGCCTATAAACCCATGTTATATAAACTGGTGACCTTCTGAAATATAGGCAGTGAACCTTTTGAACATTTCAGTTTGGAAGTAATCTCAGAAATTAGGTGAAAAATGGCAGGTTTTATTTATTTTATAGTGATCACTTCATATCTTTTAAAACAACAGGTGATCAAAAATAGCAAGACAGAAATCCCAGAACTGGAATTGTTTCCTCGCTATCTTCTCTTCCTACGACAGCAGCCTGCCACTCGGACACAGCAGTCTAACATCTGGGTGAATATGGGTATGATGAGCCTGAGAGTGTTTCCTCAGCATTTACCAAGAGGTAACTTAAGAATGCAGCAAGAATACCATGCATTTCCTTGAAAAAAATAAAAATGAAAACCAATTTGCTCCAAGTCTGGTGCCACTATACTAATAACACATTTTCATCTGTTTTCGTACAGAATCAGAAAATCTCTTATGGGCCTTAGATCTACGGTCATGCGCAAGACTAGCTGGGGTAGAGGCAAAGTCCCAGCAGCAAACTGAAAAGGGTTGTTTCCTTTTCTGGCTTGCAAACATACAAAGATAATAAGCAGAAATGAATTTTACATACTTTGTTTCTTTGAGAACAAGCCATTGTAAATTATGTGCTTGACCTCAGTTAGAGTCTGCCAGCCAGTGACTGTTCTTTTCAACTCTACTCAGATTTCTAAGAAGTAATTTCTTCAGCAATATCCTCTTCTTGTGTGTGTGTTTTTGAGTTTTTTGTTTTGGTGGTTTTTGTAACAAAACATGATATATTTCTCATGCTAGGCCGGAGGAGCCTTTATAACAGATAATACAAAGGAAAAGATCTGTTTTTGAAAATGAAAGTGACACATTTCCTTCAAAAACATCAAGCCTATCAATTAATTGATATATAAATAAGTTTTCATTTTAATGTAATAGATGCAAAAAGTTCCCTTTTGATTTCTCTCTGAGGTTAAATTTTACTGATGGGCCAGGCTTGCTCTATGCTTTTGCCTTACAAATATTTGAAATAGTTCTTCAGCAAAAATAATGAGTTCATCCATTTACACAAAATCTCAGACTGTGTTAACAATGCCATAATGTTATTATAATTACTGTAACTTATTATGCAGAAACCACCTGTGAACCCAAACCAACCCTATAAGTATCATCCCTCCTTTGAAATTTAGTAGGATTAGTTTTATGTCATCATTAAAGATTATATTCAGATAATGTATGGAAATTCTTACATGTACTGTTTGGTAAGAATTATACCAAAGCAGTGCCCTCAAACTTTGTCTTTAGGTAACACATTATAATCAAAAAACAGTGAAATAAGAATCTCTCTGAAACACTCTTGATTTAATTTTCCATTGAATAATATCAGTAGTATTTGCCTTTCTGTCATGGCACCCATAGTACATATCTTTTTCAATTCTCTTTGAAAGATAACATGAGAGGCAAGATGTGTTGTTGCGCTTTTAGTAAGTATTCTTTATAACTCTTGTGCTGATCCTAGATTTTTGCTGCTTCTGTAAATTCCACTAGATTTGTTGGTGCTATTCAAAAGTATGAAATTATGTATAATAAGTGGCTGCCTACTTAATGAGCTATGCTACAAAAACTGTCTAGAATTCAAATAAATTTCGTATATGGCTTAGGACAATAGAAATTGACTTGGACACTAGCAAATGCTTCTGAATCCTAGAACTGTATAGTCATTATGCTCCAAATTTGTTCTTAATTTGAAATTTTATTTCTTACTAATTAGTTATGAAATCAATCATTAATCATTTTGAAGTTTATAAAAATACGCTTTCTTGCTGTAATCTTATAACTAATCCTCTGATGTGTATTTAGAGAAATTTGCCCTTTTGTTTTCTTCTAGGATTATCCTTCGCTTGCTGATAGTAAATGATTTGCTTTGCTAAAGTTTAAAAGTTAATCATAGTTGGGTTTTGTTCTCCATGCGTAGTTTTCATCTTTCTTTCTAATTTATCACAGCTATTTACTGGGCTCTTTTATTCCTTTTGGGCTTCCCTGGTTGCTCAGACAATAAAGAATCTGCCTGTAATGCAGGAAACCTGGGCTCCATCCCTGGGTTGGGAAGATCCCCTGGAGAAGGGCATGGCAACCAGTATTCTCCAGTATTCTTGTCTGGAGAATCCCCATGGACAGAGGAGCCTGGCAGGGCTACAGTTCATGGGGTCACAGAGTTGGACACGACTGAGTGATTAAGCACACAATTTATTCCTTTTGAAGTGACAGGTTTCCAAACCTTGCTACAGTTATCAATGACTTAATGGTAGCCTTTTTAACAGACAAAGCTACAGAAGTCATTGTTAAATGATTTTTCAGCCTATTTTAGGTGAGTTAATTCTTGGAAGCTCTGAAAAAGTAGATGATGCCAGTGCTTTTCTCCTCTGTTTAGTAAGTAAAGACTCAAAGCATATTTAATGGGAGGGAAAAAAGCTAAGTTACCATTGAATGGATGGAAAATTACCTGGAGTGTAATAATTGTACCCTTGATAGATTATATTGATACATTCAGTGTATTTTTGTTTTGGGTTGCTCAGTGAACTAAATATAACCTCCCACAGGCAGAGATGACCATTTTAAGCTACAGCTTTTGTCTAGATTTTTGGCTGAATAGTTACCCAGGGTTTAGCAGATGGTTTTAGCAACCTGTTTTTGATTTCCATAATCTCTTGTAATTTTATCCCCCTTTTCTTTTGAAGTATATGGTTAGACTTGATACATTCTTCCTTTAGTCTTTACTCTTTCCCTTTATTGCCTCTTTTTGTTTGCACTTTGAGCCCTTCAAGAATTCAAGGTCATGTCTGCTGTCCTCTTATAGGGTAGACAGGCCTTATGGTTTCCCCCTAGTACCTTTCAATAGGGCAGTTTCTTTTTTGTCATGGGACATTTCTTGGCTTACTTTAAAGCTCTGTTGGCCATGTAATATCTGTGCCTACTGAGAATTCTAAGTAAAAGTTTCTTGAGTAATTGTGCCACAGTGGGCCAGGTAATTGGGCCACTTAATGAGAGTGAGGGATTAGGAATTCAAAGACAGTTTATTTTAAGAAAGAAGATCAGGTGAATCCAATTATCCTTCAAATCCAGTCCCATTTCCCAGTGTAAGACTCTTCCCCATTTTTTAACACTGAGTTTTGATTTTGCTATTGAGTGTGACCCAGCTCAGGGCCAAGAAACCAGTGCCCACTGATATTTGCCACTCTTCTTGGATTCCAGATACTGCCAGTTATTTGCGTGTCTGATTTTGTTGTTCTTCCTTTCAAAGTTAAGGCTTACTGTAAGACGCTTAGGTCTCCTATCTTCATTTTAAAGCTTTTTCTTAAAATTTCTTAATTTATAAAATTATTAAATCTGTAATTCTTATTTCTCATTATTATTTCCTAAAATAGTATGGTCCCCATTACTAAAAGTGGTGTGTTCTTTTTTTTTTTAACATCTGCCTTTTCCCTTACTGTGATTACTATGACCATAGGAAATGTCCCTTCTCCAAATGCACCATTAAAGCGGGTCTTAGCCTATACAGGCTGTTTTAGTCGAATGCAGACCATCAAGGAAATTCATGAATATCTATCTCAGAGGCTGCGCATCAAAGAGGAAGATATGCGCCTGTGGCTATACAACAGTGAGGTAAGAGGCGTGCCAGTCAAGCAAAGTCCTCCTTGTTAGATCCATGTGTCATAAGTATGGAGGTTTTGTCTACATTAATTGTTCATGGACAGTACAATCTTATAAAAATGATTATTATAAAGTAACAGCAAATATATCTTTTTAACAAATAGTTTATTTTGGATTTGTCTTAAAGTAAGTTATACACATATTAAAAAAAAATTCAAACAATACAAAAGTATGTGGTGAAAATTCTTCCCATCCTCTGACCTCTGTCTTCCATTCTCCGTAGAGGCAGTGCTTTTAATTGTTTATATATTCTTCCTAACACATGCAGTATGTTTTCATTATACTCTGAAATTGGATGGTAAGCAGTTTTAACCAGCTCTTTATCCCCTAGTTCCTTCTTTCTTACATCCTCCTTTGGTCACCATTGAGAACTGAGAAGCAGTGTAGTAAAGAAAGTTGAGAGCACAGCTCCTGGAGCCTCACTGCCAAGGATTAAGTCCTGACTCTCACCTGTTAGTTGACTAACCAAGGACAAGTCCCTTAACTCTCTGTCACAGTTTTTCCATGAGTAAATGGGGAAAATAACAGTATTTCCCTTAGGATAGTTGTAAGAATTCGATCAGTTAATTTTCCTAGCACTTTAGACAGGGTGTCACCAAAATGTATAATTCTGTTGCATGGCATTTGGTTTTACATTTTCTTTTCCTAGTTAGTGATCAAGTTCCATCTTGAATATAAGCACATTTACTCAATTTAGTATATACTTACTATACACTAATGATCTTTTTTCTGTAAGCTGTTCAGAAAATCTAAACCTCAGTGAATTTTGGTTTGTTGATCAGTCTTTCCTGGTCTCCCCAAAATCAGATATAACTTTTTTTAGAAACATAAAATATGTGTTTACAGAGTATACATTGTCTTTCCCTCATTTTGCCACCAAAATTATAAGTACTTTTGAATAACTGTAATATGCTAAATGTCTGTACATGAATTATATACCTTCAAGGAATTTTTTTAATTGTCATTCATTTTTATTTCAGCATTTGTTTCAAAGTTAATAATTAACAAAACATTTCCTCCCCCATATATAGAATTACCTCACTCTTCTGGATGATGAGGATCACAGATTGGAATATTTGAAAATCCAGGATGAGCAGCACCTGGTAATTGAAGGTATAAGATGGAAGCATACATCTGTATTACATTTTTAGGGGAAGAATGAAAGATTTAATTACTCACTGATAATCTACTTCATGGGGCTTCCCAGGTGGTACAGTGGTAAAGAATCCACCTGCCAATGGAGGAGATGCAGGTTCGATCCCTGGGTAGGGAAGATCCCTTGGAGCAGGAAATGGCAACCTACTCCTACTTTGTTCTTGCCTGGAAAATTCCGTGAGGTTGCAAAGAGTCGAAGACGACTGAGCGACTGAGCATGACAAACCTACTTAATAGTTTTTTCCAACTGGTATTTGATCACTGTATTCTTCATAGTAAAGAAAACCCATTAAACCTTTATGTAATCCTTTTATAATGGAATACTATTTAGATTGCTTTAAGAGGAAAAACATGTCTACATTCATTATCTGGCAAGGGTGGAAACAGTTGTAAAAACAAGTGAATTCAGTTATAAGTTTACAGTTATTAAAATTTTCAAGCTGCCTCCTTGAGTTTGAATGAGGAGATTAACATTCTTGCATTGTTAGTGATGCAGGTTTTTCATTAGTCCTCAACACTAATTAACAGAGCTTAGCTTGAATAAGCATACATTTACACACTGGCATGTACACGTCATTGAAAACTTAGTGTGTCTTTTCTCAAGATTCATGAAACATTCCTAGCTGCCTTTGTATTAAAATGAATAGATTACTCTGGCAGTTTCACAATTTAAGAAGGAATTGTAAAAAAGAAAGAAGAAAGAATTGTGATAGTTCCAGTGTTTTAGGCTTAAGAATTTTAATTCCTTCTGTAGAAGGCTGAGTATAATTTTACTTCAGGTATGCAACTGAGGGATTAGCTTACTAATTAATTCTAATCACTGACTATAAAGCCCCCTATCTAAAGAATTGGAATGGTTTCAGAGCCAATTACAAAAAAATTTTTTTTTCAGTTTCTGGTTTAGAAATAAGTTTTTGTTTTTAAACAGAACACTTGAGTGGGTGTGATTTGATTGGCTAAGAGATTAACACATTATTGTCTGTCTTTCTAGTTCGCAACAAAGATATGAGTTGGCCTGAAGAAATGTCCTTTATAGCAAACAGTAGTAAAATAGATAGACACAAGGGTAAGTTTCCAGTGTATTTATTTTTAAACAGATGATCTTAAAATTATTATTTTATGTTTTCTTCTCTCAACTGTTGAAGTGTTAACAACTTGCAGCTTTCTAGCTCAAAAGTGATTAGGCCCCCTCTTATTTTTCTTTTTCCTGAAGCATCACATTTCTTTCTAACCTTGCAATTAAATAATTTATACATTTTAAAAGATACAATTCTAGGAGAGAATTGTTTGAGTTCTAAAAAACCATCAGGGCAATTGAAGACAATCATTGCTACTTCCAGAGTACAAATGTGCATAGATTAATAGAGTTATCATGATTGCCAGTGAGGCTCCATGAAAAACTTCTACTTTAACATTGCAAGACCCAATAGAAAATTATTATCTCCATTTAACTGATTAGAAAAATTATAAAAATTATTGCATTGAATACAAATAACTGTTTTGTCTATGACATCTTGCTGCAGCTAGGCTTCTGTTCTCATATTGTTTGTTCCAGTTCCGACAGAAAAGGGGGCCACAGGTCTGAGTAACCTGGGAAATACATGCTTCATGAATTCAAGCATCCAGTGTGTTAGTAACACGCAGCCACTGACACAGTATTTTATCTCAGGGAGACATCTTTATGAACTCAACAGGTAATCTTCCTTGAGTCATTGGCTCTTAACTTTTGTAATTTTGATATGAACCCAATATTACCTAAATCTGTTCTTTATTCACCCTGAAGGAGAAAAGTCTTCATCTTATTTGCCCTGTTAAGCATGAAGTAAGCTTCCCTAGTGGCTTGGTGGTAAAGAATCCGCCTGCCAATGGAGGAGACATGAGTTCAATCCCTGGGTCAGGAAGATCCCCTGGAAAAGGAAATGGCAACCCAATCCTGTATTCTTGCCTGAAGAATTCCATGGCAGAGGAGCCTGGCGGGCTACAGTCCATGGGGTTGCAAAGAGTCGGACACAACTGAAGCAACTAAATGACAAGGACCAAATGTTGCTTCTCTTGTTTTGAAAATGTATTTTGATGTGAGAAAACAGATACTAGGCATTTATGTGTTCACATGATTGTGATTTTCCTCTCAAACTTGTAGGACAAATCCCATTGGTATGAAGGGGCATATGGCTAAATGTTATGGGGATTTAGTACAGGAACTTTGGAGTGGAACTCAGAAGAATGTCGCCCCATTAAAGCTTCGGGTAAGCATGTTAAAATAATATAAAGGTATTAAGTCTTAAACAGCTGTTTAAGTAATTTTCTTTTTTATATTTATCTTTTAATTTTAGCTTTTTGAGTTTTTCATAAGACATAAACTTTTACTTGTTCAAATATAAACAAAATACTCTTATAGACATAGTAGATAGAAAAAGATCAGAAGTACAGTCTAAATTTGGAAATTTCATTCACTTTACTAATTTATCAGGTATTTTACTTGTATATACAGTAAACTTTTCTTTTTTCGACCTTCACTATTAGCAGTATTCTAACTGCAAGGTAGCCCTGAGTCTAATTAATGATACTCAGTACATTTTTAACATTACTAAGATAATTAGTTCTATCTGTAGAACGAAAAAAAAGGTAGCAGAAAGAATGTAATTAATGAATACAAATTTTATATTAATATTATTTATAGTGACTTTAAGTAAAGTTTGGATTATTTTTTATCTTTATTTAAAAGTAAGTTGAGAACTTCCCTGGTGGTCCAGTGGCTTATTAGACTCCTTGCTCCCAATGCAGGGGGCCTGGATTTTATCCCTGGGCAGGGAACTAGATCCCACATGTCGCAATGAAGATTGATCTGTGTGCTACAGCTAAGACCTGGTGAAGCCAAATAAATAAATAATTTTTTTAAAAAACAAGGCAAAAGCTTTTTAGGTTAAAAATTAATAATCATAGTAGCTAAAAATTTGACTACTTATCATTTACCAGCCACTATCTGATTACTTTATGTGTATTAACTCATTTAATCTTATAAATGGCCCCATAATATAAAGCAGTGTTACTGTCCCCATTTTATGGCTCAGGAAACTAAGGCTCAGAGCAGTTAAGTAGCCTATCTGAGGTTGCAAGCTAGTTAGTAAGTCCTCACAGTTGAACACTGGGCTATTCTGCCTCTAATAATAAAAGTTAGGATACAACAACACCAGAAAAGCTAACTGTAAAAGAAAACAGGGAATCTTCCAATGTGACCAAATGCTATTTTAATATTTTCATCTTGTATCTTGAATAGCATCTATGTATCTAAAGAACTGTTTGCCTATATGATACTAAACCAGGACATAGGACTGGCCATAATACTTTTTTAGTGGGCTGGGGGAGCATCATTTGATATAAAGATTAGAAAGATTTCCTGATTATCCAAAATGTATTTGCTGAAATAGACTAAGTACTATATTGTTTGGGCTTCCCTGGTAGCTCAGCTGGTAAAGAACCCGTCTGCAGTGCAGGGGACCCCAGTTCGATTCCTGGATTGGGAAGATCTGCTGGAGAAGGGATAGGCTACCCACTCCAGTATTCTTGGGCTTCTTGGTGGCTTAGCTGGTAAAGAATCCGCCTGCAATGTGAGAGACCTGGGTTCGATCCCTGGGTTGGGAAGATCCCTTGGAGAAGGGAATGGCTGCCCACTCCAGTATTCTGGCCTGGAGAATTCCATGGATTGTATAGTTTTCTTATTCTCGTGTCTCTGATTGAATTATGGGTATGGTCACTCTAAATTTTATGGGATAGCAAATAATGAGTTTGATTCCTCTTACATTTATAGTGGACCATAGCAAAATATGCTCCCAGGTTTAATGGGTTCCAGCAACAAGACTCCCAAGAACTTCTGGCTTTTCTCTTGGATGGTCTACATGAAGATCTCAACCGAGTCCATGAGAAGCCATATGTGGAACTGAAGGACAGTGATGGCAGACCAGACTGGGAAGTAGCTGCAGAGGTTTGTCAGTTTTGAGTTTCTAATGGAAGCACAGATAAAATATTCCGGCCCCAAATAAGTTTTGCACAACTTAAATGCTAACTAAACTGTTCCATGATCAGAATTTTACTGTGAAAATGAAGGAATTTTATAATTCTCTGCTTATTTCTTGTGCCATAATCCCAAAACAAAGTATCTTTAATGAACATAGAAAAACGTTTCCTTTTCACATCACACAGTTTGGGGAGAGGATGTAGGAATAATTATTCAGGAGAACTTTAGGAGTCCCCATAATTGCTAAAGTAATGTGTATAGTGACTAATAGGCATATTTTATGTGCCTTTAATGGACAAAGAACTCACCATTGTTACCATGGTAAAAAGAAAGAAAAAATAGTAGGATTTTTCATCTGAATTTAGTATTTTATATATTGAGCAAAAAGACACACATTCTAAGGAATTCCCTGGCGGTCCAGTGGCAGAGTCCATGCTCTCATTGCAGGGGGCCCAGGTTAGATCCCTGCTTAGGAAACTCAGATCTGAGTGCTGCATGGTGTGGCCAAAAAAAAAGAATCAGATTCTATTCAATCACTGGTTTTCTTTGCTTTCTCAGTAGGCAATATATTTAAAATTACATACCTGACTTGTAAATCTGTAGACAGAATGCTTTTATTTTTGAAGGAAAAACTAAGGATTATATTCTTGATATTAAATCTAATATATTTAACTATTGCCTTGAAATTTTGGAGAAAAGCTTATCTTTTGAATTTGGGGGAGATAAAAAAGTTCTCTAATCTTCTTTCTTGCTAGGCCTGGGATAATCATCTAAGGAGAAATAGATCAATTGTTGTGGATTTGTTCCATGGGCAGCTAAGATCCCAAGTCAAATGCAAGACATGTGGGCATATAAGTGTCCGATTTGACCCTTTCAATTTTTTGTCTTTGCCACTACCAATGGACAGTTACATGCACTTAGAAATAACAGGTAGGTCACAAAGTTCTGAAACATTATTTAATTCCTTTGTCTTTTACCTTGTATTCAGTCAGCTTGAATTTGTAAGTTTAGTCATTTGTTTATAGTACGTTCTCTTAAAGATTGGTAGTCAGCATGTTATAGTTTTTTAAATATTTTATTGGGGTATAATTGATTTACAGTGTTGTGTAATGGTAACAGTCTGGTTTCAGGCATGATTTGAGGTTTGAAAGACTTGAGCATGGATCCATTCTTGTGCTCATTGAGTTCTCTTCATTTTAAATGTGCCAGAAGCTCTGTTGAAAAATCTTGCAAAGCCACTCACACTTCTTTATCAGGTGAACATACAAAAATAATGATTTCACTTAATATTATTTTAAACACCATCTGTTGTAGTGTATACATATAAAATAAAAATTATAGACTGAAATGTTTACTAGTTCCAAGTCTCACACGCACAAACACACATACAGGTATAAAGCTTTCAGTGAAACCTGAATTTTACTAATAAAAATCTTTTCTCTTTACTAGTTATTAAGCTGGATGGTACTACCCCTGTACGATATGGACTAAGACTGAATATGGATGAAAAGTACACAGGTTTAAAAAAACAGCTGAGCGATCTCTGTGAACTTAAATCAGAACAAATCCTTCTTGCCGAAGTACATGGTTCCAACATAAAGGTGATATTAACTATTCTCTCTGGGAAACCCTTGATTCCTTCAAAAATCACAGTTTTCTCAATTAATTATTGTGTTAAATGACCAAGGGAGACAATAAAACACAACAAAAACTGGAAAAAAATTGTAAAGCTTTTCATTCTGGAAGAAACTAAAAGAGTTGTCCACCAGAATAAAAGAGTAACATGATGATGATATTTTTAAAGAAGAGAAACATAGCTCTGGGCTACCTATATGGCGTGATCTAGCTATGTCAGTACAGTCTAAATTTACCCCAAGGACTGCCGCTGCTTTGTTTTACATCTCTTATGTGTTACCACTGTTGTTAGAATTCTTAAAGTATTTTATGTATTTATGAATGTGTGTTTTTAGTACTTATTTATAAATATATATACCTGGCCTTTTAACACACTAAGAGGGTAAAAACAAAGTGACACAAATCACTTCTTCCTCCATAGCAGGTGGAAAAAGAAGCAATTCAATAAATATGTTGCCCTAAATTGAGTTCCTGCCATTGGTATTATTTATATTCATCTTCAGGATTTCTAAACAAACTCCCACCTCCTTAACATCTTTTTCATATGTAATGCAGAGGTGAGATTGCTGGGGATTTGGGGTTTAGATTCTTGAAATGAAGGACAAAACTTAAGTCAGTTATACACATCATACTTCCTTCCTATGAAAGGGGATAATGTTTTCGTCAGTAAGGTTAGTTTTCATTCAGTTTGTCAAGCCTGCATCTTTTAGTTATTTTAGAAAATTTAGTCAAACATATTTGTTTTACTGATAAAAGGATCTAAGACATTTGCTTTAAATGTATCAGAGAGATGATTCTCCATTTTATCTGAAACATCTCCCCCTTCTCCTCTTGCTTCTATTTCTGTAGAATTTCCCTCAGGACAACCAGAAAGTACGGCTCTCAGTGAGTGGATTTTTGTGTGCATTTGAAATTCCCATCCCTGGATCTCCGATTTCAGCTTCTAGTCCAATACAGACAGGTAAGAGAGAACTAGAGCTCTTTCTCATGATTTTAGCTTTGAATCATAGTCTAAGGGTTGTCATTCTTTTTCAGCTTTTGTTTAGGCTAAAAATATTAGAGGAAAAAAAAATTACAGGGAAAGAATTTTGGAGCCTGTAGGAAACCTTGGTGATCATCTTAAATTCTTCATTTTATTGATGAGGAACCTAAAATTCAGAGAACCTAAGTTGGATAGGTAGTTCTTAGCTAAATCTACCACTGGAATTCAGATCTTTTAACTCTCTTATCTAATACTAACATGGCAACAGATGGTGTGAGAGAAATGTGCTTTAGAAAACAGAATAGTGAATTTGACTAAAAAAGAAATTTGTTTACACTCTGATATTTATATGGTCATTCATATAATTTAATATGGTCATCCAGTGAGTCTTCTTGGCCATCGTCTCTTCTTTTTATTGTTGATGATTAGATTCATTTCCCAGCTATCAAAGGCTTCAGAGAGAAGGGGGCTCCTCCCATTGGTGCTCAGTAGATAGTACTAATGGTGGGTTGGTGGATGATTTATTATTGCTTTTTTGTTTATATCATTTATATCACTGCCCTATAGAACTCTCTGCAAAGATGAAAACTTTCTTCAATCTTTGCCATCCAGTAGAGTATCCAATAGTCACACCAACTGTTTAGCACTTGAACTGTGGCTAATAAAACTAAGAAAATGCATTTGTAATTTAAAAAGCAACCTCTTTCATCAGTTATAACAAATGTTTCACTCTGGTGGGGGAGAGTGCTAATCGGGGAGACTGTGATTGTGTGGGGGCAGGGAGCAGATGGGAGTTCTCTAGCAGGTGTTTTTAAAAATAAAGTGTAAAATATCTGGCTAGAGACTACATGGAGAAATGAATTTTTTGAGGATAAGAAAAAGAAAAGCAGAACTATTTTCATGCCGCAACATAGGACTGATAAAGATTGTTGTAAAAATTCTACTTACTTTTTCTAGCAGTTACCCTAGTTTAGTCATTTAGTCAGAAGTATTAGTAATAAAACTAAAATGAAAATCTTCCAGTTAATCTAGAATTATTTGACCTATGATTACTTCCGGTCCTATGTTAAAAGAGACGGTCAGTGGTCCCAGCAATGTTTGAGAAAAGAGCAAAGATAAAGGTACCACAAACTTATGATGGCTGTGCTTACCTTTGAATTTGTAGATTTCTCCTCTTCCCCATCTACAAACGGAATGTTCACCCTGACCACCAACGGGGACCTGCCTCGACCAATATTCATTCCCAATGGAATGCCAAATACTGTTGTGCCATGTGGAACTGAGAAAAACTTCACAAATGGAATGGTGAATGGTCATATGCCATCTCTTCCTGACAGTTCCTTTACAGGCTACATCATTGCAGTCCACCGGAAAATGGTTAGTTTAATGTTAGGCAAATTACTGCTGGTCTTGCCAGTGCTATTTATGAAACAGCAGTTTCTGCCATGGCAACATCTTCAGTGTGTACATTTTCAATGTGTTGTGTATGCTGTTCTAAGTGATTACAGCCAGGATCTAGTATCACATCTGACGGCCTACATAAGAGATGATATTCCTCGCTCACATTAAGCAGCAACAAAACAGCTGGTGCATCAGAATACTGCTGTCTCTAGAAAGTTTGTGACTCCTATATGTTCATGTCGGCGTGTACATCTTCTTTACCATATAAGTGTGGATGCCTTAGATAAGGTTTTGTTTGTTTTTGGAGGGAGAAGCAAGATTTATAGGCAAGACAAGTTGTTTCCTAGGACTGCTGTAGCAAATTGGCACAAACTTTGTGGCTTAAAACAACAGAAATTAGTTCTTTCACAGTTCTGAAGACCGGAAGTCTGAAATCAAGGCATCAACATGGTTGTGCCCCCTCCACAGGTTTTAGGAAAGAATCCTTCTTGCCTCTTCCAACTTGTAAATACCTAAAAATAAACTTTACAAAAATATACAAGGTACCTTTGTAGAAAACAATATAATATTATTGCTAGAAATTAAAGAAGACTCAAGTTGAAGGATGGAGAAGGCGATGGCACCCCACTCCAGTACTCTTGCCTGGAAAATCCCATGGACGGAGGATTTTCTGTCCACGGGGTCGCTAAGAGTCGGACATGACTGAGCGACTTCACTTTCACTTTTCACTTCCATGCATTGGAGAAGGCAATGGCAACCCACTCCAGTGTTCTCGCCTGGAGAATCCCAGGGACAGGGGAGCCTGGTGGGCTTCCGTCTATGGGGTCGCACAGAGTCGGATACGACTGAAGCGACTTAGCAGCAGCAGCAGCAGCAAGTTGAAGGAATAGACTGGGATGGCAACCCACTCCAGTATTCTGCCTGGAGAATCCAATGGACAGAGGAGCCTGAAGGGCTACAGTCCATAGGGTCACAAAGAGTTGGACATGACTGAAGCAACAGAGCATGCATTCATGGATTAGAAGACTCGATATTTCAAAATAACGATTCTCCACAAACAGATCTATAGATTAAATGCACAGCCCTAATAAAAATGCAAACTCTGTATGTTATGCTTGAGTGTGTATAACTTCATAAGCTGATTCTAATATATGGAAGCGCAGAGCACTAAAATAACCAAAGCAGTCTTGAAGGACAAAGAAGGAAGAATTGAGCTATCAGATATCATGATTTTATTAAGCAGTGATATTTGAGACATTGTGATACTGGTATGCTGCTGCTGCTGCTAAGTCACTTCAGTCATGTCCGACTCGGTGCGACCCCATAGACGGCAGCCCACCAGGCTCCGCCGTTCCTGGGATTCTCCAGGCAAGAACACTGGAGTGGGTTGCCATTTCCTTCTCCAATGCATGAAAGTGAAAATTGAAAGTGAAGTCGCTCAATTGTGTCCAACTCTTCACGACCCCAGGGACTGCAGCCTACCAGGCTCCTCCGTCCATGGGATTCTCCAGGCAAGAGTACTGGAATGGGTTGCCAGTGCCTTCTCCAGATATTGGTATGAGAAAAGGCAAATAGACCAATGAAATAAATAGCCCCCAAACAGGTTCACACATGTATGAGCACTTGATTTATAACAAAGATGGCATTACAGAGCAATGAAAGACAACTTACTTGGTAAATGTTGCTGGGATGATTGGGTATCCATATGAAACTTGACATACCTACATCTCACCACATAAAAATCAGTTGCAAGTGGACAGTAGAGTTAAATATGAAGGCAAAACAAAGGTGAATATGTTCATGACCTTGGTTTAGGGGGAAAATTTCTTAAATAGGACATAGAAAGCACTAAATATAAGAGCACAGGTTGTTAAATTGAATATCATTAAAACTAAGAACTTCAGTTTCACCAGAAGACATCACTAAATAATTAAAGGCAAGCCATGGAGAAGATGTTTAACTCATATTACCAACAAGAGCTCTCATACACTGCTGATGAGTGCACATTAATACAGCTACTTGGAAAACTAAGTTTTCTAACTGAGGATAAAGAATTCCACCATTCCATTTTGTGTTTTTTAAAATGTCCATTATTAGTCAAAAGGGTAAGGCAGTTTAGTCGTAGTCATAGAATATTATGCAGCATTGAAAATGAATGAATTTATACTTATTCCCAACATAAAAGAATCTCATAAACATAATGCAGGAAAGAAGTCAGAAACAAAAAGAAATGAAATAATATTATATTTATAAATAAAACTTTAAAGACAGGGAAGATGAAATTTACTGTTTATTATGCATAGGGTATAAAACAAAGAAAAGCAAAGACATAATTACCATAAAATTCAGAAAAACTGTTACCTTTAGGAAGAAGGAAGAACTTGTGATTGGGAGGAAGCTCGAGGAAGGCTTTGGAGTGCTGAACGAATTGCTTCTTGACCTGATTGGTGATTACACAGCTAATTACTTTGTGATAATTCTTTTATATACATTTTCCCTCTGAGTTAGTAACTCCCAACTTAAAGTGACCATGTAGATGATACTGTATGGATCATTTTCTAGACAAGGTTGTTTGAGTAGACATCCTAGAGAATTAAGGGATATATTTGTGTCTTAGAATTTTGTTTAAGTGCAGCTCAAATCTTGTTTAAGCACAGTCCCATCAGCTAATATCATTGGGGTGGTTCGTGCATTTCCCCATGTCTTTAAATGAAGCATTATCAGATTAAATATTAAGAACTCTGATTTTTTTTTTTAATCTTTCTTACAAAACAGCTCCCTCATCTATGTGTATGTTATATAAAGTGGTTGGTAAGTGCTAAAGCATTATATTCAGGTTTTTTTGTAATTATTGGACCATAAAGTCTGCTCTAAATTTTTGCCTTTTAACCAGTTCCCTGTTTCCAGTTTACTTCACAATCTAGTAGCTGCTTTTGGGAGTGCCTAAAATTGATTTTACCATCTGTCCCAAGTTAACTCCTTTCTCATTATGTGAAAGGCAGTGCCATCCTTCCATGTTAAAGGCTCAAGGCTAGAGATGTTCTTAGATTTCCCCCCCTCTTTTCTTCTGAAACACTGTATTTAGTATATCATGCATTTTAATGTCTTCTTTCAAAATACTACTTGAATTTACCATTTTCCTTCATTTTCGTTGCCACCTTCTTCTTTCAGACACTTTGATCTCATGATTGAATTACTTTGAAAATAGTTTATTTGTCTTCTACTCCCTTCTACAAGATAGAAAAAGAAGAGGAATAAGGCAAGGTTACATAGGCAAGAATATCAGAGAATAAAAGGAGAAATAACAGTGTTGTGTTGACACAACTACTAAAGGGAAGTCAGCTTCAAAAAAGGAAAGAAAGAAGTGGCTACATGGGCTAGAGACATCGAAAAGAATGAAACCTGAAAAGTTTGGCCAAGTAACCAAGTAAAGAAATAGGGCAAGAATTTAGCACAGTTAGGTCAAGTGAGACTTTTCAGATTAAAGAAGAAGTTGTTAGGATAGAACCAAAGAAAGATTCCTGTACAGTAAAGCTGGGAGTATTATCCCATGAAGAACCGAGCAGGTATGGGAGGTATAGGCCACAGGGCCCTGGAAGAAGTTACCTCCAAGAGGATGAAAATCGTATGGGTTTAGAAAAGAAATAAACACTGAGAAGAGTAGAGGAAAGAGATAGTTGCTTAAATGATCTCATTTATTTAGTAACATAAATCACCTACTGAGAGTTGGAGTGGAAGAAAGGTATAAGTTTAAGGAGAGAAAAACTAATCAAAGTTTTTTGATTTTTAAAAAATAGTTCTTCTGAACTATGTCTCCTTTCTATAGGTCTTATAATGATATAAACAACATATGAGATGGGGTCTTAAAATCACGTATTTAGCTAATAATCTTAAATGAATAACAGCAAAATAAAATACTTGGGGATCTGAAATAAGAATCTTTCACTTAGAAACTAGTGAGTTTATAAGTTATTGGCTTAGCTTCTCTACTACATAAAGTTCAAATTTAAAGAATTAAATGTCCAAGTGCTCAGCAGTTTTTGAATAATCCTGTAACTCCTAGCAGCTTTTCTATTACACTAAACTTTTGTTTTAAGTCACCATTTCCAGGCTAATTCTGTGCAGTATCTCCCATGTTAAGAAGAGATAAAAATCTCCTTTAACATACTCAGAGCAAGCATTTCAAAAGTTTACCTTTTATTCCATCATATAATTAAAATATGATTTAAAAAAATTTTTATATATGATGCAGTGTGTGTGAGAATGTTTATCAGAGAAAACTGTAATTTGAAAATATTAAATGCTGAAAACCCAAGTTTGATAGAGAGCAACTCTGAAATTGGCACCCCTTCAATGACTCCACTTGGAATTTCTCTTCACATTTTAATAAAAGATAGTTCTGTAAATAAAGAGAAGTGTGATAGTGACTGATTTGAAAATTGTAGTGATGCCTGTTCGGACAGTCCTAGAAGAACAAAAGAAAAGAATCAGAGGCCTCTTCTCAGCTCACTCTTCTCTTGTTTGTACTTATAGATGAGGACAGAACTGTATTTCCTGTCATCTCAGAAGAATCGCCCCAGTCTTTTTGGAATGCCTCTGATTGTTCCATGTACTGTGCATACCAGGAAGAAAGACCTGTATGATGCGGTTTGGATTCAAGTGTCACGATTAGCCAGCCCACTCCCACCTCAGGAAGCTAGTAATCATGCTCAGGATTGGTGAGTCTCTGGGCATCTTCCTAGATCTACAGTTTCCAAATGTAGAAAAAAGAGAATTTATGTTAATTCTGGGTGATTTATAGGAGTCACTACAATTCAACCACTTGTTTTGGTTTTCTGAGTAGGAGAGACGCTACACCTTCCTTTCATCACCTAGACATTCCAGAGTCCTGTAATCCTTGTAATCTCTGATCTCTTACCTAAATCTGGCAAGTATTGTAAGTAAAGAAATTTTTTAGAAGAGAGTTGTTGCACAGTTCTCTGCCAGAGTGTTACCTGGCTGTTTTATCTCTTTATCTTTCTTTGGATTCCTCACTTAGCATTGACCCTGGTTATCACTGGCATGATACTGGGCAACATGGGCTATCCATAATCATTCAGTCAACGAGTTAGACAGAAAGATGGGAACTTCTGTGACAGACATGATACTGATTCTTGCCCTTACAATGGTTGCCCTTACAACCATGAGTCCTTATCATAGTTTCATTACCTTTGTCCTTCATGTAATAGCCACTACAAATTGCTGAATGATCCATAAAGTGTGTTGCTCTTATGTTATATGCTTTGCGTTGCTTCTTATTGGGGCAAAGATGAATAGTTTGTTTGGTTTTTTTTTTTACAGTTGGAGAACTCATAAAGCTATCTTGCAGTTAAGACATTATTCTAAATATGTTATATAGCTTATAGCTTTAGATAGTTAAGGCAAGGAAAAAGGGATGTCTATCATGTACCACATCAGGGATTCTGATTAAAGAAGCTTCTAAATATATAGTCAGTCAACTCCTCTAAAACCATTGTGACCTTTCACTCTCCTGTGTTGTATCTGTGTTCTTGTCATAGAAGGGGTCTGGTTTAATGTGAATTAAATCTTTTGATAGAATTAGGGCTGAAAGATAACTAGCATTCGATCTCATGATTAGCTTATTTTATGAAATTTCCATGGACCACATGGACTCTGTCAGAGACATCTGGTGGTCTGCTGTGTTTCCCCTCTACAAGCAGGGAGCCCTGAGTACAGCTGTGCAGGGCTGAAGTTAATGGGTTAGGATAACCAGCATGGAGCTGTCAGTGTGAGCATACTGCTCTGACAGATGCCCCTTTTTAGGGTTACTTCAGAGAAGATGAAAGAGACTCCAGATAAGAAATGTTTCTTACACTCTTTGATTTATGTTCTGTTTCAGTGATGACAGTATGGGTTATCAGTATCCATTCACTCTACGAGTTGTGCAAAAAGATGGGAACTCCTGTGCTTGGTGCCCATGGTACAGGTAAAGTCACCTTCTGCAAAAGAAAAATGTTAGTAGAATTGCAGCTTCAGATATTATACCTTTTTCGTAAGGTTTCCAGTTTTTAGACATAATAAGTAGTAATGGGAAGCTTGAAATAAACTTAGGAGTTCTTCATTCATCTCTTCCCTGTGAAGTCTATAGCTAAGTTTTGCTCTTGAGACTTGGTTGGTTTTGTTAACTACACAATCCTCATCAGAGTCATAGTTTATGATCAACATTTATCATTCTATACCTTCTGCTCCTTAGTTATAAATCAGTTTAGCAATTCTGAGTTCAGTAAAACATATTCTGTTTTACTAGACCTTACTGGAAGTCTATTTTTGGTTTTAAGAAAAGTTATAGAAATTGATTAGTCATTACTGTTCCAGCTTGGAAAATGCCTGAGTACTGAAGTCAACCTTCAGAGAACTGTAATAGCCTTAGCAAACTTGAGTCTGTATAGGCAGTGAAGCCATGGCCTTTGTCATGGTTCCTACCACCTCATAAATTTTTATATGTATTTAATGTGCCATTTGACAAATAAGGAAATAGGCATTGTTATGCCCCATAAGTTGTCCTAACTTCAAGCATTAAGCAACTAAATTTAGAATTTCATGAGAGGTAAATTATCTCAAATATCCACTTCCCATATCATTTATTTGCCATGAAGTTTCACATATTCATGTGGATTAACAATTGGTTATCAAATGCCTTGAAAAACTAAAGATTTGAGAAGTTTTAAGTATGATTCACTGAACTAGTAATAATTACTAACACATATTCATGCATTTATCAGTCTGAAGTTAGATGCCCATGACGAATTGTGATGCCCAAGAAGGAAAGTAGAGAAGTAGAAAAAGAATTTTTTATTTTTTTGGTGATGACTTGCAGAATCTTAGTTCCCCGGCCAGAGATGGAACCCCTGGGACATGGTAGTATAAGCACCGAGTCCTAATCACTGGACCACCAGGGAGTTCCCAGGAGAATAATTTTGATAAAGAAGATTTGGACGCCTTCATAATTATTCTTTCCTTAGTAGATTGTTTTTCCCCTCTTTAGATTTTGCAGAGGCTGTAAAATTGATTGTGGGGAAGACAGGGCTTTCATTGGAAATGCCTATATTGCTGTGGATTGGGACCCCACAGCCCTTCACCTCCGCTATCAAACATCACAGGAAAGGGTAAGTACTCCAAGTTGCCGTAAGATGGCAGTTTTTATATGTAAAATTTTTCCCAGCTTAACTGTATCATGCCGTTCCTGTTTTCAGACAATTTAAATAATAGCCAGACAAATATTCATTGACATTCTCTGTGGCACTTAGATATATTAGCATGATTATGTGGTTGTTTCAGTTTTCCCACTTGTAGGGATAATTGTGGGGCTTCACAGATGGCGCTAGTGGTAAAGAATCTGCCTGCCCATGCAGGAGACACAAGAGACTCTGATCCGACTCCGGGGTCAAGAAGATCCCCTGTAGTGGGAAATGGCAACCCACTCCTGTATTCTTGCCTGGAAAAATTCCATGGACAAAGGAGCCTCATGGGCTACAGTTTATGGGGTCAAAAAGAGTTGGACATGACTGAGCACCAACCCACACACACACACACAAAAACACTAGTTAATTGCATTGTTGTTTTTCAGTCAGTCAGTCATGTCCAACTCTTTGCGACTCCGTGGACTGCAGCACGCCAGGCTTCCCTGTCTTTCACAATCTCCGCAAGTTTGCTCAAACTCATGTCCGTTGAGTCGGTGAGGCCATCCAACCATCTCATCCTCTGTCCTCCCCTTCTCCTCCTGCCTTCAATTTTTCCCAGCATTAGGGTGTTTTCTAATGAGTCAGCTCTTCGCATCAGGTGGCCAAAGTACTGGAGCTTCAGCTTCAGCGTCATTCCTTCCAGTGAATGTTCAGAACTGATTTCCTTTAGGATTGACTGGTTGGATCTCCTTGCAGTCCAAGGGACTCTCAAGAGTCTTCTCCAACACTGCAGTTCAAAAGCATCAACTCTTCGGCGCTCAGCCTTCTTTATGGGCCAACTCTCACATCTGTACATGACTACTGGAAAAACCATAGCTTTTACTAGATGGACCTTTGTTGGCAAAGTAAGGTCTCTGCTTTTTTAATATGCTGTCTATGTTTGTCATAGCTTTTCTTCCAAGTAGCAAGTGTCTTTTAATTTCATGGCTGCAGTCACCATCTGCAGTGATTTTGGAGCTGAAAAAAATAAAGAAAATGTTAATAGTAAGTAAATCTTGAAACCAAAGTTTGGGCATAAGTAAGAAGATATATTCTCTGGCTGAGGTATGTCAAGCATGCCAATCTGCCTGTTTATTAATTATTATTGAAGTTTCAGCATTTGGTAACCAGAGCTATAGCTGCTACCTTTAATGGACATAGTGGTCAGAAAAATTAGAGAAAGGATTGAATGTTTCAAAATGGGGCACCTAAGAGTACATCTCCATGCCTGTTCTTCACACTTAGCATTCCTCTACTGCCACTTGCAGGCCAGAGCAGTTCTTCAATTTTGAAAATAAAACTTCCAAGAGAATACTAACTCCACTAACTCCATATACAAAAATGTTTGAAGGGAAGATTGACTAGATCGCTTGTGTGTAGAGATCGAAGAATCTGATGAAGAAGTAAAAGCAACAGAATCAAAGGCGATGTTTTAGTCACATGAAGAAATGTAGTGGATTTTGCATTTATATGACTCTGATGGAAATTTCCTTCACTGTTTCTTAATACATTCCCTTTAGATAAGGTAGTAATGAAAATTAAATTTTCTCTCTTTTTTTTGAAGTATAGTTGACTTACAGTGTTGTGTTCCTGGTGTACAGCAAAGTGATTCAGTTATACATATATACATTCTTTCCCATTATGGTTTATAATCAGGGTACTGATTACAGTGCCCTGTGCTATGCAGTAGGACCTTGTCATTTATCCATCTATATATAATAGTTGGTGTCTGCTAATCTCAAACGTCCATTCAACCTTTCCCCACCCCCTTGGCAACCACAAGTCTATTCTGTACGGACTTTTCTGCCTTTCTGTGCTATTGAGGAGTGGGGGAACTCCCAATTCCAGACCAGATTCCCTCTTTAGATCCCTAACTGTGCCCCCACACACCCTCAGGCTCTCACTAACCAAGAATGAGTATTCTTCAAGGATACTTGCCAAATGAAAGATCACTGGGCTAAAGGAAGCTGCAGAGAAGTTGATGTTTTAGCAGATTTTGCTGATTGGAGCAAGGTTAATTCAGTAACCTCCACCACACTTACTTTGAAGAGGGAAAATTTTAGCAACTGAAAGATTCTTAAATCTTTGTTAGCACAAAATCTGACAGGACATTACTATGACAAGATACTCCTGTCAAAGATGAAAAACTATTTGGCTGTAAATCTCCTTCCCTTTTTAAGAAGCCCAGTGTGCAATCTGAAAAACTCTAGAGGACATCCTACTTACAGGAAGAAGGACCTGTGTGACCTTTTAAGTCTCACCCCACTTCCATTTTCAGTGATGCTTTTAGGGTACCATGGAAACCAAGCTGCTGTTGAAATATCCTTCCTTTCTAGGGAATGGGGCCACATGACTAATACCTTCCTACATGTGTCTTCTGCATGTGCTTGGAGAGTCACGTATACAAAGGAGATATCTTGGTTCAAAATTGAGATTATTCACGTGGCCCTATAAAATATATGTTTTATGTTTTTTATTCTAGTAATTTCCCTTTTAAGAGTTTATCCTAGGGAAATACTCTGATTTGCTGACAAATTTCATCACAGCATTTGTTCGAGTAGTTAAAAAAACACTAGAAGCAACTTGTATTTGTCTCACATTAGAGGAGTAGTTAAATAAAGCATAGTATAGTGATTGGATAAAATACTATGCAATCACTGAAAATGATGATTACCAGAAGTTTTTACACCAACATACATAGGAAGATGCTAATTAATATCATGTGAAGTTTTTTATAAAGTGAGATATAAAATTGCATATCCTGAAAAATATCATATAAAAAGGGCTGAAGAAAATCTCCCAATATTTTGACAGTTTGCCTTTATAAAGTTTCCCGCCTTTTAACATTTTTCACTGCTTTCCAGACTTTCTACATGAATGTTTTATTTGATAAGGAGGGGAAAAAATAGGCAATTGCTCTTATTCTTTTAATTTTTTCCCTGTTTGGACCTCATATTCACTAATAGAAAATTAAACTAGATAACTTCTTAGATCTTCCTCTTTTTCTAATAGTCTTATAATGTATGAAAGCTATTACTTCATTACTTTATGTTTTGGACTAAGGATGAGCTTTCAAGCAACTTAGAGAAAAATAAAGGAAGAGGGTGCCAGTAAGTAATTTAGACTATTTGAATAATTATAGAGAATCTGGGGATAGATCCCAAGGGGAAATTTTATTAATAAATAAAAATTACTGTCATCTGCAGATATGTTTTTTCATCCATTTTCTCATTCCTTCCTGTCTCTATCCAGCTATCTAGCTTGTGTGTTGTATAGAAAATACAGTCAGTAAAAGTCAACATTCTTTACCTGCTTACTGTAATTTGTGGTTGGCCATAAAGCATCCCTGGTAGAGATAATATAGATAATGTTTAACTGGCTGTGAGAAAAGAGACATTACTATATTTGACATACCTCTTTTTCTTTTTTCCCCTAAACTTTAAACTTTTTATTTTGTATTGAGATACAGTCAATTAAGAGTGTTGTGGTAATCTCAGGTGAACAGCGAAGGGACTCAGTTATACATATACATGTATCCATTCTCCCCCAAAGCCTCCTCCCATCCAGGCTGGCATGTAACATTGAGCAGAGTTCCATGTGCTATATAATAGGTCCTTGTTGGTTATCCATTTTAAATCTAACAGTGTGTACATGACCTTCCCGACATACCTCTTTTTCTACTCTGATTCTAACCACCATGATACAGCGTGTTTCTTTTTGAAGCATGTCAGTTTCCCCTGGGGAAAGTGTCAGAAAAGAAGTCAGTGACTCAAGGTCAATCCACATTTCCCTTTGTGAAAGAGTCTTCCTCGAAGTTCCCCCTTTTCAAATAAATTCTTTAGAAATGATTGGTGATGCAATGAATGCTAAACTCGTCATTGCATGATCAACCCCAACCTTGATAGTTTATACAAATATTTGACAGCCTCTGACTCAGCCATCTTCTCATGCAGGGAAAAAGTCACACCTGAAAGCTGTTCTAAACTGAGAGCTCAGGAAGGAAAACTGGAGGGAAATTGCCTCGGGCAAGGAGAACCAAATCACCTCTGAAAGGGAGGAGTAACAAGTAGGGTGAAGGGACCTGAATATGACCTTTGCCAAAAAGAGACATTCATTGTTGTGCTTGTCCGGCCTCCACCCTAGGATGTGATCCCTGTGTGTGGTCTCACGGTCATTCATAGTCATGCAATGTGTGCCTCACCCGCTGTGGTTCCTGATTGCTTTCTAAGTGGCAGCCAAGAATGGCAGAGGGAAAAATTCTGTTGCATCCTAGGCCCCTCAGTGTCTCCTTCCTCCTGATTCCCAGGCCACCTCCAGTAAAATACCTACTTCCGCTTCACTCCTTCCTCATGTTGACCGCCTCCTTGCTTCAGAGCCCAGCATGCTGGTTAATAGGACCACAGAGGTCTGGGCAGGTATTAGGGTCTTAGCAAAATCAGGCTTTTTTGAGTCTGCTGTTCCTTTTGTTACCATGTCAAATAAAAAGGCACCAAGAGGCAGGAGACAGGTAATGATACACATGGTGTTTTTTTTCTATTCATAATTTTATTTATTTATTTTGGCTGTGCTGTGTCTTCATTGCTGTTCAGGCTTTTCTCTAGTTGCGGTGCTCAAGCTTATGGCGGAGGCTTCTCTTGCTGCAGAGCACAGGCTTTAGGGCGTGCGGGCTTCAGTAGTCACAGCTCCCAGGCTTTTGAGCACATGCTCAATAGTTGTGGCGCACAGGCTTAGTTGCTCCTCAGCATACACATGGTGTTTTGATAACTCTGTGTTACAACTTGGCATCAACATGCAAATGAGTTGTGGCTTTGGGTTTTAACGCCCTGGTGATTGTCCTTTCAAGGTGAGTTTGTCTGTACCCTTTCTTATTTAATCCAGATCTGGCCTCTGTGTTCCAGTGATATTATTTCTCCTAGCCTCTGTAGAGCCTGCAGCATACTAATAATGTCCCCTGTCCCTGTTAAAAAAATAAATGTCCTAACCTCAACACCCCTGACTTGAAAGCCACCCTGAATATAAGCTGTTTTCGGATTTCAAAATTGTAAAGTAAACAGGCAATTTCTTGTTTGTTTTGTTTTTGTCATTTAGTAGCATGCAGAAATTTTCCCCAAAAAGCTATGGTCATTTAAGTAGAAATTTGATCAAAGATGTTATTGATGTGATACCTGAGAATAAATGTGCAAATGCTCTATTTGCTCGGACTCCACTCCAGTGTTCTTGCCTGGAGAATGCTAAGGATGGGGGAGCCTGGTGGGCTGCCGTCTATGGGGTCGCACAGAGTTGGACATGACTGAAGCGACTTAGCAGCAGCAGCAGCTGGTTTGGGTTGTATTTTAAAATAAAGTAAATGAGGTTGAGTCACCAAGAGGATGATGCATAGCAGGTGACCATTCTAAACTCCCTCCTACCCCTTCTCCCGTTCCTCTTGTTTCCTCCCCCTGCAGGTTGTAGATGAGCACGAGAGTGTGGAACAGAGTCGGCGAGCACAAGCTGAGCCCATCAACCTGGACAGCTGTCTCCGAGCTTTCACCAGCGAGGAGGAGCTGGGGGAGAATGAGATGTACTACTGCTCCAAGTGTAAGACCCATTGCTTGGCAACCAAGAAGCTAGATCTCTGGAGGCTTCCCCCGATCTTGGTATGTTATACCCCACCTCTTGAGAGAGTAGCAGTCTAGCTTGAAGGAAAGAAACTGAACAAATAAGAATTTTTGAGAATAATCTTTCTTGCAACTGTGTTTAAAATGCTTTTGCCGGAAATTCCCTGGCAGTCCCGTGTTTTGGACTCGGCAGTTTCATTGGCAGTTCAGTCCGTGGTCAGGGAACTAAGATCCCACAAGCCACGCAGTTCAGCCCAATATTTACATATATAAAACACTTTTGCTGGTGTACACAGACTTGAATTGTCCTACAGACATTTACTATTTTTGTATCCTAAAGAGGGTACAGCCTCCAAGGGAAGAGAAGTCATATGGACCAGCAACTGCAGTTGAGTGAGACATGCAAGAAGTGCCCCAAGTGGTACAGCCTGGTGAAGTTGAACTTCAGGAGAAGGTGAAAACTCTAGGGAGAGAGGAAGCTTGAGGCTTGTGCTTTACAGACTATAGAAGAGCAGTGGAGCCTGAGCCTCCATTCCCGCTGTGCTTGGTCACACAGGCACAGACACTGCTGAATTAAATGTGTATGCACCAGGTACAGTGGGGCTGATATGTTCTTTCCGATTTGATGTACTTCTGCCTTCTCCATTCATGGATTAGGAGACTCTCCTGTTGATTGTCAAGAGTTGAAAGTGTCAGTTCTTCCTATTCATTTAAGAAAGTTTTTTTCCATAAGGGAGGAAATCATATCGATAACCAGACCTTGTGTCTATTTTTTTATTCATATCTTATTCCTACCACTCTGTGAGACTGAACGTAGACAAGGACAACTCCCCAGGGAATAAAGCACAAGAAGTTACTAACAGTGATTGGCTAGCTCCAGGGATAGCTTCCCTGGTAGCTCAGCTGGTAAAGAATCTGCCTGAAAATGCAGGAGACCCCAGTTCAATTCCTGGGTCGGGAAGATCCCCTGGAGAAGGGATAGGATACCCACTTCAATATTCATGGACTTCCCTGGTGGCTCATCTGGTGAAGAATCCGCCTGCAGTTCTGGAGACCTGGGTTTGATCCCTGAGTTAGGGAGATCCCCTGGAGGAGGGCATGGCGACCCACTTCAGTATTCTTGCCTGGAGAATCCCCATGGACAGAGAGGAGCCTGGCAGGCTACAGTCAATGGGGTCACAGAGTCGGACACAACTGAGTGACTAAGCAGAGCACAGGGATGAGAAGCTGAGCATAGGGACAGGCTTGAGAACAGGTAGGTGGGAAGGGGTAAGGTTTATTTTTTTGATTGAGGTATATAGTTAACATGGAGTTAAATTCATAAATTTAAAATAACTAGTTTGATAAATTTTGACAATTATTTATATTCATATGACCATCACATAAAACATATCACATATCATGAAGTATCAGCATTAATAAACTGTATTTTTGAGACAGGAGACTCAGGTTCAATCCCTGGGTTGGGAACATCCCCTAAAGAAGGAAATGGAAACCCACTCCAGTATTCTTGCCTGGGAAATCCCAGGCAAGACAGAGGAATCACTCTGGCAAGCTACAGTCAGTCCATGGAATCACAAAGAGTCAGACATGGCTTAGCAACTGAACACAAAGAATAATGAGGAGTAAATGTTATATTGATAGCTTGATGTGCTTTTGTTACATCCACACACCAGCGTGGCCCTTAGAGAGGGATTCTCTTTATGTAAACAGTAAATAGTTAAGCATTTAGGGTCGAGGTAGCCATCCAAATATCTGTGCCCACAATCAGTTCAGTTCAGTCACTCAGTCATGTTCGACTCTTTGCGACCCCATGGACTGCAGCACACCAGGCCTCCCTGTCCATCACCAACTCCCGGAGCTTACTCATACTCATGTCCATTGAGTTGGTGATGCCATCCAACCATCTCATCCTCTGTCGTCCCCTTCTCCCACCTTCAGTCTTTCCCAGCATCAGAGTCTTTTCCATTGAATCAGTTCTTCACATCAGGGGGTCAGAGTATTGGAGTTTCAGCTTCAGCATCAGTCCTTCCAATGAATATTCAGAACTGATTTCCTTGAGGATTGACTGGTTTGATCTCCTTGCAGTCCAAGAGACTCTCAAGAGTATGCTCACAGTAGAGAGCATAATAACACTGTGTTTAAGCCTGAAGGAATTCATTGCTTTTGAAAAGAAAGAGAGAAGCCAGAAAGGAGAAGGGAGATTCTTACGCTCTTCAGAACAGTGGAACCCCCTGATCGCAGCCAACAGAAATGTTAAGAAAGGAGTGGCTTCCTGTTGGAGGCTGGGTAACTTTCATCTGTTAAAAACACCTCCACTTTTCTTCAAATGATTCAGTCTATAGTATTCTATCCTCGTGTAGTTGTGAATGGATGATATTGGAGAGAGGTAAAGGTCAGTGTGAATCACAAGCCCAGAGGACATGGAAGAAGAGGCTCCTATGATGTTGAAGACAGTTGGGAGAGAGTTTGGATATACACCGATTATGAAATTAGGGGGATTACCGTTTTAGCCACATAGCTACAGGGCAGTGGCCTCTTAACTAGGTTACATAAGAAAATATATTCTTTTTGGGGAAAAAGACATATTTTTGGAACATTTACATATGTTTTAGACTTTTTTTTTTTTAGTGTGTATTTTGTATCTTCAGACCATGTTAATGCAACTGTTTTCTCTTCTTCTCCAGATTATTCATCTCAAACGATTTCAGTTTGTAAATGGTCGATGGATAAAATCACAGAAAATTGTTAAATTTCCTCGTGAAAGTTTTGACCCTGGTGCTTTTCTGGTGCCGAGGGACCCAGCTCTCTGTCAGCGTAAACCACTCACACCCCAGGGGGATGACGTCTCTGAGCCCAGGATCCTGGCAGGAGAGGTGAAGAAAGTGGATGCTCAGAACTCCACTGGGGAAGATGCCGTGCTCCTGAGTAAGAGTCCATCCTCACTGAGTGCCAACATCGTCAGTAGTCCTAAAGGTGAGGAGCCCAAGCCTCACTCTGTGGGGGGAGCTCCTGGGACCCCTCTAGGCTGCACGGTTCCCTCCATCTTCCACTCTAGAGCAACAGCTTGGTTGTACCAGGATCATTCTGGACTCAGACCTATTTACATTTGAGCTGTGTGACTTTTAGCAAGAGATACAGCCTCACTAAATCTCTTTTCTCATTCATAAAAAGAAGATAATATTAAGTTCACAGAGTGAGAAATTGATACATCAAGAGTTAAGCACTATAGAGACTTCCCTGGTTTCCTAGGGGTTAAGAATCCACCTTGCAGTGCAAGGGTCCAGGGTTCAGTGCCTGGTGGGAGAGTTAAGCTCCCACCTGCTGCAGGACAACTAAGCCCAGGCACCTCCACTGCTGAGCCTGGGCACTGCAAGGAAGGTCCCTCATGATGTAACCAGGACCCAGTGTAGCCAAATAAATAAATATTATTAATAAAATGGAGAGTAAAGCACTTTACATAGTGCCTGGCATTTGGTGATTATGAATGATAGTTGTCATCCTTGTTTCCTTATATCAGGGGTTCTCAAAGTAAAATTTGGGGAAACCCTTAGAGGGTGCCTGAGACCCTTTCTGAAGATCAGAACTGTTTTCATAAAAATACTAAGTATTTGGGAATTCCCTGGCAGTCTGGTAGTTAGGACTCGGCGCTTTCACTGCTGTAGCCCCAGTTTCAGTCCCTGGTAAGGAAATTAAAGATGCCACAAGCCCAAATGGTGCAGCCAAAAAAACCCCAAAAGCTAGGTATTTGCGTTTTCACTCTCATTCTCTCACAGGTTGACTCAGAGCCAACATATATGTGATATTGTCAATGAAATATATGTGTCTTGTGTTTCTCAAATTCCTCAGTTTTAACTTCTAATATGGTAAATATTGATAAATGGAACTCACAAAAACAAAAGTTCTCAAGATCCTCAACAATTTTTAAGGGTATATAAGGGAGACAGGAACTGTTTGAGACCTGCTCCTTTGCAGGATTGTTGTGAGAGGTAGAGATAATAAAGTTTCCGACGTCATGCCTAGCAGGAATAAGTGCCTGATAATTTGTCCTGATATTTTTTAATCTAAAGAAGAATACATATTTGTCAAACCCCTTCGTCTAATATTATTTTGAACTGAATCTGCCCTAAATCATCTTTCTGCTCTTTTTCTAAGTCCATTCTTACCTGTACTTCACATTTCAGAACACTGCTGCCTTGAGAGGGTTGGCATTGAGGAAGACAAGAATGTAACTTATTGGCCACATAATAGGAGTAAAGCCTAGCCAGTCAGAATGCCCGTCTTTACCTTTTTGTGTACACTTGTGCAGTTGACTGCAGAGTTAGCTTTTGGTGGCTGGTTTAACTTGTGACATTTGGATTTATCTTTTCTTCCCTTTCACAGGTTCACCGTCTACATCAAGAAAAAGTGGAACCAGCTGTCCCTCCAGCAAAAACAGCAGCCCTAACAGCAGCCCTCGGACTTTAGGGAGGAGCAAAGGGAGGCTCCGCCTACCCCAGATCGGCAGCAAAAACAAATTGTCAAGTAGTAAGGAGAACTTGGATGCCAGCAAAGAGAACGGGGCTGGGCACGTTTGTGAGCTGTCTGATGCTTTGAGACGAGCGCACACGCTCGGGGGCAGCCAGCCTGAGCTGGTCACCCCACAGGACCATGGAGTAGCTTTGGCCAACGGGTTCCTGTATGAGCATGAGGCATGTGGCAATGGCTACAGCAATGGTCAGCTTGAAAACCACAGTGAAGAAGACAGCACTGATGACCAAAGAGAAGATATTCATGTTAAGCCTATTTATAACCTATATGCAATTTCGGTAAGTGGTTTCTTATATGATTTTTAGAATGATCCACATTTTCAGTGGTTGGCTTGTTCATCTTCATTCATTCATCATTTTTCAGAGCCTGCTCATTTGCTAGGCATTGAGCTTGGTGATAGACTAAGTTAGCAGTAAATATCTTGGCCTTTTGGGTAGAATCCAAGATGCTCACAGTTTAATAACAGAAACAGTCATGTAATCTTCTAAGTGGAGTCACAGGCTCAAGCCGTTCACAAGTGTGTGTTTCTGAGGGAGTTTTGCTTTCCAAAAATAATTGCAACAATAGAATGGTAAGATTCAAAGTTTTAAAATTTTCAGTTTTCCTTCTTGGTTTGTTTTTGGAAGAAGGAAAACACTTTTCCTTGGATTGGATCCTGATACTTGCCCTGGTCTGAGTATTGTCAACTACTAATACACCTCCACTTTCTTCTCTCTTACAGTGCCATTCAGGAATTCTGGGCGGGGGCCATTATGTCACTTATGCCAAAAACCCAAATAGCAAGTGGTACTGTTACAATGACAGCAGCTGTAAGGTAAATGTCCCCAACCTTTTAATAAAAAAAAACAAACAAAAAAAAAACAGAAATGTCCTCAGATCTAGAGGATATTTGTTGAAATAATGGATTTTCTCCAGAATAATTATTGTTTAGTCACTAAATCATGTCCTACTCTTTGCAACCCCATAGACTGTAGCACACCAGGCTCCTCTGTCCATGGGATTCTCCAGGCAAGAAAGCTGGAGTGGGTTGCTGTTTTCTTCTCCAAGGGATATTCCTGGACCAGGGATCAAACCTGTGTCTCCTGCATTGGCAGGCAGATTCTTTACCACTGAGCTACCAAGGAAGCCCTTTCTCCTGAATAGGAAAGAATAGTTGTTTCTATTAGAATCCGTATATAAATGCCTTCAATGTAAAGGAATACTAGTGACACGCAGGGAATTCTCTGGCAGTCCGTGGCTGAGACTCGTCACTTTCACTGCCAAGGGCCTGGGTTCCATCCCTGGTCAGGAAACTAAGATCCCACAAGCCACACAGCATGCCCCTTCACCCCAAAAAAGTGATATGCAGAGCAGAAAATGAAAACAGTGAAAAAATAGAAGTTATTGATTAATAAGAAAAAGTTCTTGTCTTTTGATCTATTAGAATTTGATGTGTTATTTTGTTTTCTATCATTCTTTTGACTTGTCTATGGCCTGTATATTTTCACAAAACAAACACTGAAAATAATGGGTCTTATTTTAGGGGCAGGTATGAGATAGCCAAAATATTAAGCTGATTGGAAGCAGTCAGTTTTAGTCATGAAAGAAGGTTGGTCCTCCCTTCCCTGGTGAGGATTTACAGTCAGCATGTGTGCTGTGTGCTTAGTCTCTCAGTTGTGTCCGACTCTTTGCGACCCCATGAACTGGGGCCTGCCAGGCTCTTCTGTCCATGGGGATTCTCCAGGCAAGAATACTGGAGTGAGTTGCATTCCCTCCTCCAGGGGATCTTCCCCACCAGGGATTTAACCCAGATTTCCCACATTGCAGGCAGATTATTCACCGTCTGAGCCACCAGGGAAGCCTGGCTTTTTTGTTAAAGACTTTTCTTGCTCCTCCAGGAACTTCACCCTGATGAAATTGACACCGACTCTGCCTACATTCTTTTCTATGAGCAGCAGGGGATAGACTATGCACAATTTCTGCCAAAGATCGATGGCAAAAAGATGGCAGACACAAGCAGCATGGACGAAGACTTTGAGTCTGATTACAAAAAGTACTGTGTGTTACAGTGAAGCTACCACTCTGGCTGCTAGGTAGACTGGTGATGAGGGAGATGACTCCCCGTAGCTGACATTTGGCAAAAGCATCTCTGAAAGGCAAGCTCAGTGTGTACTTATTTTATCCTGTGACCCTGAAGCACAAAATAAAAAAACCCTAAATAAAATAGCAGTTAACATACCAGTAGTAATAATTTTGTTTGGAAGTGTCTCACATAAGCTCCCTGGTAGAGAGCTTTCAGGCAGAGCCCACCATTAGCCTGTAAACAAAAGGGTTTGGCACTAGCCACCTGGGACCAAATAAGAACTAAATTGTGCTTGTCCAGATATGAACAACCCTGTAGTGAATATATAGTTTACCAATAATCATAACAGAATACTACGAATCTCCTTGGAGTCAAAGTAAAACAAAAAATTGTAGTGTTGTCTGGGGACGACATGATATGCTACCTCCTTTTTCCTGAAGTTTTATTCCATTGTAGCAACTGACACGATGGAGAAAGCGAGATCATGAAGACGTGTGAAGGATTCTTTCAGCATGGACACAGATTTTTCAATTTACTTTTTAAACCATTTTCCCATCCTTTGTATGTCTTCATTGCTTTTTGTTTTTGTTGTTGTGTTTGTGTTTGAGACACAACCAGTCATTGTAGTAGAGACATATATAAGTGATCAGTCTGAAAGGGAGGCTCTCTTAAGAGCTGCGTGCCTTCTCCCCAGGGCCTTGGTTGGGAGACCCTGTAGGAAAAAAAAAAAGCATCGTGGGAGATCCAGCTAAAATAAAATAGCCCTCCAGATAGAGGCGGCTTGCTTTGAGGGTACTTCAAGTGCCCTCAAAAACATACCCCCTACTGCTGAAGGGAGGGGCGTGGTGGCCGACATTGACCCCATCCTTCCATGCACTGCTGCAGTGTCTGAGAGGGAATGGGGCCACAAAGCTAGATGGTGTTTTGCAGTTAGTGGTGGTTTGTTCTTTGTTTCTTTGTTTTGCACTTTAAAAAAAGAATACGTGCAAATGAACTTTTCAGAACTTGTTCATATTTGATGGCTGTAAGGGCTGAAAATTAATTTGATGGGGGTATTTTCCCCTATCATGTTAAATTTAAAAACAAAACACATCCCAAACATTGATAATGTGTAAGTATTTTTAATGCAGTTGGGGGATTTAGAAAGTAAACTTTTTGTTTGCATCTCCATTTGCTTTTTTTTTTTAATAGTACTGGTCATCAAAAGTTGTGTTTCTTTGCTCACTTCATTTTATCCTCCAATAATTCAAGACTGGAACAAAAATATAAATGTTATTTATTTCAGGCAGCACTTTTTTTTCTGTGTTGTTTCTAAATATATATTCAAGTAAATATTTCACTTTTTTTATTCACCTGGACCCTGAAAGTTGATTCTCATTAACTGTCAGATTCCATTACCCTTCCTTCCTCACAGATAGTAGGTACCAATGTAATTCAGTGTTTGTATTTTGATACCTAAGGTCGATTACTAACCAGTTCTCAGAGCATTTACAAAGGTAAATGGCCGAGTTGAAAGCCTATTCAGAAGACTATAATTGCAAGTAGGAATGAGTGGCCTAAATGCTATAATGTAATGAAGTCAGACAACATGCAGACTTTAGAGTTTCGTGATTTTCAGTGTATAAAATCTGTCCATTCCTAACTGGACAAGTCCCATGAAAACATGGAAGATTTTAAATAATTTCCTTACAGATGTTTTATTTAAGCAGGTAGCACAATCTACTAATGTTGTTTGATCTGTGTTTGTTACATTGGTTGTAATTAATTTTTTTAATTCATGACTAGCAGAAATTTTATTAAATTAACTAACTACATTCACCTTGTAAATTACTGTATAAAACTTGTTGACAATGCACTGACTTTAGAAAGATGTTAATGTACATAAATAGAGTGTAAATAAAATAGTGTTGATGTACTGAAATATGAACTGTATAAAAAAGTATTGGTAATTGTATATGGAGTGTACCTGTTTCTCTGTAACTATTATCCAAACAAATTAAATACTGTGGATGCATCTATGTGCTCTTTTTCCTCTATATAAGTAAACACAAAAATGTCAAATTCTTTAGCCTTCCTTTCTGTGAACCTGTTTTAATTCTCCTATTTGAATACCTACCTGACTTACAGAGTTGGAGGTTCCATCTCTGAGAGAATGGAAGGTGTGGTGAATGTAGAACAAGGTACTTGCAGCGACCAGATAAATTTGCTTCACATCCCTGTTAAGAAATTGTTTGGAAGGCATTGAAAGGGTTCAGGAGAAGAGTAGCTTGCTCGTTTGAAACTGAGAATTGAAGAAGAAGTTTTTGCAATAGTTTTTATGCAGATTAAGGAATAAGGTGAAGAAAAGGTGCACTTCTTACACAATGCCTGGAGATGATCCTTAGTTTCTAGGGGACACTGAGAAACCAGGGATATATCCCAGGTTGTCGTTCTGAGAGGCTTCCAGGGAGCCCATTAACAGGGTTAAGAAGAGTTGAAGATTTAAAGTTATGGGACCTTCACATTCAGTCTGGTTTATTTACCTTCAAAATCAGAATACCTGCCTCTTGGGCTCATTTTTAGGAAGTGAGGTATATAAATGCCTGACACAGTTTCTTGGTAAGTGCTCAGTGAATGTGAAATCCTACCTCTGTGAGATTCAGTCCTATTTGACAAGGAGATTTATGTATTCGCTTATTACACTGACACTCAAAGAATTTAATCTCTCTCTGCTCACATTCTCCAAAACAGGAATAGACATTAAAAATGTATAGAATGAAACATGTTGAATCAGCAGCAGTAGAAGCTTGTGTAAGGAAATGAACAAACAGAAAAAGGATCCAAAACAAAGCACCACTTCTAAAGTGCAGTCTGTGTCTCTAGCTTTTTAAATGGCCACCTTGAATATCTTCATCCTTGTATCTCAAACATTGTTCCTGGCACACAGGAAGTCAGTAATATGTAAAATAATGTTTTAATGAAAAAAGAGTAAGAGACAACTTTGGAAAGGAACAGCATAGAAAGATGGGCGGGTGTTTCACTTCTAGTTCCCGAATGGCCCTGTAAATTGAGAGTGGTCATCAGCCTCCTAGGCTCTCTGGCTAAGGCAATTCAACGTGGAATCTCTTCCACTTGGCATTGCTCACTTCATTGTATATACCATTGAGCAGGAGCAAGTAGAAGAGTTGGCATATTTTCCCTAACTGTTTTAAAGGTTAAATAAGAATTTTACTAGGCTAGAGCCAGAACATGCAGCTTAGGGAAAAAAGATCCCAGCTTTCCTCGATGACGTATCACCAAGTAGGTTCCTTAGTATTGAAATCACGAGGTCAGAAATGTACCTACCACTGTGATGAGAGACCCATACAAGATGGTGCAATAAAAAGAGGCTGCCAAGCTTCCCTAGTGGTCTAGTGGTTAAGAATCCACCTGCCAAGGCAGGGGACATGGATTTGATCCCTAGTTCGGGAAGATCTCACATGCTTCGGCGCAACTAAGCCCTCGTGCCTAGATCCCATGCTCCACAACAAGAGAAGGCACCACAGTAAGAAGCCTGTGCACCTCAGTGAAGAGTAGCCCCTGCTCACCTCAACTAGAGAAAGCCCCCAAGCAGCAATGAAGATACAGGGCAGCCAAAAATCTTTAAAAAACAAAAAGAACGCTGCCTTTAGATTTCGTAGCAGTGGAAAGCAAGACAATAAATAGCACAGTAGTTGCACATTCAGAGGCCCACAGGGGCTAGGTTGGGAGCAGAGTGTCAGAGAAGCTGGTCTCACCATGGATAATGGGGAACAGTGAGGACTGATGAGTTCTAGGGCACCCATCCCATCTGAAGGCTGCATTTGATTGTTGCCATGCAGGAATGCGGGCCCCAGTGTTACCAAACCTCTTCCACCCCAAAGAGAAACCAGAAATCCAGGTATTTATACAGAACATCCAATTTAGAAATGTTGGCAGGGCTTAGTTTTGTTTTGTTAATTTTTAAACATTGTACTGTCTCAGTAAAAGTTATTTGCAAGCCAGATACTAGCCACCAGTTTTATGCCCTATGGTAAGTAGAAAGGCTTGGAGTCCATTATCAGGGTCAGATTCTGCCTCTTGCCATACTACAGCTGTGCACTAAAACAAGTTCTTAATTTTTGTTTTTTCATTCGAAGTGTGTGTATGTCTTCTCTCTTTTATTCTTTTTTTTTTTCAACTTTCATTTTATATTGGAGTACAGCCAATTAACAATGTTGTGATGGTTTCAGATCGGCAGCAGAGGGACTCAGCCACACATATACATGTATCCATTCTCCAATGGACTGGTTCCAAACTGGGAAACAAGTATGTCAAGGCTGTATAGTGTCACTTTGTTTATTTAACTTCTATGCAGAGTACATCATGCGGAATGCCAGACATCCAGCACAAGATGGAATCAAGATTGCAGGGAGAAATATCAATAACCTCAGATACGCAGATGACACCACCCTTATGCCAGAAAGTGAAGAGGAACTAAAGAGCCTCTTGATGAAAGTGAAAGAGGAGAGTGAAAAACCTGGCTTAAAAGTCAACATTCAGAAAACAGAGATCATGGCATCCAGTCCCATCACTTGATGGCAAATAGATAAGGAAACAATGGAAACAGTGACAGACTATTTTCTTGGGCTCCAAAATCACTGCAGATGGTGACTGCAGCCATGAAATTAAAAGACACTTGCTCCTTGGAAGAAAAGCTATAACAAACCTAGACAGCATATTAAAAAGCAGAGACAGTACTTTGACAACTAAGTCAAAGCTATGGTTTTCCAGTAGTCAGGTATGGATGTGAGAGTTGGACCATAAAGAAGGCTGAACGCTGAAGAATTGATGCCTTTGAACTGTGGTATTGGAGAAGACTCTTGAGAACCCCTTGGATTGCAAGAAGATCAAACCAGTCAATCCTAAATGAAATCAACCCTGAATATTCATTGGAAGGACTGATGCTGAAGCTGAAGCTCCAGTACTTTGACCACCTGATGCAAAGAGCCAACTCATTAGAAGAGACCCTGATGCTGAGAAAGATTGAAGGCAGGAGGAGAAGGGGCGACAAAGGATGAGATAGTTGGATGGCATCACCAACTCAGTGGACATGAGTTTGAGCAAACTTCAGGAGTTGGTAATGGACAGGGAAGCCTGGCGTGCTGCAGTCCATGGGGTCGAAAAGAGTCAGACACGACTGAGCGACTGAACTAAACTGATTCACCTCCAAACTCTCCTCTCATCCAGGCTGCCACATAACCTTGAGCAGAGTTCCATGTCCTATAACAGTAAGTCCTAAAACAAGTCCTTCACACCCTCAGATTTCTCATGCCCAATGAGAATACCACTTCAAAATGTTATTAGAAGAAATAAATAATGAATGTTAATAGGCACAGGCTCTGACACCTATTGAGTACCCAAATCACAGTATTCTTTCCCCATTTAGAGCAGCAGAACTCAGGTATATCCATAACTAATACCTCAATCAAAGTCATTACGTCAAGAAGCATACGACATAGGAGTGCATTCTAGGTACAGAGCTCTGTGCTCAGTTGTCTAGGGGCAGCTGTTCCCAACCTATCAACTCAAGAGCATCATCAAAATCAACTAGGAGTTGGGCTTCCCTGGTGGCTCAGTGGTAAAGAATCCCCCTGCCACTTCAAGAGACAGGGGTTCGATCCCTGGTCTAGGAAGATCCCGCATGTGGCAGAGCAACAAAGTCCATGCACCACAATTACTGAGCTTGTGCTCTAGAGCCCAAATGCCACACGCCCTAGAGCCCATACTCGGCAACAAGAGAAGCCCCGGCAATGAGAAGCCCATGCCCTGCAACTAGAGTGTAGCCCTCCTCTCCGAAGCTAGAGACAAGCCTGCACAGCAACAAAGACCCAGCACAGCCAAAAATAAAAAATTTTTAAAAATTAACTAGGAGTTTCTTAAACTTGCTGTTTCCAGAGTTCTGCCCACGTTGTCATGTAATATTTGTGCTCTCTGCCTGTTGACACCCAAATTTATGAGATCATCTCCTTCCACACAGTCCAAATCTCTGCGTTTTAGTAAGTTCTCAGGGGAGATTCTTTTGCAGCCAGTTGGCACTGTCCTGCAGACTGGTCATTTGTGGAAACCACCTCTTCAGAAAATGACTCAACTTCCAGTCTAATTGGGGAAGGATGGTATGCACATTCACACAAGTAAGGGGGATTGGTAGATATAATTGTCTCGGATGAAGTGCTGACCAAGGACGGTAGACAGTAGCTGCTGGCAGAGTACTTAAGGAAAATCATATAAGAAGTGGGAGTGAGCTATATGCCATGAAGCAAAACGAGGATTTTCTCTTTTTTTTTTTTCCAATTTTTTATTTTGTATTGGGATATAGCTTGATTATACCCCAATTATAGGAAAGACTTCCACAGCAATCAATGCAAAGAAATAGAGGAAAACAATAGCATGGGAAAGACTAGAGATCTCTTCAAGAAAATTAGAGATACCAAGGGAACATTTCATGCAAAGATGAGCACAATAAAGGACAGAAACGGTATGGACCTAACAGAAGCAGAAGATATTAAGAAGAAGTGGCAAGAATACATGGAAGAACTATATGTTATCATATAGATAACATAGATATAGATCTATGATCTATAGATATTCATGACCCAGATAATCACAAAGGTGTGATCACTCCCCTAGAGCCAGACATCCTGGAATGTGAAGTCAAGTGGGCCTTAGAAAGCATCACTACGAACAAAGCTAGTGGAGGTGATGGAATTCCAGTTGAGCTATTTGAAATCCTAAAAGATGATGCTGTGAAAGTGCTGCACTCAATATGCCAGCAAATCTGGAAAACTCAGCAGTGGCCACAGGAAACTGGAAAAGGTCAGTTTTCATTCCAATCGCAAAGAAAGGCAATGCCAAACAATGTTCAAACTACCGTACAATTGGCACTCATTTCACATGCTAGCAAAGTAATGCTCAAAATTCTCCAAGCCAGGCTTCAACAGTACATAAACCGTGAACTTCCAGATGTTGAAGCTGCATTTAGAAAAGGCAGAGGAACCAGAGATCAAATTGCCAACATCTGCTGGATCATCAAAAAAGCAAGAGAGTTCCAGAAAAACATCTACTTTTGCTTTATTGACTACGCCAAAGCCTTTGACTGTGTGGATCACAACAAACTGTGGAAAATTCTTAAAGAGATAGAAATACCAGACCACCTCACCTGCCTCCTGAGAAATCTGTATGCAGGTCAAGAAGCAACCATTAGAAATGGACATGAAACAACAGACTGGTTCCAAATCGAGTGTGTCAAGTCTGTATATTGTCACCCTGCTTATTCAACTTATATGCAGAGTACATCATGTGAAATGCCAGACATCCAGCATAAGCTGGAATCAAATTGCAGGGAGAAATATCAATAACCTCAGATACCCAGATGACATGACCCTTTTGTCAGTAATCGAAGAAGAAGTAAAGAGCCTCTTGATAAAAGTGAAAGAGGAGAGTGAAAAAGTTGGCTTAAAACTCAACATTCAGAAAACGAAGATCATGACATCTGGTCCCATCACTTCATGGGAAATAGATGGGGAAACAATGGAAAGAGTGAGAGACTTTATTTTGAGGGGCTCCAAAATCACTGCAGATGGTGACTGCAGCCATGAAATTAAAAGACGCCTGCTCCTTGGAAGAAAAGTTATGACCAACCTAGACAGCATATTAAAAAGAAGAGACATTACTTTACCAACAAAGGTCTGAAGAATTGGTGCTTTTGAATTGTGGTGTTGGAGAAGACTCTTGAGAGTCACTTGGACTGCAAGGAGATCCAACCAGGCCATCCTAAAGGAAATCAGTCCTGAATATTCATTGGAAGGACTGATGCTGAAGCTGAAACTCCAATACTTTGGCCACCTGATGCGAAGAACTGACTCTGGAAAATATCCTGATGCTGGGAAAGATTGAAGGCAGGAGGAGAAGGAGTCAACAGAGGATGAGATGGTTGGATGGCATCACCGACTCAATGGACACGAGTTTGAGTAGGCTCCAGGAGTTGGTGATGGAGAGGGAGGCCTTGCGAGCTGCAGTCCAGGGGGTCACAAAGAGTCGGACATGACTGAGCGACTGAACTGACTGACTGAAGGTGCGTGGGAAGCATAGTAGTGATAACAAGCAGGAGAAACCATGTTGCAAAGGCCTTGGAAGGTCAGACCAGTTCTCATGGAAGTGTTTCACATTGCCAAATACGCTGGTGTGGTTCCAAAACTTGGTTTTCATTACACACCAATCTGAGACCATTTAAACAAATTTGTACTTGCTGTAACAACTTTCTCTCTTTCAAATACAGAATCGACTTCTGCTGAAATTTCTTTTGGTGCTGAACTTTGGACTTTACCTCAAGCCCAAGAGGAATGCAGATGGAAACCAGGCTTCAAGTGCTTCAAGAAGTTCACAGGGAAAAAAAAAAAAGGAACCAGGCAGGAGGTGGAGGGAAACTTAGGAGAACCGTGGAAAGGGAGAAGGAATGCATGCCAGAGGAAAGAGCCTGCTCAGTGTGGCTGGGAGAACAGAGGCGAGGAGGATCCAGAGAGACAGGGGGCTGGTGGCAGCACCTAAAACCTTTGGGGGCCCCTTTGGGGGCAGGCATCTGCAGTTCTTCATAGACAGACTGTCTGCCCTGATGCCTAAGCCCCAGCCCTCACTGGCATTATAGGGAGGAGGCCTTCATGTTGAACCTCGGCGGGGAGCATCCCCAGGATGGATCAGGAGATGGCTGTCGTCAGCAGGGTAGCTCTGGCCCCTAGTCCAGGGCCATCATCTTCACTGACACCACAGAAAACAACGTTGCTCTGCTTCCTGCAGGACTGTGTGACTCTGGAGCAGGTCCCTCAACTCCTCTGGCCTGTTTCTTTGTGAATCATGAAGGGTTTGCCTGAGGTCAGTAGTTCTTCAGCTTTTATTTTGAAACAACACTGGGGCAGAACCCTTTCCGCCAACTTCATTTTACCTGCAGGCCCTATATATCGCTAAAGCAGGTGAGGTTGGAGGTGCTCAGGTGGAAGTGATGGTCGAGAATAGGGTACGGCTTGAACAGCTTTTGAGAGCTCTGGATCAGATGTTCCACAAGGCCCCTTGGATACTAAAGCACTCAGGAAGTCCATCACGGAGAATTCCCTGGGAGTCCAGAGGCTCAGACTCGTGCTTTCTCTGCCACGGCCCTGGGTTCAATCCCCGGTGGGGAACTGTGCAAGCCAGGAGTGCAGAGCCAGAAAAAGGAAAGAAAGAAAGAAAACCAATCATGATGCAGTGCTAATCCCCAGAGAATGATCCCCAGCAACAGTGCTATCAAACCCAAGTTCCAGAGCCTGGCCCTGAGGCCAAACAAACCAAAACATCGGAGTCTGGAGCAGAGAGAGAGTTCAGTCGCTCAGTCTTGTCCGACTCTTTGCGACCCCATGGACTGCAGCACGCCAGGCCTCCCTGTCCATCACCAGCTCCCAGAGTTTGCTCAGACTCATGTCCATTGAGTCAGTGATGCCATCCAGCCATCTCATCCTCTGTCGTCCCATTCTCCTCCTGCCCTCAATCTTTCCCAACATCAGGGTCTTTTCAAATGAGTCAGCTCTTCGCATCAGGTGGCCTAAGTATTGGAGTTTCAGCTTCAGCATCAGTCCTTCCAATGAATATTCAGGACTAATTTCCTTTTGGAGCAGAGCAAGTTTTATTGATAGGGTGGCAACCGAGAAGATGGGAGGGTAGGTTTGTCTCAGATCCACTTTACTGGCTGGCCTGGGCCTAAGGCTTTTAGGGATAAAAAGGAGGGGGTCTCAGGGTGAGTGATCATCTTGTATCAGTCCTCTGATTGGTGCCTGGTGAGGTAACATGGTGAAGTTTCACAAGAAAACACCAACCACCTGCTTCCAGCCATCCTGGGGTCTTCGTGCTTGTGGTCAGCATGTCACCTTCCTCCACCGGATGTGGGTCTTAGTTTCTGCAGAACAACTCCAAGGTATGAGTCAGATTTTCATGTGACTCTGTGCATGTGCTCAGTTGTGTCCAACTCTGCAACCCCTGGACTGTAGCCTGCTAGGCTCCTCTGCCATGGGGATTCTCCAGGCAAGAATACTGGAGTGGGTTGCCATTTCCTGCTCCAGGGGATCTTCCTGACCCAGGGATCTAACCTGAGTCTCCTGCATCAGCAGGCGGATTTACCACTGAGCCACCTGGGGATCCCACATGTGATTAGGACTCTGTTTTATAGCTGAACTAGTATTTCCTGATCTCTTTTCCTTTGCTTCTGCGTTCCCTCACTTCCCTAATTAGTTACTGCTTGAATATGCTCTTAAGAACTCAGGGAAGGCCTGAGACCACAGCCTTTTTCTATTGGGTTGGCCAAAAATTTTGTTTGGGTTTTTCTGTTATATCAACTTTTTGGCCAAGCCAACACAAACAAGAAATGAGGGGGCAGTGGGGGCTGGGGGCGTGGAGAATTCCCTGGAAGTCCAGTGGTTAGGACTCTGAGCTTTCACTGAGGGCCTGGGTTCAATCCCTGGTTGGGGAACTAAGGTGCCACAAGTTGCATGGCACAAGCAAAAGAAAAAGGAAAAACAGGGGACATGGGAGGGCTTTTGCACCCACGAGGGCCCCATAGGGTCCTGCTTGATTTCAACAGTATAGCATTCTTATTTGTCTGCTGGAAATGACCGTGCCAGCAGAGTGGGCCTTTCCAAAGCCATTTGCTTCTCTCGGTACACCTGGGCAGGGAGGGAAAGCCGGCCAACCAGGGTGAAGGCCAGTCGGCTTCCCTCCCCTGCAGAGACCACTGGAGCAGGCTGGAGCAGGGCACCTGTCGAGAGCCAGCCCTGGGGCCTTGGCCTCTCGTGCCACCTGGAGAATGTCCCAGCTGCCGCTCCCTGTTTGCAGAACTCCCAGTGGCTTGGAGCTGCAAATAAACATCCTCTCACTTTGGGAGAGAGGGGAAAGGGCGAGGACAGTTTATCACTCATCCATCAAATGTTTATTGAGTTCCTGCGTGCATGCATGCTCAGTCACTCAGTCGTGTCCAACTCTCTGCGACCCCATGGACTGTAGCCCACTGGGTTCCTCTGTCCATGAGATTCTCCAGGCAAGAATACTGGAGTGGGTTGCCATTTCCTACTGCAAGCAATGTTCCCTACCCAGGGATTGAATCTGAGTCTCTTGCGTCTCCTGCATTGACAGGCAGATTCTTTACCACTGCGCCACCTGGGAAGCCCTATTAAGTACCTACTCTGTGGCATAAAAGATAGTCCTCTGCTTGGAATCAGGAGAGAAGTTGAAGCACTGAACCACAGAATGGACATGTACTGTTTGCCAGACCCCAAGCTATGCCTGTTTCGTTCCTTATTTATTGCTCACCACAGCTCTATTAGGGATACACTATCCTCTCTATTTATAAAGGAGGAACCACAATCAGTGAGATTACAGTATCATGACAATCACTGAATGAGAACCTGAACGTGAAGTGCTTTCACAACTGATAACACTTATGCAAATGCCAAGTATTATTGTTCTATAAGGAGGTAAGGAGAGGAAGTAGGTGTCCTGTAAGAAATCCCTCTTCCTGGAAGATGGAAAACTCTCAGGAGCAAACAGCCACGCAGTGACTCTTGAGGGAGACCGATGTCCTAGCTTTGTTGTCATCACCTCTGGTGGCCCAGGGACTTTAGGAGCCAGACAGATGGAGGAAGGGGTGTAGAAGGGGAGGTGGGACCAGGGAGGGGAAAGGATGGACTCTGGGGCGGGTCAATGCACGAGCTCCAAACTGGACTTCAGAGTGTCTGATAGGATCTTATCAGGGATTTAGCAGGGATGTGATGGTGTCAGAGGCAGGATGGGAAAAACCAGGATTGAGTGATCTAGTTTCAGGAAGGCAGCCGCCAGCCACGGAAGCCATGAGAATCCCATGTTCCCCACGGGCCCCCTGCCAGACGGGCTACCTGAGAGGCCGACTCACCAAGGACAATGCCTCCTCCTCCCTTCAGCTGGGGCCTTTTCCTTCCTGGCCTTTCCTGGGAAGAGAGGGAAAACAATCGAGCCTGACCGTTTACACCCAGGTATTTGCACCCACAAGCCTGGGCTTCTAAACCGAACACCACATGTCCATCCGGCCACCGCCTCGGGCCAATCACGCAGCAGGCAGACTCCACAGCTGCCTTCCATTCAATTCTGACTGTGCCGAGTCCCAGCGCGGCAGCCCATTGTCTTTTTCTCCAGGATTTATGGGCCCAACTTTGGTTTTGTCATTTCTCCACTATGATGATGAAGAGACGTCAAGCCTCAATCAAGAACTCATACGTATCAGGACTTCCCTGGTGGTCCAGCGGCTAAAACTCCATGCTCCCAATTCAGAGCGCCTGGGTTCGATCCCTGGTCAGGGACCTAGATCCCACACACCACAACTAAGACCTGGCACAGCCAAATAAGTAAAGAAATATATGTACACAAAACTCATATACATCGAGAGAGAGAAAGAGAAGTGGAAAGAGAAAGCATGGCTAATTCGGACCCTGGGGACATAAGCAGTGTAAATTTGGAGGGAAATCTCAATGCCCTAACTGATTAGGAACGAACTGTTAAAGCCTGGGGTCTGCTGTGCTGCCCAGGGAACATTCTGGAAGTGGCAGCATGGTCACAGTGCCTGGAAAAGGCTTGGACAAAATGTTTCATCTAATCCTGTTTGCAGGTTAGTTTGTTGAGGAAACCATTTCCTCATTTAGACCACAGAGCAGCCTCGTCCTGTTCCCCAGAATTGAACTGTTGTTATCAGATTCCACATGGCAGCCTCTGTGACCTGGCTTCTGGGCTGGCTGTGGCTGGCCTGGCCAAAGCAGCCTTGGGCTCAATGAAGTTCACACTCTGAATATGCAGGTTGCGTTGGATCTTACTTTTCTTTTAACTTTTATTTATTTTTTTGGTCTCACAGAGTCTTCACTGATGTCCACGGGCTTTTTCTAGTTGCAGTGAGTGGGGGCTACTCTTCAGTGTGGTGTGTGGGCTTCTCATCCCAGTGGCTTCTCATTGCAGAGCACAGGCTCTAGGTGCATGGGTTTCAGTAGTTGCAGCACAAGGAAGGGCTCAGTAGTTGTGTCTCCTGAACTGTAGCACACAGGCTCAGTAGTTGGGGCACACGGGCTTAGTTGCTCCAGGGCACGTGGCATCTTCCCAGACCAAGGATTGAACCCGTGTGCCCTGCATTGGCAGGCAGAGTCTTTCTCACTGTGCCACCAGGGAAGTCCTGCATCTTACCCTTACCACTCTTTCCCACTCTCTGTCTACACACTGATGGCAGCCTTCTGAGGGTATCTAGATGTGATGCAAACAAGTCCTTTTAGCGACTTCCCTGGTGTTCCAGCAGCTAAGACTCCTCACTCCCAAGGCAGGGGGCCCAGGTTTGGTCCCTGGTCAGGGAACTAGATTCCACATGCTGCAACTAAAGATTCTGCATGCCGCAACTAAAAAGATCCCATGTGCTGCAGCTAAGACCCAGTGCAGCCAAATGAATAAATATTGAAAACAAAACAGGGACTCCCCTTGTTGTCCAGTGGCTAAGATTCTGAGCTCTCAATGGTGGGGCCCTGGGTTTGATCCCTGGTTGGGGAACTAGATCCCATAGCCACAACTAAGACTCTGCCCTGCCAAATAAACAAATAAAAAGTAGGTATTTCAAAACAAAGCTAGTCCTTTCAGCTGCCACGTGGTACCCACTGAGCAGGACTTGATTTTTCAGGCACTGCTCGTCCAACACCAGGACAGCCCGTCCCAGGCCTCCCCTCACAGACGGGGGCGCCAGAATCGGAGTCCCTCACTGGTCCCTTCTATTTCACTAGATCCTTCCCAAAGCAGAGCTGTTTTCCCCCACATTCGTGTTTGGGTGTATCTCACTGAAAATGCAAGGAGCTGTAGGAACTGTAGACATTCTTTATTCACTGCAGCAAGGCCGACTGACATGCTGTATTCTCTCCTGGCTGACCCAGTGGACACAGCCCTGTGTGCCAAGGGCTTTTTGGGTAGTGTTTGTGTAGGCATGGTGCCCCTGCACAGGGCTACAAATGATCTCAACAAAGTCACCGTTTACAGAATATGGGAGGAGAGTGCGAGAACGTGGGGCTAGAGCCCGACCACCGCCATCTTGGCTGACTGTTATTTCCCTCCAGGGTCAAAGTGCTCTTCTGGTTTTTCTAGGCCACTTCCATTCCCCTTATGACCCCAGTGTGAATCTCGGAGGCTTACTGATAGATGCCACACTGAACTCCAAGTCCCTCTGAATCCTACAACTCAGAGGCTTCACTTGGGCCCAGCAAGTCACACCACTTGTCACACCCAACGCCTCTCCCCTAAGAGAGGTTCCTCCCGGGAAACCGCTGGGGTGGTAGACCAGGAACCTCCCACCACCCTCCAGCCAGCCCCAATGTGACTCAACCTGCAACTGCATGTGAAGTCAGAGCTTACTGCTGCTGCTGCTGCTAAGTCACCTCAGTCATGTCCAACTCTGTGCGACCCCATAGATGGCAGCCCAGCAGGCTCTGCCGTCCCTGGGATTCTCCTGGCAAGAACACTGGAATGGGTTGCCATTTCCTTCTCCAATACATGAAAGTGAAAAGTGAAAGTGAAGTCGCTCAGTCGTGTCTGACTCTTAGCGACTCCTTGGACTGCAGCCTACCAGGCTCCTCCATCCATGGGATTTTCCAGGCAAGAGTACTGGAGTGGGGTGCCATTGCCTTCTCCGAGTCAGAGCTGAAACTATACTGAAACCCCAGTTTGACCTGCAGCCTCGTGGAGACTGGCCAGGCCTGAAGGACGGAGAGGCAGAGCATCTGAGGGGCCACAAATTGGGAACCGGTTTCACTTGGGAGGACCCGCGATGCTGGGGAACAGCGGAAGCCAGGGATCAAGCACCTCTATGCCCGGGGCCCACATATGGAAACAGCTGCTCAAACTATAACAAAACCAGGCTGATTGTGTCAGTCACTGAAGGAAAGTCTGCATAAATAGAGCTTGGAAGACCAGGCTTATCTCTCAGGATTGCCCAATGGTCAAAGTAAATATTTAGTCCCAGCCCTGGAATGGTGCCTGCTAATTCTGTGCTGTGCTATCATTTTTCCCTTTATTCACTCACCCTGCCAACATTTGCTGCCAGTCCCACCCTGAATGGCCAATCCTGGCCAGGCACCACCATCCTCCAATGGCTCAGATGAGATCCTCCTGTCGTCTTCCTGTAGGGCATGTTGTTGGAGAAGGTGGGCAGCAGAGACTAGGAAAGCTTCACAAAGGAATGACTTTTAAGCTGGCTTTTGGCTGCCGTGTGAACCTCATGAGATGCAAGCCACAAACAGGGGAGGGACAAGAAGAGCCTTCCAGATCTAGGGAACAGCACGTGTCCCCAAGTCTCTGGCTGGACTGGTGGTTTTCTACACTCAAGCTTCCCTCTAGTGAGGATGCCCCAGAAGCAGTGAGTTCAAGCAAGGACCGTAGGGTTTATGTGATATCTTTTGGAAACCTGTTTATGGACTTTTGGGCCAACCCAATAGATGGGGCGGCCACTCACTGGCTGGAAGAGGGTGAGCTTCTCTACCTTGCCAAGCCTCGGTTTCCTTTGGAAAAGTGATGGTAAGAGGGGACACTTGAGGATCAGATTTCTGGGTCCAAATCCTACTAGCCAGCCCTAGGTCCCTGTCTTTCACCCCTTTATCTGAAAGTGGAGAACATACCCATCTCAGAAGCTAAGGACTGAGATAGTACATCAAATCCTTCCATCTGCGTAAACGTTGGCTGCTCTGATTATACTGTTGTTATTTGTGCACAGTTGGAAGCAGCAATCCCTGCCCCAGGGTCCTTCCCAGCAAATATTGATTGAGAGCCTACTGCATGCTCTGTACTATTTGGACGTTTGATGGCCCCAGGAAGCCCATGCAATTGTGTGTGCAGGATGTTTACTAAGGTTTGCTTTGAGGACCAACACCTGGGGGAGGGAGGAGACAGAGCCAAGGATCCTAAATAGAGAAGTGGGGTGGTCATGCAGGCGCAATGCTGATCTCGACGGGTCACCACGGAGAGCTCCTTGCGGGTCACCCTAAATGGGGCCCACCCTTTATCCACCGCCCCCCCGCAACCCGTTGACCAGTCAATAGCTGGGGATCTGAAGAGAAGAATGTGACCTTGAGCAAAGAGGCCTCTCCTCCCTGGAGAGGCCAAAGGCTGAAGATGTCCGAACTCCAACAGCACCCAGAGCTGGGACACGCTGTTCCTAGAAGGAGTCCCCACCCCAAGCCGCGCGTCACAGTGTCCCCAAGAGCAGGAGGCAAAAACAGATGAAAATCCTCCACTCTCCTGAAGCAGTTGTTCTAGTGGGAGTTGAGGTTCTAAAGGTTGCTGTCAGGATGAAATGAGGTAATAGGTGTAAAGTACCTTTCAAAGGGCCTTGCATAACAGAGCAGGTGTGCAGACAGAGATAAGGACAGATAGTTAAACAGATGGGGAGATTACCAGGTGAAAAGATGGCAAGGAAGAGCCTCTAAGGTGAATGGATGGGACTCAGAGTGTCTGGATCCTTCTCTACCCGCACCCCAGGCTGTGACGTGAATGGGCGTTCCAGCCTTGACGGGGTCCTGCGCTTCTTAAGCCTTTCCTCAGTTTGTAAATAAAACCCTGGCATCAGGTCCCACTGGACCCCACCCGAGCCGGCAGCCTGGCGCGGCCTGAGGGCTCCCTTCCGCCAGAGGTGGCTGGAATGATGGGCGGGAGCCTGGCTGCAGGAAGGGAGTCCTGGCACGCGCTCTGGAGGGGGCTCCGGCAGAGACCAGGGAGATAAAGAGATTTCCCTGGCACCGGCCTCTCCCCACAGGGAGGAAATCAACCGGCAGAAGGGCCTGCTTCGACGTCCTCCAGGGCAGAGCCAGCTGCCCTCCCCTCGAGAGCCAGATGGAACACAGTCACGTCTTCAGGGAGGGGAAGCCCACTGATCAATCTACTCACAGTTACCAGGGCTGTGGGCCCCTGGAGGCAGAGGAAAGCTGGCCAGGAGATGGAAGCGGGGTGGTCTCAGCCTCTTTGTCCCTCTTTTTTTTTTTCTTTCTGTCTTGCCCGTCTTTTGTCCACCTTTTTCTTTTGGCCTCAGTTTCCCAGGTGGGACGAGGGAAGGGCCATCAGACCCAGTAAAGCCAAATATGTGACACCCAGAGCAACGTAAACACAGATCAACGACAGCGATAATGTAAGGGTGAAGTGACATGAAAGTCACTCTGTCATGTCCGACTCTTTGTGACCCCATGGACTATAGTCCATGGAATTCTCCAGATCAGAATACTGGAGTGAGTAGCTGCTTTCTTCTCCAGGGAATCTTCCCAACCCAGGGGTCAAACCCTGGTCTCCCACACTGCAGGTGGATTCTTCACCAGCTGAGTCCCCAGGGAAGCCCAATGTAAGGGTGCTCCATGCAACTTGGGAGGGAAAGGCTAAAATGCATTTGTTGTTTATCTGAAATTCACATCTGTCCGGCAACCCTAGGTGGGTGCAGACCTTGTGCTGGGGGAAGCCTGCAGCAAATCCGGATAGGAGTGGTGCCCTGGCAGACCAGAAGGGACAGAGCCCAAGCTGAAGAGAGATGTGTCAGAGGGCGTTTGGGTAAGTTCACAGCTCCTCGGGGAAGGACCAGAGGAAGGTGAAATGGGAAGCCAGTGCCCAGGCCCTCTCAGTCCCACAGCAGGGAAGCAGACTCCCTTCTAACCTCACCTGACAAGGCAGGGACAGGAAGGACAGCTGCGGGGCAGCCTGGGCCTCCACTGGCCCGCTGGCTCCTCCTAATGATGGAGTGAGTGCCCTAGTGACCCTGGCAATGCTGGGCAAATGTGGGCTGGGAGGTCTGACTCCGAGAACTGTTCTGTGGATGAGTGAGATGGGGTGGAGGGTGGGGGATGCCCCTGAGTGTCTGAGCAGAGAGGCACACACCGTGTGTGTGTGTGTGTGGTATGGTGTGAGGTGGGGGAGATCCTCCCTTAGGTAGGAGTGGCACAGGTCCCCCACCACACACCAGCTGCTGACCCCAGAGGCGAACCAGTGCTTCCGTCCTTGGAATTCCAACTTTTGCCTGCCATTCCCTACCTCCATCCCTGAAAGCAGCCAGTTTTTTCCCCATCTGTAGGCCTTATCCATCCTTCATTGCGCTCTCTCTCTCTAATAAAAAAACAAAAAACATAATAGGGACTTCCCTGGTGGTCCAGTGGCTGGGACCCCACTCTCCTAATGCAGGGAGCCTGAGTTGGATCCCTGGTCAGGGAATAAATGCCACAAGTGACAACTAAGACTTTGCATGCTGCAAGTAAATAAAGAAGAAAAAAAAAAGCACATGATAATAACTACAAATTATTTAATACAGCCTCTTGGCACAGTATCTTGTTTCATCTTTATAGCAACCCTAAGGGGTAAATGAGCTTCCCTGGTGGCTCAGTGGTAAGAATTCGCCTAACAATGCAAGAGACAAGGGTTCCATCCCTGGCTCGGGGAAGATCCCCTGGAGGGCATAGCAACCCGCTCCAATATTCTTGCCTGGAGAATCCCATGGACAGAGGAGCCTGGTGGGCTGCAGTCCATGGGGCCGAAAAGAGTTAGACACAACGTATTGACCTAACAACTACAACAGCAACAAAGGGGTAAATAGCATCCTTATCCCCATTTTACAGATGAGCCAACAGGCTCAGATGGTGACTTAAATGACCAAAGTCACCTCACAGAGCTAGTCAGCAGGAGAGGGACCAAACCCAGGTCTGTGTGTCTCTGGGGTGCCAGCTCTAGGGTCTGTACCTGTGGTTTGTAGGCCCTCAGCCCAAGAGTCTTAGGGAAAAGGCTCAGATGGGGCTTTTTCCCCCTGAATCATCTGTCCCTGGCACAGAGGAAATAATAGCGTTTGTTGAAAGAAAAATCTTGTTCCCGAACATACCCATTCTGTTCCCTGGTCCCCGCGCCTCACCCCGCCCTCCAGGCTCTGCAGGGCCGACACGTGGAGTAGGAGTCCGGTCTCTGCTGGGACGAGGGCTCTGAGGAAGGAACTGGCTTGTGACTTGTCTGTCCCGTGGCTCCCTCCAAAGGAAGCCCCTCCCTGGGCGCAGGCGGGCCAGGAACATGTCCTTGGTCCCCAGAGGAGATAATGCCTTTGTCCGGGTTGAGATAAACAAACAGAGCCACTACAACTTGTGTAACGTAAGGTGCAGGAGCGCCCCACCCGCAGTCGCGGGCCTGGCCTTCCTCCCAAGGTCACCATCAGGAGCCTGAGGACAGCTAGGTCCACACCACTTGGATCGAAGGGCCACGCTCAGCCCACTTTGCAGGGGGATAAACTGAGGCCCCAAGCAGGGAAACCACTCATCTCCATTCCTGCAAGGTTACCAGCTTTCTGGCTTCTTTCCACCCCTCACCCACAGGGGGCCCACCACAGTGTGGTCTGCAATGTGGTCTCCGTACAGGCAGGCCCTGGAGTTCTTTGAAAGGGCAGCTTTACCTACGTGCATTTCCACCTCCACCACCCTTGATTTGGGGCCCCTATAGACCCCTGGACCCTCCCCTTCCCACCCCACTTCCCTTACCCTCCTCCCAACACTGTCCAAACAGAGCCGCAGGAAGCAGGGCCAGCAAGTGTGCAAACGGAGAGCCAAGATGGGGAAGTTTATTTTCTAAGAATCATCTAAATACATGGGGAGTATTTTTAGCCCCTGGCTCCCTCCCAGATGCCAAATCTAAACAGGGGGCCCAAGAGACAGCCCATCAGGGACACCGAGCGGTGCGTGGAGACGGGGCGGGACAGGGTGCTGTAGGACCCCACCCTGTCCAGGCCCAGAGGTTGGATGACTGTTGGGGAGAAGGCTGGCCGTGGAGCCAAGGATGCAGAGAGTGACCACAGCCTCTGACAGGTGCCCCAACCCCGCTGTACGCCTCAGCACCCTCAGCCCATGTGTGACCACAGGAATACAGCCTTAGATGATTGTCCTGGAGCCCACGGTGGCTCCAGCAAGCATTCACTGAATTCCAGCCTCCACGTGCTAGGAGCCGGGGAACTAGAAGTCAGGTGGTGGCCCAACCCTTCAGTCATGGAGCCTTCCCCAAGCCTGGCCAGCTGCAAGGCAGTGTGTGTGTGTGTGTGTACATTGTTATGCCCAATGCAAGGACTCAGAAGCAAATGAAAGTAGAGCTAGGGGCTCCTCGTAGCACTCCCTTATCTCTGGGGGAGCTGTGTCAGGAGCCAGGCCAGACTGGAAGGACTGATGCCGAAGCCGAAGCTCCAATACTTTGACTGCCTGATGCAAAGAGCACCACTGGAAAAGACCCTAATGCTGGAAAAGATTGAAGGCAGGAGGAGAAGGGGCGACACAGAATGAGATAGTTGGATGGCATCACCAACTCAATGGATAAGAGTTTGAGCAAACTCTGGGAGATAGTGAAGGAAAGGGAAGCCTGGCGTGCTGCAGTCCATGGGCACAAGGAGCTTCAAACCCATTCTCCTGAGACAGGGTCTGCAGGGGTGGGGGCCGCTCTCAGGAACACACCGGCCCCTCTCCCCCTGCCTCTGGGATGCGGGGCCAGTCCCCAGGGGCGGGGCTGCCCACTGCCCGAGTGACTGGCCCGCGGTGACCTTGCTGTGAGTGGAGCGCGGATGGCACCTGCTCTGGCTGCCAGGCGCAGGCCCTGGACAAGCCGTGCCTGTTCTGGGCCCCGCTGGTCAGGTTTATTACTGCGGGGTCAGGGGGGCAGGGGGCGGGGGGGTCGTGCACCTTCACCCGGGGGGTTGGAGAGGCCCAGGCTCCCCTAGTCTCTGATAGAGCTGGGACTTTCTGGTTCTGCTGCTGCGTTATTAGTCACCAAATATTGCCTGGAGGGCAGGGGTGAGGGGGGTGCGGCGGGGGAGGGGCAGTTCAGACTTCCAAGAAAGAGAGCGCTGAACCTGGGAGGAGCGAGGAGGAGGGCACAGCTGAGATCTCAGATCACCCCCAGGCTGTGTGGGAACCAAAGAAAACAGGTTTCAGTCCATACACCCCCTGCTGACACAAGCGGCCTGCTGTTGCCATAGTGACAGCAATACCCACCCCTCCACCACCACCCCACGGCTGGCTGTGTGGTCACCAGTGAAGGGAGAGAGTGCTTATTCTCGGCCACAAAGGAGAAAAGGGAGAGGGAGGGTGCTGTGGAGGGGGGGTAGCCCCTCTCAGTTCCCCAGGCCTAGCTGGGGGTGGTCAGGGCCTCTGAGGGTTTCAGAGCCCAAGAAGGTTTAGAGGTCATCTCCAACCAGCTCCGCTCCAGAGGCCAGCAACAAGCCAGGGCTTTGAGCATCGGGTGCTGGAATCCTGTGTGTGCCAGCCGGGCCCCACATCTTCTGTAGGCATCACCCCCAGACCGAAGCCTGTTACCGAGGCTGTTCCCATGATCTCAGGTGACCTTGCCCTGCAGTGGTGGTTTGAAGTGGGGCTTGGGTTCCCAGCTGGAGATTAAAACCGGGTCGTGGCAGTGAAAGCTCCAGATCCTGGCCACTAGGCCAGTGGTCAGTGAAGGGCCCTGGGCCTTCAAATTCGCAGAAAAGAATTCTCACAAAGACGGAAAGTAGGGAGGCCAGTAAAGTATTAGGAGGCATAAGTGTACAGTACGTGTGGATAGACACACGGGCAGCCTCAGAGGGAAAGTCCCTGAGTCGCGCCCTCATGACAATTTAAATCACTCACAAGGGGCATTTCTTCTGGGTTTCCTTTGGCCAATCTTTTTGATTGACCTGGTTCACAGTCCATCTTTGATATAGCTCAGGATCCTCCCATGTGTACAGAAGCATCTTAGCCCAGATGGATTCTACCGCAAAGGACTATGGGTAGAATATCCCTTGACGTCACTCTCCTTTGACCTCCAAGGAGCCTTTCTGCAATTATGTGGTTGGGGAGGTCTCCTGACTTTGAGAATGGGAGATATGGTCTGGGCAGGGCCCAGCTTCCTGCCTTAATTGTCCTGCTCTTCTTGTCTTGGACTTTCAGGCCACAGGAAATGAGTCTGCAGTCACTTTACCCCCCTCACCTGCCCCAATTGACCAGGCCTTGGCCCTGGCCCCAGGGCCCTTCGTCACCCAGTAAAGCCCGTTCTTGGCCTCTTCCCCTCATCTCACATTCCTCCAAAATCCACTCTCAAAATCTATCTCACACTCTTCCAAAACTCCAGCCCTGCCCCGGGACCCTTCAGGCTCCTAGGGCCTAGCCTGGCTTGGGACCTGCCTCTGGGGTCCCAGAAAAAACCTTCTTTCTTTCTCCCTGTTTTTTGGACCCTCCTCTCCACAACTGCTACCTCCTAGTCTTACTTCCTCCTTGGATTCCAGAAAGGGAAAAAAACCATTAGAGACTGCGACAGTTGAGGGGTGCCTTTATTGACAGCTCAAGGGCCAAAGGCCTTGGGGTTCATGTGTGACCCCTCAGCTCCTGGACAGTGCAGCAGGCTCCTAACTGCCCCTCCCTCCCCACTGCAGTCCCTGCACCAGACAAAATGGGCCTCTCCCCTCCCCCTGCCCCTTCTCCACTCTCTCTCCCCTCCCCTCCCTCCACTCCAGGCATGAACCCTTGCTGGCCTCCAGAGGCCCCCGCCCCCCACCCTGTCTCCTTCAAGTCTTCCAGTGGGCACCCCTACCTGCTGAGGTCTTCCCTGACCACCTTCCCTTCCTGGTTTATCTGTCTGGCAGCTCTCATGGCCTTCCGATACAGTGTACAATGTGTCTCTTTTATTTATAGTGTCCAGCGAGACTGTGAACTCCAGGAGGACAGGCATTTCTGTCTTATTCCCTGCCATAACCCCAGTGCCTAGAACATAGATGCTCAAGAAATATTGAGGCAAATCAATGAACCCCCACTCACCCACCCCTCGAAGGCTGTATGCACACACTTTGCCCCTAGTACAGGGCGGAAAGGGCAGGCTGGGTCTCAGCTGCCTCTGCTGGGGGTTCACTGTTCAGCCTTCACCAGCCTCCTCTCCTTTTGGGGCCTCTGCATGTGTGTGCATGTGTGTGTGTGTGTCTGTGTGCAAACACGCGTGCGAGCTTAATCTGTTCAGTTGTGTCCGATTCTTTGAGACCCCCACAGACTACAGCCCACCAGGCTCCTTTGTCCACAGGATTCTCCAGGCAAGAGTACTGGAGTGGGTGGCCATTCCATTCTCCAGGGGATCTTCCCGACCCAGGGATCGAACCGAGGTCTCCTGCATTGCAGGCACTAATTGACCCGGGAAGCCTTTCTGGGCCTCTGCTTCCTCCCTTATATAACAAAAGGCTGGACTGTCACTGTGTCGGAACTCTGAGGTCCCTTCTCCATTTCTCCAAGTGGGGTGTCACCGACAGGGAATTCACAAAGGTGGGAGGGGAGCCTGATGTTCCCTGCTCAGAAGAAGTCTCCAGGCCTGAGGCCCCTATCCTGGCACCCTGGGGTGGGTTGAAGGCAGCAGTAGTTGTGGGAACTAAAAACAGACTTTCCTGGCCATCCAGTGGTTAAGAATCCGCCTTCTAACGCAGGGGACATGGGTTTGATCCGTGGCTGGGGCACTAAGATTCCATGTGCCTTGGGGCAACTCAGCCCACCTGCCACAACCACTGTGCCCAAAAGGAAAGATCCCAAGAGACACAACCAAGACCCAACACAGCAAAAAAAAAAAAAAAAAAAATCAAAACAAACGAAAAACACTGCGCAGATTTGGGAAAGTTTTTTCCAAAAATAGATCCATATTTTAACCACCATCGAAGTCCAACCTGAGAAGCCTGAGGAACAGAGGCCAAACCCTCTTAAGGGCTGAGACCAGAGGTCAAGTGTCCATGAGGGAAGGGTCACCGAAGGAAGCCCACCATCAGGCAGGCGAGCGCGGGGGCCAGCACTGTGGGCAGCGGCTGGGACAGCAGCAGTCCTGGGGCCCCGGACCTGAAAACCTGGCGCTGGCCCAGGCTCTGCACGGGCCTGACGTTGTCCGTCATGTTCACTCTCTGCTCCTGGTCATAGAATAGCTTCTGGGAGAAGGCCAAGATCTGTGGGAGGGACAGGGCTCGGCAGGGAGGGAGGAGGCCAGTGGGTTGGCCCTGCTCACTGTGTGGCCTCAGGCCGGTCACTCGGCCTCTCTGAACCCACTCAGGTTCTCATGCAGAGGAAAAGAATGAGGGATGCGAGGCATCTGGGGGTGGGGGCGGTGGGGAGGGGCCCAGCTCCCGTTAGCTTCCTAAGCAGAGGGGACTCGCACTCTTGGTTTGGAGAGGGCATGGTTCCTCTCCCCATTGTCATATTATCAGAGAAGAGTGGTTCTCAAGCTCGAGCTGGCATCAACCTCACCTGGGCGCTTGTCGGGCCCGCTCTGTGCCCCCCTCCACACCGAGACAGCTGGTTTCCAGGAACCAGGCAGGGCAGACTGAACCCTCGGGTGGGCCCTGTGTACCTGGTCCCTGTGGAGCTGTATTGGCTCCTGGAACACGGTCCAGACCACCTTCTCGTCGCAGGTCGGCGTGGTCAGTGAGCCCAGGTAGCGGAAGTAGTGCCTCAGTCTCTCCTCCTTGGGGAGCAGGTCGAAGAGGCTGATGCTACCTTTCATTGTGGTGTTCATATCTGCAGGGACAGAGGTCACCCCCTCACACACCTCACTCAGAGCTCAGGCCCCCCACCATGTGGACCTTCCTTTTATATATATATATATGTGTGTGTATTTATCTATTTGGCTGTGGTGGGTCTTAGTTGTGGCCCTTGGAGTCTTTAGTTGCAGCATGCGGAATCTGGTTCCCTGACCAGGGATCGAACCCAGGCCCCCTGCACTGGGAGCACGGAGTCTTAGCCACCAGGCCACCAGGGAAATCCCTGGACCTTCCTTCACAGGACAGAGTCTCCACCGCCCCCCCCTGCTCCTGCAACCCCCACCTCCTAGTCCCCCCCCATACCTCCCTGTCCCCGCCATCCTGACTCACTGGGTCTGGGGATGTCAGACAGCGCCTCCACCAGGGGCTGGAAGTTCACATTCTTGGATCCATCCTGGAATGGGAGGGAAGGGGACTTAAGAGAGGCTTGTGGGGGAGTGGGGGGGGTTGCGATGACCACCGGTTCATCCTCCCGGTCTGGGGTGGGGGTGGGGCAGGCAGACATTTTCTAGGATGGAGACCCTGAGAGGCTCTAGGCTCCCCACGTTGGGTACACAAGTCACTGAGTAACAGAGGGGATGTGTGGGCCTCTCCAGCCCCCTCCTGCCTTGCTGGGATCCCAGGCGCCTGAATCCTAAGAACCAGCCCCTCCGACCCTGGGGGTGGCGGCCCACCTCCACCATGAAGGCCAGCACCGCGACCTCATCTTCGGTGAACTGGTTCTCACTCGCGTTCCTGGACAGCCCCTTCTCTTTCTCATGCACTATGTGCATCTGGTCGGGGGTGAGTGGGATGGAGAGAGAGCCCGTCAGAGCATGGATCACCCTCCTTGCCCGAAGCAGGTGTACCCAGGGCCCAGCCAAGGCATGGGCCCCGGGAAGAGGCCCCTCACCTCCATGGCAAAGCGCTCTCCGTTGAAGGTGTGCTCTGAGCCCCAATCCATCGCCTTGGACCAGTGCAGATGCAGCTGCGTGGCCCGGTACCGGGTACTCAGTCCTCCTCCAGTGATCGAGGCCTCGTTCCCCAGCAACACCATCACTGGAGGGCAGGGGAGGGGCAGGGTCCTCGCACCCACCTCCCTAGCCTCTTCCAGCCCCCATCCTAGCTCCCCCCAGACAGGACCTTCTCTCCCATCTCCCTCCCATCCCGGGCTGCGGTCCTGAAGGGACAGGGCCAGTGGCACAGCCTGGCCCTTCCCCTGGCCCCTCACTGCCCGCCTCTCCCTCTGCACGCCCCTCACCGCCCAAACACGCGACTCAGCCTGATCCCACCCCTGCTTCAACCCCCTCCATGCGTGGCGCCCCAGTGTTTTCAGGGCCGCGTCCAAACTCCCCAGGCCCAAGCCTGGCTGGGCTGACCCTGGGCTGGCTGTGTCCTGCAGGCACATGCAGCCACACACAGGCCTTTGAACACCCCAACTGTTGCACGCCCCCGTGCCTTTGCACGTGCTGTTCCTCCTTCCTAGAACCTGTCTCCACCCCACCCCAAACTGCTCTGATCGAAACTTCCACTAGAGTGTCCCCTCCTTTCCCAGGCCCACCTACTCCCCCTCTCTAGCCCTCCCCTGGCAAAGGTGCACCTCCCAGGAGGAGCCCAACCCTCCAGTCCTCAGGGAACATGGGTCCCAAGACTGGGTGCCCCTGCTGCCCGGCCCGGGGTCTCCATCTCACACGCCTGATACCCACCTGTATGCCCGTTGTTTTCCACGACCCACTGGTGCTTCCTTTCATAGCCAGAGAAGGAGAAGCGCCCCAGGTTTGGGTCCAGCTGAGTCTTGGCTGTGACGATGTTAATGGGGGACTGGCGGTTGTTCTGGCAGCTGCCTTCCCACTCGTCTGGCCCTGAGCAGGGAGGGAAGCTGGCTGGGAATCAGGGGCGCCTGGCATGAGGGTGTGGGGCCCTCCGCCCCACTCAGGTCCAGCCTGGTTCAGCAAGGTCCTCCTCTGGCGGCCAGCAGACTGGGCTGGGGGATGCCCAGCATAGAACTCTGCCCTCTCCCTCCTTCCTCCTCAACACACACACACACACACACACACACACACACACAGAGTCAGCAAGGCTTAATGTGGGACAGGGTAGGACTAGGCTGTGAGCTCTGGGGTACAGGACCACCTCAGATGCTCGGCTTTGAAAGGAGAACGCTGGTAATACCTGCTTCCTGGGGGTTCTGAAGTTCAAAAGAGCTGGGTGGGAGAGTGAGTGGAAGCCGTGGAGTCCTCAAGAAGGGCCACTTGTGAAAGTACCCCAAGACCTGACACTGAGCCTTGTCCGGGCACTGGGAGGCAGGAAGGCACCCCTACCCGGCACCCCCGGGAGCCAGGCTCCGTGCATCTGGACCTCTGACACTGTGGGGCAGGGCCGGGGCGGGGAGCGACGTCCAGCCACCGAAACAGCAGAGGAGAAGGCAAGATGTGTTCCTGCCTTTGATGCTGCTGTTGATTTATTTCAGAGGACGGAGGGCTGACTTCTTAGGTGATAGAGATGATGACAGGAGGTACCAGGAAAAACTCTGGTCACTCTGCATCCCGTTTCCTGGGCACCAGGAGTGTGTGTGTGTGTGTGTGTGTGTGTGTGTGTGTGTGTGTGTGTGTGTGTGTGTGTGTGTGTGTAGCTGATATCTGCCTGAGGCCACCATCACCCCTCATCCTTCCCACCCTCCCTGGGTCTCTGTTTCTGCCTGGGTGGTCCCTACCCCAAGACTCCCTGCACTTACCCAAGCAGGTGTAGTTGGAGGGCTTGGCTTGAATCTGGTAGCACCAGTGTGACGCTGGAAGGGAGAGAGGAGGGACATGAGGCCTGAGCAGATGCGTGTCAGTGTGGCTGTGTGCACCCGTCTCTGTGAGTGCCGGCGAACTACGTGCACACAGGCAACTGTGTGTGTGTGTGTTTATATGGCGAGTCAGAGGCTGGGAACATCCCTACAGTCAGCGCCTGGCTTGGATGGAGCATTCTGAGGTCCTGTCCTGGGGGACAGAGGGCCCAGGAGAAGCAGACTTAAGAAGAAAAGGTAGGGATGGAGAAGGAGGTGGCTGAAGCAGCCAGGCTCTGGGTGTCCCTGACACACAGCTGGCCCCCTGGTCCTCTTGTCTGAGAGACACTGGCCCCTCCAAAGCCAATCAGCTCTCCCCAGGGGCCAGCACCACTGTTGTTCATCAGCCTCCGCCTGCCCCCAGACCTGGAAGGAGAGGCTCTGGGGAAAGGGGAAGAGGAAGATTATGGCCAGGTACCCCCCTCTCCTAGGACAATACAGCCTGGTTGCTTTCCCAGAGCTGATGGGGGTGATGGGGGAGATTAGGCTAGCCCCTCTCCAGAACATGCCCTCTTGCACCATGTTTGCCAAGAAAGGCACCTAGGCCTTCTCCCCTATCCTACTACTTCACAGTCCTGGTGAGGGTCCTGACCTTGCCTTTCAATCCCCCACTCTGCCTCAGGACAGCAGAAACAGCCTTGCCCCAGAAAATGCTGCATCACGAATGTAGCACCCTAATGAAAGACTGGACAAGAGAACAAACTGCACAGGGAAACCCTCTCCTCTGTGCTTTCTGCTCAGTGTTTCTGTAAACCTGAAGCTGCTCTAAAATCAGTCTACTGATTTAAAAAAAAAAAGGCTGGGCCAGCAGACTGGACGGAGCGTTTGATTGGAGCTGGAATTCTTAGGTGGGCCACTTACAAATGGTGGGTTTAGGGATAAGTCACTTAATCTCTTTGAGCCTTAGTTTTGCCATGTGTAAAATGGAACTAATACCACCCACAGGGCTAACACCACCCACTCAGAGGATGGGAGGGAGGATTAAATGAGAGTGTTCCTGGCAGCCTGGAATTTAGTCACATCCTTCCCTTTCCCTTGCCTCCCTCCCTTCCCGCCCCCTCCTGTCGGGGCACAGATGGCCAAAGTTAAGGAGGGGCTGAGAGGAGAGAAATGAAGTGAGCTGGAAAGAACTCAGGGATGAGGAAATTCCTAAGAAAAGCACAGCTTCTCCAGCTCAGCCTGAGCTAAGGCCTCTGAGCACGTCCATCCCCACCCAATCCCACCTCCTCTGAGGTCCCTGCCATGAACACAGATGGGGAGGGGGCAGGTTCTCAGTGGGAGGTGGGAGGGAGGCCAGCAGAATGAGCATCTAGAGGACCCTGGCCACCCCCCTCCCCAAGCCCCTCCCCCCCACCCCCCCATCCCTGGGAGCCACCTTGGGTTTCCCAGTCTCCAAGTTCTGGATCAAATGCTTCTACTTTGCTGGCACAGCCTCTTTCAGCGATGTCCCTGCAGTGTCTTCCCCAGGCCAGTCCATCCCTTGCCTGGGACAGGGCTCTGCTGCCCGAGGGACTGGCCGCATCTAGGCAAGCCCCACGAGGGGCAGCAAAGGGTAGCGGCCACTTCCCGTCCAGGCCCCTCTCTGCGCACGAGCAGAGGTCTGATGCCGGAGCCCATCACCTGGCCTCCAGTCCTGCTCTGAGTCTTGCTTCTTCTCTGCAGCAGACTTCCTTAACTCTTCTGAGCCCACTAGCTTCCTTCCTTCCCCAGGCCAAAGGAGCTGCCACGGATCTCCCAGACCCAGTGTCTGAGGACACACTGGATGGGAGCTCAGCTGCGGCCATAAAAGGCTCCCTGTGTTTCTACCTCTCAGAGTCCTGACGGCACGAGGGGCTACTGGAGTTGAGCCAGCCCTTCCCTGTAACTGAAGCCCAGCGGGAAGGGCTGTTTCAGGGCAAGCCTGACCTGAGCCAGGCTCCTCAGGACCCAGTTCTGGCAGGTGGAACCCCCATTGCCTCCCCAGAGCCCATCTGGTCCAGCCTGAGCTTTTCTTAGGAATTTGCTCTTCCCACCTTCTGGCTGCAGCTACTGGGATTATAATGGTGACCTCTGATCCAGTGCCTTAATCACAGAGACTTTTGACCTGCTTGGTTGAGTGCCCTTGTAACTACCCTCTTCAGGAAGCCAAAGCCAGAAAAAATGTGATGTTGATGAGGTCAAGGCCAGGGTCAGGTCTGTATCCAAAGGCTGAAGGTAGGGGCTGGTATTTAGTCAAGAGATGGCAGGCTCAAACCAGCTCAGGTTCTGTACTGGCTCGTGAGCAGGCAGCCCTTGCAGATGACTTTCAGCCCGCAGTCTCAGGCCACTTCCCAGAGGGCCAGGGAAGGAGAGGAGCAACTCACAGCTCTGGGCTCCGAGCTCTGGGTTCTGCCCAGTCCCTCTGCCCTGACCAGGGATGGAGTGACAGAACTAACGGCCATTGCCAGTCACTCAGCTCCAGCCCCCCACCCTTGACTTACCCACCCCTCCAGCCCCCTGCTTTAGAGATGACTGAAGATGTTCCCTCCAGTGGACCTTGCTCACCTCGCCCTCCAACTCCAGGGGGAGGGAGGGATCTTGAAAACCAGCTCAGCAAAACCCAAATATGCCCCGGGCAAAGTCTCGGTAGCTTCTGGCCAGGTCTGGGGCTCTGAAGGGGCCTGTGACCCTCTCCACTCCTCTCTCCAGGGCAGCAGATGCCCTGGGGACTTAAGTGTGCCACCCGGTCACCCTGCAGCCTCAAGCTCCCTAGGAGATGAAGCGAGGGACAGCGCTCGGCATCTCCCAGTCAGAAAGCCCCAGCACTTCTGGGGCACACAGCTTGTACGAGGGGGTGGCTGAGAGAGGCTCCTGGCTTGCTGGACTACTGGGGGGGGCACCCTCACCCTTGACTCACTTCCAGGGAGGAGCATCTAGCTTTAGAGAGGAGATGCGGCCAGGTGGACCCCTAGGACCATCCGAGGGGTAGCTGAGATGGGGACTGGCAGATGGGGGCCTCCTTCCATACACGGCGCTGGAGGTGAAGGGTGCTGGCAGCCTCCCGGGGGCAAGGAATCAGGGCAAAAAGCGGCGATGCCAGGGCCCCACCGCATCCAGTTTGTTGCCCTTGGTCCGAGCCGGAAATAGCCACCAAGCACTGAGCCCCCGTGGGACGGACAGCGACCCACGACAGACCGAGGACCACGAGCAAGGGCGTGACAGGCCCGAAAGGGTGAGAAGCGGAGGCGTGTGCGGGGCGGCTCAGGGGAGCATCCCTGCCCGTAGCCCGCACGGCGCCTGGAGGAGGACCGCGAGCCCCGAGCCCCGCAGCCGTGCCCTCGCTGCGCTGGCTCCCAGGCGCCCGCCCCGCCCGGCCGCACGCGCCGCCGCATCTCGGGCGAGGGCAGCCTGCGCGCGAGGGGCGCGGGGCCGGAGCGCCTAGGGACCACTGAGGGGCCACCTAGGGGTCCCCGGGCCGAAGCCCTCGATCACCTGCGCGGGCCCGGGGCAGGGCGGCGGCGAGGACCAGGAGCGCCAGCAGCAGCCGCATCCTGCGCGGGAGTCGAGCCGGGGGTCGCGCACCGAGGAGGTCGCCGCGGGTGCCGCGGTCATGCCGACCCGGGTTTTATAGCGGAGCCGCAACGGGAGGGAGCCCCGACAGCAGGACGCGGGTAGCGGCTCCTCCCACTGGCGGAGCCTCTCCTCCCCTGGCCCTCCTGATCCGAGCGCCTCCGCTCCCCGACTAGCGCTCCCGCCCCGCCCGGGGTCACCTTTCCGCCAGTGCGCTGGGCCCCTTCACCCACCTGCGTCGGAGGCTGCGCCCTCCTCCCGGCTCCTCCCCCATCCCACACCTGCTCTCCTGTTAGGGACTGGGAGAGCGGCGTCGCAAGGTACCTGGGCCACGCAAAGGTGGGGCCCCAGATTTCTGCTTTGGATCATTTTGGCTTGGACCCCTGCGCCGCCCTCTCGCCTCGGAAGCAGCCCGCGGCGGGGCTTGGAACGGGCTAGGGGAAAGAAGCTAACCTTCGGAGGGGTGGCGGAGCTGAGGGGTGTGCGATGCTGTTTCTCGAATCCGGTGTTCCCCGAAAGCGGGGCTTGCTTCTCTCTCCCGCAGTGACCGCCGATTCTCTGGGTCTCATCTCTTTTTCAAGCATCTCTCCCAGGCTGCTCGGTACTTAATTTCAAAGCAACTCAAAGACTATTCTTCTAACACAGAATGAGGACGCCTGTGAATTGCTGTGCGAGGGTGTATGTGATGGCCAGCGCTGGGGATGTTGGGGGGCAGAACTGAGAAGTGGATTGCCAAGGGGCTCAGTAAAGGAGGAACTGATGGGATCAGAGGGGAGGGGCTGGTCCTCTTGAGCCACCACCGCCCCCGCCCCCGGCCCCCAACTCCCACCCAGACCCCTGAGATAAGATGGGAAGAGAAGAGACTGGGGTCTGAATGGACCTCTCCTTGTCTCATCTGTCAGAATCTTCAGAGCAATTTCGGGAAAGGAGACTTTCCTTGGAGGAGGCTCTAGCTTTTGGGGAAACCGGGCTGGGGCACTCCCTAGAAAGGAAGCTGCCTCTGATCCCAGGAGGGCTGCTCCCTCGCCTGGATTTGGCCTGGGGCTGCAGGAGACCCCTTCATGTCTCTAGGTACTGTGTGTCCCACATGGGGTGGGGGCTTCCGTGGGAGTTTCAGAAGCTCACTCGGACTTGGGTGGGGAATGTGGACTTGGGTGGGCCTGGGCCCCCTACAGCAACAGGAAGCCCCGGTTTTCTGGTAGAGTCGCTTCCCCATCCGCTGCCAACCTTTCAGCCCCCACGGGCCTTTGAACCTAGGCGAGAGACCTCTGAAGAGGGATTGCCTCCCCCAGAACAATCCAGCCAAAGGGGCTTCCTCCCTGGTCTGAGTCCTGGTAGACTCCCCTCACTGTCTGGCCTAGGATCACACAGCCTCTCAGAGCAGCTTTGATCCTCAGAGAGGGGAGGGGAGAATGCACACCGGGTGTAGGGCCCTATTGTCTGCACTGCCTTAGAATTTAATCACCAGCCTGGGGCTAGTGATTAAATCACCAATCAGGGAAGTGATTGAATCACAAGTCAGGGGAAGATTCCACACCCCGGGGGGTCTTCTCTGGGAAGTGGATCTGCTGCACAAGGCTGTAAAAATCTCTTTTAGGACTGGGGAATGGAGCAAGGAGAAAGTCTATTCCTAGGAATGAAGTCTACTTCAGGGGTCCCTGTAACCCCAAGCCAGCCCCTCTTATAGTCAGGAGAGAGACCTGGAAAACTTTGGTGCGGTTAAGAGGCTATTGACTGGTGACTTTAGGTCAATGCTCAGTTATTTCTGACTCTACAGCCCCATGGACTGTAGCCCACCAGGCTCCTTCGTCCGTGTGATTGTCCAGGCAAGAATACTGGAGTGGGTTGCCACTTCCTACTTCCAGGGGGTCTTCCCGACCCAGGGATGGAAACCTTGTCTCCTGTGTCTCCTGCATTGGTAGGCGAACTTTGTACCACTAAGCACCACCTGGGAAGCCCCTGGTGACTTTAGAGGCACTTCAAAGTCCCTTTGGGAAGAGGAAGCTGATTTCAAAGTAACCCTGCTCCCCCCCAGTCAGGGCTCCCCTTAGTAGGACCATTGAGTTGAGGGAGGAGAACCACGTCCCTGGGGGGTGTCCCCTCTGAGGCATAAGGTGGTGAGGGGGGAGGAAGTTAAGGATGGGCATTTCTTCAAGGATGCATTTAATCACGGGCACCACCGAAACTGCACATCTGTGATGCAGGAACTCAAGTTGGGGGGGTTGGGTGGGGTGGCTCCTGCTCTATCTATCATCTTTGACTCCAGGGTTACACAAAGCAGGTTACCTTGTGTTGCCAAGGTCACCCAGCCTTATCTTCCAGCCTGGACCCCTGTCCTACCTGCCATAAACTTGTTACCTGTCACTGTCTAGGTCACCCTGGTCCTAGTTCCCTTGGAGGGGAGAAGACCCCCTCATTACAGCAGGAATCATAAGATCAGGGATGGGCCCTAACACATCACAGTGACTTACAGGGCCCATAAAGCTGCCAGCCTCGGGCCCAGCAGTGCCAGCCCGTCACAGCCTCCTTCCTTTTACTCCACACAGGATTCCCGAGTGTCCTGTGTTCAAGTCTCCGGTCTTCCTTTGACTCAGGGATGACCTTGGGCAACTTTCCTGCTCCTCTCTGATTGCAACTTCCTCATCTATAAAGTGAGGAGGATAACCCTGCCCTCTGACCTCTGTCAATACACAGTTATTAGGCCAGAGCCTGCCCAGCCCAGACTTTCACAACCAGCCTCCCGGTGCCCTGGGTGTAGCTGCTGGCACATTGAAGATGCAGAAATGAATCACAGTTCTCATCCTCTGGGAGTTTTCGTGCCACGGCCCTGTCTGGATCGGGAAGGAGGAACTGGGGGAACTATAGGGCTTCAAGGTCAGACAGCCCTGGATCACTTCGGGCCCCACCCACTTGCTATGTGTCATCAGCTGAGCCTCGGTTTTCTTCATATGTGAAATAAAAAAACATATACCCATCTTCCTTCCAGGCTTCTGATTCTCATCATTCACTATGAGAATTCAGTGACTAAAGCCTGAGAAGGGCCAACCCAGCCCTGGGCACATTAGCACATGTCACTGTGATCTCTAAGCAGAGGTCCTTTCACCTGGATTGAACGTGATCCTAGAAAGGCATGGATGTGGCGCTGGGTGGAGAGAACACTGAAGTCGGCCCCGAGAGGGTCCTCGGCCACATCTCGGGTCCTCCTGGTCTCCCAAGACCTCGGGAGGGGTGGGGAAGGCTGAGGGGCAAGGAGGGAAACCCCAGCTTCGGGGACCCAAAAGAGGGAGATTTGGATTCAGCCTCTCCTAGGACTCTGATGGGCCTCTGGTGGAGGCACAACGGGGCAAGACGCCACACTCCTGGGGTCCGTAGGTCAGAGGAGGACCTAGGACATAGCCCTTAGCAGCAAACAACCAGGAGGCCTGTGATCAGGGGGTGAGGTGGGCAAATGGAGGATAATGCAGGAGATTAGAACAGACTTTGGAGCAACACTGCCCTGGATTCAACATCCTCACCTCCCACTCACCCTGCACTCCCTCAAATTCAGTATCCTGATCTGGAAAATGGGGAAGAAAGCAGGGTCTCCCTTCTATGGGTGCGGTTAGGATTCAACTAGAGGATGCTGGGTAAAGGGCCTGGCAGAGGTTCAGGCACATAGCAGGTGCCCAATAAACCTTGGCTTTAAGCATAGCTATTACAGGTAACAGTAGCAGATGCCCATGAGGTTATGGGAGCCCAGAGGAGGGCTACCTGGCCCAGCCAGTGGGATCTGGGGGACGCTTCCTGGAGGAGATAAGACTCAAGCTGAGTTTTGATAAGACTTGATAAGAGTCAAGCTGAGACACATCAGTGGGGCGAGAGGGAGAGTACTGAAGGATGAGAGTGGAGAGTTATCTGGCACCAGACAGAGAGGACTTGCCTGTTGGGGTTAGAAAGTTGGACTGATCTTTCCTTTGATGAGGGGTGGATAAAGATCCTGATTATATAGGCCAGGAAATATCTCAAGAGAGAGTCACTTGGTTGTAGAAAACAACAGAGATGCTCAGCTATTTCTTTGAGTTATAGAAGAACTGAGGCTGAGAGAGGGCAGGGACGCACCCTTGTTGCCCAGCCCCTCCCCCAGCCCAGCCCACCCCTCACACCCCCCATGCCATCTCATCCTCCCGACACACACTCCTCCCTCCCATTGGAACTCCCAGCCTCTATCTCTCCTTGCATTCAGCCCCAGGCAGAGTCCCCTTCCATAAACAGATGATTCAGGGAAATGTTTGCAGAGACTTCAGCTTCATGTCCTGGATATTGAGATTAAAGCCACATGCAAAGCGGTCACATGTAAAGTGGGTTCCGCCATGCCTGAACCTCTGCCACGTTCTAACAGAGACAAGAAGGTGCCTGTCCAGCCAGCAACTGCGGAAAGGAAGCTGCAGTCCCCCTCCCCTGGTCTCCACACCCAGCCAATTTCTCTGGTCTGCAGGGAGAACCCGGGAGGAGAGCAGAGAGAGAGCTCTCACGGGGACGGGAATACGGCCCTCTTTGGTAGAGAGCTTGGCGGAAACTTCTGCCCCTGAACATTTTGAAATAGTAGCAGCAAGAAGCATGGAACAGTCCAGCAATGGAGATGCCATATGTTCTGTCCCCGCCGCGCAGAGGCCTCAGGAAAGCTCACCCAGGGCTGCCCCACCCCTCTCAGCCCCGAGCCAGGTCACGTCGGCAGGAGGCCGGGCTCAGAGCCACTTTGGACTTTCCCACATAGTATTCATATATGTTCTGGTTTGTGGTGGAAGGACCACCAGAGAGGGTGATGAGGGTGGTGCCAGACAGGGAGAAAAAGGGAAGGGTCACCTAGGCAGCCTTGTAGACAAAAGGGCATAGTTAACGCTATGCCAACATGAAGAGACAGCCTCTCTTAGGAGCATGTGTGTCTGTTAACTTCGTTTTCTCTGGTCATCCAGATAATACCTACTCATTGTAGAGTATTTGGAAAGAAGCAGCGGGAGAAAACTGCAGATAACCTTATCTCCCAGAGGTATCCATTTTACAATTTTAACGTGTTTCTGAGGAAAAATATTTTAAAGAAAATAGTCATTCATTCCCACCTTAATTTTTCTGTTTCATTTTTCCAACTTCCCTTTCCATTTTTATCTACAGGCAAAACCCTGTGGACATAGTGAGCAATTTACTATCCTTTTTTAACTTTCACCTTTCAGTGTCAACATGCGTCCCTGTTACCTCACAGCCTCTGCAACTGTCATTTTGTGGTTCCACAATGTTCACAGCTTGTGTCATCAGTTTACTTTCCATTGTAAATAACACTGCAGAGAACATCTTCCCACTGGGATGGGAAGGGCCACAGGCTGGGGAAGGAAACCGGGGCTCCCAGATCCTCTCCCTAGCTCCTCACTGTGAAGGACCACCATCAGCTTCTGAAAATAGTTTGGAGGTAGGGTTAGGGTCCAAGGGACCCCTAGAGGCCAGGTAAAGAATCTTAATCAGAAATTCTAACTTTGATTGCTGAAGTACCTGTAAGATAGGGAATATGGGTGGGTGTGTGTGTGTGTGTGCATGGATCAGGGGGTAAGGAATGTGTTCCTGTGTAGATTTGCAGAGTAGAGACAATGTGAGAAAAAAATGCATGCCTGTTGGGGCCCCTTCCTATGGGTGTGTTTACACAACAACAGCGCCCTCTGCTGTCCATGCTCCCCCAACAGTTCTGTGCCCTTTACAGTTTAGAAGTTCTTCCTCCTGTTTAACCTTGGGTTAGTCTGTCTTTCCCTAGTGTTTTCTTTTCAGTTCTGGGGAACACAGTAAGATAGTGACAATAAAATAACTTTCAAAGAGTTGAAAAATAATTCTTGAGGTCTACCCTATACCTGGTACTCAGATCTTTAGCTCTGATAAAAACTAATTTAGCTGAGTAAATGTTAAAGATCTGTTTGGCTTTATTTAATGATTAATTTATTTTAAAAATTTAATTTATTTATTTGCCTGTGCTGGGTCTTAGCTGAAGCATGCAGGATCTTTATTTGTGGCAGGCAAACTCTTAGTTGCAGCATATAGGATCTAGTTCCCTGAACCCGGGCCCCCTGCATTGGGAGTATGGAGTCATATCCACTGGACCCCAGGAAGTCCCTCAATGATTATTAATTGGGCAGCATCCAATCTAATAGATGGAATGGAGTTCCAAGGAGCTGTACAAAATGAAAGACTTATATAGGCAGAGGGAGTAGGCACAGAGACGTTGTACTAGACAAAACAACAACAAAACCAGTCTGGTTATGGCAAATTCACTTTCCTTTAGAGAATAGCAGGGGTTATTCAGAATGAGGCAGATTGCTTAACTAGTGCTTGTCCTGTGAAGATCCAGCCCGAGCCCCTTCCTTCAGGAAGTGACTCCCTGGCTCTGGCTCCCGCCTGCCTGGAGAACGGATGAAGGTGTCAGAGCTGCAGATAGAAGCTGACATATAGCAAGGCTGCAAAGATAACTCACCTCCCACCTTTGATAAGGGCTACAGTTGGGTACCTGTGGAAGGGTCAGATCCATCTGCCCTGGCTCTTCCCTTATTATGGCAACGGAGGAAGGGGGCAGTGATTCTGCCTTAGTAAGTAAGCCCAAACTTAACCCTGCAGGGTAAAGTTTATTAAACGAATTTCATGTAGAATGGGTAGGAGCAGGGCTGGCTGGCTTCGAGGGCATGGGACTTGTATAGTCGCACAGGGGCTGCACTTGATTTAACGTTCTGCCGTTGCCCTCTCGAAAATCTTCGTTTTTGAACCAGGGGCTTCTGCGTTTCTATTTTTTTTTTAGCAGATCCGAGTTGGGGGGCGGGCATGCGCAGTCTTCTCGCTGGCTCTCCACACTCCCAGGGCGCCCGGAAGCAGCCCAGCAACGACGCCTTGGAGAGCCGGTGGACCAGCAGCAGCTTGTGGAGTCCTTGGCTGGCTCGGGTTCTGCTTTCTCGCAGGAAACGCTGCACACTCGCTGGTTCCGGAGCGCCGTCGGCTGTGTGCAGGGGCGCGTGACTCTGAGGAGCTCGCCATTCGCACCCGAGCACCGGCCACCCAGCTCAGCCTTCACCGGGAGGTAGTGCTGGGGCTTGCCATAGGCTCGGCTCTCCGGGAACACGCTGGACAGCACCTGCTCCGCAAACTTCTGCTCGTCTGGTTTCACACTGCGCCCAGGGCTGGTCATCAGAAGGTGTGGGAAGTTCCTGAGCTGCGGGCGGCCCTGGAAGGCCGTGTAGAGTCACAGCGGACGTGCAGGTGCGGCAGGACCCTCCTCGGGCTCGGGGAGCGCGCGAGGCCCGCGTCCCGGCTGCTCACTGTGCCTCTGAGCCCTGGTTTCTGAACTAGCCCCATCTTCTTTAGGCTTCTCAGAATTACTACCAGTGCGATCGCGTTTAGCTCTTTGGGCAGTCTCTCCATCTACACCCTCAAGGGCAAAACATCTGGACCTGAAGTTGCTGTACTCTAACTGGGGAATCGCTGGCACCTTCCTTCTTGGTCGGACTTTGGGAGGCACGGGATGGGGGACGCCCACACGAGCTGGGGGTCACCCAGAGTCTAAGGAGGGCATACTCACTGTGTGAAAGGTGCAGGGGAGGAAGTTCTAGGGATTTTTCTGTCCTTAATTTTTGAATCAGGGGCTCTGCTTGTTGGGGGCCGTCATGCTCAGTCTTCTCGCTGGAAATCCACCCTCCCAGGGCACGGGGAAGTAGCCGGCCAAAAGTGTCTCGGAGAGCCTGTGGACCAGCAGCCGCAGGTTTTGAACCAGAGCCCCTGGTTCAAAAATTATCCTCCAGGTAGCAGCGTCTGCACACTTGGATGCTCATAAGGGGGTTGGATCCCTGAAAATTGAGGGAGGCCTTCCCAGTCTCACCAAACAATTCACAAGACAGGTTTAGAGTGGGCAGGGACTATGTTCATAATGTGTGAGTTCCTACTAACACCAGGACAGAGCATGAGATTGGAGTTTTGCCCACAGCTCCCACGGTCCCCGGGTCTGGCCATTTTCTGAGCCCCCTCAGGCAACCTCAGAGCCCCTGCATGCCTCCAGTTCAAACCAGTGATGGTCTGAACTGTTGAGGCAGTTGATGATCCATGAGGGTTATTGGACCAGTGTGAACACGCCCTGGAGTTTGGGCGTCCCCCTGAGCTGAGGACGCGGCTTCTCCTAGGGCTCAGAGGTCTGGGGGAGTTTCAGCACCGTGGGATGGACAGCACCCTAGAGCTGCAGGCCTAAACCCAGTCGCCCAGGCCAGAGCCCCACTCCCCCACCGCGAGCTTTAGGGTGGGAGGCCAGATGGAGATACATTCCCGGCCAGGCCGAGCTCCTGGATCCTGATCTCAAGTCCCAGAGGCTTTGTGGGGCTTGGAGCAGTGCTCAGAGGATAGGGCCCCAGTTTGAGGTCCCGATGAGAGGGAAGGAGGCGGGGAGGGAGCCCGAGCCGACTTAGCTGGGGAAAGTTGGTGTTCCAGAAACGCCGAGCCTACAACGGAGATCCTAGTCACTCCCCTGGAGCCTCCTTCCAGTTCGCCTGGAATACCAGTGTAGACGCTGACTCTGGTGCTCTTTGCAACAGAACCTCAGGCACTCGCAGGCCAGGTATGCAGCCTCCACTTCCCGCCCAAGATTCAAAGGAAAGATAAGGACACCTTTTGAAGGGAAATTAAGGTGTGGAAGGGCTATTCCAGGGGAGGGAGGCAGAGCGGTGACCTGGTAAACGCGTGGGAAGTTACAGACTTCGAGGAACCATGTAATTGGCCCTTTGTAGGGCTCAGATTACACACCTCGTGCCAGGGCCTCCCTGCAGCGGAATGGTCCCCAGCGCCTCCGGGCCGGTCTGTCCCGGTCAGAGAGAAGCCCCGGGACTCAGCGGGCAAAGGCGGAAGGGGAGGCGCTTGTGGTTCTGGGAGGGCGAGCGCAGCTGACTCGGGAATCCTAACAAGTTCCCCCTCCCCATCCCAGCGCCAGGATGAAACCCAGGGCTCCCACTAAACGTGACTCCATCTAGACACAACGCCCCATCTCCTGAACTTGCATTTAAGGCACCTGTTACACTCCACTGTCTAACTGGTCCCTGGTCACATCCACTCCACAGACAGTTCCAGGGTTCCACCTCCTCACTATTTCAACCTCCTGGAATTTCTGATCCCACCCACCTGGAACACTCTACCCAGTCAGGCTTGAGCATCCCCCTTGGCCTGAAATGTCCTAGCTCCAACACCTCCATCCCTGCTTTTGTAGCTAACGTCACCCTGCAGAACTCTCCTGTATACCCTTGTCAGTCTCTCTCAACAAGGCCCTGAGCTTCCTTGAGTTAGGAATTAGGTTGGCTTCTCCCATAGCAGCACTACACAGTAGAATACAGTAGGGGCCCCACAAATATTTGTCAATCAAGCTTTGTCTTGCTTTACTCAGCGTGGGTAGCATGGACTGAGGAAAGGTGGGCTCCTAAGGGCCAGCTGCTCAGGATCACCCAGGGAGAGTCTCAGTGAAACGACAGCTCCCTGATCCAACTGCTGACCCCAATTTGGGTCTACCCAGTTGTAGGATTTATTGGCAGTGTCATGAAAATGCCACGGTAGGGGGAACCTTATGGTCTCAGGCATTATGAATTTCTTTGACAGTACAACAGGCCCAGAGATGGGCTGTGATTTGTCCCGGGTCACCTAGCAAAGTAGCAGAGGGCCAATGTCAAAGTTTTTTAAAAAGACGTGAACAGATGGGGAAAGTCGCTTTCCATCCCCAGAAAACTAAACTGGGGAAAACCTGGCTGTAGTGTGTGTTACTGCTGAAAAATCTTCAGATGGCCCTGGCCAGGGTGAGACCACTGATATCAGCCATGCTGGCGCTGATCCTGGCCTTGCTGGGCCAGGATAAAGGAGGGACTGTAAAGACCGTTGTTTGTCCCACTCGTTCATTTTATAAGACCCAGAGAGAGTAGACATCTGCCCCAAGCCACACGGCGAGGTAGGGAGAGGGCCTAGGATACTGTTCTCGGAACTGACCTGTTTGAGAACAATTTCCTTCCACGTGAAGGAACCTCGACCTCCCAGACACCCATGAGGCAACCAGCCAGCGAGGTCCTCCAGTTTAGCCAAGTTTCTGCCTGGGTCTGGGGACCTACCTCGGATCGACTGTACAACGCTCTACTTCTAGTCTTGAGTGAAAAGCGAGACAGATCGATTGGTCTCACTGCCCGGCGTCGCTGAGCGCTGATTGGCTCTGGCTTGGAACGAGAAGCGAGGCGGAGGCGGGGCAGTGGGCGGGGCTTGGCGCGGGGCCCGCTGGTCCCGGCGCGGTCCCGGCGCGGACCCGGCGCCCTGTGGCGCGCTGGGTACTCGGAGCCCAGAAACGCAGGCGGGTTCTTTGGTGCTTGAAGAGTGCCGCAGGCCCGGCTTCCCTCGCTTCTCGCCGCTCTGAGATCGAAACCTCGTCAAGCCCGCCTTTTATATCGTCCTCAGTCTGGCGCCTCCTTGCCTCACTCAGAGGCCCTTCCGAGGCTCGCAGGCACTGTTGGAACCGTCGCTAAAACTCACTTATAACTGCACCTTCAGTGTCGATTTGGAAGCAGTGGTTTTCAAAAGAAATCATTTTCCGGCGGCCCTCTCGTGCTGAAAGCAACGTTGGGGATCTAGTTCCTGAACACATGTCCACACCCCTGATCTCCGGGATTCTGCCTCCAAGCATATTCCTGCTCTTTCTTTGTTGCTCATAATACGCAAAACGGTGACCTTGGAACGTTGGTCACCATTTCACCTTGGAACATTGGTGACCATTGGTCACCTGGTCACCGTTTCCTCAGATGAAAGGGGGACAGATTCGAGTAAGATTTGAAATAACAACAACAACAAAAATCACAACAATAGCAAAAGGTAAATACCATGCCATCTGCGAGAACAAACTGGCAACAAGTAACTCAATTCTCTGACAGGGAAATGAATTAAAAACTCAGAGGAGATGCCAGAACACTTAGCTAGCAGGTATAAAGAAGAAGGGGGTGTGGTGGGAGGGGGACTTCCCTAGCAGTACCGTGATTAGGACCCCAGCCTCCACTGTAGGAGGCGTGGGTTCCATCCCTGGTGGGGGAACTGAGATCCTGCAAGCAGCATGGTGTGGCAATAAAAAAAGAGTAAGGGGGCTCTGGAAAATTCTTAGCTGTATTGATACGAATAATCCAAGCCTACAGGCCAGAAGGCAGGCCCAGCAGGGTTAGAGACTGGCCGTTGTCCCAGCTTTCCCTGTGGGTTCATGGGCTTTGCTGCCTGCCTTTAAAGTGGAGCCACAATCACACACGTTCCCTGAGGCAGTGCTCTGATGAATGTGACCCCAGTCCAGTTGTGTCCTACCCTTTGGACAATGTAATCACTGAGGCCAGAAGCATCCGCTTCCTCTGAAGGCCTCTTATATTCATGGAATTATGGGCTAGGGCCAGCCCCAGAGGCCAGAGGCAGATATTTGCCCCCAGGAACCTGGTCTGCATTGGGGGCAGGGGCAAGGAGCTCAGGGAACAGGGGCCCTGGAAGAAAGGATTCTCCTTTATTCCTTTGACCTTAGAAAAAAATTTTCTATATTCCAATGAACTAAAAAAATTTTTTTTCCCCCATAACTTCAGATTTTCCAGCCCTCTTAATAGAAACTTGGAAGCAAAACTATGTTTTGACATTTCCCAGCACCAGACTGCAAACAGCTGGAATCCTTTAACTGGACTGGTTCAGTGTGACTGCATTGGCCTAGTATTCCCAGTGTCACTTTTTAACTCTTACAACCCTGCAGTGTGGGTGGTATCACCCCATTTTATACATGAGGAATGCAAGGCTCAGGGAGGTTCAGGGACTTGCCTGAAGCCACTTAGTTAGCAGTGGCTGATCCAGTGTTCTGATTCAGATCTGTCTCATGTCAAAGTACACTTTAAATGGATGAAGTGTACGTGAATTATATCTCAGTACAATTTCTAAAAATATAGCAGTCACTAATTTTAGCCATAAGAGGAGTATGTTTAAGATTAATATTTTATGGGTGGCAACACAGTGACTCATTGGAAAAGACCTTGATGCTGGGAAAGATTGGGGGCAGGAGGAAAAGGGGACAACAGAGGATTAGATGGTTAGATGGCATCATTGACTCAGTGGACGTGAGTTTGAGCAAACTCTGGGAGATGGTGAATGACAGGGAAGTTTGGCGTGCTACAATTTACGAGGTGGCAGAGTCTGACACGACTGAGAGACTGAACAACAACACAGTGACCTTATTTTGGTTGGTTCTTGGACAAAATTATGAAGTGGCTTTATTGTGTTTCATTTTATCATGTTCTCAGAGTAACTTTGTGTGAGGTTGGTATTCTGTGATTGTTTATGTCCACAGAAGGACATGAAATGTCCAGCCAGAGACCTGGCTCTGAGTGTTTGAGGTCTGTGAACATCAGATCAGTTCTGGTTGTCAAAGGCTGGTTTTCTCTTCCTCGGCAGACACTGGGAACCTCAGCTGGGCCCTCAGGGACCCACAAGAATGCTAGTAAACACTTGGAAAGTCCACAGAAACTCTGATCCCACCCTCCTGCTGGTTTGAGCCTGGGCTCCCATGCCTGGGATCTGGGAACTGGAGATACCAGGCCAGAGGCGAATATGTGTCATCTGTGATACAGGGATGTTTTGTACTTGTTATGTTTGTTGCTAATTCAGAATATTTAGAGGCAGAAATTTCCCCCACTGTCTCTGCCAAGGAGCGCCCCCCCCCCCCAATACTCCAGTGATTACTTCCAGCCCCCTCCCTGCTGGTTCTTCCCCCAGGACTCCCTCCATAACTCTGGGAGGACTTGGAGGGTAGGGCTGAGGGGCTGAAGCTTTTTCAGGCCTGGCAATAAGGGGACTTTTTCTGTCTCTGCCTGCTCTCCATTGCAGAGATCCAGGTTGGGAGTTCAGACTATTGATTAAGACTTATTTTGTGTTGCGATTAATTTCAACAGGCATTGAGGGGTATCTGGAGTCCCTGTACATCCTTGCTGGTATCCATCAAAGGATGCAGAGGACAGGTCAGGTAGAGGCCGGGGTTCCCTGTTTCAGAGTATGTGTTGGCCTTTCCCTGATCTGTCAGGACCAGGAGTGCAAGACCTCATTCCCTGTATTTCTTCCCCATGTCCAGTATGGGTCCTGGCAGAACTGAATTTAAATCTTACATTATTTAGGATTGGGAAAGGATAAATTAGGAACTTGGGATTAACATATATGCACTACTATATATAAAATAGATAAACAACAAGGTCCTACTGTGTAGCTCAGGGAACTGTATTTTTTATTTTTATATATATATATATATATATATATATATATATATATTTTTTTTTTTTTTGCCACATTGCTTGGCTTTCGGGATCTTCATTATCTGACCAGGGATTGAACCTGGGTCACAACACAGAGATTGCCAAGTCCTAACCCCTGGACTGCCAGGGAACTCCTTTCATTATTTTTATTAAACAGTTATTTATTTGGCTGCTCTGGGTCTTAGTTGTAGCATATGGGATCTAGTTCCCTGACCAGGGATTAAACCCAGACCTGCTGCATTTGGGAGCCTGGGGTCCTAACCACTGGACCACCAGGGAAGTCCCATCCCTTCATTATTTTTTTTTCATTCCTTCATTATTATGAGCACGTAAATACTGTTCACAACAGAACCTTGTTATGCAATAGAATTGCATTTCCTATTTTGTAAAATATTTTGTTTTTCCTGTAGTTAATAGTTGACCTCTTTTTCACTTGCTTAGTTTCTTTGTAGCTATGTATTTTATGTCTTATTTCAGAACTCTTTCCCAAATGCTTTATCACTCCTACATTTTCTTCTAGAATGTTACTGCATGTATTTAGGTTCATGATCCATTTTGAGTTAACTCTTCTATGTAGTGTAAGATTGTAGTTGAATTTTTTTTTGGGAGGAAGCATATGGCAAAGATTATTCCCCCCCTCCCCTCCCCCCAGTGAATTGCTTTGGTGAATTTGTCAAAAATCAGTTGACTGGGAATTCCCTGGTGGTCCAGTGGTTAGGACTCCATGCTTCCACTGCAGCGAACAAGAGTTCTATCGCTGGTCGGGCAACTAAGATCCTGTCAGTCCTGCTGGCCAAAAAAAAAATCTGTTAACCATATAGTGTAGGCCTATTTCTGGGCTCTCTATTCTGTTTCTGTACGCCTATTATTAATTAAGTCCCGATCTGACCTCCAGAGCCAGCAAACACCCGTTGATCATGCTGACAGTCTCACACGTCCCTCCAGCCTCCTTACCCTGCAGAATCCTGGAAACTCTTAGACCTCCTGCTCCTGTTTGGATTGGGAATTGCCTGGTACTGCTGCCATGTAACTCACCCGAGAGCATCTCTACCCCTTCATCTGGGGATCCCCAGGCCCCATCCTATGACAGGTCCTCTTTTTCTGGATCCCACGGCTTCCTCATTCTTAGTTTTTTTTTTTAAGCTCTTCTGGGTCTTAACTGGGGCAAGTGGGGCCTTCTCTTATTGAGGAGCATTGGGTCTAGAGCTTGCAAGGTCAGTAGTTGTGGTGTGTGGGCTTAATTGTCGTATAACATATGGAATCTTAGTCCCTAACTAGGAATCGAACCCTGCATCCTCTGCATTGCAAGGCGGTATCTTAACCACTGGACCACCAGGGAAGTTCCCTTAGTTCACTTCTTTGTGTTTTTTGTGGAGCACATTCCCTGGTAGTTTCCTGGTAGAGGCACATGGAAGGTAAGTTTTTGAGACGGTCAACATCTAATGATATTTTCTTTCTACCCTCACATTTGGTTAATATTTGAATGACATAATTCCTAAGTTAGAGATAATTTTCCCTCCAAAGTTTGGAGTTTTCTTCTCATGTGCTATAACAATTCATAGTCCCTAGTGTCTGATTACTTTTTTTGCAGAAAGTTTTAGGACTTCTTTATCTATGTGTTTCTGTGTTCAGTGGCTCAGTTGTGTGTGACTCTTTTGCGACCCCATGAACTGTAGCCTGCCAGGCTCCTCTGTCCATGAGATTGCCCAGAATACTGGAGTGGGTTGCCATTTCCTCCTCCAGGGATCTTCCTGACCTAGGCCGAACACATGTCTCCCGCATTTGCAGGCAGATTCTGTACCACTGAGCCACTGGGGAAGCCACTGTCAGTGCTGTGCCTTGTGAGGTATTTTTCATCCATTGTGTCGGATATGGTATGAGTCCCTTCAGCCTGTCAACTCATGCTCTTCCATTATGGAGGTTAAAAAAATAGTCCTACCATTTTCTCTTTATAGAACTCCTACTAATATGAAGTTTAATCTTCTACGTTTCTTAGCTGTTTTAAAAAATCTATTCTGTAACTCTCCTTTCTGGGAAATTTTTCCCAACCTTAGCCTCCCATTCTGTCTGGGGATGAGGGGATACAGAATTGGAGATGGGGGCAGAAGAGGAGATGGGGACCCCTGGAGATGTGAAAGGGAGTTGTTACTGCTTCGTACACTGCCCAGTTTGATGTTCCCAACCTTCCCCCGGGTAATTCAGGTTGTGGAATTCTAGTTCACTTAGATGCCTAATCATTCGGTTTGGCAGGATCCCTACCACACTGGACTTTAGGGAAGTCCCTGCAGTAGCCCCTCTCTTTCCCTCATTCTGCCAGGCCTGCTGGATATATGTGGACTCGCATTCTTCCCCAAGAGCCTGGCACAGCTGTGACTCAACTACTGCAGTGAGCAGCTTCGATAGCACTTCTGTTACTGCCTGAGGGCCCAGCACATGCAGGAGGCGTCAGAACTCCCTCCAGGCCCCCTACCCTCCCCAGGGTCTGCCCAGCAGCCCCCTTCCTTCTTAGATGCTGTTCATGTCCTTGCCGTGGCTGTAGGCATGTTCACCCAAGGAGTGCCATGTTGACCCTCGGGCCACAGGAGCCTTCCATGTGTCCTCCTAGGATTATGTTGTTGAGAGCCGGGAGTGGTTATTTGTTACCATGGTAACCAGAGCTGTTTGGCTTCTTGGAGGGGACCTCCATTAGCATCAGCTCCTTGATGGATGAAGTGGAGATCTGGGGACAGGAAGGTTGCTATAAGCTGAAGAGCAGAACGTTGGGGGAATTCTCTGGTGGTCCAGTGGTTATTAGAATTCGGCACTTTTACTGCTGTGGCTCCAGGTTCAATCTCTGGTTGGGGAACTAAGATCCCACAAACTGCCTACCAAAAAAAAGTTGGACTTTCTCTGGGGTTTTGGTGACTGCACCTTGTCCTCTCTGCCCTTGTTTTCTCATCTAACTAATGGGTTACTAATATCCACTTTGTCTGCCTCTTGGGGGTCACTGTGATGCCCTGGACAACATTAGTGATGAATTCATTGCCAGAGGGGCTACCTTTGTGTCACTAGTGGTAAAGAATCCACCTGCTGATGCATGAGACATCAGAGACACAGATTCAGTCCCTGGGTTGGGAAGATCCCCTGGAGGAGGGCATGGCAACCCACTCCAGTATTCTTGCCTGGAGAATTCCATGGACAGAGGAGCCTGGCAGGTTACAGTCCATGGGGTCACAAAGAGCCAGACACAACTGAAGTGACTTAGCACAGCACATGGGGGCTACAATATGAGGCCCATGTGTTGGGGGGTGGGGTTATACTTTCTCATTCTGTGGGTGACTGTCCCCTCCTGTCCGACACAGTCATCTTCAGGCACTCATCCAGGGTGAATAAGGAGGGGGTCAAGCAACTTGATTCACTATGCAGCACAATAACCAGTTTTAAAAATCCTCACTCTGAGATGATTCAACACTCTTGAGGCTGCTGCCTGCAGTTCCTCTTGGTGTGAACTCAGCCCTGCCATCATGCATTGTCCCCTGGGGCTCTTCAAGCCACATCCAACCAGAATGTACTATACACCCTGGAGAGCCTTAAACTTGAGTTCCCTGGCAGTTGTGGGCACTGGACTTGGGTCCTTACACGAATCTGAGGAGACCAGAATCTGATATTTACTTCTGCCAATGAATGCTGGCCACACTCAGCTCCTTTGGTGCACCCTCTCAAAACTCTCTTGTTTAGACTTCTACTTCTTCTTTCTCTCAGCCTGAACAGAGGCTTGGCTGATGATGAGGAGGTAGGATTGAGTTCTGGGCTGCTTTGATGACCCTGTGGGGTCACAGGGTGAACCAGAGCATGGTAGGTCCAGTGTGGGCTTGGTCCTGGGCACCAGGGGTCTGCTCCTTCTGCATCTAACCAGCCCTCTGTTCTAGACTAATTTCTGCCCTATACCCAGCTTCTTCATGCTGCCCAGTATCATGGCAATCACAGTTACGCCCAAGTCACTGAGCAACCGAGTCATTTACTCTTTCAAGGGCAAGATTTGGGACTCCAAGTTGCAGAGTTCTTCACTGGGGACACCTGATTTCACCTACTTGTCTGGACATTGGGTTGGGGGAGGGGCTGTGAACATCCACAGAAGTCAAAGTCATCTGGAGTGGAGGGAGAGACTTCTTTACTGCAGGAAATGTGTATGTCTGTCTCACCCCACTCCCCTCAGGTAGCAGGGCTTGCTGGGTTTGGATGCAAGTGAGAAGAATTGAGTTCCTGCAAAGTGAGTGGACCCTCCTCTGGGCCCAGTCTCCCCATAGAACTCATAGGACAAGTTGAAATGGGTCCATGGAGATGCCCATAGTTCTACTGGTTTCAGGATGGAGCACAAAAATTGACTACTGTCCACTCTGGAGTCGTTTAACCCCCCAGGCAAACATAGGCTCTCCCTGGGCCTTCTCAGGGATCTCGGGCCTCTGAGGCGATCCCAGTTTAAACCCGCTAGGCAGACAAGGATCCTTGCGGATTATTAGGCCAGTGTGAATGAGGCCAGAGCCTGCCAGGATGGGAATGGCGGCTGCAGGCGGGACTGTTGTCTGTTCTCAGTCGGTGGGGCCCAGGACGCTTCAGCACCGTGGGCTGGACAGCGCCTTCGGAGCAGTCGGGTGGGGCCCAAACGGGAACAAGTGTCATCTCTTAACCAGAACTCACCCAGGGGAAAGGGCCGGGTTTCCGGGCAGGCTCTGAGCGGGGGAAGGGGAGGGGGAGGGGAGGGGCGGCTTGGCAAGGCATCCTGGCCCTAGCGCGGGCCAGTGATTTGACCAAAGAAGGGAAGGCAAAGAGGGTGGCGAACTAAGGCTCTGGAAGGGTGAGCACACTTGGCACAGGAAACCTGAGGAGGTTGGGATCCCCGCTGAGGCTGAGATGAGATGCAGGGTTCCTGTTAAAGCATAGTTAAGTCCTGAGCCTGGCCGCTCTCAGCTGATTACAGCTCCTCTATGGGGACTAATTTCTGACTAGTCCACGCCAGAAGGCTCCTGGACCCAGAGCTTCCTGGGCTAGGTCTTCCCAGCTGGGACCCCTCATCCTGGACTACACACCCTGAGAGCAGAGGTCACGGAGCAGGTCACTGGTTTGCGCCCCTCTCTGCTTCCCCACCCCACCCCTGTCCCCAGGAAAGGCTTCTCCCCAGGGCCCCAGGGCCCCAGGGCCCCCTCTGGGCACATAGTAGAAGCAGCTCCATAATTATTTGTCAGGGGAGCAGCCTCACCCTTCTTTATTCAGGGAGGATGGCCTGGGCTGGAAAACAGAGCCTGGAGTTTTTGTTACCTGACCCAGCCAAACTCTGGACAAGTCCTCAGGGTCCTGGGAGCCTTGCGTTTGTTTTTGGACACTGTCCTAGGGTTTGCTGTGGCCGTGAGGCAGGGGGACTGGTTCTCAGCCATTGGTACAGATCCGCCTGACCCCAGTGCCAGGGCTTGTTATGCAAGTGATGTGGGCAGGGACAACCGGCTCTGCATACACACCAACACTTATTGCTACACCTGCCCAGTCCTACCTACCGTTCACTGTACAGTCAGGCTACTGGCCCAGAGAGGGGCTGCGAACCATCCCAAGTCACACAACAAGGCAGGGGAGGGCCAGCGCTGGGTAGGACCTGGAGCATCATGGAAACATCGTTCCAACTGTAATAAACCTATGGGGAAAAACCAGGAAACAGCAGCTCGGAACTTAGCCTTCCGCTATGTACTCGTGGACTTCCGCCTTTGTCACGGCCACATGTGCAGCTGTGCTGCAAACCCTGGACAAGCTCTCAGGGTCCTGGGAGCCTTGCGTTTGTTTTTGTCCTGGGGTTTGCTGTGGCCGTGAGGCAGGGGGACTGGTTCTCAGCCCCCAGCTGTCTCCTCTGGTCCCCATAAGTGGAGAATGTGACTGAGAGTGTGATCACTTGACAGCTGCCAGGAAAGCCAGCACTGTTTGGATCTAATTGGGAAGAAGAAGTGGAGATATCAGCTGTCTCCAGGTGTTTGTTGTTGATTATATTGGTCTGCATAGGTTCTTTTTTGGGAAGTAGGGGGGCCTTCCCCAATGGCTCATCAGGTAAAGAATTCACTTGCAATGCAGGAGACACAGGCGAAGCGGGTTCTATCCCTGGACTGAGAAGATCCCTTGGAGGAGGAAATGGCAACCCTCTCCAATATTCTTGCCTGAAAAATCCCGTGGACAGAGGAGCCTGACAGGCTATAGTCCAAGGGGTCACAAAGGGTCAGACACTACTGAGCTACTAAGCAAGAGGGTCTTGTTTTTTCTTTTTTTAATTATTATTTGGTGGCAGTAGGTCTTCTTGCTGTGTGCTGGCTTTCTCTGGTTGCCGTGCAGTCTCTCATTGCAATGATTTGTCTTATTGCAGAGCAGGGGCTTGAGCAGTTGCAGCTAGCAGTCAGTTAGAGACTCTTAGAACCTGGAGCTGGCTCACAGGAGAGCCGACCCATTTTGTGGGCAAGTAGCCAATTTTGGGACTTCCCTGGTAGCTCAGCTGGTAAAGAATCCACCTGCAATTCGGGAGACCTGGGTTCAATTCCTGGGTTGGGGAGATGCCCTGGTGGAGGGCATGGCAACTCACTCTAGTATTCTTGACTAGAGAATCTCCATGGACAGAGGAGCCTGGTGGGCTACAGTCCATGGGGTCTCAAAGAATCAGACACAACTGAGTGACTAAGCACAGCACAGCCAATTTTTATAGCCTCAAGACAAAGAAAATTCCTGCTGGAAGGGTGGCATTAGGTGAGTGGTTAGAATGTTACAGGGTGGGTACTAGGGTGAGTATTTTACCTAGTATGGGATCAGGGGACCGGCCTGTTTGGATCACAAGGCTCATGGCAACAGATGCTATGGGGCTTGGTCAGTTCCAGAGATTTTTGTCCTGTGATCTTGGTACAGGGCTCCATACCTGTGACCTTGGTCATTAGGGCTCCATGAGGCACTCTAGTCTCTTGCTCTTGGGATGGCCCCTAAGCTCCAACGGTGTCAAGCTGCAACCTCTCTTCCAGAACACTCTCTAACTAGAACAGCAGCCACACCTCTCACCCAGATAAAACCACTGCTGCCCCAGGGCGCTGTGACACCAGTGTCCAAGTGGGTGATGTCAGAGTCACCGGGGAAGCAGAGAGGCGTGAGGACAGTCGCAGGCTCAGGCGCAGCTCTCGCAGGGCATGGGGTCGGGGGTGGAGGGAAGTGTGGGTCTGTGGCCCCGGGTGGTGCTGCTCTGATGCCTGCTGGAGCCGTGAGAGGTTACAGACAAACTCAACTAGGGACTTGAAACTAAAGAGACACCAAGAAGAAACAGGAAAAAGAAAGAGAGAGGTAAGGAGAGACAGAGACAGAAAGAATTTCAAAAGGCGCAGGTAAATCTGACTCCCTGTCTCCTCCTGGTTCTCTGAGTGAGTGTCCTGAACGGAAACTGAGAGGGAGGTGGGGCTACTGGGCCCCCAGTTCTAGCTCCTCCTGCTTGTTAGAAAGTGTAGGGAGTTCTCCAAGCTGTGGATTGCGCTGCCTTTAGGACTTAATCTTTATGAGGGAGTCTAATGTATCCACACCTCCACAGTAAGGCTGGCTGCTCACTGCAGTTTAAGTTTTATGTTTGTTTTCAACAGGCTGTTTGGAAGAAGGCTTGATTTCTCCTGAGATCCATACCATTCTCCTGATCACATGGTTACTTGGCTACACTGTTAGTGTTCTACTTTTTTGCAAAATGCAGAGGCTGAGAATCTTCACATTCTGCTCTTTTTTGCTTAGCAATTCCACCTATAAGTCATTTCTCTCTTCTTACATATTACTGAATGCAGTCAGGAGGAGCCAAGCCATGCCTTCAATGCTTTGCTTAGAAATCTCCTAGCTAAACATCCGGGAGAAGGCAATGGCAACCCACTCCAGTACTCTTGCCTGGAAAATCCCATGGACGGAGGAGGCTGGTAGGCTGCAGTCCATGGGGTCGCGAAGAGTCGGACACAACTGAACGACTTTACTTTACTTTTCACTTTCATGCACTGGAGAAGGAAATGGCAACCCACTCCAGTGTTCTTGCCTGGGGAATCCCAGGGACGGAGGAGCCTGATGGGCTGCCGTCTATGGGGTTGCACAGAGTCGGACACAACTGAAGCGACTTAGCAGCAGCAGCAGCAGCTAAACATCTAGTGGCATCACTTGGAAGATCCACCTTCCACAGAACTTGGAAACAGGAACACAATCCAGCCAAGTTCTTTGCCGCTTTTTACTAAGGATCAGCTTTCTTCCAATTTCCAGTGTTGTTTATTTCCTCCTGAGACCTCAACAGAATGGCCTTTACAACACACATTTCTATCAACTTCAATTCACCAACACTTAGCTGTTCTCTAAGAAGACTGATGCAAAGAACTGACTCATTGGAAAAGACCCTGATGCTGGGAAAGATTGAGGGTATGAAGAGAAGAGGATGACTGAGGATGAGATGGTTGGATGGAATCACCAACTCAATGGACATGAGTTTGAGCAAACTCCAGGACATAGTGAAGGACAGGGAAGCCTGGCATGGGATCACAAAGAATCGGACATGACTGAGCAACTGAACAACAGCAAGAAGATTGAGGCTTTGTCTACAGCTCTCCTCCTCTTCTGAGGCCACACTCAAATTGCCTTTGAAGGTCCCTTCATGGCAGTGTAGGCTTTTTCTAGGCTGCATCTCAAAACTCTTCTGGCCTCTACCATTACCAGGTTCCAAAGCTGTTTTCACATTTTTAGGTTCCTGGTACCAATTTCTGTCTTAAACCATTTGGGCTGCTATAATAAAAATACTATAAAATGGGTGGCTTGAATAGCAAACATCTAGGAAAATATCTATTTGCTTTGGGTCTTAGTTGCAGCATGCAGGCATGTGGCATATGGGGTTTTTCATGGCTGTGCGCAGGCTGTTCCTTGTAGTGCTGGGCTCAGTTGGGCCACAGAACACGGGATCTTAGTTCTCTGATGGGGCATTGAACTCACCCAGCAAGGAAGTCCCATACCCTTTCTTCCTCACAGTTCTGGAGGGTGGGAAGTCCAAGATCAAGGTGCAACCAGACTTGGTGCCTGCTTCACAGACTGTTATTCATGGAAAGAGGGCATGAGAACCCCCTGGGGTGTCATTTATAAGGGCACTAACACTATTCGTGAGTGTTCCATCCTCATGAGCTTATCACCTATCAAAGGCCCCACCCACCTCTTAATACTATCACACTGGGGCTGGGGGCTGGGATTTCAGCATATGAATTTTGAGGGGGTGAAAATGTCCAATTCATAGCAGACTCCTTGCCAACACTTGGTATTGCCAATCTTTGTAATTTTAGTTACTCTGGTACGTTTATGGTATCACTCACCTAGAGCCAGACATCCTGGAATATGAAGTCAAGTGGGCCTTAGGAAGCGTCACTACTAACAAAGCTAGTGGAGGTGATGGAATTCCAGTTGAGCTATTTCAAAGCCTGAAAGATGATGCTGTGAAAGTGCTGCACTCAATATGCCAGCAAATCTGGAAAACTCAGCAGTGGCCACAGGACTGGAAAAGGTCAGTTTTCATTCCAATCCCAAAGAAAGGCAATGCCAAAGAATTCTCAAACTACCGCACAATTGCACTCATCTCACACACTAGTAATGCTTAAAATTCTCCAAGCCAGGCTTCAACAATACGTGAACCGTGAACTTCCAGATGTTCAAGCTGGTTTTAGAAAAGGCAGAGGAACCAGAGATCAAATTGCCAACATCCGATGGATCTTCAAAAAAGCAAGAGAGTTCCAGAAAAACATCTATTTCTGCTTTATTGACTATGCCAAAGCCTTTGACTGTGTGGATCACAATAAACTGTGGAAAATTCTGAAAGAGATGGGCATACCAGACCACCTGACCTGCCTCTTGAGAAACCTGTATGCAGGTCAGGAAGCAACAGTTAGAACTGGACATGGAACAACAGACTGGTTCCAAATAGGAAAATGAGTACATCAAGGCTGTATATTGTCACCCTGCTTATTTAACTTATATGCAGAGTACATCATGAGAAACGCTGGGCTGGAGGAAACAAAAGCTGGAATCAAGATTGCCGGGAGAAATATCAATAACCTCAGATATGCAGATGACACCACTCTTATGGCAGAAAGTGAAGAAGAACTAAAGAGCCTTTTGATGAAAGTGAAAGAGGAGAGTGGAAAAGTTGGCTTAAATCTCAACGTTCAGAAAACTTAAGATCATGACATCTGGTCCCATCACTTCATGGGAAATAGATGGGGAAACAGTGGAAACAGTGTCAGACTTTATTTTTGGGGGCTCCAAAATCACTGCCAATGGTGACTGCAGCCATGAAATTAAAAGACGCTTACTCCTTGGAAGGAAGGTTATGATCAACCTAGATAGCATATTTAAAAGCAGAGACATTACTTTGCCAACAAAGGTCCATCTAGTCAAGGCTATGGTTTTTCCAGTGGTCATGTATGGATGTGAGAGTTGGACGGTGAAGAAAGCTGAGCCCCGAAGATTTGATGCTTTTGAACTGTGGTGTTGGAGAAGACTCTTGAGAGTCCCTTGGACTGCAAGGAGATCCAACCAGTCCATCCTAAAGGAGATCAGTCCTGGGTGTTCATTGGAAGGACTGATGTTGAAGCTGAAACTCCAATCCTTTGGCCACCTGATGCGAAGAGCTGACTCATTGGAAAAGACTCTGATGCTGGGAAAGATTGAGGGCAGGAGGCGAAGGGGATGACGAAGGTTGAGATGGCTGGATGGCATCATCGACTTGATGGCCAAGGGTTTGGGTGGACTCTGGGAGTTGGTGATGGACAGGGAGGCCTGGAGTGCTGCGGTTCATGGGGTCGCAAAGAGTCAGACACGACTGAGCGACTGAACTGAACTGATTGTGATTTTAATTTGAATATGATATCATTTTCCTATTGCCTGAATAACTTTCCTGTGCAGATCTGCTGATGAAGGAGTCTCAGGGCTTTTATTTTTATTTGATTCCTTTGATCTCTGTTCTAGGGAATATATGGTGAGAGATGTATGTATGTTGACTTGCAAGTGGGAGAAGGTGTGAGAAAATGAAAGTGTGGGGTTTGGGTGATAGTGACCTTTAAAATCTGTGCTCTTCTATCAGTTCTGCTGAGATAATGCAATTATTCTCTCTCTCTCTTTAAAAAAATTTTTTAAAAACTACTTTTTTGACTGTGTCGGGTCTTAGTCACATAACACAGGCTCTTTGGTTGCAGCACACGGACTCTCTAGTTGCCGTGCAGGAGCTTAATTGATTCACAGCACGTGGAATCTTAGTTCCCCGACCAGGGATTGAAAGCCGCATCCCCTGCATTGCAAGGCAGATTGTTGACAACTGGCCCAGCAGGGAAGCCCCTATGTCTTCTGTTGTTTGGAAGTTCTTCTTGGAGTCTAACGGAAGGTCAGACTGTCATTGTCTTGAGTTGGGGAATCAATGCCATTGCAAGATAAAATAATATGCAGAGAGTTGAAATCAGATAACTTGGAATCCACTCCACCAGAATCTCAGACTGTCTTTATTTGATTCATACCAACAACCTCACCCCCTTTAACTTCTGAAGCACTCTTTTAGATACCAGAGAGTAAGTGGAAGGGAGGATGAAACCGGAAGGTATAGGTTCCCTAAACCCACCACCGTAGACACTTCTCAGTGCAACTGAGAGGGTGGAGGGATAGAGGTATTAGGACTGCAGAAAGAAGCTGAGATTGAGCACAGCTCCACAGGGAGCCTAGCTTTATCAACCTCTGGCCTCGGATACGGGCATCATGCAGCCTATGTGCCCACCCCATCATGGCATCAGGAAAGACGCAGAGCACTGGATGCACCCTAGTTAGTAACCTGAAAGCTCCAGAAGTACTATTAAGCTTTCATCAAGCTAATATGGGGTGGGCAGATTCCAGTTGGATCTCTGCCGCAGGGGTTGCCAAGAAGCGTGGAGATGGGGTCACCTCTGGAACTCTCCTTGGACAGCCAGGCGCATTTGAAGCCCTCGGCTGGCCTGGTGTGGGCCTTGCTTTCACGGAAGGGTCACTGCTGCCCATCCAGTCGTCGGCTTCAACTCCGCACTCTTGACCCTCTTTCTTGTGCAGGCCAGGCCTGGGTTTGCTTTTCCTTGCGTGGTCAGTGTTGCCCCCATGGAAGTTGCAAAGTCAGGTGCTAGAGGCGCTGCAGACCTGCTCTGGTGCGGGCCACGCCAGGACCAGTCTCTATCTGGGGCGCCCTCTGGCGGTGCTCGGTGCCGGACCTGGGCCTCCGCGTTGAAGATGTCTCCAGTGTTCCGCGTGGGCGCAGGGCTGGGCCTGCCTGGAATGTGCTGGACAGCGCCTGCCAGGCAGCGGGGCTCTGGAAACTATTCTGCCTTGATTATTACCTCTCCTGCGCCTCGAGCTGACGCTGAGAAGCCGTGAGGCAGCCTTAGGTGCTAGGAGGGCGTGATGGGGGACCATAGAGGGCCAGGGCAAATCAGAGTGGACGTCTAGTTGTTGGGCCCAGTGTCATTCCTGTCTTTCTGCTCTGAACTAGCCACTGCCCAGAGGAGCTGTACCAGGCTTCTGTCACCGCTTCTTGGTGTTCCCCAACCTCCCCGCCATCTCAGTTGAGCCACCTCCTTTCTTGGATATTGGAGTGGGAGGGGTCCATGGACGATGGGGGTCACCCAGAGTAGAAGAGGTATTTCTACTGAATGCAATGTGCATGAGAGGAATTCCAGGAACTTTCTTTTTGCTGGAGTCACCATCTCTGAAGCCAAAGATAGGGGAGTCAGCATGGTATAGATGTGGATGGGGTTAGGTTGAGACCCTGAAAATTGTGGAAATTCTCCACGGTCTCAGTCTCCAAACACAACTCACAGGAAAAGTCTGGGTGGGCAATGGTGATGTCCATAGCGAGGGAATTAGTACTGATGCCAGAGAGCATGGGATTCAAGTCGCTGACCTCTGTGCTTCCCTGTTAAGTGAGGACTTTCTGGGAGACTTTCGATTCAAACCAGCAGTGGTCACAACTGTTGAGAGATACAAGAAATGCTTCAGAGTATTGGATCAGTGGGAGAACATTGGATTTTGGTGTGAGTTCTGTTAGGAGACTGGAGGCAGGGGCAGCTGCATGCTGGGGCAGGTAGGCAACCAGAGGGGCAGTGCCACTTCAGCACTGAGTACTGGACAGCACCCTCGACAGTCTGGCAAAACTGAAGGAGTGACGCTTAGTCACTCCAGCTCAACCCCAGTGCGGCTCGCTGAGGCTGGCAGCATAACCCTTTTAGAGGGGCCTGAGCTCCAAGACCTCGGCCTCCAGGGACTCAGAACCTGGAACCTGGGCTTATGGTGTTGGGACCAGAGCTTCAAAAGTGTTATAGACTCCAGATATCATGTAAATAACCTTTTGTAGCACTTCAGATTGCAAACTTTTTACAGTCACCTCTGCCTTGCAATAGCTCAGGAAAGTAGGAACATCTACTCTAACAGACCAGGGAGCTCAGATAGGGTAGCCAGTCTCTCCAAGTCACACAGCCAGCGAGGGGTCTGAGCTAAGACTTGAATGGCTGCTTGGGTTGTAGCAAATTCATGCCTGCAGACTGTGACAGTGGTGCGGGGCCCTTGTAGTAATGAGATCCTGAGGGCTGATGGATCAACGCAAAGGGGTTAGGGTTAGGATTAGGGGGTGAGGGTGACTTATAGCCCTAAGACAGTACTGCACATGTGGAGTGGGAACCCTGTTTAAGCTGGACAGTGCTCAGGGCTTTGAAGAGGAGCAGGGCTCCCAATAAAATGTGAATTTGTCTACTCCTAAAGGCTGAGGTGGCATTCAAGCCCTTTTCTGGACCAGGATCTCCACCTTTGGGCCAGAGGTCACTCATCTGTTCCCTGGCCAATCAGCCCCACCAAGGGACTCTCCCTCCTGCCTTCACTCTAAGCCTTAAGCTCCCAGAGACAGTATCTGCTAACCCCTGGGTGTTCCCAGCCCAGCATCTGGGAAGCACTGCGCACACAGTTAGAGCTCAATAAACATTTGTCAGCGGCCAAGGCTTGTCTTCCTTTCCTATGAGAACAATGGCTGGGAAGGGCACATGTGTGTCACATGGTCTAACCGAGTCTGGTTTGGCCAGTGTGTGGACTTCTCATTTGCTGTGCTTAGTTGCGCATTCGTGTCTGACTCTTTGCCATGCCATGGACTGTGTCCCACCAGGCTCCTCTCTGTCCATGGGGATTCTCCAGGCCAGAATACTGGAGTGGGTAGCCTTTTTCTTGTCCAGGGGTTTTCCCAACCCAGGGATCGAACCCAGGTCTCCTGCATTGCAGGCAGATTGTTTACAAGCTGAGCCACCAGGGAAGCCCAAATGAGATGTGTGGGGAGAATCCAATACCCATGCAATACTGAGAAAGTCCAAGACAGAAGATAAAGGGCATTTAGTCCCACCTATTCTTTTTAGGTATATGCAGGGCAACAGAGCCAGAGAGTGACAATGACTTGCTGAAAGTCACATAGCTGCGTAGGGACAGGAACAGGGCTATATAACAAGTTCTTCCACGATGTGACCTAATCAGGGAGTGAAAGTCGCTCAGTTGTGTCCGACTCTTTGCGACCCCGTGGACTGTATATATACAGTCCATGAAATTCTCCAGGCCAGAATACTGAAGTGGGTAGCCATTCCCTTCGCCAGGGGATCTTCCCAACCCAGGGATCGAACCCAGGTCTCTCTCCCGCATTGCGGGCGGATTGTTTACCAACGAGCCTCAAGGGAAGCCCTAATCAGGGAGTACCCCTGACAATGGGCTCTGGATGCGTATCGAGTGCATCGGCTTTCTACTTCTCAGGCCTGGAACGATGAGCGGGATCAATCGATTGCTTGTGGCGGCCGGTAAGTGCTGCGCGCTGATTGGTCCTGGTTGAGGAAACGGAAGAAAGGGCGTGCACGTGGGGCGAAGGGGCCCGGGGCTGGCGCGCAGGCACGGTGCGCGTCCCGGGAGAGACCATGGCGTCGCTCAGCTGCGGTACCGCCGTCTGCGTTGTCTGTCTGGAGAAGCCCAAATACCGCTGCCCCGCCTGCCGCGTGCCCTAGTGAGTGCCGGGGGTCGCGGGGCAGGGGACGGGCGGCGGGGCGGCGGGAGGGTTCGCGCCGCCCTCGGGGCTGACGCTGCCTGTGGCTTTGTTTCTACAGCTGCTCCTTGCCCTGCTTCCGGAAGCACAAAGGTAAGGCCCCCTTCTTCGTGGACCGCGGCGCCCTCTCCCGCTGCGGTCTCGGGGACGTGGGCCCTGGGCCCGGCCCTCAGCCTGCTGTCAGCCTTGCAACGCCCGACCCTGGGGACCGCCTCCCACCCACCATGGGCAGGCGGGTACCTCTTCCTGCGAGTGCGCCTCCACTTCATGGACAATCAGAAACTTTTCCTCTGCCCTACTTTCCTTTTTGCTTGCCATCTTTTTTTTTTTTTTTTTTTTAAACAATCTTTGGTTTTTGTCACAAAAGCCGCCCCTAGCTGTGCCTTCCTCTTGGTGTTCAGCTCCGCATTATTTGGCAGAAGCTGCTCTGGTTGAGGTTAACGACGTTTTCTTTCTTTTAAGTGATGTCTTGATAGAAACAGGGAGGTACACCCGTTTACGGTAAGGAGCAACGTCCCTGGCTCTCACTGTTGTCAAGTCTACATTTTAAGTCTTTTTCTACCCGGCGCCTCTTCTCAGTCTTCAGGGACACTTTCCCACGCCCTGTCTCTCTCAGTGACTTTTCTGTTAAAGTTCCTCATCGGTGGTTTGCCTCTAGTTTTATCCTCTCTAGTCTCTGATCTTACAGCTGTTTGTTTCTAGCACCACCGTGCCCGCTCCAGCCTTTTTTTTTTTTTAACCGTAATGTCTTTGGAGCACTTTCAAAAAAAAATCCTTTTGGCTCAAGATAGGAACGAAGTAGAACTGCTTTGCTGGAATAGTTTGGGAGCTGTGTCTGGAATGCTTCTCTCTGGTCCTGCAGCCCTGTGAGGCCCCTCCAAGACCCCCTAGCGCAATATGGGTAATTTTTCCGATACACAGATTTGAGCAGTTCACTCCTGTGTTGAAAACTCCAGCTTCTCTGTTCCTGTGTATTTTGTGGGGCCGGAAGCGAGGGGAACGCTGCGTTGGTTCTTGTTTGCTGCTAACGGACTTTCTCTAGTTGCTGTGCGGGGGGTCCTACTCTTTAGTTGCAGTGCTTGGGCTTATCATGCAGTGGCTTCTTTCCTTGTGGAGCCTGGGGCTCTAGGGTACATGGGCTCAGTAATTGTGGCCCACAGGCTTCATTGCCCTATGGCATGTGGTCTCTTCTCAGACCAGGATTGAACTGGTGTCCCCTGCGTTAGCAGGTGGATTCTTAACCACTGGACCACAGGGAAACCCTGTTTGCTTTGTTCTTATTTAAAAATAAATTTTGTTTATTGAAGTATAGTTGATTTACAGTGTTTCAGGTATACAGCTAAGTGATTCAGTGATCTGTATCCTTTTTTGGTTCTTTTTCATTATAAGTTACTACAAGGTAATGAATATAGTTCCCTATGATATACTTTCCTTGGTGGTTCAGTGGTAAAGAATCTGCCTCCCAATGCAGGAGACACGGGTTAATTCCCTGAGTTGGGAAGATCTGCTGGAGAAGGAAATGGCAACCCACTCCAGTATTCTTGCCTGGGAAATCCCATGGACAGAGAAGCCTGGCGGGCAAGAGTCAGTTACCACTTAGCAACTAAATGAAACAATAATATACATTAGGCCCATGTTGTTTATCTATTTTATACATAGTAGTGTGTATCTGTTAATCCCATATTCCTAATTTATCCTTCCTCACCCCTTCTCCTTTGGACCCATAAATTTGTTTTCTGTGTCTGAAGTCTGTTTCTGTTTTGTAAATAAATTCATTTGTATCAATTTTTTAGATTCTCTGTATAAGTGATATCATGATTATTTGTCTTTCTCTGACTTACTTCACTAGGTATCATAATTTCTAGGTCCATGTATGTTGCTGCAAATGGCATCATTTCATTTTTATGGCTGAGTAGTATTCCGCCACATATGTATATATGTATACACCATGTCTTCCTTATTCATTTCTCTGTTGACAGACACTTAGGTTGCTTCCTCTCTTGGCTATTGTAAATAGTGCTGCTATGAACATTGGGGTGCATGTATCTTTTCAAATTCGAGGTTTTATTTTTTCTGGATATATGCCCAGGAGTGTGATTGAGGGCTATGGTAACTATTTTTAGTTTTTTAGAGAATCTTCATACCATTTTCCATAGTGGCTATACCAATTTACATTCCCACCAACTGTGTAGAGGGGTTTCCTTTTTTTTTTTTTTTTTTTGGGAGGGTTTCCTTTTTTCCACACACTGCAGCATTTATTATTTGTAGATTGTTTTTCTTTCTTTTTTTTTTTGGCTTACTGAATTATTTATTATAAGAAAACACCACCCAGGTCAAGAAAATAAAACTTGCACTTCCTGGTGGTTCAGTGGATAAGAACCTGCCTGTGGATGCAGGGGACACAGGTTCTACCCTTCGGAACTTCTGAGCCCGTGCGCCACAACTACTGAGCCCACATTGTAGAACCTCTGCTCTGCAACAAGAGAAGCCACTGCAGTGAGAAGCCCGTGCATTGAAAGAGTAGCCCCTGCCTGTTGCAACTAGAGAAAGTCCGTGTGCAGCAATAAAGACTGGGTGCTACCAAAATAAAAATAAATTATGTATATATTTTAAAAAACTGCCTGTCAATGCAAGGGCAATGTGTTCCAACCCTGAAGTTTCCATATGCCTCGGGTCAACTAAGCCCACGTGCCACCTCCCCCTCTCGTCTCCCCACCCTCTTGGGTGACTTGGATCAGACTCTCCTTATCTCGTCCATTTCTGTCCTGTGTGAGGCTGAACCCCTCCCGGGTGGGCCTGGGGAGTTGCATGTGTGGACTCCCAGTGGCGCGTGGTACCTGCACATTCGGTATCTGAAACTGCTGAGAACGCAGTTTGCAGCTAATTGAAGTCAGTGTGTTACTGAGGCGTGGTGAAGTCTCTGTTGGGACTAGGCAGGACCGGGAGGATGGAGACAGGCCCTAGGGGAGTGTGAGGCGGGCTTCCTCAGCCCTTCTGCCAGGCCCAGGTTTCTCCTGCCCCTTGACGGAGTCTCTCACTTCTTCTCCTTCATCCCCCACCCAGTCCCTTACCCCCTACAAAGGCTTCCCCCTAGATGCTGGATGCTGGCTTGGGGGAGTAGTGCAGCCTTGTCACTCAAATGGAGGTGATGTACACCTGAGATTTGTGTCTCTTCAGAGCAGTGCAAGCCTGCAACTGGTCCTGTCGAGAAAAAAATAAGATCAGCTCTTACTGCAACAACTAAAAAGCCTGTGGAAAATGAAGGTGGGTTGGTTGACTGAAACACACAAACCGAGAAAAGGGTTTCAAATAGAATATGTGGAAAGAGGAGAAAGGACTCATAGACTGGGGCCAGAGGTCAGGTTCATCAGGGAGCAGCAGCTTCCTCAGCCCCGTGCACCCAGGACAGGAGCGCCCGTCGTCACAGGTGGCGGTGTGGGGCAGCCTGAAGAGTCAGGAGAAAGCTGGGGAGCAGGGGGGAGAGGCCACAGCCATGGTTTGGGGTGAGCGGTGGACCCTGCTGGCAGAGCAGCCTTCAGGCACGACTTTGGGTCTTCCCCTGGGCCTGGCGGGGGTTCACCTGACCTGGACCCGCGTGGCGTGCTGCCTTTGGCCTCGCTGCTGCTCCTGGCGGCCCTCAGAGCCTGCAGTGTGAGTGTGCTGCTGTCCTCCCCATCCGTCTAGCCTTTTTTTAAAAAAATTTATTTTGTGGTATTGGGTCTTGGTTGCCGTATGCAGGCTTTCTCTAGTTGCAGAGAGCGAGCACAGGCTCTAGGGTGAGTGGGCTTCAGTGGTTACGGCTCTCGGGCTCCAGAGCTCAGGCTCTATAGTTGTGGCACAGTGTACGGGATCTTCCCGGCCCAGGGATTGAACCCGTGTTCCTTGCATTGCAAGGCAGATTCTTAACCACTGGGCCACCAGGCAAGCCCCACGTACCCTTGACGCCTCCTGTGCACCATGCATCATGCTGGGCTCTGAAGACAGCCCCTCCCAGTGCCACCGAAAAGGAATTGAGCAGTCAGAGCCAGGGGATGGCCCGCTTCTGCCCTTTGAGAAACTTCCTTGTTGGGTTCAGAAGTTTCCGCCCATGCTGAAAACACAGGGGAGTCATGTCCGCAGGTTTTTACAGACAGGGCTGGAGCCATAGTGAGCAGAGGTAGGGTGGGAAGAATGGGAAAATGAGGCCTTAAGTCCAAACATAGTTTAAGTGTGTGAACACTAGGATGCATTTGTTAAAGTCACCAGGTCTTCAGTTTCCTAAAATAAGAGTGTTAGTATAGTCACAAATTCCTGAGAAGTTGTTGTCTGTACCCACTTGCATTATCTCTATTTTTGTCGTGTGTGTGCACACAGTTTTTATTTACTAGAGTTGTTAAAACCTAGGTTTCCTTTGCGGTCATAAGCGGGTGACTGTTATGTTCCTTAGATGATGACGATGGCTCTGTGGCTGATTTTCTCAATAGTGATGAGGAAGAGGACAGAGTGTCTTTGCAGAATTTAAAGAATTTAGGTAAGTCTGCAGGTAAGACAACTTTTTAGGTAAGTCTGTGCAGATAAAATAACTTTTTCTTAGCTGAATGGCATTAAGGTAATTACAGAGGTATAATAAGATTCTGACAGCACTTAACTCGGAAACCATCTGATATGCTGACCTTACCTTATGTGAGCATGTGTGCTCAGTCTTATCCGATTCTTTGCGACCCTCTGAACCGTAAGCCCACCAGGCTCCTCTGCCTATGGACTTTTCCAGGCAAGAATACTGGAGTGGGTTGCCATTCCCTTTTCTAGGGGATCTTCCTGACCCAGGGATCGAACCCACGTCTCTCATGTCTCCTGCGTTGGCAGGTGGCTTCTTTACCACTATTGCCACCTGGGAAGTCCCACCTTATGTGAAATGCTGGGTGAGTGGGTGCAGCATGCTTGGCATTTATCACGTTTGGAACATTTGGCTTTTAGCCATCTCTGCCGGCACCCACTTGAGCTCAGCTTGGCTCTCCTCACTGTTCATTTTTAAGGGGAGTCTGGAGCGCTGAGGAGCTTACTGCTCAACCCGCACCTCAGACAGCTGATCGTCGACCTCGATCAGGCGGACGACAAGGCCAAGCTTATGCGAGCCTGCATGCAGGAGCCCTTGTTTGTAGAGTTTGCTGACTGCTGCTTGAGTATCGTGGAGCCGTCTCAGAACGAGGATCCTTAAGGTAGATGACTGTTGCCTGCTCCTCCTGGGAGGCTGTCACTTGGGGGGCCCTGCCCAGGGGCAGCGCTGCCAGGACTCAGCGGCTGACGTCAGGTGGGTCCCCCGACTCCCCCTCCAGCACTATGGGCTGGGGCGCAGGCAGGCGGAGGTACTCAGGTGGCAGACCCGTAGAGAGAGAGAACTTGACGTTCAGATGGTGGTTTTTAAGTGTTTTATTTTTGGTACAATTAAGACATAAATATTCAGAGTTTCCACACCCATTTGAGTAAAAACTTGCTCAGTGTTTCTAAATAAAATTATGGTGTGGTGGTTCTTTGGTACATTGCATTGCTCATTCTTGATTTATAATCTAGTTGCTTGAAATTACATTAAATTAATCAACAAATATTTAAATATTAAGGTTTTGTTCCTTTTAAAGGAACTCAAGGCAAAGTTTCCCCCAGCCAGTTTTAGAGCTGATTTCAAGCTGACTTTGCCTGTGGGGTTGGAAAAGTGGGGTGCCCGCTGTAGTGATGGCCAGCACCGCTGGGTTGGCTCTGTGAAGGTAGTGAAGGCCCTGACGTTTCCTAATCCTGGTTTGGTTGCTGCCAACCCTGACACCCATCGGTGGGGGGGTGCGTAGACTGCTGCCCCAGGCCACTGGTGCAGCTGCTGGCCTGCCTGTAGGCTGGAGCCACGGCTCCCCGAGTGCACTCGGAGTCGCTGTGGGAGTCATTTGGCAGCTGGGTGTTGATTACATGTCTCTGGCGAGGCCACTGGCAGGAAAAGGCTTTGTGGAAACAAAGGCATAGGGGGTGGCCTGGCTGGGTGAGGCTGGGAGGGGAGAAGAGGTCACAAGTGGCCTGGCCTGTGTGTTTCCAGCAGGATCTGATTAAAGCCAGTAACACTGTTGGGCGAGGGTTCAGGGCAGATGTCAGCGTAGCGCAGCGGAGACTTTCTGCAGTGAAACCTGATCGAGCCCTGGGGAGAGAGATGCAGCTCAGTCCCAGCTCCCGGAGGTCGAAGGGATCTCTTGGAGCGAAGGCTAGGAATGCAGGGAGGTGGGGACACCCAAGGACCCGCTGGAGTCACAGCAGTGGCAGGACTTAGTATGCTTTCCCTCCTTACTCTAAAACGGTAGCCAAGTCCAAAAACAGTAGTCAAGACAGTGTCACATCCACTCAGTGTGAGATAGATGAGAAAACGCTAGGAGGGAGCTCTCCCCTGCTAAGAATATCACCTGTCCCAGTCTTAGGACTGCTTAAAGCTGGAAGATCAAAGAGCTGCACTTCTGTTTACTCTGGCAGGCTTGTGTGTTGTCATGGCGATTTTATCCCAATTATGTCCTATAGGAATTCCTCTGGTAGGGAATGCAGTGCTTCCTTCCTTCTGCCTTGTGTCACTTGATCCTTATAAAAGGCGGGTATTAGCCCTTGTCTGTGCTCGTTGCCTCTTTCCCTGGTGGCTGTCCACAACATAAAACCTTGGACCACTGACTCATGTGCTTGTCAGGAATAGGATAAACCAAAGAATACAAGTGAGGGGAAAGTGTGTGAGTCTCGCTCAGTCGTGTCTGACTCTTTGCCACCCCACGGACTGTAGGCTGCTAGGCTCCTCTGTCCCTGGGATTTTCTAGGCAAGAATAGTGGAGTGGGATGCTATTTCCTCCTCCAGGGGATCCCAACCCAGGGAACGAGCCTGGGTCTCCTGTACTGTAGGCAGATTCTTTTACCGTCAGAGCCACCAGGGAAGCCCAAGTGGGGGGGAAGCGTGGTGCTAAATCCAGTGCCATCGGAGGGGAAAAAGCTGCTGTTACCATGACCAATTTTTTTGGAAGTAGGACTAATTTAAAGATGATTCAGAAGAGATAGTAGAACTCTTAGGGGCAGCTTTTTAAAAGTGAAAGGGCTTTGGAAAACCCTAATTGTAATGATGGGAACGACCCGACTGCTGCCAGCTGGGATGTGAAGGGGTTAGGAGGCCTTCATCTCAGCCTCCGTCCTGCTCCTGCTGCGACCCCCAGGCTCCACCCCCAACCCCGCAGTGGGGCGTTGAAGATGCCAGCCCCATCGCATGGCCCACCTGAGGCAGTGCTCGGATGGACAGAACTCCGGCTTGTTCTTGGGCTGTCTGGACGGCGCAGCTCCTGGGGCTGCCCACGGGTAGCTGGATGCAGGCGAAGACCACCAGCTTCCTCTGAAAGCTGTGCACACCCACTGCCGCGTTGGCCAGGGCCAGTCCCAGGGGCCAGAGGCGGGTTATTGCACCCTGGAGCCTGGTCTGAGCTGGGGGCAGCGGGATGGAGCTCGGGGAACAGGGAGCTTGAGATGAGTGTTTTTCTTCCACACCATCCAGTTCTTCAGAAGCAAGGAAGGCCATTCTGATCTTAAAAAAGAACACCACATCACAGCTTTCTCTTAATGGAAAACAGAACCCAAAAGTCTCTTCAGTGATTCGCCCTTCATAAGGTGAACCAAAGGGCACCTGGCTGGATGCAGCACAACCCTATACCCAGGGAGGCTGTGCTGAGGCTTCACGTACTTTTAAAAAATCACAGCCTTTGGGGTGTGCTCAGAGCAGGGGGTCTGAAGAAATGGCTCGTCTGTTTATAACACACCCGACAGGAATCTGGGTTCACTGTGATGAGGGGCACAAAATGTGTGGCCTTCCTATGAGCAGAAACCCAACACGTGTCCCCCTGCACCTCCCCCATAGCTGCCGGGCAGGGCCAGCGCTGGAGGAAAGCCACAGCACGTCGTGGCGAGCTTGCCACTAGAGCCTGTCCGGCCCACGCCTGGGTGGGCCAGGAGTGGTCTCATAAAGGGTATGAACCTCTCATTTCAAGGAAAAAGAAAACGAGTCCAACCGTATGCCATTGTGCAAAAGGCAAAACTGGAGACAATAAAAAGATGAGTGGTTGTCAGGAGTCTGCAGAGAGGAATATAGAGTACAGGTTTTCATAAGCAGTGAAAGGACTGTGAGCGACATCATAATGATGGATATATGTGGTCACACTTTTGTCCAAACCCATAGAATATGCAACACTGCTCTGCTCTCAAAGTCAACCCTAAGGTGAACTGGGGACGTTTTGATTATGTGTCAGTGCAGTCATCCTTGGTCTAAAAAGGAAAAAAGGTACCGTTGTGTTGATAATGGCTGTTCATGTGAGGGGAGGGGGTATATGGGAAATTTCTGTACGTTCCTGTCAAGTATTATTGTAAACCTAAAACTGCTTTAAAAAAAGAAAAAGTTCTCCAAAAAAAAATCTAACACTCAGGGTAGACATTTTTAGCAAAACTTTTGTTTCACTTTTATGTATACATATTATATATGTGTCTGTGTTTGTTGGATTGTGATATAAAATGTATTTTTTTTAGATCAAAGAAGCCTGCAGGCCACTGTAATTAATTATACTGGCAAATAAAAGCATAAATTAACCTCAAAAAAAAAAATATCTGCCTTATTGAGATCTAATTGATATACTGTAAAACTCATGCTTTTAAAGTGTATGGCTGTATGAGTTTTAGTGTATTCCCGGAGTGGCTTGTGCCCCTCTGTGTCACAGCTGTCCTGCCGCGTGGGTGGCGCAGTGCCCACATCCCTCGCGAGGCCCTGCAGCCGCCCGCCTCGTGGGGAGGGGCAGCCCACGGCCGCTGTGACCTCCGGCTCAGCACTCACCCTCCACTCCCGCCATGCACGCTTGATGACCGTGGCAGCCGCGTGCAGCCGCCGGAGGTGCTTCCGAGTCAGCCAGGAACGGACGGCTGAGGGGTTTGTCCAGAAACAGGAAACAAGAGTAACATGTCGGTTAGAGCTCGGGGTAAACCAGGCCACACCAACGCCAGAGCTGCTGTAAACGTGGGCGTGAACGGGGGCAGCCGCGGGAGGTCAGGGACTGAGTCAAAGTGACGCGGACCTGGCTCTGAAAAACCGCTCAGACCTGGAGGCAGACGCCTACCCAGCCAAGGGGAAGCTGCCACCTCCCATCTTGGGCTCTCTCCTCCTTGGCAACACCCAGGGAACACGAAGGGTCTGAACTGTCTGCATCTTTTAAAACGACCTCTCTCCTTTTGGAAGCCCTCATTTGAATCTGCTTGCTCGCCTTAGGAATCCACGGACACTACCACACACCCACACCTGATGAAGGTCGTAGCTACTGGATGGGAGGCTAGTTACGGGGCAATTTTAATCTCCTTTTGAAACTGCAGCATTTTCTGATTTTTTGGTACAGTCATTCAGAAAGAGGGCTATTCAGTAAAGACATGAAAGTCACCTGTTATCTCATTAACTCAGGTAGTTTTGCAGCATTTCCTTAATATTTTCAGGCCCATACACACAAGTACACCTTAGGAAGGTAACATCACCTTGCTGTGTAGCTCATCATCCAAGTTTAAACATCAGATTGGAAATGGGATTTCCATGAAACTAAAAATATTCTTCAAAAACACTTCTTAGCTGGATCACAAGATGGGTCCATAATGGAGCCATGACTCCACCGTCAGATATTTGGGTTGTTTCTAGCATTTTTGTTTTTCAAAGTGAGGCTGTGTCATGGTTCATACATTGCTTCCTTGTTTCATCAGATCTTGTTGGTCTTTACCTTCTTAAACTTAACAAGCCCAGGAACCCAGGTAATCATGAGTTATCAAGGGGAAAAATACATGACAGATACAGCTCTCTAGGATGGGGAAAGGGGAATTAACGGCCACTTCGGAACCTCTACCAACTACAGAGCACCCTTACTTGTGGTGGGTCATGGTCTGTACTGAACTGGGGGTGCTCTGGGTGAGGTGGACAGGGAATTTGAGGCCCAGCACACCAGGGGGGACACGGTCCACTTTGGTCTGTGGGGACTCTAGGAGCAGTGTCTCAAGGGAAACAGGTATCCTGTGGGATCGTGTGCAGCTGCAGAGATGGCCAACCCTGGGCCCACCTGCTGGTCATGAGTGACGGCCGTGTGCCCCGGGCCCCGCTCCTACCTGCCTGGATGAGCACAGCTGCCTGGCTCCGCCTGGCCTGCGTGCGGCACCAGTGTCTTCTCCAGCCATGCTGGATGCGGCGGGCACACTGCTCCAGCACCTGGGCACGCCCGCGCTCCAGGAGCTCCAGCTGGGGGGAGGGTGTCCGCTGAGGTCCTCGGCCTCCCGCGTTCCCCCGTCCTCCACCTGGGCCCGTGGCCGCCAGCTCCTCACCCCGGCCCTGCTTACTGTGGAGTCGGTCATGAACACCTTGGTCCTGCCGCAATGCAGCTGGGCTGGCAGCGCATGAAGGATGTCCTGGAGGAGGCCCTGCAGCGTGGCCGGCTCGGTGCACGGAGGCCACTCTGAGGATGGAGACAGGGCCCGTCAGCCCGTCACCATCCTCTCAGTGTCCCCCTGACATGCCACAGGCTTCCCTCCTGCTGCACGTTTCCTTCCTTCCTTTTGGGGAGGAGGCCGGAGGTGGCCTCTTCTCATCGTCCCCCAGGCTGTCCTGAGGGATCTCGGGGTCCCCCTGGAGGCTGTGCCCTGGACTGGCCGGCAGCCCCCACCCCCGGAGGTCCCCTTGGGCAGGGGGCACTTGGTGCCTAGACTCCCATGCTGCTTCGCCAGCCCGTTTCCAAGGCCCCAAACATGCTGAGGGCCGCACGGGGCAGCCCGGCCTCCCTCTCTGCCCCTGAGCCCTCCCGCCGTGGATGAAAAGCGGAGAACAGACCCCAGACCCCAGCAGGGGCCCTGCCTGCCCCCCACACCTGGCAGGGCAGCTCCTGCAGACGGAGGGTTTACCTGAGGGCTCTGACCACCTTTAGCTGCCCAGGGCCTCTCTGGAGACAGCGGCGGCCAGAGGAGATGCCGCAGATGAGAAACAGCAGCAAAGCCGACCAGGGGCCCGGGGGGCTTTGGGCAAGAGACAGAACAGGAGAGCACACCGCAGGAAGAGGGGGGAGAGGTGGGGAGAAAGGATGAAAGGACAGTGGCAAAACTGCCCGAGAGATGGGAGATACAAAGCAGAACTTTGCCTGTGGGTGCAGGGCCTTGGGGGAAGGCTGTGTGTGTGTGTACTGGGGGGACTTGCCCCATCCTCAGCCTTTGCCCAGGTGTGTGTCTGTATTGGGGAGATCTTCCCTGTCCTTGGCCTTTGCCCAGGGTCTTGGCACCCACTCTCACTGCCTCAGCGACACCACATGTGACAGACAACCCCCAGTAGAGCAGGCCTCTCCCGACATCCCCCTGGCAGGGCCTGGCCTGGCAGCTGGCCCAGAAAGCAAGCCTTCTTCCGACCTCTCTTCCCCGCTGGCCAGGCCTGGCTAATCCTTTCTTCTCCTCTCGACACCGAATCCAGTGCTCACCAAGTCTGACCAATTTCTTCCCAACATTTCCCAGCTGCGCTCACATCTAGAGCCTCTCTGCCCTCTGGCCAACCAGGGCCCCACCCCACGGTGGCCTCCAGAAAGCCTCAGGCTGGTATCACCCCCTCCTTTCCTGGAAGTGCCTCCCATCTATCTGGAGAATGTCTGGCTTCTGGGACTGGGCCCGCCCGCCCCCAAGTCTCGCTTCCCACTGTCCTCTATCCCCAGGAGCCAGCAACCTTCAATAGCCTGGAGCTCCTCACACACATGGTGCTGTCTCCTGTCAGTGGAGTCCCTTCACCTGGCTAGTCCCACCTCACCTCAGATGCCACCTCCTCCAAGAAGCCTTCCTGGTTCATACCTCTCTCACAGCCCACAGCATCCTGTTTCTGTCTTGCCACTTTCCTCACTGCTTAACTGCCTTCTTTTAGTCTCTTTCTCCCACTGGACCAACAGCCATGAGGGCAGGACTGTGTCTTACTCATCTCTAAAACGCCAGGCCCGCACCCTGAGATGGTCCTAGTAGGTGCTCAGAAAACTGGGTGAACAGATGCCTGGCCAGTGGGTGCCCTCACCTGAGCGCCCTCCATCCAGACACGGGCCATGGGGACTGGGGGTTGTGGTAGGACCAAGCCTTCTCAGTAACTTGTACCGCTCCACGAAGTTCCAGTGAGAGACCCTAGAAGCCGAGGTAGGCGGAAGGAGAAATGGAGTGACCAGCGGTGAGCCTGCAGTCACTGTTTACTCTGCTCAACCACCAGCGAGACGCTGTCCTGACTGCCCACTGAGTGGATGAAGTCACTGGGGTCCCTTGGCGGGAAGCCAGCTTTGGTCTTTCCCAGACAGAGCCTTGCTTTTCTAGGCAAGGCCTTCACAGAGCTCACTCGCTCTCAGCCTCCAGGACACCTGCAGCCCCGCTTCCTCTCTCGTCCCCGACTCCCTCCAGGCTGTGGCTGGCTTCTCAACCCTCACGGAATGGCCTCACACCTCCCGCCTCCCCTGGGGTCTCCTTCTGGCTCCTGGTGTTAAAGCCACTGAGAACAGCTCCTCACATGCCCCAACATTTCAAACCTGACTCCCCACCCCCAGGCGCCCCCCAGGTCATCCTGTGTTGGTGTCGGGAGCTCTCCCGATTTACCCGTTTGCCTCAGACAGAAGCCGAAGTTGCTTCTGTGGCCTGGAAGGCAGCCGCTCCCCTCCCCAGGGACCCACAGTCCATCAGCCCGCGTCCCAGTCCCACAGCCATGCCATAGTCCATTTCTACCCCCTTTCTCTCTTTCACCAGGCCATCCTCGTGCCTGGTGGATCGGCCTCCCACTCACGTTCTCCCTTCTCTCCTGACTCTAGTGCAGACCCGGAGCCTCCACAAAACAGGGCACAGCAGGAGAGTGCAGCCCTCGAGCTCCAGGCCTGACTTCCACGGGCCGCCTCTTGCTCCATCTCCGCGTCCTGCTGACCTCGGCCCAGCGCCACCCTGGCTCTGGCTCCGCTCCCATGCCTGGCTCTGCCCCACCCCCGTGCTGGATGGACAGACCGACCCACTCACCGGATGGGGAAGCCGGCGGCACTGATGTGGATGGTCTCCACGAGGCCACAGGCCTCCAGCTGGCTCAGGACCTGCGGGGAGGGGAGACGGCGTGGGCAGCAGGGGCCACAGGCCCTGACACCACTGGCAGGGACCTGCGGGCTCCCTTGAGGGCGGACACCCTCTGGGGCAGCGAGCAATCAAGGGACCTGGAGAGACTCTCCCTGCTAGAAGAGGTCCTGGTGGTCCCAGGTACCTTTATGTGAAGCCTGGCTTCTGGTACAGCCGTGGCCGTCTCACTGCTTCCAACTGTGCCTCATTACACAGCCCTATCCAGTTCCTAGTTTTTATTTATTTTATATTCTGCAGACAACACAGTGGGTCACAGCTGAGAGGCAGGGGAGGTTATATTGTGAAGACGCTTCCAGGACCCACCCCAGGTCTTTACCACAGAGCAGTGATCCTGGCCATGGACCCTAAGGCCACATCAACCATGTGACTGTGGGACCCACTCCAGCACTGTCCAGCTCTCACACCTCACCCACATCCCTCCACAGGGCAAAGGGCAGCTGCTGGCCACAGAGTGCTTTTGAGCAAATTTTAGGAACTACACCCTCATCAGAACCAGCCCTGTGCCTGGTCTGTAAGGTGACACAGACTCTCAGCTAATCACGAAAGACACCCATTCCTCTGGGCCGCCTGTCCTTCAGAGCACGTGCTTGGCGAGCAGAGCGAGATGCACTGTAGCCCCTACTCGCCTCCTGTGGCTGGGCCACTGTGTAGTACACAGGCCACACAACTGTACACAACTGTCCTGTCAGAGCCGGGGGGAGAAGCCCTTCCTAACGTCACTCCATTTGAAGCAGATGTCCCGTCTCTCACCCCTCCAGCGTCTCAGCACAATGGGACCCTCCACGAAGCAGCTGCAGCCCGGTGTGTTACCTCCTCTCGGTGGAATATCTGCGCCTGGGCCTGGCTGTTGGGCTTGATGCAGCGAATGTAGTGGGGTGTGGTGCTGTGTAGGACCTGCAGGAGCTGCTCCAGGGAGGCCTGCAGAGGGGAGACTGCGGCTCAGGCTGCAGGGGGGCATCGGCTGGGCAACCCTGAGACCAGGACCCGCACACGCCCCGAGGTGATTCCTGGCAGCCCTCACTAGGTGCGCCCAGAGCACGCCCCCAGGGACCCTTCTTGACCTGTGACCCTCCACCTGGTCTGAATGCCTGCATCTGGTCTCAGGCTCCCTCCCAACCAACCAGGGCAATCTTCCCAGAAGGGAACTGTCTCAGAAGCCCCTGCCGTTCATTCAGGTAACTCCTGTCATGATTAAGCCCATCCTGTGTACCAGGGCTACAACACAGCTGTCCGCTGTCATCGCACAGCACAGGGCCTCGCAGATGTGGGGCAGGCCCTCAGGGGCGTGTCTGAGGCTGGACTGGGAGGTGTTTCCCTGACCTGGGCTGCCCTGGCGGCCTCCCCCGGGAAGTGATGAGAAGGCCAAGGAGCAAACCAAGAGGAGCGGCATGGAGGGTGGGAGTGGGGGAGAGCTGAGGGGCTGAGAAACGCACACGGCGCCAAGGAGGGGGCAAGCCTGCTCCGCTGAGGACAGAGTCTGTCTGCAAGTGAGGGAGCTCGCAGCAGGCCGCCACGGAGGTTCAGCAGCCGCTGCTTTTCTGTGATCACTCTATTGGTGGTGGGCGAGAGATCACACTGCCGCCCACAGGCCCGAGGCTTCCTGTCACGTCAACTACGGACCCACAGTCCATCTGTCAGGTTCCCGTCTCTACTGCACACCGGGATCATGGCTACAGGACTCCTCCGTGCTCCAGGCACACAGCCCCGATCCCAGGAGATGCTCGGTAAACGCTGGACACTCATGAGCAAGCATGTGGTGTCAACACCGCTGGACCCACCTTGAACTTGGACAACACGGTCAACGCAGAGGCCCGGTTCTGGCCGGAGGGCTCCTCCTGGGACTTGTCTTCAGGGTCGGCAGGAAACAGCACCTTGAGCAGGGGGTCCTGGGACTGCTGCAGGAGCCGGGTCAGCTCGGGGGGGATGGGGTCCTATGCAGAAAGGACAGGGCGGTGGGTGAGGGCGCGGGGGATTGGGGGGAGCTGCTGGCCCTGCTCACTGGGGCCCCAGGAGGAGGGCCGGCCTGTGTCTGAACCTAGAGGCCAGGAGACACGGTGTGAGGCAGGTCATTTCCGGGCAGGTTGGGCCCGAACAGCAGAGACCTCAGACAGGCGGGCCTGAGAGGTGACCCTGGACCCCGAGAGGATGTGCGGGCGGGCAGGGAGCACAGCAGATGCTGCCACACGTGCGGCGATGCCTCCGCATCTGGATTCACAGGAGACATGGGGCACAGCCCGGCCCTCACCTTGTTCTTCTCCACCAGGCCTGCGGTGCGGTACCGCACGGGCCCCGCGTAATGCAGCACAATGAAGCTGGGCTCCGGACTCAGCCTATCGTGGCCCAGGCAGGGGCGGCCAGTCAGGGTGCTCTCAATGCGCGTCTGGAGCTGGGCGGCGCTGCTTGGCCGGTTAAGGCGGCACTCCTGCGTGGGGCAGGCAGTCAGCCATGGGGCAGAGGGGCGCGGGAACCCACCCATGGGAGCATCACGGCGACCCTGCGACAGAGGGCTCACAGGGCAGGCGAACCCACTAAGCAGACAGACAGAGGTGCAGGGTGGGCCTCAAGGTCCCGGGAAAAGCCCAAAGCCCCGCCTGGGGGCCTGGGCATGCCGGCGACCCCCCCACCTCGTTTATGAGGGAGCAGATGCTGACAGGGCTCCCCTCGATGAGATCCAAGCAGGGCTGGTTGTCCTGGTAGCTGACAAACGACCACTCCAGGCCCTCGACTGCGTACTCCTCCTAGGGGCGGAGGGCAGTCCCGGTCTGAGCTCTGGGGGGCCACCCCCCGCTGGCCCAGGCACAGCACGTTCCAGGACAGACTCACAGAGGGAACTGAAGGCGCCCGGCACACCCGGGACACGGAGAGGGCGAGGACGTGGGGCGGCCCACCACCTACCTGCTGGGCCCGGAGGTAGTGAGCCACAAAGTGCTGCTGCAGCTTCTCGTTGGCGTAGTTGATGCAGAGCTGCTCCAGGCTGTTGTTGGGGAATGACTCAAACCCGTACACGTCCAGCAGGCCTGGGGGGGCGGGGGGGACCCGTGCGGTTACTGTGGGGCTACAGGGGCCTGGGGTGAAGCCTCAGCCTTGGCAGCCTGAGGATGAAGCCGAGTGGGCACTTGACCCCACCCCGAGGAGGGGGGCGGTTCCCATCACCCTCAGAACTCAGCAGGAAGAGGCCGAAGGAGGCATGAGGGAACCAGGCCACAGGGACCCCGTGTCCCATTCAGTCTGGACAGCCTGGGTCGCAGCCGCTCAGTGGGTGCTCACCATTCTGTGAGCAAACGTCACTGATGCCTCTGAGCTTTGCTTCCTCCTCTACCTGACTGTCCCACCCAGGTTCCAAAGATGTTCTCAAGTGCCCCCCCAAGGCCCTTCGAGCCCATTCGCTGCTCCTCACTACTCTCCTGAGATTGGAGCTGGGTCTCCAGGGGGTGAAGGGGCCCTCGTGACCTGGGCACCGGAGATAGGGACCTCGCCCCACACTGGTAGAGCGGGAGCAGATGGGTGCAGGAGCTGCCCGGAGGCCCCCAGGAGACCTGGGCTCTGCTCTGTCTGGGGCCCCCCGACCTACCTATGAAAGTGGTCCAGGAGTCGGGGGTGGCACAGATGCTGCTGTTGATCACCGAGACCAGCCAGTCAAACAGCCTGTTGGTGATGGGGGGAGTGGGCTCGGGTGAGAGGGGTGCAGCTGAGCCAGAAGGGTGGCAGAACTGCCCTTACAGCCTGGGTACCACCCCTTGGATGGAGGGCCTGTCTTCTGAGCCTGAAAGGTCAAGGGCTAAACCCTCTCTGCTGGTTTCCCACCCATCCTGTGCCAACCCACTACACCTGCAGGCTGCGGTCATGTGTGTGCCCAGGCACACAAAGGCCTGTCTTGTCCACATCAAGAGTGAGCAGGGGACCAGCTGCAGGCACATCACAGTAAGCTTCCTTTTACTGCGTGTTTTACAGATTGAAAGTCTGTGCCAACCCGACAATGAACAAGCCTATTGCACCACTTTTTCAACAGTGCTATTTTAAAATTATACATTATTCTTTTAGACATAAAGCTATTGCACATTTAACAGACTACCACATAGTGTAAATATATCTTATGTACCAAGAAACCAATAAATTTGTGCGACCTGCTTTATTGCAGTGGTCTGGAAGTGACTCTACAACATCCCTGAGGTCTGCTGTGGAACGCTGGGGCTAGTCAGGGTGTGGGTGCACCTCAGTCACTGGCCTGACACCCAGCTGCTGTCTTGACAAGGGGTGGAGGGGCAGGCCTGGGTGGGATTATAAAGGACTGAGTTCACTGGACTCCCTTGCAAACCTCAGCCAGTGGAGGCCAGAGATCAAGGACCCCCGACATCCCCCTTCTGTATGAGGGCGCCCCGTCACCCCAGCTGGACGGTGACACCCTGTGGTCTGTAACTATCGCCCCTGAGACGATGGAATGGTTGTCGTACAATGTGGTGACATGTATGACGTGATACAAGGGTTTTCTTCCTTTGCATTTCTTTAAGTAATTGGTCTGCAAATTTTTAAACAGTTTCTATTTTTGCAATAAGGGCTTCAGATATCCATGTGAGGTAGTAAAAACAAGAGACCTGGTGATACGAGGACCTGTGTGCTGTGTGTAAAATGATCTGTGGTTGGAGGTTCATTGTGTCTGTAACCGGCATGCTTTATCTACCCATTTTGCAGTGATCTGACACAAAACCTTTAAAAATCTTTGTCCTGAAATTCTGACCTGAAATTTGCTTCGAAGGAGTGAGAATGGAGTCCCTTGCTAAACTGGGTTCCGTCTGGGCCCAGGAGCCCTGGGCCACTTTCCCTCAGAGGTTCTGACTCCCTCAGCGGTGCTGGTCAGGCTGTTAGCTCTTGAGAAGCTCATGAAAGCAACGGGACCTTCCCTCCAGCTGCCCAAGTTCCACACGCACATATGTGCGTGCATGTGCACACACACACACACACAGGTGTTCTGTCCCGTAATTTCAGAGAATCCTGGGCCCCAGATACCCTCAGGGGCATCCTGAAGGGTCTGAGAGCCCAGGGTGAGAAACGCCCCCAAGTGCATGGCCAGAGGGTGGAGATGCCCACAGAATCAACAGGGAAAGGCCAAGACCCCCACCTTCTCTGATCTGGGCTCCATTCCCTGCAGTGCTGCTCAAGGGCGTGGGCTAAACTCCCGGCTCTACCAGTGGCCATCAAATCTCCAGGTGGCTACAGAGAGCATGAGGGCAGGGACCCAGTAGCCTGTTCACCCACAGGTCTGCGCCTGAACCTGGGAGGGCTTCATGTCACCTCTGGGCTGGCCTTGCCAGCGGACAGCCAGGCAGACCTTCCTCGCCCATCACCAAGGTGAAGGCAGGCTCCTGTCCCCGAACAACACGCTGAATCTAGGCCAGGCTGTGGCCACTTCCCCAAGCAGAGTCCTCCGGAATCAAGCCAAGGGCTTTGCTCGGGGAAGCCCAGCAGCCACTCCCTACTGTCCCCCCGGGGCTGGGGAATGGGGCAGGGAACCCGTCTGTTTCCGTCTGTCTAACTCCAGACTGGGGGCATCTGGGAGGAGGGCAGGGCCCAGAGCATTCACCGTGCATAGACCAGTTTGGCCAGACAGTCTCTGCGGGTGTCACACTCAGCCTGGGAGCAGGGCTTCCGGAACACCTGCCGGCCCCTGCCCGCCCGGATGGTTCGAATCCTCAGTGTCTCCAGCAGATGATCTTCTGGCAGCCCCAGCAGCAAGGCCGACGTCCCAACAGAGCCTGGGAGGCACAAACACCCTCCGTCCAAACAGCCCTCTGCACGAGGCCCCCTAAAGCCAGCATGGTGGAGCCATGATCCCCTCAATGGGGCAGAGCAAACTCAGGCGTGGGGAGGGAAGAGACTCAGCAGGAGCAGGGGCAGGATTTGAACCCAGGACTGCTGTGTCCCAGCCCACACCGCCAGGAGTGGGATAAAGCACTGCATAACCCACCCCCCCGCCACCAGCCCCAGCTCTCGTTTTCTCATCTGTAAGATGAAGAGAAAGCTGTCTGCCTCAGCAGAGATGGGGTGAGGAGGAACCTCTCCAGGGCAGGGCCCTACAGTTGACGGCTTCAGGGACACAGATTCCAACCTGCACCCTCTGGCCTCCCTTGCACCCGATCCCACCTCATGCTGGCCCTCCTCCGGGTGGGGACTGTCTCGCTCCTGGGTGGTGTGACCAAGGTCCCCCGTCCTCACCCTCACACTGAGCATCGTCTACCAGCGGGCAGGGCTGGGCTTCATTCCCCGAGTCAGCAAACCGGGTGTTGCCGAGGTGCAGCAGTCCAGCCAGGGCCTGAGGGGGCAGGAAAGGATACCCAGTGGGCACCTTCTCAAGAGGCTGGAGCCCAGCCCGGGAAGAGTCTCTCTCCTGCCGAACAGAATCACGATAGCAGAGTAACAACAGCTCTCATTTACTGCCCACTTACTCTGGGACTCGGCCAGGCAGGACTCTACACGAGAGATACGCATCGTCTCGTGTACAGTGAGGCACGTGCTATGGTAACGCCCACGACAGAAACGAGACTAGGAGAGGTTCAAGCCCGCACTTGGTAAAGAAGGAACCCAGGATGAGGATCCAGGCAGTCTGACTTCCAAGGGGCAGCCAGTGGGAGCGCCACGGCACCCAGTCTGTCCCTCTGTCTTTCGCGGCTTCCTGTGGTCCGGACTTCTGTGTGGTTGCTGGGGGCTTGGCTCAGGCGCCCTCTGGCCTTTTCCCGGCACTGTTAGGCTCCGATAGCCCAGCCCAGCCCAGCCCAGGGAAGGAGCTGTGATCCTGGTCTCTGTACAGTGGGTGCTCGCTTGCCTTTACACTCAGCGATCCACTCGGGGGAGCACCCAGGGGCTGAAGAAAGAGGACCTCCGGGTCCAGCAACTTGGAAACCCTTGGACTGGGCACCGGTAGAGCAGGGCCTCTCCCCCATCCCTGTCTGGTCCCAGAAAGGGTGGCTCCACATGCTACCGGCTTCCAGGCCACAACCACCCCAGGAAGAGACTGCTGTGCTGATGGGCACTGTGGATGGGCCGGGCCTCATGCTGCCAGACTTCTAGGGTGGTCCACTTGCCCTGGGCTTGTCCCCCATGCTGTCCCTCTGGCCAAACTGCCCGTACTGGCTGTGACACCTCTCCCCTGCCTGAGCAGCCCCCACGTGGAGATGGAGGCCACACTTCACCACCTGCAGATGGGGGCCGCCAGTGTGGGTGGCTGGGCCCAGCTCTCCTGGGCCAGCACTGAGTCCCAGGAGAAGGAGAAGAAGGTGGGAAATTGGAACTAGCATGTCTCCAACAAACATTTGTACCACTGAGTGCTGCCTGGCTTTGGGCAGGTCTCAAGCATGGAATGGGGATAATCTCCATACTCATGGAACTGCTGAAAAAAAACAAGTGAGCTAAGAGTGATGATTTGAAAGTTCTAACACGCCAGACAGACACGTGGCAGCATTGCTTTCTCTGCTCTGATTAACAGAGCAACAACTGACCCAAGCACTTTCCCTCTGAGGTCCAGGGACCACTACGCTGGCCTCTTCTACAGGACTCTGTGCTCTGCCCCTGTTCACCCTGACACCGTCTCCAGGCTCCACTGAGCAGAGAGGTGGTCGCCTCCTTGGCGATCGTGCCGTCGGAGCCTAGAGTCCTAGATCCTCAGGGGAAGAGACTCCCGAGTTGAGAGAAGGGCCCTACGAAGGGGGCTGCCCGTCACCGCTGCCACATGTGAGTGGTGTGGCTTTTCCTCTGACCTGAAAGATGTTGTTTTGGGTGGGGGCATCGATGCCCAAATGAAGCATGGCGTCCCTGGTCACCTCGAAACAATCCTCTGAAAAGGAATCCGAGCCACAGCCCTGCGTCAGGACTCGAGGTCAGCGGGGGCGGCAAGGGGCGAGGCGGGTGGGCCCTGGGGGGATGCGTGGGTGCTGCCGGGCCGGCCTAGGGCACCAGGCAAGGCTCCCCCTACCTTCCAAGGTCCTCTCTGGGTGGGGCAGCCAGGAGAAGGCAGCTCCCTCGAGGGAGGTGCCACCGGACCCTCTCATCGGCGCAGGCTCCTTTGTAGATCTGTGGGGGTGGGGGTGGGCGGCTGAGCTGGGGGTACTGGGGACGCCCAGGCTTGCATGGGCTTGGGTGGGCAGGGGAGGGCGCTGAGGAGCAGCAGCCACATCACAAGACCGAGAGGCCCCTGTAGGGAGCCCACAGGTGGGCGGGGGTGTGAAAGGAGCGGCAGACAGTGCTGGGCGTCTCCACTCGGTACAAAAAACCCCACTCACTGAGGGGGCCTGCGGTATGAGGAGGAAAGCCTAACTCCATCTGGGGAGCCCCCGGTCCCAATCTGAGAGCAGGGAGACACTGTCCACGCCTCAGGGGACCCCCGGTCTGATGGAGGGGGCACGGTTTAGGGAAAGCCTTGTTCGGTTGGTGGAGGTAGCCGCCGTTCCAGGACAGCCCTCCATCTGAAGGTAAGAGTTTGTGTGGAGACAGGCCCCGCCTCAAGGGCCCTCTGATGGGAAGAGAAGGCGAGCACACCCCCAGGCCGAGACTGCCCCGGGAGCCGAGGCACGAGTGTGACGTGAGGTTTGTGGGAGTAAGTGGGGTGGCAGCACTGAAAGCTGGGCAAGGAGGAGGCAGGAAGCAAGGTGGGGAGGGTAGGTTTAGAGCCATTAGGGCAGCTGTGGGCCCTGTCTGGTACCGACCTGGTAGAAGATGTGGAAGTTCCTCTCACCGGGGGCCTGGCAGGCCACTCGAGTTTTCTCCAGGAGGTAGGTCTGAACTGCAGCTCCTGTCATCTGTTGGGCCCTGGGCACAAGCAGGTTGGAGCCCGTTAGTGGCCCGTTCATTACAGAGCCATTTATTGGGTACTTATCATGTGCCAGGCTGCAGCCTCACCCCACCTCTTCCACTTAAGCAAAGGGGGTCATGAGGACTCGGGAGGATCACTCAGCAGGTCCTTGGGGTGGGGGTGGGGGCGGGGAGGGGAAGGGCCAGGACACTCCCCTCCAACCAGCTCAGGGACAGGGCCCAGGCCTCGGTGTCCCACTCTGCCCCAGCCCAAGGCAGGAACAGAAGCCCCAGCCTCAGGTTCAGAGATGCAGCCGAGAGGTGACAGTTTTAACTAGAAGTCTCCGCGAAAGGGAGAAGCCAGAACGCACGTGTCAGGACAGGCACACTGTCCCTGAGTCCCTCAGGCTGGAGCAGCTAGAGTTCCCCAGGTTCAAAGTGGACCCGCAGGTTCACTCATCCCACATACAAACCTGCAAGGAGCGACTGGGTTCTGCCCGTGGTGGTGGCCCAGCCTGGGCACTGGCCCCCAGCCCACCCGGCCCCCAGCAGCCAGGGTGGCTGCAGAAATTACCCGTTCAGCTGCAGCTGGATGAACTTCCCGAAGCGGCTGCTGTTGCTGTTCCTCAGTGTGCAGGCGTTCCCTGCGGACCACAGCTTCTGTTCAGAGGCCCCATGGGCTAAGGTGGCCGCAGGCCCTACTGGGCCATGTCGCTATCCTCAAGTCACCTACAGGCCCCTCTTCTGGTTTCCGGGTCACAGGGGACATGGCTAGGGACTGGGCACTTGGGCTGTTAGCAAGTGTGATTCAGTTGCGTTACAGCTTCCTGGCAAAGTGGGAAGAGCCAATCTAGGCAGTCAGGGACTTGTCTTTGAAGGGAAAGGATCAAAACCAAGATGTCAGGACTTCCTTGGTGGTCCAGTGGTTAAAAATACTCCTGCTAATGCAGGAGACACAGGTTTTCGATCCCTGGTCCAGGAAGATTCCATGTGTCTCAGGGCAACTAAGCCCATGTGCCACAACTACCAAAGCCTGCCTGCCTAGAGCCCATGCTTCTCAAGAGAAGTCACTGCAATGAGAAGCCTGTGCCTTGCAACTGGAGAGTAGCCTCCACTTGCCACAATGAGAAGGCCCACCTGCAGCAGCAAAGACCCAGTATGCCCCACCATCCCCCCTAAAAAAAAAAACAAGCAGTTACTACTGAGGCGGACAGTAAGGCGTAACATCTAGAGTGCCAACACGGACACTGATTGCTGTGCATCCTCAGACATGTCCCCGTCTCTGAACCATCAGGAAGCTGTTCAGAAGGACAGGACATGGACTGGGTGAGCCTCTCCTACACCTCTGCTCCATCTGCCTGGGCGAGACAGAGAGGACGACAGAGTGATGCTACCACTGCTGGCAGGAGGCTAAGGGTATCCGGGAGGTGTGGTTGGGGACCCAAGGCAGTGAATGGTAAGTCATTCTCTATCCCACAAAGGGAGGGTCTCAAAGCACTGCTCCCCTGCCCAGAAGGTGGTAAATTCCAGAGGAGACGGGACAGAGGTGCTGTGTGGAGGACACTGGGCTTACCAAAAGCTTCCATGACGGGGTTGGAGTTCAAGATGCGCTGTTCGATCCTCTCGGCAATCTTGTAGCTTTCCCAGGACGTGGGTGAGGCAGCCACCACGGCGTAGAACTTCATCAGGCAGCGGGACGTCCATGTCTGCGGCAGAAACGGCCCAGTGGGAGCTGTGGCCCACAACCACCCTCCTGTCCACCATCCATGTTGCTGATTAAAGGGTGAAAGCTGAATTCAACTGTGTCCCCCATCTGTGCGATGGGGACACTTCTGCTTCTTCTAGCTCCTGAGGATGCATTTAAGAATTGGGGGGCGGTGATAAGGAACTTCTCCAGTGGTCCAGTGGTTAAGAATCCCCCTTCCAAGGCAGGGGATAAGGGTTCAATGCCTGGTTGAGGAACTAAGATCCCATGTGCCGTGGGGCAACTAAGCCCATGAGTCGCAACTAGAGAAGCTAGTATGTGCCAACTACTGAGCCTGTGTGCTCTAGAGTCTGCGCTCCGCAACAAGAGAAGTCCGCGTGACACAATTAGAGAAAGCCTGCGAGCTGCAACGGAGACCCGGCGCGGCCAAAGAGAAAAAAAATAAATGACGGGGGCTGGGATAGAGGAGGACAACCTGCACTGACCTGAGCAGGCTACTGAGCCAAGCATTTTCTCACCAACCCTACAGATGCAGGTGCATTATATACCACCTGCTTTCAAAATGATGAAACTCGGGCATCAAAAAACCTAAATTTTATTGAAGATGACATAGTCAGTAAATGATAGGGCTCTGATTTATACTCAGGCAATCTAATTATAAAATTCCCACTGTTTTTATAATCAGCTGAGTTGAGGTCTATTTACATTTTAATTTCCGTTTGTTCATTGCTAGGACAGAGAACCACAAGAGATTTCTATATACTGACTCTGGATCCCGTCACCGCTCTACACCTCACTAAAAGTTTTTAGTTGTAGCTTTGTTTTGGGTTTTTTTTTGCTCTTTTAGTATATATTTTTTTAGGTTTCACTCTGAGCTGGGAGGTGGTCCCTCTCTACTATTTTCTAGAAGAATCTGTATAGAACTGGTACCATTAATTTCTGAAATACTTGGTTGTAGTTGTTGTTCACAGTGGCCAAGTCGCGTCTGACTCTTCATGCATCCAGGGACTGCAGCATGCCAGGCTTCCCATCCTTCACTATCTCCCAGACTTTGGTCAAACTCATGTCCGTTGAGTTGGTGATGCCATCCAACCATCTCACCCTCTGTTGCCCCCTTTTCTTCTTGCCCTCAAATCTTTCCCAGTATCAGAGTCGTAAATACTTGGAAGAATCCACAAAGTGAAGGCGCCTGAGCCTGGGGCTTTCTATGAGGAAAGATTTTTAACTATGGTTTACATTTGTCTCAGAAATTTAGGTATTCAGGTTATATATTTCTTCTTGTGTGAGCTGCAGCCGTTTGCATATTTCAAAATACTCTTTCCTTTCATTAAATTGGAGAATTTACTGAAATAAAGTTAATGAAAAAATGTCATCTGTGGGATCTTTACTTATGCCTATTCTTTCACTTCTGACATTTGTAGCTTGTCATTTTCTCTCTTTGAGTCTGGTTAGAGGGGGGCTTCCCTGGCGGTCCAGCGATTAGGACCCTGTGCTTACACTGCAGGGGGTTCAGCTTCGATCCTTGGTCGGGGAACGAATATCCTACAAGCTGTGCCTCATGACCAGTAAAAAAGTCTGAGAAGAGGGTTATTGATTTTATTGATCTTTAGAAAAAACAGCCATTTCATTTCATTTATTATTTTTTTCTGTTTCTACTTTAGTGGTTTTTTTTTTTTAAATATTTATTTATTTAAGAACTATGGACACCACTTTGCTGACAAAGGTCCGTATAGTCAAAGCTACGGTTTTTCCAGTAGTCCTGTACCGATGTGAGTGTTGGACCATAAAGAAGGCTGAAAGCCAAAGAACTGATGCTTTCAAATTGTGGTGCTGGAGAAGACCCATGAGAGTCCCTTGGACTGCAAGGAGATCAAACCAGTCAATCCTAAAGGAAATCAACCCTGAAGATTCTTTAGAAGGACTGATGCTGACTCTGAAGTTCCAATACTTTGGCCACCTGATGCAAAGAGCAGACTCACTGGAAAAGACCCTGATGCTGGGAAAGATTGAGGACAGGAGAAGGCAACAACAGGGATGAGATGGTTGGATGGCATCACCGACTCGATGGACATGAGTTTGAGCAAGCCCCGGAAGACAGTGAAGGACAGGGAAACCTGGTATGTTGCAGTCCGTGGGGTCGCAGAGAGATGGACACGACTTAGCGACTGAACAGCCACAATTCATTTATTTTTGGCTGTGCTGGATCTTGGTGGCTGTGTGGGCTTTTCTCTAGGTGTGGCAAGTGGGGCTACTCTCCAGTTGTGGTACGCGGGCTTCTTATGTTCTCTAACACAAGCTACAACAAATTTCCCTCCAGGCACTGCTTTTTTTTTTTTAAAGCACAGATTTTGATATGTTGTGCTTTCCTTTTCATTCAGTTCAAAGTGTTTTCTAACATCCATTGTGATTACTTCTTTGACCCAAAGGATATTTACAACACAGTTTATATTTTTAATCTTTTCAAATTGAGATTTGTTTTATGGCTCAGAAGCGAGTCCATATCAATTCCACATGTACTTGAATGTATAAATCTCAAACTATTAATTTTGATTTTATTTCTGCTTTCAATTGCATTTAAGAACAAGGATCTGTGGTTGCCACCTTTTGGTAATTTTCTTAGGATATTATTAATACTTCTGACCCACATTCTCTCTTCACCGGGACACCAATTACAAGTATGGTAAACCATTTGATACTGCACCAAAGCTCCTGAATGCACTTTTTCTCCTTGTTTTTCAATTTCCTCTTTGTTTTTTGATTTTTACTGACCCACTGTCAAGTTCACTGATGTGTTCTTCTGCATGTCTAATCTGCTGATAAGCATAAAGGAGTTGTTCATGCTTTTAATTTTTATCATTTCCATTTAACTGTAGTTTCCATCTCTCAGGAAAGAGATTGGATGAATCTTTTCTGGAGATACTAACAAGTTCACGAGAAAAAGTTATGGACACTCAGGGTCCCACAAGTTTAGAAAGCTACCCCTGGTGAGGTATCTTTCTAAACTCCTTCACAATCTCTTATGTTTATGTATCCTGTCCATAAACACAAGAGATTCTAATCAGTTGCTTAAGGCTATACTCTTAAGTATGAACAGAAATTCAAAGATCATCAACTACTTGGTAAACTTCTTTTACATGAATGGCAAGTATCACAACAAAAGAAGAAAAGGAACTAGAAGGAAACAGAAATGAAAAGGGCAGGAGACAAGTAAAACTCATGAAAGATCCTCAAAGAGAAGAGAAGAAATAAGACCAAGATGCTGGGGGGAAAATGATACTCAGAGAATAAGAAAGAACTCTTAGAATTAAAATGCTTAATAAAAATTCAAAATTAAAAAGAACTAAAGGGTAAATCAGAGAATATCTCCCAGAAGACGGGACAAAATATTAAGAGATAGAATATGTAAGAAAAATAGGATATTAGACAATTTATCAAACTCCCTACTGATATGAATTCCAGAAGGAAAAAACAAGAGGTGTAAATTATTAAATTATTAGATATAGCATTTCCCCAAACTAAAGGACATGAATCTCAAGGTTAAAAAGACCTACACAAAGTATCCAGCGCAGCAAGTGAGAAAAGGCATGTCACTGTGAATCTCAACACCTATGGATAGAAAAGATGACCCTAAAAACTTTTGGAAAGAAAACACAAACGGCCATTTATGGATGACCACTTTTAACAGCAACACTCGAAGAATATATAAAGAAATAATTTCTAAATTCAGAAAGAAAATGATTTCCAACTTGAGATCAGAATATCCAGCCAACATGTTAAATTAAGGCACAATAAACATCTGCAGATGATCAACAACTCAAAATATGCCCTTCATGCAACCTTTGTCGAGAAGCTACTAAAGAATACGCTCCACTAAAACAAGGCAGTAAGGCAAGAAGAGGAAGCCACTGGGCTCCGACAACAGGGGATTCACCACAGGACAGACAGCAGCCTGGATCCCCAGAGTGAAGCAGACAGCTCCGGGTAATAGCTCCCCAGTAGCCCTCAGCAGCCACCAGTCCGGATGGAAGTAGGAGATGTGAGAGCACTAGCTAGGGCATCACCAGGGGAAAGAAAAGCACCTGATGTACCTGCCAGTCGGGCAGGTGTTTCCCAGTTCTGGTGACGTTTGATAATAAATAGGTACATAAAAACTATATGAGTGAAAATATGGGGGACAGTTACTAAGTAGAGAGAAAGTAAAATCATACAAGAAAGGAAATATAATCATAGTATATTACAGTGCTTGGCTGTGAACAATACGTACATAGTTGTAAATGAGCACTATATATATTAACCTCCTTAGAAATCATAAGATAATTACATATGCACTTGGGGGCAGGGTAACAGGGCTACACTGTCAAAGTAGGAAGTGAACAAAGAAGGTTCAAAAGGGAAAAATCAGTAACTAATTACATAAACACGTTGTTTAGAAACATGGATGGCCATAACCAAACAAACTGCTAAGATGGGAAGGCAGTTGCCTCTGGAGACAGGGAACAGGGTTGAGAGACAGGAGGCAAGGTTGTTGTTTTTCTCTGTAAGCCCTGTAGTATTGCTCGATTTTTGAACTATGTAACTATATTGCTAGTTATTAGAAATAAATTAAATTTTAAAAAGATACCAGGCCCAGCCCATGACCACAGCAGCTGTTCAATAAAGGGTTTCTGAGCTCTGGTTGCGTGGGTCTAGGGCCAGGTCCGGCCTCAGCTCCCCAGAGCAATTCTGGAGGACAATGGGCTTCATCCAGGAGCCGAGCATCAGCCACCACACCAGCGGCCTTGGTACAGCTCTCGAAGATCCCCTCTGCACCCAAGTCCCAGCTCTCATCCCTAGAGCGTACAGTCTTCATCTGCTTCCTTGTCTCTCTTTCCCACTGGGCCAAGCGTTGTTGTGAAAGTTGCTAAGTCCTGTCTGACTCCTTGTGACCCCATGGACTATACAGTCCATGGCATTCTCCAGTCCAGAATACTGGAGTGGGTAGCCTTACTCTTTCCAGGGGATCTTCTCAACCCAGGGATTGAACCCAGGTCTCCCACATTGCGGGCGGATTCTTTACCAGCTGAGCCACCAGGGAAGCCCAAGAGTACTGGAGTGGGTAGCCTATCCCTTCTCCAGCGGATTTTCCCAAGCCAGGAATAGAAACGGGGTCTCTTGCACTGCAGGCGGATTCTTTACCAACTGGGCTATCTCTGTTCTCCCCTTGCCACTCCTCACTGGCTAGCCCAGGGCCTAGAACCTACCTCAGTGCTTGGCAATGCTTTCATGGGTGACTGTAGATAGAGTGGGTTTACGGTCCAAAGAATTCCTTGAGAAGGTAATGTGGAGGAAAGGGTGGGGTGGCTGGTGAGGCTTGACAAGAAGGGGGCGAGGCCCAGGCCAGCAGGCCTCTGGCAGCCGCGCCACCCCTCATCCATCTGTGCACAATGCTCCGTGTCACCTGGAGTGACTGTGATGCCTGGGGACCACGTGACCACACAGGAGACTCTGTTCTTCCCCGCAGTCAGCCCCACGCGCCGCCCTTGCCATCAAGGGTGACCCAGAGATGCAGGCGGGCTGCTTCCTTACCAGAACCCCGACGACTTTGGAGGAGTGCTGCCACGTGGTGAGCATGTCACCAAGTGCCTTACATGCCCAGAAGGCCCCCATGAGTTACAGGCCAATCCTTCCCTCCTTGCTATTTTACACGTGAAAGAACTGAAGTCTGCAAGAGCTAAATACTGTTCTGATGTGCTCTTCAACACTATGCTGGAACCCCCAACCGCTGACTTTTATTTCCAGTGGCTGTCAGAGCTGGGAGAGTCCTCCAATGAGGACATGAAGGCTCAGAGAGGAAAGACTCTCACCTCGGATCAGGGCAGAGTGGTGGAAGAGCCGGACTAGAACCCCTGGCTTCTGACTTCCTGCCCAGGTCCCACCCAGCACTGCACGCCATCTCCACAAGTGACATTCCCTGGAGCCTCACCCCAGCCTCTCTGCCCGTCCAGTCAGTCATGAAGTTGACAGGGTGGGAAGGAGGCCCTCCTACCTTTCCAGCACCACTCTCTCCACTGACAACAATAGACTGGTTGACTGGCTCGATCAGGCTCTTGACATTCCTGTAGGTCTGTTCACCCACAGTGAAGATGTGGGGCTTCAGTGTCTGAAACATCAAGGGGTGAAAGGTCATGGGAGCAAACCCATCTGCGAGGAGTGGTTGATCCAGTGATGGCTGCGACGGGGAGCCTGCCCACAGCAGCTGTAGAGGCTTTCTCTAGAAAAACTTCCTGGCAGTAACAACGTGAGGCCCAGCTGCAGGCACGACCCATTCATCTTCTGTTTGGAAGCAGTGCTGGCCTCGACCAGTCTATGACACTAACACGTTATCCTCCCATCTTATGTCAGTAGTTTTATTCTGCTACTTTTTCAATTTTATGTTATTGCAATTTGCAAGAACTTTCTTACCAGTTATTGCCTAAGAAGTCTGTGCATTAGTTGGAGAGCTAACCCTATTTTATAGATGAGAAATCTGAGGTTCATATGGGTTAAATAACCTTTTCAAGGCCACTCAGCAAATGAAGGCATCTGTGTGATCTGAATTCCAATGTCACTGTTCTCCTTTCCATCAACAAGGATTAATTGTCCTCAGTGTGCTGGCCATCAAGCCCGGCATGGAGGAAACGGAGGGGACCGTCACATGGCTTTGCCTTTGAGGAGGCAGTCGGTAAGGTGGGCTCTCAGGCCAGACCTCCCTGGCTTCCCATTCGGACACGAACCCTGGGTGAGCCAGGTTAGTCCATGCAGAGCCAGTGCGACTCTGCCGGGACGGCAATGACTGCTTGCCTACAGCTTCCTGAAGGGAGAGGGCATCGTTCTGGATGCTGTCAGAACCATCAATCTCTAGGCCCTCACCCAACCCATTTCTCACCTGGACTGTTACAAAGCCTCCAACTATTCAGCTGCTGGTCTCACCTTCCTTAACCCAACTTCCCCAACTTCATCCCCACAGCGGGCTCTGTTCACAGCCCCACCCCCACCCCGATGAAGCAGCTTTGCGGACTCTCTCAGCTGTGGTACAGACCCTTTGACGACACCCCCGGAGTACCTCACCTTCCTACCCTCATCTGTGCTTGTCTCCACAACACCCCACTCCTGCCGTCAAGTTTGCTCTGGCTTCCCCCTGCACTTTAACATCAACTGGTCTGTTCCCTGCCTGTACCAGCTTCATCCCCACTTGCCTAAGAAGTGACCCCTCTTCCCAATCAGTGGAGATGAACATGTGCTGAATTTTCTAAGGCAGTCCTTACCGCACGTAATTTCATTCTTTTCCCCAAAGTGGTTTTTAAATACACAAATGTGCCTTGGGAAATTCTTTCCTACTAATAAATTCACAAACAAGAAAGAAAAAAAATCTGTCCATGCCCCTATTTTAGATTCCAAAATCCGTTAAGCAAATACTGCTTTCTCTCTCATTTTGCACCTCTTGGCATGTGTCCAAACTTCTGTGAGCTTCTGGTAGGCAGGTCACTGCCCCAGTAGGCTCTGAATGGCAGCACAGCTGATGAAGACACAGATAAGGACAGGGAAGCCGCCAGGTGCCCTCGGGGAGGAGGGGGAGCCCTGATTCCCTGGGAAGCGGGGGGTCGGTCTCACCTGGGGCTGAGAAGCAACGTGGTACTCTCGCATCAGCTCTGGAGAGTAGAGCTGAGGGACGGGCTTGAAGGGGTTCAGAGCCACCAGGGTGCAACCGGCGTTGGTGTAGAACGTGTCGGCCATGTACCGGGCCTGCAGACACCTCAGGACTGAGGCAGGGTTGCCGTTAGCAAACTGGCTCAGATGGAGACACAGCCGCATGTACAGCCCAACACCCCACCTACCAGAGCTCCCTCTGCAATTAACCAAGAGCCATGAGATCCCAGCCGCTCTTTGACGAGCAGGTACAAGACAGATCTAATTAAGATGAACCCATATCTGGATGTTGGGGGGGCCTGGGGGCAGCCGCAGCTGCTGCAAGACAGCAGTCCACCTGGCTGTCCAGAGTCCTGTCTGGCCCAAGGCAGCAGAGCTGAATACCCTCTGGGAGAAGGCACACCCCTCTGGGGTGGGGTGGGTGGGGGAGGCATACCTGTCTCCAGTGTCACAGGATTCACCTTGGTGAGGTCATCGAGCTGCTGCAGGGGGGCCTCCCCGCCCAGGAACTCCTGCAGGTCTTCCCTGAGGGACTCCTCACTGTGGGCATCAGAGCCTGAACCATGGCCACTAACCTGGGAGGGAAAACAGGACCAGAAGTGCCGGTACTCAGACTGGCTGGCAGCTCCGTCAGGGTGAGGGCTTGTACAGGAGACAGAAAACCGGCCTCTGGGATCACAGTCTGGTTGTTCAAATTGCATCTCTGCCATTTACTAGACCTGTGAACCTGCATAAGCTTCTTAACCTCTCTGAGGTTAAGTAGCGGCTTCTTTATTTGTAAATAAAGGAAAATAGAATCAACTCACAGGGTTGTTTGGAAGAAAAACAAGAAAGAGATACGGAAAGCACTTAGTTGGGGACCTCCCTGGTGAAGCAGTGGTTAAGAATCTGCCTTGCAACGCTGGGGATGCGAGTTCGAGTCCTGGTCGGGGAACTAAGATCCCACGTTGCTGGGAAGCAACTAGGCCTGTGTGCCACAACTACTGAACGTGTGTGCTCTGGATGTAGCGTGCCACAACTGGAGAGCCCAAGGGTTGCACTTGCGTGCCACAACCAGAGAGTCCGTGCCGCAATGAAAGATATCAGACTACGCAATGAATGAATATCCTGAGTGCAGCAACTAAGACCTGATGCAGCCAAATAAATATTGGAAAAAAAAAAGCAAATCTTTGGTGCCTGGCACAGAGAATGTACTCAAAGTGGAAATGCCAGTTGTTTCAATTGTGTTTGACTCTTTGTGACCCCATGGACTGTAGCCCGCCAGGCTTCTCTGTCCATGAGATTCTCCAGGCAAGAATACTGGAGTGGGGTGCCATGCTCTCCTCCAGGGGATCTTCCCAACCCAGGGATCGAACTCTCATTCCCTGTGTCTCCAGCGCTGCAGGTGCATTCTTTACCTGCTGAGCCATCAGGGAATCATGTACTCAGGAAATCAATAAATTCGATCCCTTCTCTGCCATGCGCTCTAGCTTTCAGATGAGTCAGTGCCCGGCTTTACTGGGCTGGCGGGGGTGAGGCCCAAGGTGGGGGGTATTGCAAAGGGAAAGAATCAGGGTTTGGGCCTTTTTTGAGAGAGACAATATCAGCTTGAGGTGAAAAATCAGTTGTGAGGTAGTACCAGGCCTTCATCACCTGCCTCTTGGGACTGAATTTAGCCTGGGTAATTAATTAGCTCCTGTTGCCCTGGTCTACTTAAGAGCAGGCCTGGCTCAGGAGTCAGACGAGGTCAAGAACAAGCACCAGGGGGAAGGGGCCGTTTCTGCCTCTCCCTTGCCCATCCCTGATACCAACGCTTTACGTAAGTTCTCTCCACTTTCCTCCTGTGATCCCACTTCTCCTCTCTTCTCCCAGGGGGCTGCAGGGAAGGTGTGCAGAGCGGGCAGTAACCTGGCTGAAATCTGCTTTTGGAGGAAGAGGTCTGTGATTTAACATGTGTGGGTTTCTTTTTTCGAAATGTACTTATTTGGCTGTGCTGGGTCTTCACTGCTGTGCGTGGGCTTTCTCTAGTTGTGGCGAGCAGGGGCTACTCTCTAGTTGTGGTGCGCAGGCTTCTCCTTTCAGTGGCTTCTCTTGTTGCTGAGCATGGGCTCTAGCGCAAGTGGTCTTCGGCAGTTGCAGGTCAAGAGCTTAGTCGTCCGTGGCAATATGGGATCTCCCTGGACCAAACCTGTGTCCCCTGCAGGTGGATTTTTAACCACCGGACCACCACGGAACTTCCTATGTGCGGGTTTCTAATGAGACCAGTGAACCTTGGAGTTCAAAAATCTCCAACAGAAGTGGCAAGTGCCATTTGAAAGGCCCAGTGATAAGTTTCCTTCCAAAGACGCTGCCTGTTCTCTGAATTTAGGCTCACCACAATGCATGCACAAGGCAGACTCTTATCTCCAGGATTAACTGCTGAGGTCAGAGAGTGACTGTGTCCATGCAAATCCCTCTACCCTAGTGGAAAAAGGAAATCACTCACACCCAGCCATAATTTATGAACAGATCTGATCCAACCAGACAAGCAGCTGAGAATCATGGTTCTTGAGTTGGACTTGAAAGCTAGATTGCCTGGGTTTGAATCCTGATTCCACCACGTCCTAGTTATAGATGCTTATGTAAGCTTCTTAGTTTCTTTGCACCTCAATGTTCCTCATCTGTAAAATGGGAATGGTGGTAGTAGTGGTAGATCTCATAGATACTAACAAGCACATAAAGTATTTAAAAAAACATCTGGTTTCTGCCACCAAAAGTTTGCTCTTATTATTCTGTTAAAAAGTAGCTCTTCTAACTAGACAATAATAGACTGGTGGCTCAGATGGTAAAGTGTCTGGCTACAGTGCGGGAGACCCGGGTTCAATCTCTGTGTCGGGAAGATCTCCTGGAGAAGGAAATGGCAACCCACTCCAGTATTCTTGCCTGAAAAATCTCATGGATGGAGGAACCTGGTAGGCTACAGTCCATGGGGTCGCAAAGAGTCGGACACAACTGAGCGACTTCACTTTCTTTCACTTTTCATACCAAGGGCCTTAAAATTACCCTGCAATTCTTCTTCTAGAACATGATACTATGTAAAGGTCATAAGAATGTTCGGTGTATATAGAAACATTTACAATTGCAAAACAAACAAACAAAAAAACCCAAGTGTCCAAATAGTACCTTCAATTATAGTACCTTCATACAATTCAATAAAGCAGGTTACAAAGAGAATGATATCTTTTAATGTTTTGAAATTTTTTAGGGAGAAAATCTAGGATATTCTTTAAAATGCCAGTTATCTATGGGCAGTACAATTATGGGTAATTATAATGTTCTTTTTGCTTATCTATATTTCCCACATCATTGTAATGAACGTGACCTTGAATAAGTCACCTAACTGCTCTGAGCCTTATCTTCAAAATGGGGATATAATGGCAATGGATATGTAATACTGTATTCTTCATAAGTACTAAACAAAATTATATGTGTAAAATGCTTAGTATAGTGCTTACTATACAGCAAGAGTGCAACATGAACCAGCTGCTAGTACAGTTATGATAAACATGGTTGTTGTTTAGTTGCTAAGTCATGTCTGACTCTTTTGTGACCCCACATCCTGCAGCCTGACAGACTCCTCTGTTCATAGGATTTCCCAGGCAAGAATACTAGAATGGGTTGCCATTTCCTTCTCCAGGGTATCTTCCCAACCCAGGGACCGAACTGGCATCTCCTGCATTGCAGGTGGATTCTTTACTGCTGAGCCAACAAGGGAAACCTTGGTAAACATTACTGCTTTTCAAATGAGAAAGAAGTTAAAAATGGACAATAAAAAAGTTCTCTCTGCCAAAAAAAAAAAAAAAAAGCCTGGAGCAGGTAGCTATCCTGCCTGCTTCTCTCTGGCCTTCAAGCCTGTTTCATGAGGCAAAGGACCAAGAGGTCAAGCAGCAGAGTCTACCAGGGTTCCTTTGAGGCTGGCTGACCTCATATTCAGTTATCCTGCCTTACCTGCCTGGGACTCCACGAGTCCAGGAATCATCTTAAACATCTGCCTTGGCCCAACGGCTGCTGCAGCTGCTGCTAAGTCGCTTCAGTCATGTCCGACTCTGTGCGACCCCATGGACTGTAGCCCACCAGGCTCCTCTGTCCACAGGATTCTCCAGGCAAGAATAATGGAGTGGGTTGCCATTTCCTTCTCCATGGCCCAGTGGCAACACTCAGTAAATAAAAAAATTCAGCAAATATCTACTGGCATTCTCTCTGGATCAAGAGCTGCAAGTGAAGGATGATATGGGTAGGAGATAGGGTTCCACAGGGAAGGGTGATTTGGAATGCTGCAGGTCCAGGGCCATAGGAGCCTTTAGCGGCAGAGGCCTGCAGTAAAGGGCGGGTTCACATCCCATTAGCACTCCCCATGTTCCCTGTGATCCATTCATCAGAATTTTTGTCTATTCCACACAGGTCATCTTCTCCCACATTTCTGCACAGGCTGACTCTTTGCCTGGACTGCTTACTTTCCTTCTCCACTTGACTAATTCCTACTCTTTCTTTTTTCTGGTTGAGCCATGTGGCATGCAGGATCTGAGTTCCCCAACCAGGGGTTGAACCAGTGCCCTTTTCGATGGGAGTGCAGAGTCTTAATCACTGGACTGCCAAGGAAGTCCCAACTCCTACTTCTTTAAGGCTCAGCTCCTCCTCTTGGAAGCCCCAGGCTTCCACTTGTCTTTACAACTCAGGCTGTGAGGAGTATCTCTCAGGAGTCCCTCACAGGTTCAGGCTTGTAAGGTCACCAAAACACCCCAAGGATTCCCTCACTCAGCTTGTCTTACCCACCCCAGGGAAAAGAGCTAAAAACCACAACAGGAGAGATTCAAATTAGGTATCAGGAAGAGCTTCTCGGCAACAGACAAAAGGCACTGAAGTGACTATCTGAAGACAGAAAAGAAGAAAGGCCTTTAAAAAAGGGGTCTTTCCCTTCCTTCCAGGTCAGGGCAGTGGAAGCATCATTCGGGTAAACGAAAGAGGCGGAGCTGCCTTAGGTACTTGAGGGTCTGGGTTATTTTAGGATGAGGACTTTACCTGCTGGAGCATCCTGCTTCAGTGTGGTCAGCCAGGATTCTGGATCGCGGGCACGAGGAATGCTGTCCACCTGGTCATGGGGGCACAGGCCAGGGCATGGGTCCTGCGAAGGGCTCAGCTCCCAAGGAATCTCTGAGACGAGCCACTCCAGAGCCTGTGGCAGAAGAGAGATGATAAGGGCCGCATACAGATGATGAGGGTTTCTCCAGGGTGACTCAGTCCTGCTCCTCCCACCAAGTATCAGGAACCAAAATGAGACCCAGGGCGAGCCTGGGCAGAGAGGAAGAATCTGTCCTGCCCCCTGCCAATTAGGGAACGAAGGAAACTTTTACGAGAGCCTCCGGAGCCTCCTGGGCTCCTTCAGGGCCAGTTTCACTACAGGGTTTGGGGTGGGGCTGCATATCTTCTGGGTCAGTGTGCCATGGAGGGTGAGGACACTGGAAGGCAGAGAAGCCTCTCAGGCACACAGAAATACTCCATCTCAGTACAGCCAGTACTCAGTGGGGCAGGGAGGCTGGAGTTAATTCTTGATATTCCAGGAAAGCGGTTGTGTGGGACAGAAACCACAGCTCAGTCTTTCACCTGATCAGCCACCTCACCTTCCCTGCCCACCTTCACTCCTCATCTGGAAAATGGAGATAATAAAAGCTACTTTGCAAGGAGCAGCTGTGAAGGTCAATCAGGTGAAAGCACTCTACAAAGCCCAAAATTGAATATTCATTTAGAAGAGAAATATTGTTAGTAAGAAGGATGGATGATCCATTTGGGAGCACTAATCAGGTGGAACAGTTCAGTGTCAGCTTTAACAAGGCCAAGGTTTCAGAGGAGAATCCATCTGAGAGAGGGGGTGTTGTGAGGCTGGGTTTGGGCCAATCTCTGAAAAACTGTGAGTGACTCTTAGAATTTCCCAGGCCCCACACCTCCCCAGCAAGGAGGAATGAGGATGAGGGGTGTTGGTAATGGAGGACCTTGGAGGAAACTTTCTTGAGGCTCTGAATACATTGAGCCTTTGAAAGAACTCAGGAATGGGCGACCTCCAAGAAAACTGGAAAAAGGACAATGTAGGCAGAGGAGGGTATCAAGACTGTGGTGGACACATTCACTCTGGACACTGACTGTACCCCATCCAGGCGACAGCCGTGCAGAGGGCTCTGGAGACAAGGCCAACGAAGTTCCCTCAATGGAAAGCTCATGTTAAGGGAGAGGGGATCAGAGGGAAGTGCAGTAGGCTGTGTAGTTAGAATCCAGAGCCCACAGCCCCTCAAAAAATGCAGTTTACAGGACCTCTCTAAGCCTTATTCCATTTCTTCCATTGCAAAAAGGACTACTAATATCCAGACCTCACAAGGCCGAGTTAAGGATCAACGAGATAGTACCTCTGAGAGCGCTTGGCAAATGTTGGTTATTACGATACGGAGCCCACTTCCTGCCAGAATCAAGTCAGATGGAAGCGGTTTTCTCCAGGTTCCCCCAGCTCTTGCTCCGTGTCGGCTTCGCGATTACCAGCCCAGAATTTCTGAAAAGGGCGTGACCACTGTGGGCAGAAGGAAGGCAGGAATGAATAGATGAAAGCCCCTAGGCAGGGAAAGGCAAGTGGCAACCTGATTATCAGCTCCTCTCCTCCCCTCGCCGCCCTCCCCCCCCACCAAGCCTCCGGGCAGACGAGACCAGCAGGGTAAGGGTCCCGGGAGCCCGGCCGGCCCCTCCCGCAGCTTCCCGGCGGGAACCAGGCACTCCCGGTCCCGGCGAGCTGCCGCCAAGCCCAGGGCTGGGATGCCGCTCCGGAAACACTGGGCACGGGGACAGTCCGTCCTTCTCGGGAAGGTGGACGTGACCCCCAGCCAAGGGCGCAGCTGCCTGCACGCCTCCCGGGGCCCCCCTCCCAGGTCCCCAGGCGGGGAGAGGCGCGCAGCTGGAGTGGGGCCTCCCTGCACCCCGGGCCGCCCCCTGCCGGCACGGTGAGGAGTGACCCCGGAGAGTCCTCGTCCTGGAGCCAAAGGCAGAGAGCCGGGCTTCCTCCTCCTGGGATACGAGAGGGTCAAAAAGGAAAGGGCGAAGAAGTGAAGCCCGCGCTTTGGAAAGGGGAAAAGAGGGGCGCCCCCTTCTCCAGCGCCGCGGGGGCCCACCGGCCTCCCCGGTTCCTTCGGGCCCGGCTGCGGGGTGGCACTCACCGGACCCACGGCCCGAGCCGCCGAGCGTGCGGCCCCCGCAGGCCGGACTGGAAAGACAGACGGGCGGGCTGGGTGAGGCGGCGGGAAGGGCCTGCGGGGCGGAGGGAGGGCGCGGGGCGGGGGCCAGGCGGGGAGGCGCCGGGAAGGCCGCGGGCGCCGGGCCTCCGGCCGAGTGGCCGGGAGCCGGCCGGCTCCTCCCCGGGGGCGGGGCGCGCGCCAGACGGGCGCACGTGGCCCGCCCGGGACGCCGAGATCCGGAGCCGAGGTCTTGCTCCGGGACGGTCTACTTTAGAGCCCGCGGTGAGGTGCGAGGGAGCGAGCAGGGTTGGAGGGGCCCTGGGGCCCTCGCGGGACTGTGGGTCTCCCAGCCGAGTGACCGGGCGCCCTGACGCTCGCCGCGGGGTCTGATGGCCAGTGGTGGGGTGCGGGACGCGACGTTTCCGCCCGGGCGCCTCTGACCGACCGGCCTGCTCGCGGCCGCGGCCATGAAGTCAGGACCTGGGCTGGCCAAGCCGGAGACCGGGAGGGAGGCGCTCGGGGAAACAGGCCGGGCGTGGGAAACGGGCACCCCCCGGGGCGGGGCCGCGCAGTGGGCGGGGCCTGGGAGCGCGGGCCGCCCCGCCCCGCCCTGGCCGGAAGCGCCGCGCGCGAGGCGGAAGTGGCGGGCTTCCGCGCTTCCCGCGGCGGCGGCGGTGGAGCCCCGCCCTTCAGCCCACTTACGCGGCGCTCTACCGCGGGGCGCCGAGACCCCAGGAGCACGTGAGGTATGAGGACCGGCGCGCGTGTCAGGAAAAGCTTTTTAAAAGGCCAGCCGGTTCGGATCGGTTTCTCCTCGGGAGGCGTGGTTGGGTCCCGATAGACCATCCCGCAAACAAGCATTCTCAGGATGGTTCTTGTTTGACTGACAGTGGGCCACTGTGCCACTTTTCAGACATGCACGTGGGGCAGAGAGGCGTTTTGTAGCCGTTAAAACAATTAACACTAGTATGTACTTAACGGCCCCTAATCCTCCTCCGTGATTAGCGTCCGTTCCACTCTACCTACCAGCAGGAGCGAGCAGCCTGGGGAGCTCGGGAGATCCCTTGGAGCGTTCTCATTTTGTGCTGGAGGCAGGAGGTTCAGAGAGGCTCGGGACAGAAACCGGGGCCCCCAAATCCAAAGTGTACTTAAGCACCTCCTCTTTCCGCGTCTCTCTTCTCCTCCCCTCTCATAGTGGACTATAAATCATTAGGTAGGTGTGTTCAATTTTCATTACATTATTTTCATGACAATGTACTGTGTTTATCTTTTAGCAGTGCTGGGTCTTCCTTGCTGTGGGAGGGCTCTATTTGCAGAGAGTAGGGACTACTCTCGACTTGCGGGCGCGCAGGCTTCTCACTGCAGTTGCTTCTTTTTGTTGTGTACGGGCTCCAGGCCGTTTACGGCTTCAGTGATTGTGGCCCAGGCCTAGTTGCCCTGTGGCATGTGGAATCTTCCTGGACCTGGGATCGAACCCATGTCCCCTGCACTCTTAAGGAGGACTCCCAACCCCTGGACCACCAGGGAAGTCCCAGCGAAAGCTTTTTAACCTGTAATTTCATTCTATTAGTAGGACATCCGTATCTTCATATATTAGACTTCTTCCGACAGTCCTTGGAAGGGGAATCTCAAGTCCTGGATTGTGCTCTGAAATTCAGGAATGAGTAAAATCCAGTCAGGTGCATCTATATGCCAATTCCACAGAAAGGTTGCTTTTCACAAATGCATCCCTTTGCTCTTGTTTTCATAGGAAGAAGAAAAAATGGCTCTAAAGCAGATGAAGGAAGCTTTTGTCAGTAACCATAATGGAACAAGCGTGCTGGAAATCACCGAGGGCTTGTGCCTGCCTGCACTCTGTATCCTGTGTAGAGGACTCCTGATCATTCTCTCACAGCACTTATGTTCTTCTTCACATAACTCGAGGACTCGATTCTTGGTTGACTTTGCTTTCCTGATAGTTCCCCTGGTCACCACTTTGACCATTTTCTCTTCATTTGTCCTCCTTGAGTATCTCATTGCAGTTATCTTTGGGGCAGGGCTGCTCTATGAAATATACTGCAGAAGAACTTGCTATGCCAGAATGCCTTTCCAGAAAATCAGTGAGAAATTCTTGAAAGTCAGTCTAGAATCAGAACACATTCCAGCCATCTCCTGTTTTCGCGTCGTTAACAGTGCCTTTACTGCTGTTGCCATTTTGGCTGTGGACTTCCCACTGTTTCCCAGAAGATATGCCAAAACCGAGCTCTACGGGACAGGAGCAATGGATTATGGAGTAGGGGGCTTTATTTTTGGATCTGCAATGGTTTCTCCAGAGGTTAGGAGAAAATATACGAAAGGCTCCAGACTTTGTTACCTTACAAAGTCACTGTACTCTGTTTGGCCGTTAGTTTTCCTAGGAATGGGGCGATTAGTTGCTATAAAATCCATAGACTATCAGGAACATTTAACTGAATATGGTGTTCACTGGAACTTTTTCTTTACCTTAATAGTTGTGAAATTGATAACATCACTGCTTTTCATTATTTTTCCCCTAAATAAATCCTGGATTGTGGCCATCAGCATTACTGCATTATACCAGCTAGCCCTTGATTTTACCCCCCTGAAAAGTTTAATTTTGTATGGCACTGATGGCAGTGGCACAAGGGTTGGTTTATTAAATGCCAACCGAGAAGGAATCATCTCTACCTTAGGGTATGTGGCAATACACATGGCTGGTGTTCAAACAGGGTTATATGTACTTAAAAAAAGGTCACATATCAAAGACTGGATAAAGGTAGCATACTGTATTCTATTGACAGCTATTGGCCTCTTCATTTCTCTTTACATAGTTCAAGTAAATGTAGAAGTAGCATCTCGAAGAATGGCCAATTTAGCTTTTTGTATTTGGATAGTTGCTTCTTGCCTGATCCTTCTTAGTAGTTTATTACTGGGTGATATAATTTTGAGTTTTGGCAAATTTGTAATTAAAGAGGCAGCAGTACCATGTTCTTGGAAACTTATCCAGTCACCCACTGCGAATAAAAAGCATTTGGAATCCATTGTCTCAGAAGCCAAAAGAAAGGAACCCACTCTCTGTTTAATCACAGCAATGAACAGAAACCAGTTACTTTTTTTCTTGCTGTCAAATGTAACAACTGGTCTAGTCAATCTTTTGGTAGATACCTTACACAGCAGTACCCCATGGGCCTTGTGCCTGCTCAATCTCTACATGTTTACCAACTGCTTAATTATATATGTGCTACACTTGCAAGATAAGACAATAAAATTTTGGTGATCAATAGGGGTAGTGTATGTTTTGAGCAATATTGAGTCAACCCAGGGTTAACTTTTATTATAAAATTAAGTTTCATTCCTGCTTTAACAGTAGTGATGCTTAATATTTTAAATGTATGTCAACACCATGTAAAACAAATCAATGCAGAAGAAACAAAGCCTCCTGACTTGTTAGAACACTTATAAATTTTAGTTATTTTAAAGCTGTTGTGTTTACAGTTGTGACACCGGAAGATTGGAGGGTAGGAAGGACGATTTTTTTACATTATATCTTTTTTGGGGGGGGGGGGGGTGCTGAGAAGCATGAAGGAACTTAGTTCCTCCACAAGGGATCACCTTTGTCCCCTGCAATGAAAGTGGGGAGTCTTAACCACTGGACTGCCAGGAAAACCCCTTTTAGTTTTTGTCTTATATCACCTATTCCCATTCTGTATTTTCTATTGTATGTATTTTATAATATTTACATTAAAATATCTCAGCTGTAGAATTGTCAACAGTACTGCTCAATTTTAATCTTTAAAAAAGACTCAGTATAAGAAAGCAAATGTTTCAAGTTAAATACTTAAAAGATCACAAAACAGCTAAATGCGCTAAAGAAGAATGTGTTAGTTGCTCAGGTGTCCGACTCTTCTTCACATAAAGAGTGAAGCTTTATGTGCTGCCACGCTCCTCTGTCCATGGAATTCTCCAGGCAAGAATATTGGAGTGGGTAGCCATTTCCTTCTGCAGACCTTCCCAAATCAGGGATTGAACTCGGGTCTCCTGCATTGCAGGTGGATTCTTTACCTTCTGAGCCACCAGGTAAGACCCAAATGCCCTAAAGAATAGATTGAATTATTTGTTCTGACTTACAAGCTTAATAATTATGAGACAATAGTTTTTCAGTGAGATTCATTTTTTTTTGCCTGCTCTCTGCTAGGGATGATAAGGAAAAGGTTTCTGAAATCTTGGAGCTTGCAAGCTAATGGGGGAAACACATTAAACAACTGTAATAAACTGTGCTAAGTCATGCAATATAGATTGCCAAAAGTGTCAAATCAAGAATTGACTTGACAGTAGAGTCAAGAAACTTTTCCCCATGGATGGTTAATTTTTTTTTTTTTTTTTTTAGCTAGAGTTGATGGGTGGAATGAAGAGTTAGTGTTTGTGTGTCTAGGGAACAGAGGGTCAGATGCTAGTAAGGGAGAGGGTCAACAGCAAACATGACTATTGTACTAAAGAGTTTAAATTTCTTAAGTTGATGAGGACTAATTTAGTACTTAAAGTGAAAGTGAAGTCGCTCAGTCCTGTCCGACTCTTCACTACACCATGGACTGCAGCCTACCAGGCTCCTCCGTCCATGGGATTTTCCAGGCAAGATTACCGGAGTGGGTTGCCATTGCCTTAGTACTTAGATAGCATTTTATCCTTGCTAACTACAGTTAGTTATATTTGAAGGTAATCTACTGAAAGAAATTTCCCCCTTAAAAAAGTCAACATATTGAATCGTTATATTGCTATAAAAACAAAAGTCAGATTATATTTCTGATTAATAAGGAAGACTTGAAATTTAACCAAGATTATAGTATGTAAATTAAATATGACTAAGAAAGTGACTGGTTTTCCAGCTGTGTCACAGTACTAATATTCTACAATTTACCTGTTCAAAGCATTTTAGGAGGGCTGAGAGGCTCTAACCATATTGTTCTCATTAAAATAGTAAAGTGTTTGGTGACTTAATGACCATGTATCTAATTGGTCTGCTGCTTCTTGTCCCAGGTCTTAAATATCTTTCAGTAAGTCTGCCTCCCAATTATAGATACTGAATCATAACTAAGAACAAAATGTACTATATGTTTTTTCCACCTCCAATTAGTAAAGTCATGGAAGAGAAAGTTAATGAAATTACATTTGTAAAAACAAATTAATAAGAAAATAAACCAATCTGATTTTAGTTTACAGAAGAGAAAGAGATCATTAAATATTTATTGAGTTCCAATGTGCCAAATACAGGTGCTGGAGAAACAACAGAAAATAACACCCTGCCCTCAAGGGGCTTCTATTTTAACTTGTGGACATTATTTTTCCTTTAAAAATTTTTTTAGTGGGGAAAATCTGTCCCTATTTTTGACAGATACAATAGAACTTACCACTGTTAGGTCATGAAAAAGAAAACCCAATTCACAGATAGTCAGATCTGGACAACTGTGGTAAATTAAGTAATAAGATTTTGCTGTTGATTTTACTACTGCATAAAACAATGAGGTTATTATAGTGAAAACAACAGTCAGTATTCTAATCTTCAACTATCAATTTTTGAGGACAGAGATGGGAGGGGAAAAGAGAAGAGAGAATTCCTCTATGAACACAGGAATATAAGGAACAAATCAGTATCGTTTATTTCTTTTAAACCCAGGTAGCTTGAAGACGAGTCATATCTCATCATGTCTGAGTCTTGCCCTTGGCTTCTCACACATCGTGGACCTGCCAAAGAAGAAAAAGAATGGTATTTTTATGGAGAATGTGATATGATATCACATCTCCATCACACCAACTGTTCCTTATGAGGTACCAGCAAAAGGTCTTCTGTTGTTAACTGCCTGCTTTTTCTTAGCCTTTAAAATTTTTCAGCTTTGCCCTTCACAATGCCAATACTGACATTTAAAAAGGCAACAACTGGCTCTTTTAAAAATGCAATCGTTTTATCAAAGATAAGCTCTCTGAAGGCAGATCCTTAGTCATGAAACATTTGCTGTAGCACTGAATATAATACTTGCTTCAGCTAAATATAGCTGCAGACCAATAGTGAAAAAAATGAATGCCTGCTCTAAAAGAAGATACAAGGTTAAACATTCTAAAAAGTTGTTTTGCAGTGAAATAATTTGCTAAACATTTTCCCCTCAAATGTTGATTTTGTCTTATTTGTAGCACCCAGGGACCTCCCTGAAAAAGAGCAATTTATCAAGCAAATTAACTTTTTAACCTTATAGTAAGTCCATATTAAATACCTATAGTACGTGAAACATTGTCCAAAGATATTACACAGTGTGCCCAGTGGGTCTAGAAGACAAACCCAAATCAGGGGAAGGAATCTCAGATGGAACAACATTGTTGCGCTCTCCTCATTTTAAGTTTTATATCTGGGTTTTAATGCCTTTTTTTAACTTAGATTTAAACCCCCAAGGTGAATACTCTTTCTTTGCTAGTACCCAGTGTGTACTCAGTAATGGAAGTTATTAAAATTAACACCTATACATTGAACTTGTATTTTCAATGTCCTTTATCAACCATCATCCAAAGAAAGTTTGAAAGGTATAACATAGGTACATTAATTGACAGTCTTTATAGGAGCACCTTCAGATTTTAGAAGCCACCTTATTCTTTTTTTTTCCTTAGGGGTGTTTTACATAAAACACAAGATTCTCTAAAACTGTCCATATTTTGGCTATGTAGTCTAACTTGTCAGAACTTACATGCAATCCTGTATGCCTGTTGAATTTAAGCTAAAGACCACACACTCTTCTGCTCTCCTAACATGGCTAAGGACATAAATACTTACTGAACAATGGTTCTTCCAGTTTATTATGTCACCTACTCTAACAGTGACCACACAATGTCATAAGTCAACATGGCTAAAGGGTTGCATGCACTATGGGTTTTTTTGTTGCGAATCTCTAAGACTTCATGTGATGACCAAAATACTTTTTAAAGTCAGTATCACAGCTCTAGCCTATTCTACCAGGAAATACAGATCACCAGGATTAGTTAGTTGTAAAAGCATCCAATGGATTGAGTCTTAAAATCGTCAAGACTTTTCACAGGCAAAAAAACCTTCCCGACAACTATATTGGCTTTACAAACAGGACTCTAAAGCCTTCAAGGTAAGAACCGAGTATACGATGGCACGCCGAGTGTGCATGAATTTGTCTTGACGGCAGCTCTGACTCTCGGAAGAGGGTCAGAGGGGAAGGGCCTTTGGCCAGCACCAGCACTTTGCCCAAGGGAACTGGTGTCCTGTCTGAGTCTCTAGGTTAATATTAACCGGACCCAATAAGTTTCTCTGCCCAGGACGCGTACACAAGCCACTATCTGCATTGTGTAACAACGACAACAAAAAACTGTCAGCACTTAATGTATTTTCTGCCCCTCTCGGGGGGATCTCAACATGACTCTGGAAAAGCGGTGATGCGAGTGGCTCCTGAAGAACCAGGGCGTCAGGGAAAGCGGCGTCAAGGGCCTGGAAACCCAGCCTAGTCCGTCGCTCAGCCCCCAGATGCATGTCTCCCCTCCCCCGACTCTCACCCTTTGCTCTCACTGGTTTAGAAAAGTCTCAGCTCCCCTCCCACTCCCCCGCGCCCCCCTTATCATTGGGCCCCGACCCTCGGCGGAGTCCCCTCAGCTCCTTTCCCTTCGCCCCTCGGGAGAGCAGTTCTCGAGCCCCACACCGCGGAGGACTGAAGGAAGACCTACTCACCCCTCCTAACAGCCCTATTTCGGGTTTATTTGAGTAGCTAGACTCCGGGGAGGACGCAGGTCAGGCGTCGGGAGACCGCCGGGGGAACACCCCACCCCCTCCGCCAGGGTTTCGAAAGGGGCGATCCTGGAGCGCGCCTGGAGTCTCGCGAGAGGAGGCGGGGCCCCGCCTGGCTCGCTCGGCCCCGCCCCACCCCACCCTCCCCACGTTCCCCCCGCCCTCCCTCCCCCACTCCCCCGTGGCGCGAGCGGCTGACTGAGCCTGGAGAGGAAACGGCATTCTGAGCCGCGCTCCCGCCCAGGCCGGCCCCGACGCGGGCCTCGTCAGCCGGTAACGGGGAGCCGAGGTGGGGGGTCAGGGAGGCGACCACGCAAGCGGTGAAGGTCAGAAGCGGGAGGCCTCCGAGAAGGGTGAGGAGGGGAGGGTCTGTGCCTCCCCCGCGGACTCCGCAGAGCTGAGGCGGGGTCGACCCCTCCCAGGGGCGGGGTCGCGCTGGGCAACTGCAGCCCAGGGGACTGATGGGGCGGGGCGCGCCCTTAAAGGGGGAGAAGGGGTCAGCTGTGTGGGGGGTGGGCTGAGGGCTCCCGGGCGGCGGGCCGCGGGCTGAGGAGCGGAAGCTGGGGGTGGCGTCCTAGAGCCGGGACTCCGCTGACGGGCTGGGGGAAGCCCCGGGGCCGCCAGGTCCCTTCCGCCTCTCCTTTGGACCCTGACTGGAGGCCGGCAGACTGAGCGGGGGGGTGGGGGCAGGAGCGGCGGCAGCAGCAGCAGCAGCTGGGAGGAGGTGGTGACGGTGGCAACGGCAGCGTCAGGGACGATGGCGCGACTGGTGGCAGTGTGCAGGGACGGGGAGGAGGAGTTCCCCTTCGAGAGGAGGCAGATTCCCCTCTACATAGACGACACCCTCACGGTGAGCGGGCCGGGCCGGGCTCGCCGCTCCCCTGGCAGCTGTTTCCCCTCCTCCCCCTCCCCCAGGCCGAGCACTGCGCACTGGAGAAAAGAGTGTGTTGCAACTCCTAGGCGAGGCCTTCTCTCCGGCAGGCCCCACAAACTCGCCTTTGCAGTGGGTCGTTTGGTAATGTCCGCGGGCCCCTGGGCTGGCGCTCCACCCGCACTGAGAGCCCTTCTCCCCGGCTCTTACTCCTCCTTCGCCGCTCTATTCCTTCACCCTTTCCCTTTCGGAGACGGTGCTTTTGCCCAAAGCACGCTCCTCGGAGAGGGGCTGAAGGATCTCAGGCGTTCAGGGCCTATCCCTTAAAGAAACCACCTACCCTCGGGGAGGCTTAATTATCTGGAAATGTTGCAGCTGCACTGCTACCTGTCTATTTTCTAGCTTAATACTACGGCTCTCACTCCATAAAGCATAATTACGGAGGGCAGGGTGACATGCTCTTGTACAGAAAAGATCCCACTAAAAGGATCTGATTTTGCTAGAGTCTCAATATGCCTAGTCCATTAAAACTGTTGGAAATGATTGTATTGCTAGGCCATGACTCTTCAAAACGGGCTTTCTTGGCATGAAATGATTCTTTCATTTACAGGTAGCTTTTCCTAAGGAAGCCACAATATTGAATGTGTAAGGGCATTATAAAAGGCTGATGGCTCATCTTGAATGTCAAAACCCAGTTCTAAGTAGTTTTCCTTGTTAGAGTTGATGGTGGTACGGCATTACAGACCCTCTGCCCTGGGTTGCTGTAGTGTTTCCTTTAGAAGGAAATGGCAGAAATTTGAATCTGAACAGGAAATGAGTGCAGTCACTTGTCACAATTTCTTAAGAAATAAAATGGACCTTTTCTGAGAATCTTGAAATGTGCATTTTGATGATGCTGAAGCTTTGGATTATACATTTGCGTTTTGATAAGGTGTAATGAAGTGTCTTCATCATACCGCCTTTGCCTTTTTTCCTTTTCAAAGGTGGTTGGTGTGTTTTGTTCCTGAATTTCCTTTTTGCAAATACCTACTGAACTTTTTTCAAATTTTGTGTAAAATGCAAGTCATTGTAGAGATGTCACTCTATGCCTTTCAGTTTGCCAGTCTCAATTAAGACTTGATTGAGCTGCAGTACCTTTAAAAAGCATTAGAAGAGCTATTGAATGACTTAATTTGTTAGAACTTTTTAAGTGAAAGCATCTGTAATTACCTAAGTGAATTTTTTTTCCCATGGAAAAAGAATGGTTGGGCTCACATAAGGTACATAGACTTTGTTTCATTAGAAAGGGTACTTGTATGCTTTGGTCATGATTTCTGCACTTTTTGCATTAAAAGTATAATGGACTTGTATTTTTAAAAGTTTTTAAAAAAATTAACACTCTGATTAAATGAAGGATTTCTCAATTTGAAAATTAATATGAGTTCCTTTATTGATAATTTTCTTTCTTCTGTCTCCCTCCAACACACATACTTTTCTAGAGCATATAGTTTGGTATCAACCTTTTGTGTTTATTGTCCTAGATAACCTTTGAAGTTAAAAAATTTGGACAGAAGGTTACTATTGAGTGTATACTATCAAAACATAGGGGAAATCAACCTAAGATTTGAGTATTTACAAAAATTTAAGACACCTGTGAGTCTCTCCTTATGTTCACAGAGTCACCTTTAATATGGGCATGGCATTGAACTATCAAATAGTTCTTTAAAATAGGCAACTTTTGGGTGTTTTTATACTCTCTTTTGAATGAATTTCCAAAATTTTCCTTAGAAAAAGATGTAACCTGCACTGTGATTTATTATTGTACTTAACTTCTCTAGGGAAGTTGGGATTGGACTGACCTGGCAGTGGAGTTTTGCTTTTATTGTATGGTTGACTTGTGACCCAGGCAAATAAAATTTAGGCTTGCTTAATTTAAGTATCTTAAGTAGCATTTTATTTTTTATTTTTCTTTACTTTGGAAGGGTTTTTATCACTAGGAAATGAGTGGGACTCTTCATTGCTTTGTTACGGAACTTACATATGGTCGCTGAATGCTAGTTTGTGTAAAATCTTGTCAAGAGTCCATATTTAGGGAAACAAGTTTCTTTTAGAACTGTTCTACCAGATACTACTTAAAGGAAGAGTGTAGAGCAAACACCTGTTGAGGAAGAGGGAGGAAGGAAGCCTGCAGCAGAGGGTTATGCTCAGCACTGGGTCATTGATAGTTGGATGACATTGAATCCCTGAAGTTAACTTTTTGTTTGGTCTTTGTTCCTAGGGTCCATAGGTAGTCCACTGAGGAAACATTGTATGATTATTTCAAGTCTTAGAACCATGTTAACTTCTAAGTGTTAAGTCTAGTTGCAGTGTTTACAGTCAGTTACAAATGTTTATTCTTTGCAGAAGCCAAAACCTCTAGCCTGAGGTAAACTAGCGATTTTAAGTTGGATTTGTAAAATGAAATTGACAAGCTTGTAAATGAGGAAGTAGCCTCCTCTTTTATGTGGTATGTTGTAGCCACATTTAAAAGACTCATGGCAGTTCAGTGGGTTTGAGTACTTGAGTACAGTGCTGATGTAGGTGTGTTGGAGAAAAATCCAAAGTAAGTAGACTTGGTGGAATATTTAGGAAAATGGTATGCTGTGTAGCCAAAATGCTTTTCAGTGTTTTTAGAATTATAGAATAGCAGATGGACAGAATGCAGATTTTATTTTCAAGATATCTTTGAAGAATTGGGGCTTCCCTCGTGGCTCAGATGGTAAAGCATCCGCTTGCAATACAGGAGACCCAGATTCGATTCCTGGGTCGGGAAGATCCCCTGGAGAAGAATATGGCACCCCACTCCAGTATTCTTGCCTAGATAATTCTATGGACAGAAGAGCCTGGTGGGCTACAATCCATGGGGTTGTGGACAAGACTGAGTGGCTAACATACTTTCTTTGAAGAATTACCGTTTTTAAAGTATTTTTAGAAGGAATTAATAGTCAGAATAAATACTCCTTATAGTATAATCTTGAAAAATAGTTGCAAAACAAAACAAATTATCCTTTACCCTGCTTCCCAGAGATAGCTGAGATTATAGAACAGAGCAGTATTTCATGTAGTTCCCATCATAGAAACATACCGATTCAGAGTTGAGATATATCATCTTCTGTAACACTTCATATCTTGCTTCTTCTCACTGAATGTGATATTGAGAACATTTTCTCTTGTTATTCTTAAGCAGTTTTAATGGCCTTGTAATACTTTGCTGTATGACATTCCAGGATGTAATCATTCCTCCTTTGTTGGACATAGAGGTGGTTTTAGTTTTTGCTATGCATAACATTCTTAAGAATATAAATAGTGCATAAAATTTTGCATTAACAATTTTTTCTGGCTTTTCAAAGGAAAATTACTGGATCAAAGGATGAAAATCTTCTATAAAATTCTTGATACCTACTGTCAAGTTACTACAATGTGGAACACAGTTTACCCTCCTAATTCAAACCAATGTAAAATGGACTAGAAGCTCTGATAAGGGTTTTTGAGACTTTAAAAAGATGAAAAATGTAGTGTATCCTCTTGAGGATTAGGTATTTAGCATCAGTTAGAAGTTTAGTATTGTTTGCTTTAAAAAAAATAACTTAGATCTTTATTTATTTATTTTACATCTTAAGCTAGTCCATGTGTGTCGTGGCATGGGGGATCTTAGTTCCCTGACCAGGGATTGAACCCTTGCCCCCTGCATTGGGAGCTCAGAGTCTTAACCACTGGCCCACCAGGGAAATTCGCCTGCTTTCAATTCTTGATTACGTTTTTAATTTACCAAAGGTGATAGATGTTACAGATGGCTGTGAAGATGAAGAAGTAAAAAAGTAAAACTAAAGGGACAGGGATTTTTTAATAAATACAAACAGTATTGTTGGATTAGAGCTTGTGAGAATGCGCTAGGAACAGATTATTTGTGGTCAGGAGAAACCAGGACAGGTACTTAAGAGTGAAAGTGGGTAATGGATTCAATAAACTTTATAAAGCAGTAATTGCAGGACAGTGACTTGTTCTATTTTTGGCAAGCCGAGGGATAGGCAACCTCATCGTGAAGCCAGACACTAATGATTCCTCTGTGAGACCACACCTGAAGTACTTTGTGTGACTGTCTTCCTTTGGGTAACCTAGAATCTGAAGAATAAGTCGAGGAAGTGATTTTAAAGAAGGAGGGAAAATAGTTCCACTGTCCTCTATCTTCCTCTTTTTATTTTTTCCCTTGTTTTGGTGTCATCATTGAAGAGCGTATAGTGATTGGCCAGTAAACAGCAAAGTAAAAAGCCATTGTTGGAAAGGCAAGGATGATAATTATTAAGTGTGAGCACAGAGTTTCTAATTGGGGCGGTATTGAATATGTGTGTAAATGTGTGCATGTGTGCTCAGAAGCTCAGTTGTGTATGTTCAAGAGAAAATTTAGTATTATTCAAGCCAGTGAAACACAGGAAAGGCACAGTAATATACTTGATCTTTACATTTGTCTGTACTGGTTAGGTAAAAATGAAATGGTTGGAAATGAGGGTTTTGTTTCAAAAATTTTAACCCTCCCTATTCTTCATTGACTTTTTAAAAAGGATTCGAGAAGTAGGTATTATTCATTAAATTTTATTTATTTATTTATGGCTATGCTGGGTCTTCATTGCTGCATGGGCTTTTCTCTAGTTGTGGCAAGCTGGGGCTACTTTTGTTGTAGTGTGCAAGCTTCTTATTGCGGTGGCTTCTCTTTCTTACGGAGCACACACTGTAGGGTGCATGGTCTTCAGTAGTTGCGGCTCCCAGGCTCTAGAGCATGGGGTCAATAGTTGTTGCACACGGGCTTAGTTGCCCCGAGGCTTGATCCTCCTGGATGAGGGATTGAACCTGTGTCTCTTGGATTGACAGGCGGATTCTTTATTACTGAGCCACCAGGGAAGCCCCTATTAAATTTTATAAACATATATATTTTAAAGGTTAGCTGGTAGATCTCAATATATAGGTGTGCTCTCAGACTTCTGCTTTAATTATTAAAGCAATAAAATATAGTTGATCAGAATAAAAATAGTTTTACTTATACAGAGTCAGAATTTAGGATTTCACCTATGAACTGAACTGGAGAGACATTGATTTGGTAAATTGAATCCTTGATTTTGAAATAGTACTGGTAATTGTCTCAGTTGTTTTTTTAACGGTGGCAATTAATACATGGTGAAATTATGTATATATGTATCAAGCAAGTGAAAATGTAAATCAAAGTATTAGTTGTTTAAGTGGTAGATTTGGAGTGACTTGCAGTGTTCTAGTGAGCTACATGGTTTATCCTATACCTTTTTTATGACTTCATGAGTTAAATTTATTTGTGTTTTAAACCATGTGGTGATTCCAGAGAACATGTGAGTTAATTGCACTATTTTTTCAGTTTTTCTGGGCCAGGATTTCTAACACCAGGATTATTAAGACTAGTAACCAATTTTATTTTGTACTTTTGGCAAAGTTAATATATGACAGTGCTCAGAACAATGGCTAGTATACATACATAAACCTACGTTAAATGTCTTTATTATTATTACCATCAGTCTTTGGGGATAAGACACCAATGAGAGGGAAAATTGGTGACAAGTTGATTAGCCTAAAAATTGGGTAATTGATCCTAAAACTGTGAGCTGTGGGCGTGCAGTCTATGTGTATGGAAGAAGAAACTTCCAACATAGGAAGAGCTATTGAGATGGAAGCATGAGCATATCTCTGAATGTGACATGATGAGTGTAGAATTGGAAACAAGAAACAGTAGCTCTTTCCCTGGTAATAAGTGGTGTATGTGTGTTCCAATGCATTTGGGGAAGTCATCTATCTTTTCACTGCCTAGAGATAGCCACATCTAATATATAGTTTCTTTTTCTGTAAGAAAATATACACTTGAAAATTTGAATCATATTGTACATGCAGTTTTTGGTTCTGTGAAATAAACTCAAGTCCTCTGGATTGTTGAATAGGTGTTGGCATCCATCCTTAGTATCTACTTCCCTTTCTAGCACACATATCTAGTAGTCCCCTCTTCACAAATCAAGAAAAGGTCTTATATCGTTGTTTATACTTGCCTTAATTGTTTAGTCCTCTGTTTAATGTGGGAGACCTGGGTTTGATCCCTGGGTTGGGAAGATCCCCTGGAGAAGGAAATGGCAACCCACTCCAGTAGTCTTGCCTGGAAAATTCCATGAACTGAGGAGCCTGGTAGACTATAGTCCATGGGCTCGCAAAGAGTCAGACACTACTGAGTGACTTCACTTTCACTTTACTGTTGGAACAAGCATGTGTTTAGGTTCTCATTTCTGATGTGGAGGGGAAAGAGTGGTCACTTGGTTAAAGAAGCAGGTCTTTGTGGTGCTGGTTGGTGAAGGGAGGAATCTTTTTAAGATCATGTTCAGCTGAGTGGGTTTTTTAGTTTTTTTGTTTTTGCTAAAATGGTCTCTTTGTCTTGACTTCAGTCTTTTGAGTGTATAGGAGTTTGTGGCCCTTGTCACCTGGAAATAGAAGTTTGTCCTGGCACAGTATGTTTGATAACATTTAACTGTTTTAGTTAAGATATAAATGTGTTACTTTAGTTCATTGTTTTGAAGGCATACTTTTTTTCATATTTAACATCTCTAAAATTGGGATACTTCTTTCCTTTGGTGACATCTTTCAATTACAATGGCTCCTTCCTAGTGGTACCTAGTGGTACATAAGGTACTCCTTAAAATTAGTGGAGTCACAGATCAGTGAAACACGGTGATGACTGATTTCCATTGTCTGACATCTCGAAACAGTCTTAAGCTTTATATATCCCTCATCTTCTGTCGGTGAATTTTGAGAACTAAATAAATAGTTCAGTGTATTTTTTTCTGTTCACAATTAGAGTAAACATTTGCTATGTGTTGGGTATTATTCTGAGTATGTATCTGTGTGTGTGTATGTAAAGTGAAGTCATTATATATATAGTCATATATGTATGCATAGTTATTTACGTGATAAGATTTACTGTATTCTGTAGCTGTGAGGAATAACTGAAAATGTCAGGATTTTTAATACATCAGGTTATTTCACTTACTGAGTGCTTTCATTAGCCACTACAACACACATTTTTAAATATAAGTTAATCCTCACAACCCATTCTATAAGAGATATTAAAAGTTACTACATAATCTCATTTTACAAATAAAGAAGCTGAAAATCAGACTTGTTAAGTAACTTGCCCAGAATTATGACATAAATTGTAAATTATAATAGAGGTGCATTTGAATTCAGCTCTGCCTTACTTCAGTGCCCTTGCTTCTAATGACTATACCATTGCTGGCTTTAGAAACTGTAATTTGGATTTTTTTTTTTTTTAACTTTTTGATGGAGGTGGCAGGGAGCAAATTTGGCTTTAGGGGAGTTTATTTCTGTCCTAGGATATTATAAAATAATCTGTATCATTGTTTTCAAAGAAGATAAAATAATTGATTTGTATTCTGTTACATATTAAGATGGTGATGGAATTTCCTGACAATGTGTTAAATCTTGATGGGCATCAAAATAATGGTGCACAACTGAAGCAGTTCATTCAGGTAAGTTGTAAAAATTAATGTTTTAAGTGTGTGTGTGCATGAGCAAGTGCATTATTGTATAATGTATGATTGTATAATGTTGTGCTAATTTTTGCTGTACAGCAGAGTGACTAGTTATGCATATGTATACATATGCACTGGGAGCTCAGGGTCTTAGCTAGTAGACCACCAGGGAAAGTCCGTAAGCAGAGTTTTTTATACTTGATATTCTAAAACTGGGCTCGGGGGAGGGCAGTGTGAGGATTGTGGAGTAAACTCTGTACAGCATGGGTAAGGCTGACCCATCTTGCCTTTCTGACTCAGTTGCAGGTAGATGGCAGGCCCTGCCCAGGTTGTACTTACTGCACAAGGATAAGGAATCAGAAAGAGTAGTGAAAGTCATTTTATGTCTTCTTTATGAACTCTTCTTTATTTTTCTTTCCCTTTTTTCTCAGCGACATAGTATGCTTAAGCAACAAGATCTAAGTATTGCCATGGTGGTGACATCACGTGAAGTCTTAAGCGCACTCTCTCAGCTTGTGCCATGTGTGGGTTGTCGTCGCAGTGTGGAACGCCTCTTTTCCCAGCTTGTGGAGTCTGGAAATCCTGCCCTTGAACCCCTGACGGTGGGGCCCAAGGGAGTCCTGTCCGTAACTCGAAGCTGCATGACTGATGCAAAGAAGCTTTATACGTTATTTTACGTACATGGGTGAGTGTAATCAATTAGGAAACAATGGGTTTGCTTAATTTTTAAACTCAGTGACAGTGGTAGCTTTTTTCTAAATTTGATTGGGGCAAAGCTTGAGTTCAGATTTAACATGAGTAACTTCTGTGTGCCAGTGACTGTAAAGTTTCTTTTCTTGTAGAGGGAGAGGCAGGCAGTAAACAAATACATACTTTGTCAAGAATGCTGTTACAAAGACAAAACAGTAAGGGAGATAGAGAATGAGTGGGTAGAACTCAAGTGGAGAGTGGTCAGGGAGGGCCTCTCTAATAGCATGACATTGCGTATAGACTAGAATAAAGTGAGGGAGTGAGCCAGGTAGATATTTGGGTGAAGGCAGAGAAGGGGCAGCAGGTTAAAGGTTCAGAGGTTGGAGTTTCCCCGGCGTGTTTGAAGAACAGCAAGGAAGCCATTGTGACCGGAGGCAGATGAATGAAGGGAACAGTAATGAAAGATGAGGTCAGAGGAGCACTGAGAGGCCTAATTATGTGGTGCCATGCTGAGGTCTTTTATCTTAACTCTGAGACGGGAAGATTTGGGAAGGTTTTGAGCAGAGGAGTATGTGGTCTACCTTGGAGTTATGCTTTCCTCTTACCTCTGTGTTATGAGTAAGTGGAAGGCAGAGAAACAGGTTGTTCAGTAGTTCATGCAAGAAAGAATAGTGACCAGTATAGTGGCCACAGAGATAATGAAAAACGGCTGTATCCAGTAGTTGCAGTGCCTGGGCCAGGTTTCCTCGAAGCATGTGGGATTTTAGTTCCCCAACCAGGGATGGAACCTGAGTCCCCTGCATTGAAAGGCGGATTCTTAATCACTAGACTACCTTGGAAGTCCTAGGAGGAGCAATTTCGAAGAGCTGACTTTTGGGCATGTTAGTTTGAGGTAGCAATTGGAAGTGCAAGTAGAGTTCAGAGAGTTCTGGCCTAGGGATATAAATTTATGTCATCAGCATACGCATATATATATATACACACGCACACCAAGAGATGAAATGTGATCACCAAAGGGTAAGTGGTGTAAATAGGAAAAGAGAAGCTGTCTGAAGACCAAACCCTGGAGCTTTCCTACTTAGAGGTGGTGGTGGAGATTATGGATTTTTATTCTGCCTGAGAAAAGAAGCTTTGAAGGATTTCTGAATAGAGATAGAACAATGTGATTTTTGTCTTGAAAAGATGACTCCAGCTGCTAAGTGAAACGTAGAATGTAAAGGCAAAGGGTAGATGCAAGGAGACCAGTTGGGAGGCCAACTGTTGCAATTGACTAAGCTAGAGAGGCGAGTTGGACAAGGGTCATAACAGTGGAGGTGATGAGAAATGATCTAATTCTGGATATATTAAAGAGTTGACAGGCTTTGCTTATTGGTTGGATTCAGGGTTTGGATATTTAGCATTATATATTTCTATATTTGCATAAAATTTCTGTTGAAGGCTCTTCGTCAAGGATAATGTATGTTTATTTTTTAAAAACTTATTAGATATATGAGCTAGGACTTTTAACAATTACTTTTATTTTTGGCTGTGCTTGGTCTTCGTTACTACTTGAACTTTACTGTAGTTGCAAAAAGTGGGGCTATTCTCTAGTTGTGGTGCATGGGCTTCTCATTGCAGTGGTTTCTCTTGTGGAGAACGGGCTCTGGGGCATGTTGGCTTTCATAGTTGCAGCTCCCGGGCTCTAGAGCACAGGCTTAATGGTTATGGCTCATGGGCTTAGTTGCTCCATGGCATGTGGGATCTTAGCAGAACAGGGATTGAACCCATGTCTCCTACATTCACACTCAGATTCTTGACCATTGAGCCACCAGGGAATTCCCTGTTTATTTTATTTTTAATTAACCTCCGCCCCCTCTTTTTTTGGGGGGGGGGGGTCATGCTGCACAGCTTGTGGGATTTTAGATCCCAGAGCAGGGATTGAACCTGGGCTTTTGGTAGTGAGAGCTCAGAGTTCTAACCACTGGACTGCCAGGGAATTCACAAGGATAGTATAAGTTTAGATATCTATTGTTTGGATAAGGGAGTATGGCTGAGTGTCAGGTAGCAATAAGTCATAAAATATTGGAGTGCCAGGCACACTGCTAGATACAGTGCAGATGCAGGGATGAATGAGATGGACGCAGACTAAAGGAAAGAGTATATTGAATAGAGCAGGCTTCCTTCGACATTCTGATAGTCTGGGAATGGAGTAGGAATAAAAGTGTATAGACTCTTGGATTAGAGTTCCTTTAATGAGAATTTTTTAAAGCGATATGTCTGTTATACTTTAAATATACTTCTCACTAAAGGGCATAAAGATTTTGAAAATTCTGAAGAAAAAATAATGTTAATGAGACCTTTAATGGTTTATTTATTTTTTATTATTTATTTATTTATTTAGGTCCAAACTAAATGACATGATAGATGCTATTCCAAAAAGTAAAAAGAACAAGAGATGTCAGTTGCACTCCTTAGATACGCACAAACCAAAACCTTTGGGGTAAGTAGAATTGATTATCAAGATACTTTGTTAGTGTTAAGATTATAAGTGTTGATCCTATTTGGTAAAGAGAGAAGAAACAGTGCTAGTTTTATTTCATTAATTGTTTACACTGTAAAATAGAACACCATGTAATTGGTCAAAATAAATATGTCTCCTAGTTCTTTATGCATTGGGTCTATATAGAGTCTCAGTATAAGTTTGACTTCTAAAAATTTTTTCCCCTTGTATTAAATATGTTTCAGAGAAGGGAGGTTGAGATCTTTGTGTAAATTTATGTAGCCAATATTAATTTTTTCAAAGTAGTGATATCATTCTTTAACCTATGTAGTAGTTGTAATGTATAAATTATTTTTCTTGTCTTTCTTGTCTTTAGGTCTCCCTAATAATTTATCAAGGATTTACAAAAAAAACCCTTGAGTTAGTTAAAGCAATGTGAATTTATGTAACTAATTTGCAGTTTTCTTCTTGGTTAGGTGCTACAGTGCCCAAGGCTGCCCCCTTCTCCCAGCTCAGTGTTGCAGTTTCCTCTTCAGAATTGCTTGGGGTTGGGGGTGGGTGGTAAGGAGAAGTCATGGAATTTGAAGAGAGTTTCTTAGAAGTAACTTTTGGGGAGAATGGGATGATGTAAAACTGTGCTCCTGAATTAATTTTAGAAGTTAGTTTTTTGAACATCTCATTAGTATTGTTGACATTTTCCTCCCTGGTAAAAAGATCTGGATTACCAGGTGGTGGTATGTTAATAATCTTTTTCCCCCCATACTCAGAAACAAAAAATTTTTAAAACTTTCATCATGAAGACTGTCAAACACATTGAAAAGTAGAGAGACTATACAAGGACCCTGTTACCCCCAAATACCTTTGCCCAGACTCAGTTGTTACCAGGATTTGCCACAGTTATTTCATTTGTTCACCTTTTCCTTTGCTGAAGTATCTGAAAGCAAGTTCCCGACATCATGTTATTTTACTACTACATTCATCTCTAAATACAGTGAGATTTTCTTTCATGACAGTGCCATTATAACACCTAACAAAAGCTTAACATTAATAATCCAATACCCAGTTCATATTCATGTTCACCAACTCTCTCTGAAAGTGTCTTCTTACATTGATTTGTTAGAATCAAGATTTACATAAGAATCACACATGATTTCTAAATGTGAGAACTCTAAACGCAGTAAAGCTCTGTACAACCTCAAATGGTTATCTAAGGATAATTATTTCACATACCTGATTTACCAATATCTTTAAAAAGTTCCTGACTCTCTGAGTGCAGAATTTAGTCTGATTTTCATTAGATAGTAACTTTTATCTGAATAACCTGTGGACTAAAACCACAGAGCAGTATGATACAATACAAAAGCTGCCTTCTGTTTCTTGATTATGAATGTTTGTCATTGAGGAGCTGAAAAGCAAGAGCTACCCCATGTCGTAAACATCTGTACTCATTGCTTCCTTCCTACAAAGACCAGTCCTTCCACTTTTGCTCTGGATTCCACTGCTCTCTTCTTCTCCTTAACTTTGCTACATCGATTATCTACTTTTCATTAAATTGACATATAGCTGTGTCTGCCTGTGTTTCAGCTTAGAAATAAAAACAAACCCCCGCAGACTTCCCATCCAACTTCAGCTCTAGCCCCACCACATAGGAAGCCAAATGTTTTGGAAGGTTGTTTGTCGAATTATGCAATCAGTGTGAGTGGAGTTAGTTGATCTTAAGCAACACCTCCTAAGGTAGTTTCAGTTATTCCCCATGCCACGTGGATAGCTGGTCAAAGAGTATAGTCTGCTTAGCCAAGACTTCTCCTTCTCCACTTTGGATGGTCACTGCCATTCCGTGCTGCTATGACTTTTTGTATTTTTCCACTGTTGTTCCCCCCTTTCATTTTCTTCAGGGGAAGGTATAATACAGTTAATTAGGTTTTAGCCTAACCAGTAGTAACAATCCAGTTCAGTCTTTCTTAGAGTATTCTCATATTCATACAGGCACACCCAAGTTATTGTCTGGGAGTAAGTGTGTGGTCTGAAAGAAAGGTCTAGGCCCGGGTTGTAGGCCTGTAGCTGATGAGTGATGTACCGCTAACTCTTGAACAGCACAGGGATTAGGAGCACCAACCCTCCACACAATGGAAAATTTGAGTGTAACTTCTAGTTGGCCACTTCATATATTATATATGGTTCCTTCGTATCCTCATATTCAGTAACTGCAGATTGTGTAGTGCTCTGGTATTTACTGTTGAAAAAAATCCATGTGTAAGTTGACCTGCACAATTCAGCCTCATGTTGTTCAGTGGTCAGCTGTATAAGATCACCTAGAGGAAGAGTAGGGTAACAGAAAGGAGTGCTGAGGACTTCAGTTTAATGTAGGAAAGAATAAGTCTAAAGAAACTTGAGAGAGTGGCCAGAGAGGCAGGAGGAAACCACGGGAAAAGAGTGTTTTGGGGGGCAGGGACTTGGTCAGCTGTGTTGAAGGTTGCTGAGTTATCAAGGACCTCAGAGTCCATTGGATATAGCAACACTGAGATAATTGGTGATCTTGATGAGCAGATCTGTGGTTGAATGGATCAGAATCCAGATCAGAGTGTGTAGAAAAATGCATGCATTGCAGGGTTTTAATGGATTAAGCTGTCAGTAGAAAGTATGGAAGTAGAACAAAGAAGTGAAAAGACTTCCTTTTTCAGAAAGCTTGATCTTGATAGGAAGAAGTGGTATAAAGACATTTGATTTGGAGAGATGACGGATAAAATCTTGATTTGAGTTATAGAATTTTCAAGTCATTTTAGAATAATGCTTTCACATTCTGATGGTATAATAGTCATTTCCCAGCCCTTTTTATCAATACTGAGAATTTGAGAGTTATGTGTATCACTCAGGCATAATTAGAAAATTGGAAATTTGGGAGATGAGAGTAGAAGGATGTAACATGCAAGGCAGAGCAGGTGTTGAGGTGTTTGCTTCAAAAACAAGGACCGTTCATCCTTTCTTGAGCCCTTGTGAGATGGGACTAGGGAGCTGAATTGTACATCTGACCTTATATGGTGGGCAAGGGGTTGAGAAATACCTCTTTAGCTATAGAGAGTAGGTTAAGGAAAGATTCAGAAGTGTTTCCATCTCGAGCATCCCAGGTAATGAATTTCTAGGACTAGTGAGACCTGCAGAAGAACAGGCAGGAGCCAGTTGTTCAGAATCATGAAAAATCAAGAAGACTATCATTGAATGGAAAATAGAAACACATTTCTCTTGGAATGTACATCTGCAGCAAAGCAAAATGCGTGACCAGCGCCACATTGAAACCTGTGGGGGAGGGAGAGTCTGGGAAGTTTTTAGTAAGTTTTTAAAAAATTATTTGTGTAGTACTACTAATTTAGGCTGTGTAAAGTGTTCATCTTAGTATGCTATCTTTATTTTCAAAAATGTAAAATTTTATTTACTATAATTAGATTAGTCTGTGACTTTCCCAGCTACTTGTAAATGTGAAGGTAGATAAGAATTTTGTTGCCATGGGCTAGCTATAAAATCACATTAAGTAGATCAACACTTGTGAGAATTTTCAATTTGTGAAAGGTTGATCCGTGTATAGAAGTGAAAATATTTTATAATTTTTTCAGCCCTTTTGACTTTAACATTCCAAGTAGATTTGCTCATAAAATGCTTAGTATATTAACCAGTTACTATCTTGATAAATGTAAATGTTAAATTATTATCAAGTAAACGTAATAGTTGAGCACACGTTTTTGTGTAAAGAGATATGAGCTCCTGTATAAATAATATTTTAATATGGTTAAAGTAAATACATAATTATATACAAACTTGCAAACTTACCCTACTAATGTATCTTAATGTATTAAAGAGTTCATGATCTTAATTTAGACTATAGAAATTATTCCTTCAGATTATCTCAGTGTCACTAAGCTTTGTACTGTACTGTACTACAGTGAAGGGAGCAGTAGCAGTGTCAGTTCAGAGAAGTTAAGTACAGATAAGAGGAGTAGTGAAGACCACAGGAAGGACAGCAAGTGTAGGATCATTTTCCATTATGGACCTTTCCAGGGAACAGCCAGGTAAAATCAAGCACTCCTTTACTCAGCTTTTTAAAATGATTTTCCGTTATATATTCCTCCATCTCACTAAGATTTGTTTCTTTCTGCAGAGGTTGTTGGATGGATGTATGGGAACTAATGTCCCAAGAATGCAGGGATGAAGTAGTTTTAATTGACTCTAGTTGTCTTTTAGAAACACTAGAAACGTATCTGCGAAAACACAGGTAAGTCCAAAGTTCATCATGATGTATTGGGAAGATGCTTTAGGTGTCAGTCACCTTCTTCCTGTAATAGTACTCTAGCCTTCCCGTTAATTCCTGATGCCAAGCAGAGCTTAGTGTTAGGGCAGGAAGTTCCTTTATGGCATGATGCTCAGTGTTGGCCTTCTTGTGTTTTACCTGTTGGTTCCAGGCCAGCCTTTCAAGGAACACAGAGTAACTGAATCGAATAAAGTGTACTTAATCACCGTGGAAATTCTTGTAGTCCTTGTTTTTGATAGAAGTGTTTCATGATGTCATTTTCAAAATTAAAGTTAAAATAGCAGCTTTTACTTGGTAATATTTTCAATTATTTTTTCTTTGTCAAGAGCTAAAAATAGAGTTGGAATTCATGTGCTTCGTGTACTGTAAAAGTAACTTCAGATTTTTCTTTTTAGAATGCCACTTTACAAAGAATTTTCTAAGTGTCATTAACATTTGCAAATTTGTAGGCAGGGAGAGGGCAGTAGGAAAGGAAACTGGTAAAGGAGTCATCTAGAGATGGTGTTCTTGGGGGGAGTTGTACTGTTTTAATAAAAATTTGTCACCTGTTAGGTTTGTGGTTATGTGTTCTTTGACTTTGGGACAGATCTACACAATTACTTTGGGGATACTTCTAGAAAACATATGTAAATTATAAAAACTGGCATTATCAAGGTTGGTGTTCATATGGCAATGAGCTAATGACTTAATCTGCATACTAAGTTTATTAAGTGTTTTTCCTTTTTCAATTACAAGCTCTCTCGTTTTTTGCCTTTTGGTTGATTGTACCCAAAAGAATAGATAATGTCAGTTATTTGGAGTTTGGGAAGGGGACTTTGTAAACGTAAAACATATAAATGTATAGGTCCGTCATAGATACTTTTCTTTTTCAATATGAATTGATCCTTATATTCAGTATGAATTGGTCCATCCAAAAGAGCTTTTTTGGGTGATAAATTACTAGTTATTAGAGCTAACGTTTTGGAATTTCCTATATTGGTTGTAGATATTTCCTGTGTTTGGGGGGCAGTATTTTGTAAGAAAGGTGGAGTCCATTTTATAAATATATTAAGGATTCAGGGGAAGAAATACGATTAGAAGCAGTTAAGGAAGATTGCAGTGAATCTGGGTTCTACCGATTATAACTTTGTACAGGTTACTTTTCTGTGCTTCCATGTTTTTCTAAGACAAAATAATAGTAGTAGTCCTATAGAACTTAATTATAAGATTAAATTTGTTAGGATTAATGATACATAATAAGACTTAGAACAGTATCTGGCACATAGTAAGCACACCAGTGAATATTTGTATGCCAGATTTGCAAGTCCTTGTTATTCCTGTGTATCTAGTTCTTATTTTAGGTACAGTTTGAGTTTTTGAGGTACAGTCAGTTGAAAATGATTTCTAAAGGTCTGAATAGTGGACCTTCTTGGCACATCTACTTTATTTAATAGATTTTTCTGAGCAGTGTATAATAAAGATTTTATAACACTGTTTAGCCAGTTAAGGACTATCAGTTCAGTTCAGTTCAGTCGCTCAGTCGTGTCTGACTCTTTGCGACCCCATGAACCACAGCATGCCAGGCCTCCCTGTCTATCACCAATTCCCGGAGTCCACCCAAACCCGTGTCCGTCGAGTCGATGATGCCGTCCAACCATCTCATGCTCTGTCATCCCCTTCTCCTCCTGCCTTCAATCTTTCCCAGCATCAGGGTCTTTTCAAATGAGTCAGCTCTTCACATCAGGTGGCCAAAGGATTGGAGTTTCAGCTTCAACATCAGTCCTTCCAATGAACACCCAGGACTGATCTCCTTTAGGATGGATTGGTTGTATCTCCTTGCGGTCCAAGGGACTCTCAAGAGTCTTCCCCAACACCACAGTTCAAAAGCAGCAGTTCTTCGGCACTCAGCTTTCTTTATAGTCCAACTGTCACATCCATATATGACCACTGGCAAAACCATAGCCTTGACTAGACGGACCTTTGTTGGCAAAGTAATGTCTCTGCTTTTTAATATGCTGTCTAGGTTGGTGATAACTTTCCTTCCAAGGAGTAAGCGTCTTTTAATTTCATGGCTACAGTCACCATCTGCAGTGATTTTGGAGCCCAGAAAAATAAAGTCTGACACTGTTTCCACTGTTTGCCCATCTATCTGCCATGAAGTGATGGGACCGGATGCCATGATCTTAGTTTTCTGAATGTTGAGCTTTAAGCCAACTTTTTCACCCTCCTCTTTCACTTTCCAATATGCTATTGGAGATCAGTGGAGAAATAACTCCAGAAAGAATGAAAGGATGGAGCCAAAGCAAAAACAATACCCAGTTGTGAATGGGACAAGTGATAGAAGCAAGATTCGATGCTGTAAAGAGCAATATTGCAGAGGAACCTGGAATGTTAGGTCCATGCTGCTGCTGCTGCTGCTGCTAAGTCGCTTCAGTCGTGTCCGATTCTGTGCGACCCCATAGACAGCAGCCCACCAGGCTCCGCCGTCCCTGGGATTCTCCAGGCAAGAACACTGGAGTGGATTGCCATTTCCTTCTCCAATGCGTGAAAGTGAAGCTGCTCAGTCGTGTCTGACTCTCTGCGACCCCATGGACTGCAGCCTACCAGGCTCCTCTGTCCGTGGGATTTTCCAGGCAAGAGGACTGGAGTGGGTTGCCATTGCCTTCTCTATTAGATCCATGAATCAAGGCAAATTGGAAGTGGTCAAACAGGAGATGACAAGAGTGAACATCGACATTATAGGAATCAGTGAACTAAGATGGACTGGAATGGGTGAATTTAACTCAGATGACCGTTATATCTACTACTGTGGGCAGGAATCCTTTAGAAGAAATGGAGTAGCCATCATAGTCAACAATAAGAGTCTGAATTGCAGTACTTGGATGCAATCTCAAAAATGACAGAATGATCTCTGTTCGTTTCCAAGGCAAACCATTCAATATCACGACAATTCAAGTCTATGCCCCAACGAGTAACGCTGAAGAAGCTGAAGTTGAACAGTTCTATGAAGACCTACAAGACCTTCTAGAACTAACACCCAAAAAAGAAGTCCTTTTCATTATAGGGGACTGGAATGCAAAAGTGGAATTCAAGAAACACCTGGAGTAACAGGCAAATTTGGCCTTGGATTACAGAATGAAGCAGGGCAAAGGCTAATAGAGTTCTGCCAAGAGAACGCACTGGTCATAGCAAACACTGTCTTGTGACAACACAAGAGAAGACTCTACACATGGACATCACCATGATCAACACCAAAGTCAGATTGATTATATTCTTTGCAGCCAAAGATGGAGAAGCTTTATACAGTCAGCAAAAACAAGACCAGGAGCAGACTGTGGCTCAGATCATGAACTCCTTATTGCCAAATTCAGACTGAAATTGAAGAAAGTGGAGAAAACCACTAGACCATTCAGGTATGACCTAAATCAAATCCTTTATGACTACACAGTGGAAGTGAGAAATAGATTTAAGGACTAGATCTGATAGAGTGCCTGATGAACTATGGATAGAGGTTCGTGACATTGTACAGAAGACAGGAATCAAGACCATCCTCAAGAAAAAGAAATGCAAAACAGCACAATGGCTGTCTGAGGAGGCCTTACAAATAGCTGTGAAAAGACAGAAAGTGAAAAGCAAAGGAGAAAAGGAAAGATATACCCATTTGAATGCAGAGTTCCAAAGAATAGCAAGGAGAGATAAGAAAGCCTTCCTCAGTGATCAATGCAAAGAAATAGAGGAAAACGATAGAATGGGAAAGACTAGAGATATCTTCAAGAAAATTAGAGATTCCGAGGGAACATTTCATGCAAAGATGGGCTCGATTAAGGACAGAAATGGTATGGACCTAACAGAAGCAGAAGTTATTAAGAAGAGGTGGCAAGAATACACAGAAGAACTGTACAAAAAAGATCTTCACGACCCAGATAATCATGATGGTGTGATCACTCACCTAGAGCCAGATATCCTGGAATGTGAAGTCAAGTGGGCCTTAGGAAGAATCACTACGAACAAAGCTAGTGGAGGTGATGGAATTCCAGTTGAGCTATTTCAAATCCTGAAAGATGTTGCTGTGAAAGTGCTGCACTCGATATGCCAGCAAATCTGGAAAACTCAGCAGTGGCCACAGGACTGGAAAAGGTCAGTTTTCATTCCAATCCCAAAGAAAGGCAATGCCAAAGAATTCTCAAACTACCGCACAATTGCACTCATCTCACACGCTAGTAAAGTAATGCTCAAAATTCTCCAAGCCAGGCTTCAGCAATACATGAACCGTGAACTTCCAGATGTTCAAGCTGGTTTTAGAAAAGGCAGAGGAAGCAGAGATCAAATTGCCAACATCTGCTGGATCATCAAAAAAGCAAGAGAGTTCCAGAAAAACATCTGCCTCTGCTTTATTGACTATGCCAAAGCTTTTGACTATGTGGATCACAATAAACTGTGGAAAATTCTGAAAGAGATGGGCATACCAGACCACCTGACCTGCCTCTTGAGAAACCTGTATGCAGGTCAGGAAGCAGCAGTTAGAACTGGACATGGAACAACAGACTGGTTCCAAATAGGAAAAGGAGTACGTCAAGGCTGTGTATTGTCACCCTGCTTATTAACCTTATATGCAGAGTACATCATGAGAAACGCTGGGCTGGAGGAAGCACTAGCTGGAATCAAGATTGCCGGGAGAAATATCAGTAACCTCAGATATGCACATGACACCACCCTTATGGCAGAAAGTTAAGTACTTTAATAGTGCATTATTAGAAATTAGGTGTTAGAAACTCTGAAACCTCTGTCTTAAGAAACTGTTTTGTTTTCTTTTTAATTTGTGTGCAAGGTTACTTTTGAAAACAGGAAAAATCACTTTCATTCTTACAGCTTCCGTATGAAATTTTAAATGACTGTTTGCTTCTGTTTATGCTACTTAACAATCATGTACAGTCAAACATATTAAACAGGATTTAAAGCAGTAAGGTAGAGGGGAAATATTTCAAGTTTTATTATTGGTATTGTATGATATTTAACCATTGATTTACTCAAAAATGTAGACTTACCATTTATAGCCTCAAAATGCGGAAGTATTTTTATTTGTGTGTCTAAGACTGTTTCTCCCACCAAGGGGAAGACTTTTTAAAAATTGTGGTAAAAAATACATAACATATGTTTACCCTCTTAACAGTCTCTAAATGTATAATACAGTACTGTTAACTGTTTACTAACTGTTGTGCACTGGATCTCTAGAATTTTTTCATCTTGCATGACTGAAGCTAAACCCATCCATTGAGTAAAAATTCCTCGTTTACCCTTCCCTGCACCCCGCTGCCAGCCACCATTCTGTTTTCTGTTTGAGTTCAGTTACTTTATATAACTCACGTAGGTGGAATCATGCCATATTTGCCTTTTATGTTTAGCTTATTTCACTTAGCATAATGTCCTCAAGGTTTGTCCATGTTTTAACATATGACAGAATTTTCTCTTTTTAAGGATGAATGATGTCCCATTGTATATATACACTGTGTCCATCTATCAATGGACATTAAGATTGTTCCCACATCTTGGCTTTTGTGACTAATGCTGTAGTGAACATGGGTGTGTGCCAAAAGCTCTTTGAGATCCCGTTTTCAATTATTTTGTATATGTTCCCAGAATTGGGTTTGCTGGATTATATGGTAATTCTATTCTTAATTTTTTAAGGAAATGCTATACTATTTGCCATGCTGGCAGCCACTTTATAATCTTGTCAGCAGTGTGCAAGGAAGGGTTCCAGTTTCTCCAGATCCTTGCCAACACTTGTTATTTTCAAATTAAAAAAAAAATATATATATATATATATATATATATATATATATATTTGGTTGTGCCGGGTCTTAGTTGGTGCACTTTGGATCTTCAGTCTTCATTGCAGCATTAGGGATCTTTAGTTGGAGCCTGTGAACTCTTAGTTGTGGCATGTGAGATCTAGTTCCCAGACCAGGGACTGAACCTGTGCCCCCTGCATTGGGAGTGCAGAATCTTAGCTGCTGAGCCAGCAGGAAAGTCTCTCTTTTCTAATTTTTCATAGTGGCCATACAGTGGGCTTGAGGTGATTTTGTGTGGTTTTGATTAGCATTTCCCTGATAATTAGTGATGTTGAGCGTTTTATCATGTACTTACTAGCCTATCTTCTTTGAAGTGTCTATTCATGTCCTTTGTCCATCTTTTAATCACACTCTTTTTTTTTTTTGGTCTGTTATTGAATTGTGAGAGTTCTTTATTCTGGACATTAAGCCCTTATCCAGTGTATGGTTTGTAAATACTTTCTCTGTTCCATAGGTTGTCCTTCACTCTATTGTTTCCTTTACTGCACAGAAGTTTTTAGGTTTGATGTAGTCTCACTTGTCTATTTTTTCTTTTGTTCCTTGTGCTTTTGATTCCATATGCAAGAAGTCATCACCTATTCCATTGTTACATGTTCTCCTCTAACGGTTTTACAGTTTCAGGTCTTGATATTTAGGTCTTTAACACATTTTGAGTTAATTTTTGTATATTTATGTGTCTCTTTTTTAAGCATTAGTGAAACAGTGATATAACTTTACTTGCCAACATGATTGCTTCTGTTTACATAGTGGGCTTAGAGCTTCTGTTTCAACAAATATTCATTTCAAGAAACAGTTATCTGCTGTTGGGTCAATAAGATGTGTATAACAAAATAATTGCATGACATTGTAAGGGTAAATGCTATAATGATAAGTGTAAGTCAGAGATAATAGGAATACAGGAAGGTTGAATTCTAGTTAATGGAAATTGCAAGAGGTTTTTTTAAGGATGGGTATGATTTAGGCAAATGGAGAAGGATGTGGAGGGGAGAGGAGAGGAGGCAGAAGGAAAAAAATACTTTGTAGTAGGGACGCATCAGCTATGTACAAAGTAGTCCATTGTATGTGGAAGCGACCTAAATGTTCATTGATAGATGAATGGATTAAGAAGATGATGTGTGTGCCCATGCATATACACAATAGAATACCAGTCAGACAGAAAAAAAGTGAAATAATGCCATTTTTAGCAACATGGATGGACCTAGAGATTATCATAGTGTGTGCTTAGTTGCTCAGTTGTGTCTGACTCTCTGTGGCTCCATGAACTGTAGCCTGCCAGGCTCCTCTGCCCATGGAATTTTCTAGGCAAAAATACTGAAGTGGGTTACCATTTTCCTCCTCCAGGGGATCTTCCTGACCCGGGGATCAAACCTGCATCTCTTGTGTCTCCTGCATTAGCAGGTGGATTCTTCACCACTGAGCCACCTGGGAAACCCCAGAGATTATCGTATTAAGTGAAGTAAATCAGAAAAGCAAATTCCATATGATGTCACTTACATGTGTAATCTAAAATATGATACAGATCAACTTACTTACAAAACAGAAACGGACTCACAGACATAAAAAACAAACTTATGGTTCCCAGAGGGGGAAGAAAATAGGGGAGGGATAAATTAGGAGTTTGGGATTAGCAGGTACACACATTGCCAGGTATAAAATAGATAAACAACAAGATCCTACTGTATATATAGCACAGAAACTGTATTCAATATTCTGTAATAAACCGTTATGGAAAAGAACCTTTGTTTGTGTCTGAATAACTGTGGTATACACCGGAAACTTAACACAACATCGTACTTCAGCTATATTTCAATTAAAGAAAAAAACGAAAGTAGTCCATTTGTGTGTGATAGTGTGTGTGTGTGTGTGTGTGTGTGTGTGTGTGTGTGTGTGGGCAGGATAGTGTAGAGGGACCATGAAGCAAGAGGTGAGTCTTGGGGAAAAGTCTGGAAGTAGTTGTAAGAGAAGAAAGCACCAGAGGCCTTAACGAGTTTGAACTTTATTCGTAGATGGTGGGGAGGTTTTTAAGCTGAGAGTGAGGTAATGAGATATTTTAAAAAATTATTTTGGTATGAGAGATGCATAAGAGCTAGTAAGAGTGGAAGCAGGGAAACCTATTAGGAAGCATTTTTTTTGGATTGACTAGGCAATTTAAAACAGGGCAGAGGGAGTTGAAAAGAAGTAACCTTCCTCAGTGTTAGAAAGAATTGATACCAATTGGCTCCACCCCTAAAAGCGGGAGTTGGAATTAACTAAGGAGGAGTTGGAGTTAACTGAGGTTCCATCCTGGGTGACTGTATGAATGTTGATTTTTTAACACCTATGGAAGAGAACATAGGAAGGGAACCATGTTGCCCTTGGTTTTGGACATCTGTGTTGTCCCACATTTTTCAGCATGGGTCTGACCTTCAGGCAAGGACAGAGCCTTGAGAGGAGCTGTGGAGTTGACATGTTGACGGGAACCGCTGTGGGAGTAGATAAGCTCACCTGGATAGATGAATTTAAATCACAGGGAGCAAAATTTCCTCATTCCATCACAGCTGATATTCTCAGAGAGCCAATTACTAATACTGTGAGCCTGACTTTTCCACCTGACCGAATTCTTCCTTATTTTAGGAATTCAAAAATAGAAAGACCAGACTCTATTTTTTCTTTTCTGATTGAATAATGTTTGGTTTCTAGAAGAAAATGTTGTCATCCTTCTACTTCATAGGCTCTTCTGCACTTTTACCACATTATGTACACTTAAGTTGAAACCACATTTCTACATATATGTTGTATATATTATTTATGTGTGTGTTGAGAAACATACTTTTTTTGTGTGTGTGGAGGAAAGAATTTGACATTTTGGAAATTACCAGTAAACTAAAAATACATGTACCACTTTCCCATTCTTCTTGCCCTCCCCACCCTACATATTAATACTTAGCTAGTGATGTATTTATTAAAATGTAAACATTTGAATCAAGGTTTACTGGTTGAAGATACCAACTATTTTCAGAGACTGAAAGGAGAGGGATCCTAGAGTCATTGGTTGGTAGCCTCTGTTTTATTTCTGACCTGCACAGATAGCTCGTGAAGTGAAGATACGTAGTCCTTGGCAACTAATATCTCCTGGGCTGTATTGTACTAACAGGTATTTATCTGCTTCATTCTTTTAGGCCCATATGTTTCTCTAGTTTAAAAATCATTTGCAAGTGGAGAACTAGCTATAGCTGTGTAATCCCTAAATGTGTATTTACCTTATATGTGTATGACTTCAGTGTGAGGAGGCTTTTTTTAATGCTCTATATGGGAGGGGAGTGTCATTGTCTAGTACACTGTTAAATAACTCATGAAATAATTACACAGTCAGTTCTTAATTTTGAAATTTTTCTTTTCAACAGGTTTTGTACTGATTGCAAAAATAAAGTCCTGCGAGCCTATAATATCCTTATTGGTGAACTTGATTGCAGCAAAGAGAAGGGCTACTGTGCTGCACTTTATGAAGGCTTGCGGTGCTGTCCACATGAGCGACACATTCATGTTTGCTGTGAGACAGACTTCATCGCACATCTTCTGGGTCGTGCTGAGCCAGAGTTCGCAGGAGGGTATGAGTATGTAATTTGCTAGAATGGGCTATCTAGCGCTTTGCTTCATTTTATCCTTCTGCCTCAGTACATATGTGTGTAAATTAAAGTGTGCCTGTACAGATTTTGCTTTCTTTAAAATATGCATTTAGTTGAGTCAAAAAAGGGAGAAAGTGTTGATCCATCGTCTGCTCATTGTTGCTTGAAGTAGGAAGGCTTTTTTTGGCTTTCGTTATAGCTTATCATTTTCAGTTGAAAATGATTAAAAGGGATTTTTTTTTTCCTCTCCTCCATCCATGCATTTCCATGTTTAAATTTTGTTTATAGTGGTGGTTTTTGCATAGGAAACGAGATCTTTGCAATAGGGGTTTAAGAAATACTTTACTGAATGTAATTCATGAACTGTGGATGTTACTATTAAATTACAGAGGAACCTAAAATGTTATCTCTGGCTTTGTTGTAAAAAAGTCAGAAAAAATTGTTCACAGAATACATCGAACCGACTCCCCCTTTGTTTTATGTATTAGCTGTCATTTGAGTACCTATTTTCTGCTAGTCATTTAGAATACAAACACCACTTCTATCACTGAAGTTTGTGATGGTTTCTAGTAAAGACTAGCCTAGAGGGCTTTTGCCTGGGATTGAATCACTTTGGCATTGTCTTTCTCCATTCCCCATCAAAAAGAACAAAAACCAAGTAGGCATTTGGTATAATTGGAAGGTGAACTGTCATACCTGCTATGAGCTGGACACTTAAATATGTGATGTCTCTGGGCCCCCAAAAACATCTCTTTAGGGTCAGTTCCTGAATTACCTTCTTTTTAGCAATATTAGGACTAAGTTCTACCTGCATGTGTATTTCGCACTGGTAATATACATGTGTGCTTGGGTATTTATATATATGTTGAGTTTGAATGTATAAATGTCTTGTTATTAGTTTGTTTACTAGATATGCAGGTTATATTTAAAACCTGAACCTGCAGAGAGGTGTTATTGATCTCTTACTGTTTCAGCTTAAGAGTTGTAGGAAACGTGTGATTTATTCTCCTTTATAGGAGAAGAGAAAGGCATGCTAAGACAATAGATATAGCCCAAGAAGAAGTTCTGACCTGCTTGGGAATTCATCTTTATGAAAGACTGCATCGAATCTGGCAAAAACTACGGGCAGAAGAGCAGACGTGGCAGATGCTTTTCTATCTTGGTGTTGATGCTTTACGCAAGAGTTTTGAGGTAAGAACAGTGGACTGCTTCAGTGTCTGGACTGCTTAGTTATTAGATGGAATCTTTTTTTTTTTTTAATTATTTGTTTATTGATTGTACTGGGTCTCCTTGCTGCTGCTGCTGCTGCTGCTGCTGCAAAGTCGCATCAGTCGTGTGCGACTCTGTGCGACCCCATAGACGGCAGCCCACCAGGCTCCCCCATCCCTGGGATTCTTCAGGCAAGAACACTGGAGTGGGTTGCCATTTCCTTCTCCAATGCATGAAAGTGACAAGTGAAAGTGAAGTCGCTCAGTCATGTCTGACTCTTTGTGACCCCATGGACTGTAGCCTACCAGGCTCCTCTGTCCGTGGGATTTTCCAGGCAAGAGCACTGGAGTGGGTTGCCGTTGCCTTCTGCGGGGTCTCCTTGCTACATGCGGGCTTTTTTCTCCAGTTGTGGAGAGCGGGGACTAATCATGTGTGGCCGTCTCACTGTGATGGCTTCTCTGTTGCACAGCACAAGCTCTAGGTGCACGGGCTTCAGTAGTTGCAGCCTGCAGGTTCAGTAGTTGGGCTTCCGGGTCTTTAGAGTGTGGGCTCAGTACTTGTGCATGGGCTTATTTGCCCTGCTGCATGTGGAATCTTCCTAGACCAGGGATCAAACCCATGTCCACTGCATTGGCAGGCAGATTATTATCCACTGGACCACCGTGGAAGTTGTGAATTGTGGACTGAATCTTAATTGCTGCTCTCACCTTGCCTTAGAGACCTGTGATCCACTGGTCATGGCTCTGGAGGGTTAGGAGAGGAGTTTGCTGGAGCACTGGAATTTAGAACACGTTTGTGAATTTTTCTTTGTTTTTTGAACCTGTCACACTGCCAGCCTTGATTTTTAGACATTTTCAGAGTAGAGAACTGAAATTGATGATTATTTAATGAGAAGCTGCTATGAAGCATAACTATTGATAAGTTAAAAGCAGCCCAAAAATAAGCATCAAAATTAGAAACATTTAATGAGTCCCAGTTTGCCTGCTTCTTTCCAATAATATGAAATAAATGCTGTCTGAATGCCATGATATGACAGCTACTTTTTAGAAGCACACTGAAGGCTCTTCATAATATTGGTATTGGGTTTTGTGCTTGTGATTTAGTAACGTCTTTTTTCAACTATGCTCTGTAGAATATAAATTTTTGGTTAGTGAATATTCTGTTATATTCTAGGGCATGGTCATAACTGTTTAACTGGTCACCTGTCCCTTTTGAGAATGGTATGAGAACTATAAACTCTTTTTCAAAAGCCCATCCTGGGACTTTAAACATTTTTCTGGGGAGTCTGAGGAGATATGTGTTCGTTGTTGCCAAAAAGATTTCTTATTCCTTTTCTCTTTGTGTATTTGTGTCTTCAGAAACTAGATCATTTAATCAGATTAAATAGTGTTCTCATTGTATGAAGAAATAGGATGAATGTTTACTTTGCTGTGTTAAAATTCTGAAATTTAAAACTAGAATATTCCTGGATTGAAACTGGAGTATGTGTAAGTCTCCCTTTCCCATAGGAGTTAGTTGTACATTCATTTCCTGATATTTTAAGACTGTCATCATTTAAGGTATTAAAATTTAAAATTCTTTTTGGGGACTGCCAGACAAAATTGCAGCATGAAATGCCAGTTTCTGTGTGTGTGATATCATTTAAAATTAATAAGTGAGAATTTCCTTGGAGAATAAAGGGAAGTTTGAGCCAGTATTCAGTCTCAGCTTTGTTTTTATAATAGATGACTGTGGAAAAAGTACAGGGTATTAGTCGATTGGAACAACTTTGTGAAGAATTTTCAGAAGAGGAACGAGTAAGAGAACTCAAGCAAGAAAAGAAGCGCCAGAAACGGAAGAATAGACGAAAAAACAAATGTGTATGTGATATCCCTACTCCCTTACAAACAGCAGATGAAAAGGAAGTAAGCCAAGAGAAGGTAGTATTCCTTAATATTGACTTGACAATATATGGCTTTTTTTCTAGATTTCAGCACTTTCACTGCTTTCTCAGAACATTGGTTCCTCTGGCTTGTACATTGGCTTTTTTTCTTACTGTAGTCTGTATAACAACCTCTTTAATGTTGTTTGTTTTATAAAGACAGTGTTCAATAATTAGTTGTATCTTGCTACCTCACCTTACTATTCTGTTAGATCAAAGCCCAAATGTGAAAAGTTATCTCCATGCATGACCTAGAGCAGTTCTCAACTTTTGGTCTCAAAATCTCTTTGCATTCTGAAAAATTAGGGTGCCCAGTGAACTTTTGTTTATGTGAATTCTACTTATCAGCATTTATTGTATTAGAAATTAAAGTGGAGAAATTTAAAGTTATTTGTTAATTCTTTTAAAAATAATAAGCCTATTAAATGTTAACATGAATAACATTGTGAAAAAGAACTGCTTTCTAGGAAAATTTGAGAAGGGTGACTTTATTTTATATTTTTACAAATCTTTAATATTTGGCTTAAAAGGAATCAGATAGATTCTCATTATCTGCTTCTGCATTCAGTCTGTTTGCATATGTTGCTTGGTTAAAGCATGTGAATAAAGTCTGACTTCACTCATATAATAGGAAAAGGGGAGAGGAATATTTTAATATAAACCTTTTTAGATAGTTGTGGATATTCTTCTTTGGCATTATAACTTGACAGGTGGTAATTTCATAAAGATTTTTTACAGTGTAGAACCTGACACCTTAAAGTGACCTTTCGTACTTTTAAATTAAAATGCATCAGCACTTTGAGTAGATTTTATTCATGCCTGATTCTGTAACATCATGCACTGGTCATTTGAAAACATAATGGTTCACTGAGTTATGCACATCTCCCCAGATATTGACATTTCATTACATAGTATCAGACAATCATATTAAAACCACTGTTCATCCCATTAGAAAGGTCTTAAATTTTATTAGTGACAACAAATACTGTCTGTTTTTTTCTTTTAAGAGTTGGACTGACTTCATTTATTTTTGAGAAAATGTCTTCTAAATATTCAAGTCTGAATAACCATAGTTTGTCTTTTATCCTCTCTTTCAAGTGAAGTTGGTATTCTAGCTAGTTTAGCTTGCAACTCAAACTATTGCACAAGTACTTCTCCTTGAGACAAAATCATACGTTGGTATCCATCAAAAATGCTTTAAGCATACCTCTACTTCATGAGTTGGTATTTAATAAAATTAATATTTTTAGTGTTGCATCAAAGACATTGATAAGTGAAATATCCTTTTATCTCTGTTTATTTCCAATGAGAATGCTTGACAAGTGAAGAATACAGTGACTGTTGGTACACACTTTGGTTGCTTCTGTCTTGGTTTGTGCTAACGCACCAGCAGCTTTTCCCACCACTGCTTTTATACCATCAGTGTAAGTGTCAAGACAACGAAAAAGGCAAATCACATCTTAGTGTTAGGATGAAAATGGTTTTGACCTAGGGAACCCCTGGAGCCAGCAGACCACACTTTGGAGAACAGTTGTCCTAGACTTTCCTGATACCATTAAGGTCTTGATATGGTTCTAGTTGGTTCCTGGTTTTTGAATGAATTAATGATCTTCATGAGAATAGTTTTTTTTCTTTGATTTTTATCTTTATCTAATTAGTTAATGTTGAGGAAATTGAAATATAGCCATTATAGAGGTAAAGATTTTTACTATCTCTTAATATTGATCCTTAAAGGAAACAGACTTCATAGAAAACAGCTGCAAAGCCTGTGGCAGCACTGAAGATGGTAATAGTTGTGTAGAAGTAATTGTTACCAATGAAAATACATCCTGTACCTGTCCTAGCAGTGGCAATCTTTTGGGGTCCCCTAAAATAAAGAAAGGTAAGTAAATAGTTTAAAAAATATTAACTCTTAAATTTATTCTTTCTTTCTTTTAAATACAAGAGCTTTTAGAGAGCCTGTAACCTAGAGGTTAGGAACTGCTTTATAGACCCAAGAATATCATATAATTTAGTCAAACACTTACGGTATTTGATTTGTTAAACAATAATAAAAAACTGTAAGTCTCCAGTCACATTTTCATTATTTGATGTACTTTTTACTTTCAGTAAGCCATCGGTTTTGAAATTTTTATGTAGTCCCCATTTGGGTTATCCTTTGTCTCAGTATATTTATTGGCATGTTAATAGTAACTCGCTTGATTTGTTCTCAGGCCTATCGCCACACTGTAATGGTAGTGATTGTGGATATTCATCTAGCATGGAAGGGAGTGAAACAGGCTCTCGGGAGGGTTCAGATGTCGCCTGCACTGAAGGCATTTGTAATCATGACGAACACGGTAGGTTCAGATTAAGCTTCCCAATTATTTCTGCTACATGGCTGAGTTAAGCACATAAATAAGAAATTACTGATTTCTGCAGGTGATGACTCCTGTGTTCATCACTGTGAAGACAAAGAGGATGATGGTGATAGTTGTGTTGAATGTTGGGCAAATTCTGAAGAGAACACCACCAAAGGAAAAAATAAAAAGAAGAAAAAGAAAAGCAAGATGTTGAAATGTGATGAACATGTAAGTGTCATAAAGTGTCATTCTTAAACCGTTGCTCTTTTCCTTGGAGTGGCTTAGTCACGACACACCTTAGTCACTAGGCTTTTTTTTTTAAATGAATACCTATGCAGTTCCATTGGTTGCTCCTCTTGTGATTTTTATAGACGTGTGTGTCTGATGTGTGGTCGTTTGTCCAACAGTCCATGTGAGACATAAATCCAGTTCATTTTTTCACAATAGTTTTTAATCTGTTAGCTCTGTAATCTTGAGCAGTTTGCTTGATCTGTTTTCCCTGCTGTAAAATGGAGATAATAATCCCTGTCAGATCAGATTCTGTGAAGATGAAATGAGATTATATTGATGGGTTAGCATAGTGTTTGTGTGTGCATGCTTAATTGTGTCTGACTTTTTGTGACCCCCTGGACTGTGTAGCCCATCGGGCTTCTCTGTTAATGGAATTTCCCAAGCAAGAGTACTGGAGTAGGTTGCCATTTTCTACTCCAGGGGATCTTCCTGACTGAAGGATCAAACCCTTATCTCTTGTGTTTCTTGTGTTGGCAGGCAGATTCTTTACCACTGGTGCGCAGTAAATGCCTAGTAACTGCCAGCTCTTGGTGTTGTTCTGTATTCCTGGTAAAATCTTAACATACTCTCAGGGCATTTATTTTTCTTTAAAAAATAGTCATTGCTGTTATGCTCTGTCTTTTGGGGCTTCCTTGGCTCAGTGGTAAAGTACCTGCCTGCCAAGCAGGAGATTCGGGTTCGATCCCTGGATTAGGAAGATTCCCCTGGAGAAGGAAATGGCAGCCCACTCCAGTATTCTTGTCTAGGAAATCCCGTGGACAGAGGAGCCTGGCAGGCTACAGTCCATGGGGTTGCAAAGAGTCAGACACGACTTGGGAACTAAACAACAACCACCTGCCTTGTTACCTGAGAAATACTTTTGCTGTGGTTTCAGATCCAAAAGCTTGGAAGCTGTATCACAGATCCAGGTAATCGAGAGACCTCAGGAAATACCATGCACACAGTGTTTCACCGTGACAAGACCAAAGATGCACATCCTGAAAGCTGTTGCAGCTCTGAAAAGGGTGGGCAGCCACTGCCTTGGTTTGAGCATAGGAAGAATGTACCACAGTTTGCAGAACCTACAGAAACATCGTTTGGTCCTGATTCTGGAAAAGGTGCCAAGAGCTTAGTTGAACTCCTTGTAAGTAAGCCATAATATCTTTTTGTGGGTAACTGATTGTTCATGGGGTAGATGTGGGAGGAGACAGTATTTGAGGGTTTAACATTGCGAATGGGAGGAGGGTATTAAGCAGTATTTCATTATTTTTTGGTGACTTCATTCCTGCTCTTCCACTATGTAACTGTTCTGGAGCACATTTCCTTGTCCTCCTTTGTCTCAAAGGTAGAAGAGACTAGTTGGGAGAGGCACAGAGAGTTAGCATCAAGTCCAAGAGTCTGACTCCTTGGTGGGGGTTATTATAAGCAAGCTGCCTTTCTGAGTGGTAATTAATGATAGCCAACCTTCCAGACCAGGAAAGTTTATAGAATCTGAACTAGAGCCCATTTTCCGCGTTACTTCCTTCATGTAACCTTCATGTCATGTAGGATAAAAGCATAACTGAACTTGGGACATCTTTTGTAATTGACTTGCAGTCTTTATACTTTAGATGAATTTTATACCTGATTCCAAGCAACCCGGGCCATAGTTCTTGTGGAATTTGGAGGAGGGGCAAGGAAAGAAAAGGGTGGCATCTTTTTTGTAGTCATTATAGGATTCCAAGGGAAACAAATCCTTTAGAATACTAGCTTTTTTCTTTTTTATATAGTTGTAAAGTTTATTGGTGATACTGTATATTTCATAAGTTTTAAAAAGGTTATATTTTACCTAACTTGTGGAGATAAATGTTTCAACATAGAACCAGCCAGAGAAAAGTCAGATTATTTAAAATTTGGTAGCTATTAATAACCATCTCTAATTAATCACTTTTTAAGGCTAAGTTGTGTTAGTAGTCTGCTTGTAGGCTTCTAGGACAAATTATAGATCGAGTTTTTAATCAAGTTGAGTTCCATTTTATTCTTACTTAGTACTTTGGAAGGCAGAATGACATTTTGCTTATCCTGTAAACATTCTAATTAAAGGCTTTATGTGACTGAATTAAAACTAGCCGCTTTAATTTTTAGCTGTCTTCTATTAGCATAGCATTTTGCATTCTTCATTTAAGTCAGTCTTAACTACTGCTTTAATTTGCAGGATGAGTCTGAATGTACTTCAGATGAGGAAATCTTTATCTCACAAGATGAAATACAGTCATTTATGGCTAATAACCAGTCTTTCTACAGCAATAGAGAACAATACCGACAGCATCTGAAGGAGAAATTTAATAAATACTGCCGCTTAAATGATCACAAGAGGCCCATTTGTAGTGGCTGGTTGACAACGGCTGGAGCAAATTAAATAAATAAAATAGCTCTGTCTTTCAATGAAACACTCAAGATGACTACTGCGCCTTCTCTTTCAAAAAAACTCTTTAATTTTAGTGACTTATGGCAAAATTTTATCTTAAATCAATGTGATTCTTTCTTGTTTTGGGAGACGGTGGAGGTAACCTCATTAGTTTGTTCTTTCTTCAGGCTTGTGTCTTTAGTTGTGTGGCTGCGCAGGCCTGCCATATGATTTAAGCCATTTCTTTTCATTACATGTTTCTCTTCCTGTGAGACTTACTAAAAAAAGCAACTTAGTGGCAAAAAGTAATGTTGTACTTATACTTCTGTACAGAAATGACAATGAGCTGAATATATGGTTTTACAAAGTAGACATCCACTTGCGAAATGTTTGGATGTAATGTTAAAGCGCAATGTGCAAAATTTAAAATAAAGAATATTTATTAATACGCATAGTAAAATTTGGTGTACATGTTTCTACTTAATGTGTGGCAGTATTTTAATTAGCCACCTCTGGTCTTGGTCCTTGACCAGTGATGATGTTACAGAAGATGAAGAGCAAATGAGGAGGAGAGAGATACAGGCTGTTGAAGACAAAAATTCTCCTCTTCATCAGAGTTGACAGCTGAGAAAAGCAGCTAGCTTCGTCTTCTGTTCTGAAAGAATAAATTTGCTGCGATACCTTTAAATACTGACTAGCATTGTACTTCCTTGTGAGGTTTTTAACTGCTGTTATTTATAATGCTCCTTGATAACACAAAGCACCTTAAGTTCAGAGGTTCAGATTGAACTAGAAGAATGCAAGCAAAACTTGGGCAGAATTTCAACCAGGGGTTGCCTGGTCAGTAGTTGCTCAGCGCCTAGAGAACTGGGAGCAGAAGGCTACACTGAGAGCTGACCACACTGCGGCCTGTGTAAGTGCCTGTTCCTTATCTGGTTTCCAACAATAAAGTCACTCTGGTTTTACAGTTTACTGTTTTCACAAGCTGTCTGTGAGTACTGAAGGTGAGATTCCCCTAGGAGTAGCATTTGGCTGCCATTTAAAAGGTTGAGTCAATAGTTCAGTAAAATCATGTGCTTAGAGCTTTGCGTCTACATGTTGATAATACTTGGTGGGCAGCAGACAAATGGTGGGGTGGTCAATACCTCTGTGCACTGGGGATGGAGGGAACCTTGTGGATTTTCTACCACTTAATCAGATTTCTAATCAGATTTCAAGTGGGCAACAGCAGAAGCTTAGTGAGATTTTAACTTTTGTAGTTGGTATTTTTTTGAGCCACCCCCTGAGTTGTCTTTTCAAATCAAAGTGTTGTTCAGAGACTGGGGCAGAGATAAAGTAATTCCTTTCTGTACCTTGTTTGCTTTCATCCTGGAATCCATAAAAAAAATGACTTAAGGGTTCTCCCACAGCCCTTGGCTCTGAGCCCAATCCTCTTTCCACCACCTGTTGCAGTCAAGTTTTCTCTTGAGATTCCTAAATTAAGCAAGGGCTGGTTTTGTTTTAATCTTTGCTCGTGGGGCCAAACTCAGGAGTGCTTGCTGGGTGAATACACCAGCCACATTCATGGCTTATTCCATTGGTTGCAGTCGTGGGATTCCAGCAGAGATGTTTTCTCTTTGGAAGGATGGCTATATAAAGAATGCAGAAGTGAGGCAGTATTCAGTGTTTTGATGGAATATCCTTAGTGGTCAGCAAAGTGACTTCTACTTTGAACAGAACCAACAACCTAAGAAGAGACAAGGGAGGACACAGTGAAGGCAGTTTCAGAACACATCCCCTGGCCTGATACTGGACTGCTTGCCACCCAAGCCAGGCTCATCTGGCTCGGGATATCCTATAAAATGACAGTGTTAATAGGTTGAATCTCATAGGGCTTTTGTGCACATTCATATATTTGAGGTGCTTAAAATATATTTTATTGTGCCTGTCACAGTAAGCGCTCAATAAATGTTAGCCATTGCTTTAATCTTGCGCATACACCGTGATATATTTGCTCCAGCGGGAGTAGGGGGGCTTAGCGAAGTCGAAGACTGTAGGTCATTAGGGATACAATTCCCTCCACCCCAATGCACGTGTACTTGGGAGTGTTTGCATTTTTAACCATGAGTTCTCCTCGGTTAGAAAGGCCAAGGGGTCACGCAGGGTTGAAAGACCGTCCCAAGGTCACCCAGCGTTGACCACTGAGAGGCTCAACCTTCTCTGAGCTGAACCGGTCCCATCAGCCACTGGCTGGTTGAGGAAGGCGGTGGCGTCACCTTAAGTGCCCCGTAATTTCTCTTCCTGGCCTTTGGGTCAGCATAGGGACGGCGGACAGAGCAAGAGGCGAGCACGCGCGTCCTCGGGCCTGGTGCAAGCCCGCGCCGAGCCTCGTTCTCCTCTTCCAAGTGTAAGAGCTCACAGCGGGGAAACAGGCTTACAAACTCTCGGGACCCTCCAGCCCAGTCCCGCGAGAAGCAGTTTCCACGGGGCGGGGTCCGGGCGATGGCCGGAAGGGGCGGAGCCATGCTGGAGGGGACGCACCCGGGGTCGGGGACCGGGCGAGGGCCGGATGGGGCGGGGCCGTGCCCGCGCGGCAGGGGCGGGGCGGGGCCGCCGGCCCGCGTCGTCCTCCAGCCGGGATGTGGACGATCGCCGAGGAGCGGAGGGTGGAGCAGGGGGCGGAGGCCGGCCAGAGTGGAGGCAGGTCCTGGCGTAGCTCTGATGCGGGCAGGTCGACGGCGGGCGCCGCGGGGGTGACAAGAGAGCGGCCGGGCCCACACGACCTAGGGCGGAGCTCGGCGATCCAAGTGCTCTGCTCCCAGAGCGAGGTGGGCGGGCGGCTCGGGACCCTGGCCAGAGCCGGCATGGAGCGGTGGCGTGACCGCCTGGCACTGGTGACGGGAGCCTCGGGGGGCATCGGCGCGGCCGTGGCCCGGGCCCTGGTCCAGCAGGGTCTGAAGGTGGTGGGTTGTGCCCGCACCGTAGGCAACATCGAGGTAAGGCCCTGCTGGGGAGCGAGTGGCTCCGTGTGGCGTCGTTTTCGCCGGGCTTGGGTCCAGGTGGGGGATGGGGAGCGGTCGGAGCCAAGGTGTCACGCTGCCCTCTTGCCCGCCACCCCAGGGCCACTTGCAGCGGACTCAGGGGCAAGAGAGGTGGATGCCTAGTTGGTGGAGGAGGCTTTTGGATCCCTCAGGGCAGGACTCTATCTTTTGCTTTTTTTTTTTTTTTTCTTAGAAACAGTTTATTTTCCATCAACCCAACTTCCATTGTGGTGGAAGTTTGTGGAAGAACAGCTTACGACCACTCAGTGGTGGTTCCTACCCATTCAGTGGCCTGAGCGGTGGGAGCTGCAGACCAGTCTTCAGTGTATCTTTTGCTTTTTAAAGTCTTGTCCGTTAGGGAGCTTTTTTCCTGACAGCCTCTGCTCTAGTATACCAAGTCTCTGATTCCCTGGCATCTTTTCTGCTGCTTGCCTACCTGCCGGCTCAGGTTGGCTGAGAAAAGGAGAAGCCAGGGAGAAAGGAAGAAAGCTTTCTGGCCTCGGTGGCTAAGCTGGCTACTGGATTGCTTCCTCTGGTTCCCAGACCTAGCCCACAAAGCCAAACAAAGCAAGCAGGAGCTAGAGGAATTGATCCTGCTCATTTTTCACCCAGGACTGAGAGTGGGGTTGGAGTGGGAGTGGAGCTTTTCTGAAGAGGCTCAGCTCCACCTTCCCCTGAAGGTGAGGGTTAACCCCTCCTCGATGGACATAAGGGACAAATGGGATGTATATATAAAGTAGACCTTTTTTTTCAGTTTCACTGTCACAGGTGGTACTGAGCAGGTAAACGAGGGCATTGAACCTGTGCGCTCTGGGGGACAAAGCAATGTGGAACTGAACCCCCTGGTTTTTCTCTTAATGTGGGTTGGGAGCCCCAAGGGTTGTGAGCAATAAGAGCTCAGAGAAAAAGGAAATGAAGTTGGCTGTGTTGGAGCAGGGAGGAAGACGGATGAGCAGTTTCCATCATAGGAGCACTTTGGATTTACCTCGGGCAGGACCCCCGTCAGGGTTTGGGCTGGTGCTGAGCTTGACCTCCACCCTTGCTCAAAGTCCCCTGGGCAAGAAGAGGGTGAGGAGGCCTTGGGTGGGGCCAAGCAGGAAGGTGTACAGGAGGGAGGCCTGTCCCCTCCCCTGCTGCCGACCAAAGGTACGCTTTATAGCTCCTAGATGGTTCCAAGGTCACCTGGCTATACCCTTGCCCCACACTGCCCCTCCCTTTCTCCTATTCTGAGGTGCTCAGGGCCCGCCTCCACTCAGGAGCCTAGAGGATCAAGGGATTAGGCCACTTGATTCTCTGATTCTGAAGCCACTTTTGCCTTCTCTTCCTACTTCCACCCCCACTGCAAACCAGCCAGGAAAAGGGTCCCTGAACCCTGAGGAGAGCCCCCAACTGATCATTTGCCCCCCAGGAGGACTCCTTTAATGAGGTGGGATGGCTCTGCTGTGAGGGGACTGCCATGATTTCAGGTCTTTTTTGAGGATAATGCGGACAGGTAGGACAACGAGAAGACAGTGACAGAGAGACATGTATTATCAGTCCTTCCATTGTGGCTTTGCTGCAGGGCTTTGAGTCTGGAGGAGGAGTGGAGAAATTGCATGCCAGGAGAGGGGAGAATTCCAGGCTGCTTTGCCCACCATCTGCTTTTCTTGATTGGTTGATGGATTCATTCATTGACACTCAAACATAATTTGAGTTCTGACCTCCTACAGTGAGAAGCCCTGTTTGCTGAGGGGGTCGTTGAGCAGGTGAAATGTTGAGTAGGTGAAATTGGGTGAAGGGGGACTTCTGAGTCCCAGAGGACTGTACCACTTAAACTCATGGAAAGTTAAAAGCAGAAAAGAATTTCCTAGGTCACCTGACTGAGCCCTTTATTCCTGGCTTGGTTTGGGGGTGGAACGGTGTTCCAAGGCAGCAGACCAAGCTGGCCCTCCTCTAGGGCTCCCTGCCTTGGCACCCCTGCCCCCCCCTCCCGCCACATGTCCATAGTCACCTTGAGGAGGCTCAGGTGCCCGGTCACTGGCCTCCAAAGCAATCACACAGCCGGTTTTCTTCCTGCTTCTGAATGGCCGCTTACCTCAGCCATCTCTCAGTGGCCTTTCTCTCTCAGGGATCCTTAGTGTCTTGAGTGCCCTCGTAGTGCCCCGGGGGTGCCCAGTGTCACCTGCTACCTGGCTTGGCACAGTCTCCAGAGAAACTGGGGTGGAGGGTGTTGCACCATGGGTCAGAAAGAAAGACTCTCCTGACTTCCTGGCGATTTCTATAGGCAGGGCAAGGGGAGACCAGCCGTTGAGCTCAACTAAAAAGTGAAAAATCTTGTGTGAGGGTTCTGAGCCAACTGGCTGCAGCTTGTGGAGGGACAGTGATCATTTAGATATAAGCCCTTCTGAGAGGGGTTGGTAGAGTGATGGGAGAGAAGCGAATCGAGGTCCTGGTGACTCTGGACGCTGGTGGAAGAAGCATGGGGTGGAGTGAGGCTATGAGCGGAGGTGTGTTCCTGTTGGGAAAGAGAAAAGAAACATCTCTCCATTCCCGGGATCCCCAGGCCCCTTCTCTGACCCCTCACCCCACCCCAGAGCCCAAGAAACTTCTCCCTTCTTGAACGGAAGACTCGAGTTTATTTGGGAGGTTCCTCCACTGATGATCTCAGCCTCCCCCCCCCCCCCCCTCAGGGACTGCTCTCACCCCTGGACTTTGACCAAAGAGGTCAGGCTGTGGGGATGGCCCAGGTGGCAGCCAGGTGGCCACCAAAGGCTCTGTGAACGGTGACAGCAGCGCGAGGTGGGGTCTGAGGGCGAAGGGGGGTGGGTTGTGTGTGGAGTGAGCAGCTCATCCCAGTTAGACCCCTGTTGGGTTTCATAGGAGCTGGCTGCCGAATGTAAGAGTGCAGGCTACCCCGGGACTTTGATCCCCTACAGATGTGACCTGTCGAATGAGGAGGACATCCTCTCCATGTTCTCAGCAGTCCGCTCTCAGCACAGCGGTGTGGACATCTGCATCAACAACGCTGGCCTGGCCCGGCCTGACACCCTGCTCTCAGGCAGCACCAGCGGCTGGAAGGAAATGTTCAATGTAAGGGCTGGGGGTGGGGGCCTGTGGGGTGGGGGGAGGGGGGTCACGGTGGCCAGGAGGAAAGCAGGAAGATAGACATCTAGGGAGAGGGGGCTTCAGCTTTCTACCTGGGGCACTTTGAGTCTCCCCTGCTTCTCCTCCCCAGAGGGAGAGAGGGTGGACGAATGGCCAAATCTTTTCCATTCTTCTTTCCTCTGAGCCCCTGGTGGCAGTGCTTAAAAGCTGGTTTCCATCTTTTGGAAGGGAGTTTGGTAGGGAAGAAAACTACCATCAGTCAGATGTCCCGAAGTGTCAGCTTTGTGCTTGGGGACACGGTCTTATGGGAAGAAAAGGGACCCAGAGGCAGGAGATGAGGAGGATGATGGTCTCATTCAGCCCCTCCAGTAACCATGTGGCTTCAGCAGGTCATCACCCTCTCTGAGCTTCAGTCTTGTCACATATTAATTGTGATGAACTGCACCTAGACCATCAATCTCTGGGGTCACAAACTCCAGTGTCCCCTGAGGCCAGGTAGGAACCCAAAGAGTAGGGGGTGTCACACGGGAAAGCACTTGGCCACGGAGGGGGCCCCCGCTGCAGTCCAGGCAAGCGCAGGCCCCATGTGGCCAGATTGTGTGACTTCTCTGAGAGCAGCGGGGGGCATCGATTTCCATGGAGACCCCCACCCACACCATTCACCAAAACCTCAGCTCCAGAAATGCAAGGACTTTTGTCTATTTTATTCTGTCATAGCCTCAGCCTGCAGACACTCCATAGATATTTTCGAATGAAATAAACCTAATACAGATTGGAAATTAATTTTAGAATGTTTTAAAACCACTTGTAGACCAAGCATAGCCTTCAGGGCATGGGGTTTCAACCTCTAGACTGTAATATGGGGCAGTACCTTCAGGGTATGAAACTAATTCTGAGAAGTGGAAAGCAGTGTGTAAATGGAATGTTTCTATCCCCACCCCCCCAAGACTTTTCATATGTGCTCACAATAGATTTAGCACCTGACAGGTGCTTGGGCCCAGAAATGAGCAACGAAGGTTGAAACGTTGAACAGGGATCTGGAGCCCTGCCCTTGCCCTCAGAGAACCTTCTGGAGATCCAAGTTGTGGACCTCACCTGCAGTCAGGGTGTCTCTAAACCTAGACCTCAGCTTGCCCAACTGTAAAGCGAGGCACGTATATGAAATCCCTAAGACCCCTTTCAGCTCAAACATTATGTCATTCTCTTAGAATTATCTTATGAGGCATCTCCCGATAGAACCACATCAGTGATCACAACAGGGAACCCTTGAACCCCAGATCTAGGAGATTCGCTCCCCTGGCCCGAGGGGATCTGTTTCTCCTAGTTTCTCCTACTCCATCCTTCCATCCCCAGGAGCTGAGTTCTTTGCCCCACAAACCCACATTGTTAAGAGGACCAAAAGCAGGGGTGGAAACTGCCTGTGTCCTGCTGTGAACACTGGGCCAGGTTCACACCAGGAATGTTCTGTCCGGATGCCTGGCTCTGACACCTGATAAAGAGAAACATCTGACCTCCCAGCTGGTCTCTCTTCCCCTGGAGGAGAGAGTGAAGGCCCGCTGAAAGTTTTATCTCTGCTTGTCCTCCTGGGCGAGCCTAAGTGGTGGGGCTGGGCGGGCGTTTTAGAGCAGAGACACTTCCGTTGGGCCTCTGACCCCTGCAGGCTGGGGTCTGGGGGTCACTTCTGCCAGAGGAGCAGGAGTGGGTGGGATCCATGGAAGGCAGGAAGCCCTCATGCCCTTGGGAGGTCCCTTGCCATGCAGTGACACGTCACCGCACCCCCTGTGCCCAGTCTTGTAAATGGGATGGAGGTTGGAGGACAGTGTGGAAGGACGGAGGGCCAGCCTTCTCCCGTCCATTCTAGTCTCAAGGGAAAGACACAGAGAGCAGCGGGGTATGGTGGGGAAAGGCTGAGCTCGGTCCCAAGGAGAGAGATTTTTAAAGGAAGGATTTTAGGCTGTTTCGGAGAGAGGAGAGCCAGTGACTCTGTCCCAGAGAAGAGTAGGGCATTTGGGGAAGAAAACGGGGTGAATTCCCTGAGGCAGAGGAGACAGCCAAGACAGGGAGCACTCCTGGGTCATGGGTGGGTTCTGGGGAGGGGTGGTGTCTGTTCCCGAATATATAGGAACTTGAGGGCATCACCCAGGGAGGGGAGGTGCCTCTGCTGTCAGCTGGGGCTGTTGGCTGGATGGGAAGGGGCACCTAAGGCACACGGCCCTGGCCTGTCCTTGGTCTCAGGTAGGACCCAGTCCCCATTTGGGATGCCCCCACCAGGGTGCTCTGGGGCTCCATCACCTGCTCAGACGGGCCCAAAGATGCAGACACGCATTGCTCCCCCGGCCCACAGGTGAACGTGCTGGCCCTTAGCATCTGCACACGGGAAGCCTACCAGTCCATGAGGGAGCGGAAGGTGGATGATGGACACATCATCAACATCAACAGGTAAGGCGGGTGGCGGGGGCTAGGGCTCAGGTCACCCCCCACCCTCCCAGCAGAGTGATCTGCTGTGGCTCCTTTGACCTCTTTGGACCTCAGTTTCCCCCTGGGTGGTAGAATACAGATTTCACACCCAGTTAACATCCAGATGGCACAACTTGGGGGCAGGGAAGAACGTTGTTGTGGTTGATTTGTCACTCAGTCGTGTCCGACTCTTTTGCGACCCCCATGGACTGTAGCCCTCCCGGCTCCTCGGTCCATGGGATTCTCCAGGCAACAAAACTGGAGTGGGTTGCCATGTCCTCCTCCAGTGGGGGAAGAAGAGTACGTGGCAAACGCCAGCCCCTCGTTGGCTGGAAGGGGTAGCTCGGCCCCTTGGTGGATGAGGCCTGGGGGCCCTCCCGAGACCGGGGTTCTCCATTCCTCAGGCCGCAGCAGGAACCTCACCCTGTGGCACAGAGACTAGAGTCTCTGTCACGGGGGCGCCCACGGAGACACGGCCTCTGTGCCATAGACTCTCATGAGAACCCTCTCTGAACCACATGGGTGAAAGGGAGAGAGCTTTGACAGCCTGCGTGGACTGAAGAAGGAATCCTGGGGTCCATGGAGGGAGGCCTTGGGGTAGGAGGGGGTCCGGAGGAGCTGCCCGACATGGACAAGCCGGCTGAGTGGCAGGAGGACAGTCCCTGATGTTTAGGAGGCACCTGGGGGGCAGCTGGCCCGGCAGTGGGCCGGGTGTCACTCTCTCCTTTCCCCTTCCCTCCCTCCACCCAGCATGAGTGGCCACCGAGTGCCACCCCCGGCCGTGACCCATTTCTACAGCGCTACCAAGTACGCCGTCACCGCACTGACGGAGGGGCTGAGGCAAGAGCTCCGGGAGGCCCAGACCCACATCCGAGCCACGGTGAGGGGTGACCTGATCCCGGCCCCTCCCCGCCGCACACACTTTTGGCCCCGGGAGCCCGCGGCCCGGTGCACTGCTGAGAGCCCGGGCGTAGGTCCTGGGCACAGGCTTCCCAGGCTCTGCTGCTGCCTGCGCGGCCCTGCTCAGTCCTCAAGTCCCTGCGTGTCTTTGAGGTGGGAGAGGGGCTGACTTGAAAGGAACATAGGAGGTGGGGGCAGGGGGTTGGAGGGAGCATAAGGGACCGTGGGAAGCCACGGCCGGAAAGCAGGACTGGGGTTCTCCCCGGGAAGGCTGCATGAGTTGGGTGGCTCGCTCAACCTCGCCATGCTTCAGTCTTCCCGGCTGTAAAATGGAGATGAAAACACTTCACAGGTTATGAGGTCTTAAGGGAAGCCACTTTGTAAAGCTGACCTGGCTTTTAGTAACGGCCCTGTAGCTGGTAGGAATCATTCTGATAACCACCCCCGTGGCAGCTGTGGAGGGTGGAGGTGGCCGCTGGACCTCGGGCAGCCGTCCCTGTGAGACTGGGGCCCTGTGGCCTCCGTCCTTTCCCTCCCAGCCCCCCGCCCCAGGCCTGACCTCTGGCCGGGGCTCAGCTCCTGAGCGGGCTCTCTCTGTTGGCCCAGTGCATTTCTCCAGGAGTGGTGGAGACACAGTTCGCCTTCAAACTCCATGACAAGGACCCCGAGAAGGCAGCTGCCACCTATGAACACATGAAGGTGGGGCCCAGTGAAGCCACCCACTCCCTAAGGCAGAGGGAGTCCTGGCCTTATAGCCAGCCCGTCGCCTCTCCTGGAGGGTGGGGGAGGGAACGTGGATGCTGGAGAGGACCTCCCTGGTGGGGAGGATCTTGGGTCCTTTCTGTCCTCACCTCACCCCTTTCCCCCGGTGCTCCCAGTGTCTCAAACCTGAGGACGTGGCCGAAGCCGTCATCTATGTCCTCAGCACCCCCCCACATGTCCAGGTGAGTCTGGCCTCGGCTGTCCGTCCCCTGGAGGAGCCCAGCCATCCCAGAGGCGGAGAGTGGGGAGGCCTTAAGAGGTTGAGGGGAGCGTCCCCGCTTCCTCAAGCCTTGTGCCTTCCGCAGATCGGAGACATCCAAATGAGGCCCACGGAGCAGGTGACCTAGTGCCCTTGTGGGGAGCTCCTCCTTCCCGCACCCCCCTCACAGCCGGGCACCTGCCCCTGGACTGGGGGTGTTGATTTCTGAATCCCTGGATTCCACTTCCTTTCCCCACCCCCACCAGGGGCTAGAAAACTTGAGGTTTTTATGTCAAATTGTTTCCACCAAGAATGGGTGGGGGGAGAGGACGTGGTGTCCCCTGATTGTTTTATTTGCTCCTTTTTTCTTGGTCCCCTTCTTGGGCTCTCTGGCCTTTGTCAGCTGCCCTTGTCGTCTTCCCTTTGGCCTGGGGAAGGGACTGTGGCCAAAAGTGGGGCTTTCCTTTATCTTCCAGAACCCCCACCCCCACCGTCCCTTGAGGATGAGGCAGGGGAGGGAAGCCCTCACCTTCCATCTGAATGCTTATCGAGGCTCCAGGCCTTCCTTCTCTCCCTCCCCCACTGCCCCTTCTTTGCCCCATCTCAGTTCTCCAGCCCCACTGCGGCTTCTCCACCCCTTGTGGGGTCCTCACTGCACTCTGACTATGGCAGCAGGATACCAGGGCCTGCCTCCCAAGTGGGTTTCACTGTGATCATTAAAAAAAGAAAAATTGCATTAAAAAATCTTGGCTGCAGAAGTGTCTTTCAGTTCTTCCCCCTTTCCTGTGATGAGGAATGGTTGTATCTAAAATGAGGAGTTTCTTGGCAGGAGAGCGGGAAGGTGGGTGGATTGGGGGCATCCTTCCTGGAGTGTGAATTACCTTTCGATTGGGTCTGGAAAATGGGTAGGAATTTTCGGCCACAAAAAGAGGACAGCAGGGCGCGCCAGGCTGGGAGGCCCCGAAGAGCACGCAGTGCTGGAATAGCACAGAATTTAGTGCGGGAGTGACGGTGGGGCTGAAAAGGTAGCTCCTGCCTGGATCTACGGGTGGGGGTGGAGGGGGCGGAGTCTGAGTCCTGAGCAAGGAGTCTGGCCCTTAACCTGTGGGGCCAAGGGCATCAGCGGGCTTGTCAGTCAGCCAGAGCTGTCACTCAGAGAATCAGGGCCATGGATCGGAAGTCATCGGTGCTGAAGGTCCTGCAGCTTCTCGGGACCTTGGAGGGTGCACCGACGCCGCCCGGCTTGCCGTAGGATCAGCTCGGCGGCAGGCACCCGCTCGTCCCCGCGCCTCGGCGGTGTATGGTGGTCGCTCCGCCGGCCCTGCAGGGGGCGCTGTGGGGACGGCCTGGCTGCTACGCATGCGCCATGCGGCTCCCGGGGGGCGGGGCGTCCGGACGCGGAAGCGGAGCTGCTCACGTGGGGGACGGCACCGGCGGGAGTGACCGCCCCTGCGGACGCAGCCTGGGCATCGACCATGGCGGTGCCCCCGGCTGTCGGGGCCGCGACCTGGCGCTGCTCTGGCCTTCCCCTCACGCGTCCTTTCTCCCAAGCGACGCGGCGCGGGGGGCGGCCCGGCGGGGAGGAGCTCGGCCGCTTGCCCCTGGATGACCTGGCGTTGATGCCGCGGCCGGCCGGGGGCCCGGAACTCCTGTTTGGCCTGTCCCCGTGCCCTCCTGGCGCTGCGGGCCGCCCGCGCGCCGCGTCGCCCGGCTCCTGCTCCAGGCCGGCAGGTCCGGGCTGCAGGGGCAGCGGGCCGAGCTGCTGCGCGCGGCCGAGGCGCTGGCCATCCCGGTGCTGCGGCCCCGGCGGCGGGAGCTGGATGTCCTCTGCCGCCACCAGGTTCACCAGGGCGTCTGCATGGAAGTGAGCCCCCTGCGGCCCCGGCCCTGGTCCGAGGCCGAGGCCGAGGAGGCCTGGCCAGGAGACGACCCCCAGCAGCTGTGGCTCGTCCTCGAGGGGCTGCAGGATCCCCGGAATCTTGGGGCGGTGCTGCGCTCCGCTCACTTCCTCGGAGTGGATAAGGTCATCACCAGCCGGAGAAACAGGCACGGACACCCCTTATTCCCTGTGCGTCCCATCTGGAGGCGCAGCCGAGTTCCTAAGCACCTTGACCCTTGGGTGGTCCCTCAACCAGGCCTCCCCGACGCCAGAATTCTTACCCCCTAACCCTTGGGGTATGGGGGAGGGCACAGCACCGGGCCTGAGGTTACCCGGCTTCATATGGTGGCATGGGGAAACCTTGCAGCTGCCCGCTCACTCCAGTAGTCAGCAAGGCCAGCGCCGGGGCTATGGAGGTGATGGACGTGTTCTCCACTGATGACCTGGCCGGTTTTTTACAGGTAATGGCGCGGGGGAAGCGGGGGTGTGTCAGTAAAGGAGAAGAAATGAGCCAAGCTCAGTCTCTCCAAGGGCCTCCCGGCCAGCAGCTGAGGGGGGAAAGGGAGAGCGGGGGCGTGTTGGTATCGCTTCCTTGTTTGTTTAGTCACTAGGTCGTGTCCATTCTTTGCGACCTCACGGACTGCAGCACGCCAGGCTTCCCTGTCCAAAGTATTGTGGCCATTGGAGCTTCAGCATTAGTCCTTCCAATGAATATTTAGGATTGATTTCCTTTGGGATGGACTGGTTTGATCTCCTTGCAATCCAAGGGACTCTCAAGAGTCTTCTCCAGCCCCACAGTTTGAAGGCATTAATTCTTCCAAGCTCAGCCTTCTTTATGGTCCAACTCTCACATCCGTACATGACTACTGGAAAAACTGTAGCTTTGGCTATATGGACCTTTGTTGGCAAAGTGATGTCTCTGCTTTTTAATATGCTGTCTAGGTTAGTCATAGCTTTTCTTCCACGGAGCTAGCATCTTTTAATTTAAAGTCACCATTTGCAGTGATTTTGGAGCCTCCTATATAAAACCTGTCACTGTTTCCACTTTTTCCCCTTTTATTTGTCATGAAGTAATGAGACCAGATGCCATGATCTTCTTTTTTTGAATGTTGAGTTTTAAGCCAGCTTTTTCACTCTTTCATCCTCGTCAAGAAGCTCTTTAGTTCCTCTTAGTTTCTGCTAGAGTGGTATCATCTGCATATCTGAGGTTGATGATACTTCTCCTGGCAATCTTGATTCCAGCCTGTGATGCATCCAGTCATCTAAATCGCTTTGAGGAGAGAAGGATCTGGAGTTTTAAAAAGCACACATGGAGCAGAATCTGATGTTAGGGACTTTCACTGCACTCCTTTCAGAGGCATATTTTTGGCTCCTCTGAAGGTTTACTCAGTGTTTCACTGCCTAGGGGCTTCCTGATAGCTCAGTTGGTAAAGAATCCATCTGCAATACAGGAGACCCTGGTTCGATTCCTGGGTCGGGAAGATCTGCTGGAGAAGGGATAGGCTACCCATTCCAGTATTCTGGCCTGGAGAATTCCATGGACTATATAGTCCATGGAGTCGCAAAGAGTCAACATGACTGAGTGACTTTCAGTTCACTGCCTAGTAAGTAAAGTGTTAGTTGCTCAGTCGTGTCCAACTCTTTGGGACCCCATGGACTGTAGCCCACCAGGCTCCTCTGTCCATGGAATTCTCCAGGCAAGAATAATGGAGTGGGTTAGCCATTCCCTTCTCCAGGGGATCTTCTCAACCCAGGGGATCGAACCCAGGTCTCCTGCATTGCAAGCAGGTTCTCTTACCATCTGAGCTACCAGGGAAGCCCATCTAGCAAGTAGGTCTTCAGTAAATGTTCACTTGTGAGAAACCAGTGGTTCTTGCTTCTTGCTGTAGGGAAGCAGTTTGAAAGGCTCTTTGGACGAGGACTAGCCTATCCCTTTCCCCTGGTCCCTCCCACAAACGAAGAAACAAAGAAAAAAAACAACCCCCCCCAAACCACCACCACCAGCAGCATCATCACCACCACCAAAAAAACCCGCTTGGATGTCTAGGAAGGAAGGGACAAACCTGGTCCGTCAGCATGTCTTCAGCTGTGCTTCCCTTGCTGGACACCAGGGGGAAGTATTGCCCTATATTTAGCAGTTTCCCTGACCATCCCCCAGGGCTCCTCTCAGTCCTTGGATCCCTTTTCTGTACATACTCATTTCTTGTTTGTCACATGCAATCGGATGGTTTTAAATTGCCGTTTAGATACAAATGCCTTCCAAATATATATCCTTCTGGATTTTGCTCCTGAACCTCAGATTCACTTATCTAGTTGCCTACACAACAGCTCTTTTTTTTGTCTAATGGGCATTTCAAACAAGATTTCCAAATATTCCTGTTCCTTTTGCAGACTTAGCCAGCTCAGTTGATGGCAGCTCCTGTCTTCAGTTGTTTAGGCCTTGGCATCCTCATTGTTCTTCCTGCTCTCTCACCCCACATCCCACATGTCTTATGAGGATGTGATTGTCCAGTCCTGCACATGTAGCTGACAACAAAGGTACAGGTAGTTCAGGTTTGCCCCAGAGATTAGAAAAGATTTAAAATAAACAGATATTGTTAAGGCACATCCTTTCATTTTTACCTTGACCTTATTTCCACATTCTGACCATTTCTAACCATCTCCACTGTTAGCACTGTGGTCCAAGCCACCATCATCTCTGCCTGTCGCTGCAGAAACCTAACTGGTCTGCTTGCTTCTGCTCTCAACATAGACAGAGTGATTCTGTAGAGACGTAAGTCAGACCATGTCACAGCTTCTCTGCTCAAAACTCTTCAAAGGCTTTGCCTCTCAAAGTGAAAGCCAAAGGCCTTCCAGTCGCCCTTGAGGTCCTACCTCCGTGGCCTCTTTTTTCCTTTCCTGTCTCAGTAGCTCCGTTTCCACTGGCCGCTTGGCTGGTAAGCACCCACCTCTCGGCCTTTGCCCTTACTCATCTCTGCCTAGAGTATCTCCTGCCCCAGGTGTCTGCGTGGTGCTCCCTCCCCTCACCTCCCGCAGGTCTACCCTTCAGTGGGGCTTCCCTGACCACTCTGCCACGAGGCTGGGGTTTGGGCCTGTTTTATTCATCGCCTTATCCCCAGTGCCGAGCACAGAGCCTGTCCTCTCTAGGGGCTTGGTAACTACTGACTGAATCCAGCGGCTCAATGAGGGAATGACTAGATGGGCAAGGCCAGGCTCCTCCCGGCCGGTGCTCCACTGAAGGATTGATTTCCCCTTCCCCCTTTCAGGCCAGAGCCCGGCAGGGCTGGCTCGTGGCCGGCACGGTGGGCTGCCCGGGGCCTGAGATCGCCCTGTCCTCCAAGATCCCCATCACTCGCTGCTTGGAGTTCCTATGGGACCAGCCTACCCTCCTTGTGCTGGGTATGTAGACGGCCCTGCTCTTTGTGCCGAGATGCAAGCCTCCTGAGTGCCTGCCTGCCCAGCTGGGGCCTCCGTAACCCTCTGGCCCCTCTGCCCTGCAGGGAACGAGGGCTCTGGTCTGTCCCGGGAAGTGCGGGCCTCCTGCCAGCTTCTCCTCACCATCCTGCCCGGCCAGCAGCTGCCTCCTGGACTCGAGTCCTTAAACGTCTCCGTGGCTGCAGGTGAGTTTCCACTCGCCTTTCTTCTCTCCCTCTGATCACACGCATACAGCTGCTTCAATTCATCCTAAATACCTTTCTCAGTCTTTCTGTGTCTGAATTGCTTTTATATGCCAAATGAGGAAAATATCTACATCTTTTTAGAAATTAATTATTTTTGACTGCTTTGGGTCATCATTGCTGCCCAAGGGCTTTCTCTAGTTAAGGTGAGCAGGGGTCACTCTCTAGTTGCAGGTTTCTCATTGCAGTGGCTTCTCTTGTTTGTGTGTAGGCTCAGTAGCTGTGGTGCATGGGCTTCACTGCCCTGCAGAGCATGAGGGATCTTCCCGAACTAGGGATGGCACCTGTGTCCCCTGCATTGGCAGGCAGGTTCTTAACCACTGGACCACCAGGGAAGTCCCCTACAGCCTCTTGAGGATGAAGTGAGGAAGTGCCTGGCCCATGGTCCCTCTTTTCCATCCTTGTCCTTCTGTCTCTCTGTGCAGGAATCCTTCTTCACTCCATTTGCAGCCAGAGGAAGGAGTTCCCAGTGGAAGGGAGGAGAGAGCAACTTCTCCAAGACCCCCAGGATCCCTCAGCCGCATCTGAAGCACCCAGAGTGGCTCAGCACCCAGGACTGTCCTCAGGATCAGAAAAGAAGAGACAAGACGGGGGCTGACTGGGACTGTCCACGGTGTCTGTGTGCTGGGGAGCACACGTACCCACACCCTCGAGTGTGCTGGAGTCTGTTGTCTTATGAGTGCATCAGGCCTCTGTTTATAAACCGCTGTCCTGGGGGGCCAGGAGCTTTGTGGTGGAGACCACAGGAAGTTAAGTGTCCCATTTTTTTTGGACTTGTGGTTGGAGATGGCAGCTTGTTAATTTCTACACTGCGCTGGGATGGAGGGTCTCTTTCTTCCCAGGTCCTGCCTGGAAGTGAGGGGGAGTTTTGGACATCAGAAGGGAGTCAGGCAGCCCCATCCAGGGTCCTCTTCCTCTTGGACTGGTGTGAGAAGGCAGAGGGAAGCCTGGGGCACTGCTGTGGGCCAGACAGGTGCAAATCCAGGCTCAAACCCTGTGAGCACACGGCTTCATCTTTCTGTGTCTCATGGCCCTTGTCTGCGCCTGTCCCCCAGGGCTGTTGTGAGGATCCAGGAAAACATCACTTGATATCCAGCAGGCACCCCTTCTGTCTGGTTCCTCCACTAGGTGGCAGCCTTGCTCTTTGGTCCACAGTCTCTTGGGGAAGCTTTCGCAGCCACCTGGGGAGATTCCTGGCTGTGACCCACCCCAGAGAGACAGGGGAAAGATTAGCAAATATCTACCAACTCATGCCCTCCGGTACCCACCATGGGTGAGTCACCAGTTAGTCAGCCTCCATGGAAGGACCTGCTGAACCAGAATCTGGCCTTTGATTCTGGGAGGTGGTGAGGACCTTGCAGGTTTGCTGTTTATTGTACAACCCAGACAGATTCGGTACTCCTCTCCCAGGCTGCCATGAGTGGAGCAGAAGCCACTAGGATAAGTAGCTTAGAGCAGTTTTGGCTGCTCACTGGAACCACCTGGCAAGCTTTGAAAAACAGCTGACACCCTTCTCAGCCTGATGTAATTGGTCAGTGTGCAACATGAACATCTGACATTTTTAAAAAAAAAAAAAGGATTTTATTTATCTGTTTTCTTTTTTGGCCCATGCTGGGTCTCCTTTGCTGCTCGGGCTCTTCTCTAGTTGCGGAGAGCAGGGGCTACTCTAGCTGCAGTGCACAGGCTTCAGTAATTGAGGCACATGGGCTCAGTGGTTGCAGCTCCCAGGCTGTAGAGCACAGGCTCGGTAGCTGCAGTGAATGGGCTTAGTTTCCCCGTGGCATGTGGGATCTTCCTGGATCAGGGATCGAACCCTTGTCCCCTGCATTGGCAGGTGGATTCTTTACCACTGAGCCACCAGGGAAATTCTGAACATTCGAATTTTTAAAGCTCCCCCAGATGGGTCTCAGTTGCAGCCCAGGCCGGGAACCACTAGGTTTCTACTGATGTTCTGGGCTGGGTAACTGTTGGGAAGGCCTGTCCTGTACATTGTAGGGTATTTAGCAGCATCTCTGGCCTCTGCCCACAAGGTGACGACAGTAAGCATCCTCTCTCTGCCGAGTTGGAGTTGTGACAACTGAAAACGTCTCCAGATGCTGCCGCGTATCCCCAGGGGGGATGGAGTCAGCCCTTGAGCAGCACTGCTTGGGAGCGTGGGTCTGGGGGATGGCTGCCCAAGGCACAGGTCCTAATGCTGTGTGACCTCAGCCAGTTCCTCACCCTCCTGCTCCTCGGTGGGGCGGGGATAATTCTGCCTCCCTGGGTGGTGGGGAGGAGAGAAGGCAGGAGAGGAACTCAGGGCCTTACACGTAGGTGCTTGGTAAGTAGTACTGCCCTATTCTCTGTGGGATGGATTCATCTTGAATCCTAATGGTGATGCCAGTTTAGAAAGACACTGAACTTCAATTTTTAAAAGGCCAAAGATGGGACTTCCCTGGCAGTCCAGTACTTAAGACTCTGTGCTCCCAAGGCAGGAGGCCTGGGTTTGATCCCTAGTCAGGGAACTAGGTCCCACGGGTAACACCTAAAGATCCCACGTGCCAAAGCTAAGACATGGTGCAGCCAAATAAATATATTTTTTTAAATAGTATAATTCCACCTGATTTGCGTTGTGGTATGGCAGAAAACAGCACAACATTATGAAGCAGTTTTCCTCCAATTAAAAAGTGAGAGTGAAGTTGCTCAGTCGTGTTTGACTCTGTGACCCTGTGGGCTGCAGCCTGCCATGCTCCTCCATCCATGGGATTTTCTAGGTAAGGATACTGGAGTGGGTTGCCATTTCCTGCTCCAGGGGATCATCCTGACTCAGGGATTGAACCTGGGTCTCTCTGCATTGCAGGCAGACTCTACTGTCTGAGCCACCAGGGAATCCCTCCAACTAAAAAGTAAATTATAAATAAAAAGGACAAAGATGGCTTTAAAGTCAGAGCTTTTCCTCTCAGAAAGGAAGACGCACTTCTTCATAAACTCCATAGATCTCCATCACACAGGTGTCCCCCTGAGCTCTGTCCCTGATTGCTGCACAGATGTGACCTCCATCCATCTCAGGTATACAGCACTGCCTCCCGCATCACCTCTGCTCTCTTGATGAAGAGGCTAGTGTGTTTTTGTTTTTCTTATTTTTTTCCGGCTGCCCCACATGGTAAGTGAGATCTTAGTTCCCCCACCAGGGATCAAGCCCCTGCCCCCTGTAGTGGAAGTGCTGAGTCTTAACCTCTGACCACCAGCGCGGTCCGCCCCGTGTGGTTTTTGACTGTGGCTATTCCTTAGCCTCATGGGGTCAGGGAATGGGAGGGTCACTTGGAGAATCACTGGCTATCAAAGTACCGCATATGTCCAACTGCTTCCAAATCGTTCACACCCATGCTTTTGAGTGCATACCTGAAAGTTTGGGCCAAGCAAGCTTCTACCTGTCCCCAAGGTTCTTCAGAAGATGCTGGATTCAGCCATGACTCTGGCTTCCTCTCTGGGTGGTGTCTCAGTCTCCTCATCTGTAAAATGGGGATAGTGCCATCAACACCTGCTCCAGCTACCCTCTCCCCAAAAGGGAGTTGTAAAGATAAAAGTGTTGTGTAAATTACAGGACTGTGTGCCCAGGACTGGCACATCATAATTCAGACCTGGATTTGAGGGTTCAGGTCAATGTGTCAACCTGAGTGGGCCACAGGGTGCCAAGATACTTGGTCAAACATTATCCTGGGTGGTTCTGTGAGGGTATTTTTGGATGAGATTAGTATTGGTGGACTGAATAAAGCAGATTGCACTCTCCTGTGTGGTGGGCCTTGTCTAACCCATTGAGGACGCCAGTAGAACAGAAAGGCTGACCCTTCCCCAAGTAAGAATTCTGCCTGCCTTTTGGAACTGAAACATGGCCTCTTCCTAGGTCTCAAGCCTGCTGGCCCTCAGATGGTTACTACATCATCAGCTCTCCTGGGGTTTCCAGCCCTACCCTGCAGAACTAGGGGCTTATCAGCCTCTGTAATCACATGACCCAATTCCTTATATATAGTGTGTATGTATATGTGGGTGTGCGTATATGTGTGTGTGTGTGTGCGAGCACAAACATGCGTGTATGTTTGGTCATGTCTGACTCTTTGCAACCCCATGGACTGTAGCCCACCAGGCTCCTCTGTCCATGGGATTTTTCAGGCAAAGTTACTGGAGTGAGTAGTCATTTCCTTCTCCAGGGGATCTTCCTCTCCCAGGGATCAAACCTGCATCTTGTATCTCCTGCATTGGCAGATTCTTTACCACTGTACACCTGGGAAGTCAAATATATATATATAGAGAGAGAGAGAGAAAGAGAGCGAGTTTCTGCTTCTCTGGAGATCCCAGACTAATAGATCTGGTGAAAACAAACTGAGGTGTCCTGGTGCTCCCCCCATACTGGGCTACAGAATTGAGCTCTGTTCTCCAGACCTAAAGCCAGCATGGAACCTAGAAGTAGGGTTGGGTGTTCTTGGGGTCCGGAGCCCTATCTAACCTGCCTTGGGCCTGCTATCCATCAGCTTTCTGAGTCCCAGTGGTCTGGGTCACCTCCAGGACCACTCGCCCCGGGAAACAGCCGGGCCCGGGTGGCTCCTTCCTGCTTCATCCCCCCAGGCAGCAGGCTGGCTGTCCTTTGGAAGACAGGTTCACTTGATCCAAAGGGAATTGCAGCTGTAATTACCTGCCCAGGACATACAGATACGGAGTAGTGTCGTGGAACCCAGACACTCCCCAAATGAGGACAACGCACCCGAGGCCCAGGATGAGGCCTGCTTCTCTGCACGTGCCCTCAGGTGCCAGGCACACAGAGGCTGCCCAGCTCAACTAGTGTGGTTAAACACCCGGGAGCTGGGGTGGCTGTGGCCGTGGGAGGAAGGGCGGCAGGGTCAGAGTGCGGCCAGAGGAGAGCACGGTGGTGGTTGAGGACACACCGTGGCTGGTAAGCAGTGTGTGCTTGGCGTTCCAGCTCTGACACTTGGTATTGGTGTCAAGGTGGCCAGGTCCTTTAAGTTTTCCAAGCCTTGGCTTTCCTCATCTGTAAATAGGCACAACAGTGTCCACTTGGCGGGATCGTGGTGTGGATTAAAGGAGAGTGTGCACGTAAAGCCCTCAGCCCTATGTCCTCCGACTTTGAGATGCTCTCACAGCCGACATGGGGGCCCGACCTAGAGGTCAGGATGCTGGACCCTGCCCTCGCACCTCCCTGGCCTCAATTTCCCCAGAGGCTCTAGGACCCCTTTTAGCTGCAACACACAATGGTTTACTGGGGAGAACAGAGGGAGCTGGGGAGAGGTGGGGGCTGAAATGACATTCGCAGGCTCCTTCTTTGTCAGGGTCTCCCAGCCAATAGGGGCAGGATCTCAGAAGGTTGGGGTTCCCAGAGCACCCCGCCCCCTCCAGGGCTGGCATCTTTTTTTTTTTTTCCTTCAGAAGGCTAAATTGCCAGTTCCCTCCCCCAGGCTGGGATCCTCAACTAGAGCCCCCCTACTCCTACAGGGAGGGCCGGGCGCCAGGGAGCCCCACAATTTGTAAATGTAATCAACCTTGAGGTCTCTGACTTCCACAGGTGTAATTAGCATGCCCATCTGCTAATCCCTGATTAACGATGTTTACAAACACAGGACTCTGCTCTCAGAGCTGCTCAGCGCCCCTCTCTGGGGCCAGGAGGCAGGGATCTTCCTAGTACCGCCCCCCCTCCCCACGCCAAGAAGCCCACTACTTCTGGCCTCCCCACCCAACACCCCTTCCATCGCCTCCCCCAGGCAGCGAGCAGAACTGGAGGTCCTTCCAGAGCCCTTGGCCCAGTCCTCACTGCACACAGGAAGAGCAGAGACCCCGTGAGCACGCAGGGAGGCTGCGGGGCTGGGCCTTGCTCTCCTTTCTCCCCAGTCCTGGAACTCCTGGGACACACGCTGTTGCTTTCACTCACCAGCCCAGCACTAGCCCTGGGTCACACTCACCTCCCTTCCTGGAGTAGTGGGCCCGTCCCTGGCCCCCAAGTCCTCTCCCCAGACAGGGAGGGCATTTCCACCCCACCCACCCTCCTGCTGAGGACTGCCTGGGTTCTCTCACAGGCAAAGTAGCTAAAGCATCAGGAACACACTTCTAGGAGACTTCCCTGGATGTCCAGTGGTTAAGGATCTGCCTTCTAATGCAGGGGACATGGGTTCCATCCCTGGTTGGGGAACTAATAGCCCACTTTGTTTTGTTTTGTTTTTGTTGTTAAGTCGCTCAGTCGTGTCTGACTCTGTGCAACCGCATGGACTGTAGCCCACTAGGCTCCTCTGTCCATGGGATTTCCCAGGGAATTATACTGGAGTGGGTTGTCATCTCCCTCTCCAGGGGATCTTTCCAACCCAGGGATCGAACCCATCTCCTGCATTGGCAGGTGGGTTCTTTTATCACTGAGTCACCACATGCCGCTGGGCAGCTAAGGCATTGCACCGCGACTGCTGAGCCTGTGTGCTCTGGAGCCCACGTGCGACAACTAGAGAACTTGTCCGCTGCCCACAGACCCTGCAGAGATCCTGTGGGCAGCAACTAAGACCCCACACAACCAAATAAATAAGTACTAAAACAAACCCACACTTCTGAGTCAGACAGTTCTGGGTCCACATATTGGGTCAGCCTCAGGCCCATCCCTTAACCTGATTTAATTGCAGTTTCTTCATCTGTGAAGTGGAGATAGGAACAGTACCTATCATAGGGCTCGTGGGCATTAATGATGGGATGTCTAAAAAGGACTCAGCACGGTTCTGGGGACATAGTAGGTGCTCAATAAATGTGAACACTTTCAGGGCAGCTGAAGTAATGATAATGGTGATGACGATGATAGGGAAGGAGGTCTCTGAAGCTCCAGGATGTTCCAGGAGTCTCCTTCTTCTGCTGCTCCCCCACCCCCCGCACCCCTCCGGGGAGAAGGGCAGGTCCCGGCTCATTACTGGCTGGGGGGCTGGGGTGGAGGTGTCAGATTGGAATCCCTCCTGGGTCTGTTCGCAGCTTCTCTGTTTCATTAACACCTCCCTGGTCGTCTTCAGCTCATCCTGCTGGGGGAGGTGCTCCAGAGAGTTCTAACGGCCTCCTCCCTAGCCCAGAGCTCGCTGCTCCGCGCTGCTAGGTCTGTGCTCAGGCCCGCGTAGACAGGGTTTTATGTGGGAGGTGGCTGCTGGCCCGGAGGCTGTCTCTGTGCCCCCTCCAGGGTCCTGGGGGCCTGGTCAGGGGGTCTAGCGCCTGAGGCTGCCCCTTGCTCCCCAATCAACCTCTCCTCCCATTGCGTCCCACCTAGCCCAGCCACTTCTTCCTTCCTTTTGGATCTCCGTGACTGTGTGAACACGGCTTGGTCTTGGGGTCTCATCCTGACCCACCACTTTCTAGCTCGATGACCAAAGGCAAGTGGCTGTCCTCCAGGGCATCTCTCCAGTTCTGTAAAATGGGGACACTGCGCCCACAGCCTGGAAGCCCACGGCCCGCTAAATTGGCCAGCTCTCCACAACGGGCAGCCGTTGTGATTTTACAGGGAATGACAACCGCTCTCAGAATGATCATTCTACACCCCAGGACTTGGTTTAGCCAGCTGGGGGGTCGGGGAGTGGAGGCCAGAGTCCCAAGGACTGTCAGGTTCAAGGAAGCAGGAGAGGGCATGAGCTTTGCCCCGATGAATTGTTCCAGCTCCATCCGCAGACTGGGAGAGGGAGTGGGGCTGGTCAATGAACTGGGACCAGGAGATTTATTCCTAGGGCTCTGGGAAGGCTGCTTCTAAACAAGGTTCCTCTCCACTACACTCCAAGAAGGCTTCTTATGGAAATGCCTGTCCTTCGCCCCCCTCTGCCCTCTCGGTCACAATGGTCCATTTTTGAGGATGCTCTTCACCAGCTGCGGTGGCTCGGGGGAGGAGGGGCTCCGTTGGAGGGGGCACTGGGCCTGAGCCCCTCTCCCCCCCGCCCCCCCAATCAGGCAGTCTAGTTGAACTTGACCCCTTCTGCTTTCTCCTGCCACCTCTCACCCTCCTGGCCCCCCTCCAATGCCCTGCGTTTTGCTGAGGTTTGTGGATGTCAGAAGGGAGAGACTATGGAAAGTGGTACCTTTTGTGGTTTGTCTGTCAACTCAAAAAAATGTCAGTGGGCCTAACAGTTTCCTTCAGAAAGAAGAAAATGAGAAGTCAGCAAACAAGGGAAGCAGTATTGGGGTGGGGGAGCTTGCTTCCTTCTTGCTAGCAGCCTTAAGGCCCTTCCCCCAGTCTCTCGGCCCCCAGAGTCCTCTGAAGACCCTAAGCCCCTCCCAGCCCCTAGGAAGGCCCACCTCATCCTTGAGTCTTTGGGGCAGGAATTATTAATAGCTTCCTAGGTCCCCCACACAGGGCCAGGCACTTACGGGGAGAGGGGTGTAGTTTATAAACCATGAATGAACAAGCAAATAGGTCCTGAGATCGGAGACTAATTGCCTCCTCCTTCTCTTTGGTGGGGTGGGTCGTGGGGGACAAATCTCTCAGCATGTTTCCAGCTGGCCCTGACCCTCCACTTTACAGAGGAGGCAAGATGCAAATGACCCTTCAGCCACAGCTGCTCTCGATTCTCTGAAACAAAGGAGCTCATCGAAGGCTGAGGGGACGCTCTGCAGAAGCCCTCAGCACTTTGCCCTCCTCAGATCCATCAGCACCCAGTCCCCACGTGGAAGCCCCTCCCCTCGACGGGGTACTAGCCATGGGGCGGGCACTGCCAGGGGGTGGATCTTGCTTAAATCGGAGCCCTGAGACCAACACACACACACACACACACATGCACCCCACACTCTCACCATGGTGGGGATGGGACCTGGAAGCTGGCAGCAGGGCAATGATGTTGATGATGGGAATGATAATGATGATGACGGTGGTGATAGTACTAATGTTTATTATGTACGTGCTGTGTGCTAGCAGTTTTACGTGCCTCGTCTCCTTGAATCCTTTCGATGCTTTTGGGGCGGCCACGCTTACTACCTTTGCTTTATAGATAGCAAACAGGCACGGAGGGGTTGGGTAACTTGCCCAAGGTCATGGTGGAGCAGTCAGAAGGGTGTAGGAAGGAAGGAGGAGGAGAGGGCGGGGAGCCAGGGTGGGCAGGAGAGGACCTGCAGCCCAAGCATCCCCTCGGAGGCTGCCGTGGGGAGGCCAAGCCGCCGGGGCATGGGGCCGCCCTCCCCCACTCCCATCACCAAGCCCCTCCTCCCATGCAGCGCCCCACCCTGTCTCCCCAATCTGCCTCTCCCCAACTATCCTAACAAGCTCAAAGTGGGACATCCCAGTGCAGGGGCACCTCCACCCACTCCACACTCATCTGTGGATGTTAGGCTGGGTGGGCTGCAGTGAGTGGCATGTCTCCTAGAGATACCCAGACTTGGGTTTAAATCCTGCCCCTGCTCCTGCATCTAAAGCCTCGGACCTTGGCTGAGTTTCTGAGCCTCTCCGCTTAGTTTTCTCCCTGTAAGATGGCGCTCACCGGACTTCCCTGGCAGTCCAGTGGTTAGGGCTTTGCCTTCTAAGGCAGGGGGCGTGGGTTTCATCCCTGATTGGGGAGGTAAGACCCACATGACTGGTGGCCACAAAAACCAAAACACAAAACAAGCAATATTGTAACAAATTCAACAGTGATTTTAAAAATGGTCCACCTTGGAAAAGTAAAATGGTGCCCAAACTGGCTTTGAATATTCACTGGAAGGACTGATGTTGAAGCTGAAACTCCAATACTTTGGCCACCCGATGCGAAGAGCTGACTCATTGGAAAAGACCCTGATGCTGGAGACCTGACTGAAAAAAAAAAAAAACCTGATTGAAGGCGGGAGGAGAAGGGGACGACAAAGGATGAGATAGTTGGATGGCATCACCGACTCGATGGACATGAGTTTGAGTAGGCTCTGGGAGTTGGTGATGGACAGGGAGGCCTGGAGTGCTGCAGTCCCTGGGGTCACAAAGATTCAGACACGACTGAGCGATTGAACTGAACTGAGACTGGCTTTCTCCTGGGAGTGTGCTGGGGCTTGAAAGCAGATGCCCATGGCACAAGGTAGGTCTTCAGGGCTCTGGGTCTCCCGCCTCCTCTCCTCCTCAGCTCTGCCTCTGTGTTCCGATGTTCTCCATCCTGTCTGCCTGTCACCGGGGGTCCCTGACGCTGTTCCCTCTCCAGGGCTGAGTCTCCACACACCGGATGTCCCTTGCTCTCTGCCTCTCCTCTGGCTCCACCCCGTGGGGCTGATCGATGGCAGCCACTGCTTATCGATTGGGGTGGGCATCCAAGTGTGGCTGCTGGAGGCCAGTATTGATGGACAGAATCGGTGCCCTGGCCGATGGGGAGGCAGTTGGGGAGCCCGGAGCTGCAAGGCCCCGGGGCTCCAGCCTCTCCTTCTGGGACCTGGGAGTGGGAGTCTGTCCAGCTGCACAGCCCTGCCGCTTGGATGGGAGTAGAGGGCGCGGCAGAGGTACTCTGGGGACAGACTGCTGAGGCTTAGCTCGTGCTGTCATTGGACAAGTATTTATTGAGCATCTAGTATGGGTCAGCCGGGGATACAGCAGTGTGGGAGTCAGCAAAAATCAGTAAGTAAAATTATATAGTGTGTTACGCAAGCAGTGGAGCAGGAAGAGGGGGGTGACTGCAGTCTTGGGGGGATGCCACTTTGAATAGTGTGGTCAGAGACTGGCCCCCTTGAAAAGATGACCTGTACACAAAGACCCGGAGAAAGGGAAGGAGTGAGCCCTCTGAGCGTTCTGTGCTGTGGAAACAGCGAGAAGGGCCAGATGCCTTCTGGCAGGGGCAGAGCAGTGTGCTCTGGGCTCCCAAGGAAGCCATGTGGCTGGAGTGAGGGATAAGGAGGGAAGGAAGAAAGGAGGGTAGCTGGATGGGGTGGGGGTGGGGCCAGGCCCGGGCATGGTGGGTGCACAGTCAGTCCAGGCCTAGAGGCCCGAGTAGCTTCCACACAGGGCAGCTTCTAGAACACGACTCTGCTGCTCCAGTCATGTCAGGAGTTTCTGTTTGTAGGTTTATCTTTGACTTATGCTGAAGTGTAGTTGAAATATGTAGTGGGCTTCCCTGGTGGCTCAGTGATAAAGAACCTGCCTGCCAATGCAGGAGATGCTGGTTCCATCCCAGGGTCGGGAAGATCCCCTGGAGGAGGAAATGGCAACCCACTCCAGTATTCTTGCCTGGAGAATCCCACGGACAGAGGAGCCTGGCAGGGTGCAGTGCATAGGGTTGCAAAGAGTCGGACACAACTGAGCGACTAAACAACAACAACAACAAACACAGCTGAAGTATAGTTGACTTACAATGTTGCTTTAATTTTAGGCGTGCAGTGCAGTGATCCACTTAGACATATGTGTGTGTGTGTATACTTTTTCAGATTCTTTTTCCTTATAGGTTATTACAAAATATTGAGTATAGTTCCCGGTGCTATATAGAAGGTCTTTGTGGGTTATCTATTTTTATTTTACTTATTTTTTAATGGGTGTTTAAGAGATGGCTTCATTTATTTATTTATAGAAACTTTGGCTGCACTGGGTATTCATTGCTGTGCATGGCCTTTCTCTAGTTGCTTCGGGTTGGGGCGACTCTAGTTGTAGTGCACAGGTTTCTCTGCAGTGGCTTCTCTTGTTAAGGAGCTCAGTCTCTAGGGAGCCTGGGCTTCAGTTGTTGCCGTGCACAGGCTTAGATGCCCCTCGGCACGTGGAATCTTTTCCAACCAAGGATCGAACCTGTGTCCCCTGTATTGGCAGGTGATTCTTAACCACTGGACCACCAGGGAAGGCCGGTTACCTATTTTATACAAGCCACTAAAAGCCACTAAAGTGAAGTTGCTCAGTCGTGTCCAACTCTTTGCGACCATGCACTGTAGCCTACCAGGCTCCTCTGTCCATGGGATTCTCTAGGCAAGAGTACCGGAGTGGGTTGCCATTTCCTTCTGCAGAGGATCTTCCCGGCCCAGGAATCAAACCTGGGTCTCCCACATTGTAAGCAGACGTTTTACCATCTGAGCCACCAGGGAATTTTATACATAGTAGTATGTATATGTTAATCCCTTCCTCCTAATTTATCCCTCCAATAGTGACCATGTCGTCCAAGGTCCTCCACTGACTTTGCCAGGAAGATAACGCTCTTCTCAGACTCTCTCAAGTCCCTCGTCTAGTTGGGGGAACTGAGGCTCACAGACATTCGGCAGCTTACCCGGGGTCATGCAGCTAGGAAACGACAGAGCTGGAACTCAAAGCCAATTTTGCCTGACTCCAAAATCATTTCTCTTTCCTTCTTTTTTGGTTACCATCCTTATCACTTTTATGTGTACATTCCAAGAGTTAAGTATTTTCACACTGTTGTGAAATAGATCTGCAGATCTTTCCCATCTTACAGAATTGAAACTCTCCACCCATTAAACCACCATTCCTCATCCCCAGTCCCTGATGACCACCATTCTATTTTCTGTTTCTGTGAATCTGACAACTTTAGATACTCATCGAAGTGGACTCATACAGTATTTTTTTATGGCTGCATTATTTCATTTAGTACAATGTCTTCGATGTTTGTTCATGTAGCATGTGACAGGATTTCCTTCCCTTTTTAAGGCTGAATAATATTTCAGAGTATGTATCTACCATGTTTTGTTTATCTATTCATCAGCTGATGCGCATTGGGTTGCTTCTGTCTCTTGGCTATGGTGAATAATGCTGCAGTGAACGTGAAGGTGCAAATCTCTCTGTGAGATCCTGTGTTCCAATTCTTATGGATATATACCTAGAAGTGGGATTACTGGATGATATGGTATGTGTGTGCTAAGTCGCTTCAGTTATGTCCGATTCTTTGCAACTCTATGGACTGTAGCCCGCCAGGCTCCTCTGTCCATGGGATTCTCCAGGCAAGAATTACTGGAGTGGGTAGCCATGCGCTTCTCCAGGGCATCTTCTTGAGCCCACCTCTCTTATGTCTCCTGCATTAACAGGCATGTTCTTTACTACTAGTGTCTCCTGGGAAGCTCAGATCATACAGTAGTTCTGTTTTTAATATTTTTTAATTTGAATACTGGAGTGGGTTGCCATTCCCTTCTCCAGGGGATCTTCCTGACCCAGGGATTGAACCTACGTCTGCTGTGTCTGCTGTATTGGCAGGCAGATTCTTTTATCATTTTATCATGATAAAATGGGAAGCCCTCTCTGATAATAGAAGTTTTAAATTTTGCTGTAGCCTCATTTACCTTCTTTTATTGCCTGTGCCATCATTGCCAAGTCCATCCAAAATGGTTGTTTTTAACCACTCCTGTCTGTCAACAATTCTGCTGGCAACTGTGGTAAGGTGGGAGGGATGGGGGAGGACGAGTTTAGCCAGGAGAGTGGGTGCGTGGGGGTGGTGGTTGTAGTGGAAATTGGAATTGGACCAAACTTATAACCCAGAGGGCAGGATGGGCCCAGTGGAAGGCCCAGGGAGTCAGATAACAGCTCAGTCTTAACAGGATTCCAAAGATTGAATGGGGGCACTTTGTAGATAGTGAGCTCCTTGTCACTGGAGGAATGCAAGCACTCAGATGACCACTCAGGCAGGATATTGCCAGGGGCTTCAGGCACATGATATTAAGATTGGGTTGATGGCCTCTGATCCCTTTTGTTATTCAGTAGGGAAGGAGGGAACTCAAACTTTAGCCAGTGGGGTAGGGTAGAGAGGATTTCAGCTGACAAACGTCCTCTCTTTTGTGCCTGGGGATGTCTTGCAATTTGGGGTTGAGTTGTGGAGAAGATTCCCTGAGTCCCCATCACTCTGGAGCCCGTACCCAAGCTCTGACCCAGATGGCCCAAGTATCTGGAAGAGAGAAGACAGGTGAAGACGTGACACCTTCATGGCCTGTGAGGTGCTGCTTGCCAGCAGAACCGGGGAAACACAGACTTCAGGGCCTGGCAGACCTTGGTTCAGGTGCTGCCTCGGGCACTTGCCACCTGGGCGGCTGTGGGCAATTTCTTCAACTTCTCTGATCCTCCCTCTCTTCATCTGAGCAAAGGGGCCATTGTATCTCTTTCAGGGTTTTCTGCAGAAAGATGATAACAGGTGCCTGGAGCCAGGCAGCTGCTAAATAACTGCCCCTCATCACCCTCCAAAGCCAATGATCTTGAGTGGGCTGTACAACCCCCACCCTCTGTTGCCGCTTCCTGGTCTTCTTGGCAGCCTCTCTGATCAGGGTGGACCTCAGCACCCCTTCCTTCTGAGGTTGGGAATCCAGAGTCCTGGATCCAGAATGCAGCCTGGCCCCGGCAGACACCTAAACCGGCCCAGGGGCCCTCTCAGCCCGGCAGGGTGGGGCTGGGTGGCAGCCTGATCTCCTATCTGTTGGTCCTCTGTCTTGGCCTGTCCCGGAGGCTGCTGGCCCTGGAGCCTCCCCACCGCTGGTTGCCCAGTCCCTCCCTGCCCTGTAAGCTGTGTCTGTCCCCATCTCCTAGCCTGCTGCACCCAGAGAGCTCCCACATCACCCCCAGCTCAGCACCCCTTGTTGGCACAAGAACTCACATCTCATTAAATGTCATGGATTTTCCTCCAAATTTGCAGTGAGTATACTCTGAGGCTTCTTAAGAGAATGAGAGGCTGGGGAGCTGTCTTCTGGAGCCCCTAGCCTGCTCTGGCCCTTCAGTGCAGCAAGATTCTAGATATGCCCCTGGTTTCTGGGAAGTGAGTATTCTCCTATCTGGCTGACTCCATCTTCCAGGTTTGGGCAGAGCAGTGTGTGTGTTTCTGTTTGTGTATGTCTGTCTTTGCATGTCAGTGTGTGACTATGTGTCTATGTGTGTGTCCCTGGGTGTTGATGGTGTGTCTCTGTGTATCTGAGTCCATTTGTCTCTGTACCTGTGTGTACGTCTCTGTGTGTGTGTGTGTGCACGCTTGCATGACTGCAGGATGGAGGATAGGGCTTGGCAGGAAGTTGAACTCTGGATGTTCTGCTGCCCATGGACCAGCCAGACTTGACTTGGGCTGTGTGCATGTGTGTGCTAAGTCACTTCAGTTGTGTCTGACTCTGTGTGATCCTGTGGACTGTAGCCCGCCAGGCTCCTCTGTCCGTGGGATTCTCCCGGCAGGAATACTGGAGTGGGTTGCCATGTCCTCCTCCAGGGGATCTTCCTGATCCAGGGATTGAACCCACATCTCTTACATCTGCATTGGTAGGCAGGTTCTTTACCACTAGCGCCACCTGGGAAACCCTACTTGGGATAAACCAATGGATCTGTTCCCAGGGGCCGCGGACTGGTAAGGCTCTAGAGGGCGCGTAGGCGTCCCTGTCCTCTCCTATCTATCCCTGCAGTCCCACTGTCATCTTGGAAATGGGCACACCTTGCTGGTTTTGTTGTCCCCCAACAAAAAATTGGGGTTTGGGGAGCTGGTGGAAAAGATTTGCAGCCTGATGTTGACAGTGTGGGTGTGAATTCCTCCCTCCCCTCCAGTCTGAACTAAGAGCCCCAGGTGAGTGTATTTAGAGTGGAATGGACATACGTTCACCTGAGCAAACTCTGGGGGACAGTGAAGGACAGAGGAGCCTGGTGAGCTGCAGTCCATGGGGCTGTAAAGGGTCAGACATGACTTAGCGACTGAACAACAACCACATGTCCAGCTGGTGAGTCTGGAGAGAAGGTTGGTCAGTGAGGACGCCAGAGGGAGGGTGGGCATGGAGAGCATTTCTGTCCACTTGAGCCATGTTCCTAGCAGAATCAAGGACTGCCTTAATGGGGATAAACGTCACACGGGCCCTTTGGCTTTCATGGTGTGGAGTGGCTTATGGCCTGGCTGCAGGGGGCTTCTCTGGTGGCTCAGACATTAAAGAATCTGCCCACAATGTGGGAGACCTGGGTTCGATCCCTGGGTTGGGAAGATCCCCTAGAGAAAGAACTGGCAATCCACTCTAGTATTCTTGCCTAGAGAATCCCATGGACAAAGAAGCCTGGTGGGCTACAGTCCATGGGGTTGCAACAAGTTGGACACGACAGGGCAACTAACACACAAAATCACCACCTGCCAGGGACAGAGGTCAGCCATGATGCTGACCTGGCCTTCTAAGCCCTGGGACACAGCTGAGATGCCCCAGCAAGCAGCCTCAATGGGGTTTCCCACATGTTTGGGGGTGGGACGGTCCCTGGGTGCATGCCCTCAGTGAAGCCTCACCTGCACCCCCAGCCCCAGCCCTTCACAGGCATGTCCTATGTGAGTTCAAGGATGTGCGTGCGTGTTCTCACTGCGGCCTCTGCTGGGGGAGCTGGGAGCAGCTCTCTGGGTTCAGGGGACAGGCCAGATTTATGGTGCTGGGAGAAATATTTAGGCCTGAGACAGTTTGGTTGTGTTAATTATGGAAATCTAAAGATAATCTATATTTAATGCTGAATTTTGTCAAATTTGCTAAAGAATTAGGGGAGCATGTGCAAACAGTGACACTTCAATGAAGAACAAGGTGCAATTAAACTCTGAAATTTACAGTGGAATAATTGGAGAGCATGACAAATATAGTTATCAGCAGCAACTAATTAGGGGTCTGCTCGAGGTTTCTGGGCTTGATTAATCTCGCCTAGATGCTAATACGTTATGCTGGGCAGCTGATTCCATTTGTAGCCTCTTACTTTCCACTCTGTCTCCAGAGCATTTGTGGGGCGGGAATGTAGCCCATTCGGTCATCCCAGGTACAACCTGGCCTGCAGGGGGCCATGGGGGCACCACAGATCCCCTGCTGAGACTGCCCTCCTCTGCCAAGGATGGCGTGAACGGCTTGAGCTGCTCAGGCATTCTGGGGTCTCACTGGGGCTCACTGGGTTTCTTGGTGTCTCACTTGAGCTTGTTGAGGTTGAGGGAGAGAGGTAATGGAGGCAGAGTTTTAGGGTCTGACTCAGCCTCAGTGGGTCAGATCTATTACCTCCAAGCTGACATAGTTCAGTCTGCCTCCTACCTCCACTTCCCACTCTATATCTTGTGGGAAGGGGTGCTGAACCCCCTTTCCCCCCCAAGACAGATTCCATGCACATCATTCCTTGGCCAGGCACCCCCTTCCTCCTTCCCTCCTGCTCTTTGCTAATCTTCCTTGCGGCTGATTGTGGCCAAGCCTTAGATGGATTGATTAAAGTTTAGGCCTGAAATGGCGCTATTACTGGGCTGGTGTGTGGCCAGCACCCTGGGCGTCACTGCAGGTTCCACTGTGAGCCAGAACCGTCTGCTTCCTCTCCGCCTCTCGCCCTGCCTCTGTCTCCTGCCCAGATATCCCCCTTTAACTTGCTGTCCTTGTCCCCCTTCAGGGGCCCACCCTTCCCTCAGAACTTCTCCTGTCTGCATGTCCCCCCCACTCCAGGGGGTCCCTCAGGGCTTGTGGGGCATGGACTCCATCCTGGGTACCCCCTCTGCTATCTTCTGCCTTTACTTAACGTCATCTGGCACAGGCCAGGGACTCCCGTTGGCATCCTGAGATGAGGTTGGTGAATCTAAACTGGGAAGTTGGACGAACTGTGATGTTCTCTGTGAATGTCTTCGATGCACTAAGAACGCAAAGCATGAGTGTGTGTGAGCATGTGTCCTAGGAGGCCGGGACCCAGATGTGACTGGTGGAGAGACTGCTGGGGGAGGGGCGGGGGAACAGGGGCCTCCAGAACGCCTCCCCTTGGTATCTGGGCCAGAGTGGTCCTACTCCTGGGAGGAGAGAGGTTTGCTTCCTTGAGGTCTCCGTTTCTCTTCCTGCTTGTGGTCTGAGGAGCTTTGAGGTCAGACCCACCCTGGCTTGTACCCTGGCCCTGGGCTTCCTGGGCTGTTCCTAACCATCTCAGGCCTTGGTTTCCTTCTTTGGAACAGAGATAATTATTTCAGGGCACTTAGCCCCATGGTCACCGGGACCTGGGGTAAAGGGTGAGGACTGAGCAGACCCTCAGTAAAGGGGCTCCCTCCTGGCCCCTCTTCTGATCCCCAGCCCCTTCACCTTTCGGGGGGCTTACATACCTCCTCAGGCAATGTTGGAGCCCTGTCTGAGGAGGCCAGTGTGGGAACCAGCGCCTGGAGTTTCACTGTCCCTAGCGCCTGCCTCCAGGCTGGAAACCCACACAGCTTGAGGCCTGTGTGCAATGGTTACCTCCACAAAAGGGCTTCTAAAGTCTCCTTACAAGAATTGATCCCTTCAAGTTGTGGTGCTGGAGAAGACTCTTGAGAGTCCCTTGGGTTGCAAAGAGATCAAACCAGACAATCCTAAAGGAAATCAACCCTGAATAGTCATTGGAAGGACTGATGCTGAAGCTCCAATACTTTGGCCACGTGATGCAAAGAGCTAACTCATTGGAAAAGACCCTGATGATGCGGAAGACTGAAGGCAAAAGGAGAAGAATGCAGCAGAGGATGAGATGGTCAGATAGCATCACCGACTCAATAGACATGAATCTGAGCAAACTCCAGGAGATGGTAAAGATGGGGAGCCTGGGGTGCTGCAGTTCATGAGGTTGCAAAGAACTGGACACAACTTAGCGACTGAAAAACAACAACAAAAGGTCTCCAGTCAGGCCATGAGCTGTTGCTTTTGTTAATGGAGGGAAGTGATGCCCATAAAAATTATTTATGGCTGCAGTGGGCTTTCTCTAGTTGGGACAAGCAAGGGCTACTCTTGCTGCGGTTCGTGGGCTTCTCATTGCGGTGGCTTCTTTTGTTGTGGAGCACGGGCTTAGCTGCTCTGCGGCATGTGGAATCTTCCTGGACCAGGATCAAACCCATGTCCCCTGCATTGGCAGGTGGATTCTTAACCACGGGATCACCAGGGAAGTCCTCCAATAGCCTTTTTGCCTCCACTCCCTCTCCAACTGCTGCTGCTGCTGCTAAGTCGCTTCAGTCGTGTCCGACTCTGTGCGACCCCATAGACGGCAGCCCACCAGGCTCCCCCGTCCCTGGGAACACTGGAGTGGGTTGCCGTTTCCTGTTCCAATGCATGAAAGTGAAAAGTGAAAGTGAAGTCGCTCATTCATCTCCGACTCCTAGCGACTCAATGGACTGCAGCCTACCAGGCTCCTCCATCCATGGGATTTTCCAGGCAAGAGTACTGGAGTGGGGTGCCATTGCCTTCTCTGCTCCCTCTCCAAAGGGTAATCCTAAAATGCAAATCAGATCTTTCCTGTCCCAGCTCAGAAAACTTCAATGGCTCCTGTTGCCTCCAAGATAAAGTGCAGATTTCTTAGCCTCAAGGTCAAAGCTATCCACAATCTGCCCCAATCTGGCTCCTACATCCTCCTGGGTCCCTTGAAGTTCCTTCACTCTGCCCTCGATCCTTACTCAAACTCTCTTCCCCCCAAACCCCTGCTGCACCTGACACTTTGAAGGCTTTTAGTGGGGGTAGTTTCCACTTCCCAGAGAAGGCAATGGCACCCCACTCCAGTGTTCTTGCCTGGAGAATCCCAGGGATGGGGGAGCCTGGTGGGCTGCCGTCTATGGGGTCGCACAGAGTCGGACATGACTGAAGCGACTTAGCAGCAGCAGCAGTAGCAGTTTCCACTGCCAGAAATGTCTTCCCTCCTAATCTCATCCCCACGTCCACCTTCTAGGAGATGCAGCTCAAGTCTCACTGCCCCTCTCCCCACAAAGCCTGCCCAGATGCTCCCTTAGAACCTGTCAGCCCCTCCGCCACCCCATCTGAATTCCTTCTGGTTGCGGTTGTCCCTTGGTTATTCAGACAGTAAAGAATCTGTCTGAAGTGCAGGAGACCTGGATGTGATCCTTAGGTCAGGAAGATCCCCTGGAGAAGGGAATGGCTACCCCCTCCTGTATTCTTGCCTGGAAAATTCCACGGACAGAGGAGCCTGGCAGCCTGTAGTCCATGGGGTGTCAAAGAGTCTGGACATGACTGAGTGTCTAACACTTTCACTTTCTTGTACCTGTGTCACACTTCTCTACCAGGGCACGGTAGATGCCATGTGGTTTTCGTTCAGTTGCTCAGTCGTGTCCGACTCTTTGCAACCCCATGGACTGCAGCACGTCAGGCTTCCCTGGCTTTCAGCATCTCCCAGAACTTGCTCAAACTCATGTCATTGAGTTGGTGATGCCATCCAATCATCTCGTCCCCTTCTCCTCCTGCCTTCAATCTTTCCCAGCAGCAAAATCTTTTCCAATGAGTCGGCTCTTTGCATCAGGTGGCCAAAGTATTGGAGCTTCAGCTTCAGCGTCAGTCCTTCCAGTGACTATTCAGGGCTGATTTCCTTTAGGATTGACTGGTTTGATCTTGCAGTTCAAGGGACTCTCAAGAGTCTTCTCTAACACCACAGTTAAAAAGTATCAGTTCTTCAGTGCTCAGCCTTCTTTATGGCCCAACTCTCACATCTGTACATGACTACTGGAAAAAATGTGGCTTTGACTATATGGACCTTTGTTGGCAAAGTGATGTCTCTGCTTTTTAATACACTGTCTAGGTTTGTCATAGCTTTTGTTCCAAGGAGCAAGTGTCTTTTAATTTCATGGCTGCATTCAGCAGCTGCAGTGATTTCGGAGCCCAAGAAAACAAAGTCTGCCACTGTTTCCATTGTTTCCCCATCCATTTGCTATGAACTGATGGGACCAGATGCCATGATCTTTGTTTTTTGAATGTTGAGTTTTAAGCCAGCTTTTTCACCCTCTTCTTTCACCTTCATCAAGAGGCTCTTCAGTTCCTCTTTGCTTTATGGGCACAAGCCAAGGGGACCCCCAACAGCCTGGCTGTACCTGGCCTTGGACCTGCCTCTGCTGTGGTGTCTCCTGGACTTCAGGGCTGGAGGATTTGGGGTCAGGGTGCATCGCCTGACATTTCACAGGCCACTGTGGCTCAGAGGGGTTAGTGACCTGTCCACAGACATGCAGAACTTGGAGATTTTTGGGGCTGGAAGCCTGAAACACCACTCGCAGTTAGTGTTAATTCTTCTCTGCAGACTTAACACTCTCTGAGATTTGGATGAAAATAAACTAGGTGTCAATCAGCAGCTCGGCGGTAAAGAATCTGCCTGCTAAGCAGGAGACTTGGATTTGATCCCTGGGTTGGGAAGATCCCCTGGAGAAGGAAATGGCAACTCCTGTATTCTTGCCTGGAGAACCCCATGGACAGGAGCCTGATGGGCTACCATCCATGGGGTCACAAAGAGTTGCTAACCTGACTTAATGACTAAACAACCAGAACAACAGAACTAGACTCTTACATTTGTGTACATTGGGGCAAGTTTACCTGGGTCCCCAGGACACGCCTTTGTTGGTCCATTTTACAGATGGAGAAACATGTCTAGGTCACTGCTTGAAGTTGCAGAGTCTGACAAGTCACAGATCCAGAATGCCTTGGGTAAACTGAGGCTCAGAGCACATTTGCTGTGGGTAATGTGACCTGCGAGGTGGGGATTGGGACTCAAACCCAGGCCTCTCTGATTTTACTTTAGCAACTTTTCCTCCACACCAGTTTTGTGGTGTCAAGACCCCGGTCCAGTCCCTCCCTGTCAGTCTCACAGACCCTGGCTCTGAGGCAACTGCGAGTGGTGCTTCCGGCTTCCAGGCCCGAAATCTCCAAGTTCTGTGTGTCTGTGGACAGGTCACTAACCCCTCCGAGTCACAGTGGTCTGTGAAATGGTCAGACGATGCTCAGTCACTTCGTGGAAGGGTTATTATGGGATGAAAAGGGATGATGGATGATGGTCCCTCTCCCCTAAGATGGACCCCCTGTGAACCTGGGCTGGAGTGTTCTCCCAAGGACTCTTGGTCTGCCACTTGGGGCTGGGAGGGGGAACGCAGACCCCGGCAGGTGTAGTTCAGCCCTTTACTGGGGGAGGAGAAGAGAGGCCCGGGGGGCTCGTTCCTTGGGAGCCTCCAGCCCTTGCTACTGCTGGAAGGGATCGGGTTCTGTTGCCAAGGCAACTCGGGCCAGCCGCTGACCTCACTTAGGATGATTACCTTTTGGCAAATAATTGTGTTAATAAAGAGGCTGTTCACCCCCTCTTCCCCCACTGCACTGGCCCATTCCCCATCCCCAGCCCAGGGGAAAGAGAGGCCCCCCCAACACAGTTGCTCCTGGTCTGTGGGATGTCTTCTCTGTAGATCAGCTGTTGACTGAGACACTGACTGGGCTTTCATTTTGGCCTGTTTCAAGCATTTCTCACTTGGGCCTGGCTTGCCCTCGGCCTCCTTGCCCTGATGTCTCTGGTGCACAATTGAGATGACACAGCTCTTCCTATTTTCCTTTGATGTAGTTAAAAAAAAAATTCAATTAATTATTTTATTTTTGGCTGTGTCAGGTTGCAGCACATGGGACCTTTTGTTGTGGCAAGCAGGCTCTAGAGTGCATGGGTTCAGTAGTTGTGGCTTGAAGTCTCAGTTGCCCTGCAGTATGTGGGCTCTTAGTTCCCCGACTGGGGATCTAACGTGTGTCCCCTGCGTTAGAAAGCAGATTCTCGACCACTGGACCACCAGGGAAGTCCCTCCTTTGACATTGCTTTGAAAACCAACTGGGCTTCCCAGTGATCAGCATAATAAATTCTACCTGTTATTCTACTTGCTGGGTGTTACACCCTTTACCAGGGCCTTCAAATACGTCTTCTTTATGTCCTAACACAACTGTGCAAGTCAGGAACTTCAACACCACTTGAGAAGGGGGAGAAGCCTGAGGCTCTGGGATGGGGCATATTTGTTTGGACGACAGGACTAGAAAGCTGGATTGGTTTCGCCTCTGAACTGAAGAATGGGCTCTTCCACAGGTGTGGCCGTTTGGCCTGAGAACATTCGGTCCAGTGGCTGGTTAATACACACTCGCCGTCGGTGTGCCGCCGGGGTGGGTAGATGGACACGTCCACAGAAAACAGGCAACATGCCTGTGACGTGTGCTCCGAGACTAAGAAAATGGCTTGAGGTGCTGTGGAGTCCCCGCGGAAGACGAGTCTGGCTGTTACGGAGACTTGGGTAAGTGGCTGGCACTGCTGAAGGCCACATTTGTTATCTCATACGATGCTCATTACAACCCCATCTCACAGGTGGGAAAAGTGAGGCTCGGCCTAGGTGAGTTTTTCTTTCTTTTAAAAAAATTTTTTTATTGGAGTATAGTTGCCTTAAAATGTTGTATTAGTTTCTGCTGTACGGCAAAGTGAATCAGCTATGTGTATACATATATCCCCTCTTTTTTGGATTTCCTTCCCAATTGGGTCACCCCCAGGGCATTGTTAAGTGAATTTTTCAAGGTCACACAGCTGGTATGGAGCAAGGCTTCAAACTTGGACGTTTGCCTGACCTCCCTGCCCACGCTCTGTGCTCATTTGACTGTATTTGGGGGTGGGGGTGGTGTGGAGCACAGGCTCCATACACTGTTCATTATTTGAGGCTCTTGTTCAACATCAAGACTTGAAGGGGATGGCAAGTCACTCCACTGTGCTTGCCTGGAAAGTTCTATGGACAGAGGAGCCTGGTGGGCTTCAGTCCATGGGGTCACCAAGAAGACACGACTGAGCGCACACAAAGAGGGTTTACCATAATTGTGGCTAATTTGGGAAATTTGCTTTTCATCGATGGACACAAAATAATGCAATTTGATTAAACTATTGGAAAGCTCATTTTTAAGCCTTACAGGCAGTATGAAGCCAGGGCTTTGCGGGCAGTGCTGTCCCGTGATGGGGCAAAGCTTTTGAATTGTGAGGGGACCGCCCTCACTAGGTTCCAGGGTCTCTCTGTGATGGGAAGAATAGTTTCACAGCACAGAACGTCAGCAGTAGGATTTGGGGCTCTTTGGAAGCCAGTCCCAGCCAGGGTAGGGACTCTTCCTGGTGTTTGACCTGCCCTAGAGAAGGTAAAGGGAACCCGGCGGGTCCTGGGCGGGGCTGGGGCGCCCACCAGGCACACTAGGTGGCGCTCTGACATCGGTCAATCCTCAGAGCGCCTGGCGGGGCCTGGCCAGAGGGCACGGCAGGGGTGACTTGGAGGGGAAGCGGGTCTCGCTGGACCTGACGCCCTGCTGGGGCTAGGTGACAGGCACTGGAGAGGTCACAGCCAGGCTGGGGGTCAGGAGCGTTGTTCCTCCCACTCTGGTCTCCTGGTCATCCTCGGGGCTGCAGGCAGTGGGGACTGGGAGGGTGGCAGTGGGAAGCACAGAGAGACACGTGCTGCGCGGGGGTGAAGGTTGGGTGGGGGGGCCTGAGCCAGCTGTCCTGTTGTTGTTCAGTCGCTAAGTCGTGTCTGACTCTTGGTGACCCCATGGACTACAGCACACCAGGCTTTCCCGTCCTTCACTATCTCCCGGAGTTTGCTCAAACTCATGTCCACTGAGTCGGGAATGCCATCCAACCATCTCATCCTGTCTTCCCCTTCTTCTCCCGCCTTCAATCTTTCCCAATATCAGAGTCTTTTCCACTGAGTCAGCTCTTCGTATCAGGTGGCCAAAGTATTGGAGCTTCAGCCTCAGTCCTTCCAATGAATATTCAGGGTCAATTTCCTTTAGGATTGACTAGTTTGATCTCCTTGCAGCCCAAGGGACCCTCAAGAGTCTCCTCCAGTCCTGTCACTGACCACTAAAGCCCAGGGTTCTAAACCCAGGGCCCACCTCACGTGTTCTTGGACCCCAGGACAGGTAAGAGGCTGGGGGGAGGAGGAAAGTGTAAAGCATCCAGCCTCCATCAAAGGAAGCCTTGGGGACCTCCCTGGTGGTCCAGTGGTTAAGAATCTGCCTGCCAATGCAGGGGACGTGGGTTCGATCCCTGGTCTGGAAGATTCTACTTGCCATAGGACAAAGAGGCCCGTGTGCCCCGACTACTGAGCCCACACTCTAGAGCCCGTTCTCTGCAACAAGAGAGGCCACCGTAGTGAGAAGCCTGTGAACTGCAACTCGAGTGTAGTCCCTGCTCAAGGCCGCTAGAGAAAGCCTGCACACAGCAATGAAAACTCAGCACAGCCAAAAATAAATAAATACAAATCTTTAAAAAAGGAAGGCTTGGGAGATGTTGGTGAGGGAACAGCTTTGTTCTCAGAACAAGATGTGGGCACAGGCCCCCAAAGCCTTGCATTTGTCTCTAGTTTAGCTGTGTCCCAATCATGTGACTGGGGCTCCCCTGGTGGCTCAAATGGTAAAGAATCTGCCTGTAGTGTGGGATACCCAGGTTCAGTCCCTGGGTTGGGAAGATCTCCTGGAGAAGGAGATGGCTACCCACTCCAGTATTCTTGCCTGAAAAGTCCCATGGACAGAGGAGCCTGGGTGCTAGAGTTCATGGGGTTACAAAGAGTCGGACATGACTGAGCAACTAACACACACACACACACACACACACACACACACACAGAGCCATGTGACAAGGGGCAAGCCACTGAGACCTCTGCTTTACTCTTTGTGATATGGACATAATTCTCAGAGTTGCTGGCAAGCTTAAACAAGATTGTGCCCAGAGAAGCACTGTGTGCCCAAGTGAAGCATCTCTCTTGGCTGGTGGTTGGCAGGAGTGGCATCTTCACCCTTTCTTTGCCTGCAGGCCTAGTGAACTCTCAGTGATGTTGGTTGATTAACGCCTGGGGTTGGGGCAGCTGGAGTTGGCAGTGTTCCAAAGGGACTTTCAAACCTCACCCTGTGGGGGATCTTCCCTGAGAGACACCTGCCCTTAAATTTAGCATCCTCCCTGTTTTAGAAGGCATACTCTGGAGGTGGGCCTGACCAGTCCTCATACCTGTCCTGGTCTCTCCCCTTGCAGGTCCCTCACTGCATGTCTGGGGTTCTGTGGGGCTCAAGAGAGAAAGAGGATCCCAGCACCCCCTGGGGTGGAAGGAGGTAGAGGGCCTCTTTGCCAGCAGTCTGCTTGCCTACAGCTCTGGTACAGGTGGGAAAACTGAGGCAAGGGGTGTCATTGCATCAAACCACAAATCCCTGAAAGCTGGTAGGTGTGGGGTGGGAGGTGGCAGATTGTCTTTCCAGCCTCCTTAGGGGTCTGGGGGTTCCGTGACCCTGAACTCCTGGGGGAGAAATGTCAAATGTCTGGCTGGAGTCATGTAAGGAGTCAGGAGAGAGAAGGACAGGAATGGTCCTGAAGAAGCAAGATCAAGCAAGTGGGGGACAACTCAGTGGACAAACGTGCTGCAGATACGTTCAGCGAGCCCCTTAGTGGGTCACACACTGTTACAGGTGCTGGGAACTGAGGGGACCCACCGTGGGGAAGGTCCATGGAGCCAGGCGGTTTAAGGCTTGGCTCCAGGTGGCTTCCCCAAATCACCTAACAACTCTAAGTGTGTGTTTCATCATCTGTGAAATGGGGAGATAGGGATGATAATAACGTCTCCCCCATGAGGCTGTATGACTGTCAGATGCATGGAAAGTGCTCAGTGCTGACCCGGGCACTGATTGGCTGTGGGGTTGTCAGTAACGTGGTCACCAGCTCTGGACAGTGTGACCTTGATTCAGCTGCTTACCTTCCTTGAATCTCAGGTTCCTTATCTAAGAAATGGGTTCAAGACATCTGCCCTGCTCACCTCCCAGGACCCTGTTCTGAGGTTTAAACCAGTTAAGATAATGCATGGGGAAGGGTCAGTTTAAACTGTGTGTGTGTAAGTGTGTGTCTGTGTAACACAGATGCCAGCATTTGTGCTCCATCCATCCGGCAGGCTACCTGAGTTCAGGTAAGCCATCAGATGGCTGTGTGGTGCCTGGCAATTCATGTCAGCATGTCTGTTCCAGAGCCTTGGGGCTGGGACTGAACTGCAGGCCGAGATGTGAAGATAAGGGCCCAGGGGAGAACTGTAGCATTTCTCCAAAGGCCTAGGTAGTCAAGGTCTTTCCAGGTGGCCCAGTGGTAAAGAATCCATCTGCCAATGCAGAAGATACAAGAGAAGTGGGTTCGATCCCTGGGTTCGGAAGATCCTCTGGAGGAGGAAATGGCAACCCACTCCAGTATTCTTGCCTGGAAAATCTCAAGGATAGAGGAGCCTGGTGGGTCCCAGTCCATGGGGTCACAAAGGGTTGGACATGACTGAGCAACTGAGCACACACACAGGAAGTCAAGAGAGAAATTTCAGAGACTGAGTTGGGATCAACCCCTCTCCCCATCCCAGCTCAGGACTAGGGGCTGGTGGGGATGTCTGCTGAGGTCAGGGGGTCCTTTCTCCCCTCTGTGAGCGTCTCTTTCTGCATGAGCCTCCTTCTCCCCCAGCAGCCTCTCCCTCCAGGCTAATTCCTGCTGCTAAGCTGCAGACTGACCCAGGAATAAGTAATACAGTGGGACTCTATCTCAGAAGATTTTTTTGGCCATTCAACATGAGGGATCTCAGCTTCCTAATCAGGGATTGAACCTGAGCCCCTGCATTGGAAGCATGGAGTCTAAACCACTGGACCACCAGGAAAGTCCTTCCCAGAGGTTTTTGATTTCTGTGCCTCCTAGCTCCTTGTGCCTATAAGAAGGTGCTTGGTCACTTCCATTAATGTTGTTAGTGCCCGGGACTCCCCAACCCTACCCACCCCACATGCCCAACAGCTGGCTGAGTGGTGGAGCTGGTCAGAGTTCAGCTTGGACGAGACTGAAGAAGCAAAGAGGAATCATCTCCCTTCTGGGAGAATTCAGATTGGGGGCAGCTCCCTCTTCCCCCAGAAAAGACCTGTAAGAGGCAGTGTGACAGAATAGGAAGAACGTGGGTCTTGAGGTTAACCAGCCTGGGGTTCCAATCCTTTACCAGCTGGGGGGGTGGGGGTTGCAGATCCTGGGCAGGGTGGGATAGCAATAGGATCTGCTCTGTAGGGTGGAAATGCGACTTTCAGGGGGTGACCTGTGTGATGTGCCTTGCACTGTGAATCCAAACTTCATTGATAGGATCAGTTACCTGGGATTTGGGCAATTTTGTGGCCTCCCATCCCCCACCCCAACTACTTTTCTTAGCTTGTTGATTGATTGATTAAGTGAAAGGCAGCACAGGGAATGAGCAAGATGCCATTCAGTTGGGGGATCGGGGTGTGAGCAGAAAATCCCAGAGTGTAATTCCTTTCCCGGACAGTGGAGACAAAAAGGAATGCTTCTAGTTGAGAGATTACCTGGCCTTGTGAAGGAGGGGGTGCTATGAGACTCTGACTGGTGGGGAAGGGAAGAGGTGCCTGGTGGAAGGAATTAGCAGGAGCAGAGCTTGGAGGTGGACACGCTGGGGACACAGGCACCAAAGTGCAAAGAGGCTGCTTTCCTAGAGCAGAGGCGGGTGAGATGAAGCTGAAAGGGTCTTGACCTGGTTCCCGGCTTATTAGAAGTGGGACTTCCCTGGTGGTCTGGTTGTCAAGAATCTGCCTGCCAATGCAGTGGACATGGGTTCGATCCTTGGTCCGGGATGATCCCACATGCCTCGGAGCAGCTGAGCCTGTGGGCTGTGCAGCAACTCCAGAGCCCACACGCCCAGGGCTCGCTCGGTACAACAGTGTAGTCTCTGATTGCTGCAACTAGAGGAAGCCCACACAGCTTCCTGCAATGAAGTAATGAAGACCCAGCGCAGCCAAAAATAAAGAACTGAAAACACAAATAAAAAACTAGAGTGCACCGGGAAGAGAGGAGGAGGCTGAATTACTTGAATCCTTACTAAAATGCTGTCAGTTCCTGCATTTGAGGAAGCTGCTCCCTCAAGGTGACCCGCCTCTTTTTTTCCCTTTCCCCTTAAAACACAACAGTGGAGGAAAATATTTCTCCACTACCTCCCTCCAAAGAGCATCCCTTTCCCTCCTTCATCCTCCCCTCCTTCAACTTCACCTTGTGTCTTTAACCCCATTCCCACTCCTTGAAGAAAGAAGGTGGGGTGGGAGGAAGTTCAGACAGGGAGGCAAGGTGGTCCCCAGGTTGTGCTAGGATAATAAAGAGGGACAGACTAGCCTTGGGGGTGTCTGGGGTCCCATGTCTTTCTTAAGTCCCCAGGGCAGATACACACTGGGGAGGACCCTGTTGTCTGCCAGAAATACTTAGGTCGAGTGATTTACATTAAACTGGGCTTACTAGCCTCTTCATTCTTCAAATGGATGCCCAGGGAAGGAGATGCTGTTTGGGCAGCAGGAGAGAAGGAGGAGGTGGTCACCCCTTCCCTCCCGCTGCCTTTCTCTCCCCCTCATCTCCCGTGTGACTCTGAGGCTCCTTGGTGCTTCCTGAGGGCTGAGCCAGGTGGGAATGATTTTTGTTCCTCCTCATTTTAGATGGGCAGATTTCTTGTGCCCAGCCACGGAGTGTGGCTTTGGTTCTCTCTGGGGGCCCCGGGGCGGGGTAGGTGGAGAACCCATACTTCTTTCTCTCTTTTAAAAATTTTATTCATTTATTTTTGGCTGTGTTGGGTCTTCATCGCTGGGTGTGGGGTTTCTCTAGTTGTGGCAAGGGGGGGCTGCTCCCCGTTGCTGTGCTCAGACTTCTCTTGTTTCAGAGCATGGGCTCAGGAGTGGGGGCCCACAGACTCAGTTGCTCCTTGGCGTGTGGAATCTTCCCGAACTAGGGAACAAACCTGTGTCTCCTGCCTTGGCAGGTGGACTCTCAACCACTGGCCCGCCTGGGAAGTCCCTCTGCCTCTTTCTTCCAGAGCCCAGCCAATCCTTCCTGGGTCTCCTGTCCTCCATGGGGAAGCTTCAAAGCTCTGGAGCCCTTCCTCTCAAACCATGTCTTGTCTTTTTTCTTTCTTTCTTTTTTTTAATCCCTGTGTTTTTTCTTAAATGGACTTATTCCAAAAAGGATCTAAAGAATTTTTTTTTTTTGCTGCACCATAGCTTGTGGGATCTTAGTTCCCCCACCAGGGACCAGGTAATGAACCTGGGTCCCCCACCCCACTAGCAGTAAGAGCATGGAATCCTAACCACGGGAATTCCAAGAACTTTCATTTCTAAATGTGCATATTTTGGTCAGTTCTTTCTAGATTTTTACTGCCTTCTGGGGGTGTTTTTTGTTACCCTCAAAGTTTGGAGCTTTGAAATCTGATTTAACCCTCCCACAACACCCTGTCACTAGCAGGGGCATTGATTGCCTTTTACCAATGGAACAATCAAGGCTCATGAACAGCGTTAATCATTGAGGCTGGATTGGAACCCGCTTCTCCCCTGCCCTGGTGCAGGGCACTCTTCCCGGGGGCTGTGTGCCCTCTGGATTTCCTGCTTTCACCTAATGTCCAGGCACACAGACGTTTTCAGGGTGGCAGAGTCTGAAATGTGGTCATTTTAATGGCCACATGGTAGTCCCATCACTTCGATGGATGCCGCCTCTTTCAGTCACTCCCTCCTTGCTGGGTATGTGAGGGGTGTCTAATTTCTTACTGTAATAAATGCAGCTGCTGTGAGTATTTTGCTCAAGGTGCTTCCGCTATCGTCTTCATCCCCAGTATGTTCCATGAGAAGGTGTAGGTAGGGTACCACGGCTCAGTCTCGCAGTCGGGGTTTCAGTGGTAGTCAGTCCTTGGTATCTTGACTTACAGCATGATCAATGCAGAGGAGGCTCCAACCACCTCTTTTTTTTTTCTTCTCCTTACTCAAATTTTGACTGCACCAAGTCTCAGTCATGGTACTCAGGATCTTGGATCCTCACAATGGCATGTGGGGTCTTTAGCTGTAACATGCAGGATCTTTAGTTGCAGCAAGTGGGATCTAGTTCCCTGACCAGGGGTCGAACTCATGCCCCCTGCATTGGGAGCTTGGCGTCTTAGCCACTAGACCACCAGGGAAGTCACTCAACCATCTCTTGTGGATTTAAATTCACCTCCACCCAGGAGAGGTTACACCACCTCTTTGGGGACTGGTATATTGGTAAATTACCAGTAATTTACCAGCAGGGTAAATTCCCTGTGTGCACGTGGTCTGGGCCCATTTCACTACTGCATAGCCACCACCACATCAAAAATCAAGAGCTGAAGTGACCCGGAGAATAAATCTGTTTCAAACCTTGTCCAGGGGATTTAGTGTTAGCCAAATGGCCAAGGTTATCAATAGCCAGCTTAATGTGAAATTGCTAATGCATTTTCCCAAACAGGTAGCAAGATTTAGAGACTGAGAATGGGTAAGTGGTAGAACCATGAAGTTCAGGCTTTAGCCTTAACACGTCTGTTTGGGGGTAGAGCATACATTTTATGAACAAAGTGGGTGAAATGGGAAAAGGGATCAACTATAGCAAGAGACCCTTATTTCAGCTCCAGTCGGAGAAAGGTCAGTGATTCAGGTGGTGAATGGGTTTGGGAATTAGGTGGTCCTCTCGGGGTGTGAGGCTCTTATGAGCGGGCAAAGAAGGGAAGCAGAGGGCAGTGGTCACTGAAGAGGATGAGGAAGGGGCAGATCGTCCCAGTTCAGGGGGAGGTGAAGGCACAAGACAGGAAGGGACGTGCCTGGGGTCAGGATTGGACTCCTGCAGAGTTCTAAGCATCCCAGCCAAGCTACCTCATGGTTTTGCAAAGCATGGATATTAATAAGGGTGATTAGTAATCATGACGTGTGAATAATAAGGGATGGTTAATTGTCCTGGTTATGATGAACAGCAGTCACTGGGAGAGGGTGGGGGAGTTGGGACCCCCAACACACACACGCGCGCGCGCGCACACACACACACACACACACACACACGTATGTGATCTGTTCTTGGCTGATGCTTATGAGACCATGGAGCCAGCAAGCTAAAGGGCATCAATATTTAAAAAAAAAATGTAACCTAATAAGGCAAATTTAAAAATTCACTGAACACATGTTCTCAACAGAAAGTTTGGAAAATACAGAAATATTAAGGAAGGAAACAAAAGCATTATAAGTATTTTGGTGTATATCCTTCTCACCTTCTGTGCTTAGTCGCTCAGTCGTATCCAACTCTTTTCAATCCCATGGACTGTAGCCCACCAGGCTCCTCTGTCCATGGGGATTCTCCAGGCAAGAATAATGGAGTGGGTTGATTCTCCAGCTGATCTTCCCAACCCAGGGATAGAACCCACGTTTCCCACATTGCAGGTGGATTCTTTACCACTGAGCCACCAGGGAAACTCAAGAATACTGGAGAGAGTAGCCTGTACCTTCTCTAGGGAAACTTCCCAACCCAGGAATCGAACTGGGGTCTCCTGCATTGCAGGCGGATTCTTTTCCAGCTGAGCTACCCGGGAACACAAATATAGCCATAAACTATAAAATAAAACATAATTAGGATTATACTCTGCACGACATTTGGTAGCTTGATTTCTTTTTAACTTACAAATACTTCCTGTGCGCTTCTCCATGCTCTCAAGTAATCTTTGAGAGTATGTGTTTTTGATGAGGAAAATAATATTTGGGGCAAGAAGTCCATCCTTTCTGACCTCCTCCAGTTTTCAGAAATACAGAAAGGCAATCCTGGGGTAGGGCAGGGCCACTCAGGAGGCCCAGTGAATGGGGAAGTGGGGCAAGGAGGAGACAGGGTTGCTTCAGAACCTGAGCTTGATAGAGGAAAATATCTTCTGAAAACATAATTTTTTTTTCATACTCAGTTGAGGATAGACAACAATCAGAATCCTTCATTGGGCATTGAAGCCAGGGTTAGTATGTGGTCCTGGAGACAATTCTAAGCCTCAGTTTCCCCATCTGTATGTAGAGGAAACAGCCTCTACCTCCTACCCATCTCCTGGAGGGCTGTTACCAAGGCCTGAGACACAAGATAACTTAGGATGTGGAAGAATACTGACTCTGGGACTCTCATCAAATAACAAAGGACAGAGCAGACCTCCGGGAATGGAGAGGGGACCACCTGTGTGACCTGAGGGAAGCCCGTCCTCTCCTTGGGCCTGACTTTTCTCTGCTGTGAACCTTCCTGACCCCTGGCTGGTGCCCGGGGGACAGGAGGCTCAATTATGCTGCTGCCTCGGGGCTCCTGTTCTTGGGAAGAGGTTACAGCCAGAGTCACAGAGCCTTTGTCTCCCCGTTGGACCTCTGTGAGAAGAACATCTTCTGGTTTGAGAGAGATGAGGGATGGAGTGTGATTCCATCCTTCCTAAAAATGGGACAGAAATCATGTGACAGTGAATGCTGACTTGAGCTCAAGTACTTTCCCACCAACACGGAGAAGCCTCTGCTCCACAGAGCTCTGAGGCCAGCTGCCTCTGCCTCGCTCTGCAGCCCCAGTGTTCATGGGCTCAGTGTGTGTGTGTCGGGGGGACTCCAGGACCACTGGCAATTTGTCAGCGTTCTCAAAGTTTCATTCACTCATTAATTCATCCATTTAAAAAAAAAGATTTATTTATTTTTGGTTGTGCTGGGTCTTTGTTGCTGCACGCAGGCTTTCTCAAGTTGCGGCATGCGGACTTCTCATTGCAGTGGCTTCTTTTGTTGCAGAGCAGGGGCTCAGTAGTTGTGACACATGGGCTTATTTGCTCCGCAGCATGTGGGATCTTCCTGGGAGCAGGGATCGAACCAGTGTCTCCTGCAATTGGCAGGTGGATTTTTTTTTTTTAACCACTGAAAGCCTTCATCCACCCACTTAAAAACAATTTATTTGGCTGCCCTGGGTCTTCGTTGCAGCATGCTGGGTCTTTTAGTTGGGGCATGCAGGAACTAGTTCCACAATCAGGGATTGAAGCCCAGGCCCCCCCGCACTGGGAGCGTGGAGTCTTAGCCACTGGACCATGAGGGATGTCCTCATCCACTTGATAAGTAAGAATTATCCACACCTGTTTCCTGAATAACACTCTTGCCACTCACAAGCTCTGTGACCATGTTCAAGGAGCTTCACCTCTCTGTCCTCAATCTCCTCATCTGTAAAATGGGGCTTTGTAATGGTACCTATCTCATAGCATTGATGGAAAGAATAAGATGAAATTGTACAAGTGTGAATTGTGTTTAGGACAATGCTGGAGCAATGATGCTGATACCATCATTATCAGATCAGCATCACTATTACGTGTCAGGTACCAGGTAAGTACTAACAGTGTTAATCGCTATTAACACGCTGTTAGTTGTGTCTGACTCTTTGCGACCCCATGGACTGTAGCCCACCAGGCTTCTCTGTCCATGGGATTCTCCAGGCAAGGATACTGGAGTGCGTTGCCATGCCCTTCTCCAGGGGGGATCTTCCCGACCCAGGGATTGAACTCAGGTCTCCTGCATTGCAGGCAGATTCTTTATGGTCTGAGCCACCAGGGGTTACGTGTCAGGTACCAGGTAAAGGGATGATTAAAATCATCCAGATCCAGGTCCTACTCTCAGGGTGCACAAAATCAGCTGCTGGAAGCCCTTAGGTCTGGACAGGCTGCGCTGGGAGCACAAACAAAGGAGTGCCTCCTGGGTAAGGTTTTGGCAGGCAGCCTCCCACCCCTAACTCCTGCCTGCTCCCAGCTGTAGCTTCCACGACAGGTAGCCTCCTCCTTATCCCCCCCACCCCAAGACCCAGCCTAAAGCACAGCTACTTGGCCTTAAAAAGCCAGGCCAGCCTCTCTCCCAGTCCCCTACCCCTCCACTGCAGCAGCACGCAGGCTGTTTGGAGAGGTGACAAAAAATTAAAATTAAAGCTAAATTAAAAAGAAGATTCCCATTTCCTCTCCCCATCGCACTTTCCACCTTAATTTTATCGCATCTTCCTTCTCGTTTTATTGACTTTTAGAAGCATTGCCACAAGATTTAGTGTGGAGCAGGAGGGGAGGTAATAAATGTGATGCTGCTCAGGCCTCCAATTAATGCCGCCAGGGGGTGGGGGCCGGTGGGGGAGCAGGGGGCGGCCTCTGGGCGTGAAGCCCCTGGGAGGGGAGCCGAGACCCCAGAGGTGGGGGGAGATTACCTTACCCCATCCTAAGGTGGGGGCGATGGTTGCTTTTGGCTTTTGTCCCCTGCCTAGGCCCGTTTCCTGGTGACCCAGAGAAACAAGAATCACACTCAACTTTGCTCATCAGGCCAGACAACAGAAATCAGAATTTCATCTCCTCCTTCTGGCTTTACAAAAAAAAAAACCCAACTCTCCTCTCCCCTGAAAACTCCACCCATATTTCCCGGGATAGATTCCCCACCCACCAAACAGATCTTTATTTAATTTTATTTTATTTCATGCTCTGTTGGTGCAAGGCAGTTTGCCCTCCTCTCCCGACCCTCCCTCCTTCCTTCTATTTATCCCCCCCCACAATCTCTAATATCATTTTCACCCACCCACAGCGACGCTGCGTGCTTGTAATTTTCTTCTGACCCTAATGGCTCCGGTTTCCCCTCAGTATTTAAGCGGAACAAGACAGAGGTAAGTGGCAAATAAACAGCGGTTCCTATTGACGCTGCCAATCTCGGTTGATGGTGAAGAGGCTGCCTTGAAATGAACTCGGCCGCTGTCTGCCGCGGAGGCCTGTCTGCCAGACGCTGGGGGCGGTCGGCTCCCTGCCGCCCATTACAGCGCCTCCCGGTCATCGGCTGGGGTTACACTGGAGGTGGGGGTGTGGGCCGGGTGGAGAGGTGTGCTCAGGGTGGTGCCCATGTTGTTGTTGTTTTAATAGGCTCCTCCCCTTCCTGGCTTTGGCCTTTCACCTCTGTAGGCCAGCGATCCTCCCACTGGGATTCGACCTCCTCCCACTGGGGTGGAACAGCCTTAGCTGTCACCAGATAATAGGGTTGATTCTCCAACCATCTCAAACCTACTGACTCAGAAACTGTGAGAAGGCTTCAGCAATCCGTGTTTGTTTGTTTGTTTGTTTTTAAAAAACAACTTTACTGAGGTATAATTCACATACCATAAAATTCACCCTTTTAAAGCATGCTATTCAATGATTTTTTAGGAAATTTATCAAGTTGTGCAACCATCACCACAACCCAGTTACAGAACATTTCTATCACCCCAGTAAGATCCCTGACGTCTGTTTACAGTTCATCCTCTCCCTCCCTCAAGCCCTGGGCAACTACTAATCTACTTTCTGTCTGTATAGATTTGCTTATTTTGGATGATCTTCTGAGTCTAGCTTCTTTTACTTAGCATAAAGTTTTGTTAACAGCTCTGTTGGGATATACAATTTTACCCATTTAAACTCTACAGTTCAGCACTTCCCTGATGGTCCAGTGGTTAAGACTCCACCCTTCCAATGCGGGAGGCTAGGGTTGGATCCCTGGTTAGGGAACTAAGATCCCACATGCTGTCAGGTGCAGTAAAGAACAAAAAGGTGTACAGTTCAATAGCTTTTAATATATTCACAGAGATGTACAACACTGATTTGAGAACATTTTCATTACCCCAGAAAGAAATGCTGTTGTCACTTCCAAATTCTCTTATCTCCCAACCCTAGACAAGTACTAATCTACTCTCTGACTCCAGTAGATTTGCCTATTCTGGACATTTCCAGAATGTTATATAATAGATTCATATAACATGTGGGCCTCTGTGACCAGCTTCTTTCACTTCGCATGATGTCTTCAAGGTTCATACATATGGTAGCAGTATAAAAGCAGCTTACTCCTTTTTATTGCTGAATAGTATTCCATTGTATGTATATGCCACATTTTGTTTATCCATTCATCACTTAATAGACATTTGTGTTTCTGCTTTTTGGCTATCATAATTGTATTGCTGATCCTGTTCATGACGCCAGTTATCTTGCTGTTCACACTATTTCCTGAACCCAGGGTAGGCAAGGTGAGAAGCCGTAGGAACTCAATGTGTCTGTATTTCCTATGGCTCCTCAAGTCTCCTTCCAGCCTCTTAGCTCGCCTTGCCTACCCTGGGTTCCGGAGACAGTGTGAACAGCCATAATGCAGCCTCTCTCCTGGCTGACGCAGCAGCTGTAGCAGCAGCCGTAACATAACCTCATATAACAGCTCCAATGCAGCAGCAGCCAGGGCTTTCATGGTGAAGCTCATACCTTTGGTGTACCGCACAAAGTAGCCTGTGGCCAAGTGGCTACCTCCTGATGTGCATGAGCAGTTCTGTAAGTGCTCTCAGCTGTTTACATAACGGTGCAAAGTCATTGGTTACAGAACATGGGGTGAGAGGGTGTGAGAGCGTGGGGAGAGAAAGGCTGACTGGTGCCATCCTGTTCATTTCCCCACAATAATACTATGGAAATTTGATCCAAAAAATTCTGTGTGCGTAGCTGTAAGAAATCCTTATTTGATTTGGTTATGCTAAACTTGAGGACCACTGGTCTAGGCTTCATCCCCCATCTCCTAGATCGTTCCTTTGCTCTCTGTCTTCCCACATCAAGTCCCTGTTTCCAGTCTCTACCTTCTTTCATTCTTTAAAAAAAAAATTTTTTTTTAATTTTTTGACCACGTCACACGGCTTGTGGGAACTTAGCTCCCTGGCCAGGGACTGAACTCGTGCCCCTTGCAGTGGAAGCTGAGTCCTAACCACTGGACCATCAGGGAATTCCTGCTTCTTTCATTACTTGAACAAACATTAAGGCAGCACCTTCGGTGTGTGCCCCGTCCAGGTTATGGTGGATGCCAAGGCCAATAAGAGACCAGGGTACTTGTGCTTCTCACCATCCTTCTTATCTAAGCTTCGTGCGGTAGCATGACTGTGGACCTTTCCTTACTGCTGGCCCTCAGGGGCCCCCAGAGCATCACTGGAAGCATGGAGTCTTAACCACTGGGCCACCAGGGAAGTCCCTCCTAGGGGTTTCCTCATGTATGTGCCTCCCCGCTCCTTGCATGGATGAGAAGGTGCCTGATCACTTCTGTTAATGTGTGTCTTAGTGCCCAGCTAACAGGACGGACTGTCCTCTACCCTGTCCCTTTTTACTGAAAAGGGCACCCGGTAGGTCAGTTGGTGGACTTTAGGTCCCTTTTGTTTCCATATTCTGCTCTTCACTGGGGCTGCCTTCCTTCCCTGGAGCCCACGGCCACCTCCTCCCCACTGCCTCAGCAGCCCGCCTCCAGTACAAGGGTCCTGGGCCCAGAGCGCTCCAGGCATTCCTTCCACCCTTCCCAGGAGGACAAGGCCGGGGCTGCCTTAGGCCCTGCGCTCGCTAAGTCGCTTCAGTCAGTGTCCGACTCAGCTACCCTGGGGACTGTAGCCTGCCAGGCTCCTCTGTCCATGAGAGTCTCCAGGCAAGAATACTGGAGTGGGGTTCCATTTTCTTCTTCAGGGGATCTTCCCTACCCAAGGATCGAACCTGGGCTTCCTGCATTGCAGGCGAGTTCTTTACCACGGAGACCCCTGGGAAGCCCCTCTGTGTCTCTACATAGGCCCTGGGCAATCCGCAAAAACCTTTAAAAATGCAGTCTTTCGGAATCCACGGGTCCAGCGAGGCCGGGGCTCGGGGCGTACCGGCTGCTTCGGCGTCCCATCCTGGGGCCGGGCCTGTGTAGCTCTAACTCCCGGGGTTTCAGGAGCCCCTGCTCGAGGCCGGGACTCCCTCCCCAGAGGTGTCTCCGCGGTGTGAAAGCACACAGCGGCCCGCCCTCCGGGGACGGGGTTCCTTGGGGCGCTCCCCCTCTCGCCTTTGCTCCCCTTCTCCTAGACCCTTCTCACACCCTTCTCGGGGGTCGCTCCTTTCCGTCCCCAGCGCCCTGGTCGTGCTCCCGGTTCCCACTCCGGGCCACGCGAGGGGCGCGCTGGGGTCCTCCCCACCCGCGCCGCCAGCCCGGCATTAAAGCTGCTCATTAGCGTGTTTGTTTTCATTGGACGCACAATAACCATCACGGGCGCCGGCGCGCTCTCTAATTACAGCTATGAATATTCATAGCGCGGGGGTGGCTCTCGGTAGGGGGGACGCCCCTGGGAGATGTGCCCGGGGGACTGGGCGCCACGGGAGACGGGTGTGTGTGTGTCGGGGGGCGGGGTGCTGCCGCTAGTCCCAGGCTAAGAGGAGGGGTGGGCTCCCGGCCGGAATCAAGGGGTCCCGGAGCCTACAAATCAAAGCACTAGCTAAAAACTTCCCTCCCGTGCAGTTCCTTCCCTTCTTTCACCTTGGCTGCTGGGCATAGTAAATAGTGGTGGGTTTGGGATCCAGACGATCCCACCGCACAGTGAGGACTCCGAAGGGCTTCCTACTTCCCAGGCCTCCTACCTAGATCTTGCCCGCCGCCTGGGTTCCCTCCTTCGCTCCCGCTCTATCATTCTGTCATCTGCTCTCGGTTTTGGCTTTGTCTTCCCGTCCACCGTTCTCTGCCACGCAAAGTTCCCCGTGACACAAAACTGGCGGAGACAGGCGAGCTGGGCGCAGTAAAGGGAAGCGTGTGCCTTGTGAATTAAGAGATTTAGTCACTTGTGGAATGACTTTATTTTATAGCGACTTCCTCCCCGACTGAGTGATGTTGCATGCATTGGTTGTATTTATAACTTAATAGCTTTTCTCAATTTTATTATACTTTTTATGATACTTGTGGCTTTATGGGACTTCATAATTTTTCTCAGATTCATTAAATCCAGCTGGGGGTGGAGCTAATGGAAGGAGCAGGTAGCAGGTTCCAAGATGGCAGGTGAGACCGTAGGGTGCCACCCTCCCCATCCCCTGCTCAGCCTTCTGCTGACTGATCTTGATGGGTCTGTGGGGTCGTTTGGCTTAGGTTATCCCTCTGAGCCTGACATTTCCAGGAGAACCTGCCAGAGAGACAAAGCCCCATCCAGGGACATCCCACCTTTGGTCAAGAACTGCAGCTGGTCTGGGCTTGTCCTGGGCCCTATCTCATTTCAACACTAATGTCTAGAACAAGAGACACTTCCAGCCCAGATATCCCCACCTCTTCATCAAACAGATAGGGAAACTGAGGCTCAGAGAGAGAGGCCAGTACAGAACTAGGGACTGGCAGATGGAGACTTGGTCTCCTCCTTTCTGCGGCCAGCAACAGGTTTGGATACTCTGTAGCTTTGCCCCCAGTTTCTCTCCTGCCCCCAGATTTTATGTTCTCTTGAAGGCAATAATCATAATAGTTAACATTTACCGAGCACATGCCCTGTGTCCTTGAGTCTTCACAACAGCCCTGCTAGAGAAGCTGCTAGTGTTTATCTCCATTTTACAGATGAGGCAAAAGAGTTGCAGTGAGATGAAAACATTTGCTCAGGTTCACACAATCTATGGCCATGCTGGGGAGGAGAGACTCAAGGGCTTCTGTACTCTGCAGTGACCTTATCCATGCAGTCATAGCTAAGTGGATTATTTGCAAATTTTCCTGATGCCTTCCCTCTCCAGGAATTCTTTTTGTTGAGAGGTGGTGGGTAGGAAGAGCAAACAGTCTGGAGGATGAACCGATCAGAGCAGGGGCTCTTAACTCCAGAACCATGATGTTGGCTGAAGGAGGGGAAGGAAGGCGGGAGGAAGAGGTGAGTCAGCCGTGGGTTGAGAGGCTGGTTGGTGTCAGCGCCTTCCGGCCGGTGACTATCTCACCCTCGCCACCTCTGGCATCCAGGAGGGTAGCAGCTACATTTTGTGAGATGGATGACTTTGAGTGCCCTGCCCAGAATCTCCCTATAGGCCTCTTCTATTTCTGAGGTTCCAATACATTAGAAAATAATTTTTTTTAATTTAAAAAAATTTATTTTTAATTGAAGGATAATTGCTTTACAGAATTTTGTTGTTTTCTGTCAAACATCAGCATGAATCAGCCATAGGTGTACATATGTCCCCTCCCTCTTGAACCTCCCTCCCATCTCCCTCCTTATCCTACACTTCCAGATTCGTACAGAGCCCCTGTTTGAATTCCCCGAGTCATACAGCAAATTCCCTTTGGCTATCTATTTTCCATATGGTATTGTGAGTTTCCATGTTACTCTCTCCATACATCTCACCCTCTCTCTCCTCCCCTCTCCCCGGGTCCGTAAGTCTGTTCTCTATGTCTGTTTCTCCACTGCTGCCCTGAAAATAAATTCATCAGCACCATCTTTCTAGATTCCGTGTATATGCGTTAGTATACAATATTTATCTTTCTCTTTTCTGACTTCCTTCACTCTGTATAATAGGCTCTAGGTTCATCCACCTCATTAGAACTGGCTCAAATGAATGTTTTTTTAATTTTATTTATTTATTTGGCTGCCTCAGGTCTGAGTTACAGCATGTGGGATCTTTCATCGAGGCACTTGGACTCTTTAGCTGTGAAGCGCAGGCTCTAGAGTTCACAGACTTCGTTGCTCCTCAGTCTGTGGGATCTGAGTTCCCCCACCAGGGATCGAACCCGTGTCCCCTGCATGGCAAGGCAGATTCTTAACCCCTGGACCACCAGGGAAATCCCTCCGGTGCATTTAAAAAGGAAGAAATGCCAAAAAGGATTGCAGAAGGGGTATGAGATTTACATTCCATAAGTTAACACTTGTTTTTTTGTTTTAAGTTAACACTTTTAACTCACGAAAGACAAGGCATATAAGTGTGCCTCTCACAAAATCATTTCAAGACTGAGAAAATGATGAATACAAGGTGAGCTCCAGGACAGCAGGCTTTTGGTCCCCTATTTTGTTCGCCACTGTGACTCCAGTCTCTAGAGTGGTGCTCAGCACAGGGTAGGAGCCCGAGCACCTTTGCTGCTGCTCTGGGGAGGGAATGGCGCACTCCAGGCAGTGCGGGCAGATGAGACTCCAGTTTAAAGCTGTAAGAGAAACACCTTCCGACTCTGCTGGAGTGGCCCTGTGGCTGTCAACATAACTCCCTTTGGAGATCATGACAAAAGTGTAGACTGCAGGACTTCTGTCTATCTTGCCTGTGTTTTAATTTTTTCCCCCCAAGAATATGGTGATGAAAATTAAAATTCCTTTAAAAGTGTGCTTGGGTTTATTGTAGCTTTGGGTCATTGGGCGCTTTTCTCAATTTACAGGTGTTTAGAAATAGAACTATCCAGTGCACCTGAGAGTGCCTGTGGTTGGTGGGGTGTCAAATAACTTTGGGATGCTAAAAAAGATCCTTGGAATCTGGAGAGTTGGACATTCCTGCTTCAGAAGAATGCTATCTTGTTCTGTTCACAGCTTGTCAGGTTTGCCATTCACGCAACGTAGTGGTGGTGTGACAGGTGTGCGCTCGAAAAGTGTGTTTAGTTCCTCAAATGAAGCTGGTAGGAAAAAGCTCCTTGAAGGCAGTGGTGGAAAGGATGTGGAGTCAATGAGCCTAGGTTCAAATCCATGCTCTTCTTGTTAAGGAGCAAGTCATCTTGAGCCAAAATCACAGCCTCTCCAAGCCTCAGTTTCCTCACCTGTAAAATGGGTGGAATAAAAACCTAGTTCCCTCCAGGGGTGGCGATGACCAGGAAAAACCTTATCAAGTGTCTCATCAGTTGTCATGGCGGTCACCCCCATCCTTTAGGTCCTTCACGTGCATGTAGTGCGCACTCCGTATGTCTGCTTTATAAAATTGCAGACACGGAATGAGCAGCCACACAGAAAATGTTCCTCCGGCTTCCCACCTTGAAGCTCCTCTGGCTTGAGTGGAGGCTGTGCCCCAAGCTCACCCAGCTCGGTGCCTCCATTACAGACCTCTGGGACAGGGTCCTCAAGATGCATTTGTAATTTTTATTGTTATATCTTTTAATTTTATTTTGCTCTCCCCGCTGTCTTGAGCAGGGGAGATAGGGAGCTGGTATTTATGGCTGCTCCTGCGACCTACCTCTTGGAATGTATGTATCAGTTAATTTAATCTCCCCTAGTTTTATTTAAACTGTTTTTCCTGATTCACTCTCTTTTCTCTCCATCTACAACTTCCCCCTCCCCTCTCATCACAACCTCTTTTGTGTGTGTGTCTGTTTCTGGGCTCTGTCTTTTTCCTCCTTCCTCTCCTGGCTTCTCCTAACTCCTCCTTCTCCCCTCCCTGGCACCCCCACCCCCCACCCCAAACCTTCTGCCTTGACTTTGGCCTGGGCCTGGCTCTTTCCAACCCTGGCTTGGGGAGGGTGAAGAAACCTCTTACACTGAGGTTGCTACAGTCTTTTCCTGGCCCCTCTCTCTCTCTCTCTCTGCCCTGTTGCCTGATTGACATTTACAAATTACCCAGCTGAAAGTGTTCAATCCCTGACCCGCCTGTTTCTGTTCAGCAATGAGTGAGATTTGCAAGCATTTTGTCATATAATTACTGCAAATCCCTTGAAAATTTCCACAACAAGGCCAGATGAATGGTAATTTGGGGGCCTCCAGCTCCCAGTCGCCTTCGCCGGTTGAGGCCAGAAATGCAAACCAGCCCCCAAGTCCTTCATATGTGTTTATTTATTTACTGGGACGGGGGGGGGGGGCAGTGGTTGGGGCTATGCGGGGCGGAGGAGGGGGGAACTCACTGGTTGTTTTGTTTTTTTCCCCTAGAGATTTCTGGGAAAATCTTGAACGGCCCAGACACACTCACTTCTCCGCCTTCCTCTTTGTGGTGTGCGTGCTGTAAAATGTTTGGATTGGGAGATTTATTTGCTTTACACGGGTGTATTTGTGCTGATTTTATTGTATTGACTGGGTGCATTTTTTCTGCGTTCCTCTACAGTTTTATTGTGTGGCAGTCTCTGGCATACATCACCTGCATTGTTTTCTGCGAAAATTACGCCCCTTTTCACTGTGACTTGATAGGACTTTACTACCTTAGTACCTAATGGGGAGGTTTGCTGCCGTCAAAGATGCCCCCATGCCTGGGCACCCCCCTCCCCGGGCTCCCTCCTGTAGCTGGGCAGCACCAGCACTTTGGGCTGAAGACACAGGCCCCTGGGTTTCTGTACCTTGAGGACCCTGGACCCAGGGAGGAGGCTGGATGATGGAGGAGGGGGTTACAGTTGGCCAGGGGGGAAAGGTCAGAGGTCATGGGGTTGAGGGTGGAAGAGGCCACAGCTGGGCAGTCGGATGAAGAGGGAATGAGGCCCCTAAAAGAGAGGTGCTGTGCTAAGCCGCTTTGGTCGTGTCTGACTCTGTGTGACCCCACGGACTGTAGCCCGCCAGGCTCCTCTGTCCTTAGGATTCTCCAGGCAAGAATACTGGAATGCGTTGCTGTGCCCTCCTCCAGGGGACCTTCCCAACCTAGGGATCGAACCCCCATGTCCTGCGTCTCCTGCATTGGCAAGTGGGCTCTTTACCACTAGCGCCACCTGGGGTCCTCTTAATGTGTCTGCTTCTTGCCAATATTGGCTATATTCATCCCTGGGGAACATTCGTGGGCTTTTCATGGTCTCTCCTGGGGACCCATGAGCATGATGGAGACCCTGAGTCCCACACTTCAGTGGTAGGCAGAAGGTTTGGCTGGCATCTTATGGAATAGTTGCTCTCCCCACTTTACAGTTGGGCACATGGTGGCATGGAGACACGTGGTCCCTTGCCTGGGGTCACATACTTAGCAAGTGGTGGGTGGGCATTGGAGCTGATGACTGCCTGATACCAGGGCCTGCTACCCACCCTTGGGAAAGTCCAGGAGGAAGGAGGCATGTACAAAGGATGGTGATTCAAGGCACGGTGGTTAAAGCTGGGAAGACTCTTGGAAACCATCTATCCCACCTTCCCCAAAGATGGGGAAACTGCAGCTTGGGAGGGGTCAGCAACTTGTCCAAATCCGAGAAGTCTGTTTGGTAATTAAGCGGAGGAGCCTCATTTTCCTTCTTCTCCTGGGACTGTTTAGATGGTTGGGGGTCTGGTTTGGGTGACTGCCTGGCCTTCCTGGATGCTCCATGGTATAAGTTTGTGTGTGTGTGTGTGTGTGGGGGGGTGTGTATGAGTCTATGTGTACATGTGTGTCAAGCAGAGGGCAGGAGTGTACCACGGCCTCATCTGGCCAGTGAGATGGATCGCCTGTGTGAGCCCAAGGCCCTCACCGTCCCCAAGGTGGCAGTGGACTTAGCCTGTGGTTTCCCTTCCCAGTTCTCCTGCCCCGTGGTCCCTGGAGCCATCTACCAGTGTTATACTGGTATACTGGGGGCTCTAGGATGGATTTGGGTCTGCCCCATCCCCGAGACGTCTGCAGTCACCTCCTCACTTACACTCACATGCTGTGTCCCAGTGGTCACACACAGGAAGCAAAGGATGGGTTCCAACATCTCAGCCCCTCCCCACTCCATACCACTTAAAAAAAACCCCAAAGATTATATAATTAAATTAAAAAATGTGTCTTCTAATAAACTGTCTTTCCTCATGGTAAAGTCCCATTTTTGAGGGCGAGGCTGTAATATCATATCTGGAAATGTTTTCCTTTGGGTATGAGCTGTCTCTTCCAGTTAATTGTTTCTACCATTGCAACAGCAGCTTGGCCTCCTCCGGGAGGGTCCTCCGACAGGGAGTGGCTGAACCGAAGGGGTTGGGGCCCGGGGTCTGCCCAGGCTCAGCCAGCTCCCAGGTACAGCCCTGGGAGCAGCTCTGGGCACAGGGACCCCTGCCAGTGGGGCAGTGGAGGCTGTTGCTCCTCAACCTGCAGGTGGGGGGCCTGGGCCCCACCCTCTGCACACACCCATGCGTGTGACCCAGCCCCACGTGCACAGACAATCTCACACCCACAAACAGCATGAAGATGTAGACAAACTGCCACGTGCAGACACCATTGTGTGAGCAATTGTGTGAGTGAATACGTCCAGGCTCCTGCACATGCTGGCCACTGCTTGCACTTGTGGGTGTGCAAACTGTACATAGAGAACTCTTTCCAGGGACCTCCCTCATGGCCCAGTGGCTGAGACTTCGCTTTCCAATGCGGGGGTGCAGGTTTGATCCTTGCTCAGAGAGCTAAGAGCCCATTTGCTGCCAGACCTAAAAATCCAGACATAAACAACAAAAGCACTATTGTAACCAATTCAATAAAGACTTTAAAATAAATGGTCCACATAAAAAAATCTTAAACCAAAAAACTCTTTCCATCAAATTGAAGTCAGCCTGTGGCTTCTGAGTCAAGAGCCCATGTTCCCGCCCTCTCCTCCCAGCTCTGACTCGGTGTGACAGAAGGCAATGTCGTTCCCTCTCTGGGCCCTTCTCTGTCTCAGCAGAGGATCTCTGAGCCCCAGCTGTCCGTGAGTCCTCCTCTCCGCGTGGTTGTTTCCTTCTCTCTCACTCAGCGTTTTTTCTCAGAAGGAGGCTGGAGGGGTCTCTACCTGTCCCTGACCTCCAGCCCCTATTCTGTCTTGTGCACTCAAGGTCCCCACACTTGCTCTGATCACTCTTGGTCCCAGAGGCCTTTCCTCCCATGCCAAGAGCCCCGTGGTGTCTGGAGGGGAGCCCAGTGTGGGCCATAAGCCCGGGAAATAGGCAGTGGGTGAACTGACCATGGGCTTCCTTGGTGGCTCAGATGGTGAAGTACATGCCTGCCAATGCAGGAGGTATAAGAAATGTGGGTTTGATCCCTGGGGTTGGGGAGATCCCTTGGGGGAGGGCATGGCTACCCACTCCAGGATTCTTGCCTGGAGAATTCCATGGACAGTAGAGCCTGGCGGGCTACAGTCCGTGGAGTCGCAAAGAGTAGGACACGACTGAGCGACTAACACTTTCACTTCCTTTCTGAACTGACCTTGGCTGTACTCTCTTCTCAACAGCTGACTGTCAAGGGTATGAGCAGACAAGCCGGAAATTTGGGTCTGGCTTGGAAGCTTTAACGGGTCTCCTGGATGCCCCACCCCAATCCCAAACCTCCTTTCCCTGTGCCACCTGCATGCAGTACTGGGCAAGGACAGCTCATCCTACCCAACGTGGAGCAGCAAAGATCTGCCACCAAGCAGGAGGCTTGGTGGGGCGGCAGAGGGGGAGAAGCAGGAAAGAGAAGGTGGGGCCTGCAGGCAGTGTGGGGGAGTCTCTACCCCTGTGTCTATCTCGGGACAAGGCTCTTGACTCAGTTTCCCCTGATAAAGACAGAAATGGAAGTGAAAAAGAAAGTTTGGGGGCAGGTAAATGTGTTCTAGATGGAGTTACACAGCTTCTCCTTATCTGCCCCTAGATGAACACCCTCATTGGTTAGTTGGGAGGAAGAGGGGAGAGCAGGGTGGTAGCCAGGGGCAACCCTCCTCTCATCCGGAGTTAATGCCTACTGCTGAAGAGCCCTCCAGGGCCAGCAAATCACCCACATAATTATCCCTGGAGGTAATGGGCTTGGAGAGGTGGGGGTGGGGATGGAGCTCAGGATGAAGGGCTTGCTGACGCTGGGGGAGCAAAGGGCTCGTCTTCTCTGTGGGAGGGGGACAGGGCCAGGATGTGGGTGCTGGGTAGGTGGGGGTCCCAGCTGCCAACCTCCATCCCCCACCCTGTGACTGTGTTTCCCACAAGAATTGGATTTTGAGGGCTGGGTTTGTCTTCTGTTATCTAGTTGGAAACCTGGTGTGTGTATGTGTGTGTGTGTGAGAGAGAGAGAGAGAGAGGGAGAGAGACAGAGAGAGAGGGATTCAAGGTTTTCTAGTTTGGGGAGGGGTGGGAGACATAGGGGCTTCCCTGGTGGCTCAGTTGGTAAAGAATCCACCTGCAATGCAGGAGACACAGAAGATGCTGATTTGATCCCTGGGTTGGAAAGATACTCTGGAGGAGGGCATGGCAACCCACTCCAGTATTCTTGCCAGGAGAATCCCCAAGGACAGAGGGGCCTGGTAGGTTACAGTCCATGGTGTTGCAGAGTCGGACAGGACTGAGCAACTTGGCACAGCACCGCACAGAGATATAGAGGGTTGGGCCAAAACTAGATACAAGTGTATAAGTTCTGCTGCTTCTTTTCAAACTGAAGTTCTTTTCTTGGAGGAAGGTGTGTGGAGGAGGGATGTAGGGTGAGGATCGCTGCTTTCCTGGATTTAGGGAGAAAACTGTAATCTAGGCTTACAGCTTGCCACCCTTCCTCCAATGACACATTTCTTTCTTTCTTTTTTTAATTGAAGTATAATTGATATACAGTACAGGAGTACAGCATAGTGACTTCAGATTTTTTTGTAGATTATATTCCATTATATGTTATTGTAAGATATTGGGTATAATTCCTTGCGCTCCACGTGTTTTTATTTATAGCTTAGAGGGAGTGTGTGTGTGTGACAGACACAAAGAGAGACAGCGAGGTGGTGAGGGGTTAAGCTGAACCAGGCTTTCCTCGGAAGTGGGGAGGGTGCAATCTTTGGGGATGAAGCTAACTTCTGGGCACATGGCCCCAGACTGCGAGGTGAGCTTGGGGAGAAGGTTCAATGGCGGTCTTTATCAGTGTCTGGATACTTCTCTGCCTCCCGCCAACCCATCCCAGCTCCGGCACAAATTTGCATTTAAATAGAGGTTTTTTTTTTTTTTTTTTAATGAGAAGGACCCAAGGGAGCCCCCAGACTATTAAGTTTTCTTCTGGGGGCTGTGTGGATCCTTCTTCATTTGCCCCTCCACCCCAGCCTCCCACCTCTCTTCCCCCTACCGTCATATTATTCTGTGGCCATATATTCTGAGGGCCAGATGAGGCTCTGGCTCTGACAATCTGAGGGCACTTGTGGGGACAATGGGGCCGGTGCTCCTGGGAAGATAGAGGATGCTTAGTGCTCGACCCTGATCCCTCCTTCCTCTTTGTCTGCCGAGGCCCGGGCACCCCGCCTTCCACTCTTGAATCTCTCTCTGCTGGCCCTGGGGAGTGGAGAGGCCTGCACTGGGAGTCCTGATGCCAGCTCTAGGCTGCAGGCAGTAGTGGCAGGATCTGTGTTTTCATCACATTGGGCAAAGCGTGTTCATTGGGTGTCAGGAGATCCAGTTTGTGTCCTGGCCTTGCCATTCCCATGCTGCGTAACCTCAGGCGAGTCGCTCAGCTGCTCTGAGCCTTGATTTCCTCATCTGTGGAAAGGGGATACTAATAGCTGCTCCTTATGGGTGAGTGTAGGGTTGAACGAGATAATGCAGTAATTTGTTTAGCCCAGTGCCTGGCACGGGGTAATCAGACTGAGAAGACTGGGGAGAGAGAGATTTCCAGGAAAGAGTCTGATGCTGTAGTGGAAAGAGCAGGATTTAAGTCGAGACACCAGGGTTGCTTTTCTTGCTTCCTGGGGGAGCTGCAAAGCTTCTCCATCTATAAATTGGAGCTTCTGAATTAAAACTCATCTCAAAGGGTTCTTGTGAGCATCAAATGGTACAGTTGGGGCTCAGGGTCCCTGGCCCCCAGTGGGTACTCAGTAAAGATCAGCTCTCCTCCACTTTCCCTTCCATAGAGGGGGCAGACTGGAAAGGTGTTCCAGGGCCTTGGAGAATGTTTGGGAGGACTGGTGGGGGGAGGGTATTGTTGGGGGGTGCCGTGGGGTGGGGATTAAAGATCTGAAACTCTGGGTGGGGGAAGGACTGTGGGTAGACTCCAGGGTGCCCACCTGGGGAAGCTCGGGGATTGAAAGCCCCAGATAAAAGAAGCTAGCTGTGCCCTGCCCCGTCTCCTCCCAGACAGCCCCTGATGGCGGGTGACACAGCTCTGTGCGTATCGGGGGGGTTATGGAATCTGAGGGTGTCAGCGGACCCGTGGCTGATGGCTGAGGAGCTTAGGAGGGAAATTGAAGGAGAAAAGGTCAGCTCTGGGGGGTCCACCCCCACCTCTCCACAGCTCCCATCACTAGGTCTAGGAGAAGGAAATGAGACATGACAGGTCCCTGGCCACCTGGTGTAGGCTGAGAAGGGAGACAGGGTAGGCAAGGGAGATGCGTGTGTGTGTGTGACCTGTTAGTTCTAATTCACCCCTCACCCCCAACCCTGGATGCTGGTGGGCCCAGATTAGTCCTGGCATCTCAACCAGCAGAGTGACAGTGACAAGTTCTTTGATTAGAAAAGCTCTGTGGTTTGATGCCCCTCTTCTTCCTCTTCTTTCTTTCTTCCTTCCCTTCTTTCCCTCTTTCTTTTCCTTTTTCCCCTCTGTCTCAGTTTCTCCTTTTCGTCACCTTTTTATTGTTTTAAAATTAATCTTCTAAGCTCTTTTAATTTATTCGGCCGTGCCAGGCCCTCGCTGTGGCATGCAAGATCTTCTGTTGCTGTGCCCGTGCCTCTCTTTGGTTGTGACTCGTGGGCTCAGTACTTGTGGCCATGGGCTTAGTTGCCCCGAGGTATGTGGAATCCCAGCTTCCCGACCAGGGATCAAACCCATGTCCCTCACATTAGAAGGTGGACTCTAAACCACTAGACCACCAGGGAGGTCTTTTTTTTTTAAAAAAAAAAAAACAAACGATGTCTTCCAGACACAGTTGAAGGAGCCCCACCTCTCAGGGCCTGGCTGGTCCAAGAGGCATCTCTGTAAGAATTAGGAAAATGTGACTGCTCTGGGAGGGCCCAGCCTTCCCGAAGGTACAGCCTTCCTGTGGGTACAGGGCAAGATTGGTGGAGGGTGCTTTCTGTTAACTATCAAAAGCCTCCTTCCTCCTGGTGGACATAGCCTCATAGCAGGGTGTGGCTTGGTCAGTAGAGCAAAGGCTGGACTTTAGCTGTTGCCTGCCCTTTGGGCAGTCAACAACCTGCACTCCCATACAGGGCAGTTCTCTACCCCTAGCCCTGCCTCTGCCTCCCACCTAGGGGCTACCTCTATCCTGGTGCAGTTGTACATCCTCACATCCATGTTTTTGTATTTTTGAATATTTCTTTCCTTCTCTGGGCTTCTTCAAGTCTTATCTCCTCCTTCTCCTCTTCCTAGAACTCATGTCTTCCCAGAACGAGTCTTACATACAAGTCTTTCTGCACACCTGCTTGTGTCTTTATATAGCAAGTGTTGTGTGTGTGTGTTCATGGTTCTGTCTGCATGGGATATGTGTCTATTGTGTCTTTCTCTTTGGGCTTGGCACATAGTAGGTGCTGAAAATTTTGTGACTGGGTAGTGTGTCCACATGTGTTTCTCCATGTGTCTCAGCTCTCTGGAGCCCCTCAATTGTCCCCTCACCTGAGCTTAGAAAGGAAAGGGAGTTAGAAGGGGAACCCTATAAGATGGAGGCCGTGTACTCCCCCACCCCCTCTCACCTGACACCCAGCCTTTCATAGAGCATCAAGGAAGGGCAAGCTGAGGGCCACCCTGACTTGACAACACTGGCCTCGGGGTGCGTCCCCTCCATTCCCCTTCCCAGGCCTCCCAAACCCTCCTAAACCCTCCAAGACCAGAGCGGGCAGGGCAGGGGCGGGGGAGGGAGTAGAGAGGAGGGAGCTTGAGGAAGCCGGGCAGGGGCTGCCGCCCCTGGGGCCCCTTTCCACAAGGACAGAGGCGGCACCAGCTGCTCCACAGAAGAAATATTCCCCAAAGTCAGAGTGGTCGTCTCATATTTTAAGTGGCCCTTATTTATCACCATCCTCCTGGGCTCCCTTTCGTGGCAAATGATGATAAAAGACAGCAGGGAGGGGGCACGGGGGCTGTTCCTGGCTGGCCCTGCAGCTGTTGGAGGTGGCAGTGCCAGGGGAAGTGCAGATAGCAACACATGGGCACGGTGACATGCACACACAGACAGTGGTACCAGCACACATGCACAATGGTGTGTGCCCACAGACACAGCAGCACGCACACACAATGGTGAATGCAGACACACTAGCACACATGCACAATGGTGTGCATGCACAAACACACTAACACATGCACAATGGTGCATGTACACAGACACGTCAGCACACATGCACAATGGTGTGCACATACAGACACACCAGCACACATGCATGATGATGCATGCATACAGACACACCAGCACACACTCACAATGGTGCATGCCCACAGACACAGCAGCACGCACACACAATGGTGCATGCAGACAAACCAGCACACATGCACAATGGTGTGCACACACAGACACACCAGCACACATGCACGATGATGCATGCATACAGACACACCAGCACACATGCACAATGGTGCATGCCCACAGACACAGCAGCACACACACACAATGGTGCGTGCAGACACACCAGCACACATGCACAATGGTATGCACATACAGACACACTAGCACACATACACAATGGTGCATGCCCACAGACACAGCAGCACACACACACAATGGTGCGTGCAGACATACCAGCACACACACACAATGGTGCATGCCCACAGACACAGCAGCACACACACACAATGGTGCATGCAGACACACCAGCACACATGCACAATGGTATGCACACACAGACACACCAGCACGCATGCACGATGATGTATGCATACAGACACACCAGCGCACACGTACAGTGATGCTTTCACACAGACACACTGGCACACATGCACAATGGTGCATGCACACAGACACACCAGCACACACACACAATGGTGTGCATGCACAGACATACAGGTACACACACACAATGGTGTGCATGCACAGACGTACACAACAGCACATACGCATAATGGGGTGCACACACAGACACACAATGCCAGACATGCCAACAACCTCATACACACACACATAGACACACACACACACACACACAGATTCAGCTACAACAATGACATGTCCACAAATGCTGACCACGCACATATACGCTAAGTGACACCCACAGCTGTAAGCATATACATAGTCTGATCTATGCCGAGGAATACCCATTTACTGACACAGGTACAGTGACAGATACAGCCATATGCCAGCACATACTCACATGATGCTTCCCTAAACAAGCCTGTGTCACAGCCTCTCTGGGGTACTTGCTGGCTTCTCTTGCCCACTGTGCTCACGTATCCTTGACCTTCAGCATGTCTCTATATGTGTCTACCTTGGGCTTCCCTGGTGGCTCAGTCGGTAAAGAATCTTCCTGCAATGTGGGAGACCTGGGTTCGATCCCTGGGTTGGGAAGATCCCCTGGAGAAGGGAAAGGCTACCCACTCCAGTATTCTGGCCTGGAGAATTCCATGGACGTATAGTCCATGGGGTCACAAAGAGTCGGACACAACTGAGCAACTTTCACTGAAGGTGAGAATGTTGGAGGAGGAGAATCCCTTGGAGGGCATGGCAACCCACTCCAGTATTCTGGCCTGAAGAATTCCATGGACAGAAGAGACTGGCAGGCTACAGTCCACGGGGTCACAAAGAGTTGGACATAACTGAGCGACTTTCACTTTCACTTTAGCCTCTACATGTGTGCCCTCAGATTAGGCAGCTTTCTCTGTGTGGCAGCCAGCTCATGTGTGTGTACTCCACTCCAGACACACCTGTCCACACACATGGATGTGCAAACACACTCATGGTCCAACTGAAAGAAATGAACATCAACTCTTACCTCAGATCATACCCAGAAGTTAATTCAAAATGGATCAATGACCTCAATGTAAGATGTGGAAACAATAAAATTTCTGGAAGAAAACAGAAGGGACTTTGCTGGGTAGTCTGGTGCCATTGCAGGGAACACGGGTTCGATCCCTGGTCCTGGAAGATCCCACATGCTGTTGGGCAACTAAGCCTGGGGTACGTGACTATAGAGCTCACACACCACAACGACCAAGCCTCCCTAGAGCCTGTGCTCCACAACTAGAGAGTAGCCCTCACTCACCACACGAGAGAAAACCTGCACGTAGCAGTGAAGACCTAGCACAGCCAATAAATAAATACATTTAGAAGAAGAAGGAAACATAAAAGAAGGCCTTTGTGACCTTGGAGCAGGCTGGTAGAAGGGTCATAAGCTAAAGTGGCCTGGCTTTAAGCACAGGCTTTGAAATAATAAAACCTCTTGTTGATTCCTGTTTTATGACACAATTGGCTGAGTTAACTTTCGGTAAGTTACTTGCTCTCTCTGATTCACATGTCTTTGTCCAATGAAGGTCTATTACCACCTGCCTCTCTGGATGCTTGTCAACTCCGGAGAACTAATGCATGTGAAATACCCTTTAAAAGCTGCAATGCGTCATACAAAGATCTGCTAAATAGAAGAAAAATTATTTTTGTGTGTTGTAATTATTCACACATGTACACCTGGGCACACCTTCTAAGCAGCAGTCCATACCCATGCACCTCCCTGCCCTCTCAGTCAGGGGAGCCAGGGCTGGGGTTCATGTTGATCTTGGTTGTGCCCAAGGAAGCCTCCCCCCACCCTGATCCCCCCACTCTTTTCCACATTAGCCACCCGGTTGCCAATCAACCTCCCTCCCCAGCCTCAGCCCATTAGTACAGCTCCCTGGGGGAATCTATTTTTTAAAGGTTATTAGCAGATTATTGGTTCTTTATCAACCTCAGGCCCCAGTCTCCAATCTCCCAATGAAGCCATTGTCGCCTAATAAGATGCACTTGATAATCTTGGCATGAAGGTAGTGGAGGGCCTGGTGGGGGTAGGGGCAGCTGGAAGGAGGGAAGGGTTAATAGCACTGCCCCACCCCCACCCCCTCGGTCCTCAAATAGCTGAACTACTGTATGTTGTAGTTTTCAACTGCAAATCATCTTTAATAGCAGACATCACGGGATGGCTCATTACATTAAGCTATTTTTCATGCTATCTCCTGTAATATCCTTTAATCCAATGCGTTTCAAATCACCTCGGGCTAAAATAAGAGACATAGCGATGTAATAGCCTAGTGTATTAGTGGGTTAATTGCCCTGTTGTACTCTTTCTAGTAGCTATCTCTGGAATGACTTCTATATTAATTGTAAATTGCTTAATACATTTAACTCCTTGCCACCGCCCCATCCCCTAAAGAAGGCCACTACCCAGTTGCTTGATGGGATTGTGTGCGTGCGTGTGTGTTTTGTGGGCACTCTTCTCCAACTCTGGTTCCCCTCTGTCCTCTCAGCCTGAGCTGGCTTGAGATGTACTCCTCAGCTTAGTGAGGGGAAGAGAATGAGACAGCATTAATTGAACACCTGCTGTATGCCAGATCCTGGCCTTGGCCCTTTCACCAAATATGGTCTCCTTGAAGCCTCACAAGACCCTGAGTACTTGCAGTATGCGCCCCAGAGATCATGTGACTTGTTCAAGGTCACAGAACAAAACCACAATGAAGCTGGGTTTGACTACATCCTTTAAGACTAGAGCATCCTAGAGCCTCAGTGCCTGAGAACTGGGGAGGACCCAGGGCTTTTGAACGTGAGCTCAGCTGTGGTCAGCAGGATCGTGGGGGGTGGGGTGGGAGGGATGGAGACTCCCAGTCTGAAAAGGAGAGACTCCCTTGACCTGGGGAAGTTCTTAGTCTGATGGTGGGGGACAGAAACCTCTATTCTGGGGAGCTCCGAATCTGATGGGGGGACAGATCCCCTGCCAAAGGAAAGCTCTCAGGCAAATGGGGGAGGCTCCCCTGGGGAACAAGCAATCTAATGTGGGTCGGGGGGGTCGGGGGGGGGTCGGGGAGGAATACAGCCTCTGCTCTGGCTGTGGGGGATATTGCCTCTGGTCTGATGAGAAAGCACAGTCTCCGTCAGTCAGATGAGACGCCAATCTAACCGATCCGCACAGAGAAAAAAGCAAAAGGGTGCAAATGAGTGAGACTCGAGGCAGAGCGAATGGACACTGCAAACAGAGCTCGGAGCACAAGGGCAGAACCCCAGCCCTGGTGTGCCCAGCGCCTCGCTTCCAGGTTAGGGCGGGGCCTAAGCGGGGCGGGTGGGGGCGGCTCATCACCTCCGCCCTGCTCCTTCCCTCCGTCTGCGTTTCCCCCTGGGCTGACCTCTCCCGTGACTGGCAGGTGGGGGAACGTCAGGCCTTGGCAGGGACTGAGACCTCCTCGCCACGGTCCTGTTTCTCTGCGCCAACAGCTCCCCGTTTTCCAAACAGCCCCCTCACCTCCCCCACCGTGTCCTGTGTGCCCAAGACTTGGACTCTCTCCCGTCTCCCCCATCTCTTGTCTCTTTGCACGGAAGACAAATGGAGATCCCGGAGGACAGGAAAGAAAGATCGGGGAGGGAAAGATCGCGGAGGGGAAAGAAGGGAGCAGGGCTAATGAAGCCGTGTCAGCAGAGCCAGAGATGGGTGAAGTGTTTGCGGCTGCAGGTGAGATGCGCACGCGGTCCTGCGTTATCAGTGACACTCGCGAAGCCGTCCCTGCATCAGAAACTCTGCAGTCCGAGGACTCCCGGGGCAGAGGGACCCAAGCGTAAAGTAGCTACACAGTAAGAGCCTCCTTCACTCAAGCCGGTGTTCCTTACTCCGTACATTTACCATAGGGGAGTGAACTTGAGGTTTCTTGGTGAGTTTGGACAGCGAGCCTGTGGATGCCTCGTCCCGGAGATAGGCCCTTGGGACAAAAAAATGAAGAGACAGAGACAGAAGGAAAGAGGAAGGCGGCGGGGGCGCAGAGGATGAGGTGGGGAGCCGGCCCTTCCCGGTCTTCGCCGCCGCGGGGGTCGGGACGGCGTGGGGTGGGGGGTGGGGGGCGTGGGGTGGGGCTCGGCGCCCCGGTCCCGGGCTGCGGCGGCGGCTTTGTTGGCAGCCGGCTCGGGGAGCAACCTTGAGCGCGGGCGCGGAGACAGTGATTTAGGGGCTGGCATTGAAGCGTGAAGGTAAATGGCCACATTTCACCGTCAGAAGGTGAGCGGGAGGCGCCGGCCCCTTCCCTTCCCCCAAGGCCCCGGGGGTGGGGGGTGCGGGGGAGGGCCTGTCGCGGGCACCCGCCGAGTCCCGGCTGAATCCCTGAGCCCCTGCGGCCGCTGCCGCGCTGGAGGAGGAAAGCCGGACGCCCAGCACCTCTTTCCTGACTCGTTCCTATCTGGGGAAGTTAAGCGCTCTGGGGCCCGAAGCTGCTTCAGGGGAGAATCTGAGAGGCGAGGGCCCACAGCCAGAGGACCTGAGGGACCCTCTGCTGGTCAGGACAGGGTGCGGGAGGCACCGTAACTCTTCACAGGGTTCCTGAGGTCGGGTCGGCCTTCTGTCCCACAGTGCAGAGGTGGAAACAAAGCCTCAGGAGGTTAAGTGACCTGCTGCAGACCCTGCCTCTGGGGAGGGATGAGCAGGGAGGAAGTAGGTCTGCGGGACCCCCAGCCTGTGTTCAGCCCCCTAAGCCCCCAGCAGGTTGCCTCCAAGAGCTCTGAGATCTGGGTACTGGGTGTGGGGGAGTTTGTGGGCACAGGAAATGTTGGCATCCAGCAACCTCCTGCTGCTTTAAAAATAATACACGAAAATAATCATGAAAATAATTCCTGCTCTTCATGTTCCCAGGTGGCTGAGACAGCAAATAATCCACCTGAAATGCTGGAGACCTAGGTTTGATCTCTGGGTGGGGAAGATCTCCTGGAGGAGGGCATGGCAGCCCACAATAGTATTCTTGTCTGGGAAACCCCATGGACAGAGGAGCCTGGTGGGCTACAGTCCATGGGGTCGCAGAGTTGGACATGACTGAAGTGACTAACACTTTCACTAACACGTCATATTAAAAAAAATACAGAAATGTGGCTGTGACTTGATAACCCTTCTTTTTGACCCCTCTACCCCTCCCTCCTTTGGGCAAAGCTTCCTTCCCCGAGACCCCTGAATCTCTCCCACAGTTCTGAGCCAAGCACATGTGAGTGGAACATTGAGATGAGTAATTTGATTCATTTTGTTATTTTGCTGAGAAAAAGAGGCCCAGGCTGGGGCATGCGTGCCTTGTTGGAGTAGGGGCATGACATTGCAGACTGCTCCTGCCCCCTGCCCTTCCCCAGCATCATTTCCCAGGCTCAAGTCCCAGAGAGAGGCAGAGTCAGGAGAAGGTAGGGCAGGAGTAAGCCCAGGGCACAAGGGCGGGGCCAGAGAGACCCCCAGAAGGTGGAAGGAAACAGTTCCCTGGCTCTACTTGGGGCAGCTTTGGTGGTTTTTATTCATAACAGCTGCTTTTTCTTGGCTGCCTACTAAGTGTTCAGTATACCTTTCATCATGCCAGCAACCCTATGTAATACATCCCGTTATCTCCTTCTTATAGATATGAACACCGAGGCTGGGCCCCTGATCTAAAACTCCACTGCTGAGAGGTGGTGGAGCTGGGATTGGACTTGAGTCCCGTTGACCTTAGAGAGATTCTTCTGCGGCCGCTCTCTTTCACTGGGAAGGGGGCTGCAGAGGCCTTGGGGAGATGACCCAGCACTTGATGGGAAAGGAGGCTGGCATTCACTTCCCCCATGTGGTTTTCCTTGGGCCAGTTCTCCTATGGAGTCTGGGTGGGACAGCAGGTCAGGGCAGAGGGTAGTTGGGTGTGGGAGGTGGAGGTCAGAGTTCTCAGCTGACAGTTTCCCTCAATCCTGGGTAGACAGAAGAGGGTCCCTGGTGGTGGGGTGGGGGCTGTGGATCCTCAGGTTCCAGAAGAAGGCGCCCCAGATGGTGGGAGAGAGATTACCTTCCATGGTCTGAATTACTCCTGGAGAGGCCAAAGACCCCTACTAGAGAAATTCCATGGTGCCGGAGGGCAGGTGTAGGCATCCTACGGGTTCATCCTCTCTAGGACGGGGCCCTGGTGAGAGCAAAACCAGCCATGGGACCCAGGTGCACACAGGCTGAGGCACTGGGGAAGTGAGGCCCGTTTTCAGAAAGCCCTGGCTCCTCATACCCCAGTTCCTACGACAACTTCAAATAGCTGTCATCATTGAACACTGACTATGTGCCCCGAACTGTGCTAAGCCTTCTCTTAATCCTGACAGCTGCCGTGTGCAGTAGGAACTATATTAACTCCATCTGACAGATGAGTAAATAGAGGCAGAAGCTCCCCTGGGCCAACAAGCTCTCCTGGATCTGCTTCTTCCCCTATGGGGGTGGGGCGGGAGGACACAGCATGTCGAGAGGGGTCTCCAAACCCTTATAATCTCAGCATAGGGCCTGGCCCCTGGAAACCCTCAATACAAGTAGCTTCTTTATTATTCTTTTGTTTATTTATTTTCAATTGGAGATACTTGCTTTACATTAGTGTGTAGGTTTCTGCCATACATCAATGTGAATCAGCCATAGGTATGCTATTATTAGGGCTTCCTTGGTGGCTCAAACTGTAAAGAATCTGCTTGCAACGCAGGAAATCCAGGTTCGATCCCTGAGTTGGGAAGATTCCCTGGAGAAGGGAATGGATACCGTACTCCGTACTCCTGTAATATTACCTGGAGAATCCCAAGGACAGAGGAGCCTGGCAGGTTACAGTCCATGGGGTCACAGAGAGTCGGACAGGATTGAGCAACTAACACACACACCATTATTATTCTTAATGTTTGGTGGGTGGAGGCATTGGGTGGGGCCACCTTGCCTTTCAGCCCATTATTTTCGTTATTTCTGGGACACGGTCTTATCTTCTAAACTGGGGTCTCAGGGTACACCTCTTTCTCCCAGCTTCTTCTGAGTCTGCCTTTACCTCCAGATGGCCCTTGATCTAGAGGAGATGCACGTGGGAGCCTGTGTGTGTGAACATGATGAAAGGATGTCTCTTGTTCTGTGAAGAGCCGAGAAGGGGGTCCCAGAAAAGCCCTTCCCAGGACAGGGTCTGATCCTGGATCACTTCAGGAACCGCCCCCCCCCCCCCATTTCTTCGTTAGTCACCTGGACAGAGGTGGGCGGTGTCAGGTAACCTCTTTCCCCTTCATCAACCTTCATAGTGGTGACCAGACCAGGGGGCTGTCCTCTTTCTGGATCCTCAGCCCTCTGCTTCCCCGCACTGGTCCTTGGCAGGAATCCCAGATTTCAGCCCCACCTTTTGACAGATAAGGGCAGGGAAGCTCAGAGAAGGGGAGCGAGCTGCACAAGGTCAGAGTGATGATGCTGGGGACTGCAACCAGAGGGGAATCTCCTAGGACTCCCAGTTTGGGGGGGGGCCTCAAGAAATGAGGGGTGCCCGCCCCCTCCTCTTGCCTGGGGTGTTGTCAGCTTGAGCACTGGCCACCTGCCCCCATCCCCATCCACGCACCAGGTGGAATTGTCTTAATGCAGCAAAATGTTCATACACATGTAAGCAAATATCTCCTCAAATTATCTCTTATCACCAAATAGGCCACGATGCTCACCGGCTGGAGGGCTGAGGTTGTCTTTCAATTCACTGATGATGAGGGGGAGGCAGGGGAGGGGGGCCGGCTGACACCAAAAATAAACCAGCTGAGCGGGGATGGTTGTCGCAAGGGGCAGAGCGAAGTTGTCAGGCGGCGAGAGCGTGTGAGGCGGCAGGACGATAATGTGGCATGACACTTCTGAAATGAGCGGCCCGTTGCCATGGTGAGCAGCCAGGAGGGACCAGCTCTCCCGAGGCTGAAATAAAACACGCTTTAAATGATGTTTGATTAGAATTTAGATCATGTAACCGAATACCTCAGTCCTTCTCTTCCCTGGGCTTTTCTTTTCTTCTCAATTCTCCCCTCCTCCCCTCCATCCCCTCCTCACCCTACCCTGGGGCACACACACACTCCTGTGCACCCACACTCACGTGGGCACACACACACACATTTGCACATGCACGCCCTTCTTCTCTCTCCTCTCCCCAGTTGTTCTCTGCCTTGGTTGGACCTTGTTTCAGAAAATTTGGCTCAGAGCAGATGCCAGGGCCCCTTGGCGGGGTAGCAGCACTGGCCTTGGGGTCCTGGTTTGAGTCTCTGCTGTTGTGCTCTGATAATAGTAACGCTAAAACAATCCACAGGGTCCAAGCCTTTTTTTTGTGCCCTTTACAAAGCTCTGCCCCATGCAAGCTCATATTTATTCTCACTGCAGCCCTTTGCCGACTTGTCATCATGCCCATTTTCTGGATGAGGAAGCTGAGGCTCAAAGAGGCCACATGTCATATCCAAGATCACACAAGATGTGAATTCAGCACTGCTATGGGCTGCTCTTGGGGCTCTGGGAAGAACCCTCCTAAACCCCTTTAGGAAGAAGGGAGCGGAGCCCACTCTCTGTCCTCTGGGTCCTCGACCTTGACTGGTCCAGCTTGTTTTGAAGATCTATGCTGCTCTTGGTCTGCCTGTATGAACCATCCCAGGGATGGGCAAAGTCCTGACTTGGTTCCAGAGGGCATTGGGACACACTCTGTGATTTTCTTGTCATATGTTCCTGCTCTTTTGTCTGGCAATGGATATATGTTTTATTTGTGGTGGTTTTTCCAGGGAATGCTGCCCAGATGGGGAAGACAGCCAGTCCTGAGGACAGAGGGCACTGCTATTGATTATCTAGAATGGGTCACAAGGTCAGGCTGGCATGTAGAGACAGGGCAGGCAGGGATGCTCTTGGTGCCAGGATTTTCTCAGAGGCCCCTGGGAAGTTATCATCATCCTAGGTCTGTGTCAGAGGACCGTGGCTTGACCCAGTGTCCATCTTCTCTAGCAGACCAAGGTCTCCAGACTGTCTCTCTCACCCTCAGCCAGTCCATCCATGTGTTCGCTTGTTCAACATCAGCTGTGTGCCAAGATGCTTACTGTGGAGCAGCCCTGACCTCTGCCTTCACATGTGTGGCGATTTGTGGGCCATAGGCAGGTGATCTGGAGACAGACACCCAAACACACACACACACACACACACACACACAGAGGTCTCCTTTGGTGCAGAGTGTGAATGATCTGATGCAGGAGGAAGCAAAGTGCTCCGGGAACATCAAGGATGGGAGCCCTCCTGTGTCAGATGGGGACCCAGGAAGGCTTCTCAGAGGAGATGATAAATGAAAGAAGACAAAGGGCTTCTCGGGGCTCCCCTGGTGGTCCAACCCTTTAAGGTTCTGCCCTCCCAAAGCAGGAGGCCCGAGTCTGATCCCGGGTCAGGGAACTAGATTCCACATGACAAGTTCACTTGCTGCAATTAGACATCCTGCATATGGCAACGGGGATCTCGTGTGCTTCAATTAAGGCCCGGTGCAGCTGAAATTAAAAAAAATATATATATTAAAAAAAAAAAAGACAAGTGCTTCTCCAAGTGCTCAGACAGAAAGGACAGCCCAGGCGGGGAGCCCTCATTGTGCAAAGTCCAACACACTTAGCAGAAAGGAAGCTCTCGGGGTGGATGGTGGGGATGGGGGTGGGATTGCGGATGGAGTGGGGGGGGTTGGGAAGGTGGGGGAGAGAGGGTGGGTGTCTGTGTTTCTTCCTTTAGACTCTAAGCTTTTGAAAGGCAGAGACTGAGCCCCAAGATGGGGTTACCCTGAGGGTATAGAGGTGTCTTCTATTTCTTTTGTCTCTGCAATTCAAAAGGCCTTCATTTCTTTGCATATCTGGTTAACTCGGAAAGCAGGGGCCCCTCCTTAATGTATAAGTGTCTGGCATCCCTAGTGTTCGGCACAGGATCTGTTTCATATATGTATTTAATTTAAAAAATTTTAAATTTATTTATGTTTTTGGCTGTGCTGGGTCTTTGTCGTTGCATGGGCTTTTCTCTAGTTGCAGAGAGGGGGCTACTCTCTAGTTATGATGGCTTCTCTTGCTGAGGGGCACAGTCTCCAGGGCACAGGCTTCAGTGGTTGCGGCTCCCAGGCTCTGGAATGCAGGCTCAGTAGGTGTGGTGCACAGGCTTAGCTGCTCCATGGCATATGGGATCCTCCCAGATCAGGGATGGAACCTGTGTCTCCAGCATTGACAGGTGGATTCTTCACCACTGAGTGACCAGGGAAGCCCCTATAGTCAATTTTTGACAGCACCCTGGGGCATGGGAGGGACCTTAGTTTCCCGACCAGGCATCAAAATTTCGCCCCCTGCATTGGGAGGCAGAGTCTAAACCACTGGACCACTGGTGAAGTCCTGGACCTGTTACGTAAAAATGAATCAGTGCTTACTGGGTACTTACTGTGTACCCAGCATTGTGCTAAATGTTTCACAGGTGATTCCCTCCTTTGAGCAGCGCTTGACCAGCGATAATTCCCTGGTATTTCAAGGGCAGGAAAGAGCAAGTGGGGGTTTGGTGAGAGAAGTCGTGGATCAGAGTCTGGGGTCCCCACAGGGAATGATGGAGGGTGGAGGAGCACACAGGACTGGATAAATTAGGCAGTCAAGGTTGGGAAAAGGCAGAGGACAGTTTGACTGGGATTGACTGGGGTGGGAAGGGGGTCGGCAAGGGCAGTAAGAGATGCAGGCTGGGGAAGCAGCCATCACTAGAATCAGGCGTCTCTCTCCCTTCGCCCCACCCCACCCATCTGGTTGCTATCAATATCTGAATCCAGCCCTTCCTTCCAGCCCCACCACTCCTGCCCTTGGCTGGTTTTCCAGTAACCCCCGCTTGGACCTCTGTAGCCTTTCTCACTGGCTCCTTGCCCCAGAATTCTCCTTCCACCACCTTTTTCTCCTGGCCACCTGTTAGCCTCCTGTAACTTAGATTTGACTGCTTCATTCCTGTGTATCAAAGCCATGGAGGCTCCCCATTACCCAGGGTCCACAGCTCTGACTCCCAGCCTGCTCTCAAGCCCCACTGTGATGTGATCCCAGCCTTCCTCTCCGGCCTCGATGACTCTCAACTTCTCATCTCCTGATTGGTCAGTTCTTGGTGCCTCTTCTTATCTGCACCTGTGCAAACTCAGAGTGCCCTGCAGGAATGCCCTCTCTTGCCCCCTGGTCAAGGCTGACTCATCTCTTTCTTTGTAGGCTCAGCTCAAGTCTTTTCCACTCTTGAACCTCTTTCCTGACCACTTCTTCCAGAAGGCATATATGTTTTCCTTTTTTTTTTTTTTGGCCATGCTGTGTGGCTTGTGGGATATTAGTTGCCTCGCCAGAGGTTGAACCAGGGTCCTCTGCAGTAAAGTGCAGAGTCTTAACCACTGGACTACCAGGGTATTCTCAGAAGGCATGTATCTCAGTCAGCTTGAGCTGCCATGACAAAACACGACAGACTGGGTGGTTTAAACAACAGGAATGTATTTTGCCTAGTTCTGGGAAGTCCAAGGTCAAGGCACTGGCTCATTTGGTTCCCTGGAGGGTCCCCATTCCTGGCTGCAGATGGCTGCCTTCTCTCTGGTGTCCTCACGTGGTGGACAGAGAGGGAGGGAGAGCTCTGGTATCCTCTTCTTACAGGGCACTCATTCCACCACGGGGCCCCACCCTCCTGACTTTATTAAATTGCCTCCCAAAGTCCTCATCTCCAAACCCCATCACACTGGGCATTAGAGCTTCAGCATATTAATTTTGTGGGGAACAAACACCCAGCCCACAACAGCATGTCTGTTACAGGCAGGTCAGATTTTTCAATGTTGTCTGATTGTTTCAGATTATTTCCTTAACTTGACTGGAAGCTCCCTGAGGAGCAAACTGTGACTGGCAGTAATTGTGTGTTGATGTGCCTGGTAATAACATCTACCTATTTATTACAGGCTCCCCAAAAGTTTATACTCAAGGGTCCCCAGACTTTACCTTTCCTCTGTCCCCAAGGAAGTTTTTGTGTTTAGCCCTGTTTGGGCTTTAGTAGCTTGGGTGGGCATAGTGGATTGGAAAGAAAGTTGAAAGAAGCCCAGAAACCTTAGAATAATTTCCTTCAGAAAAGACAGAGTGTCCCTCCTGGCTGGATAGGATAGAAGGATAAAAGGCAGAGGGGAGAGCAAGGAGAGGTAGGCACCTGCAGGGGCTGGATTGGTGAGGGCTTCAGGGGAGGTTGAGGCGCCTTGAATGAGCTGTGGGAGGGAGTGGGAGATGGGAAAAGAAGATTCAAATAAATGTCACTTTGTCTTACGAATGTGTGTGCATGTGTGTATTACGTATATATATATATATATATATATATACACATATTGGAGAAGCAAATGGCAACCCACTCCAGTATTCTTGCCTGGAGAATCCCCATGGACAGAGGAGCCTGGCAGGCTACAGTCTATGGGGTCACGAGAGTCAGACACGACTTAGCAACTAAACCACCACCACCATACACACATATATATGGTGGCGTTAGCAGTTAAGAACCCACCTGCCAATGGAGGAGACGTAAGAGATGCAGGTTCGATCCCTGTGTCGAGAAGATCCCCTGGAGGAGGGCATGGCAACCCACTCAAGTATTCTTGCCTAGAAAATCCCATGGACAGAGGAGCCTGGCGGGCTACAGTCCAAAGGATCACAAAGAGTCGGACACAACTGAAGTGACTTAGCACACATGAGGAGAGAAAGAGAAGAGAAGGGGTGAGTCTGGCCCTAACCCTGGGCCTCTAACCCTAGAGCTGTGTCTTTGGATGGGGCCACCATGGTCTTTGAACTCTGTGTTGGGGGAGACCAGGAGGCTCATTAGGCTGGAACGTGATTATATGTACCTATAGCTTAGCTCTATCTATGGGGTCAAAGGTGGCGCAGGTCCAGGCCTCTATAGCCTTCAGAGTCCAGATGACAGTGTGATTCGCTGCTTGGAAACGTGGTCCTGGGAGGCCTGAAATGGGAGGAAATGGCAGGTGTTCTGGAGGGTATGCAGAGAAAGGGGCAGGGGTGCTTTGAGGCCAAGGATGATTAAACGACATGGCTCACTGTCTCCCTGGGCTTCACCTGTTAGCACGCGGGGCTCTTTGGTAAGGGGACAACCTTACAACTCAGAGTAACCTTGTGTGTGTGTGTCTGACTCTTTGTGACCCCACGGGTTGTAGCCCGCCAGGTTCCTCTGTCCATGGGATTCTCCAGGCAAAAATACTAGAGTGGGCTGCCATGGGCTCCTCCAGGGGATCTTTCCGACCCAGGGATCGAACCTGCGTCTCTTGTGTCTCCTGTATTGGCAGGTGGATTCTTTATCACTAGCGCCATCTGGAAAGGTAGGGTTTGGTTTACCGCAATGTACAGGAGGAAAACCCAGGGCTTGGAGGTCAGGAAATCTAGGTCCATGGCTCTCCAACTGGGCTCCAGGGGGTGCCTTCATTGTGCTGTGTGCCTAAGTTTCTCCACCGATAAACTGGATGCAAGACTCCTGTTGTTCATCTCGGAGGTGCCATGGAAGTGACGGTGATCGGAGAGGTCGAGTCCACTGTTCACACAGGAGCTGGGTGAGGGTGTGGTCACAGTAACTCTGTAGCAAGATGAAGCCCGTGAAGACCTGCACATCACAGGTTCACACTTGGCACTGCAGCCCCATGAGGGTGGGCGTCCAGGGTGAGATCTCTGCAGGGACAGGAAGGGCCCCAGGCGTGGCTGGAATCTGGGGAAGGACAGACCCAGAAGAGGGGTCCTGGCAGAGGGGGTACTGCCATCCCTCTTTTCAGGACCCCGTGGGAGAAAGAATTCTCCCCTCCTTCTGTCAACTGAGTTGCAGTCCAGCAATGAACAGTAAGAGTAATAAAAAAACAATAGTTCGGGACTTCCCTGGTGCGGGGTCTGGGTTTGATCCCTGGTCAGGGACCTAAAGCCCACATGCTGCAAACTAAGACCTGGCACAGCCAAAAAATAAATAAAAATCAAAAAATAAAAATAATAGCTCATGTTTCATGGGCCTGTATATCAATCTCTATTTTAAGCACTTTGCCTCATTTCTGCCTCAGAACGACCCTCTGGAGAGGGTACTGTTTTAATCTCTGCTTTACAGATGCAGAAACCAGAGCAGTTAAGTGACCTTCCCAAGGTCACAGAGCTTGTAAGTGGTGGAGTCATAACTCAGGCTTAGACGATCCGGGGCTTGTGTCATGCTGTCCTGTCAGGAACTAATTCTGTATCCTTTACGCTTCAGAGCAGGACTCCTCAGCTAAAGGGACCTCATTTGCCCCACATATCAACACAGGCAGAGGTTCGAGCCCACCTCCCCAAACAGAAGGCCTAGACTTGGGCACCCTGTGGCTGCTGCTCCCTGCTTCTGTACTCTGGGGCAAGTTAGCTCATCTGTAAAATGGGTGGACATAACATTTTTTGAGTATCTCTTATGTGACATATTTTTTTTTGCACCACTAAGCGACGTCAGGACTGTCTCTTGTTAGGTTGTTGTTGTTCAGCCGCTAAGTTGTTTCTGACTCTTTGCAACCCCATGGACTGCTGCATACCAGGTTTCCCTGTCCTTCACCATCTCCCAGAGTTTGCTCAAACTCGTGTCCATTGAGTTGGTGATGCCATCCAACCATCTCATCCTCTGTTGCCTCCTTCTCCTCCTGCCTTCAATCCTTTCCCATTATCAGGGTCTTTTCCAATGAGTCAGCTCTTCGCATCAGGTGGCCAAAGTATTGGAGTTTCAGCTTCAGCATCAGTCCTTCCAATGAATATTCAGGACTGATTTCCTTTAGGATGGACTGGTTGGATCTCCTTGCAGTCCAAGGGACTCTCAAGAGTCTTCTCTAACACCACAGTTCAAAAGCATCAATTCTTCGGCGCTCAGCTTTCTTTATAGTCCGACTCTCACATCCATACAAGACTACTGGAGAAACCATAGCCTTGACTAGACAACGGACCTTTGTCTGCCAAAGTGATGTCTCTGCTTTTTAATATGTTGTCTAGGTTTGTCATAGATTTTGGTATACTGTATTAAAAAAAAAAACCAGTTTTGTTACAGTATTCATATATCATAAAATTTACATATTATCATATTCATTTAAAAGTTGTTCATTGTAATAATTTTTCTATATAGAGAGCACAAATCAGCACACAGAGTGATGAATTTTTAACAAAGTAAAAACATCTGTGTAAGCAGCATCCATGTCTGAAGCAGATCATCTCCTGCCCCAAAGAACCTCCCTGGTGTTTCCTCCCTTCACCCAAGGTTAACTTGAACACCTGACTTCCAACCCCACAGAGGTTTGTTAAAAAAACAAAAACAAAAAACAACTCATTGGGACTTCCTGTGTGGTCCAGTGGTTAAGAATCCACCTGCCAATTCAGGGGCCTCGGGTTCAATCCCTGGTCTGGAAAGATCTCATGTGCCACAGTCAACTAAGCCCGAGAGCCACAACTTCTGAGGCCCACTCACCTCGAGCCTGTGTACTGCAACAAGAGAAGCCATGGCAATGAGAAGCCTGCACACTGCAATGAAGAGTAGGCCCTGCTCACTGCAGCTAAAAACAGCCATGTGCAGCCAAAAAAATAAATAAGTAAAACTCATCAACTTATCCCTTTCCCTTTTCCTTTTTCTTCTTTCCTTCCTCCTTTCCTCCCCTTCTGACCCACTTCCTTTATACCTCCACCCCTCCTTCCTTTCTTGTTGATTCTACTTCCATATAGTTTATTTGAAGTTTATAGTAAGAGGCACAGCAAGAGAGAGTGTAAAAGCCTTAACACAGTGCCCTGGGAGGCGGTGTGAGATGAGGGGGTCAAGTTGCTGAACGACCTGACTCTAGACTGGCCACTGCCAGCTGTGAGGCCTGGGGCTTGTGACATAACCTTTCTGTGCCTTACTTCCTTATCTGTGAAATGGGAGCAATGACTCGACTGACTGCAAAGGGTGATGGGAAGATTAAATAAGGTGTCTTTACCTTGTGTGTGCAAAGGGTTTACATACACCTGTGCCAGGAAGCCTGGGGAAAGCTCTGCTGGATAATAATATCTCTTACAAGATGAGAAGTGTGGACAGGGGATGAGAATCATGGCCATTTAATGAGCACCTGCTGTATGCTGGGGCTTTACCTCTGATCTGCCTGGCTGTCCTGCAAGAAGAGATTATCTCCATTTTATTTATTTATTTTTTAAAAAACATTTATTAATTTGGCTTCTTCTGGTGCTGACTGCTGCATTTGTGATCCTTGTTGCAGCAGGTGGGCTCTTTGCCCCACCTCATGTGGGGTCTTAGTTCCCTGATCAGGGATCAAACCCGCGTCCACAGCATTGAATGGTGGCTTCTTAACCACTGGGCCACCAGGGAAGTCCCCATCTCCGTTTTACAGATGAGAAGATGAGGCCTGGTGAGGTAAATCCTGAAGATGTAGGTTAGTAAGTGTTGGAACTGAAGCTGAAACCTGAGGAGTCCGGCTTGAATGCCCACGTTCCCACCCTGGGAACCAGCCTTGTGTTAATGTCGCCTAGCTGTGAGCTGAGCACCGTCCTCTTTGGGGGATGTCCCTCGCTGTGGTCCTATTGTGGTCCTGTCCTCCCAGGGACACAGTGTTCCCCCCCGCCGTGATGTGCTTGGGACATCCTCCTGGGGCAGGAGCCGGGCTCTGGGGAGGGGATGGTTTCCCAGGGCAGAGCACCGGAGAGGACTGCCTGGTGGTAGAGGGTTCAGACTGCCCTGGGCACGCACAGCGCCCGCACCTCCTGGAAGCATGACCTTTCACCCAAGGAAGCTCTTGGGCCCCAGGGAAGGGGTGGCCTATGGGGTGGCTTTAGAGCCTACCACCCCTGGGGCATTGGAGAAGAGTCCATACCCTGTAGAATCACCTTGTAGGGCCCTGTCCTGCCCATGAGGACTAATGGGGTGGGGTCGGGGGGTACAGAGCAGAGCCAGGCAGGTCAGGCATGGGGGTGCTGGTGACTCCTCCAGCTGGGGCAGGACTGGGGTGGGGTGATGGATCCCCCACCCCTGCTGAGTGCTCAGTAAACAGCCAGTTCTGCTTGTGACCCTTCCAACAGGGGGAAGGCTCCCCACGCAGAGACTAGCTATTCAGACCAGTTCTGGGGCCCTGAGGCCTCCTTCCTGCCCATCTCCCAGAACCAGTGTGTCTTGTTGTGGCCTTGGAGCAGAGGGCAAGGAGGGCACCCCCCGCCCCAACCCCTGGTGCCTCAGGCAGCACCTTGCTCCTCGGGGGGCCTGGTGGGAGTGCCGACGTTGCCTGCCCTCTTGCTGGCCTCAACCGTCCCTACCCTGACCTCCAAGCTCCCGGGGACCAGCCAGGACATCTGTATCCATCTCGCCCCAAACTCTGGAGATTCTGACAAATTTCCTTTCATTACTTGCAGCCATGTTATTTAAAGTAATTAACCTTAATTTATAAATTTTTATATCAAACTGCCTTTTAACTTTTAGAACTGGCAGGAGCAGCCTTATCCCTAGGCTCCTAATAGTTCTCCATTTAATCAAAATTCATCCATCAGGTTCCAGTGTTAAATCATCTTTTAATTGGGAGTTACATTCTGGTTAATAGTTTTATAATTCGCCTCCTCTAATAGTTTTTACCACAGGGATCTCTACTCCATTTTTCCTCACTCTATTATTGAGGGCGTGCGGTTCTGCGGGGACGGCTCGGCTGGGCCCCGCCTCTCTGGCCTCTGCTGGTCGTCGCCTCTTTTGTTCTTGGTGGTCTCATTAATTCCTGAGAAGAGTTGTGTCTGCTGCGTGTTACTAGGGCAGAGCTACTCTCCTTGCTTCCGCAGCCTTCGGAGCTGTGGCCAGGGCCCGCTTCTCTCCACGAGGAAGTCACAGCAACAGAAAGGGAGAGAGGGAGAGAGATGGAGACAGAAACAGAGAGTGTGGAGGGCAAGGAAGGTTCTGGAAGCCCATGGGTCAGCCCCGCAGCGAACGGGCAGCGGATGGGGAGAGAGAAGCAGACGAGTTAGGAAGTAGATGCAGACCGAGGACTGGCTCTTCCCTGGTGCTTGCTCGCTACTCATCATCCATGTCCGTTTCCACCTGGAAGTTAAAGTTGCGGGAAGGGAAGTAGTCCCCCTTGAAACCAGAGGGGCCCGGCTCGCGGGATTCCTGGAGGTGGGCAAGGAAGGGCGGCTGCATTAGAGCTGTCCCCGAGATGCTGCTGGGCCTCCTGACGGGTGAGAGGGAGAGGGCATAAAGACTGCAGGATCAGGACGGGGAGAGAGAGGCTGGAGAGAGACAGGGTGGTAGAAGAGAGTCAAGAGCAAGAAAAGAGGGACTTCCCTGGTGGTCCAGTGGTTAAGACTGTGCTCCTATTTCAAGGGACATGGGTTCGATTCCTGGTTGGGGAACAAATATCTCACATGCCTGGCGGTGCGGCCAAAAAAAAAAAAAAAAGATATTAAAGAATAAAAGGATTTCCCTGGTGGCCCAGTGGTTAAGAGTCCACTTGCCAATGCAGGGGACACAGGTTTCATCCCTGGTCCAGGAAGATTCCACCTGCCGCCGGGCAACTAAGTCCACGCTCTGCGACTACAGAGCCCACCTGCCACAACTACTGAGGCCCACGTGCCCTAGAGCCCAGGCTCCACAGCGATGAGAAGCCCGCTCCCTGTAACTAGAGAGCAGCCCCTGCTCGCCTGTGCAAGTAGAGAACGCCTGTGCATAGCAACAAAGACCCAGCACAGTCACAAAAGATGAAAGGGGAAAGAAAGACAGACAGATGACATTGGAGGGGTACAGAGAAGACGGGTCCCTCCGCTCAGGAGCCCTGACTGGTAAACAGATGAGTTTGTGTGGACACATGCTCACGCAAACCCATGTGCTCACACAGGCCTGAAGCCAGACCCAGGGGCACCTCAGGAACGGGTGATGATGGGCTAAGGGCCAGACCCCGCGCCTGTGGATGGGAGTCTTTGAGATGGCCTCCAGGGGAGGTGGGATGGAAGGGTTGCTCCTAGATTCCTGACCCTCAGAAACCTCGTAGGAGAAGAAAGGTTGTTGGAAGGTGCTACATGTAGGCGGTAATTTGTTATGCAGCAGTAGATAACTCGTACACATTCATGCCATCAGCATCGCTGGGGGTGGAACTTGACACAGGTATGTTTAAAAGTTCCCCAAGCGATACCAGTGTGCATCCCAGGTGGAGGACCACTGCCCCGAGGCCTGTGTGTGCCCATGAGAGTGTGCATGTGTACCTGGTGTACACCTGTGCCATGTGCATGTTTACGGTGGGGGGTGGGCACCATGCCACATGCGTTTGTCAGTGTGCAGAAGTATGAGCAGCCCCTTGTGTGTATTGGGCCCAGGAACTCGTGTCAAGTCCCAGCTCAGGAAGGTCTGGAGGGTGGAAAGAGCCTCGGAGGTTTTGTGGCCAGACTGACATGGGCCATCCACCACTTCCTCTCTGTGAGCCCTCTCTGAGCCTGTTTCCCCATTTGTGAAATGAGGACATGCAGATCACCGTTCTGCCCAGTCCTTTGAGGAGGTGCTACATGAGCTGACTACATACCTCCTGGACTGGCTTTGGCAAAACATCTTGGTAGAGTTGTTGTTTGGTGGCTAGGTCATGTCCGACTCTTTGCAATCCCATGGACTGTAGCCCACCAGGCTCCTCTGTCCATGGGATGCTCCGGGAAGAATACTGGAGTGGGTTACCATTTCCTCCTTTAGGAGATCTTCCAGATCCAGGGATTGAACCTGTGTCTCTTGTGCCTCCTGCAATGGCAGGCAGGCTCTTTTGTTGTAATGGCTCTTGGTGTAGTGAGATCTGACCTGCAGTGTCATAGACATGAAAGCAATCAAGTGTGTAGCCCCCTCTGCAGGACCTGACCTGAAGGAGGGTCTGTCCAGGGCCACATCCCTGAGGACGGGGTGGGAAGGGAGACAACATTAGTCATGGCTGGGTTAGGGCTTGGGATTTGAGGCCAGTAAATAAATAGTCTTGACCTCTAAATGCCAAGCGGCTCAGATGGGCAGGACGAGAACAGAGGTAGGCTGGTGGTTCCAGCTGAATCTACACCCCTCCCGTCTGCGCTTCCTTGCCTGAGCCTCTTATCCTTGTTTGGCCTCAGTTTCCTCATCCCTGAAGTGGAACAGCGAACCACCTCCCACCTTGTACATGTGACATACTGCATCTCCACGCCCAAGCCCCTGTCTGGGAGGTTGGGAAAGGGGAGAATCTGGGTGAAGGGAGCTCACCTGGGCCTCCAGCCACTTGCAAACAGAACTTATTCCCAACCCTGGCTCTTGCTGTGAGACCTTAGGGAAGTCACTGCCCCATCTCTGGGCCTTATCATCAGTAGGTAATAATGCCTGCCTTGTGGTGGTGTGGAGGAAATGGAAAAAGATGCTGTGTGGGGTGTGCCCTGCATGGTACTTGAAAGTGTTAGTCGCTCAGTCGTGTCCAGCTCTTTGGGACCTCATGGGCTGGAGCCCACCAGGTTTCTCTGTCCATGGAATTCTCCAGACAAGAATACTGGAATGGGTTGCCATTCCCTTCTCCAGGGGATCTTCCCAACCCAGGGATTGAACCTGAGTCTCCTGCATTGCAGGCAGATTCTTTACTGTCTGAGCCACAGGAAACAGAGATGCATGGTACTTGGCATCTAATAAAGGGCAAACTTGCTTGTCATAAGCTCCAGCCAAACTTTTCCAGGTGTCTTGAGAAAACACTATGGAAAAACACGATGTTCACTATCAAAAATGGCTTCTCATTTCCAAGGCAGGGGAGGAGGGAGAAGATGGGAAGGAGGGAGAGGAAAGCATCGTTTGTTTTGAACCCACCAAGCACCCCTGCAACACGGTGCTTTGACTCCCATCCCATGTGACATCTAAACCTGGTGACAATAAGGATGATCGATCCCACTTTACAGACAGGGAACTAAGGCTCAGGAGGGTCAAGGAGCGTCCTTGTTCAGTGTCACATGGCTAAGGAGTGCAGAGCCAGGTCTCCGTTTTCCTGTTCTCTTTTTCTTTCAAAAAAAAAATTATTTGGCTGTGTTGGGTCTTAGTTGCAGCACATAAAATCTTTAGTTGGGACATGTGAACTCTCAGTTGCAGCATGTGGATCTAGTTCCCTGACCAGGGATGGAACCTGGGCCCCCTCCATTGGGCATGAGAAGTCTTAGCCCCTGGACCACCAGGAAAGTCCCTCTGTTTTCCTGTTTTCTTCGTGACTCTCTGTGTCCCCGAAACAAGCCTCCGATCTCCAGTGACTCTACTAGCGGGAAAACTTTGTAACTTACAGGGTCACCTGGGGAAGAGCTCTGTGTGATGACATCCAAGAATGGTTAAAGAAGGCGTCACAGTCCCCATAGCACATGAGTCAACCCTGACCCCTGGCCCTGACAGGAAATCTCTCACTGAGCCCATTTCACAGATGAAAGAACTGAGGCTCAGAGAGCCTGAGTGGGACCCAGTCATCAAGGCATTGGAGCAGCTGGAACTCTGGTCTCTGGCAGAATCAGAGGTGCATGCAGGGGCAGAGGGAGAGGGAGGGGCAGGGGGGGCAGCAAAGCTGTGCAGAGCCGGCCCCTTGGGCTGAGGAGCCCGTGTGTGTTTATGGGGGTCCGAAGAAGAGGCTGAAGACGGGCACCTCTAGTGCCCTTAGCTGCCAGAAGCAGGCTGGCGTTTATGCTGTGGTGCCGGCCATTGGAGGTCCAGCTCTGGGTTGGCTGTCCATCAGCCTCCTGGCCCACTTTGCCTACCTTCCCAGCAGGGACTGTCACTGAGCCCAGGGGTGACAGAACAGCTGAGGGGACAAAGTGGGGGGATCTGGCAGCAGAAAGGGGATCCAGGGAGAGAGGTTATTCCCTGAAATCTCAGGCCTTTTAGCACTGCCCGTTGGGGTGGGGGAGGTGTGAGGACCCCATAGGCCTGGCAGGATGAAATGTTTATTTTCCCTAGTGGCTGAAGTCAGTGATGGAGGAAAGGAGTAGAGACGAGGCAGGAGGGTTGGAAACTCACCAAGACACAGAGCCCAGGAGACAGAAGTAGGCAGAGAAGGAGCGAGGCTAGGGAGAGCCAACAGCAGCCTGTTGGCTGCCGATTCTGGTTGAGCAGGGGTGGCAAAACCTGCGTCCTTGGAGCAGTGCCCAGGCTCCAGGGTCTCCGTTTCCATGGGGAAGAATCTGGACTCTTCTGCAAGGGGAGAAACCCAGCTTCCCCTTTTGGGGGATGGAGGGGTTCAGGCAGGGCTTCCCCAGCACAGGGTCCCTCCTCTCCTCCCACCCAGATCCAGGCTCTCTCTCCATTACCCACCCAGCCCCTCCCACCCTCTGGCTCCTGACCGGGGAGAAGCTGCTGGTTCCTAAGACCATGGGCTGCCAGGCCCCAGGCTCCTTTCTGTCTCACAGCAGGGGACGGGGGCTCTGGCAGGAGCTCAGCTCAGATTTGCGTAAATGAAGCTGGACCGCAGCTCGGAGTAGTGACACAGCCCCGAGCCCATGAATGCCAAGTCCTGGCTGTATTTTGGTTTTTCGATTATTCTGGGCAAGTGGGGACATGTCCAGGCCTCCTCTGACCCCCAGCACCACACAGGTAACTTTCTGCTGGGGATGTGAGTGAGGCTGAGAGGTGAAGGGGAGTGGGGGGAAGGGCAGGAAGCCTCTCTCAGGGGCCTCCCGGGGGTTGGGGTGTTTTCTATACTTGCCCTTTTGAGCCCTCGCCATCGGTGGGGCAGAAATTATGACTCCCATTTTCACACGTGAGGGAAGCCAAACTCGGAAAGGTTAATTAAATTGCCCAAGGTCACTCAGCCGGTGATGATGGAAATCAGGATTCGAATCCAGGTCTGGTCCCAAAGTCTGGCTCTTTTCATGCTGCTGTGTGCATGGGATTGAGGCGGGGGAGGGGAGAGCCTGGATGGGGGAGAGGTGGGTACAGGCCAGGCATGGGGGGGGTCACTGGGTGTGGTGGAGCGGGGTGTGCCCTAGACCTGGAAAACCTTCCTTAGCACCCTGGCTTTGCCCCTTTTCACCTGTGCAAGGTTGGGCGAGCCCCTTATCTCTGAGTCACACATAGATGGAGTGGCTGTGAGGTGTCTTTTCCCTGGTGTTTGGTGAATAAGTGAACGAAAAGGCAAGCGAAGGCAGGAAGAGGAAGACACATATTCTAACTTGGGTCTAAGGCTGGATTGCCCCCTTTCACGGAGGACAGAGTCCTGCAGACACCCAGCCCTTGAACATCTGCCTCTCTCAACCCACCTAAATGAGGTCCCCAGCTCCCTGGAGGCAGGGGAGCCAACTGATAGATGGTGGAGGGGGGTGCACGTCCCGGGGGCCCCAATTCTGGTGGCTCCCGATCACAGTATAGCATCCTCTCCCCTGGAGAGTCACCCTGAGATCTCTGTTTCTGGGGTGGGTTGGTTACTCTTAATTAAACCAGTTGTTGGACTGAATGCCTCCCTTTATCATGTCTCCTAGACCTAGTAATCCCCCATCAGTGGAGGAAGGGGGTGGGAGGGCAGAGGGTTCTCAACACCAAGCCAAGTTGCCTCTGGAGACAAGAAGGCACCTGAGAGACTCAAGCCCACCCCTTCATTCCTCTTGGGAGGCTGGGAAACTTGCATTCCAGCCTCAGAATTCCTGGGGGCTGGCTGTGTCTGCATCCCATGAGATTCAGCTGAGGCCTTTTGGCCACCATGACCCTTGGGACCTCTTTCCCACTGAGCTTCTTTAGAGCCACTGGGGCAGAGGCAGCAAGAGAGGAGGTGACTGCGTGGGGCTGAGGTGGGGGGCCAAGGACTTACCTGTGAGGCCAGAAGGGAAGGCTGGATGGGAGTGAGGTTTCCAGTTGCAGAGCCAGGGTCACCCCTGCTTCATCCATGCATCCCTGTCCCAGCCCTGTTCCCTTTGCAGATCTTTGGGGCCAGGTGGGGGTCCCCAAACACCTCACTTCTCTGCTCAGGCCTTCCTGGAAGTATATGGACCTGAAGACAGATGCTAGGCCCATGCATGGATGCTCAGACTTCTGGTCGACTTCTCCCTTGTGCCTTCTTCCCTCCCAGCTGAACCTGCCTCCTCCTTCCTGCCCCGTCCCCACCCCCCCCCTCAGTGTCAGAGGCCAGCTGGGGCAGGGAGGGAGCCAGGGTGGGGCCAGCAGAAGGTGCATAAATCATTATTGGCGAAGACCTCAGCCCTGAGCTGCCGGGTGGAGGCTGCTGCTCACGGTCAGGCCAGGGCATAAATCATAATTCCTCTACAATAGATCCTTTTGCAGCCGCCATCAGGAAAACTATGTTGGTTTTATCGATTTTTTGACATGGGGGCCTAGGCAGCGGGCGGCTCCTGAATCATTATGAAATGAAACTGATTAGGAATTCATGGAATACTAAATAAACTTTACGAGCCCGTTGTAAGTTTTTTGATGCATGGGGAGCGGAAAATGAAAACTAATGATATAAAAATTACACAGCGTGCTGAGTATTATTATACTGCTATTGATTTGTTTCAAACTGTACATCAAAATCGAAGAGGGCTGGGGCGGCTCCTGCAGTGATGCTGGGGATGTTTGGGCTCACCAGGGCTGGAAGGCTTTTTTTCCCCCCTTCTGTTTTTATTTATTTATTTTTTTCTCTCTCTTTCCTCTAGCCTCCCTGCTCTGAAAGTTGAATCCTTTCTCCACGCCTCTAGTCTTCCGGAGAAGGCCTCCGGGGGCCACTTAGCCACCCACCTATGGGGCAGCCTCCTTCTCAGCTTGAAATCTGGACTCTGATTCAACTTGAATTCCTGGCCTCCACTGATCTTTCTCTCTGGACTTGCATTTTCAGTCTGTGAGTTTCTCTTTTCCCTTTTGCCTCCCACCCCTGTTTCTCTGGGAAAGGACAGCATGCTTCAGGAAAAAGAGCTGAAGATCTGTTTCCTGTTGGCATCACGCTGTGTGACCTTGGGCATGTCACCGTGCCTCTCTGGGTGTCAAAAAGGCTGGACTCATTAGATCAGGGCTTCTCAAGGTATAGTCTGTTGATAGCCACATGATAGTCACCTTCAGATCTTGTCAAAAATATTAATTTCCTGGGCCCTTCCTTGGATGAACTTATTAAAGCTCAGGAGGGAGATCAGGGAGCCTGCATTTTACTAAGTATCTCTTGTGATTCCCAGACATGTTTGATGCCAATGGATTTGAAGTGACATGATCTGAGCCACTTACCCCATTCTGTTGTCAGAGGTGGCCTTAAAGCTGTGAATGTTGCCTTCTGCATTAGTCAGCTTTTGCTAGTTTGGGATACAGTAACAAACAATCCCCAAATCTCAGTGGCTTATAGCAACAATAGATAACTTTTTGCTCATGGTACATGTCTGCTGTGAGTCGTTTGTGACCCAGCTCTGTATATCTTCATTCTTGGGATCAGATTGGAAAAGCAGTCTCAAATCAAAGACTTGTTATTCCAGTGGCAGAGGGAAAAGAGCAAGAAAGATGATGGAAATAGTTGATGTTTCCCAGGTGGCTCAATGGGTAAAGAATCTGCCTGCTTGCAGGAGACACAGGAGAAGCAGGTTCAATCCTTGGATTTGAAAGATCCCCTGGAGGAGGAAATGGTAGCCTACTCCAGTGTTCTTGCCTGGAAAGATCTCATGGACAGAGGAGCCTGGCTGGCTACAGTCCATGGGGTTGCAAAGAGTCGGACATGACTGAGTGACTGAGCTTGTCTGCATGCATTATCCTACTATTATCCTTTGCTAAAGCTTTTGCTTGACACGTATATCACTTGACATATATATCACTTCTGCTTCTATTCCATTCACCAAAAGGAGTCATATTATCAACTCCAGTGTCAATGGAGTCGAAAGTACACTTATTTCTCTCATAGGAGGATGGCCATCAGGGGGAGGCCCTGTAGCAATGGGTTGAAGGAGAAGGCAGCAGATACCGTGATGTGCTAAACCATACCCTCCTGGACTTGGTCTTGGGTCCAGGCTGCTCCAGGATTTGGGGTTCAGGATCTTGTTTGGATAGACAAGGGGGTCTCAGCCCAGTGCCATTAGGAGTAATGCTGCTTTACGCAGGTGTTTATGCCCCCTCTACACAATCATGTATGTCTATGACTATTGTCCACTGATTTCTTCCTCTACCCGCTCGGAGATCCTTGCCTTCCCCTCAGTGGGGCTTTCAGTGGGTAGGGCTTAGGGCCTTTGTCTTTAATATCTTTGTTTATTTCATTCCTGCCTTCCTGCTAGGGAGGTCTGTAAACAACCACTCTGGATCCTTAGCAGAACTGCTGTAACAATTAGAATCTTTTTATAAAATTGTCCTTTATTCTCTAAATTCATAGGGTAAATTTAAATTTTGAGTCTTGGATTTTCTTAAAGTGAACACAATACCTTTTTCTTTTTTTTTTAGCAAGTGTCTCACTTTTTCACAAGAGATAACTCATGAAAGATACCTCTTTTGCTAGCGTTATGCTTATTATATTCAACTTTATATTAGCCTGTGTCTCAGAAAGGTTGACCTCTTCCCCTAGGCATACAGTGTGTCATTCCCAGAAACAGATGATGCCAAACACTGGGCATGACAGAGTACATCTCCAGGAAGCCCACTGATACTTAATGTCCAGGGATCACCTGGGGGACCCATTGCATTAACTTGGGTGGGTGGTACTAGTGGTAAAGATCCCACCTGCCAGTGCAGGAGATGCAAGAGATGAGTGTTCGATCCCTGGGTCAGGAAGGTCCCCTGGAGTAGGAAATGGGAACCCATTCAGATATCTTGTCTAGAGAGTCCCATGGACAGAGGAGCCTGGCACACTACAGTCCATAGGGTCTCAAAGAGTCGTACACAACTGAAGCAACTTAGCATGCACTCACGGGAGATGTCAGGCGTGTCAGTGGCACGAGCTTGGCCCTTAGGAACCTCAGTATCTCTCTGAGGACACAGAAACACACACACACACACACACACACACACACACACACACCTTTTCAGAATTAGACAAACAGATCACACATTTGTCCAGAAAGCACACAGGAGTAAGAGTTTTAAGGTTTGAATTTGAATCTCAATTCTGCCCCTACCTGGCTCTGTTGCTTTGAATAAGTGACTTGAAAAAACTGTGGGATTCAATTTCCTCCACTGCCAAAGATGGATTTAGACTCCATTGTCTGAGATTCCTTCTAAAGGATGAGGGTGGGCAGAGGTTCACACGATGGCACAATTCCCAAGGGATTTTGTTGCCTACATTAGTCCCAGTTCTTTTCAGTTTGGGGAAAGAGGCTTATAGAAACCTAAAGTTGAATTGGCTTAAGCAAGAAGGAGGTTATTATTGTTGTTGTTCAGTTGCTAAGTCATGTCTGACTCTCTGGGACCCCCTGGGCAGGAGCAGGCCAGGCTTCCCTGTCCTTCACTTCATTGGAATTTGCTCAAACTCATGTCCATTGAGTTGGTAATGCCATCCAACCATCTCATTCTCTGTTGCCTCCCTCTCCTCCTGCCCTCAATCTTTCCCAGCATCAGGATCTTTTCCAATGAGTTGGCTCTTCACATCAGGTGGCTAAAATATTGGAGCTTCAGCTTCAGCATCAGTCCTTCCAATGAATATTCAGGACTGATTTCCTTTAGGATTGACTGGTTTGATTTCCTTGCTGTCCAAGGGACTCTCAAGAGTCTTCTCTAGCACCACAAAGGAGGTTAATGACTATTAAAGAGGCCAAGGGAGTCTTCAGGTAACATGTGACCTGGAACTTCAGACATTACCAAATGTCGGTCTTCTTCTCTCAGTTCTTTTTGCCCTCTAGGGATCTTTCTAAGGCAATGCCTTCTACTCATGGTGACAAAATGGCTGCCAGTAGCTCTAGTCCCACATCCTAATGATTCAACAAAGGAAACATCTTCTTTCCAATAGTAAGAGTAAAATTCTCGAGACTGAATTTCATTGGCCCAGCTAAAGTTACATGCCCACTCATGAACCAGTCACTCTAGATGGGGGCAGAGGGAGGATTTACACCCACAGGCATCTCTAGCTCTGCCCCTGCAGAATGTCATGGACTCACAGTGGGAGAGGGATGCAGGCTCCTAGGAAAATTTGAGGTACAATCTCAAAAGAGATCGATTCTGGAGAGGTGAAAGCTACAGAAGTCCACTGAAGTCTCTGAGGTCAGGGGCAGGAGCAGTGGGGAGGATGAAGGCAGAATAGGTGAGGTTCTTCTGGCCCTAAGTCATGTCTAGACCTTTGGAGACAGTTGGGATAAAGCCCAAGGAAGGCTGTGAGGGGTCCTTCACCTGTTAGGGGAGCTTGAAGACAGCAGTGGAGCCCTGAAGCTGCCCCCCCGGGAAGGGAAGGAGTGTCCCAGCTCCACCACTGGCATCCTCATCTCTATGTGAGCCTGGTTGGTGAGTCACCAGCAGTGCTGGTCTCTAAAATCACACACCTGGGTTCACATCCTCTTTCCAGCTATGGGACTCTGAGCCAATCCCCTACTCTGTGAAGTGAGTTTCTGAGGATGGAGTGAGAAAACATGAGTACTGACCCCAACCTGGCTCCCAGGAGCTGCTCAGATGAGACCCATTTGCCCCTGGCCCCAGAAGCTGAGCTTGCATATAGAAATCCTCCCAGGTTCTGAATTGATGTGTCTGCTGTGTCTTCCCCTCTGGTATTTTGGCTTTATAAAAAGTATTTTTTTAATTAAAAAATTTAAAACATTTAAAATTTATTTACTTTTAGGTGCACTGGGTCTTCGTTGCTGCTTGCGGGCTTTTCCTTAGTTGTGGTGGGTGGGGGCTACTCTTCATTGCGGTGCATGGGCTCCTCATTAAGGTGACTTCTCTTATTGCAGAGCACTGGCTCTAGGCACATGGGCTTCAGTAGTTGTGGGTCAGGGGCTTAGCTGTCCCATCGCATGTGGGATCTTCCTGGATCAGGGTTCGAGCCTGTGTCCCCTGTATTGGCAGGCAAATTCTTAACCTCTGGACCACCAGGGAAGTCCCTCCCCTCTGGTCTTTGATGGAGGGCAGGACCACAGCACATACGTAGTTGTTCCCAGGTACTGGCTGTGCCTGACATGCAGTCTATAGCCATGAATGGCTGTGGGATGAATGACAGGGGCAGCTGATCCATGACCCTCTGCACATGGGACCTGATTGCAGCTGGGTACTTCAGCCTCTCCTCTGCCCCCAGGCTCACTCTGGGCCAGGGCACAGACTACCTGGCCCCATTCAAGTGGCTTCCACCCCTTCTATGCACTGTGGCCAACCACTAGGCCTTTGTGACCCTGCATCCCATCAACCTCCTCAAGCTTCCCCTGTGTTGATTCCCTGAGGTTCAGAGATGGCGCTTGACTTGCCCCATGTCACCCAGCCCCTGTGCAGGGCTCCTCTCACTACACCCTAGCTGCCTTGGGGGCCTAGGTTTGGTGCCCTCCCATTAACCCCTGTGGGTGGAAGATATGGGGTGAGACAGGATTGCCGTTGGCTGGCCGGCCCCCCTCTTGGAGTTTGGGGTGCTGCACACGTTGAATTTAGATGTGGCTCTGAGGAGGCCGTTCATTCATTCTGGCCTGTATCGACTGCAGAATTGAGTGCTACAAGTAAGAAGGAGTTTAGCTATTATTCTCCTACTGATGTGATTTAATGTTTGGTTTATTCCTGGCCTGCTCCCCTACCTCCTCATCAGTTTGGCATTTGCATAGTGTTTTCCTGCAGTTTTGTGGAACACACGGTTTTTCTGGCAACTCTCTGCTTTGACTTTTTTTGGGGAGTTGGGAGCCCAGTGAGGCATCTTCCTTCCCACCCTTGAAGCTTTTCCTTCCACCTGTTGGGGGGGTCAGAATATGAATAACCAGACCTCCCTGGTTTTTGCCCCTTTGTGAGCCTGTAAGATTCCTGCTGCCTGGTGGTTTGTAAGTGTTTCTGAGTGTCCTGGGTGGGTAGGGGTCTCAGCTCACTCGTGAATAAGTCTGCCCCCCCCACCTCCTGGGAAACATCTGCCCTTCCAGCCGGCACCTCTGCCAACATCTCAGAAGCCTTGGGATGCTCAAGCTGCCCGGCGGTCAGGAGGCACGTCCTCCCGCCTCTGTCTCTTGGTGCTGACTTTCATTAGAGGGGCCCTGCAGCGGTGCACGCGGGCCTCAGGGTCTACAGAATACCCGATGGTCTCAGTCTGCTCAGAAGCAGACTCTGGGACAAGAGTTCATTGGAAATGGTTTGCCGGGGAGGTGAAAGGGAGCTCCGGGAACCGGTGGGATGTGGGACGCAGAAGGGTACCTCCTTGGTAGTTGAGGTTACCCTCCCCAGTTCTTCACCTAACAAGCCCAAGCCCCTGGGACAGCACCCCGGGGATGAGAGAGGATCCAGCTGGGAGCCCTCCTCCCATGAGACCTCAGCCAAGCCAGTTGGGAAAAGGCTCAGCCACACAGGGGTCTCCAGCAGAAATCTGCACATTCCTGAGACCCAGATCCTGTGCTTGGATGTGTCTCTCTCCAGCTGGCCCTAGAATGGAGCTAGAACTGGGTGGAGGTGGGGTGGGGGCATGCGGTGACAGGGAGGCAGCCAGAAGCCCAGGAGGAGGCTGACATGTGGGCAAAGGCATCGGCAGCTCAGTGACAGGAAGTGATCAGGCAGAAGCCGAATGCTCGCCTGCCCAGGGATGCCATCGGCACAAGGCAAAGAGCCAGTGCATATTAAATGCCTACTGTATACAACAAGCTCTAGCTATATGGGACTAGAATTCAAGCTCCTACAATGCTGGGCCTCTGTTTTTTTTTTTTTTTTAACTTATTTGTTTTGGCCTGTGTTGCGTCTTCATTGCTGTGGAGGCTTTTCTCCAGGTATGGTGAATGGGGGCTGCTCTCCAGTTGCAGTGCACAGGTTTCTCATTGATGCTGGGCAGGGACTCCAGTAGTTGTGGCTCCCGGGCTCTAGAGCACAGACCCAACAGCTGCAGAGCACTGGTTTAGTTGCTCGAAGTCATGTGGAATCCTTCAGGGTCAGGGATTGAACCAGTGTCTCCTGCATTGGGAGGCAGATACCTTATGACTGAGCCACCAGGGAAGCCCTGGGCCCCTGTTTTGTTTCTGTTTGCATTCTTTCTTTTTTTTTTCCTTGCGTGTTATTCTTCATGCTTACCATTGTGCTTGGCTCCTGGTCATAAAACCTAGAACAAGAGGAAACATAGCAACCATTGACAGACCATTATATAGGCATTAAGTGCCTTGTATTTATTGTAATGCATCTGATGACGATCATTCATGGGAGGTACTATTTATCCCCATTTTACAGACGAGGAAACTGAGGCTCAGTGGGATTTAAGTGATTTGCCCATGGTCACACCTCTAAGTACCAAAGCCAGGATTTATATATATATGTATTTTTGGCTTGTTGCTACTCTGCAAGTGAGATCTTAGTTCCCTGACTAGGGATTGAACCCCTGTCCCCCATACTGGAAGCACAGAGTCTTAACCACTGGACTGCCAGGGAAGTCCCAAAGCTGTGATTTGAACTCAGGTCCGTCTCCTCTGTGGCGTGTCCTTGCACTGGGTGGGGTTGGGGGAGAGGAGAGTTAGGCTTCAGATGTCCTTGGAAGGCCCTCCAACTCGTGAGGTTCTGTCTCGTTAGCTGCCATTCCCCTCTACTCCCTGCCAACCGTAAAGAAAAGGAAAAGTCCTTCGCTCCTCCTCAGGTGGCTCGTGGTGGATTACTTAGCGCTTGACACGGCGTGTCTCTGTGTCACTGTTCCCGGGCGGAATTAAATCAGGACAGGAAAATATTAATTCCGGGTTGGGGATGGAAGCCGCTCCTTTCCAATTACTCTCCACCCCGTCAGGCTTATCCTGGCGCAAACAAGGAAGGAGGCTGGATTAATTGCTTTGGACTCTGCCCCACTCCAGTCCCAATTACTGGGCCGGCTTGGCTCCCAGCATTATGAAGCACACTGCTGTGCAGGAAATTGTGTGAAATGTTAACGGATTTTCAGATGCAATAATGGAGCACAGGATTCAGGGCCAGTATCTGCCGGGCGGCCAGGCCCTCTGTGCCCCGGCTGAGGTTAAGCTATTTGGGGTTTCTTTGTGTATTAAAGGATCATCTGGTTAACTCCAAAGCCTGAAGCCACCAGGATGGTGCAGCCCCTGACCCTGCAGAGGAAGGGTGGGCTCCTGAAGGACGAGGAAGCCCACTGCGTTCATAATGATGATAATGATGCCAGCATTTTCTGAGCCTCCACACGTGCCAGGCACTTACCCACAACATCTGCAAGCCTCATCCTTTGAAGTTCCTTTCCACCACCTTGTAAAGCAGAAAAAGGGAATACAAAGAGATTAAGTAATTTGCACAACATTGTTGTTCAGTCTCTCAGCTGTGTCCAACTCTTTGTGACCCCATGGACGGCAACATGCTAGGCTTCCCTGTCCTTCACCATCTCCTGGAGCTTGCTCAAATTCATGTCCATTCAGTTGGTGATGCCATCCAACCATCTCATCCTCTGTCACCCCCTTTTTTTTCCTGTCTTCAATTTTTCCCAGCATCAAGGTCTTTTCCAGTGAGTTGGTTCTTTGCCTCAGGTGGCCAAAGTATTGGAGCTTAAGCTTCAGCATCAGTCCTTCCAATGAATATTCAGGGTAGATTTCCTTTTGGATTGACTGGTTTGATCTCCTTGCTGTCCAAGGGACTCTCACGAGTCTTCTCCAGCACCACAGTTCGAAAGCATCAGTTCTTCAGTGCTAAGCCTTCTTTATGGTCCAACTCTCACATCCATGCATACTACTGGAAAAATCACAGCGTTAGCTGGTTCTTTAGTGGCAAAGTTAAGATCTGAACCCAGGTCTGTCTCCAAGGCTACTCTCTTTTGGGGCACCACTCTTGCTTCTTCCCTTCTTCTTAAAGATGCATTACAAATGCGTCTGTCCTACCACACTTGAACTTCTGGGGTACAAGGTCCTTTCTTGCTCTGTCTCTGCATCTTCAGCCATTGTTAAGGCACCTGGCACACAGCAGGTACCTGCAGAAAGGTTTATTGAACTGCCCTGAACTTGGCCTAGCACCTGGACTCCAGGATTTATTAACGGTTAAAGGGGGTGAGCTGCTGAGACCCAGAGAATGAGCCCCATTTGGGTTCATCTGGAACCCACTGGAGGGAGTGGGGTGGGGGAGTGTGTCCTCAGCCCTAATCTGGAACAGATTCTGCCTGGAGGCTTCCCACATACAGTTTCTGTTCATCCTTACCAAAACCTAACGAGATGGGTGGTATCACCCATATCTGAGAGCTGTGGAAATGAGGCTCAGAGAGGTGAGTGCACTCATCTGGGGTCACACAGCTAGGAAAGGATGGCCTGATCCACCTCAAGAGTTTGGCTTCCCTTAGTCAGTCTGTCGAGTCTGGAAAGGCCTGGGGTGTGGATTTCAAGCTCCAAGATTTTTACATCTCTTAACATCGTGGCACCTATGGTTTAAATAGTAAACAAAATTCTGCCCATGAGTTACGTGCTAACCTGGGTAAGGCGGAAGTGCTCTGATGAGAGAGGGACATGGAGACCCCATGTGTCTGCAGAGGACTGGCGGGATGAGGCAGGCTTGTTGAGAGGGGTGACTAACTTGGAGAAGGGGACAGTGGTGTGGCACTTGGAGAAGTGAGTGCCAGGTAGCTAACAAAGCTCAGACTCCCCTGGAGTGGCTGCACAGAAGGAAAACCCGACTTGAGGGGTGGGGCCCCCAGAGAAGGACCCTGGAGACAGGAGGGTGGTGGAGAAAGAGGGTGCGGCACGCCAAGATCATCAGTAGCTGTCCAATTCTCACCTGCCCCTTTTAGCTAAAGGAGAATTAATTATGTGCAGGGGACGCCCCCTTAATGGCCATCATTTAGTTTAATTTAAGAAACAGGCCTCTCCACACCTGCCCCCCCCACCGCCGACAAGCCAGCAGCAGCAGCATCGGCAGCTGCACTGATGAATGACCTCCTTCTGTACGTATACACAAGAGTAGAGGTTCTCAAACTGGAGCCAGCCTCTGAATTTCTTGGAGGGCTCATCAGAAAAATCCCACATGATGCAAGGAAGATCCCCCATGCCACGCAACTAAGGCCCAACGCCACCAAATAAATAGATAAATAATAATAGAAACCCTCCACCATTTGCTAGGCCCCACCCCTGGGTGGTATCCGATGGTCTGCCTAGCCAACAATTTCCCAGATGATGCTGATGTTTTTTGGGGTCTGGGGAACACACTAAGAGTCGGACACGACTGAGTGACTTCACTTTCCCTTTTCCCTTTCATGCACTGGAGAAGGAAATGGCAACCCACTCCAGTATTCTTGCCTGGAGAATCCCAGGGACGGCGGAGCCTGGTGGGCTGCCCTCTATGGGATCGCACAGAGTTGGACACGACTGAAGCGACTTAGCAGCAGCAGAACACACTTTGGAAATCACTATAGTGGAGACAGGGTTTCAGGTGAGCACCATCCAGTCCTTGAGAACTCAGGCCCTCCCCCCCCAACAGGGGTCCTGTAATCTAGTTGGGGAGGGGCGTAGCCATCTCTGTCATGTTATTACTCCCTCCACCACAATCCCTTCAATGATGTGTAAGACAAGCGCATTTTCTCAGCAACTCAGTAAAGCCTCTGCCCTGGGCATTTCTGCTTAGGAGTGGAGGAAGGAATGCCAATGGCTTGATTCCTTGACCCCTCCACCTGCATGCAGTGCCCCCCCACCCCCCACCAAGCTGGATTCTGGGGACACCCACTTGCTTCATCCTCAGCACTTATCCCAGAGGGGTACAAGGGCAACTGGACCCTATTTTGTGGGCCCTGGGCTCCAGGCCACCAGGGGAGACAGGTCAGCCAGTGGCAGGAGGGGACCTGCAGTTACAGGCCTAACTGGGTGTCGTGGGCAGCTCTCCCCACCACCCCAACCATTGATCCGGGTCTGCAGGCTTCACCAGGACTACCATCCGGAGAGACTGTTTGCACCTGTGTCAAGGCCCGCTCAGGAAACCTAATTAGCTAGTTTGATGTTTTATATTGATAATTAGGTCTTTTAAAAGAATTCATAGGTGGTGATAATAAGCCCGTTTAGAAATCTATTAAGCTTTGGGGGAGGTTGAAGGGAAGCCTGGTCACGGTGGGCACACCTGCTTCCTCTTTGCTCATCTCCTCTCTTCCCCCCACCACTCTCCAGCTCTGTGCCCCTCTTCTCCCTCCTGCCCTCTTTGCCCGTCTGCACCCTCAGTTCCTCCAGCTCCTGCACATGAGAAGACCTTCGGATGGTCCCTCCACAGCAGACAGCGGTGCGTGGTGATTCACTTCCTCCTCCCACAGCCTTCAAAGTGGGGGCCCATCAGCATCCCCATCCCCAAGCCTCACTTCGTCAGCCTGCATTGCCCTCTCCCCTCCACGGCCCGGCCTCCTTGCTCCAGGGCTCCCACCAAGCAGGATGAACTGGAATTTTACAGATCACTTCCCTATTTTTGCAGAGAGTCAGTGCCAGGGCTCTGGAGCTAACTGCAGATGGGTGTGTGATGGACAATGGCTTCAAATACGCTTTGTTTCTCTAGCAACTTTTTTCCATTTGGATTTCTGCTCATTTGGAGGCTGAAGGCCCCCCTCCCTCCCTCCCTCTTTCCTTCTTCCTTCTTTCCCTCACTTCTTCCCTCCCTTTTTTTTTGTATTGAAGTGGAAGAGCCAGAGATGAAGTCAGCCAGCTTCTAGCTGAGGGGCCCAAGGGGGTCCCCTAAATATCTCCATATCTGCATGAGACACTCTCTTATCACCCTCTGCATTTTCTTCATAGCACTTATCGCAACATGACATTTTCTTGAAGATTTGTGCACTAATTCATTTATTTGCTTATTACCTGTCTCTCCCCATTAGAATGCAAGTGCCCTTGGGCAGGGTGGGGTTGGGGAGGTGGGTAGGCGCAAAGATGTGCCTGTATATATCTGCTTTCCTGGGGCCTGCATAGAGCCAGAATGAGCAAATGTTGAATAACTAAATGTGTTGAACCTGATCTTCAGTTCCCCCATCTTTTGTGTTTTTTTTGGCTGTGCCTCTCCTTGAAGTTTGTGGGATCTTAGTTCCCTAGTCAGGGATTGAACCCAGGCCCTTGGCAGTGAAAGCACGGCAGGCATCCTAGCCAGTGTACCACCAGGGAGTTCCCATGGTCTTCAGTTTCCTCATCTCTAAAGTGGTGGTAAACCATCTCCTCTGCAAGGAGCTAAAATGCCTGGCACACAGCGGCGATCCACGAAAGTCAGTGTCAACACTCAATCCTTCCCCTTTGGGTAAGCACTGCTGTGTCCAGGGAAGTTCTGCTACTTAAAGAACTGTTTTGATAACATCTCTTATTTATAGTGCAAAGGATTTTTCTATAAAGCAGATGAGAACTCCTAGATTTACCTATTTTGAAAATTGGGTGTTTTTGTTTGTATTGGGCTTTCTTGAAGTGGGCTGACTGAGGATGTGTAACTGTAGACAGTAGATATATTAGTGCCTGTTATCAGAGTTCATGGTTATGCAGCCTGTGAAAAAGAAGGCTCAAATTATACCTTCTTGAAACATAACCACAACTGCAAAGATAGAAAAGCCAGAGGCAGGGCCGCTGCTCTTAGCGTAGCTGGCAGAGAGATTGCCCTGGTGACCAAGCTGGGTTTGCAGTGAGGACCCTCTGCTTGCTAGTTGCATGACCAGTTGGCAAGTTTTTGAATCTCTCCAAGACTGAGTTTTCTATAAAATGAGGGTGGGTGGGGAATATTTATGTCCATCTTATAGCATGCCTATGTGTGCATGTTCAAGTTGTGTCCATTTCTTTGCGACCCCATGGACTCTAGCCCACCAGGCTCCTCTGTCCATGGATTTTCCCAGACAAGAATACTGCAATGGGTCTTCCCCATCCAGAGATTGAACCTGCGTCTCCTGTGTCTCTTGCACTGGCAGGTGCATTCTTTACCACTGCGCCACCTGGGAAGTCTTCTTATAGCATAACCACCTTATTAAATGAAGCCATGAGCTCAATCATTCATTCACTGAAAGCTTATCAAACACCTGTGTGCCAAGCAATTGTTCTGAGCTCTGGGGGTTTAGCAGTGAGTGAGATATTCCATGCCCCATGGGGCTTGCATTCTAGTGGGAATTCATGATTCGGTGAAGCACTAAGAATGATGCTCAGTGAGCACTGGCCTGGAGGGTAACAATGTACAGAGTGGCTTGACAGTGACATGGCTTGTGGATAAAGGTCCGTGCCTCCAAAGCTTCTTCTCTGAAGATGTACCGGTGGCTGGACACATCTCCATGCCATTGATCTCTGGCAGAATTTGGACCAGCTCCTCTCATGATGCTGAGATGCTTTGTGTATGTGTGTGTGTGTGTGTGTGTGTGTTGGGAATTGATGGACGCTGGGGAGCATGTGGCTTTCAGTGGACGGATGTCAGCCTCCTCTTTCTTTGCCCCCTCGTGAACCACTTATTGCCTCTCTCATAGGCACGCTTTGCCTTCACACTCCACTTTGACTCATCTGGTTTGCTGCTCCTGGGTGGCTTTCTTCCTATCCTTGCAAACTCCACTCACCCTTCAAGGTCTTCTTTCGTGAAGCTGTTCCTGCACCTTCAGCTGGGAAAAATCCCTCCCTTGACTCTCCATCCTCCTCTTCTCTCACATCCATGTCTCTCTCCTCCCCATGTCCCTTGGTCTGTTTCAGCTCTCCTGCTGGACTGTGAGCTCCTTCATGAATAGACCCTGTTCTGTTCACTTCCGTGTCCTCTGTACCACATTGCTTTATCTGAAATAGACCCTCAACAAACATTTCTTAGGCAATTAAACAAATGTATAGCTCAGTGGATCTATATGGGTTCATTAGATGTCACTTTTTCTGGGGGTGGGAGAACCGAGGCAGAGGCCTTGTATAGAGCGCTAATGGCCTTTTTTTTTTTTTTTGGTTTTTGCATGGGCTTCTCTGCTTGTGTACAGAAGCTCCCACGTGAATGCTGTAGCCCACCTCTCTGTGTACTCTCACGTTCATCCACAGTTGTCTTGGGTGTGTACGTGGTGAGGGTATAGTGGCAGCCCACTGCCCAGTGATGGATGAGGGGGGTGGAGGTGACTTTCCCAGGGGAAGATTAGCGCCTGGCAGCTATGATTTGTCTCGTGCCCTCCTGTCCTTTTGCTGGGCCCCACTGCAGAGTCATTCATTACAGAGGCTGCTGTCACATGGCTGGGGGTAGGGGCTGAGCAGTGTGTGTGTGTGTAGAGGGGTGGCAGGCTGGACCCCTCCTCCAGAGAGACTCTCATGCCAGAGCCCAGAGTCCTCTGGAGTTGCGAAGAAGAGGACCAAGTTGTAATTCACCTTCTGGGATGTAACCCTGCACCCAGGGGTAACACTCTACGTGATGGAGTGGGGCAGGGTTTCATTCATTCATTTGGCAAACAGTTCACCAAGTGCCCACCAGACATGTTCTCTCCTTTCATGGGACTCACCACTGCTGGAGGAAGGTAGGCTTGTAAACAGACAGTGCAAGGTAGGTAATAGGCTGGTTCAGACGGATGCCCTTTTGCCCAGGGAGACCTCAGGGCAAGTGAGAAACCATAGGAGTTGGTGGAAAGAGCGATGAACTTGGAGACTGAAAACTTAGGCTTGAGTCCTGGCTTTATTACTTTCTAGTGTAATGGCCTTGGACAAGTCACTTCAAACCTGCTTAAGCCTTGTTGCCCACATCCATGAAATGGGGCCAATGGTATGTCCTCCATCCATAAGGCTGTTTTAAAAGTGAAAAAGCTGTCTCAATGCTTTTTAAATAGTAATGTGCTATGGGATCATTGTCAGATCTGGGTAAGGACTCTTAGCAAAATCTCGACTTGCCATCTTCTCTCTACTAACAACCTCAAACTTACAGATCATTGCTTCCTCCATCCAGAGGCAGGGGTGGGGTGGGGTGGGGTGGGATGGGGAAGGGGGTGGAAGCCGGATGAGTCTCCAAGAAAAAAAATACAACCTTCCACTTTGTATCTATCCAGCCATCTACAGTTTACAGCACAGTTTTATTCTCTTTCTGTTTCTTGACCCCTATAACAACCTTGCAAGCCAAGTCAAGGCAGATATTATTAACTCCCATTTTGCAGGGAAGGAAGAAGCTCAAATAGGATAAGGGGCTTGTCCAAGGTCACTTAGTAGGTGGATGAGCTAGGGCTGGAATCTGGTTCTTTCTGATATTTAAGCCCTTATACTCTTCTTTTTTTCTACCCACCAGGGTTCCTTCTCTTTGATAAGACTCTCCATTCATCTCTTTTCTAGTCTGAGTGACACTACCACCACCCCTGGAGAGCCCCCCACCTCATGAATTGATACAGCACCCTCCCCATTCCCCACACCTTCATTTTGCCAACTTATGTCCACTTTTGGAAATAATGATGTCAGGGATTAGGGGTGAGCAGAAAGGGATCTATAAGTTTGAGATTATTAACTGGAGAGAAGAGGGCAAGTTGAGATTTTTCTAAGAATCCTTACCCAGATCTGGTATGCCCACAGATAAATTAGTATGGTAAGGGGAGAAAGAAAAAGCAAGGAGGGAGGAAGGAAGGGAAGAGAAGAAAAGGCAAAAAGAAAGAAAGAAAGGAAGAATGGAAGAAAGAGAGAATGGAGAGCTTGAAAAGGAAATACAGGGAGGGGGAAAATACAAGCAAATTAGGAAGGAGATAGGAAGGAATCTGGGAGAGGTGAAGAAGGAAGGTGAGAAAAGGGGAAGGAAGGAGGCCTAAGAGGCTGGGGAGGATGTTGGGGGAGGGCCCGCTATGCTCTGGCAAGAGGTGGGAGATTGAAGGCTGAATCACAGCAGGCTGTGGAGGAGAGGAATAAGTCATAAACGCTGCAGGAGCAAAGGTCAAATATAGACTGATGGCTCCTTTGTTTCCCAGCCTGTGAGGAGGACCCTGTTGGGGGTTGCCGAGATGCTTAACCCTTCCCTGCCCAGGTTTTTGATGGTGAGATTCAGAGCAAGAAAAGCACCTGTGTGTCAAAGATGAGGATTGGAGAGTTGAAATAAGGGTTGGGTAGGGACCCCACAGGGTTGGGACTGGGTCTTGGGAGAAGGGTCTCACGGGTCTTCTCTACTTCAACTCATAGGAAGGGAATAAATAAAAACATGCCAGGTCTCTTTTTCTGCTGATAAGAGTCCTCTTTTTTCACCCCTGTGGGAGATTTCCTAGGGCAGAAGGAAGTTCCTGGAAAATGGTTCTTGAGTAACACCTATCCACAAGAACAGTAATAAATAGTAGTAACAGTGTGAAATAAATATTTACTAAATAACAAAAGCAAAATTAATATCAATATTTGTCATGAACACATTACTATATTATTACATATGCAGTGTTTGTGGTTTGCAAATAACTAACAAATATAAATCCTCTAAATCTAACAACCCTGTGTGGCCAGCATTATCACTGTTCAACATGGAAGAAACTGATGCTCAGACTTGTCTAAATGTGGTTAGCCTATTTTTAAGTCCTAGTCCACAGATCTTTCTGCTACTCCACAGCTTTCCTTGGGCAGTATCATACCCACTTTATAGAGGAGAAAAATAGGGATTTGGGGGGATACATTTGGTTATACAGTGACTTGCCGGTTGAGAAAGCCAAATGTAGTTGGTTAGAGAAGGGAAGAGAGGATAACGTCCGTCGGTGGGACAGGACTTCAGCACCACGGACAGCCCCAGACGCCGGCAACCTCGCCCCTCTTGCCGGGCAGCCCTGCGTTGTTACCTGCCTTCTCTTAAGGAGCGGTCCATCATCAGACCCTTTGGGCCCTCCCCAGGGGAGAGCTGGGGGCCGGATCGACTCCTCAAGCGCTGTAACTACCTCCCACCCACCCCCACCCCAGCACCAATGATGTATAGACTGACAAAGGACTTAATGCTGTGAATACATAAAGCGCGAGGCCTGGGCGGTGGAGGGTGACAGCTGCCCTTTAATGCTTGGCTTTTTAAAGATCATGGTAGAGTTCAGAAAGTATAGTCATGAGGTTTAATGATTTAATGGGGACGACTGGGGAGCAAAAATAGTTACTGCGCCCTGGGGAAAAGTGACTCCTCATACATATTACTTTAGCCTAATGGCCTATAACGCCCTCCCCCCGCGCCCGCGGGGGGAGTCACGCTACATAGCCGCTGTAATACCGAATGGCCTGATTAAATGCATATTAAACAATACTAAATTGGGGGAAAAAAAGGCAGAGGCGGTGCTAAATGTATTTATTCAGTTCTGTGGGGGGATGATGTGGTTTCTCCTCTGGGATTAGGTGGAAGAGATCCTTCTCCCTACTGTTTCTCAAAAGATGTGGTGCCCAATGGGATCTGGAGGGAGGAGGGCACCCCAGTTATCTGGGAGGAACTTAAGGAGGGAGACAACTCCAGAATGGGGAGAGATGCCAGCCATTAAGGGACTTGAATGCTAGGAGGAAGAAGGATGAGCCAGACCCTGTGTCCTGAGACCTTCATGTAGTCCTCACTTGGAGACTTGCCCACAGAATCGTGGTTTTAGTCTAGTCAGTCATTTTTAAGAGGCTGCTTTTCTGTAGGTTCTGAGGATACTCTAGAACTCTTGGGTCAACTGTGATGGTCTTTTTATCTGTTAAAGCCCATAACCTTCCAACCACAGCTCTGGTCACCAGTTTCTGAGATCTCTGACTAGAAGAAGAGCGCAGCCTTAGTTCTTCAATGCACCTGGGTTCTATACACCTATGAAAGCACATTAGCATCACTGGGAGAGGTTTTTAAAATGCCAGTGTATGTTGGGGTTATATCTCAAGAGATTCTGATTCAATTGGCCTTGGGTGTGTGTGACCCAAGTGCTGGTGTTCTTTTTGATAAAAAATCAGTAAGAACCTGGGTGATTTCAGTGTGCCTCCAAAGTTGAGAATCCCTTTAGGAGCATACCAGAGCTCAGAGATGAGCACCTGGTTTAAGTTCTTCATTTTGCAGATGAGGAGCTGAGGCTCAGAGAGCCCATGGCCTCTCCAAGATCCATGGGGGTGGATCAGGCTCTTGACTTCCAGTCCAGTGCTTTTCCTACTACACCCCACCTCTTTTTCCTGGTAGCATGAACAGGGCCAGTACCAGAGCAGGGACTAAGATGAGTTAGCATCTTGGCTCTGTAACTCTCTGCCCCAGACAAGCCAAGGCCAAACTCAGACCAGGCAGCATCTCCTCCCCTGTACTTGGGGAAGGGGGATTCTTTGTATGGTTACTCATCCCTGTCTGAGATGCCAACATATGTGGGTTTTTGGATCTTAAGAACCTTCTAGACTATCTCCCTAGGCCTGGGTCCCCTAGGCCCTGGCTGCCATTGAGAGCATAGGCTCTGGAGCCAAGCTGCTTGGATTTAAATCCTGGACCTGGCACTTTATTACTGTTGTAAGTTTGTGCAAGTTAATCCCTACGATAACAGTACTGACCTCATAAGGTTGATATAAAGATTAAATGAGCTAATATACACAAAAGTACCTAGAACAGTGTCTGGCATATACTGATTTCTATGTAAGTGTATGTGTGTGTGTGTGTGTGTGTGTGTGTGTGTGTGTGTGCATGTGTGTGTGTGTTCAGTTGCTCAGTGGTGTCCAACTTTTTGTGACCCCATGGACCTGCCAGGCTTCTGTCCATGGAGCTTTCCAGGCAAGAATACTGGAGTGGGTTGCCAGTTCCTACTCCATATTGCTATGTGAGTAAAAGCTATTCTGGATTTAACATTTTAAATGTGCACTGCACTGTATTAAGTTGTTTGTGTATTTATCTCTGTTCTTTGAGTTCCTTAAGGATGGATTTTAGGGTCTGTACCTCAGGAATTTTGTTTACTTAGGTCCGGAATGGCCTCGGGTCCTAGTCAGGATCCAGTTAAGTTCAGATATTGCCATGCTCAAAGAGGAGGAGAAAAAAGCCTTCTTCAACTTGGATGAGGATGGGGTAAGGAGGACAGGAACTTAGTTATATAGAAACCCAGGCAGGCATGAGGCCAGGGAGAAGTCTCTGCCTGTCCTCTGGGGATCTTTGAAACACTTGAGAATACTTTAGGTAGTGATGGGTGTTAGACTCCAAAAAAACCCACTGATAAGTGAATATTAAATAGGAAAAAGTTCTGCTTCTGGCTTCCGGGTGGGAATAGTAAGGTTGTTTGAGTGGACGTTTGTTTTTTCCTTGCCTACAGCCTAACTTTGTAGAGGAGCAATCTTATTTCCAGCCAGGCTTTTTTGCCTAGCCACTGACTGGGATGCAATGGTTTGGGCCCAGAAACCATCCAAGGCATGGCCTGCAGTCCATAGTGTTCTCCCCCCAACTCCCACCAAGCACCTGCCCTTGTGTCTTGGAGAGAATGAGGCAGGAGTACAGACTTCCAAAAAGGCACCATCCTCCCAGACTAGCATCTGTACTTTCAGCTGCCTGAAATGCAGGACTTTCTGAGAATGGCCTTCCCAATGACATCTCTAATGATGACCCTTTCCAAGCTTTCTGTCCTGGACGATGGCCCACTGTTCCTCTTTCACATTGCTCCCTCAGATACCTCCAGTCTTGGTTCATCTCACTCTCTTCATCTGAATTGCCTTTCTCTGTTATTTCTTGTCCAAATTCTGCTCATCCATCAAAGCCCAGGTTCACATCATCACCTTTAGCAAGCATCCTGTAGTAGAATGGAATCTTTCTATCTTGAGCACTCTATAGCCTTTACATTTCCTTCTCTCATTGCCCTTATTAGAAACCGCACTATACCACAGTTATCTGGGCTTCTCCTGGCTCAATCAACCACTGGTCTAAGCCTTGAGGATATGATACCTTGGCTAACCAATTTATATGTACACTGCCTTGCATGTTCAGTCACTCAGTCGTGTCTGACTCTTTGCGATCCCACAGACTGTAGCCCACCAGGCTCCTCTGTCCATGGGATTCTTCAGGCCAGAATACTGGAGTGGATTGCCATTTCCTCCTCCAGGGGATCTTCCCCACCCAGGGATCAAACTTGAGTCTCCTGCATCTCCTGCATTGAAGGCAGATTCTTTACCACTGAGCCACTTGAGAAGCCCCATCCAATTTGTGTGTGACCCATTCTAAAACATAAAACAGGATCTGTCTCAGAATTGGCATGTATTGTTGTACAAGTTGAATGTTCTTACCTATCAAAGAATTCATGAGTTAGCCTTCCCTAGACCTGATCAGAAAGGCTTGGAAGGAGTGAAAAACCTCCCACTTAGGGAGTAAGTGGCAGAAAGCCCTCAGCTCCAACCCTTCCCTTGGGATCAGAGAGGGGGAAGGAAAACAGTGACTGATTCCTCCTTCCTATTCCACGAGACACTCCTCCACACACTCACACACTGTCATACACACAGACCTTGCTACCTACCCTCCTACCACCCTCCTCCCTCACCTGCATTTAAAATAAATGCCTATTAAAAAAAAATCCTCCTCTTCCCATGACTACATGGGCCAGATCCTCCCACCTCCAGGTCCCCGACGCTCTTAGACTTTCTTGCTGCCACGTTCCACCCTGAGCCATGTCTTCTAGTATTTTGCTTTCAAATTGTGTCTCCTGCCATTTGTGCCACATTTAAAATGCTAACAGTACAGAATGTCATTTACAGAACCGGGGCGTTTGCTCCGGAAAATTAATTTGACTTATTCCTTCTGCCTGTTCCTATCTCCAGGCCAATATTATGCTACTCATTCTACAAGAGTAATACTTAATGAATAGGACTATTAATAATGTCAAGGTCCGCGGGGGCCTGGCGGCTAACGGATAGGCGTAGACGGAAGGAACCCATCACCTGACTCCTGGTTTAATGTCCCATGAAAATATCAGGCACTGCAGTGTAATTATGGAGCAGGGAGAGGCGAGTGGATGACGACCCAGAGTTTCTTAAATATTTTTCAAATTAGTTGATGCTTTTCCTTTTGGGGAAGAGATGCTTCTCCCCCACCCCCACCCCCTCTATTTTTAGTTCTGGTCTAGAAGAGGAGGTGGACCTGTTTTTATTGAACACATACACACACACCATGTATAATACAGAGATGCTAATAGCTGCCTTCAGTCCAGCATGTTGAGACACTAAGTTGGAAATAAGAAGGAGGAGGAGGGCTTAGGTTTTCATTTAGCAAGGAAAAAAAAAAAGGAAAAGTGGAATCATAAAATCTGATATACAACGAGTACCCCTGTGGCCTTCCTTTTCTCCATTCATCTCCCCTTTTCCGAGTGCATACAGAATCACAGAGCTAACAGTGGCTTCTAGAGAGAATGTAGTCCCCTGTTTACCTGCAGGCCCAGCCCCCCTATTGCCCACAATCCTGAATATTCAGGGAGATGGAAGAATGTACCTGTGTACAGTTTCTTCTTGCTTGAAGGCTGATTTCTCTCAAGCCCTGGGATTTTGGTCTCGAGTTGGCTGCTTTTATGGGAATGGGTCATCAGGCTTGGGCAGAAGCATGGGGAAGTTGAAGATAGGGGTGGTCAGGACTGGGGGTGAGGGAGTTGGAGCAGGACCCCTGGGTATTAGTCTCATCTCATCGGTGGAAAGGGGATAAGAATACCTGCCATGCAAGATGGTGGGGAGGCCAGGAGACAATGGGTGTGAAAAGCCTGGGACCATGGCTAGCACATGGAGGGGACTGATCATGTTAGTCTGCTTTCCCCTGTTCACAGATGGTATGGTCAGACTCAACTACAGTAGGAACCAAACACCTCTCCTAGGTGCAGGGTCAAACAAAGGATACACACACCTCCTGCCCGAGGGAAACCTCATGTGTGGGAGCTTCCAGTATAGTGGGGGAGCCTATGTTCTTGAGGGACCTTAAAGTCCTATGAAGCAGTCATAATCCCTACCCTGGAGACCCCTAATCTTATGAGAGAAACTCAGGCTCTGACTTGAGTGGCTTCTGGTTTGTTGGTGGAACCCTTGTCCTTTGAGGGGCTGCAAGTCTTAAGAAGGAATTATAGTGCCTATTGTGTGTGTTTGGGGGGAGAGACTAGTCTTATGAGGGGATTCCAGACCCCAGTCTGGGAGACATTCTAGTCCAGTGAGAGAAACCAAGCTTCTGATTCGGGTGGAGGGCTTCTAATCTGGTTGGGGAAACTGAGCCCCTACCTACCCTTGAGGAAGCTCTAGTCTGGTAGAGGAGACACACAGCCTTTGTTCTAAGGGTGAGGGAGAGGGAGAGGACCCCAGTTTGTTGGTAGAAACAGTTCTTGCTTCAAAGGAGCTCTAAACCTGGTGAGAGATGCATAAGCCTGGCATAGTAAAATCCCAGTCTGATGGGGAGACAGCGTATGTCTTGGAGAGATTTCAGTCTGATGAGATTAACAGCCTGAAAAAAAGGCCTCTCTGATGGGAGACAACAGAGCTACCAGACCTCTGAGGAAGATAGACTCCTTGGCCTCAGGGATGTGTGCTAATATAACTGGGGGTGAGGGCTTTTCCGCAGGGACAGATGCTACAGTCTTGATTGAAGAGACATAGTGTCTCTTAGCTTCTCCCCTGACAGGGACAGCAGGGCGAATGAAAGCAGGAAAGCTGCAGAAATCCCAAGAAGAGGAGGCACACACCATTCAGTTTAGCCTTGGAGAAATCACCCCTAGCGCACCATAGTAGCAGATCCTCAGGGAGGAGGGGCGTGCCAGCCTGAGCCTGTAAGGTCAAACTGGAAGCCTGCGGGAAAACAGTGCCTGGCAAGAAAGCTCCCTTTTTCAGCACCACGGCCAGCGACCACGTAGCCGTGCGTACCCGCAGTTCTGCCCTCCGGCCCTTTTCACACCTCTGCCTTCTCCACGCCTCTCCTCTCGGTCCAAAAGTCCCCGGGGTTTAACAGGCAGGCGGTAGGGGTGTGTGTCAGGAGGTGGGGCGCCTCCCTCGCGCGTCTCTCCGCCGAGTATCTGTCTCCCCCATGCGTCCGCATCTCCTCACAGAGGCTTGGGGAAGGCGCATCTGCGAGTCTCTCTCCTACCAGAAGCTGACTCCGTGAAGAGGGGAAACACTTCCCAGACCCGCTCTCCTTCTCCAGGGTTAGGAAGAGGCCGCAAGGGTTCCTCTTGGGGCCAGCGGGATCGGGAGCCTGATGGGTCTCTCTGAAAGCCCAGGGATGTGTTCGAGGATGTTGCTGTAAAGAGGTCGTCTTGCTGTTCATGCCTTCTTGGGGCAGTGCAGGGCTGACTAGGAAACGACAGTCTCCTGAGCTCTAAGTGCTCTGCTCACAGGGTGGGGGAGCAGGCCTGGGTCTGTAGCTGATCTCAAATGCTCCCTGCCCCCACTCTGGAGCTGTCTGCAGGAGAGTCTAGTGCACGAACACTGAGCTTCTTTGAGGGACCCTGAGGACTTCATCCAGGACAACTTAAGGTCAGGAGATCAGAGGACACTGTAGTTACTATGTGCCAGCCCCTCTTCTTCCTTCTCTCTCCATCAACCAGTTTGGGGCCCTTACCATAGCCCACAAAATACATATCCACAGCACCTGCTCTTTTCTTCACCTGAACCTTCACGTACCCAGGTGGTCCAACCAGATCCTCATCATTCTCTCCTCATACCTCAGCCTCTCAGAAGAAAGGTGAAGGACTTGAAGTACTTGGACACAGTACTTCATCCCCAACTCCACCACCTTCATCCTCACAAAAAGGCAAATACGGAATCAGCCAAAAAAAAAGGGTCAAATAAAAAGTAATAAAGTCATGCAATTAATAATTATTGATAGACTCATCAGAATTCACAGCCAGGCCAAGAAAAGTGGAAAAAGGGGGGTCAGAGAGGACAAACGTGGGGATGCCTTCTTGTCCCTCACCCTCAGGTGAGAGTAAAGAACCTCCTGCCAAGTTCTCGTTTTCTCACTTGCTCCTTTTTTTTTTTTTTATGGGGCATCCTGAGTGTAAAAAATATGACTTGCCTTTATGGTGCTCCAACAGGAATGAAGCTATAAAATTATGAACAGTTTTTATGACGGCTATTCGGGGGATGCTGTTATATTGATGGTATACAGCCTGAATCTGTCTTTTTTGCATCCCACCCTCCTTCCCTGGGTGGGGAGGGGAAGTCTGTGTAACTATTTTTCATGCATTTAATATATTAATTATCCGGTAAATGCTCCCCAGGCTGTGCTCGGGACATTGGAGAGTGACAGGTTCTCAGCGAGCCTCCAAAGGCAGCGCATCAGCTTGCAGTGTATTATGTCGGTGAGGTCAGGGTGGGGTTAATGTAACTTTTTATTTGCTGATTTTTCATAGGCGAGAGCAAAGCTGGGATAGAGAAGGGAGGGAGGGAGGAGAAGGTGCCACGAGAGCAGAGATAATGGTGAGGCAGATCTCTCCACCCCCAATTCCCCTCTGTCAATGCCAGGAGGTTTGATTAGGTGGGAAAGGAGCGGTAGGAAACCCTCTCTGGGCTGGCTCCATCACCCAACAACGTATACCTCTGGTGACGCTTCTGAGCTCTCCCCAGCTGAATCTTACACACTTGAAAGCAGGCATGGCTTCACCATTTGATTCCTTCTTACTTTCTGAAACCAAAACCCAGGATCTCAGGCCTGGAAAAAAACCTGTAAGGTTACATGGGAGCGTCTGGCCGTCTTCCCTTTGCAACTCTCGGATGAGTGCTTGTACACACGTACTTGCACACCACCGTGTGGATTCATGTAGCCCACAGCTGGCTTTGTCACTCCGTTCTGCATTGTCCCTCCTGCTCTTATGCTTTAAATTTTCACTCAGAGCCCTTGCCCATTCACAAAGCACAACTTCCGGAGATTAACTAAGAGGATCCAGCAATGGGTCCCACTGGTCCTGTTTTCTCATCTCTATCGTGATGCCATCTGCCCTCCTGTCTGATGCTGAGGCCTTGTCCACCCTGCAAGGAAGACTTGCTACCAGATAACCAGATAGCCCATCACTGCCGGAGTGCAGGGTGGTCCAGGGTACCCAGCGCCAAGATACTCCCTGGGCCCGTGCATGTTCCAGTCTTGGGAGGGTGAAGGCTGCTGCTTAGACCAAGCTGGGACCGCTCTGTCCCTGGCCTCCTGCCCCTGCCCCGCCATCTACCGGCCCCAAGAGGGCAGCACAGCTGAGTCTTTTCTGCTTTTCACTACTTTGATCCTGAACACCGACGCCTGGCTCCCCAACCTTCTGGAGCCTTTATTTTTATTTTTTTGTGTATATTTTTATGTAAAGATGTGTACTCATTCAGAAAAGTATAGGCTTAAAAAAACTGGTGTACACACGTTTGTGTGTCCAGGAAGGATGAGGGCTGCTCCTGCTGAACCAGGAGCGCAGACGATGGGACTCAGGGGCTCAGTTCTGCTCAGATGTGCTGTGCGAGGCCCCTTTTCCTTCCCTATAGGAGACAAAGCAAGGGTGAGTACTTCTGAAGCCCTGCAGACATACCCATCCATGCCTCTGGTGGGCACTGAGGCGTGTGTGCATGCATGTATGTGTATGTGTGTGTGTGCATGTGCCCTATTTCCCTCAAAGGAGACAAGTTCAGTGTTTGAGTCCTAGAAACAGAGAGGCTGCAGTTCAGGTTCTTGGTCGGTCACTTCATGATCTATGACCTTGGGAGAGTTTCTTCACTGCTTTCAGACTCATTTCCACGTCTCTAAGTTGGGGTTTATTATACTGGGAATGGGCTTTCCTGGTGGCTCAGTGGTAAAGAACCTGCCTGCCAGTGCAGGAGACCTGGGGTCCATCCCTGGATCGGGAAGATCCCCTGGAGAAGGAAATGGCAGCCCACTCCAGTGTTCTTGCCTGGAGAATTCCATGGACAGAGGAGCCTGGGGGGCTTCAGTCCATGGGGTTGCAAAGAGTCAGACCTGACTGAGTTACTGAGCACGCGCGCTTGTGCGTGCATGTGCACACACACACACACACAAACATTGGGAACGAAACCTTATAGGAACATTGTAAAGAACAGAGACGTTAATAGATGTGAGATGCCTAGCTCTGTGCCCAGCACAGACACTATTGCTATTGTTGCTCATTTTATTATTCGATTCTACCCTCTCCCACCCACCCTTGTTTTCTACAACCCAGCCTCTAGGAAGTTACTACCTATCCATAACTTGGCAAATTCTGCATTTTAAGTGTCTGTTTCCTGTTAGGCATTTGGTCCAAGTTGTGGTGTACCGTGAATAGGTGTGTGAAAGTGAAAGTATTAATCAATCAGTTGTGTCCGACTTTGCAACCCCATGGACTGTAGCCCGCCAGGCTCCTCTGTCCATGGGATTTCCCAGGCAAGAATACTGGAGTGGGTAGCCATTTCCTTTTCCAGAATAGATGTGTGGTGATGTCTAATTATGATCCAAACATCTAAGCAATCTTAGTATGCACTTACCTTTCCCATCCTTAATGAAGCTAGTGTAGAGAGTAGCATTAAGGAGCCAGCATTGTTGGACATCTATTGAGGGCTGGGGAGGTGGGGTTACATGAATTACCTCCTTTATTTTCTCAATGACCTTACCAGGGTATAAGATATTATTAAGCCATCTCACTAATGAGGAGCCTGAGGATCAGGGAGACTCAGTCAATGACATGCCAGCCGGAGGTCACCCAGGTGGGATAGGCACCAGGGTTGGAATTCAAGGCCACCTTCCTCCAAAACTCATGTTCTTCCCATTCCCTCTGGCTGCCTCTCACCCCAGTTTTGAAACGATACATCAAACGAAAGCAGTGATAGCAATCTTGCAAATATATAAGTGCCTACTATCTATCAGGCACTGGTGAGGGGCTCACAACAATGAGATGTTGCTGCCCTGGAGGAGTCTGGGGGCCACTTGGGGAGAGATAAGACATTTAGCAATAGCCATGGTGGTGATTGGGCTTCCCTGGTGGCTCAGATGGTAAAGAATCTGCCTGTACTGCAGGAGACCTGGGTTAGATCCCTGGGTTGGGGAGATCCCCTGGAGGAGGGCATGGCAACCCACTCCAGTTTTCCTGCCTGGAGAATTCCCCTGAACAGAGGAGCCTGGTGGGCTACAGTCCATGGGATCAAAAGGAGTCAGACACGACTGAGTGACTAAGCACAGCACAGTGGTTGCAGTACCCCTACTATTACTGTGTGGCTAACAGTACTATCAGTAGCAACAGCCAGTATAGTTAATGCTTTCTCTGTGTCAAGCACTTTCCCAAGAAGCTTAGCCCATATAAGTTCACTTTATCCTTACAACCTAGTAAGACTGGTACTCTGTAGATGAGGAAACTGAGATGCTGAGAAATTAAGGTGCAGAGAATTTGCACAACCAGCATGTGGAAGATTCTGGAAGATCCTGAGACAGGCTGACTCCAGAGGTGAAGCTCTTAAACTCATAATCTGCTGTGTGCCACATACCTGCTTCTTCACAGCTCCCTCTGCAGTTTGAGATCTTTACTGTCATTTAGGTGTATATAAATCTATTGGTCCTTTTAATATTTCTATCTTTGTGCAAGTACTTAATGGAAGTATTTTAAGTGCTGTGTGTCTGATCACAATGGTTCTAAGGATGGTAGTTGTGTGCTAGGCTTTGTGTGCTAAGTACTGCCCTACCTATTTAATTTCCTCCACAACTTCATGAGACAGGTAATGTATTGTCCCTATTTTATAGATGAGGAAACTGAGGTTTTGAGGAGGTTAATTGACTTCCTCAGACTCATGCAATAAGTGGGGGAGCCAGGATTTCAGCCTAGCCATGAAATTAAAAGATGCTTGCTCCTTGGAAGAAAGGCTATGACAAAGCTAGACAGCATATTAAAAAGCAGAAACATTACTTTGCCAACAAATGTCCATCTAGTGAAAGCTATGGTTTTTCCAGTAGTCATGTATGGATGTGAGAGTTGGACCATAAAGAAAGCTGAGTGCCAAAGAATTGATGCTTTTGAACTGTGGTATTGGAGAAGACTCTTGAGAGTCCCTTGGACTGCAAGGAGATTAAACCAGTCAATCCTAAAGGGAATCAGTCCTGAATATTCATTGAAAGGACTGATGCAGAAGCTGAAGCTCCAATACAGGAGAAGCTGAAGTTCTTTTGATATGAAGAGCTGACTCATTAGAAAAGACCCTGATGCTGGGAAAGATTGAAGACAGGAGGAGAAGGGGCAAACAGAGGATGAGATGGTTGGATGGCATCACTGACTCATGGACATGAGTTTGAGCAAGCTCCGGGAGTTTGTGATGGACATGGAAGCCTGGCGTGCTGCATTCCATGGAGTCGCAAAGCGTCGGACATGACTGAGTGACTGACCTGAACTAAACTGAGTCTGTCTCCAGAGCCATTGACCCAAAGTTTTTAATAAGAGAAGCTTATGGAATCAAAGGGAGAAGCTCCCTGTTGCCTCACTGTACTCCAGCCACATTCTACCTTCCCATCTCCCTTTCCTTCAAAGAGCTATGAGAGAGAATTTTCATATATATATCCTTCCATGGTGGCTCGGTTGGTAAAGAATCTGCCTACAATGTAAGAGACGTAGATTCAATCCCTGGGTCAGGAAGATTCCCCTGGAGAAGGAAATGGCAACCCATTCCAGTATTCTTGCCTGGGAAATCTCATGGACAGAGGAACCTGGCGGGCTACAGTCCACGGGGTCGCAAGAGTTGGACATGACTTAGCAAGTAAACCACCACCACATATATGTATATGTATATAAATGGATTTTCCCCCTAAAGGTCATCATCCTTTTGTATTGTTCAAACTACTTTTCTCTTTTCTCATTGATGTCAATACATGTAGATCTATCTTATTCTTTTAACCTCTGCCTAATATTCCACAGAATGGGTTCACCTTAATTCCCCCATTGACAGACAGGTGGGCTGTTTCCAATTTTTTGATTCTGAATGTAATGAGCCGTGTTTCCCTGACCATTCCAGTACAGCCCTTTAGTGCGCATGTGCTCAATACCTCGAAGTAGAATTGCAGATGGGCCAGAATGTGCCTTAACATTTTTATAGCTGTTGCCAAACCGTCCTCCAAAAAGGCTTCATGCTCCCTGAAAACTGTATGAGAGGCCCCTCATCGCCTTGTATTCTTTGATACATCTTTTTCCCATTTTTGCTAAGCTGATGTATGAAAAAAAACTTTTGTTGTTTTAACTTGACTGATTGCCACTGAGATTGGGGAGCTTTATGTTTATTTGCTATTTTTTTCTATTTTTTGCCCTTTATTTATTTTCGACATATACACACTGCTATATTTATTTGTTTATTTTCGGCTGCGTTGGGTCTTTGTTGCTGCACGTGGGCTTTCTCTAGCTTCAGAGGGGCTACTCTCTAGTTGTGGAATGCAGACATCTCACTGCAGTGGCTTCTTCTGTTACAAAACACAGGCTCTAGGTGAGCTTGTGGGCTCTAGAGCATAGATTCAGCAGTTGTGGCGCACGGGTTTATTTGCTCCGAGGCGTGTGGGATCTTCCCGGACCAGGGATAAAACCAGTGCCCCTTGCATTGGCAGGTGAATTCTTATCCACTGCACCACCAGGGAAGTCCTTCTTTGGCCTTTTTGTATCTCATCTATGTATATGCTTTGCCCGTATTTTGATTGAGTTGAGGCCTTAAGGTGTTTATAATATTAATTTTCTGAGTATAAAATACCTATAGTACATTTTAAATGAAGAACATTAGAAAACACAGACAGTAACAAAGAAAGAAAATAGATTCAATGCATAATCCCTCCACCCTGAGATAACACTGGGCAGCATATCTGTGCATTTTTGCACCTTTTTTCTCTGCAAATTTATATGCTTCCTACCTCCTTCTTAGAATAACATAGTTTATACAGTCCTCTTTTATACAGTACCTGGTTTATACAGTACCTCTTTTCCCACTTGACATTACAAAGGACACATTTTCCTTTTAATTAAATATCTTAAACACAATTTTTAATTTTTGCTCAGTATTGATCAAATCAGCATTCATCTAGCCATTATTCTAATTACTGAATGTATAAGTTGCTTCCAGTTTTTTTTCACTGTTATAAATAACACTAGAGTGAACATCTTTGTACATAAATCTCTGTCTACATCTCTGATTATTTTATTAAGATAGATTCCTTGAAGTGGAATACAGAGTCAAAAGTATAAATTGTTAAAGATTTTTGATCCGTATTTGTCAAATTGCTTCCTAAGAGGGTTATATCGATTTACATCCCCATTAACTATATGGAAGACATACATGTAAGTACACACTTCATAATTTTAAAACACCTTTCAACTTGTTACTGTCTTAGTCTTCATTGTTTCTTGCAGTGAAGTTAAACATATTTTCTACACCTCTCAGCCATTTGCATCCTATAAATTGTTTGTTGGTATTCTTTGCCCATTTTCTTTTTGTCGGCCGTGCTACTTGGCCACTTGCAAGGATTTAGTTCCTCCAACCAGGGACTGAACCCAGCCCTCAGCAGTGAAAATCCTGGGTTCTAACCACGGGACAGCCAGGGGATTCCCTTTGCCCACTTTCTTTTCTTTCTTTTAAAGAGTTTATTTTCACTTGAAGGGTAATTACAATATGTTGTTGGTTTCTGCTGTCCATCAACATGGATCAGTCATAGGTATACATATGTCCCCTCCCTCTTGAGCCTCCCTCCTCCCTTTGCCCACAATCTATTAGACTAGTTATCCTCATTTTGTGGACAAAGAAACTGAGGCTCGGAATAGTTAAGGAATCCACTCACGGTTACACAGCTGGCAACAGGCAGAGGCAGAATACAAACCTCTCTTCTTTCCAATCCTGAGTTCTTGCACTATGTTGCTTCTTTTTGCTCTAGAGTAAGAATCAGTCAATTACTGCTCAGCCTGCTGGCCATTTCTGTAAATATAATCATTGGAGCACAGCCACTCCCGTTTACTGACTATCATCTCTGGCTGATGTCTTTTGCACTTACAGTGGTAGAATAGTTGTGGCAGAGACCGTATGGCTCACAGGCTCTAAAGTATTTACTATCTATTTAAACAGAAATGTTTTACAAAAATTTGGCTGACCCCTGAACCAGAATACCATTGTATGTTTAAGTCTGAATTTCCTAGTAGCCACATTTTAAAAGTAAAAAGAAGCAGGCGAATTTAGAGTCTATTTTAATTAGTTAATTAGAGTATATTTTATTTAGTTTGATACAATGAAAATATTGTCATTTCAACATGTAATCGACATAAAACTTATTAATGAGATATTTTGCATTTTGGGGCACTGTTTCTGAAATCAATTGTGTATTTTGCACTGAGAGCCCAATTCAGTTCGGACTAGACAAATTTCAAGTGTTTAGTAGCTACATATGGCTAGTGGCCAACCTTAAGGGACCCCACAGCTAGAGACCCCCAATTATTTTCATCTGCAAAATACAGACAATGGTAGTACCATGCCCTTCACAGGGCTGTTGGAAAATGGAATGAGAGGCAATATGTTTCTAAGATACTGTGGACTCATGCTCAGTCACCAAGTCATGTCCGACTCTTTGCGATCCCGTAGACTGTAGCCCACCAGGCTCCTCTGTCCATGGGATTCTCCAGGCAAGAATCCTGCAGTAGGTTGCCATATTCTCCTCCAGGGGATCTTCCTGACCTCAGGGATCGAAACTGCATCTCCTGCAGGCGGATTCTTGACCACTGAGCCACCTGGGAAGCCTCTTGTAAGATCCTACATTTGTGCAATGGGTTACAATTATAATCATGTTCTGGGATCCAGGGGTAACTTGCCTTACACACTTAAGAATGGGTAAAAATTTGATAGGCAGAGGGTAGTTGTTGCCAAGGGTAGTTCAGAGGATCAAACACACACACAGTCATACCATATTTTTGTTTCTTCCCTTCACTGGCTCAGTGTTTCCTGAATAGTACTTAGGCTCTGAGAATAAGTTATATGTACTCAGTCCAGAAGACTGTTTCATTAATTCCTTATTAATTCCTTAAATGCCCCATTATTTCCTGTGGGCTGCACCCACAGCCACAAGAGATATCTGCCTCTGAATCACCTTGCTTGGCTCCCAAGCAGAATTAAAATCTGACTTTTTAACCTATTCCTTCATTCACTCATCAAACTCTTTCTCAACATCTATGTCCACCGGCCTCAAAATGGGAGTTCTTATTTCATAAAAGATTTTCTCAAAAGATACATTTGCAACAAAGTTATAAAAATTAAAATGGAAAAGCAGTGAAGAGGTAAAGGTGTCTAGGCATAGAGCTGATATAACATGAAATTAGGCTCTGAGCTTCTTGGCAACAAGGGCAAAAGGGGAGAGATATTGGATCACATCATTTTCATTATCTGGGAGAAAAAAAATTGCTACTTTTTTTTTTTCCCAAGAGAAACAAAGTTTTCCCTGGCTGCTATTGTGGTTTAGTCACTAAGTTTTGTCTGACTCATTATGACCCCATGGACTGTAACCCATGTCCATGGGATTTCCCAGGCAGGAATATTGGAATGGGTAGATATTTCCTTCTCCAGGGGATCTTCCCAACCCAGGGGTTGAACCCGTGTCTCCTGCATTGGGAGGCGGATTCTTTACCGCTGAGCCACCAGGGAAACCCCATTCCCTGTTCAGTTCCGTTCAGTTACTCTGAATTTGTCCGACTCTGCGACCCCATGGACTGCAGCATGCCAGGCTTCCCTGTCCATCACCTACTCCCGGAGCTTGCTCAAATTCATGTCCATCGAGTCAGTGTTGCCATCCAACCATCTCATCCTCTGTCATCCCCTTCTCCTCCTGCCTTCCATCTTTCCCAGCATCAGGGTCTTTTTCAGATGAGTCAGTTCTTCACATCAGGTGGCCAAAGTACTGGAGTTTCAGCTTCAGCACCAGTCCTTCAATATTCAGGACTGATTTCCTTTAGGATTGACATTCCCTGCTACTACATTCAAATAGGTAGCCATCACCCAAGTTGTTGCTCAGGGACTCAGAGAGCTAGCGGACAAAGGCTTCCATCAAAGATTTACAGCAGGTGCAGCCAGCCCTGATCTTCTTGTGGCTGTTTCTGGCATCCGCCCTCAATAAAAGCCGAAGGCACAGTGTAAAAGCTCAGATCCAGTGAAGGCGAACCTGCAGAAGGCTAACTTAGTGCGGTCCAGCTATATGGCTTTCGAGGGACTTACCTGGAAGCAAGGAAAGCGTTCAGAGTGCCTACTGGAGGCTGTTCCCCCACTGTCCATCCCAATCCAGTTTGTCCTTTTCTTTCTCACTGTCACCAGTGTAGGGTGGGACCTCAGCATTTCCTGCCTCTTCCCTGGTCTACCTCAAGACTGTCCTCCACCCAGCAGTCTGTGATCTTTCTAATACACAAACCCCATCATCACCCCCACATTCCCCACCCTAAAAATCCATCAGTGACCAAGTGGTGAGCTATGAAGTGAATTTGTTTGCTCTCAGCTTGGAATTTTTAGTCATTGTTTGAATTTTTATAATGAGTGTGGATAATGCTTGTGAAAGCAATAGGGTGGTTTTACTTTCAGTTCAGTTCAGTTGTTCAGTCGTGTCTGACTCTTTGTGACCCCACGGACTGCAGCATGCCAGGCCTCCCTGTCCATCACCAACTCCCAGAGTTTACCCAAACTCATGTCCATCGGTGATGCCATCCAACCATCTCATCCTCTGTCATCCCCTTCTCCTCCTGCCCCCAATCCTTCCCAGCATTAGGGTCTTTTCCAATGAGTCAACTCTTCGCATGAGGTGGCCAAAGTATTGGAGTTTCAGCTTCAACATCAGTCCTTCCAATGAACACTCAGGACTGATCTCCTTTAGGATGGACTGGTTGGATCTCCTTGCAGTCCAAGGGACTCTCAAGAGTCTTCTCTAACACCACAGTTCAAAAGCATCAATTCTTCGGTGCTCAGCTTTCTTCACCGTCCAACTCTCACATCCATATATGACCACTGGAAAAACCATAGCCTTGACTAGACGGACCTTTGTTGGCAAAGTAATGTCTCTGCTTTTAAATATGCTATCTAGGTTGGTCATAACCTTCCTTCCAAGTAGTAAGTATCTTTTAATTTCATGGCTGCAATCACCATCAGCAGTGATTTTGGAGTGCAAAAAAATAAGGTCTGACCCTGTTTCCACTGTTTCCCCATCTATTTCCCATGAAGTGATGGGACCAGATGCCATGATCTTAGTTTTCTGAATGTTGAGCTTTAAGCCAACTTTTTCACTCTCCTCTTTCACTTTCATCAAGAGGCTCTTTAGTTCTTCTTCACTTTCTGCCATAAGGGTGGTGTCATCTGCATATCTGAGGTTATTGATATTTCTCCCGGCAATCTTGATTCCAGCTTGTGTTTCTTCCAGCCCAGCGTTTCTCATGATGTACTCTGCATATAAGTTAAATAAGCAGGGTGACAATATACAGCCTTGACGTACTCCTTTTCCTCTTTGGAAGCAGTCTGTTGTTCCATGTCCAGTTCTAACTGTTGCTTCCTGACCTGCATACAGACTTCTCAAGAGACAGGTCAGATGGTCTGATATTCTCATCTCTTTCAGAATTTTCCACAGTTTATTGTGATCCACACAGTCAAAGGCTTTGGCATAGTCAATAAAGCAGAAATAGATGTTTTTCTGGAACTCTCTTGCTTTTTCGATGATCCAGGGGATATTGGCATTTTGATCTCTGGTTCCTCTGCCTTTTCTAAAACCAGCTTGAACATCTGAAAGTCCACAGTTCACGTATTGCTGAAGCCTGGCTTGGAGAATTTTGAGCATTACTTTACTAGCGTGTGAGATGAGTGTAATTGTGCGGTAGTTTGAGCATTCTTTGGCGTTGCCTTTCTTTGGGATTGGAATGAAAACTGAGCTTTTCCAGTCCTGTGGCCACTGCTGAGTTTTCCAGATTTGCTGGCATATTGAGTGCAGCACTTTCACAGCATCATCTTTCAGGACTTGAAATAGCTCATCTGGAATTCCATCACCTCCACTAGCTTTGTTCATAGTGATGCTTTCTAAGGCCCACTTGAGGTTTTACTTTAAGGAAAAACTTACTCTAAGGTTTTACTTTAGGGAAGAAAAAAGATGTCCCAAGATTCTCATAGTGTGAATTCTGGGTGTTGAGACTATGGTTGATTGCTTCCTTTTTTTCTTTTTCCCTCTATACTTAAGTATATATTTTAAGTAAAAAAATCATTTAATGCGTAATTGTTGCTTTTAAAAATATTTATTATTTGTCTGCGTTGGGTCTTAGTCACAGCACGGGATCTTCACTGTGTCATACAGGACCTTTCACTGTGGTACACAGACTCTAGTTGTGTCAGATGGGCTCAGGAGTTGTGGCGCGTGTGCTTAGTTGCTCTGTGGCATGTGGGATCTTAGTTCCCTGATGAGGGATGGAACCTGCGTCCCCTGCATTGTAAGGCAGATTTTTTTTTTTTTGGCCACTTAATTTTTTTAATTGAGGGATATCTGCCTTACAGAATCTTGTGGTTTTCTATCATACATCAACAAGAGTCAGCCACAGGTACACCCATGTCCCCTCCTGCCTGAACCTCCCTTCCATCTGCCTCACCATCCCACCCTTCTAGATTGTCACAGAGCCCCTGTTTGAGTTTCCTGAGTCATACAGCAAATTCCCGTTGGCTATCTATTTTCCATATGGTATTGTAAGTTTCCATGTTGCTCTCTCCATACATCTCACCCTCTCCCTCCTCTCCTCCCGCTGTGTCCATAAGTCTGTTCTCTATGTCTGTTTCTCCATTGCTGCCCTGCAAATAAATTCATCAGTACCATCTTTCTAGATTCCACATATATGCATCAGTATACAATATTTATATCTCTCTTTCTGACTTAGTTCACTTTGTATAATAGTCTCTAGGCTCATCCACCTCATTAGAACTGACTCAAATGTGTTCCTTTTTATGGCTGAGTAATATTCCATTGTACCACAGCTTCTTTATCCATTCATCTGTCAACGGACATCAAGGTTGCTTCCATGTTCTAGCTATTGTAAATAGTGCTGCAATGAACATTGGGGTACATATGCATCTTTTTTAGTTGTAAGACGGATTCCTAACCACCACTGGACCACAGTCCTTGTTGCTCTTATGTCGCCTGGCACTCAGCTACTTCTCCTCTGAGCTCTTACAGCTTCCTTGGCATAATGACCACAACTAATAGGCACCTGCTGTGTGCCAAGCACTGTGTTTGGTTACTTTAAAAAAGATAAATATTGCTGCATTTAAACTATGTGTTGAGTCCATTTTATGGATGAGGTAACTGAAGGTAGAGAGGTTATGGAACTTGCACGAAGTTCCAGGGCTGGAGTGACGGAGCCATGATTAGAAAGAACCCAGGCAGTGTGAGGCCAGAGTGTGACTTTCCCTTTACATCACAGTCTCCTACAGTACTTTTGGTCTTTAGGTCTTTTTTTTTTTTTTCTAACCTCAGCATTTTACTTAGCACATTCTACGTGTACAATAAATGTTTACTGTTGAATACAAGTACTGTGTAAATATCACTCCTGTGGGGGGTATTTTTGAAATGCTTGCTGTTTTTTCTTTTCAGCCTTTATAACTTCCCCTCCCTCCACCCCTCAGTACCACAGCAGGGCAGAAAGTGGCGATCATGAAGCCTTTCGAGCTTAGGTCTTCAAAACCTCAGGTGCTTGGGGGGAATGGACACTGTTTCCAGGCTGAGAATTTAGGTGTTGCTGGACCTCAGATGATGAGGCCCCAAGATCCCAGAGGGCGTAGCTGAGAGGTGACTCTAGACAGTTTGCATCTGTGGCTTCAGGGGGAATCCCATTCCCAGGATAGGAGCAGCAAATCACCAATGTGCTTTCCATCATGGTCCCAAACAGCACAGACCTGAAGGTGTAAGTTTGACAAGAAAGAAGGTCCTCTTAGAGGGTGAACAGATAACATGGTGGGTCATATGGTCCCTCCTTGACATCAGTACTATATACACCACTGTAACTTACAAGTCTAAGGAAGGGAAAAGAGCTGGAGGAAAAACAGAAATGCTTGAGACGGAATTGTTTTTTTTTCTCCCCTGTTACTAGTGGAATGAAGACTCCAAATGAAAATTAATTTGTATTAAGAAAAACAGGTTTTCTCTTCCACTTTGAGTCTTTGGACTGAGACTTTTCTTCACCGTCCTAAGCTGGACATTTTCCCTGGACTGGAGAACTACATTTCAAAACTGCACTGTTCCCTGAGCATGCAGAAGGAAGCCTTAGAATTTCTAATCACCCACCGAGGCTGGGGAGATCCTCAGATTTTGGAACCCAGAGGAGTGGACAACATCCTAAGAATAAAGGAGATGGATAAGTGTTCTTCCCACCTGGAAGGTCTGTGTGTGCAGGTGGACTGGAGGGTCCCTGTGAAGGCAAACACAAGGTTTCTCCTCAAGATGGGTCTTTTGCTACCCATCATGCTCACAGACATGAACTTGATCTAGATCCACAATTCCACCCTGTGGACCATGATGGGATTGATCTTGGCCTGAGAAACTTTCAGGGCAGATATGACTGGTTGCCATGTCCACATCATGAGTGCCATGGTGGACTCTCCCTTTCTGAGCAGCGCTGCTCCCTGGGGGACCTTTCAGATGAGTAAACCATGAAGTGGCACCCCTCCAGGGATCAACAAGAGGGGAGTCTGCTGAATGAGGTTACTAACCAGTGACCCTTTACATCTAGGCCTATGTCTGTCAAGGACGGTGAATTGGGCTTTCCATAGTTGATGCTTTCAACTATGGCAACTTAAGGAATTTTCAGCTTAAGGAAATCAGTCCTGAATATTCATTGGAAGGACTGATGCTGAAGCTGAAGCTCCAATACTTTGGCCACCTGATGCTGGGAAATACTGAAGGCAGGAGGAGAAGGGGATGACAGAGGATGAGATGGTTGATGGTTGGATGGCATCACTGACTCTATGGACGTGAATTTGAGCAAGCTCCAGGAGTTGGTGATGGACAGGGAAGCCTGGCGTGCTGCAGTCCATGGGGTCTCAAAGAGTCGGACACGACTGAGCTGAACTGATAGTTGATGCTTTCAGAGCTTGGGCTGTGGGGAAGGAGGGACAACACTAGTAGACCAGCAGGGCAGTGGACCAGAGCTAAATTTCACATTTTAGTTCTGCTCCCACCAGCTTGGGTTGGGTAACCCCCTTCCCCTTTCTGAGCTTTAATGTCCTCATGTGTTAGAAGTGCCTACCGCACGTGGCTGTGGGGGAGGGCACTGGGGAAGCTCTCCATGGTTTTCCCTTCGGCGCTCTCATCCTATTTCCCTAGCAGCAGCCTCATCCGGTCTTAGCTGCAACCCCATGCCACCCGTGGAAATCCCTTTATCACAGGAAAATGGTGTGATTCAATGCAATTAGGATAAAGAGGGACTTGGGGGCAGCCACTAGTGGTTACACTGCAGCTAGAAAGCAAGTGGCCTCTTTACTACCAGGAAGCCCTGCGTGTCTCCCAGCCCAGTCGGTCCCAGGCTGCTGCTGAGGCTTCCGGTTGAACCTACATCTTCTATAAAAAAAGGAATCCCATACTTCAGGCAAACACTTTCATTATGCTCTTCCTCTGGGGTGTGGGAGAGGTGGGTATTGTGGGGCCATCTGAAACAAATTAGCTCTGAGCCCGGAATTCTTTTTGTTTTAGTTGTAATTTTCACAGCAAGAAAGCCACTGGCTGACAACCTTTCCTGTATATGATCTCATTCAAGCCTCAGGACACTGTGGCAAGGCAAGCTAGGTAGGTATTATCTTACCTGTTAACTCTCTCTCTATTCTGTCCACATCTCGCCATCACCTCTCCCACGTTCTTAGTCTAAACCACTGTCAATTCTTTTCACTAAGCTCTTTTTGAGGTGCAACATTTAGCAAAGTGTGCAAACCTGAAACGCACAGTTTGATGAGTTTTTACACTATTGTAACCACTCCAGATGGAAATACAGGAGTTCCCAGCTTTACCACATGTCATGGTCATTATCCCTTCCCAAAATAAGTTAATCTGATTGCTGTCCTTATAGATTTGTTTGCCCATTTTTCACTTCATATAAATAGAAATATACCGTATATCTTCTCTTCTGTTGCAAGATTCACCCATGTGCTGTTTAACAGTAGACTGTTCTTTGTCATTGCTGTACAGTGTTCCACTGTGGATGACCATGGTTTATTTGCCCATTCTGCAGTTGTTGGACGTTTGAGTTATTTCCGGTTTTTTGCTACTACAAAAAAAAATAAAGCTCATGTCTTTTGGCAGGCTTTACTCTAGGTCACAGTGTATAGTTACATTTAACTTTAATGCTGTTTAGTCGCTAAGTTGGTCACTTTTCTGTGACCCCGTGGACTATAGCCCACCAAGACCAGTCTTCTGTTCCTGCTTTGGGCCCCTCCAATCCCATCTGCCCAGTACATCTGCAGTGAGTGGTATTCCTAACATGAATTGTAAATTTCCTGCTTAAATTTCTTTCCCAGTATTCATCCCATTCTGCAATTACATACTAATACGATGATTTGATTGATGTCTAGCTTTGCTACTAGACCATAAGCTGCATAGGAGCAAGCCTGACACCTGTCTTGCTTATTATGGCATTTACAGTGTCCTCCTGGAGGGCAATGATGGTGTCTTTTTTGTTCACCACTGGATCCCTAACAGCCAGTACAGTGCCTGGAATATCAGAGCCTGTTAACCTGGGTTGGATTGATAGTTAACTCTTTGAATTGAAGTACTGTCAGTACAGGCCAGTATAAAGAAAAATGTCATCTTCTTGCTGAAAGCAGATGACATGGGACTGTCCACACATTTTCATCTTGCTGGGATTATATGGGACTGATTATTGCTCAAATTAGGGAGCTTGGTGACAGGTACCTGGAAATCTGTCACAGGCTAAATGGCGTTTTCACTCAAACTTTAATCATCTAAAACTTCTTGTCGCACCTAAGCAAGCTGACTTTCATTTGCTTTCTTGGGAAAAAAAAAAAAAAGTTAGCGTGAACCATGAAGGATAGAAACAAGAGGACACTCCAAAGGCCATAAGGCACCTACCATAGAGAATTAGGACTTTGTTCATTGTTGGCAAGCAAATTGATGCTGCTCATTGCAGATGGATCTTATTTGCTCACCATCAAGTCTTATCTGCTCATCCGAGCCAGTTTTGCTGCCACGCTGCTTGGCAGCAGATGGGTTCCAGGGATGGTAGCCCCGTGGAAGTAATAAAGTGGTGTTTCGCTTCCAATTGTCTTTCACTGAGACCTCTCAGTGATTCCGATTGATTGTCCTGTAACCCGACGCAGGAACTGACTGAGTCAGGTTTATCTGGGCTAGGATTTTTGTCTCTGTCTTGGGAACTGAATGGTACACACCTCAAGGCTGGTCCAGAGCTGCCCAGGGACACGGTCCTCTCCAGCCAGAGTCCAAAGCCTGTGTGTGGGTGAGGTGAGAGGTGGCACTTTCAGGCCTGGAAGCTAAGCTTCTGGTTTCTTGATACATCCCCAGGAACAGGCCTGCGATGGTCTCCATCTCCCTGCCTCTGTTGTGACTATGGTTATTTAGAATTCCCTGCGGTTTCAGGCTTTGTCTGTAATGGGAACAGCCTGTCCATCCTCTAAGGCTCCTCCATCCATCTGGGTTTCTAGATGCTTCCAGGAGTGCAGCTTTTTCACTCCTCTGGTGGCCTGGCCTTAGCTCTGGAGGCCTGCTTCTTTCTGCCCAGGCAGAGAAGGTGGGTGGATGGGGGCGGGGTAGGGAGAAACAATAGCTCCTTGCTCCTGAGGCTGTTCATTGGGTTTTACTTTTAGGAGCAGGGAAAGGCAGAGATTCCGGGTGCTGAGGGTGAAGCTGGGATCTGGCAGGATTCTGCACCACACCCTCCCCTCATCACACCAATAGCTAAGCCATCAGGCAGTCTCTGCTCAGCTCAGAAGCCTCTGCCAAGTCTTGTGTTTGAAGGGCCAGGACCCCGCCCCTGGGATTCAGATTTGCCTCGGACCCCCCTGCCCATCCCCTTTCCTTTCCATTTCTGTGAATTTTTAGTTCTCCTCCTGGCCCTGTCTCCTGTCTCCCTGCCTTCCACAGCCCCATCCCTTCAGACTCATCTACCCCTCAGCCCCATCCGACTGCCAATTGAAAAGGCCTGCAAATAATGTGAAATAATATAGTTTATCACCCAGAGGCTGCTGACAGGCAGTGCGGCCACCTCTGAAAACAGGCAGGGAGGCTGGGAGGGCGAGGAAATTATAGGCTGCACAAAGGAGAAAAAGTTAAAGTAAGAGCTCCATAAAAGAAAGTGGAACTATTATGCCGCAAAATGCCAACTCATTACATAGCGGCCAAATAAGAGAGAAATACGGCACTGCCTGTAATAGCAGTTTACAAGGGAACATTGTACAGCAACAGAAGAGACGCGGCTATAATTTGCTCTAACAACTCCAATTATCCCTTTTATTGATTTGGCAACACATTTAATAGGAGTAGCCACACCTCTTCTGTTACAAATCATTAAAGGTGTTGAACGGTGTAATTTTAAAATTGTCCTCCTACAGTTGTCAGTATGACAGCATAATTCCCCCTGATTTCAGCTATGTAAACACCGAGGCACGGTCATTTCCCCCTTACAAGGCCAGAGATGTTGTCAGCCTGGGGTTTTTGTGCAGAAACATCCATTTAATACATATCTTTTTTTTTCCCCCCAGCCGGCTCTCCTAATTGCAGTGATGTTTGGTTTAGTTTTTTTTCCCTCCACCCCCTTTTTCTCTCACTCTTACCCTCTTTTCTTCCATCTACGAGGTGTGTGTGTAATGGGGATAGAGAAGGGAGGGAAATAAACAGGCTGTTTGCCCTCCTCTTTCTTCTCTGGCAGCCTTAATTGCTACTTAAGTCTGGGCCCCGCACTTAACATGCGGGGGGCGCGCCGGGCACAGCCTCCGGAGGCGCAGCGCGCGCCCGGGCCCCCGGTGCGGCCCCGGGAGCGGTGGGCGCGCGCGCGCGCGCTCTCGAGAGGGCCAGCGCGCTCCGGGCCGCGTAGCCAACTGAGCTCCCGTCCAGCTGGCAGGAGGGCGGTCTGGCGGCGTCGGGCAGCGCAAGCGCGGGGTCACGGTCAGGGTCAAGGTCACGGTCAGGTGGCAGAGGCCGGCGGGGTGCGAGCGGAATCAGAGAGTAGCCAGGGCCGGGCACACGCGGTCGGGGGATGCCCAGGCTGGGCGGCGCTGGGTAGGAGAGCAGGGGTCGAGGGACTGGTAGGGTGCAGAGGCCCCAGGCAGGGAGGGCACCGGGTGGGTGAGCCCCTGCCCTGCAGCCTCTCTGCTCCGATTCAGCCTTTTGTGAGGTTACTGGCCCTGCGTGGGCCTCCCTCGCCGCTTCCAACCCCATTCATTAGCCCCTTCAGGGAGTCTTGTTTTTGTCATTTCCACATCCCAGTGCTCAGTCCAGGGAGGAGGCTCTCAACAGACAATTGAATGAATGGAAACATGGCAGGAGGAAGGATGCTGAGGAAATGAGGTGACCCCTGGGCTCAGGTGGTGGGAGGGGGCTGGTGGAGTCGGTGAATCCTGGGGTGCCTGACCCTGTGCTGTTAGACACGTGTAGGGCTTGGGTGGGGTACTGGGACAAGCTCATGTTCTCTAAGACTGCATCCAAACCCTCCCCAGTCCTCGGGGTGTGGACTGTGTCCCCTTGGGTTCAAGTCAGCCAGGGGCTCCTGGCTTCTACCAGGAACCAGTGGCCAGGGGCTATGGAGTAAAGGGCTGTGCTATGAGGAGAAGGAAATGGCAACCCACTCCAGTATTCTTGCCTGGAGAATCCCATGGACGGAGGAGCCTGACGGGCTACAGCTCATGGGGTCGCACAGATTCGGACTTGGCTGAAATGACTTAGCCTGCCTGTGAGGAGTCAGGATCCCTTTCCAGTTCCACCTCTTCAAAATCCTGGGCCAGTTCCTCCTCCCCATCCCGTCCCTGACTTGCCCTCTGTCTAATGAAGCTCGGTCTAGAACCTCTCTGAGGGGCTGCCACTTTAGGTGACTTCCAGGGGGCCAGGCTCCTGAGCAGGTGATCAGAATGAAGGAGGCATCCTGGAAACACCTGCTCTGTGGCCTAGAGCTCCTGCCCTCTACCACTGGAAGTGGACCTAAGCCCCAGTTGGAGAGACGTAAGTTAGACTAAAAGGATGTTAGCTTTCAGGACTGCGTGGTTCCAGGTTAGGTGACTGGGGACTTTTTCTTTTTTTTTTTTAATTTTATCTATTTATTTGTTTTTGGCTGGGCTTGGTCTTTGCTCCTGCATGGGCTATTTTTCTAGTTGCGGCAGCTTCTCTTGTTGTGGAACATGGGTTCTAGGCATGCAGGCTCAGTAGTTGCTGTTCCCGGGCTTCAGATCACAGGCTCAGTGGTTGTGGCACATGGGCTTAGTTGCCCAGAGGCATGTGGGATCTCCCCGGACCAGGGACCGAACCCGAGTCTCCTGCATTGGCAGGAGGATTCGTTAACCACGGAGCCACCAGAGAAGCCCAAGGGGACTTTCTTAAGGTCAGGAAACACCCTTCCTCTGCAGTGGGCCAGCTGGAAGGCTCTTGGTTTGTAGCAGAGGGATGCTGACCCAAACATAGTCATCGTGGAGAATCTGCAGGGGCTGGGCTGGTGGCCTTGGCTCCAGGGACAGTGGGGGATGGGAAGCAGTGTCAGCAGCTGCCATCTCTCTCTTCTCTGCCCACATCTACAGATCTTGTTGGCCATCCTCGGGGCCTGACCCTTCCTACACCTGAGCTTACTGGGCCCCTGCAGGAGAAACCTTAGACATCCCCAAGCCCCACTCTCATATCCTCACGGGAGGAAGCTTTGGGTCTACTGAGAGGGGGCTCTGGGAAGGGACCTCTTCTGTACTCTACCACGCAGAGCAGAGGTGTTGGCGTGTGTTTATGTGTGTGTGCACATCTCTTGCTCTCTCTAAGCACTTCTGTGTGTTTTCACCTCTGCCTTCCTCTTTCTCAGCACCTCTGGGTTTCTCTTTGTGTCTTTTCCTCCCTGGCTGTCTTTTTGTGCTTCTCCAGGCTGCTTTTCATCTTTGTGTTTCTTGCTCCGTGTATTGTAATTGCTGTTGCCATGCCTGCTCTCTCCCACCAGAGCATGAGCTCTGTGAAGACAAAGAGCTCCCTGCACCTGCACACAGTAGGTGCCTCGTACATTCCAGTGGGCTTCCCTGATGGCTCAGCAGGTAACGAGTCCACCTGTGATGCAGGAGACACAGGAGATGTGGGTTCGATCCCTGGATCGGGAAGATCCTCTGGAGGAGGAAATGGCAACCCACTCCAATATTCTTGCCTGGAAAATCCCATGGACAGAGGAGCCCGGTGGGCTACAGTCCATGGGATTGCAGAGAGTTAGACACAACTGAGCACTCAGGCACGCATATATTCCAGTGGAATAAATCAGTGGATACCTGAATCTGCCCAGAATTCCTTTGTGTCTGCCCACATCTTTCTGGATCTCTGTGACTCTCTCAGTAGCTAGTTTGGTGGCAGTACCTGGTCTGTGCTCAGGTATACGTGTGTTTCTTGGGCTATCGTTCCACTCCTTGTCTGTGTCTGTCTTCAGGTCTGCTGGTCTGCCTCAGTGTGTCTCTGTATAGCTCTACATCTCTCCCCACGCCTGCCGGTCTTCAACATGGTGCAGAAAGGATGCTGTAGGCATTCATGTTGGGGGCACTTGGACATGGACATCCAAGTGCCACATGGGTGAGCTTCTCTTAGACGCCGTCATAAGAGGCTGTGAGCACCTAAAACTGATCACCTCCTTCTCAGCTTTGGATGAGGGTGAGCTGTGGTCCTCCTCATCCCTTGCTCTCACAGTGACCCCAATCACAGCACCTGCTCTTCTCTAACTGGACGATGTCAGTGGAAGGGGGAGGGAAAGTTGATGTCCAAGGAGGAAATCCCATTAGGGGAGCCAGCGCCAAGTTATTAGTGGTTAAGATGTAATTGGAGTTAGTGAATAATCTCCTTCGATTCATCATGTATTTATGGCACACCCAACTGTGTGACCTTGCGTGAGGTGTGTCACCTCTCTGATGAAATAAGACCTCAGTGCTTGCCAAGGAACTCTGGATTTCTGGCATTCCGAGTCCCTGAAGCTGGAAGGAATTTCTCTCCACGGATTCTGATAACTTGCTACTGCCCCTCTCCTGGGAGGCACTTATACCTTTCCTCTGAATTATGTGCTCAGTTGCCCAAGTTCACCTGCTAAACTGCACTCTGAGGACAGGGTCTTATTTATCCCCCCACAGTCAAGTGCCTTGCACATAGTGGGTGGTTTATCAGTTTTTTGAATGAATGACTGATTAAGCGGTATGCACTGTGATTAATCATAAAAAAAATAGAAAGCCAAGACCCTGCACTTAAGCAGCCCACAATTCCAGTGGAAAGGTATAACCCTGCCCCTTGCTAGCTTTGTAAACTTATGTGAATTCTTCAGCCTCTTTGTGCCTCTGTGTCCTCATTCATAATATGAAGTAATAAACTACTTTCCTGGTGGTCCACTGGCTGAGGCTCCACACTCCCAATGCAGAAGGCCTGGGTTTGGTCCCTCGTCAGGGAACTAGAACCCACATGCCACAACTAAGAGTTCGTGTGCTGCAACTGAATGACCCCGCATGCTACAATGAATATCGAAGACCCTTCGTACCACAAACAAGACCTGGTGCAACCAAATAAATGAAATTTTAAAAAATAACTACCATACAAAGTATGGATTAAATTCAATCATAGGTATAGTAACACACTGAATTTAGTGCTTGGCACTTACCAGATCCTTACTTAATATGTATTCCTGCTCTATTCTTGGGGCTTCCCTGGTGGCTCAGATGGTGAAGAATCTGCCTACAATGCAGGAGACCCAGGTTCAATCCCTGGATTGGGAAGATCCTCTGGAGAAGGGAATGGCTACCCACTCCAGTATTCTTGCCTGGAGAATCTCATGGACAGAAGAGCCTGAGGGATTACACTATATGGGGTGGCAAAGAGTTTGACTTGCTCTGTTCTTAAGTAGAGAAGAGACACTAAGCCCTACGGATATCAGAAGGGGAGAAATCAGTGTTGGGTGCGTTTTTCCATTGAGGCTGGGGAGTGGGGACTATCTTCGTGGTTAGACACTGCTGTTTGTGCCCTGTGGGCTTTTTGGCTTATGTCCTGCCCCCCAAACCCTGCCTGCAACACAAAGATAGATAGAAGGGGCTCAAGAGTATTGAATTAATGAATTCATTAATTTAAAAAGTTGAATTAATGAATAAAGTGAAGCCACTTTCTTTGCTGCTAAAGACAGCAGATCCCAAATTAGGCTTCTCAACTGAATCACGTGGGATCTTTCCAAAAATCTACTTTCTCACCCCCCAAATCTAAAAACACCCACATAGACGTTGATTCAGAATCTCCAGGCTTGGGCTCAGAATCTAATATTCTTTTTAAATTACCATGTGATCCTGACATGTAGATGATTTGGGGATATCCTGGCTTAGGACATGACCAAGATTACATATAATTCATGTATGTTTGAAAATAACTGTTATCTGGTTTTAAGATATAAATACTAAACAGTATTATTTGAACATTGTTTATATAAACCCATGTTCATACACTACTTTCTGCTCCCGCGTCACCTCTGCTACACTTGGGGGGGTCATTTTCAGGGTAACATTGGTGTCAGGGTGCAGAAGGATGAATAAGCTTGGAGTTGGGACCAGAGGGAGAGTTTAGCCCAGGTCACAGATGTGAGGGGATTGGAAGGAAAGCCAGCAGGCTGGAGGTTATTTGCAAAGCTGTAGACCCTGGAGCAGGTGACTAGCCCCCACCTCCCTTGGAGTCTCCCAGCAGCTCCTCCTGAACTGCTCCCTTCCCAGGCCTGGGAGGGACAGAGGAGTTGGAGGAAGCAACTTTACAATCCCTGCATCCCCTCCATCATGGCTCAGTCCAGTTTCAATTTCCCAGGGAGTAGAGGGCAGAGGTAGGATGAACTATGTAAATACATACAGATGCGCAGGAACCAGAGATATGGAGGGCCAACTCTAAGTTACAGGTTATTTAAGTTATATATATATATATATATATATGTTATATATTATGTTAGACATATATGTTATGTCTAACTTATAACCTGAGATTAACCCCCAGGTTGTTCATGTTGTAAATGGAAGCTTCTCTGTGGAGCTTTGAGCTTCAATTTTCAGCATCCTTGGTTTATTGGGTCTGCTATGCTTGTCATCACAAGGCATTGCTTCTTCTCCTTTGATATGACCAACTACTATGTGCTAATGCAACTCTCCAAGGTGTTAATAGAAGTCATTATTATTTCCATTTTATAGATAGGGGGCTGAGGAGGCTCAGAGAGATTGACCTGCTGGATGGAGTCCACACAGCTCACAAGAGGTTAGAACTGTGAGGTGCCCCCAGCTCCCTTGACCCCAAGGCCCATGATTTCCCTCCATGCCTGCCTGGGAAGGGACCCAAGCCAAGGGGTTGGGGATTTCACTCGGACAGGGGCTGAGGCTCGATCACTGCTTTGATTCCCGCCATTTGCTGAATGGCTCCAGCTGGTGGAGCCTGGGGAGAAAGGACTGGCTCCCTGGACCACACCTCCACCCTCTTCCTTGTAAGCTCTCATCCCCCATCCTTTGCCTGAGTGGCTCCTCCTCAAATGTGTGTCTGGTGCCCAAAGAAGCCCCCTGCTCTCACCCAGTTTTCCTTGACTTCACTCCTCTCTTCATTTACCAAATCACTCAGCACGAGTTCACTCAGCTTGGCCAGGCACTGTGCTGGGCTCAGGCATCCAGGGGTGGGGAGGATGCTCCTGGCCATTTAAGAGCTTTCAAGCAAGAGGGGCATTCACTGTCAATACCCTGGGATGAGTACCGGGCAGAGAAGGAGGAACCAGCTTCCAACTTGGCCCTATGGAAAGTGAGCTTTTCATGTTGTGTGGGACAAGAGTCCAGCTGAAATGGCTCAGAGTGGCCACAGTGTGGTGTTACCGTGAGCACGTGGGGGCTGTTTGGATTGCCTTAGGATGCCCTTAAGATGGGCTGCTGGCACCCTTGGGTTGGAGGGGGGTCCCGCCTTCTCTAAACTCATCTCTAGGACCCCTTAGAAGGCTCCTACTTTTCTGGCTTATTTTCAAGTTCCTCAAAATGATCTGTCCTTTCAGAGGAGCTTCTCCTTCTAGACTAGGTTCTTTACTGAGTTCTGTTCTTCTGTGTGTGTGTTGTCTCTATGTGTGTGTGTGCACTTGAGAAAGAACAGGAAAAAGGGAGAAAGGATGCTTCAGGGACCCTCTGAAGAAGCAAGACTGCCTCCAGCCCGCCCCCGCCCCGCTGCAGCCCCTGCCCGGTCCCCTTCCTCCAGTGGCTGGGCCAAACCAGGTCTAGGCTGTGTCCCCAGTGGGGGGCAGAGCGGGTGGGAGGGGGTCAGTTCTTGAGGTCTCAAGGCCAAGGGGTTAAGCCCCCAGCAGCCAAGTTTCTGGCGTCAGCCCTTTCCTATCTGCCTCGCCCTCACCCTGCGGACCCCCCCAGCCCCCCAGCCCCATCCTCCTCCTCCTGCTCCTCCTCCCGTTTCCATTTGGAAGAAGGAGGCATGCTGTCTTTGTATTTTAACTGTAGCAAAAAGATTAAATTGTTTACGAGCCGGGAGCCTCGGCTGGCTGGATGAGCCGGGAGAGACAAAGATAGACATTCTAATTCTCCCCTGTTCTCCGGGCCTCAGTCCCCCTGCCTGCCGCTAATTCTTTTATCTGGCCCCAACACTCCAGGCATTATGTGCATTCATAAAAAAAGGAGGGGGGAGCAGAGAGAGCCCTCGCCGAAGCCAGCAAAATTACTGTTCTCTGCGCCGATTCTCTGATAGCAATCTCTTGAATGCTGATTACTTTTGCCCCCTCCTCCCGTGCCCCCTCCCCCCTTCCCAGCACCCAACATAAGTTGGTCTTTAACCCTTTATCTTTAGCAAGCAGAAAGACATGGAAAACATCTCACTCAGTGGGTGGAAAAAAAAAAAGGAGGGGGGAGGGAGAGAGAGAGAAAAAAAAAAAAACCCAGCACGGAGAAGAATTACTGTTATCTCCCTACCAGAAGAGGAACAGCAGAGATAAGAGAGGCCTGAAGAATTAGAAGAAACGTAGCGTTGGGGGCTCTAAATTCATGCCGGAGCTGGTTGTATTTGTCTGTCACGGGGGTTCATAATTTTCCGAGGTTGTTTTGATAGACTTATTGTGCGGACTGCATAGAAAACTCATCAGCATTTGTTGCCTCTGAGCATTATTGTCAGAGGTAACTGCGTGTCTATAGACTGGGGGAGATAATGGCTGAAGTAGAAAGCAGATAAAGCCCGGGCCCTTCTCATTAAGGACTATCTCTGCCTCCGCAGACCGCCTGGGACCCAGTGCCGGGGCGGCGGCGGCGCGGGCCATACATTACGTTGGCAAAAGGCAGCGTCCCGCCCGCGGGCGGCCAGGCGCACCCCGTGGGCGCGGTGGATGGCCCAGAGGGGCTCCCGCATGGGGACCCCCTGGGCCTAGTGTATTCATCAGCGGGGGGTGTGGGCAGAGGTGCGGGGGGATGGGGGAGGCTCGCTGAGCTGCCAGGGGCTGGGGGAGTGTGGTGAAACCGGTGGGCGGTGGAGATGGTCCTGGGGTTCAAGTCCACGTCTGGCAGGGATGAGGATCAGAGAAGGGAAGGGTACGCCTGAGGCCTCTTGCAGGTTCTTGTAGTTCTAGAGACTTCCACCTTGGCCTATGCCCTCCATGTGGCTTGGTTGAAAAAGGCGAGCTTCCTGTAACCTGGACTGCTGTCCGGGTGGCGATGTGGAGTGCGGATGTCCCTTGAACGTCTGGGGCCTGTGGGCTTCTCCCTTCCTCACCTGCCTTTCCTCCAGCACCAGTGTCTAGGAGGAGCCAGGCGCTGTGGGGGCACCTCGAGCACCTTTTGCCTGTAAACTCCTCCTTCTGTCTACCATGGGCCACCCTTCTTCAAAGTCAGCTGAGGGGAGTGGGCACGTCTGGGCAGAGAGGCTCACAAATGTCCCCAAGCCAAGCCCTGAAGCCAGGTGGGGTCCAAACCAGATGCTGAAGTGGAGACTGGGGTGGGCAGAACCGGGCTCTGGGGAGCTTGGGACAGGGGCCCTTCTCTTGCCCTTTCCCCCCTGAGACATGGGGATAATAATGGGGGCCGCCCCGAAGAGTGGTCGAAAGGACTGAGGAGATGATTTAAGAAGGCCTGTCAGCACCATGGGGCTTCCCCCGATGGCTCAGCAGTAAGGAATCCGCCTGCCATGCAGCAGACACAGGAGATGCTGGTTCAATCCCTGGGTTGGGAAGATCCCCTGAAGGAGGGCATGGCAACCCACTCCAGTATTCTTGCCTGGAGAATCCCATGGACAGAAGAACCTGGCGGGCTACAGTCCATGGGGTCGCAAAGAGTCGGGCACGACTGAGGCGACTTGAGCACAAGCACGTCCATGTTAGCACAATGCCTGCACCTGCCATGTGCTCAGTAAGCCTGTTTTTTTCTGTGTGGTTGCTGTTCCTTGATGGCCCTAAGGCCTGTGTACAGCTCCGCGCTTCCTCCTTTAGCCGGGCCAGCGAGGGGGAAGTGGGGTTCAGGGGAGAGGTTTATGAGCTGTAAGTGAATGCCTTATTTTCGGGTCCTGCTCCCATAAAGCTGGCACCTTGGCATTTCCTGAGTCCATTCCTCTCGGTTGGCAGATGGAATATTGAGGCCCAGAGAACGAAGGGGCTGGCCCGGGGCACATGGTAGGTCCGAGGCAGAGCTGGACAAAGGCCCAGGTTTCACAGCTCTCTGGGGTGGTGGGGCGTTCCTCTCCTTTGCAGCATCCTGCCTTCTGGGCTGCTTCCCCCATCAGGCTGGCCAGGCAGGAGAGAGCACTGGTGCTTGCAGCCATGGGGGGCAGAGGGGACCCAAGGCCCTACCACTAGCTCCGGGGCCCTGAGCCCGTATCTGAGGCTGTTCCGGTCTGCAAGCTCTGCAGCTTGCTCGGAACGACCCGAGTCAGGTTCCAAAATGGGAGTGCTTCTAGCAGTTGATTGCTCCTCTGCATCTGGTTTGGCTCAGGCCAGCTGAGAAACGGACAGGGTCATCAGCAGAGGGATGTAATGACGGGATGGGGCAGGGGGATGCAAGCAGGGCAAGAGGAGGGGCCCCAGACAGATGCGATGAGTATAGAAGGTCGCTGGTCACGCAGTCTGCAGTGTGGACGGTGGGGGAGCCTTCAGTCACAGCCTCTCCTGATACATGACTCACCCACACAGCCGCCTGGGCCCTCGGCAAGAGCCCAGCACTGGGCAGGGGATAGTTAAGGGACTCAGCATCTGTTGAGCATTTCTTACATGTCACAACTTTTTTTACTTCTTTTCTGTTATCCTCACAACTACCTAAGGGGAAGCCATTCCCATGCTCAGTTTACAGGGGAAAACACAGACCAGAGAGATGAAGCGTCTTCTCTCTCTCTCACTTTTTTGGCCCCACTGTGCAGCTTGTGGGATCTTAGTTCCTCAGCCAGGGACTGAACCTGGGCCCTCGGCAGTGAGAGGGCAAAGTCCTAACCCCTGGACTGCCAGGGAAGTGCCCCAGAGAGACCAAGTAACAGGCCGTAAGACTCTGGACTCTCGGACTCCAAAGTCTGGGATTTATTCACTCTACGTCTGCTCCGTGTCTTCCTTAATAGGGCCAACTGGCTTCCAGTTCCTCCTTCCTTTCCCTTCTCTTCCCACTTCTCCCCTCCCCTCCCCCATTTCCCTCCCTCCTCCTTCATGCCGTCCTTTCTCTCTCCCTTCTTTCCTTCTTTCTATTATGCAATGCTTATAATGCTTCTATCATGCCCTTGGCACGTGTTGGGAGGTAGTATACCCCTCTGACTCTCTAGGACTAGTATGAAGACTGATACAACATAAATTCCTACAAACAAGGAGTGTAATAGGTGCCAGCGTGAGAACTGCAGGAGCGCAGAGGAGGAGAGGCCACACTGTCCAGGGTGGGGAAAGGAGGGTCAAGGGGACAACGCAATCAAACCTTCAAGGTCAGAAGGTGGACAACACGGGGAAGGGCATTCCAGGCAGAGGGAACAGCCTGCACAAGGACCTGGAGGCAAGGCGGAGTGTGGGATGAAGGCTGAGGAACAGGCAGGAGTTGGGGGTGTGAGGGGGGCAGAGTGGAAAGGGTTTTTAGTGACAGGGAAGGAGACAGGACTTTATCCTGTGTCTTGATGGAGCCCCTGAAACTCTCCTTTCCTGGGAAGTTGGGCTCTGCTGTTAACTACCACCCTCATCAACCCCATCTTCCTCAGGTGTCAGCAGCTCACTGTGGGACTGATTCCCCGTAGCAGAGTTTGGCAGGAGTGGCAGAATGTGGAGTGACAGGATCACTGCCTCTGGAATGCCCGAATCTAGTGAACTGTGAATCAGATCTCCAGGCTCTGTGGCCTTGGGGGTCAGAAGGGCATCTCCCGGGACTCAGTTTTCTAATCTGTAAAGTGGGGACAACATCTGTCTCACAGAGTTGCTGCAAGAATTAGCTCAGGATCGTGTCAAGTGGCTGGAGTGTTGCAGCCTTGAACTAAAAGCCAGTTCTCCCGTCCTCGCCTCCTACCCTGCCTGCTGTCAGCACTGCAGCGGGACAAGGCAGTCTGCCCTCCCCAGACCAGCTCACACGGAGTGCTCACCCTCCTCAAGGCTCCAGATAGCTATGTGGGTTTAGTTACACCTTGTCTCCCAGGGGCCAAGCACTCCTCCCACCCTTTCCTGCCTTTGCTGATGATGACATCCTGGCATTCATGCCAGCCTGCCCTCCTTGGCAAAACCCCTGGCATTTGCACTCCAGCCCCAAAATTCACCACTAACACCTGTCAGCACAGCCCTGCCTGCCATGTCCAGCATCCCTGGACATGGCCTTCACATGCCTAGACCAGTGGACAGTTCCCTAGACCCTCCTGCTTCTCTGAGTCAGACCTGTCCCTAGTCCCCATTTCAGTCTTGCCTCCTGTAGCAGGACTAGCTCCTGGGAGGTCCCTGCCCCTGGAAGGTGCTACTGTCACCCTGCAATTTAGATCGGATGGAGGAGTAGATTTGGGTCATCCTGGTGGCCAGTGGATGAAGACATATGAAGACAATGAAGATGAAGACAATGAAGACATAGCAGGGGCAGCTCAACCGCAGTGGAGGGAATTCTGACTGAGCAGCAGGTGAGCCCTAACTATTAATGAGGGCTGTGTGTCTAAGTCAAGTCACTGACCCTCTCTGGGCCTCAGATTATTAACCTGTCATCGGAGATGATCATCTGTGAAGCCTGTTCCGGCTTTAACGGTCTGGGATTCTGGGGGGCGGGGAAGGGCCAGGGGTCCTCGGCAAAGCTCTGTAACCCCTGTCCTCCATGGCTGAGGAGGGGGTGCCAGGGGCACCGCTCGGCTCTTGGTGCAGCCCCGCCCCCACTGGCTCGGAGACCCACTCCCTCCGCAGGATTTACAATGGGCTGAATTAATTTGCATGACAAAATTGGCTCGGGTATCCAAGTGTTGCAGGAAGACAAGTGTAACATTACGCAGAACAAGCAGCTGGGAGGAAGGTTACCGCCGACAATGAGGGAGCAAGCCGCCCTCCCACCCGCTGCCTCTGCCCACCTTTCATCCTCAGGTGTGGGGGGTGGGGGCGTTGTCAGGGGCGGGGGAGGAGAGAGATCACAGGTGTGGGGGTGGCCACCTGCCCAAGGATCTGGAGTCGGGGGTGGAGGGAGGCAGTCTCCTGTTCCAGCGGCTTTCCACGATTAGTGCAGAGGTTTCCTTTGCTATTTCTAAATGCCTCCACCCTTTACATGGTTGCAAGGTTATTTCCTCACTCTCAGGACTTGATAACACAGGTGCTTTCCCAATCACCCTTGGAGCAGTTGTCCAGGTATCCATCTGTTCACTCACTCCTTCATCCATTTCCTGACTCACCCACACATCCACTGTCTATCCATCTACCCACTCACCCACCCATCCACTTCCCACTCATCCAGTCATCCTTCCACATGCCCACCCACCCCATCTACTCACCCCTGCTGCTGCTTCTGCTAAGTCGCTTCAGTCCAACTCTGTGTGACCCCATAGACGGTAGCCCACCAGGCTCCCCTATCCCTGAGATTCTCCAGGCAAGAACACTGGAGTGGGTTGCCATTTCCTTCTCCAATGCATGAAAGTGAAAAGGGAAAGTGAAGTCGCTCAGTCGTGTCCGACTCGTCGAGACCCATGAACTGCAGCCCACCAGGCTCCTCCGTCCATGGGAGTTTCCAGGCAAGAGTACTGGAGCTACTCACCCCTATGCCCACCTATTTACCAAGCCATCTGCGCTCCATATGCACCCATCCACCCGTTCCTTCATACACTCGTTCATCTACCCATGTATCCATCCTCCCAACCATCCATCCATCGAGCCACTCATTAACTCAACCTATGCATGCTTCCATCTCTATAACAAGAGCAGATATTGGACACTGTGTGCCAGGTACAGTTCTAGACATTTCTCTGTGCTTCCGGTTCCTCGTCTGTAAAATAGGGATAAAAATAGGATCTACTGGTCTCAGAAGCCTGGGTGGTAAGGGGTGGAGCCCAAGGCGGGATGCACAGAGAGTCAGAGAAGCCTGGGCAAGCAGGTGTGGTGCACCCATGAGACTCCTCCAGGCGGTGGAAGAGATGTGGGCCGGGTGCCCTGGCCACAGAGCTCTCAGCTTGAGCTGAGGAGGCCTGGCCCCGGGCTCTTCTCTCCATCCCCACCATGACCACCCTCACCTGGACCACTGTTGACTCACCTGACCACCCTCCCCTGGACCACTGCTGACTCACCTGGATGCCTGCAGACGCTTCCTCCTGCATCTCCCGGCCTGCTCCCTTTCTGTCCTCTCCCCTCCGCATCCCCTTCTGCCCCACTGTCCCTCTCTCTCTGTCTCAGAACCCCCGTGGCCTCTCCTTTCTTCTGTGGTCTTGCTTGCCCCATCGCCCATCTGCCTTTCTCTTCCCACAAGAGGTCAACTCCAGGAGGGCAGCTATTGTTAGAGCTGGGATCATGTTACAGGCCCGTGGCTGGCACATAGTAGGTGTTCAGTGAGTGCTTGTTGGATGAATAAATATGTATCAGAGTGATCTTCTTAAAAAAAAAAATAGTGTCTACCTCACAGGGTTGAGCCCAACCCAGAGGAAGTGCTATAGAAAGTTTTCTACTGTCAATCTTATTAGACATTGAGCACCCCCAAGATAAATAAAACACAGTTGCTGCTGCCAGAAGGAATGACAGATTTCTAGGGGGAAGAGATACAAGAAAAGTGGTGTCACAGTCCCATGTGCTTAGTCGCTCAGTCGTGTCTGACTCTTTGCGACCCGCCAGAATCCTCTGTCCATGGGGATTGTCCAGACAAGAATACTGGAGTGGGTTACCCTGCCCTGCTCCTGGGGAGCTTCCCAACCCAGGGATCAAACCCAGGTCTCCCAGATTGCAGGTGGATTCTTTACGGTCTGAGCCATCAGGGAAGCCCAAGGTCCCATAGGCTATGCTATTGTCCCATAGGCTATGCTGTGCTACATATGCTATGTAGGCTCTGCTGCAGTCCCATAGGCTATGCCATTGGGAAGTATAGGGACTGTGGTGGGCTGATGGGCAGGGCTAGGGTATTATATCTCACCTGAAACTCTGCCTGGGAGGGCAGGTGGGGATAGGGAGTATTGTTATTAGTCTTGTGTAACAGGTAAGGTAACTGAGTCTTAGAAGGGTTAATGGACTGCCCACAACCACACCAACACAGAGAATGGCCAGGACTGAACGCTGTCTTTTTATTTGGCGACATCTGAGCAGCCAGGGCAGTGCTCTACCTGGCTCCTTCAGCAGCAGGACGAGGCTTCCTTCCTCCCAGGTTGCATGAGCTGCACCGTGCTGCCCAGATCCCTGGAGGAAGAGGATGGCTGAGCTCTGAGGGGCCACACCCAGAGCCCTGAGCCTGTTCTGAGCCTCTCACTTAAGGTAAAGGGGGACGAAGACCAGCTGAGATGGATCAGCTCGTGTGAGATGGGGTGGGGGAGGCGGTGACCAGTCATTCAGAATCGAGGCCTGAGCAAGGAGAGGACATGTGATCATTTGTCATTACAGTGATCAGGGCTCCAGTTAGCAGAACTGCTCCCAGAAAAGTGGTCATTTCCTTGTCACCGAAAGTTCAAAAATGTTAGAGGGAGCAGAGTGTGGTAGAGTGTAGCCTTTGGAGCACTTCAGGCCTGGTTTCGAATCTAGATGTTGCCTAATGCTGTCTGTGTGACCTCAGGCAACTCCCTGAACTTCTCTGAGGCCTTTGGAAAATGGAAATCATAAGCCTCCATCACTATTTTGTGAGGATTAAGTCATAATCAGTACTTAGAATGTGTTTTATTACATAGTTAGTCCTCCTCACAACAAACTTGGGAGACAGCCTTTTAATATTTTTTTACTAAACTTTTACATTTGGAGTAATTTAAAATTTACAGGAAAGTTGCCAAATAGTGGCAATTTCCCATAAACCCCTCACCCAGCTTCCCCTATTGTTAACATCTTACGTAACCACTGTACATTTGTCAAAACCAACATTGGCACATTTAGGTCCTTGAGTTTTTAATCGTCTCACCTTTACAGATGAGCTTAGGGAGGCCCAGAGAAGCTGAGTATCTAGCCCAAGGTCACGCTGCATTATGATACATAAAATGAAGTACACTACATGAAAAGCCTATTGAATGCCTGGCATCAGTCCTGTTCCCATTCCAGAAAGCCTGGATCAGGCCTGTCCTCCACCCTCTCTCTTATTCAGTGGCCCTGGCAGGCTGGATCCCAGCATCTGTGTCCCACTTCCCTGTAGGGGTGGCTCTATGTCACAGCATGGAGCCACCAGAAAGAGAGAGAGAGACCCTGGAGAGCACTTTGTAAAGAGCAGAGATTGATGGAGCAGGAACAGATGGCTGCTGTTCTGTCCAGACTGCCTGTCTCTGCTTATCAGTGGGCACACAGTAGGTGCTCAATAAAGGACTTGTGGAATAAACACGTGAATGAGTGAACGAATGAAATCTAGGGCACTCCTCTTTGGGTAGGAGATTGAACTCAGGCACTTCTAGGGGCTTTTCCAGATTGAAAACCCTGCAATCTAAAATGAGCAGCCTCTTCCCCGGCCAGGTCCAGCTGAGAAGCTGGAGTCACCCATCTGTGAAGGCATCAGTAGGTACTCAGTGGATGCGGCCAATGCTAATACCTCTATCTACATTTTTCTTTGGTCTCAATTTCATCTTCACATATTTAAATTTTGCTTTACCTGTTTGTATGTTGTTTTTACACTCTGCATCAAATCCTTGACAGTGTGTGTGTGTGTGTGTCTGTGTGTGTTGCCTGGTACGTAAAGGACCCTAGGAGTCAAACACTGATGGTAACGATGGTGGCATGAGTTGAAGATGAAGTGGGGGAGCCCTTACCTCAAGATTCTCAGGGGCTTCCCCTTAGGGGCTCCTTTCGGAAGCAGTCCTTTGTCCATCGCTCGGTCAGCGAAGGTGTTGAGCCCTCGCTGTCTGCAGGTGCTCTGATGAAACACCTCTGCTCTCAGGAGCTCAGTGCCAGGTGGAGGGGTCAGCAGAGGACAAACCAAGGACACCATGTGTAGCAAGAGTCTCCTGGGCCCAGCCTGGGGAGCTCCAGGGAGGACCCTCCTTGCACCCACTCCCACAGTTAGAACCTCCTCCCCACCTCTCTCCTTTGAAGTCCTCCGCATCCTTCAAGGCTAAACCCAGCATCCTCTCCTGACCCTCCCTCACCTCCTCCTGGTCCTCCTGGCAGGCTGCCCTGGGCAGTCCCTGCCCCACAGCACTGTCAGCCCGAGCCAGCACTCCCAGGCCCCTCTGCTCAGGAGTCTGGGACTCAGCTCCCCCTCCGGCTTCCCACCAGTACCCAGCACAGTCCCCAGCACGTGGGAAGCATGCAGACAGTGTCCTGCTCCCTCAGGGACTCGGTGCTCCAGCACACACCTGGGCTCATCCTGGGGTGCTGATGAGCAAGGAGGGCACACTCGAGCCTGCTGGACCCAGGATAGTGCAGGGCTGAGAGAGTCAGGTGAGGACACCCTGCTGCTCCTCCCTCTTCCATGGTGACCCAGAGAGGCCCTTATTAGTGAGCTGAATTGTCTTCCTCCCAAAAGATGTGTCCAAAACCTAACCCCCAGTACCTGTGAATGTGACCTTATTCGGAAATAGAATCTTTGTCAATATAATTAATTTAAGGATCTTGAGATGAGACCAATACTTTGGCCACCTCATGCGAAGAGCTGACTCATTTGGAAAGACCCTGATGCTGAGAAAGATTGAGGGCAGGAGGAGAAGGGGACGACAGGGGATGAGATGGTTGGATGGCATCACCGACTCAATGGACATGAGTTTGGGTGGGCTCCGGGAGCTGGTGTTGGACAGGGAGGCCTGGTGTGCTGCAGCTCATGGGGTTGCAAAGAGTCAGACATGACTGAGCGACTGAACTGAACTGAACTGAACTGAACTGAGATGAGGTCATCCTGCATTTAGGGTGGGCCCTACAGGGTTTCCCTGGTGGCTCAGTGGTAAAGAATCTGCCTGCCAAGCAGGAGACATAGGTTTGATCCTTGAGTCGGGAAGACCCCCTGGAGAAGGAAATGGCAACCCATTTCGGTATTCTTGCCTGGGAAATCCCACGGACGGCGGAGCTGAGCAGGCTACAGTCCCTGAGGTTGCAAAGAATCGAACGTGACTTAGCGACTAAACCACAACAACTACATCAATGACTCATGTCCTTTTAAGAGAAAGAAGGAGATTTGAGACCCACAGAGAGGGCCATGTGGAGACGGAGGCAGAGATTGGAGTGATGCGGCTACAAGCCAAGGGATGCTGGCAGGCGTCAGAAAGTAAGGAGAGAGGCAGGGCAGAGATTTTCCTTCAGAATCTCCAGGAAGACCAACCCTGCCAGCACCTTGCTTTCAGCCTTCTGGTCTGGAGAACTATGAGACAATATATTTGTTGTTTCACCAAGAGTAAGGTACTTTTGTGGCAGTCCTAGGAGATGAATACAGCCCCTTAAAATCGGTTCACCGGGCCTCCAGTGTGAGGTTTTGGCAGCTAGAGAACAGCGAGGGGACATCCCCCATCCTTGCCTCTCCCCCCAGGGACTGTGCAGGGAACTCTCACACGCAACACTGCCCCCCAGATGCTGGTGACTCCCTGCATGCTCTTCTCTGGGCCTCAGTTTCCCCATCTGTATGGGGAATTGAACAAGTTGATTTCTAAGACACTTTCTAGCTTGGAGTGGAGTGCGTGCATGCATGCATGCATGCATGCGTGCATGCTCAGTTGTGTCCAACTCTTTGTGACCCCATGGACTGTAGCCTGCCAGGCTCCTCTGTCCATGAGCTTCCGCAGGCAAGAATACTGGAGTGGGTTGCCATTTCCTCCTCCGGGGGAACTTCCTGGAGAGTCCATGTATCTAAAAGTCCATTTTTAAAGCCTTTGCTGTTTCCAGAAGTTGGTGGTAGAAGGGGTGGGTGTCAGACCCTTTCTTTGTGGTGATTCTGTGCTCTGCCTCCTCTCCACCACCCACACTCTGACCAAGGGTCCTAGGAGACCCTGTGGCCCACTCCAACCCCACGAAGGGGTGTATAGCCCAGGCATAGGAATCCCAGAAGATTCTGACATGCATCCCATGATGAGGACCACTGGAGCTGGCTGTCTCCTTGTCACTCTGTGTGGAGTGGTCTCCCTCACTTACTAGGATGCTTGCTTCTCTCTCCTGCCATGTGTGGGGTCCTCTGAAGCCAGGGCCTTATCAAATAGAGCCTCAAATGGCTTTCTGCCCCGGGTCATTGGAGGGGGGAAGAAATGCATGAGCCTGGGCCCCAGGGGTGCCAAGCCTGAGGGGGAGGGGTGAGAGAGGAGCAAGGGATCTGCCAGTGGTCCCGCTGTTGCTGAGAACTGCACAGAATAGAAGGCATTTCTTTCTTAAAGATTTTAGCATTTTTCATTTTTATTTATTTTTTGGCTCTGCCATGTGGCATGTGGGACCTCCCTCAACCAGAATTCGAACCCATGCCCCCATAGTGGATGCGTAGTCTTAGCCACTGGACCACCAGGGAAGCCCTGGAAGTAAAGCATTTTCTTGAGCGCACATCACATGCTAGGGCTTGCTCTGAGCTTCTCCAGGTTCTCTCAAGTACTTGTTACAACAGCCCTGGGAATGAGAGTGTGATACCCCCATCTTACAGACAGAAAACCAAGTGGTTGCAGGGTCGCCCGAGGTCAAGGAATCTGGAGAACAGAGAAGCCCCACTGTGTGCTGTATAGCTTGGTGGATGGGGTTGGGGAGGGCAGTCTTGCTGAGCAGGAAAGATTGCTCCCAAGAAACTGAGACTCAGTCAGACTCGTGCAAGGGAAAAGGAAGGAAGGAGTGAAGGATGAAAAACGAGGGAGGGGAGGGATTTATGGCAAGATTCGGGGATCTCTGCCAACGAAAGCCCCACTGAGGCTCCAGCCAGTTGTTGCTGCCCAATTCTCCGCAGCCCTGGGTCAGCGTGGAGCCTCCTAGAAGGGAGGTGGCGTCAGGCACGTGATGCGACAGGGGCGACCTCTCGAAAACTCACTTCTCCCTTCTGTCAAGTGAGGGGTCCAGCCCTCACTCAAGCTGAGCAGGTCTGTGATCTGTGACCTCTCTCTAAAAATGACAGTGGCACCTCCCAACACTGCAGTGTGGCCCAGCAGGGCAAGTAGAGTCAAGCTGCCTGGGGTGTAAGCTCCATGCCACCACTTTCCATCTCTGTGGTCTGAATGAGTTTCTTAATGTTTCTATACCCCAGTTTTCCCATCTGTGAAATGGAAATGATGGCTGTATTTCCCTCTTAGAGTTTGCGGGGACTAGCTGGGCTCATGTATCGACGGAGAGCTGGGGACATGGTAAGCTCTCTGTTCAGGCAGTGTTTGTTGTCATCAGCATCAGGTTTTGTTGTAAAAATAGTTGTAATAGTTTTTGTAATAATAGTAATAGTATTGCTAATTATTATTAATAGCCCATGGAGTCACAAAGAATCAGGCATGACTGAGCGACTGAACACACACACACACTTTATTAATAGTATTATTATTGTTGTTTAGTTGCTAAGTTGTGTCCGACTCTTTTGTGACCCCATGGACTGTAGCCCCTCAGGCTCTTCTGTCCGTGGGATTCTCCAGGCAAGAATACTGGAGTGGGTTGCCATTTCCTTCTCCAAGGGATCTTCCCTGGCTCAGGGATTGAACCTGCATCTCCTGCATTGGCAGGAGGGTTCTTTACCCTTGACTCACCTGAAAAGCAATAGTGATATTATTACTACAACAACATAGCAAGCGTTGTTCTAAATGTGTGTTAACTCGTCTAATCCTCACAGACACTCAGAAAGGAGGAGATTGGGGCTCTGAGAGATTACATGACCATTTAGGTCAAGCATCTGGTCGGTGGCAGAGGCCAAAGTCACCTGCCACTCTGTCTGACTCCCAGATCCTACCTCCTCAGAACCCAGCACAGCCTCCCAGAGAGAGAGACTGCCCTGGGTCCAGGAGTAGAAGGAGGAAGCATTTACTGAACACCTACTGTGTTCTCCTGATCAGATTTAATCTTTACAGCCGGCATAGGTGGTTGGTCTGATTATTCCCAATGTAGAGATGGGGATACTGAGGCTCAAAGAGCAACTTTATTGCTGGGTGGTGGAGCAGGGCTTGCTGAGCTGGTGTGCTTATACCCAAGAGAGTGAAAAAGTTGGCTTAAAGCTCAACCTTCAGAAAACTAAGATCATGGCATCTGGTCCCATCACTTCATGGCAAATAGATGGGGAAACAGTGGAAACAGTGGCTGACTTTATTTTTTGGGGCTCCAAAATCACTGCAGATGGTGATTGCAACCATGAAATTAAAAGATGCTTACTCCTTGGAAAGAAAATTATGACCAACCTAGACAGCATATTAAAAGTTAGCAGAGACATCACTTTGCCAACAAAAGTCCGTCTAGTTAAGGCTATGGTTTTTCCAGTAGTCACGTATGGATGTGAGAGTTGGACTATAAAGAAAGCTGAGCGCCAAAGAATTGACGCTTTGGAACTGTGGTTGGAGAAGACTCTTGAGAGTCCCTTGGACTGCAAGGAGATCCAACCAGTCCATCCTAAAGGAGATCAGTCCTTAATATTCATTGGAAGGACTGATGTTGAAGCTGAAACTCCAATACTTTGGCCACCTGATGCTGGGAAAGATTGAAGGCAGGAGGAGAAGGGGATGACAGAGGATGAGATGGTTGGATGGCATCACCGACTCAATGGACATGGGTTTTGGTAGACTCCGGGAGTTGGTGATGGACAGGGAGGCCTGGCGTGCTGCAGTTCATGGGGTCACAAAGAGTCGGACACAACTGAGCGACTGAACTGAACTGAACAGAGCCGGAACCTCCTCAGGCTGGAAGGTTCCCACACTGGACCTTCCCTTCCTCTGTGTGTGGAGGGGGTGCAGGCCTGGCCGCTGACACCTGCCAGGTCGTGTGTGACTGTGAGAATGTCTGTGTGACTGTGAGTGTGTGTCTGAGCGTGGGAGCAAATGTTTGCTCCTTTTTTCCCTTGAATGTAGAGCAGTTTCTCTGTGTGGGAGGGGAGAGCGAGGTCAAGGAGAGGGAGGTATATGCATGAGAGAGAAGTGTGTATGTGTGTGAGAGAGAAGGACATGTGTATGTGGGAGAGCCAGATGGGTGTGTGTGTGTGTGTGTGTACGTCTGTGCACGTGTGTGTCTGTATGGGCCAGGGGTAGGGAGCCTTTGTCTGCTGGGCTCTGTACACCAGGGAGATGGTTGGAGGAGGTGGGGGTTGCTTGGGAAGGCCTGAGAGCTGGGAGGTGGGAGGAGGGCAGGGTAGCCCATTAATACTGCCCTCCTGGGGGTGTAGGTGAGTGGCCCCAGGGGGCCGTGCTGAGGACCCTCTAACTAGCTTGTTGCCATGGGGATGCTGGCTGTGAATACAGGCCTGGAAGTTCAACTTGAGCCTTCCAACCCCTCCCCTTCCTGGAAGGTGGAGACCCCCAGCCGGGGTGTGTTTGTCTGGGAAACTGGACTGGAGGGCCGGCCCATCTACCTCTCTGTTATTTAAAGCAAAGGCCTCCGTTCCTCCCATTGCCCCTCAGGAGGGCTCTCCTGGGCCTAAGGGAGAAGTCTCCATTGTCCTGGGGACCGTGGGTCTCGGTGTCCAGGGGCTGGCCTCCTGCCTCCCCAGGGCTTTGCTGGCAGGTGACCAGGGCAGGAAGAGAAACACAGGGAGTCACCCTGCCCACGCGTGTTCCAGACGACACAGCCGAGTCCCCCAGGAGACCAGACTCTTGCTGACCTTGGGGACGCCGAGGGGCCTGGAACTTGTTCTCAAATAGTGTCCACTTTATCTGAGAACCAGCAACTCTCCTAGATGGGGGTCTATCTGGAGTCAGAATCCCTGAGGGGTTTTGTGAGTATTTCATTATGAAAATGTTCAAACAGTAAAAACTGGAGAGAGTGGTTTGAGTCCCAGGTACTCATCATTCAGTTACAACAGTCATCAGCTTTGCCCGTCTTGTTCCATCTACTCCCTCTCTCTCACTTTCTTTTTTATTTTTTGGCTGGGGTAGTTGAAAGCAAATCAGCAGATAGCAGGCCATTTCATCTGGAAACACTTCAGTATCTCCCCCTGATAACTGACCACGCAGTGATCACACCTAACCAAATGAACAGTAATCTCAGTGATGAATATCTTCTAATTCTCAGTCTGGCTTTAAATCGGCCTTTAAGTATGTAGACTCATAATCCGAGGGTGAATGGAAGCCAAATAGCAAACTCTCTGGGCTGTAGCTTTGGGACCTCCAGAGAAGTGATGGGTGATTGCTGTGGCTTTGGGGAAGTTATTTTGCTTTAGGGGGTCCAAGTTTTCTCCTACACCTAAGGTGTTGACCTCTTCCAAGGCTAGAGGGAGGATTGAATGAGATTCTATATGTACCAGGAGCATGGCAGAGACTCAGAAAATGATGGCAATGATCGTGATACTTCCAGAGGAAACTGAACTTTGGAGAATGACTCACCCAAGGTCACGCTGCTCAGAGTGAGGCTGGGATGAAAGTCTTCTAAGTTGTCTGGGATGGCCATTCAATGTATCTCCTGCCTGTCTTACCCCTCTTCATCTCCACCATCCTGTGTGTGCCTGCTCAGTCACTTCAGTTGTGTCCGACTCTGTGTGACAGTGTGGACTGTAGCCCGCCAGGCTCTTCTGTCCATAGGATTCTCCAAGGCAAGAATACTGGAGTGGGTTGCCATGCCTTCTTCCAGGGGATCTTCTTGACCCAAGGATCGAATCTGTGGCCTCTCTTGATCTTCTGCATTGCAGGGGGATTGTTTTACCACTGAGCCACCCAGCGCTGACTACAATAGGTCCCCCCTTTTTCTTTGATAACCAGAGTGTCAGTCATGGTTCAGTGGGCTGAGCAGATGATAAGACATCAGTGGGCCTGGCTCCAAAAGACCTTGAACAAGATCCTCCCCTCCCGAGCCTCAGTTTCCCCCTTGGTACCAGGGGTACGTTGACCGCTACTACATGGTCTCAAAGATTCTCCTGGTTCTGCTTTGCTCCCTCCCAGGGTTACTAACCCTGGGAATGAGGGGGATATTGAAGGCTGATGGGGGTTTCCAGTAGTCCCCCAGGCTACAGCACTGTGTGAGGGTGAGAGAGCACATCCTTTTTCAGGTAGCAGGGATGAGGTGGCCCAGCTCAGTAGAACCGAAGCTTCATCTTCTTCCCAGATTGTAAGCCTTTGAAACTGGGGCTGAGATTTGCATATCATGAATACCACACAGGTGAGAAGCAAAATCCCATTGATGTAATGGCTAGAACAACTAGACAGAAGATCAACAAGGACATAGAAGACTTGAAAAGTACTATAAACCACTAGGCCTAGCAGACACTATTTTCTTTCTTTTTTTAAAAATGTTTATTTCTTTATTTGGCTGTGCTGGATCTTAGTTGCAGTGTGCGGAATGTTCCACCTTCATTGCGGCTTACGGGGTCTGTAGTTGTGGCATTCAAAGTCTTAGGTGCAGCATGTGGCATCTAGTTCCCTGACCAGGGATTGAACCCAGGCCCCCTGCATTGGGAGCGAGGAGTCTTACCCACTGGACCATTAGGGAAGTCCCACTATTTTCTAACCTAATAGAATATTCCACCCAACAATTGCAAAATGCATGTTCTCAAGTGTTCACGGAATGTTCTTCAGGAGAGAACACATCTTAGGCTACAAAATAAGCCTCTATAAGTTGTAAAAGATTGAAGTCATACAAAGCATGCTCTCTGATGACAGTGGAATGTAATTAAAAAGTCAAGAACAGAAGGAAATTTGGAAAAGTCCCATATATGTGGAGATGAAACAACACACTCTTAAATAACTAATGGGTCAAAGAAGAAATCACAAGGGAAATTTGAGAATACTTTGAGATGAATGAAAACAAAGATGCTACATACCAAAATGTATGAGATGCAGCAAAAGCAATGCTCAGAGGGAAATTTATAGCTGAAATATCAACATTAAAATAGAAGAAATGTCTCTAGTCAGTAACCCCTCACCTTACTAGAAAAGGGCTTCCCTGATAGCTCAGTTGGTAAAGAATCTGCCTGCAGACCCTGGTTCGATTCCTGGGTCGGGAAGATCCGCTGGAGAAGGGGTAGGATACCCACTCCAGTGTTCTTGGGTTTCCCTTGTGGCTCAGCTGGTAAAGAATCTGCCTGCAATGTGCAAGACCAGGGTTCAAACCCTGGGTTGGGAAGATTCCCCCCAGAGAAGGGAAAAGCTACCCCACTCCAGTATTCTGGCCTGGAGAATTCCATGAACTGTATAGTCCATGGGGTCGCAAAGAGTCAGACATGACTGAGCGACTTTCACTTCACTTTACTAGAAAAAGAAGACTAAACTTGACCCAAAGCCAGCAGAAGGAAGGACCTCATAAAGGTTAGAGATAAATGAAATGGGGAGTAAGAAAAGCCACAACTGCAAAGGAGAATCAACAAAACCAAAAGTTGGTTCTCTGAAAAGATCAACAAAATTGACAAACTTTTAGCTAGACTGACCAAGAAAAAAAAAAGAGAAGACTCAAATTACTAAAATCAGAACTAGAAGTGGAGATATCACTACTGACCTTACAGAAATAAAAAGGATTATAAAATTTTGTTAGTACAGAGGCTCCAGAGAAGTTCCACAACATTTCTAGAGTTGTGAAGAGAACAACCAGAAACAGACACTAGTCATCACTGTTTTCAGGGAGTAAGAAGGGGAGGGAAGGCCATTTGCTTTTAATTACAAGCCCTTATAGGCTGTTTTTGTAAATGTTTTCATTGTGAAATAAAACACATGTACGGCAAAGTGAGTAAAAACAAATACCCAGCTCAGAAATGTATCACCAGTGAAACACCTTTGGAACTACCACCCAGCCAAGAATTAGAATGTTGTCGGCTGCCCAGATGCCCCCTTAAACACTCCCCCAGCTTCTCTTCCCTAAAGATAACAACCATCCTTACTTTTATGGGAAGTATTTCTTTACTTTCCTTGATAGTTTTGCCATCTCTAAACATTGTATTTTGGTTCAGTTAGTGTTTTGGGCTTCATATAAATCAAACCACACTACAGCAGGTCCTCCTTTGGATCTGGCTTCTTGCATTTAACATCATGTGTGTGAGATTCACCCATACTCTTGAATACAAGAGTTTCCCTTTTCTTTGCTATGTCATATTCCATTTTATAAGTCTATCACTGTTTATGTGTCCATTCAACTTCTGATGGAAAGAGCTTTGAAAAAAAGTTAAAAGACAAGAAAATAAATTGATAAAAATATTTACAGTAAATACAAATTGAAGATGGAACTCAGAGAATGTTATTTCAATGTTCATTTCTAATACCTTCACCACTTTCTTCTTCTGCTCCAGTCAGTCACAAAGCCAGTCTGGGTCTCAGAGAAAACAGGTCACTTAGGTCCAAGCCCAGAGGGACTAGATCTGAGAGATGCCGCAAGCCAAAGAGAGCTCTCTTATCAGCCCTCTGTCCCAATTTTTAGCCTCAAATGGGGGACATCACATAGGTGGATCAAAGATAACTCCATGCCTCCCGCCCAAGGTCTGCAGCTTCCTAACACACTTATGAGTGCACATATGGGCAGCCGGGCAAGAGCATGTGCCACACGTGGGCACACATGTGGGCACACTCTGGAGGGGGCAACACCTACAGGCCCCTGACCAACAGGCCAGGTCTGTGCACAGAGAAGTTGGTGGAAGAAGAGGAGGAGGAGGAAGGAAAAAATCCCCTCATTTCTGAAGAAATGTCCCAGATTAGATTTGTAAATCAAAAACCAATATATAACATGCAAGAATTGATCTGTTTTATATTCCTCAGTTACATTTTTGTGAAGCACATTTAGAAGATTTAGAACGTATTTGCGCCTGCTGGTTGGGCCATTATATGCTTGAGTTCATACATCTATTTGTGAGGCTATAAAACAGGCATCGACTACCATGTAAATTGTGTTCTCCACAATAAATTATATGCATACTTGCAAAAATACATAACTGCCGTGGCTGGGCCAACGCGGCCAGAATACTAATGAGGGCGAAAGTTGCTTTGTCCCTCTCCTCTGGCCTAATTTAGCCTCTACATCAAAAATTATGTAGGAAAAATCACTTTATCCTCTCACTGAGAAATAAAATAGCACTCACGGGCACCCTCATCTCTTCCCACCCCCCTTCCTTTTAACCGAACACTACCATTTTCATACTAATTTTAGCTGCTCCAGGTTTACCGGGAAGAAGCCTGACTCAACTAAAGCCAGGAGTCACTGGACTTTCTGCATGCCTACGAGGGCCTTTGGAACTGGCACACGTGTGTGTGTACCTACATATGCGCACAGGTGAATGCATGTTCCCTCCTTGTGGTTTGCATTCACTCGCACTAGGGCGAGTTCACAACATGTAGATGGACCCAAATGCAAACTCAGAGCCTTGCCCCAGACACGCATGTGCACACTGTCTCCAGGCTTCACCCTTGGCACCTGTGCCCCCCTGGTACACTGGGAAAATTCAATTCAGTCCAGTTCAGTCCAGCAAGTGTTTACTGAGCACCTACTATATGCCTTCGATGGTTCTTGGCACTGGGAATGTTGAAATTTTTTAAAAGAGATGAGACCTCAGGTCACAGTTCAGAGAAGGAGGTAACCTTTTGAATAAAGGCAACACAGGGAGGGTGCTGGGGGCTGTATCAGATGTACACACACACACACACGCACACAAATGGGTACCCTAAGCATCAGTATAGGTACCTTCCCACTCTCGCTGCTGCACGCTGATGCCTTCCCAGCCTCTGACCTTTCCACAAGCCTGAGTCACCCTCATGCCCTGTCTGGCTTGCCCAGTTCTTTGGGCTTGGTGGCAGTTTATACTGGAAACAGAGACACTTCTAACACTAGGCTGCCTCCCACTGCTCCCACTTCTCCCAGTGACCTGGCCCAAGGTCCTATCCTGGCGGGATTTCCAGAGGGCTTGCCACCGAGGTAGGAGGACACCCAAAGCCAAACTTGCTTTTATGATCTCAGGCCAGTCCCCCATCCTGCGACACCTCAGGTCACCCATTCTGAAAATGTGGCGATTGGATTGTCGCCGAGGCCACCAGGCTGCAGAGGTCCACAGTTTTTGTTGCTGAAACAGTTTGGGCCTCTGTCCAGGTTGTGGAGTGCGAGCCAACAGCAGAGACAGCCCCGAACGGGGGACGGCTTAGCCCAGCTTTGAGCTCCTAGCCTAAGAGGAGCGTGAGCCTGGGGGCAAGACCAGAAGTGGCAGCCTCACCAGAGCACACCCTTGAGGAAAAGAGTAGTGAGTGTGGTGAAGGAGAGAAGCTTGGGTGGGGGCGTGGACTCGATCCAGTCCAGCTCAGGTGGTTATAGGTACCAGACCCACTCTTGTGGAATTTCATTCTATCTTCAAATACCATTAGAGCTGCCGTATGCAGAGGGAAGGGATTTCTGTGTGACCCAGTTGATAGAACTAGCGCACCGGGAAAGTGGGCAGAAGCTCCAAGGAGACAGACAGACCTTGGTTCGGTATAACGATCGGTGTGATTTCTCTGTGTGCGTGTATTCTGCTCTTGCATTTTTAGTTTCGTAGTAGTCCTTTATCTCAACTGCTCCCCTATTTCTCCTATTTCTTTCTTTTAAGAAAGATTTTCATATGAACCATTTTCAAAGTCTTTTTTTGAATTTATTGCAGTATTGCTTCTGTTATATGTTTTGGCTTCTTGACCTCGAATGGTATTTTAGGTCCCCCACCAGGGATCGAACCTGCATCCCTTGCTTTGGCAGGCGAAGCCTTAACCACTGGGCCGCCAGGGAAGTCCCCATATTTCTTTTTTTATACCACACTGTTTTCTCTTTTTCTCACCCTATTCTCTGAGTAGAAAATATTCTCTTTTAAAAAGTAAATAGTGTTTTTGTTCACAAAAAGTACTATGTGCACGTGATGAAAAGTTCAAACTGGTCAAATATATACAGTGAAAAGGAGGTCTCTGTCCCTTCCCAGACTTCCCAGTTTCCCAGTCATCCAGTTTCCCTCTCCGGAAACAATCACTATTACCAATGTTTATGTTTTTTTTCAGAAATGGACTGTGCATCACAGATATGTATCTATCTATTGATCGATCCATCTATTTTTCCATCTATCTATCTATCATCCAAATCCTTTATTTTAACACAAAAGAGAGCATGTATGACCTCACCCTTGCCCCTCCTCCGGCCACCAACCTGACTGTGTACCTTGGAAACTGTTTCTAAGGGAAAGTTTTCCATGGGGAGTGTTCATCAGTGGAATGAGTTCATGAGATTCCCCAGCACTGGAGACGTGGAAGCGCAGGCTAGATGACCATGTGGAAAAAGGAAATGGGAAAGTTGAACCCTTGAATGAAGAAGTTGTTTAGACCCCCGCCTTTTAAGGCTCTACCCATCAGCCGGTTTCTTTCTTTTGTTTTCACAGTTTTAAAAAATTGGGTGCTGATGGCTAACCACTGGACCGCCAGGGAATTCCCATCACCCAGTTTCCTGAATACAAAGAGAAGGACTCTCTATTTCACCCTGCCCTTTCTCCCTACCCCTCCCAGGCACCCCCCTACTAACACCAGCCATGGACACCAGTGCCTAAAGCTGCCCAAGTGTGGCTTCCAGCCCTACTGTAGTCGACAAGAACCCCCACTCCCTGAGACGGCCTCTCTCTGTGCCACCACATGCCACTAAACTCCAGATTAAGAGGCCCAGCTGAGATTTCTCTTATTCCCCCCATACTCCTGGGGCCAATCGTCTCTCATTTCAGGAGGGGGAATGGAACTAGAAGTTTGGATTTGGGAAGGGGGGTCGAGAGGGCTCACTGCCAAAGCCGAAGCTGGTATGCTCCAGAGAGATGTGCGTGTCCTACCATGCAGCTTAAGACTTCTCCAAAACACCGTCCCCCCCAAATCCAATAAAATTGCAAATTTCACTGTATTTCACAATATCCTAAATAAACATGAACAGCATGCGTTTCTCTTCCTTGCATCAAATATTAATCTGCCCCTGGCCAGCGCCCGCTCCCCCGCGTGTGTGCACACACTGGGTAAACACTGGGGAGATTGTGATGCCAGACCTTCCCTTCCCTTCCCCAAGTCGAGAGCATGACAAATTTTTCTCCTAATTACACCTGCCACTGTTTGCCTTCTAATACTGTAAATCCTCCATCACATAGTTTTTCAGATTCGGGATTAGGTTCTTTTCCTGTCGTACAAATGATTGGAGGGGGTGGGGATGGGGGGGTAGGGGGTGGTGTGGGCTGCATGACATTGCTTTTCACGATTTCTGCGTGGGGGTCCCTGAGCTGGGCACCAGCAGGGTTCCCAGGCCCCTGACCCTCCTGCAGGATGGGAAGGAGGTTTCCAGGGGGAGGGGAGCGGAGAGAATGGAGAAAAGACACCTGCTCAGATGTGCAGAACCTGCTCACCTCAGCTTTATTAGCTCCCTTGCTGTTGCTCAGTCGCTAAGTCATGTCTGACTCTTTGTGACCACATGGTCTGTAGCCCGCCAGGCTCCTCTGTCCATGGGATTTCCCAGGCAAGAATACCAGAGTGGGTTGTCATTTCCTTCTCCTTTAGATCCCTAGCTGCCCCCAACTCCTGGACATAATACAAATCCCAAGATGGAGGGAGAAGATGATGAAAGTGTCCAGTGCAATGTTTGGGACATAGTAGGTGAACAATAAACCATAGTCACTTCCCCTGTGCTTTACCTCCTCCTGAAGCCAACATCATCTCTCTCCTGGACCAAGAGACCTGCATCCTCAGTGGTTTCCCATCTTGCCTCACCCCTCCCCAATGAACCCACTGACCCCCTAGCTTCCAGGGGATTCTTTCTCAAGCCCAGAGCTCTCCAGTCATGGCAACTCTGCCTTAAAGCCCTCCCACTGTCTGAATCCTGTCCAGTCCCAGCATATAAGACCATCTGCCGCTGGGGCCCACCTGCTTGCTCTGCTCTCGGTCCAGCCCTCCCCACGTCCCATCTATCCACTCTGCAGGGCGGCCAGCTGCTCACCATCTCACCCTTCCCCACAGGCACAATCTGAGTGCCACCTCCATCCATTCCTTTGCCTGTTGAGATTTTTACTGTTTTTCAGGTGTTCGCCCTGATCGAGTCTTTCCTGATACCCCTGATCATTCTGAATCAGGGCCTCCTTTGTGCTCCCATGGGCTTTGCATCCACCATGTGTTGACTTCAACTTTGGCTTGTCTGCCAATGGCATAAGACGGTCTGACCCCATCGTGGGCGCCTTCAAGGTAGGGACCAGGTCTCAAGCATCTCTCTTAGCACAGTGTCTCTTTAGCTTCCGAGTCTTGATGCCGCAGAGGGTGATAGTTAATGTGCGGTTGGGGGGACAGGGTTTCCTGCTGCCCTTACTCTCATGACCATGTCAACTGCCCACCTGCTTCATCAGTGGGTGACAGTGTGTCCCCAGGGCCAGCTACCCAGCCTGGCAGAAAGCACAGAGCCCCCTCCGGCACAAGAGAATCAACCCCTCAAGGCCACAGTGGCAGAGGGGAGGGGGGCTTATGACCCTCTTGCCCCCACTCCTATGACCAAGCTCGCCCCCTGCCCAGTTTCTCTCCCTGAGCCTGGGCTGATGAGTTCCCTGCCAGGCATCTGTGTGTCTGGAGCACCCAAGCTATGAAAACAACACTCAGATCATTCCAGGGGGTGGGGGTGGGGGCTTTGGCACATGCAATATCATTGGCTGCTTTTATTTGGTGAAGAGGTGCAGGAATCAGCTTTGCCTTTCTTCTTCTGCTTCTTAGAGACCCATCTGGCTCTAGGGATACCCCATTCCATTGGCAGTGCTTCCTGGTGGCTCAGATGGTAAAGAATCTGCCTGCAATGCAGGAGACTTGGGTTCGATCCCTGGGATGGGAAGATCCTCTGGAGAAGGGCATGGAAACCCGCTCCACTATTCTTGCTTGGGAAATCCCATAGACAGAGGAGCCTAGTGGGCTACAGCTCATGGGGTTGCAAAGGGTCAGGCACACCTGATCTACTAACATGCACACACATCCCATTGACAAAGGAGGGAGACCCCGGCCTTGGAGGCTGGAGGCCTAGAGCTGGGCTGAGAAGGGCCATCTTGGGCATGCCCAGAGCTTTCCTGGTAAAAGCCCCCTTTTCCTAAATGGGGGCGTGGTGATGGTAAAAGCTGCCCCCACCCTACCAAAGCCCCCCCTGGAGCCACTCCTGAAGACTTCTCTCAGAGTCAGCTTGTTCAGCTTGAATAATAACGGTTTCTGGCCCTGTCCCCTCCCCACACATTTCACCTTCAAAGGGCTGGGAGAAATTTCCCTAATTAATTAACTCCTCTGCAGCCTGCCCTCCACGTCGTCGGGTGATTAATTGTCACTGTGCCTTTAAATCCAGAGGCGGAGGGAAGGTGGGTTGAGTTGGCAGTGCTGGCCGCCAGAAGCAGGCGCTGGGGTGGGGGCAGCCCGAGGGCCTTTCCTGAGGTTGGAGGACCCCCGCCCCCACCCCCGTTCCTGTCCTTGCCCAGGGCCTGACTGAGAGGCCCCAGAGCCAGACCACAAATGCATCCATCAATAATAAATCGATGACCCTAAATATGAGACTGAGGGAACTGGGGCATTCTGGGAGAGGCGGGGTGGTGGGTGCCCCACCTAAAGGCTGCAAAACAGGGCATGAGTTTTGGGCTCAGAAAGGACTGAGTTCTAATCCCGACTCTGCCTCTTTCTGTCCGTGGGATCATGGTTGGGTCACTTGGCCTCCCTGAGCCTCAGTGTTCTCACCTATAAAATGGGGGCTAGTAATAGGACCAACCTCCCAGGATAGCTGGGAGAATGAAAGGAGATGAATGTGTGTGAAGCTGTTAACGTGGTACAGGTTACACAGCACGTGCTCAATAATGGTGGCGGCGATCACCCTGCAACTGATGGGTTCTGAGAGGGCTGTAAGACCACACTCATCCCCATGCCCACCTAGGGTCTTCCCTCAATTCTGTTCTCCTTAGCAGCTCCTCTCCGGCCCCTTCCTCTGGGTGGGGTCCCTCGACCTGGTCCCAACTGCAGCCCTCACCCGCTGAAGCTTGGAGTGGTTCAAGGGTGTTCACTTCATTCATTCTCCCTGCCCCGCCCCCCTCCATCCTGCCCCGCCCCGCCCTGCCTCCAGGAACACTGAAGCATGCGCAGGTCCTCTGGGTAGGGGGAAAGGGAGAGGCGCGTGGACTGGGGGCACGTGGAGGCGGTCATCCCATCTCAAGCAGGCGCAAAGGGACCTATATGTCTTCTAATGCAGCCCCTGAGCTTACCAGTGAGAAAGCACAGGGTGCAGAGGGCAGGACCTTGCCTAAGGTCACATGGGTTCTTGGTAATAGAACTCAGAATTCAGGCCAGGGTTTTTCAGAACAGGATTCCCAGTGGGAATGATGTGGGGGGAAGGGAGGGGTGAGGAATGGGATTGTTGCCTGATGTAGGAGCGGAGGGAGAACTGTTGGAAACAGTATTTAGTGGAACAAGGAGGGCGGAGAGGAAGGGCAGAGGGATTGTATCCAGGAGGTCAAGAGCCGACATTGCGGAGGCAGCACAGGGTAAAGTAAACGGGTTTTGAAGCAGAGATGCCTCACTCTCCCCTGCTTTCTAAGCTGTGTGACCCTGGGCGAGTTACTTCACCTCTCTGACCATCAGTCTCCTGAATGTGAGGTGCTTATTTTACAGAAGGTGAAAAGTGAAAGTGTTAGTTGCTCAGTCCTCTTTCCAACTCCATGGACTGAAACCCACCAGGCTCCTCTGTCCATGGGATTCTCCAGGCGAGAATACTAGAGTGGGTTGCCATTTCCTCTTCCAGGGGATCTTCCAGACCCAGGGATCAAACCCAGGTCTCTTGCATTACAGGCAGATTCTTTATCATATGAGCTACCCAAAGGCTAAGACAAATGCCAGTTTTCTTCTTTTTCCCTTTTCCTCGCCCCTTCCCTGGGAGCTTCACTCTCCATTGGAGTTCCTGGTAGATTCATTCATTTGATGGAAAACAGACTAGGTGCAGGGATGGTTCTAAGCCCTGGGGACAAGCAATGAAGAGACAGAAATGACTGCCCTCAGGGAGTTTACACCCAAGCTGAAGGAGACAGATGGTAAATAACATCAGCTGGTGAGTGAAAGAGACAAAAGGGGTGTGGAGGCAGTTGTGGGAGCGGAATAGGTTTTAAGTAGGGTCGTCAAGGAGGGCTTCCCGGAGAAGATGACAACTGAGCAAAGACCTGGTCTAGATGAGCCGTGCAGAATTCTGGGGTAAGAGACTTCTGGGCAGAGGGAACAGCTAGTGCAAAAGCCCCGAAACAGGACAGGGCCTGGGGCACTGGAGGAGAGTCAATGAATGAAACCAGTGGAATGAGAGGGGGAGAGCATGGTGGGAGGGGGGTGCTGAGAGGGAAGGGCACTGGTTATGGATAGAGTGGTCCTGGTGGGTCACTGGAGGGCTCTGCAGGAAGCAGGGAGCCATAGCAGAGTTTGAGTCGGGGGAGACGTAATCTGACTTAGGCTTAATGGGGTGTCTGTGGCTGCTGGGTTGACAGTAGACTGTAGGGGAAGCAAGGTGGGAGCCAGAGAGGGTGATGGGGCCAGAGGGGCTGGGGTGGGTGGTCCTGAGCACGTTCAACATGAACTGGTAGTTTTCTTCTGTGAAGAACATTTTGGGCTGCTATCCTGAGCTGGAGCTGCCCTCCTCCAATCACCTTTCCTTTTCTGCCTGCTGAGGTCTGTGGCAGGCATTTCTTCTGGAGTATGAGCCTCAGGGAGGCATGTGCGCATGTGCCCACGCGCGCGCACACACACACACACACACACACACACACACACACACACACACACACGTGCGGGCTACCTCCGGGAGCTTTAAGATACTGTTTTCTGGGATCGGACTCAAGCCTTCCTCCTCCTGCTGAAGCAGAATTAGGAAACCTTAGGTCAAGAAGCTGGCGTCCTTCTGTTTGAGCCTTGATGTACCCATCTGAGAAGTGGGGACAAAGTTTGTGGGAGAGCCCCGGGCTGGGGGCCTGGCTGAGGGCCATATAGATGGGAACTAGAACGTGCGTCTGAGTGTAGTTGCAGTGAGACTGGCAGGAGGGGGTTCAGGAGGGTATCCAGGTACCTGAGGGGGGCACACGGAGGGGGCTGAGTTTATACATGGGAGGAGGGTCCATGGACGGATGGACCCGAGAGGTGGGTCGGGTGTGTGAGGGGCAGGTCTGGATTGGGGAGAGGGGCCTAGGAGGTCCTGGGGTGCAGCAGGGCTTCATGGATATGAGCTGGGTGTGTGATGAGTGCTCCGGGTTTGCTCCAGACTGTATCCCATCAGCCCCGCTCCTCTCCACCTCCCCTCCCACCCCCTGCCCTCTGCTCCCTCCACTGCCCTGTTGTTGTACCTTGTGGGCCCCAGACCTGCTCCCACCTCTGGGCCTTTGTCTCTATCCCCCCAGATGTCCATGTGCTCTCACCCACTTCATGCCTTCGCTGGAAGGTCCTCTCTCTCTGTGGGGTCTTCCTGACTATCCTGTTTATTTCCATAGCTCTCCCCCTGGCACTCCCTTCTCTGACTTAATTTCTTTCCATAGCACTTGTCACCATCTTTCATATATTTTTACTTTTTTTTTTTTGCTCTCTCTTTCCATTAGAATCTAAGCTCCATGAAGATAAAGACTTCTGTTTTGTGTTTTTACTGTGGGATATATATAAAACAATATTTATTTAAATTATTTGTAAGTGTACACAGTTCAGTGACATCAGAAACATTTGCAATGTTATGTAACCATCACCACTGTATCCTATACTTTTTCATCATCTCCAACACAGACTCCATCCCCCTTAAACAATCACTCCCCATTCCCTCCTCCCCGAAAATCCTGGCAACCCCTATTCTATTTTCTGTCTCTGAATTTGCCTATACCTCATGTGAGTGGAACTGTTCAATTTTAGTCCTGCTGTGTCTGACTTATTTGACTTAGCACAACATTTTCAAGGTCCACATGTGTTGTAGCATGTATTGGAATCTCATTCCTTTTCATGACCGTATACTACTCCATTGTATGTATATATCATGTGTTGATTAGAGCTGCAGGCTCAGTGCCTGGCATAGTGCATGACTCCGAGTCAGTGCTTGATCAGTATTTTTTTGAATGAATGAGTGAATGAATGAATGGCAGGGATGATAGATCTTTATGGTTTTGCTTTTGTCTGAGAAACATTACCTCTGAGAACCTAGAGGAATATTCACATGGAGATGCCAGTAAGTGGCCCTGGGTGGTGAGGATGAAGGGGACCAAGCGGTCCATGGGCTCCAGGGGAGACAAGCAGGGCTCTGAGGAGGGACCCAGCGGCTCTCCCTGCTCAAAGGGCTCCTTCCAGCCCTAGGCAGGGCATCCTTCCCACGACCCTTCTTCACTCCAGAGGTGACTAGGGTGGGGGGAATGGCCTTTGGTGGGGATGTAGTTTAGGGCTCCTGACCCCAGCCTGATCTGGCGTCCCCTCCCTTTGGGACGCTCAGAGTGTGGGGGGAGCTCTGTGCCTCTCGAGGGAGGGAGTCCAGGTCCAGCACACTGGAGATGATGTCCTTGTGGGCAACTGTCCTCAGCCAGAGTGTGCTGAGGGTCTGAACTCACCCGGGACAGGGTCCAGATGTCCGACCTCATCCCTGATAATTAGTGCAATTAATTAACAAGTGGCTCCGTGGCTCTGGGAGTCCCAAGCTCCCTTGGCGTTCTGGATCCGGGGTCAGCACTGTGAACAGGGGGTGGGGATCTGCCGGCAATGATGAAGGAGACAGGACTCCAGGCTCATGCTTCCTAGGATGCTGCTGAATGTTTATCAACTGGCTCTCTGGGGAAAAAGTCCTGGCTGGTAGCATTCACCCATTTCTGTAGGATAAATCCTTCCATCATAGCCGGTTTCAAGCTGTCAACTGTGGTGTCCCTGAACACAGAGTTGGAAAGTAGTGTGTGTGTGTGTGTGTGTGTGTGTGTGTGTGTGTGTGTGTGTGTACGTGCTTGGCTCTTGTGAGGTAGGAGCTGACTCCAGTGTGTGCCAGTTCCTTTTCTTGGTTTGAGAAAATCATCAGATGAAACAGAACCAGCCCCTCTCCTGACCAACCTTCCCCTCAGCCCTCTCCCTCGGCGGCCCTGAGTGTGGACAGGATGCCAGAAAGACTGATGGCAGGTAGACAGGTGGTGCTGGGCTGGGGCCTCTGCATTTGGTAGGCCTTAGGGGCTCCTTGTGGGGACAGCAGCGGTGACATGGTGGCCTCTGCCCCCTCTCCCAGCGGAGTGTCACCTGCAGCCGGCCTGCATTTCAGGGAGCTCTCAGAGACCTGAGCGCCAGCCTCGGAGCCCAGGCATGAAGTTATCAGTGGCCAGACATGGCCTGTTCACTCTTTTCACCTGGAAAACCTGCTTTCTGTTAAGATTCAGGTCACCATGTGGAGGCGTCCTGAGCAAGGACCGGCCCAGCTGTGGGCTGTTTGGCTCCTTCCTGCTGGACCCGGGGTCTGGAAAGGCATTCTTTCTCTCCTGAAAAGCCCTGGGCAGTGGGGAGCCTGGGCAGAGTCCAGAGCTCTGGGTTCTGGTCTTCCCATTGTTGCTGTTTCATGAGTCACCCTGGAATCCCATTTGGGACACACACTGGTGTGGGGCACTTTTGCGTTCACAAAGCACTTGGACACAGATTGTTTTGTCTTATCCTCACTGCAGTCCTGTGGGTCCGCTGCTCTTATAAATATCTTTTTCTAGACTTCCCTGGGGGTACAGTGGATAGGAATCTGCCACCCAGTGCAGGAGACTTTGGTTTGATCTCTGGCTGAGGAAGATTCCACAAGCCGTGAAGCAACTAAACCCACAAGCCATACCTACTGAGCACTGTAGAACCCGGGAGGTTGTAACTACTACTGAGCCCTTGTGCCACAGCTACGGGCACCTAGAGCCTGTATTCCACGACAGGAGGAGCCACTGCAAGGAGAAGCCCATGCACTGCAAGTAGAGAAAGCCCATGAGCAGCAACAAGGACCCAGCACAGCCAAAAATAAATAAGTGCCATTTTCTTTTTAGTTAGATGAGGAAGCAGGGAGCTCTGGGGTCTTAAGAGAATTTCTCAAAGTCAACCAGCAAGATGGGGCAGAGCTGCTCAAGGCAGGTCCCGCTCCTCCCAGGCTTCCACTTTGCCTTCTGGGCCTTGTCACTCTGCTGTGCTGTGTCTGCCCACCTGTAAATGAGACAGATGGACTCAATTCACATTCAAGCCCCTTCCAGCACTAACATCCTGGGCATTGCAATAGGTGGGGGACAGGGGTGGGAGTGAGGGGGTGAGGAATGCCAGGGGCTCTTTTAAAAAATATTTTTATTGGAGTATAGTTGATTTACAATGTTGTGTTGGCTTCTGCTGTGCAGTAACATGGATCAGTTTTACATATATGTTTTTATTCACTCTTTTTTTAGATCCTTTTCCCATATAGGCCATTACAGAGTTGAGTAGAGTTCCCTGTGCTATACAGTAGGTCCTTATTACTTATCTATTTTATACATAGTAGTGTGTATATGTTAATCCCTATATCCAATTTATCTCTACCCCCCTTACCCTCTGGTAACCTGTGTTATAAGTCTGTGTTCTACATCTATAACTCTATTTCTGTTTTGTAGGTAAGTTCATTTGTACACCTTTTTTTAGATTCCACATATAAGTGATATCATATGATACTTGTCTTTGTCTGACTTACTTTACTCAGTATGTCAACCTTTAGGTCCATCCATGTTACTGCAAATGGCATTATTTTGTTCTTTTTCATTTCTGAGTAATATTCCATTGTGTATATGTACCACATCTTCTCTATCCATTCTTCTGTGGATGGACACTTAGGTTGCTTCTGTGTCCTGGCTATCGTAAACAGTGCTGCTATGAACATTGGTGTGCATGTATCTTTTGGAAATATGGTTTTCTCCAAATATATGCCCAGGACTCTTTTTTAAAAAAAACAAACTAGAAAAGTTCTGTAAAGTGGACCAGATAGATGTGAGTGGGTAGATACAGGTGTGTGGGTGGGCATACTTGAGTGATCAGGTATATTGAGGGTACATGGGTGTGTACATGTCTGCCTGTGTGAGGTGTAAGAGTATGCAGGGCACATGGGGATACCCCTGGAGGTTGGCTGTCATGAGCATGGGGTGATTGTGTGAGTGTGCACAAGAGTGGTTGTGTCTGGTGGCGTGTGTGCTTGGTGCACAGGTGTGCTGCTGGGTGTTGGGAGCATGTGGACATGTTGCACAAGTGTATTGCAGAGTGAGTGTGGGTGTGGAATAAGTGTGCACATGAGTGTGCATTCACATTGGGTGTTTAGTAAGCGAGTGTATGTTGGTGGAGAGAACCTTAGCAGGGCAGGCAAGTGTCCATCTTTCCACCCCTCTCTGACTCCCACGCTGTGCTCCCTGGGGCCACTCTCTAAAAGGCTTCTGGGTTGGGGGTGGAGCTGAGCCAGACTCCGACTGCCCTCCCACTGAGAGTCAGGACCCTCTCCTGGCCTGGTGTAGGGGACCAGAGCCCTTGTCCAGTGGGCTGGTGCCCACAATGGTGCAAGATTAGCAGCTGAGAGATACAATGGGCACATATGGTCCCGAGTGCCGGGTGCGGCCCAGGGCCCCTTACTCAGCGCCACCAGGATTAGACCTAATGAATTGGAAGGAGTTAACAATGCTTCAGGGCCCAGCAGTGGCCCAGGAGGCCGGCTCAGGCCCTTGCGCTGGGGTTGCCTTTCACCGCAGAGGTGTAATCCGCTTTGAAATCAAAGGTGGTACAAAGTATGAATTTAAATTCAACATGTACAGACAGCGCCAGTGAGATGATGTATTCTGGAAAGGTCTCTTCTTCTTTAGGGGGCTGGGGGTGGGGAAAGAGAAAGCGAGAGAAGCCATCTGCTCTCAGAGGAGGCCCAGGCTGGCCCCATCCTGGCCAACTTGCCCCCCATGCCTTGGGCCAGAAGAGGGGGCAGTTTGGGGACTTGGGGGCAGCTGGCAAAGAGAAAGAGGGACAGTACAATCGGTCTCCCACTCTCGCTTTAGAGGGTCCACCCTACACAGGGCTCCCCTAATTCCGAAAAGACAGAGCAGAATTCTTGCCAAAGAGGATCTTGGCCCCATGTGTTTTCCTGTTGGATTAAAAAAATTTTTTAATTATGGTAAAATATATGCATGATAAACTTAGCCATTTAAATCTTTTTCTAAGTTCAGTGACATTAGTTACATTTACAATGTCGTACAACCATCCCCACTGTCTATATCCAAAACTTTTTAATTGCCTCAAACAGAATCTCTGTACCCGTGAAGCTCTGACCTCCCATTTTCCAGTCCCTTCAGCCCCTGGTAACCGCTAATATACTTTCTGTCTCTATGACTTTGCCTATCTAGATATTTCATATTAGCAGAATCATGTGATGGTTATCCTTTTGTGTCCAGTTTTTCTCACTTAGCATAATGTCTTCAAGGTTCATCCGTGTTATAGCATGTAGCATAACTTCATTCCTATTTGTAGCTGAATAATAGTCCATTGTATATCCACACCAGATTTTAATTATCTATTTATCTGTTGATGGACACTTGAGTTGTTTCCACCTTTATGGCTGTTGTGAATAATGCTGCTATGAAATATTGGTATATTAGTATCTGTTTGAGGGGGCCTATTTTCAATTCTGTTTTGGATATACACCTAGGACTAGAATTGCTGACCTTCCCTGGTGGCTCAGATGGTAAAGAATCTGCCTGCAATGCAGGAGAGCTGGGTTTGATCCCTGGGTTGGGAAGATCCCCTGGAGAAGGGAATGGCTACCCACTCCAGTATTCTTGCCTGGAGAATTCCATGGACAGAGGAGCCTGGCAAGATACAGTCCAAGGGGTCGCAAAGAGTCAGACACGACTGAGCAATTAACACTTTTCACTTTCATGGTAATTTTATGCGTAATTTTTGAGAACCCTCCAAATTATTTTCCTCAACAGCAACGCACGAGGGTTCCAGTGTCTACACATCCCACCACCCTTTGTTTTCTTTCCTTATTTCTCTCTCTTTTTTGAGGGAGGGGGCCTGTGCTACGAGGCTTATAGAATCTTAATTCCTCTACCAGGGTTTAAAGCTGTGCCCCTTGCAATGGAAGCCTGGAGTCATAACCAATGGAGCACCAGGAATTCCTCACCAACATTTATTTTCTGTGTTTCCTTTTGTTCGTTTTGTTATAGCCATCTTCAGTTCAATTTAGTCGCTCAGTCATGTTCGATGCTTTGCGACCCCATGGACTGCAGCACACCAGGCCTCCCTGTCCATCACCAGCTCCTAGAGAGCTTGCTCAAACTCATGTCCATCAAGTCAGTGATGTCATCCAACCATCTCATCCTCTGTCGCCCCCTTCTCCTCCCGCCTTCAATCTTTCCCAGCATTAGGGTCTTTTCCAAGGAGTCAGTTCTTTGCATCAGGTGGCCAAAGTATTGGAGCTTCAGCTTCAGCATCAGTCCTTCCGATGAATATTCAGGGTTGATTTCCTTTAGGATGGACTGGTTTGATCTCTTTCCTGTCCGAGGGACTCTCAAGAGTCTTCTCCAACACCACAGTTCCAAAGCATCGATTCTTTGGCACTCAGCTTGCTTTATGATCCAACTCTCACATCCATACATGACTACTGGAAAGACCATAGCTTTGATTAGACAGACCTTTGTTGACAAAGTAATGTCTCTGCTTTTTAATATGTTGTCTAAGGTGGTCATCTTAAGAGACTGAAATTGTATCTCCATTTCCCTAATGACAAATGATGTTGAGCATCTTTCCATGTGCTTATCTGCCATTTGAATGTCTTCTTTGGAACCTGGTTCCATTTTATAGAAAAGTAAGCTGAGGTATAACTGTGTGGGGTGGCATTCTGGGCCTGTTCATATTTGGTCCCAGCCCCTCCAGGTTCACCAGCTGCATATCCCCAGCAACCACAGAGGATTCCCATGTTCCACAGACACCGCTGGGACTCTGCTGAGCTGCAGGTGGAGAGGAAAGGAGAGGTGTCCGCTGTGTGCCGGCCCCAGGCCAGACTCCTTTTCCTGGTCTGAGTGCCCTGCCCTCACGTCCCTCTGTGACGACTCCCTGCCTGTGCTTCCAGCCCAGACATCACCTCTTCCAGACAGGGCTCAGCATTCCCCTCTGGGCTCTTAGAAACCTCTGTCCTCGTCTTGACACTGAGCTCCTCATGGCGGAAGTTAAGTGATGGTTTAGGTCCACATTTAGGGATTTCCTCTAAGAGCAGGAGCCATGCCCCTCCCCTGGGCCCTCAACTTGGAGTCCCGGAGCACGCGGGGGCTCCATGTGCTGTATTTTCTCCTTCTGCACATCGTCTCAGCAAGCGTTTGTTTGGGGGAAGTGTAGGGAATGAAAGAACATTCACAGGTTCCAACATTTATTGAGCACTTACTATATCCCAGGCCATGCTGGGCTCTTAGATCATCTGTCTCCAGTTCACAGTGACCTCAAAAGGTAGGTACTCTTATTACATCCTTTTTCAGAAAAAGGTGCCTCTCACAGGTGGGCACAAAGGGGCCTGCTTCTTATTGCCCTTGCCTCTCTGATGGCCACCCTTCAGACCTCCCAAACCTTCCCTTCTTTGGCACAGTCCTTCTGGCTCTTGTAGCATTTCACACTACATCTGTGAAGTTCCAGATTTGAACAGGGGTGATCAACAGCCCTGGCGATGAGAAGATGCTGTCCGACTCCTTCCCTAAGTGTAGTGTGTCCCAAGCTCATCCATAAGGGTTAATGAGCCCTCTGTCTTCTGAGTCGGGTGGAGATTATTTCTTCCTCTGTAACAGATGAGGAAACCGAGGCTTAGAGGAACCAGCCGCTTGTCTGATATCATACAGGCAGTGGGGATGGAGGCCGCCTCAGTTTCAGATCTTTTGCCCTCTCACATCCAAAGCTCTTTTCTTCAAGTTTCCTCTTTAGATGCAAGGGCCGGTTTCAACAACCTCTAACAGACATTTTAATTATTTTTCTTCATTTTATACTATTTTTTCTTGGCCATGCTGCACAGCATGTGGGATCCAGTTGCGCTGGTTAGGGTTCGAACCTGTGCCCCCTGCAGTGGAAGTGCAGAGTCTCAACCACTGGACCACCAGCGGGGGAAAAATTTTTTTTAATTATTGATTTATTTTTATTTTTTTTTATTAAAAGAAGTTTTTAACAGATAGTTAAAAACACAACTCCAGCCTTAGGTTGACTCTCATCCTGCCCCTTAATGTTCTCATCCCTAAAACGGGAATCGTAAAACCTACCTCTCACGGATGCTGGTGGAGGTTATAATGAATGAACAGCAGCAGCACAGTGCCTGGCACACAGTAGGTGCTCCACTGCTCCCTTCCCTGCACTCTTTGGGCCTTACCCTCCTTTCCTCGAGGGTCTGCTGCAGTGGGAAATGAGAATTTCTGGGCTGGGGTGTAGTCGACCGCGTTTGAAGTGACAGTGACAGATGGGTGTGGTGGCTCTCCCAGGCGCCCCGCCAGCCCCGTGGTGCGTGTCCGCCAGTCCCCGGACGTTTTCTTCCTCCTCCTGGCCACGATGAGGTGTCATTTGCCGCCTGTCCCTTCTCGTCATCGATTTCTAAGTCGTTAATTAACGGGGCTTGTCAGCTGGGAAGATGAATTCTGTCCTCGGCTCTCGGGGCCTTTTGTTTTGGGATTGTAAATGTTATAGATCTCCCATGATGGAAGGCCATGGGGTCAGGGGGTGCCGGGCTGCCCAGTGGGGGTGGCAGGCAGGGAGAGGAGCCTGTGGGCCTGGCTGGGCCCTGCCGACCTGGGACAGGCCCCCCTGGGACTCCTTTCAGCGGCCTCTCTGGCCTGGCTCCCTGGGGTGGGGGTGGGAGGGATACGGGGGCTTTTCTGTCATCCAAAATTTCATTCTGGGAGAAACGGTCTCGTGCCAGATGGTATAGGCTCAGTTGTGCCCAGGATGAGGACTTGATGGAGGGAGCCCCAGACCCTTCTCCGTCTGACGGGGGAGACTGTGTTCTTCTCAGGGAGTAACTAGACTGATGGGGCAGACACATTGCTGTCTTTGGAGAATAAACCAGTCTAACAAGTGAGTCACAACTCTGGCCCGGGAAAGCCCTCAGTCTGATGGGGGCGACACTCTCCTGGGAGAATCCCCAGTGAGATGGGGGAGACGTAGCTCTGCCTTGGACCCTCCCAGTTTGATAGAGACACAGATCTTGCACTGGGGGACTATAGACCTTGAAAAAAAAAATTTTTTGCCGGCAAAAACGACTCAGAGCTTGGTTCAGCTGGGGTTGGATCCTGTTTACTGGTATCTGGGCAGCAGGTGGGAGGTCTCAGGGCACACAGAGGGTTTCACCAATAACCGAGCTGAATTCTAGGAGGGCAAGACTCATGCCTAAGAACTCGAGCTGATATAAAAATAAAAATGCATGTGCCACAACTACTGAGCCCGCGAGCTACCTCTACTGAAGCCCACACACCTAGAGCCTGTGCTCTGCAACAAGAGGAGCCACCCCGGTGAGAAGTCTGCTCACCACAGCTAGAGAGTAACCCTTGCTCGCCGCAACTCGAGAAAGCCCGTGCAGAGCAGCAAAGACCCAGCACAGCCATAAATAGATAAATAAAAGTATAAAAATAAAGAAATAAAAACGACACACTAGGTTTTATGATCTGAGCCTTGGGATTTGTGTTTTGGGAAGAGGCTTACGAGTCACTGACCAGCAGCCATGGAGCAGCCCCGTGCATCTGGGAGACCTGTCTTCTTCTCTGCTAAGGAGAGGGTGGGGGGGGGGGAAGGGTTTTCTGGGTGGTGGGGACCGCTCTGCTCGGGGCTTCCCCAGGACTGGCTGAATACGGCTGAGAGCTCAGGGCAGGCCCTTGGGGAACCAGTTTGAGCAACATGATTGCTTCTGCCTTGCTGTGTGATTTGGGGGGATTTTTCTCCTATCTCTGGGCCTCTGTTTCCCATAAAAGGAGGAGAGCAAAGGTGCCTCCCACTCTGATGCTCAGGGTGGTGGGTAGGGGTCAGGTGTCAGAGCAAGACCCCTGGGGTGCTAACCTGGCCCTGTGCTCTTACCTCGGCTAAGTACTTCAACCCCTTTGAGCTTCATTTCCTACCTGTAAGTTGGGGATAGTAGTGTCTGTCTCTTCACGATCCCATGGACTGTAGCGGCCAGGCTCCTCTGGCCATGGGATTTCCCAGGCAAGAATACTGGAGTGGTAGCACATGCTTTTTAGGGTTGTTGTGATGATTAGAAGAGCTGTTAGGGGTAAAGTGCTTAGGGCAGTACTTGGCTCTCTGAATGTGGCTTCATCTTTGTTATCTATGAGGCCAAGCACTGCCCACAGCCCGCTGCCACGCCGGCGGCATTCAGCCCATTCAGCGTGTACGGACTCTGCCGTGGGTGTCCCTCACATGGGCCATTTCTTCACCCACTCCTCTTTCTGCCCCCTGGGGCCCCGATAGGCAGACAGCCTGGTGTCTGCCTGCTGCTGGGACTGGGCCAAGGAGACACCCAGGCCTGGGCCTCTCAGAAGCTCCTGGGTTCCTGCTAGAGCCGTGAGGATGCAGCCTGGTTTGGGCAGCCCTGCCTGGGTCGGAGGTGGACATAAGCCCCAGAAGGTGGCTTCTGTGTTTGGGTCTCTTTGAGTGTAAGAAGAACTTCTACTGGATGGAGGGCGGGGGATACTTCCAAGAGTCTCTGCCCTCAGGCTAGGGTGAGAGGGGGGCCCTTGGCCTTAGTGGCATCCCTGGGAAGAAGGGGGCACATGAGCAGCAGCTGCTCACCCTTGGGCCTCCCCCAGAATCAGGGAGTTTGGGGCACAGCATGATGTCACAACTTGGGGAAATGGGGTCACTGGGGGAGCCACATCAGCGAGTGTTATCCCATGATGGGCAGTAGACTCCAGGGTGGGAGGAAGTGGGAGTGCCTGCCAGGCTCCCCACCCTACCTGACCCAGGGGCCCCCATTATAAAGAACTGAGCCCCACAAAGGGCCGCTCACCTGAGAGAATATCAGGAGCTATTGGCAGACCAGAACTCGAATCCAGATGTCTGGACTCACCGTCCAGTGCTCTTTTCCCATCGCCACCCGGTGGAAGGAGGCCCAATCCAGAAAAGGAGCCCGAGAGCCCCCAACCCATCCTATCCAGACACCCCACAGCTTCCTTTCTGCGTGATCTGGGGCCTGGCTTTGAGGGAGAGAATAAGTGAATGAATGAAAAACAGTGCATGCGTGATTTTCTTCTCAGCTCCAGCAGGGTCCCTCCGCATTTGATCCCTCCGCATTTCAGAGTGATGCCCCAATAGTCCCATTGGACAGATGGAAAACTAGAGGCGAGGGAGAATGGCTGTGGAATGAACTTCTTTGGGAGCTGATGCTTCCTGGCTTCCCAAGGAATCTGGGGTGGGGTGGGCAGAATAATGGGGCCCCCAGCAGGGAGACGGAAGAGCCGTGCTTAGCAGAGGTGTTGGTGGGTGGCTGGAGTCCCCGGCCCAGGCCTGCGGTGAGGACATTCCCTCTGCCAGGGCTGTTGGTCCCCTCTTCCATCCTGCAGAGGCGCCTTCTCCTCCTCCGCATTTGTAAAATCATAAGCTAAGGGGCTGGAATCGGGGGGGGGGGGGGGGGGGGGGGGGGGGGGGCCGGGCGGGGCTGTTGGGGAAATTTACAGTGGTGATTTTCTCCTGCACGCTGGGAGCCGAGGGGGCTGCAGTAACTCTGCTGCAGCTCCTTATAAAATATCCCCCACGCCCCTAGCCTGATGCTTCATTTACTGCGCAAGGGGCAGGGGCGAGGCTGCTGCAGGGAGGGTGGAGGGCTGACTTCCGCCAGAACTTCCCAGACCACCGAGGAGGGTCGAAATGGGTGAGTGATGGAGGCAGCGGTGCACAGAGGCTGGGGGATGGATGAGATGGCTGATGGGGTACCACTCTCCCACTTGACAAATATTTCATGGGTGCCAGTACTGCCAGGCTCTGTCTGTGCTGTTAAGCATTGACATATGTGAGCTGAACCCGCTGGGGCCCCAGGAGCAAGATAGACTTCAGTGGGATAACCCCATGAACACATCCTCGTGGGATGGGGATCCTGCCTGCAGATTCCTTATGGCCTGAGGGGGCTGAGGGAATCACTGCCCTCCAGGATCTGGGCTGGATCTGAGGCCTGGAGCTGCCTTCTCTGTCCATGCCGACTTCCAATCAAGGTCTTAATTATAGCTGCCTGCTCTGTGCCGGCCTTTCGTGGTGACATCTTCATACAGCCCCGGGACCATCCAGTTTGCTGGTCTTTCCTCTTGATCTCTCCCAAACAAGTCTCAGGGACCCCAGCTTTCTGTAGGTTAAGACTCAGGCTGTGCCAGGCTGTGGGGATAGCACTTCCTTCTCTCCTTCCTAACTCCACATCTCTAAATGCCCCAGGACAAAGACTCAGTTAAGATAGTGACACTTCTCAAGGAGTGGAGGTGAGAATGGAAGGGAAGAGGGTCAGGGTCACGTCCAAGGCCCTTGGAGAATAATTTAAGATGCTTCACAAAGATCCCAGAGCCAGAGGCAGCCTGGTAGGGAAGAGAGAGCATCATAGGCAATTAGGAAACCCACTTCTTGGCTTCACCTACCCCTGTACCGACCACCCATTTCCCCTCCTTGGATGAAATGATATTGCTTGTTTTGTAGCAGAACCTTCCAGAGAGAGCTTATCTATGCATATTAGGCATATATATATAATATATTTAGACAAATAATTTAAATTTTTTACAAAAGAGCCATACACTGCATGCACCTTCTTTGTTTTTTTAATTTTAATTTTTATTTATTTTTAAATTTTTATTGGAGTATTGTTGATTTACAATGTTGTGTTAGTTTCAGGTATACAACAAAGTGAATCACATATCCACTTTTTTTTAGATTCTTTTCTGATGTAGGCCATTACAGAGTGTTGGATAGAGTTCCCTGTGCTGAAAGCAGGTTATTAGTTATCTATTTTATATATAGTTATTTACCCGGCATATAGTAGTGTGTATATGTCAGTCCCAATCTCCCAATTTATCCCTTCCCCCCTTATATCAGGGGATAAGGTAACAAACTTACGGTTACCTTATCCCCTGGTAACCATAAGTTTGTTTTCTACATCTGTGACTCGACTTCTGCTTTGTAATTAAATTCATTTGTGTCTTTTTTTTCCAGATCCCATATATAAGCGATATCATGATATTTATCTTTCTGTTCTGACTGGGTTCACTCAATAAGACAATCTCTAGGTCCATTCATGCTGCTGCAAATGGCATTATTTTGTTCTTCTTTATTGTTGAGTAAAATTCCATTCCATTGTATGTATATGCCATAATTTCTTTATTCATTTCTCTGTCGATGGACATATATATTGTTTCCATGTCCTGGCTATTATAAACAGTGCTGCAATGAACATTGGGGTTTATGTATCTTTTAGAATTATGGTTTTCTCTAGGTATTTGCCCAGGAATGGGATTGCTGGGTCATGTACTAGTTCTCCATAGTGACTGTATCAATTTACATTCCCACCAACATTGTAGAAGGGTTTCCTTTTCTCCACACCCTCTCCGACATTTATTGTTTGTAGATTTTTAAATTTTAAAAAATTTTTTGATGATGGCCATTCTGACCAGTGTGAGGTGATACCTCATTGTATTCAATAGTTTCAATTTGCATTTCTCTAATAACTAGTGATATTGAGTATCTTTTCATGTGCTTTTTGGTCATCTGTAAGCCTTCTTTGGAGAAATGTCTAGGTCTTCCACCCATTTTTTGATTGGACTATTTGTCTTTTTACTATATTGAGCTGCATAAGCTGTTTGTATATTTTAGAGATTAATCCCTTGTCAGTTTCTCCATTTGCAAATATTTTCTCCCATTCTGGGCGTTGTCTTTTTGTTTTGTTTATGGTTTCCTTTGCTGTGCAAAAGCTTTTAAGTTTATTTAGATCCATTTGTTTGTTTTTGTTTTCATTAGGACGTGGATCAAAAAAGATCTTGCTGCGGTTTATGTCAAAGAGTGTTCGCGTATATTTTCCTCTAAGAGTTTTATAGTGTCTGGGATTAACCTCACTTCTAAGAAGCATTTTCTAAGATCAGAAGTGAGTTCCCCATTACAGGAGATATTCAAACAGAAGCTGGGTGATTGATGGGATGTTGCAGGAGGGAGCCCATTATTGGGTAGGGCTGGTCTGTGTTTCTACCCAGAATCTTCTCTGTCTGCACATTCGGCAGAGGTGGAAATGAGGTGCGGAGGGGTGAAGGGATGTGATCCATTGTACAGAGAGTCTGTAGAAAAGCTAGTGAAGACCAAGTGGATGAAAATGACATGGAGCCTGAGCCCATGGGAAGATGCCCGGTGGTGCTTGGGTCCAAGATGAGGGCAGGCCGGGGGGGCCCAGGACATCCCAGGAGAGGGTTCACCATGCTTCAGGGGTGCTGGGGTGGGGGGTAGCTGCCTATGCATCCCCACAGCCCTTGTGTTTGTTTGTAAGGGCTCAGGCAGGAATCTGCCCTCATGATCCTGAGGCCTCAGGTTTCAGGGCTCAGAGCTGGCCCTGGGGGACAGAGTGGGAGTGACTGGCACCTGACCCCCTAAACCCAGTGTCTCCACTGATCACCCGGCCAGATAAAGGGCAGGTCATCTGCTGACCTTAGGCCTCGGGGCCCTTGGTCAGGGAGGCATAGTGGTGTTGCAGTTAGAGGGTCATGCTCTCAGAAACCCCCCAAAGAACTTCTTGGCCACCGTTTCTCAAACTTCAGTAATCCCCATCTGCTTTCACACTGCTGGCCAGTTCAAGTGCCCTGATGTTCTTATTTTTATTATTATTATTTTTAATATTTATTTCTTTGGTTACATCAGCTCTTACTTGGGCATGCAGAATCTTTTGTGTGGGACATTCGTTGGCTTCTCCAGTTGTGATGCATGGGCTCAGTTGCCCTGCAGCAGGTAGGATCTTAGTTCCCCGACCAGGGATTGAGCTCATGTCCCCTGCATTGGAAGGTGGATTCTTAACCACTACCAGGAAAGTCCCTCCCTGGTATTTTAAACTGAAAGTGCACATATGTAAGTGCTTGTCCTGATGGATTTTCGAATGTGTTCCTCCCATCACAGTATGGACCACCTCCAGCAACCAGAAGGCTCTCTCTTGCCCTCTCCCAGTCGGTACTCTGCTCTCCAAAAGTAACCAAAGACTCATCTTGTCTGTTTTCGAACTTCATGTAAGTGGGCTCAGCCACTACGCCCTTTTCTTTGCCTTGCTTCCTTCACTCAGCATTTTTCCCGGGAGCTCCATTTGCCATGTTGGGTGAGGCCATGCATATGTGCTCATCCACTCAGTCATGTCTGACTCTTTGCAGCCCCATGGACTGAAGCCCGCCAGGCTCCTCTGTCCATGGGATTTTCCAGGCAAGAATACCGGAATGGGCTGCCATATGGGTGAGGCTACAGTGTGCCCCTTTCACGTGCTGCATTGTGTTCGATTCTATTTATACACCACAAAATTTATTTATCCAGTCTCCTGTTGGTAGACACTTGAGGTTTTTTCTGGTTTGGACTATTAAACACGTGCTACTCTGCACAGTTCTAAACAGTCCGTTTAGTGGATACATGAACACACCTCTTCTGGGTATCCCCCTGGGGGGAAAGTGCTAGGTCATGGGGTTTCACCCTCTATTACTATCTACATACAGTATCATTAATACCCAATTTGTATAAAACTTTATAGTGTATGTACAGAAAAGTACACAATATGTAAGGGAATTTCTAGATGAATTTTTCATGAAGGACATACTCCCATGTAACCAGGACCTAGACAGAGAAAACATAACCAGAACCCCAAAGATTCCCACAGAACCCCTGGCAGTATCAACACTAACCCCCTCCAGGGGGAACTGCTCTCCTGACTCCTAACGTTATCATGGATCAGTTTTGTATTTTGAAAACTTTATAAAAACAGAATCACAAGGGATAGACTCTTTGGTATTTGGCTTCTTGCACTCAACATTATGTCTGTGAGATTTATTCACTTTGTGTGCAATGGACACATATTGCTTTTTCATTGCTGTGTAGTATTCCTGTGTGTGTGTGTGTGTGTGTGTGTGTGTGTGTGTGTGTGTGTGTGTGTGTAGTGCTTACTTTATCTGCCCTTCTACTGGTGAACATTCAGCTCTTCCCAACAGTACTGCTTCATGAGTCTTCAACAGGCTGGGGTATTTATGTCTCTGCTTTTAGAAGGAGAATTGCCTGGTGGACAAACCTCTTAAATACTTTAGCTGATTTTTAAATGAACAGACTTCATATTTTAGAAAACTTTTAAGTTTACAGAAAAGCTGAGCAGAAAGTACAGAGAGTTTCCATATGACTCTGCTCCTTCTGCCCAAAGTTTCCACTCATTAACATCTTGCATTGCTATGGTACAAGTTGCAATTAGTAAACAAATACCAATATGCTATTAATTGAAGTCCACAGTTCCCATTAGGGTTCACTGTTTGTGTGTGTGTGTTTTGACAAATGCATAATTTCATGTGTTTGCCTTTTAAGTTTCACACAGAATAGTTTTTGCTGCCCTGAAAATTCTCTGTGCTCCACCTATTTATTCCTCCCTCCCCTCAACCATGGATCTTTTTACTGTCTTTAGAGTTTTTCCTTTTTCAAAATGTCATACAGGACTTTCCTGGTGGTCCAGGGGTTAAGAATCCACCTGTCAATACAGAGAACATGGGTTTGATCCCTGGTCCAGGAAGATCTCACATGCCTTGCGGTGACAAAGCTCATGCACCATAACTACTGAGCCTGAGCACCCTAGAGCCTGTGCTCCGCAACAAGAGAAGCCACCACAATGAGAAGACCACGCACCACGACAGAGAGTTGCCCCTGCTCTTTGCAACAAAAGAAAGCCCACACATAGCCACAAAGTACCAGTACAGCCAAAAATAAATAAACAAATGTCATATAGTTGGAATCATGCAGTATGTAGCTCTTCAGACTGCCTTCTTTCACGTAGTAGTATGCAATTAAGTTTGCTCCATGTCTTTTCATGGCTTGATAGTTCACCTCTTTTTAACCCTGAATAATATTCTATTGTATGGATGTACCAGAGTTTGCTTACCCACATCTGGTTGCTTCCAAGTTTGGGCAATTTTAGAAGTAAAGATGTTATGAACATTCATGCACAGTTTTTTGTGTGGACCTAAGTTTCCCACTTGTTTGGATGAACACCAAGGAGCGTGACTGCTAGGTCGTGTGGTAAGAATATGTTTAGCTTTGTGAGAAACTTCCAACTGTATTCTAAAGTGGCTGTACCATTTTGCATTCCCACCAGCAATGAATGAGACTTCCTGTTGCTCCACATTTAGCGTTGTTGGTATTTTGAATGTCTAATAGGTAGTTAATGGCATTTCATCATTATTAAAACTAATGCATGCTAAGTCATTTCAGTCATGTCCGATTCTTTGCGACCCTCTGGACTGTAGCCCTCCAGACTCCTCTGTCCATGGGATTCTCCAGGAAAGAATACTGGAGTGGGTTGCCATGCCCTCCTCCAGGGGATCTTCCTGACCCAGGGATGGAACCCGTGTCTCTTAAGTCTTCTGCATTGGCAGGCGGGTTCTTTACCGGTAGTGCCTTGCAATCCCCTAATAACATATGATATGGAGCATATTTCATCTGCTTATTTGCCATCTGTTTATTTTCTCTGGTGTGATGACTGTTCCACATCTTTGGCCCACTTTTGGAGTTGTTTGTTTTCTTACTACTGAGTTTTAGATGTCTTTGTATATTTTGGTTACATGTCTTTTATCAAATGTGTGTTTTACAAATATTTTCTCTCTATTTATGGTTTGTCTTTTCATTTTCTTAAAATATATTCATTTTTAAAATGAAACTTCCAATCACAGCAATAATGGGGAAACCAGAATCCTTTGCCTTGAAAGAAGATAACCATAAAAAGATAAAGATAACCATAAAATAGAAAGCCCCATGTTATTTCATTCTAGTGAGTCCTGTCACCTCCTCTAGAGCTCTGAGCCTGAGGTTTAATCTCTCCTGTTGAAAAGGGAATGAACATATGACAGAGAGGTGCAAGCTGTATTCACACCAAACCAAGACCTTCTCCTGGTCAAAAATCAGAAAGCTTGAAAAATAATTGAAGGAGTAACTTTTTTCTCTGTGTACAAAATGCTATTTGATGCTGATTAATGTATCTCCTAAAATAATCTCTGGGAACCACTGATACAGTCAACCCCATAACCCCTGTCTCTAAAATCCTTTGATCTTTCACCCTGTACGTGCTGCCTTCCAGTGAACGGAAATCCCTTCCTCCCAAGACAAACCATCTCTCCAGAGGCGCCTCTACTGGGAAGCTCCTTAGTGTATCAAGCCAAAATCTCCCTGTTACCTCCCCCATTGGCCTTCTCTCTCCACCTTGGGGACCCTAGGATCAAAGCCATGACCCTCTCAGAGCCCAAGCTTCTTCATCTAGAAATTGGGGAGAATAATACTTACTTTCCGGGGAGTTTTAATGATGAAATGAGATACAGCATGTAAAGTACTCAGCCCCATGCCTGGTCACCAGGGAGGTGGGAAGAAGGAAGACTTTCTGTTGATTCTACTCTGAATTCATCCATAGGAGGAGGTGGGGAGGGGATGGTACAGTTTTGTCCGAGGTGAAAGGTGGGGCGGACGGGTCTCAGCATCACTGAGAAGGGCCAGGATCTGAAAGTCTGAGGAGGCTCTGCCATTACACGACTGGGTCTGTGTCCAGCAGAACCTTCAGGATAATCTGACCCAGATTGTTTATTCTGCAGCTAAGAAGCTGGAGATTAGAGAAGCTGAGAGATTTGTCCAGAGCTACATGATGAGAGGCAGAGCAGAAGCCTGTGGGGACAGACCTGAATTTCTCAGTGCTAGAAGTAGACTTGGAGTCCTGAGCTCTAGATATGGACTATGCGGCTATGTGGATAACTTGCTGTGTAACTTTGGGTCAATGATTTTCCATCTATGGGCCTCGGTTTCCTCACTTATAAAACAAGGCATTGACCTAAATGATTTTTGAAGTTCCTTCTGGCTCTAAAATTCTATTATCAAATAGGTGGCTCTTGAGCTTGAAGGAAGGGTGGGATCAACTTATCCAAGATACAAGTGCATTTCAGATGAGGAAAACAGAACAAGCAAAGTTTAGGGGAGTTAACAGAATTGGACATTTGGGGACTCTTTGCCACCCCATGGACTATACAGTCCATGGAATTCTCCAGGCTAGAATACTGGAGTGGGTAGCCTTTCCCTTCTCCAGGTGATCTTCCCAACCCAGGAATCGAACCGGGGTCTCCTGCATTGCAGGCAGATTCTTTATCAACTGAGCTATCAGGGAAGCCCTAGATGAGACCCCAAAGCCTTTCAAATGTACAGCAAAGCACTTAGAATGGTGTCTAACTAAATTTCTTTTCCCTTTCTCTGAGCAAAACTTTCCATTTCCACATCTCTACCTCATTCATTAAACAGAGGACAGTGTTATTGAACCAAAGTCCATTCTCCTTTTCTTCCAAAGCAGTGAAGCTGTAATTTGGCATGTGGTTGCCCTGCTAGGGACCAGATTCTCCCACCCCCTTGTAGCCTGGGTGTGATTAGATGACTACCTCCCCACTAATGGAATGGGAGCTGAAGTGATGTATTGCTTCTGGGCCCAGCCCTTAAAACACTATTCATGTGTTCTTCCCACGTTTCTCCTTCCTAAAGACATTACATGGACATGCCTGTGCCCAGCATGACTGTGCAGATGAGGGAATCAACAAAAGCTGGGGGACAGGACCTCGAGGAGGTAGCGGGTTCTTGTCTGGCTGTGTGGAGCAGCTCAGTTCTCCTACCTATCCTGCTACATGAGAGTTAGGTAAACTCTTCTGTTCTTTAGACCAGCGGATTCTTTGTTATGGCAGCTCATCCTTTGCCAGAATCAGTGCAATGTCTCTAGGTGACTAAGGGCAAAGAGGACATCAAATGACCCCTCAGTGCTAAGTTCTGAGGGTTTCTGAGGACCAGCTCACTGCTCTGTCCTGAGGAGCTCTGCTCTTTGGCCCGTCTCCTTGGATGATGGCTATGTTGTTGTTAAGTTGCTAAGTCATGTCTGGCTCCTTTGTGGCCTCCTGGACTGTAGCTTTCCAGAGGGAGAGATGTCCTCTGCCCATGGGATCCTACAGGCAAGAATATTGGAGTATGTTTCTAACCCAGGGGATCTTCCTGACTCACAGATTGAACCCGCACCTCTCGTGTGTCTCCTGCATTTCAGGTGGATTCTTTACCACTGAGACATCAGGAAAGCCCTTGGGTGATGGCTATAAGTCCATTAAAATGGATGGAAGAATCCCATTGTAAAAGGAAAGAAAAAGGAAAGGAGGGAGTTCCCTGGTTGCCTAGTGGTTAGGATTCTGGGCTTTCCCTGCCTTGGCCCAGGTTCGTTCCCTGGTCAGGAACTGAGATCCCATAAGCTGTGCAGCTCGGCCAAAAAGAAAGAAAGACAAAAAGAAAAAAGAAGGAAAGGGAAGTCAAACATGAAGCCGAAGAAGGAATCCGAGGGTCACAGAGTCATAAGAAGTCTTGGAGATGGTCTCACCCACTTGCAGCCCTCCCAGCCACCAAGGCCTCCCCCTTATACAGAAGCCCCCCACCCCCCGCCCTTTTACTATCTGGGAGTAACAGTCATAGCTAAAGAAAAGTATGTAAGACTTGGTGGGAGAGTGGAGACAAGTGCGTAAGGGTATGCGTGTTGCTATCCTTGGTCCTGAAAAGCCTCATACTCAGGACGAATGCTAAGTCACTTCAGTCGCATCTCTTTTGCGATGCCATGGACTGTTGCCCTCCAGGCTCCTCTGTCCATGAGATTCTTCAAGCAAGAATACTGGAGTGGGTTGCCATTTCCTTCTCCACATACTAAGGACAAGTCATGATTATTTCTTCCATTCTGGGACTGGAAGAAATCACTGATGATTCTGGTTCATTGTCTTCTAGGAATTCTGACCCAAGGAAGAGAAGAGGGTGTTCATAGGGCATAAAGGCTTATAGGGCAGAAACTTTGCAGCAATAGAGAGGCAGAGCTGTGATAGATTGTTAGGGAGAGGCAGAGAGGCTTTTGTTTTGACATTGTTTTCAAACAACTGCAGTTACCTGGAAAGAAACCAACCACTACCAACTCTTGCCTAAACATAAAATGACTGAATAAGAATAAGAAATACATGTCTCAAGTGATGCAAAGCTGTGCGTGTGTCAACATGCGTAAACTAATTCAGATGGGCAGGCAGAACACAAACAGGAAGGGTGATAGGGTTGACAGTTGTTAGTCTTTGTTTTTCTGTTCTTGCCTGATGAAAATTTGCAATTTTTACACTGTCACGGTGCAATCAAAACTCTGATTATGTTTCACAATTTTGACAGCTAGTTTCATGTACTTCTATTCTGTTATAGACAATTTAAACAATTTGCTCTTCCCTGGGAAGTTAAGGGAGGACTCCACACGCCTCTGCTTCCCACTAAGCCCATGTGGAGAGTGAGCCGTAAAGCTGGAGTTGCTTGATCCCTGCTCTAAGTTCGTTGTGCACAAGAGCTTATTTATCCTTCATAATGACTCAGAGAGGAAGGTGCCCTTAGAGCAGATGACGAAACAGAGTGTCAGAGTGGTAAGTGCTTGGACCAAGGCTACCTACTGGCAAATGGTAGGCTAAGATTTGAACCAGGTAGTTTAGCTCCATATCCTTCATTCCCAACCCTTCCAATCTTTGCTGTCTTACTTAGCAGCAGCAAAACCACACCCAGGCTTCCTGATTTCCAGAGTAGACCCTCTCTTCCCTACTGTCTTCATGTAGGTACAACATGGAACTGAGGTCCATTTGCTGAAGGGGGATGCAGAGGCAGGGAGTCTTGTAGATCAGCAGTCCCCAAACTTTTTGGCACCAGAGACCAGTTTTGTGGAAGACAATCCTTCCATGGATTAGGGGGTTGAGGTGGGAGGGATGGTTTGGGGATGATTCAAGCATATTACATTTATTGTGCACTTTATTTCTATTTGATTACATTGTGATATATAATGAAATAATTATACAACTCACCATAATGCAGGGTTTCCCTGGTAGCTCAGTGGTTAAGAATCTGCCTGCCAATTCAGGAGACACAAGACAATCAGTTTGACCCTGGGTGGGGAAGATCCCCTGGAGGAGAAAATGGCAACCCACTTCAGTATTCTTGCCTGGAAAATCCCATGGACAGAATAGCCTGGTGGGCTACAGTCCATGGGGTCGTGAAGAGTCAGACACGACTTAGCAACTAAACAACAAGAATAATGCAGAATCAGTGGGATCCCTGAGGTTGTTTTCCTGCAACTAGATGGTCCCATCTGGGGGTGATGGGAGACAGTGACATCGAAGTGTGCAATGGGGAGCAGTTGTAAATATGGATGAAACTTTGCTAGCTCATCCACTGCTCACCTCCTGCTGTGCAACCCAGTTCCTAACAGGCCATGGACCATTTCTGGTCCATGGACTGGGGATTTGGGACCCCTGCTGTAGATCTGCTATCAATTGAGGCACAAGGCTGGTCTTTGCAGGAGACTTGTGGAGGATAAATTTGGTTCCTGCTGAGTTCTGGGCTCCAGCATCCCCCTCATGCCCCCAGGGGTCTCAGGCCAGGGAGGAAGATCCAATTTCCAGTCATGGTTGAAACCAGAGCTGGGCTGCCCCCTCGTATTTGCCTCCCATGTCCCTCCCCTTGTGTTGCTGATGTGAAATAGGCCGAGGGGACAAGGGGAGGTATTGTTCCTGCCCCCATCTTGCATGACCCAGATCCCAGCGGAGCGTGGAGGAGTTTGTGCAACTTTCCTGGGGATTAAGAGCAGGTCAGCACAGGGCTACATCTCAGACCACTCTCCCAGCAAAAAGAGCCTCAGGCTAAGCTTGGCAGCCTCGTGGGAACAGCAGCGCATACCTGCTGTCCATGCCCTGAAACGAGAGGGCAGCCTGAGCTGCTGGTCTGTGAAGACACAGACCCCAAATCTTCCAGCTGCCCTCCTCCCAGCCTGGGTCTTGGGCACAGAGGCATATCACAGAAACCAGGACCGACAGGGAACTGGAAACAAGGCAAACCGATGACCACACTTGACAGGTGGGCATAATCAGGCCCAAAGAGGAAACAGGAGCTACCATGAATCATATACCTTATGGAGTACCATTCATTCTTTCATTCACTCACCAATTCACTTACTGAACACTCACTTGTGCAATGTTATGTGTGGACACTGTCCAAGGGGTTCATTACATTTTCTCTTTCAGAGGAGGAAATAGAGGCTCAGAGATCTTTCCAAAGTCACACAGCTGGTTTGCAGCACATCTACTGAGTGCAGCCCTAGACTCGCACCAATGTACCAGACATGAGAACATGTATAAATGTCTAGTTCCTAGAAAGTCAGATGGAAGAGGAGTCTGAAGAACCTATCTGATCCATTATCCTGTGTCCTGGCAAATATGACCAAGTCTCTTCTACTCAGCAATTTATGTGGTGTCTACTCTGGGCAAAGCACTTAATTGAGTCTCTGCTTCTGGGAAGATTTCCAGGAACCAACCAGCCTCCTGTATTAGGAAGTTAGTCCTGATAAAATCTCTCCTCCTTTAATTTAAGCCCTTTTCACTTGTCATCTGTAGGATGGGACATCACTTGTGTTCTAAGCAAAGTTCTTCCCCACCACGGGACAAGTGGAGGCTGGAATGAGGTCATGAATATGGACGTGCAAAGTTACATTCTCTTCCTGGCCCCTTGTGGAGAGTCAGAACTCAATGAAGAGTCTGGGGGGATGGATGAAAATGCACATGAAACTCAACATTTAGGCAGTGCTTCAAAGCTTCACAGAAGAGGTTGATAAACATTATCTTTCCACAAAGCAATCCTGGAAGGCAGTCAGGCAGGCAGGCATTCTATCCCCATTTCAAAGACGAGAAAGGTGAGGCTCAGAGAGCATCAGTGGCTTGCTGAGGGCCGCAGATCTTGTGAGCAGCAGAGTTGGACCTGCATCCAGGTCTCTCTGCTCCTTTTGTGATGCCATGCAGCTCAGGTACACGTACGTGGTACAGGATGGTGTCGTGATGATGGCAGGTGTGTGTCTCTGGCATTCTTGCAGGGAGGGAAATGCTTGGCTGAGCTGGAGCCGTTTCTTCCTTTCCTGGAGAGGAGGTGGAGGAGGGGCCTCTATCCGGCCAGATGTGTTGGGAGGAAGAATGAGTTCATGACTTGGGTTAATGATCCCTGCAGCCCACATCACTGGGTGGTGGGAACAGGTGGCTAGGGCCAGGCTGATCACCCAGGGGATGGGGGTGACTGAGTTAGGAGGCACCAGCTGCGGTCCACTCTCCCCGCCCCCCAGGGAGATGGATTTGGGGCATCTCGTCATATTGTCCCCACCTTAGTTCAAACCCTCATCAGCATGCATTTGGGCCATTACAACTGCCTCCTAACTGGTGCCCTGTGCCCAGCCCTGTCCAGTGTCATGGCTCCTCCTTGCTGATAGCAGAGCTGGGTTTATACAGCCAGAACCTGCCCATGTCACTTGTCTCCAGAGGATCCTACAAGCTCCTCTCCCCTAAGTGCAGAGCACAACTCCCAAGCAGGCTGGCCCCAACTTACCCATCTAAACTTGAGCACAGGAACTGCCCTGGTGATCCAGAGGCTAAGACTCCACGCTCCTAATTCAGGGCACCTGGGTTCAATCCCTGGTCAGGGAACTAGATTCCACGTGCTGCAACTAAGAGTTTGTATGTTGTTGTTGTTGTTTAGTCACTACGTTGTATCTGACTCTTGGCGACCTCATGGACTGCCAGGCTCCTGTTTATGGGATTTCCCAGGCAAGATTACTAGAGCAGATTGCTACTTCCTACTCCAGGGCACCTTCCCGACCCAGGGATCGAACCTGAATCTCTTGTGATTCCTGCATCGGCAGGCAGATTCTTTACCACTGAGCCACCAGGGAAGCCCCAAGAGTTCGCATGCCTCAACTAAAGATCCCGCATGCTGCAAAGAAGATTGAAGATCCCATATGCCGCAACCAAGACCCAGCACAGCCAAATAAACAAACAAATAAATAAACTTGGGCACAGAACTCCCGTTTAGGCACCCTGTGCCCTCACAGTGCCCTCCCCCGCAACCCCCTGCTTTGTCTTTGCTCTTCCCTTTAACTCAAATGCCCGCCCCTTTAGGCTCTGACTTTGACCTTTCCCTCTTTTTCAGCTTGCAATTCACTTTTTCTCTTATGATATTGTCCATCTTTTAACTTGTGTTTCTGTGCATTTTATCTCCTGCCCTGGACCATGAGCTACTCGGGATGTATCTCATTTAGTCCCCTCTGGCCCCAGCACAGCAGTTGCTCACGGTAGGGCCTTAGCAGCCTACAGTGGGGTAGGCCAGGGGCAAGATAAGGGAGTGCTCTAGAGTCAAGCAGTGCCTGGTATCAAATCCTGCCTCTGCCACTTACTAGCTGTATGACCTGGGCAAGCTGCTGCACACCGGGGCCGCAGTTTCCCTACTGTCAAATGGGGAGAGCAGTATCTGCTTCCTGGGGTTCTTTCAGGTAACATACATAAAGAAACATTCAGGACAGTGCCTGGTACGTGGTTAGTATTCAATAGATGCTAGGTATTATTCATTATTCAGTCCTATCAATGGGCTTGGTGAGATCTTATTTTTAAATGGGAATTTCAGAAGGAGAGTTGAGACCTAACATTTATTGAGCATCCACTATGTGCCAGGCAGGGTGCTAAGAGATCCACAAGTTTTCCTCATTTAGTTCTGGCAAGGCTGCCAGGAGGTAGGCAGCGCTCCCGTTTTCCGTAGGAAGAACCTGAAGTTCAGAGAGTAAGTGAGGGGCTTCTGGACAAACAGGCAGGAAATGGTGGAGCTGAACGTGAGCTCAAATCTGTGTAACTCTATGCTCTGGCTTTTTCTTCTGTTAAACACTACTGACTCGGAAATCCAGAGAGAGAGCCTGTGATGGTCCCTGGAAGGAGACGTTTCCCTTTGCCGATCCCCAAGGCTTGACATGCTTCCCAGTCCCTCTCCAAGGCCCGCCACTCCAGCTCAAGGTTGTGGTCTCTCTTTCATGAGTCTCTCTCTCCCTCTCTCCTCTAGCAACCGAGCCAGAACAGCCTCTTGGGCTCAGACTGTTGGCTCCAGGCCAATTCCAGGTGTCGCATCAGGCCTGGATCCCAGAAGGCAGCAGAGTATGGGCAAGGTGCCCACTTCAGGGGCCACCACAGGGGCACCATTGTACCCCTTACCCAGGCCCCAGCTGGTGATAGAAAGCAGGAGCTTTTTGGAAGCTAACCCACCTGTGTTGGAATCCACACCTCAGCTGGCCTCGAGTAAGCTGTTTAAAGGAAAAGGGGATCAGTTTCCCCAGATGCAAAATGGGGAAAACAATCCCAGGTTGTTATGAACGTTAGTTGAGGTGGGGGGTAGTATGTGCTCAGTGAATGCTAGCTTTCTCCCTCTGGAGGTCCCCCAGGACCTTCCTATGAGGCCCTTATCTAATGTGTGTGAAAAGGACACCCGTCTAAAAGCCCACCACCACTGCTGCCGCCCCACTCTGGGCAGCAGAAGTTGCCTGGGGAGCCTGTCTTGTCCTCCTTCAGTCCGAAGCCCTAATCACTATGGCTTCTCCGTCTAGGTGTGGGGTAGGGAGAGGACTCAGCCTGACCCTGCCTGGACCAATTTCCTATCCCCATGGGATTCCTTTAACTCCCCACTGTAGAAACCACGAGCCCCAGGCTGGTGGCTGGGGAAAGGGTGCACCTGACCCCAATCTGCCTGTCCCTTGGCCAAATTCCTGCCATTCCCGCAGGAGCTGAGTTTATCCTTCCCTCTCTCAGGTCAAGGGATCTCCCTCACCAACCTCAGTGCACCTTAAGAAGGCCCAACCCAGACCGCAGTCGATGACTATATCTGCTCCCTGTCTGAGGGTCCCTGGAAGGGTGATGTGCTTGTTCACCCTTCACAGATGGAGAACATAAAGCTTGGAGAGCAAACAACAGGCTGTTCTGCTGGGACGCACCAGGTCTGGAGCCTGAGTTTATCTAGCTCTGAAGTCCATAGTCTTGCCCCGATACCCCTCGCCTCCTGGCTCCCGGCCCTGGGAGGAAATGCTCCAATCTCACCACCTAAGGAAGGACGCTCCCTCACCACCTTAGCAACGTGGCCTCTGCCTTGAAGGGGCCTTGCTTCTCCTGCTCTAGAATGGACTCCCTTCGCTCTGTCCTGGAACGGGAGAGAGAAAGATGATGAATTCCCAGGGGGGAAACAGAAAGAGTCTGAAGACCACAGTGGAAGGAACTGGCCACTGAAGCTGAATGATAACAACAGGGTGGGCTTACCCTGGACTGGCCTCATCTGGCCAAAGTCCCCTGATGAACATGGAAACCCCAGGAAGGAGCAGGCAGTCTAGAACAGAAGTGAAAGAAGACAGATTAGGGGTGCTCTTTTGGCTTTAACTGTGTGGGCTTGCTGGGTGTGCTAACCATGCAACACACACCATGCATGTCTGTTAAGACCCTTGGTTGCAAGTGTGAAAACAATCCTCCTCAAATTGACATCAGAAAAGAAGGCGAATTATTGGTTTTCATAATGGAATATTCATGTATAGATCTGGCTTCAGGTGCAGTTTGATTCAGGGCCCAAATAACATCACCAGAGGTCATCTCTCAATTCGACTGCCCATGGTTGTCTCCATTCTTCAGCTCCAAAGTTGGTGAAAATAGCCGTGCTGCCCTAGGATAGATACCAACTCACTACAATGGAAAGGAAGGATACAACTCACTACACTTCCCTTTCCCAGAAGCCTCAGCTTTCCTTGGCCCTGATTGGTTTATGTGCACACCCTGGAAGCAGTCACTGTGGCTGGAGGTGAGGGGGGCGGGGACACAAAGATTGAATTAATCCAGAGCCCATCCCTGCGGTTACCAGTGGTACAATTCCAACACATCCACTAGGGATGGGGAAGGAGTGGTGTCCCAAAAGGAATTTGAGATTTGGTTCCGAGAAGGGACAGCAAGTGCTGGATGGCTAGCAGCAGCTTCCCCCACGCCATCTCCCCCAGTAAGGAGAACTCTAGTGCCTGTTCTGACAGCCCAGTCTTGGTTCTCTCGGTCTTTTTCCTTTCATTTCATCTCATTTCACGCCTGAACTTGCAGCTAGGGCTCTGGCTTAGGTCAGGGTCCCTAGAAGCAGAGCCTGAGACAAGGAGTTGGGTACACATGAGTTCTCAGGAGGTGTGGTCTAGGAGAAAGTGTGTGAGAGAAGCAGGATTAGGCAGGGGACAGAGTTAGGCAAGGATGCAGTCTCAGCTTCAGCTTGACTCCCACCACCCCACACCCCAGGAGCTCTGGAGCATCAATTTCACCTGAATGGGCCCCTCCTTGAGGCCAGGAAGCCAGTCACTGAACTCCCCTCCTCCCCTCGTGCCAGTGACTCAGTGATCATGGGCTGCCCAGGCGTGCACGTCCTCTCAGGAGACAGCTCCCATTCAACAAAGGGTGATCCTCCAAACGAGGGTTTGGGCAGAATCCAGTATGGCCAGGGTCCCCAACCTCCAGGATCTAATGCCTGATGATCTGAAGTAGAGCTGATGTAATAATAATAGAAGTGAAGTGCACAATAAATGTAATGCGCTTGAATCATTCCAAAACCACCCCCCACCCCCACCCCAGGCCGTGGAAACATTGTCATTGACAAAACCGGTCCCCAATGCCAGAAAGGTCGGGGACTGCTGCACTAGAGGATCTTGCTTGTCCTTTAGATGGAACACTTAGTACTGTTTCCTTGGCAGTGACCTGGCTTCCTCAGGGACCCCCTGGGCTGAACCACCATACTTCTCTGCAAACTTGGCATACTCCAAAGGCCTCCTACATTTGACACTGCCCCCAAGGTGGTCCATGCTCCTACCTGGCCCCTGGAGCAGGAACCAATAAGAGATAAGTGTCCTGCCCTGGGATGGAGCCTGCTGTAGAGGCAGCATCTATATGAGGCCGACACGGAGGAGGACAGAGTCCCTGGCCTCCTGGTTTCTCCGCCTCACTCCTCCCTAATCTGACCTTCCTCTTCTACTTCAGCACTGAGATTCCTGAGACATCTCCTGCCCCTCTTTTAGTGGATGCAATTGAACCTCCTTCCTGGATGGTCAATTCTCCTGGCCCTTCCAGTTCCCCAGGCCAGATAAGCAACTGATCCCCTCTGACAAGAGTGGTTCAAGTGAACTCTCTCTTGCCAGGTGCCAGCTTCCTTGGAAGGCTTGACTCTGCTTTTGAGGGCCTGGTTTATCTACAGGTTAAGGGTGGCCACCCTATACAAACTTAAAGGACAGGGACTTCCCCAGTGTCCAGTGGTTAAGAATTTGCCTTGCAACGCAGGGGATGTGGGTTCAATCCCTGGTCAAGGAACTATGATCTCACATGCTGAGGAGCAACTAAGTCCATGTGCCGAAACTACTGAACCTGTGTGCTCTGGAGCCTGCGTGTAACAACTAGAGAGTCTCAGCGCCACAGTGAAGATCCTGACTGCTGCAACTAAGACCCGACACAGCCAAATAAATAAATATTTTTAAAATGCTTTCCCGAAAACTTTTGGGAAGTTAAGGTTTAAAAAAAAGAAAACTTAAAGGACAAACAACAAATGTTGGTAGACATGGGGGGGGGGCCAGCATGGGGTTAACACTGTGATCTACAAAAAAGTTTTATAAATCAATAATTACATATATGAATACTGCAATAAAAAAATTTTTCAAAGGACTTGAACAGGCAATATTATAAAAGAAGGAGTAGGAATCATCAATGTGCATATAAGAAGGTGCCTGACCTCATTGGGAATCAAAGAAACTCAAATTAAGGGAGTGATGAGGAATCATCCCAATTGGCAAATATTCCAATGAGGATGTAGAGAAAAAGGCCACCCTTGTGCCCTGGTGATGGGACAACAGGAGAATAAAGGGGTACATTTCTGCAAGGCAATTTAGAAACCCTTGGCAAGCCTGAAGCCTTAGAATCTGCAATTCAACTTCTTGGACTTTATCCTAAGGAAATATTGGAAGATGTGCCCAAGGATGAATGTGCAGTGATGTTTATCTCAGCACCATTTATAATAGCCAAAAAACCCCAGAAATGACTCAATGATCCATCAATAGATAATCGGTTAAATCAATTATAGTTCATTCATAGTGGGATCTTATGTAGCCATTAAAAATAATGTGCCTCTGTTGGGAACCTACTGTATAGCACAGGGAACTCTACTTAATGCTCTGGGTGACCTGAATGGGAAGTCCAAAAGGGAGTGGATATATTAATATGTGGCCTTCCCTGGTGGCTCAGATGGTAAAGAATCTGCCTGCAATGTGGGAGCCCTGAGTTCAATCCTGGGTTGGGAAGATCCCCTGGAGGAGCACACAGCAACCCACTCCAGTATTCTTGCCTGGAAGATCCCCATGGACAGAGAAGCCTCGCAAGCTACAGTCCATGGGGTCACAAAGAGTCAAACACAACTGAGTGACTAAGCAGCAGCATATTAATATGTATATGTATGGCTGATTCATTTTGCTGTACAGTAGAAACTAACACAGGAGAAGGCAATGGCAACCCACTCCAGTGCTCTTGCCTGGAAAATCCCATGGACGGAGGAGCCTGGTGGGCTGCAGTCCATGGGGTCGCTAAGAGTCGGACACAACTGAGTGACTTCACTTTCACTTTTCACTTTCATGCATTGGAGAAGGAAATGGCAACCCACTCCGGTGTTCTTGCCTGGAGAATCCAAGGGATGAGGGACCCTGGTGGGCTGCCATCTATGGGGTCTCACAGAGTCGGACACGACTGAAGTGACTTAGCAGCAGCAGCAGCAAAAACTAACACAACATTGTAAAGCAGCTGTTTTCCAATAAAAATTAATTTTAAAAAATGATGCACGTTTGTGTCTACTCACATCAGAAGGGCCCCCATAATCCATTAAATTTTAGAAAGTTACAAAGTATGTAGAGTATACTTTGTGTGTGTGCTCAGTTGTGTTTGATTCTTTGCCACCCCAAGGACTGTAGCCCGCCAGGCTTCTCTGTCCATGGAATTCTCCAGGCAAGAAACTGGAGTGGGTTGCCATTTCCTTCTCCAGGGGATCTTCCCGACCCAGGGATTGAACCCAGGTCTCCCGCATTGCAGGCAGATGCTTTACTGTCTGCTTTATCTGTGTTGAATTTTATACCTACATGTGTACATAGGCCCAGGAAGTTGTCTGGAAGGGTGTTCCCTTGTTTCTGGATGATAGGGAATAGTGGGTTCTGTGGTCTGTGCCTTTTTTGGGGTAACCAGTGCCATGGGGCCTCTGGGCTTGCTACTCCCCCATCTTCTCATTCCGGTGTTGAGTCACCCCAGGGTCAGAATGACCAGCTGTATCCCTTATATAGGCTCAAGGGGATTGATCATGGGGACCTGAGCCAATCTGGATTTTTCTGGAGCTCCTGAGAAAGACTGTGTTACATAAAGCCCTCCGAAACTTATAGATGTAAAACAACAACCATCTTCTGACAGATTCTCTTGTTGGGAATTTGGAGAATACACAGCTGGAATGGCTCGTCTCCAGTCCACAAAGTCCGGAGCCTCAGCTGGGGAACTGTTGATGACCAGAACGGCTGGAGGCTGGCATCGTCCAGAGAGTTCTTCCCTCATGTGTCTGACACCTGGGATGACTCAAAACCCAGGCTTAGCTGGAGCTGTCAACAGGAGCACGTACTCATGGGCCACACATGGCTCGGGCTTCTGACAGCATGGCAGCCAGGTCACAAGAGGGAGTGTCCTCAAGATGGGGGAATCTGGAGAATGCTTCAAGAGATGAAGGCTAAAGTTGCAAAGCTGCATATGTCTTAGCCTCGGGAATTGTGTCTTAGCCAGCATCACTTCTGTCACATTCTGTGGGTTACTAAAGTCAGCTCCTATCCACGGGGAGGGGAACTAGACTCCACCTCTAGTCGATGGGAAGTGCAAGGTCACTTGGCTGAAGAGCAGGTGAGATAGTGTGGGCTCCTGAGGAAAAAGCAGCTGGCCGCAGATAGTCTTCCTTCCCCGCTGGACTCAGAGTGGAGAGATGTGATTTCGAGTAGCCACGGCCACCTTGGAACCACAGAGAGGAAGCCTGTGCAGAAGGCCAGCCTGGAGGAGAGCCCAGGGATGTGGAGAACCAGAAATCGGGGAGGGGAGAGAGAGAATATGAAAATGAGTGAGAGACAGACCCAGTCCAGAGGGCATCCTGTAAAGCCAGTCCCACCCCCGACTCCTCAAACCCAGGAACCAATAGTTCCCTAGTGTTTACACCAGTTTGAGCTGGGTTTTCTATCTCTTGTAGAAGAAAGGGTCCTAATCAATATAAAGGGATTTTACAAGAATAGAATTCCCTTTTTCGTACTTTTTCATATGGCTTGAATTTTCCGCGAGTTCGTTGCATTTTCAGTGCTTGAAAAAAATTTAAATTAAACAACCTCTTGTAATCACCAACGGCAGCTACCATGACTTTAATAACCTCCCATTTTGATCGATTGGAAGACTAACATGCTGCACCTTCCATTATCTTTTGTTTGTTGGAGTGCGGCACCCGCACTCCCCTCCCACCATCCCTCATTAATTCCTCAGTGTTCTCTGAGCTTCAAGCACCTTCCAGCTCTCCCATCCCACGTACAGTCAATGGGTGGGAGGACGTGGGACGGTGAGGTTCCCGGTCCTCAGGAGCCCTCGGTCTAGGGAGGAGACAGAAGTGGGTAGAATCATTCTGATCGAGACTGTGGGTGACCAGGAGGTGAATCAGATGTGCTGTGGGAGGAAAGGGGGGAAATTCTTACTAAAACAGAGATGAAGCGGGTATTCCAGGCAGAGGGACCAGCCTGAGCAAAGGCCTGGTAGTGAGACCATGTGATGTATGTTTAGCAAGACACAAAGCAAGTGACTGAAGAACAGGGAATATGATATGGGGGCTTTAGGGGAGACCGAGATGAAGGTTGGAGTCTAAGCTGGGAGTGCCTTAAATACCAGGCTGAGGAGTTTTAGCTTTATCCTGAGGATCATGGGAGACACTGGAGGGATTTAAACAGACAAGTGGCATAATCAGATTTTTTAAAATATGTACTTATTTTTGGCTGTTGGGTCTCAGCTGCAGCATGCAGGATCGTCACTGCAGCATGGCATGTGGGGTCTTCTGTTCCTGCAGGTGGGCACACAGGCTAGTTGTGGTGGTACAAGGGTTTAGTTGCCCAGCAGCATGTGAAATCTTAGTTCCCTGACCAGGGATAGAACTCATGTCCCCTGCAGTGCAAAGCAGTCTCTTAACTACTGGACCACCAGTGAGGTCCCATGATCAGGTTTTTGAGATGGTGACTCTAATGAAAGTGTGGATAACAGATGGGAGAGGCTTGACAGCAGGTACACAGCCATTGCAATAGTCCGAGTGGTCAGTAGTGAGAACCCAATTACCTTGCCTCCTTGTAGCTACTCTGTCTGAGCCTCACCCAAGAGCAGGCTTTCCTCACTGCCTGTGCCCAGGCCCTGTGCCAGGGGAGAGAGGGTAAGCTAGTGTCCTCCAGAGTCACACTCTGCCCTTGGTCAAAGACTTCATCCAGCCAGAGCTGCATCTACTCAAGTTTCCCCACTATCCCCAGATCCTGGCTCTAGTTAGAGTGTGTGGGATGCAGGGGCTGTCTGTATCTACCCTCATTCAATCCACCTGATTGAGGAATATCCAGATAGGAAGCAAGTCTTCAAACAACAACAACAACATATAACAAAGACAAGAAAAACCATCACCGTGAGATGGTGTAAACAATTGACGTGGATCGCACGGGGTTCCCACTCTCGCCGCCCTCTGAAACAGACCCCATTGCCCTGTCCACTTCACAGATGAGGGCACTGAGCCTCCGGGCCAGGGCAATAGGCACTCACACCAGAGGCTCCCAGGGCAGGACATTGCCAGAAGATTCCACCCTAGAAGCTCTGAGGTCCTTGGTCTTCGCAGGTGGAATGCAGCGGCTCACCTCTTCCTGCTGCTCTTCCGTCGAAGCTCAACAAGGATGTCCCCTCCTCTAGGTGGCCTCCTACCATCCTGGTCCCATCCCCACCCATCCCGGCCGGGACAGACTTCCGACTCCATTTCTGCTGCCCCAGCATTCATCTCGCTGCACAGTCATGGTCCGCTTGTCTGTACCAAGCGGCCAGTGTCTCAAGGAGAAGCAGGCAGCTCTCTCTCACCCGGTGGTCCCAGCACCTGCCCCGAGCAAGCAATACATGGTCAGACATTGAGAGGTGGAAGGCTTCCCACTTGCCCACTTGTGATGGGCTGCCTCCCCAGGCTTCCCTGGACCCTGCCCCAGCCCTGAACGGAGGACCCAGGAGGGTCTTTCCCAAGTTTCATGTCTTTCCCATCATTGCTACTGCCTTCCCACCCCTGGCCTTCTCTTGTCCAAATAAGGGTCCAAGTTCAAGGGCTGCTGATCATCTGTAAATGAAGCGAGGGAGGCTGGTCCTGGCTCAGACTCATATACCAGGGTGCCCGACCCACGGCTGGCCTAGAAAAACTGAGGAGAGAGTAAGAGGGAAAGAGCTGAGCTGGGGGCAGTTGAAGAATATGAAGAGAGGCAAAGTGCCTCCTCCTTTGAGCCTGGGATACGGAGAAGCGGGGGAGGAATCAGTGCAGCCTTTAGCAGACAAAATCGAGCAGTCGTGGTGTGCGGCGGCCTGTGGTACTTAAACACAATAGCTGATCTAATCACCAGCCTCATTCTCTGGGAAGCTTTTTGCTGCATTTTAGCACAGAAAAGTGTTGCCTTTCTCTCTTTTGTGGCTCAAGATGCTATTTAAGAAAGCAAAAAAAAAAAAAAAAAAAAATCGATATGCCTTCTCTGGCTTTCAGTCTTTTTCCCCCAAAATGTGTTTCTTTGGGGGAAGGGGGAAAGTTGGGGGAGGGTGTCGAGGAGTGTTTTTGTCATTCATAAGCCATGGTGACAAATCCTTGACACCATCCTCAGCTCCTATTGATCAGCCCCATTCTCAGCACCAAAGGACAAATAGAAATCATTTGTCTGTCTTGGCTCCCAAACAGCCCGAGACAAAGGGCTCGGCCGGCAATCAGCAGCTGGAGGTATTAGCCGTGGGTCAAGTTCGGGGGTCAGAGGTCGAACAGGTTGTCATCAGTTTCTCACAGCTATCAGAGCAAGGGCAGGGGAGGGGCCAAATAAAACCCACCAACAACACAGCTGGTTCTTATTTAGCCAAATCCTGCCTCCCTGTAAAGAGAGATGCCTCAGTCGGGTCCACACCCACCCCAGGGACACCCCAGGGTGCTGGGTTTCATGGCATAGCAGCAGAGCCGGGGGTGGTGAGGAGCTGGGAAGAAAAGAAGTGAGATCCGAGCCCTGCCTGCCACTATTCATCCTTCCCAGTCTCCCCTGGGGGGAAACCCTGAGTTCTTCTGTCTTGGGGGCCTGAAAGAGACAGAGGGAGAGACCTTGGGTTTCTTTGGGAGTCTGAGCAAGCAAGTTAATCCTGTAAAATTGGAAGTGGCTTAGAGGGTCTGGGAAACAGAGGATTCAGCCACTGGATCGTTGAGTACTTTAAGTCCCTGATTACACACCACCTGTTTTGGTTTCTCCTCCCATTCTTGGGAATTGCCCTAACCCTTAGGGCAGTTAATCGAGAAAAAGATACGGAAAGATGAGAGTGACAAATCCAGCCTCAGGGGAGTGACACATCAGAGGGTGACTCAGGAGGGCAGGAGAAGCACCACACATAGGATGGCAGCTAACAACCCTTCTTGTTGAGCACTCAGCATGGAGGCTTTGGGCCTCCTGCAGAAGTGATCTCACTTAAGCACCACCGAAAGCCCTGTGAGGGTTTATTGGTCCCATTTCACAGATGGGGAGACTGAGGCTCAGAGAGATTTAGATCACCAGTTCCACTGAAGCTGCAAGGGGATACCTGAGATGTGGATCTTCAGGAAACAAAGGAAGAAGCACCTTTGGTGGGATATCTTCTCAGTGAGTAAGAGTCTAACCTGATAGGAACTGGGTCCCTGCTCTTGTCAGCTGCTCCCTTGGCATGACCGCAAACACCTAAGGACTGTATTGTCTTATGGGGATGAAAGGACCCAGAACTGGAACTTGCAGCTCCAAGGGGGTTCCTACTCAGGGAGAGAAAGGCAATGGGGGTGTAGAGCCCAGGTTGGGCTGCAGGGCTTGACAACACCAACCGGGTAGTAAAGTCAGCTCTCAGGAGCCTTCTGATCAGGTAACAAGAATGATGGTGCCCTTCAGTACCACAGAGAGACGGGAATGCCTATCTGAAGACACGAGTGGCCTGGCACTCAGGGAACTCTGCTGGAACAGGAGCCCTACCTGAGTTCAAGTGTCTCCAGGGGACATGGGGATGCGCTTTCATAGAGATCACTAGGCAGTTCTCTGATGCACCTGTTACTTGGTCCAACTCTCTAAGGGACCTTTAAGATAGGAGAAAAATAAAGGTAAAATGGGGAGTGAGGCTAGATAGATTGGAGTGTTTGAAATTACCTTAAAGATCCATGGGGTAAATGACCTTCTGAAAGAGGAAACTTTAAAAATAATTAAGAGCTTTGGCTATTAAAGTGTAGCATGAGAGGTATACAAATCTGCACATGGAATAAAACTGCTTAGAACTAAATACACACACATACACAACTGCTAAAATCTAAATAGGCTTTTGAATTGTACAGTGTCCGTCTCCTGGTACATATTTTGATGCTCTCAGCGGGGGATGCATTAGAGGAGAGCTAGCCTATAGGCAGAGAGATTCGTTAATTGATGCTAGTGGCATGCATTTGGGTAATACAGTGGTGACTGAGGAGAAAGGTGTGTGTGTATGTTTGTGTGTGTGTTTGATAGACACTGATAATGTTAGTTGCTCAGTCATGTCCGATTCTTTACGACCTCATGAAATGTAGCCCACCAGGCTCCACTGTCCATGGAATTCTCAAGGCAAGAATGCTGAAGTGGGTTGCCATTCCCTTCTCCAGGGGTTCTTCCCAACCCAGGGATCAAACCCAGGTCTCCCACATTGGCGGGCAGAGTCTTTACTGTCTGAACTACCAGGGAAGCCCAAGTCCATCATGATTATGCAAGATGCTACTGCTGGGTGAAACTGGATGAAGAATACACGTGATCTCTCTGTATTATTTCTTACAACTGCATGTGAGCCTACAATTATCTCAAAAGGAGAAAAGATATAAAAGGCAAAAAATACGGTGCATTCTGTTCCCTTGTGTGCACATGTGCTCAGCTGTGTCTGACTCTTTGCGACCCCATGGACTGTAGCCCACCAGACTCCTCTGTCCAAGGAACTTTTCAAGCAAGAATCCTGGAGTGGGTTGCCCTATCCTTCTCCAGGGGATCTTCCCAGCCCAGGGATCAAACCCTCATTTCTTTCGACTCCTGCATTGGCAGGCAGATTCTTCACCAACTGTGCCACCTAGGAAGCCCTCTGTTCTCTTAACAGAGCTCTAGTCTCTGCTGCCTGACAAAGAGGGAAAAGCAAAAGCAGGAAAGAAACAAGCTGTTGATTCAGGAGCTCTCGCAATGTAGAAGACAGAGATTGACCCACATTACACTTAATCACACAATAGTGTCTCATTTTCTAGAGGGAAAAACTGAGGCTCAGTGTTGTGAACTCATTGGCCTGAAACCACACTGGCTCTTAGCATCCCAGGCCCAGACCTCTGATTGCAAAGCCCAGGAGTTCTCCACCATGTCACCCAGTTGGTAGTGTTTCTAGTTCCGGAGCCCCAGAAAGTATGCACTCTCTGCGTAGGCTTTGCTCAAGAGGAAGACCAATGGGGCAATTACATTAAGTATCCATTAAGTACTTTGCCACCAAGAGCATGGAGTTTTAAAAAGAAAGTAATAAAGGAGACTTCCCTGGTGGCCCAGTGGTTGAGACTCTGCACGTCCACTGCAGAAGCTGCAGATTCAACCCCTGGTCCTGGAACTGAGATCCCACAAGCTGTGACACAGCCAAAAAATTTAAAAAGACATTGTTTTTTAAAGTAATGAAACAAGACCCCTCTCCTCAAGAATCTGTGTTTTTGCACAGGAGACCAGTGCACATAGGGATGGGGTGGACAGGGTCAAGGAAGTCTTACTCATTTACCTTTTTTTTTCCTGTATTTAATTGATTTGGTCTTACTGATAGATATAAAGGAAAGAATTCCTTTGGTGAAAACAAATGCCTCTCGGTTTTACCTCCCAGTTCATTTTTATTCTTCCTTTCAAAGCTTCTGATCTTCGAATCTCCACTGTCCCTTTTACATTTCTTCCCTAGTGTTTTGGAAGAAGTTTTTATTCCATTACTTGTTAGCTTTAAAATTTTGTTTAAAAATTCTTTAACTTGTAATCATTTAATATTTTTATTTGAGATCCTTGAGTGATAAAGAAATCAAGAAAAATACAACCAACATCGATATTCCCACTACCCATCATTAGCGCGTCAATCACCAATCTATTGCCTCTCACCTCCAAATCCACCATTGTTTGCCCAGCTTGGTGATACTGGAGCTTTGACCTGTAAATACTTCTCCTCTCTCAGCTGGCAGAGGTCAGACTTTGTAAGTAAAGGACACTGGAAGTGCACTGCAAAGCATAGCAAAGGAAGGGGATTCTTTTGCTGGTTCCTGTGTGCACTTCTTGCTCCCAGGACACAGCCGTGAGCAGCATATGGGAGACCCAGTGGTGCTCACCCTCCAGCAAGTTACAGTGGCTTCCCGATGGGCAGCTTCCTGGTTGCCAGTTGTGGGCCAGTTCTGACTGAAGCACCTCGGTAAACTCTGGGAGATCCCTCTCAGGTCTGAGCCTCAGTCTTGGGTTGTGGGGCCCTCTTCCAAGTGTGCTCCTTCCTTGGAGGCCTTCTCTTAGCCCATTTCCCCATGTTGATTCCTTGAGAGGTCCCTTTAACCACTTTTGGGCTTCCCTGGTGGCTCAGATGGTAAAGAACCTGCCTGCAATGTGGGAGACCTGGGTTTGATCCCTGGGTTGGGAAGATCCCCTGGAGAAGGGAATGGCTACCCACTGCAGTATCCTTGCTTGGAGAATTCCATGGACAGAGGCTACAGTCCATGGGGTCTCAAAGAGTCAGACACAATGGAGTGACTAACACTTTCACTTTTACCCTTTTTAGTAGTTAACCACTGTTTACTAGAATTTTATTTTATGTTAAATGTTCCGTGCGGTTCCTATCTCCTGATTGGACCTTGACTGATACATTTAGAAAGGTTAGCTGGGGGACCTCCCTGGTGGTCCAGTGGGTAAGCATCTGCCTTGCAATGCAGTGGATGCCGGTTCAATCCCTGGGGAACTAAGATCCCATATACTGAGGAGCAACTAGAGAGCCTGTGTGCTGCAGCTGAGACCACACACAGCCAAATAAATAAGTAAATTAAATATTTTTAAAAAATATAGTTTGTGATATTAGCTTGTTTTTAAGTGAATTATACATTACAGGTATAATTAAGACCCTCTCTAACTGCCATTTCCAGTTCTATACCCTTTCTCTAAGAATGAACCATTGTTATGTTTGAGGTGAGTCCTCTCACGTAAGAACTTTTACATCCACTCACATGTAGTCATAAATATTTTGTATGATTTTTATATCTTAAAATGTATATAAGTAGTATACTCTTCATATCATTCCAAATAGTGTTTCTATCCATTCAACATTACATTATTTAAAACTAGGGATGGGATGGGGAGGGAGCTGGGAGGGGGCTTCAGGATGGGGAACACATGTACACCCACGGCTGATCCATGTCAACGTATGGCAAAACCCACTACAATATTGTAAAGTAATTAGCCTCCAATTAAAATAAATACATTAGAAAATACATAAATAAAACTATCCATGTGGGTATGTATAGTTGGCCTCCCTTATCCACAGATGCAGAACGCGCAGATATGAGGGCCACACCATTGCATACAGGGCCATGAACATCAGTGGATTTTGTTGTTTGTGGGGAGTCCTAAAACCAGCTCCCATGGATGCTGAGGGGTCTGATTTATTCCTTGTAAACGGTTGTACAGTATACCACCACATACACACATCACATGCTATTAATGCATTCCCCGTAGGTATTCATTTAGATCGCTTACATTATATGGCCACTTGTAAACAATTACGTAGTATATACCCCGTGTGTACACACACCAGACTACTTCAGGTAACATAGTAATATCTAGAAATTGAATTTTCTGACTAGGTCTTAGAATATGTGCATTTTAAGATGCTATTAGCTGCTTTTCACTTGCTCTCCAAGTGGCATTACACTTCCGCCAGATGTATATTACGGTATTATTTTCCTCACATCCCTACCAACACTTTATATTGTTAGACCTCTTAATTTTTCCCAATCTAATGGGTGAAAAAGTGATATCCCACTTTTCCTTTTATGGCTTTAGTGGTCAATTGAATATCATCCTGTGTGAGTTGTCTGTTCATATTGTTTCTCTACTCTTCTGTTAGGTTATCTTTTCTTACAGATTATAGGAATTCTTTATACATTCTGATAGATACACTATATATTGCAAATATCTCCCAGTAAATTGCCCACCTTTTAATCTTGTTTGTATATTTTGCCTTAGACAAGATACAGTTTTCATAAAGTTAAATAAATCTATTTATTTTATAGGTTGTTCTTATGTTGGTCTTGTTTGAGAAATCTCTCTCTCTCTCAGTTATGAAAAACATTTTCCTCTCATTGTTCATGTTTAGGTCAGTAAAACGTCTCCATTTTATTTTTGTGAATGATGTGTTACAGCTCTATTATTAAACAGTCTTTCTTTCCCTAGTGATTAGTGGTGATATCTCGAACATATGCCATTTTTCTATATGTAGATATGAATATGTTCCTGGGCTCTCTATTCTGTTTTATTGGTTTGTTTATCTATGTCTGTGTTAATTAGGGTAGAAATAAAACAAACAGCTGATATGACAACAGTTCCCACAATTGTATGACTTGAAGAACAAAGTGTGGAACTTCCCTGGTTGTCCAGGGATTAAGAATTTGCTTTTGCAATGCAGGGGACATGGGTTTGATCCCGGGTCAGGGAACTAAGATCTCACCTGCCAAGGAGCATCTACTCAACTCACACCCGCACGCCTGCACACCTCAACTACTTAGCCTGCACGCCACAACTGGAGAGTCTATGCACCGCAAGGAAAGAGCCCACATGCCACAACTAAGACCTGCAGTGGCCAAATAAGCAATTTTTTTTTTTAGAGAGCAAAGTGTACATTTTAGGCTCATAATAGTCCAAGTTGGGCTCTGCTCCATGGAGCCATTCGGGAACTCATATTCTTTCCCTCTTGTGGCTCAATTATTCCCTGTTGATATCTGGGTCACTGCCACATTTGGGTTCCAGTCTGAAGGAAGGAAGATGAAAGGACATTCCTGTTGCTATTAAGAATGGTGACCCACAGGACTTCCCTGATGGTCCATTAGCTTAAGACTCTGAGCCCCCAATGCAAGTGGCCTGAGTTTGATCCCTAGTCAGGGAACTAGATCCCACGTGCTGTGACTGAAAGGTTCCACATGCCGCAACTAAGACTTGGTGCAATTCCATGGAGGACAATGTTTTCTCAAAGCCTCACCTGACTCTAAGAAGGACAGAAAAGCAGCGCCCATCTAGGCCTCCATGTGCCTAACTACCACTCTGTGACCATGCAAAAAGGGAAAAGTGGATTTGGGTGGATAGCATCTCCATCACAAACCTTGCCCAATGTTAAGGTTGAATTATTATTCTGTCCTGTTTAGCTCCCTTTGGGTTGGCAAATGGCTCTCATGCCTCCAAGTATCCTATCCTTATGCTTTGTTGGCTAGCCATCTACTGATTCATTTAAAAGTAAAAGTGTTAGTCACTCCATTGTGTCTGACTCTTTTCGACCCCATGGACTGTAGCCTGCCAGGTTGCCATTCCCTTCTCCAGGGGATCTTCCTGACCCAGAGATCAAACCTGGGTCTCCTGCATCACCCCCAAAAGGAGTGGCTTACACAGTAAACTTATAAGTGATGATGACGGAGCAGAAACATGTCATCACTCAGCCTCTGAATCAACTAATCCTGCCACAGAATATCTTATTACAGAGATAATAAATCCCTTTATGAAAGTGAAAGTGAAGTCACTCAGTCGTGTCTCTTTGTGACCCCATGGACTGTAGTCCATCAGGCTCCTCCATCCATGGAATTTTCTAGGCAAGAGTACTGGAGTGGGTTGCCATTTCCTTCTCCAGGGGATCTTCCCCGCCCAGGGATTGTTGAAGCTAATTTGATCTGGGTATTTTGTAACTTAGTAGCTGAAAGTAACCTACCTGATACATATTTTATATTATCACTCAGAATGAACTCAATTATGCTACAAAGTTCAGTTCAGTTCACTCGTTCAGTCACGTCCAACTCTTTGCAACCCCATGGACTGCAGCATGCCAGGCCTCCCTGTCCATCACCAACTCCTGGAGTTTACTCAAACTCATATCCATTGAGTCGGTGATGCCATCCAACCATCTCATCCTTGGTCTTCCCCTTCTCCCCCCGCCTTCAATCGTTCCCAGCATCAGGGTCTTTTCAAATGAGTCAGCTCTTCGCATCAGGTGGTCAAAGTATTGGAGTTTCAGCTTCAGCATCAGTCCTTCCAATGAATATCCAGGACTGATTTCCTTTACGATGGACTAGTTAGACCTCCTTGCAGTCCAAGGGACTCTCAAGAGTCTTCTCTAACACCACAGTTCAAAAGCATCAATTATTTGGTGCTCAACTTTCTTTATAGTTCAACTCTCACATCCATACATGACTTCTGGAAAAACTATAGCTTTGACTAGATGGACCTTTGTTGACAAAGTAATGTCTCTGCTTTATAATATGCTGCCTAGGTTGGTCATAACTTTTCTTTCAAGAAGTAAGCATCTTTTAATTTCTTGGCTGCAGTCACCATCTGCAGTGATTTTGGAGTCCAAAAAAATAAAGTCTGTCACTGTTTCCACTGTTTCCCCATCTATTTGGCATGAAGTGATGGTACCAGATGCCATGATCTTAGTTTTCTGAATATTGAGTTTTAAGCCAACCTTTTCACTCTCCTTTTTCACTTTCATCAAGAGGCTCTTTAGTTCCTCCTCACTTTCTGCCATAAGGGTGGTGTCATATGCGTATCTGAGGTTATTAGTATTTCTCCTGGCAATCTTGATTCCAGCTTGTGCTTCATCCAGCCCAGGGTTTCTCATGATGTACTCTGCATATAAATTAAATAAGCACAGTGACAATATACAGCCTTGACGTACTCCTTTCCTGATTTGGAACCAGTCTGTTGTTCCATGTCCAGTTCTAACTGTTGCTTCCTGACCTGCATACAGATTTCTTAAGAGGCAGGTCAGGTGGTCTGGTATTCCCACCTCTTGAAGAATTTTCCTCAGTTTGTTGTGATCCACACAGTCAAAGGCTTTGGCACAGTCAATAAAGCAGTGGTAGATGTTTTTCTGGAACTCTCTTGCCTTTTCAATGATTCAGTGGATGTTGGCAATTTGATCTCTGGTTCCTCTGCTTTTTCTAAATTCAGCTTGAACATCTGAAAGTTCAAGGTTCATGTATTGCTGAAGCCTGGCTTAGAGAATCTTAAGCATTACTTTACTAGCGTGTGAGATGAGTGTAATTGTGCGGTAGTTTGAGCATTCTTTGGCATTGCCTTTCTTTGGGATTGGAATGAAAACTGACCTTTTCCAGTCCTGTGGCCACTGCCGAGTTTTCCAAATTTGCTGGCATATTGAGTGAAGCACTTTCACAGCATCATCTTTCAGGATTTGAAGGAGCTCAACTGGAATTCCATCACCTCTACTAGCTTTGTTCGTAGTGATTCTTCCCAAGGCCCACTTGACTTCACATTCCAGGATGTCTGGCTTTAGGTGAGTGATCACACCATCATGATTATCTGGGTCATGAAGATCTTTTTTGCACAGTTCTTCTGTCTATTCTTGCCACCTCTTCTTAATATCTTATGCTTCTGTTAGGTCCATACCATTTCTGTCCTTTATTGAGCCCATCTTTGCATGAAATGTTCCCTCAGTATCTCTAACTTTCTTGAAGAGATCTCTAGTCTTTCCCATTCTATTGTTTTGCTCTATTTCTTTGCATTGATCACTGAGCAAGGTTTTCTGATCTCTCCTTGCTGTTCTTTGGAACTCTACATTCAAATGGGTATATCTTTCCTCTTCTCCTTTGCCTTTCACTTCTCTTCTTTTCACAGCTATTTATAAGGCCTCCTCAGACAACCATTTTGCCATTTTGCATTTCTTTTTCTTGGGGATGGTCTTGATCCCTGTCTCCTGTACAATGTCATGAACCTCTGTCCATAGTTCTTCAGGTACTCTGTATATCAGATCTAATCCCTTGAATCTATTTCTCACTTCCACTGTATAATCATAAGGGATTTGATTTAGGTCATACCTGAATGATCTAGTGGTTTTCCCTACTTTCTTCAAATCTGAATTTGGCAGTAAGGAGTTCATGATCTGAGCCACAGTCAGCTCCCAGTCTTGTTTCTGCTGACTGTATAGAGCTTCTCCATCTTTGGCTGCAAAGAATATAATCAATCTGATTTCAGTATTGACCATCTGGTGATGTCCATGTGTAGAATCTTTTCTTGTGTTGTTAGAAGAGGGTGTTTGCTATGACCAGGGTGTTCTCTTGGCAAAAAAAAAAAAAAAAAAAGCAGGCCTTTGCCCTGCTTCATTCTGTACTCCAAGGCCAAATTTGCCTGTTACTTCAGGTGTTTCTTGACTTCTTACTTTTGCATTCCAGTCCCCTATCATGAAAAGACATCTTTTTTGGGTGTTAGTTCTATTTTTGTGTTACGCTACAAAAATAAAGCAAAATCCCAGTAGTTTAAAACAGTCAAGGCTTTTTCCTCTCTCATGCCACCAGTCCGTCACAGGTTGGTGAGGGGTTCTGCCTATGCCATGCTCACTCCAGCCCACCACCAGTTAGAGCAGCCAACATCTGAAATGGTGGTGGCTGCCATGACAGAGAGAAAACAAGCACTAGATGGTTTTGTGCCAATAATTAAATGTTCAGCCTTGGAAATGACACATCACTTTAGCTTGTGACTCTTTGGCCCCATGTAAGGGACCAATGAATTGTAGTCCTACCACAAACCAAAGCACTGGGAATACGTAGTGAACAGCACTTATGACCATGGCACATACATTTTATGGTTATAAATTTTCCTCTAAATACTGTTTTAACTGCTCCTAACAATTTTTACCTCATACTTCCATGATCATTCTTAAATAAACGTTTAATTTTAGAATAGTTTTAGATTTACAAAAAAGTTGTGAAGATGGTACCCAGAGAGTTCCCCTATACCCCACAGTCAAATATCTCTGTGTTAATCTCTCCCATTTAGTGTGGTTCATTTGTCACAACTAATGGATCACTATTGATACAGTATTATAAACTAAACTCCATACTTCATTCAGATTTCATTAGTTTTTATCTAATGTCCTTTTTCTGTTCCAGAATCCCCTTCAGAATACCACATTACGTTAATCATCATGTATCCTTAGTTTCCATTTGGCTGTGACAGTTTCTCAGATTTTTCTTGTTTTTTAATGACAGTTTTAAGAGTATTGGTCAGGTATTTTGTAGAATATTCCTCAACTGGGATTCATCTGATACTTTTTCTCGTGATTAGACTGGGATTATAGGTTTTTGAGAGGGAGACCATAGAGGTAAAGTGCTATTCTCATCACGTTATACCAAGAGTACATAATATCAACATGACATATCACTGTTGATATTGACCCTTATCACCTTGGTTGAGATAGTGCTTGTCAGATTCCTTCCATGTAAAATTTCCCCTTCCTCTCCCTTTCTATATTGGACTCTTTGGAAGGAAGTCACTACACATATCCCACACTTAATGAGAGAGGAGTTATGCTCCATCTCCTTGAGGGCAGAGTCTCAACAAAAAATTTAGAATTTTTCTGCATGATTTGCCTATTCTCCCTATTTATTTACTCAGCCATTTATTTCAGTACAGACTCATGGATATTTATTCACTTTAGATTATAAATGAATGGGGCTTCCCTGATTGTTCAGACGGTAAAGAATTCGCCCTCAATGTGGGAGACATGGGTTCAATTCCTGGGTTGAGAAGATCCCCTGGAGGAGGGCATGGCAAACCTCTCCAGTATTCTTGCCTGAAGAATCCCCGTGGACAGAGGAGGCTAGCCTGCTACAGTCCACAGGGCTGCAAAGAGTCGGACATGACTGAGCGATTAGGCACATAAATGAATACCATGGGTTTTTTTGTTTGCTTTGCTTTGTTTTTAATTGGAGGATAATTATTTTACAATATTGTGATGGTTTCTTTTTTTGTTTTTTGTTTTTTCCCTCAAATTGTTCCAGGTTTGGCCACTGGGAGCTCTCAATTGACTCCTTTGTCTCCTGAACAAACATCCATCAATGTGAGTTGTTTTGTATTTGAGAGTGCTCTTTCTTTCTGACAAAACAAATGCTCTAGGATCGTCTGGTATATTTCCTGCCCCAGTTCTAGAACCAGCCACATCTCTAAGGAACCCTGGCTCCCTTCATTGAAGAATGGAATTAGAAACCAAGATCTGAGAACTAGGTGTGATCATTACTACCAGGGTCACGGTTCCTAGGCCCTCTCAGCCAGCACAGCAAGGAAATATTCTGTGTATACTAACTTGGGCATGCATACATATCTATATAAGATTCTATATGTAACCATCTGTATCTATCTCAAACTAAACATAAATCCATTCTGATGTCTCCAACTCTAATCCATCAGCACATGGATCATTCTAGCCTCAGTCTCTCTTTCATCTGTAATTTCCCACTTCAACAGTGAGAAGCCCATCCATTAACTTAAATGTTCGAGTCCAGTATACATATATAGTGGTTCAGAATTGTTCAGAATTAACTTTTTCATTACAATTTAATTATATTATAAATATGTAACTAATGTTCATAGATTTATTCTTTAACCATGAATTATTTAGAAGTTTGGTTTTCAGGACTTCCCTGGCGGTACAGTGAATAAGAATCTGCCTGCCAATGCAAGGGACACAGGTTTGATGCCTGGTCTGGGAAGATTCCAGATGCCTGGAGCAACTAAGCTCGTGCACAACTACTGAGCCCATCCTCTAACAGCCTTTGAGCTGCAACTACCAAAGCCTGCACGCCTAGTGTCTGTGCTCCAGAACTACAGAAGCCACTGCAAGAAGCCCGGGCACCAGAGAGAGTAGCGCCGGCTTGCCTCAACTGAAGAAAGGCCTCGCACGCCAGCAAAGACCAGGCGCAGCCGAATAAATAAATAAAATTAAAAATAAAAAAATAAGTTTGCTTTTCAGTTTCAAAAAATAGAAGATCTTGATAGACCTCTTTCTATGGCTGATTTCTACTTTTCTCACATGTGGTCTGAAAACAGGTTCTATGTAACACTGATTCTCTGGAATGTTTTGAGACTTCCTCTAGGATCTAAACATGTTCAATTTCGGTAACACTTCCATATGTGATTGGAAAAAAAAAATGTATAAATTTGGGTACCTCTACTCTAGGCTATTAAACGCATCATTATGAAAATGTAAAAAGTGTACAAATGTTCGAGATAATGTGAAATGAATAAAAAAAGAACACTAAACATATGCTATATGTGCAGCAGTGTAAACTATTTCAGGCATAAGAACAAAGTCAGGAGAAGAAGCAAAAGTGAAAATAAGAATTGACAAATAGTGGGGGGATTCTAAGTACACTTTTTCTCTTTTAAACTAGTATTTAATGTTGTTTTATTGTTTTTTATAATTTATAAAACTCTAAAAAAAAAATTATCCCAGAAGAAACTGGTTCGATAAATTAACAGAGGATCATTTCATTGTACAGACATTTTTTGAGCTCCTGCTAGGTGCTGGGCATCATGCTGGATCCTATGGGTCCAGGGATCCATGAATGAGAAGTTAAGGTCACTTAAGACTCTTTAGATCAAGAGAGGCAGACCAAACACAAGGAATTCCTACATGAGGCAGACAGTGAAGGGTGCCAGAGAGGTCCAGACACAGAGAAGCTGGGAGACAGAAATGAGAGAAATTCATGTGGGTTCAGCAGGGAGGACAAGGTATGCAGTGTCCTTGGGGGACCAGTGGGGACCATAGAGGAGCTCAAGGATCTGTGTGTGAACACTGGAAGGGACCACAGGCAAAGGGGAGACCTGGAATAATAATAAAATGTGATGTCTGCATAGACTGACACTTACAGAATCTTCCATCACGCACACACACACACAAAATCTCATTGCTATTAACTTATCTTTATGCTCTCTACCCTGTGAGACAGATATTGCTATTTTTATGCCCAATTTTTACCGAGTTGGAAACTGAGGTTCAGAGAGCAGAAGCAGTTTGTCCAAGGTTCCACAAGTAGTAAGTGACAGAGCCAGGACTCAAGACTCTAGTTTTTTAGTTCCAGGTAAAGATTCCTTCATGGAAACCCCTTCTTAGAAAATAACTCCTGTGCAGGGCACTTAGAGCCATAGAGGACTTCCTGGTGGTCCAGTGGCTAAGACTTCATGTTTCCAATACAGAGGGGCCCAGGTTTGATCCCTGGTCAAGGAACTAGATCCCACATGCCACAACTAAAGATCCCACATGCTGCAATTAAGACCCAGCATAGCCCAATAAATAACTTTTTTTTATTTTTTAAAAAAGAAAGAGTCATAAAAATGGCTCAGCAAAGCTGTCGCCCTCAGGGAGAAAGGATACTATCAAAATGTCTTCTCAAGGAAGCACAAATGTGAAAACAGACATTGAGAGTCAGGCAAGGCCACCAGCTGGGCATACACAAGACTGAGTTGGATATTTTGTGGAATTAGACTCTTGTTCTTTGTTGGCCGCAGAAGGGGCTCATCTAACCCCCACCCCCAACCCCCGATGCCCCGTTCCCAAAGCACCAACCCACAGTGCTCAGAGCTCAGGGCCACAAGCAGCCATGGGCCCAGGCTAGGGGTTCAAGTTGGGTTACTGTTCCATATTCAGTTGAAAAAAATATGGTGTATACATTTTGGCATATCAGTGTATATCCATATCATTAAAAGGATCATTGAAAACATTTTAAGACTTGAAAGATGAAAACATAGCCCAGGAGATGAGCATTCCAAGCCAAGGGAGGAGAGTGTATGAAGACCTTGGGCTAGAAAGGGGCTGGGGACTTGGCAGCACTGGAAGCCTAAAGTTGGCAGTGGGGCCAGAGAGAGGCGGCTATGATGGCGGGAGGAAGGCACGGGCCAGTTGGTAAATAAAATAGAAACCCATTTAAGTGAATATGTGAGGAATCTAAAAAATAATACAAATGCATCTATATAACAAAATAGAAACTGAGTCACAGAAAACAAACTTATGGTTACCGAAGGGGAAAGGTGGTGGTGGTGGAGGGGGGCGTGGATAATAAATTAGGAGTATGGGATTAACAAACATAAGCAAGAAGGGTTTACCGTATAGTACAGGGGACTATATTCAATATCTTGTAATAACCTATAATGGAAAAAAAAATCTGAATATATATATCAGAAACAGAATCACTTTGCTGTACACCTGAAACTAACACAATTTTTTTAAAGAAAGGAAATGCATATAAGTGAATAATAACTGAAATTCATTACAAGAGTCAGTTGTCACCTCTAGGCTCCTACCCGCTTTCCCAGAAAAGTTCTGTACAGCATATTGACTTCATCCTGAAACGATTTGGAATCAGACAACTCAGGGCCAGAGCATCCTACATTTCCTGGGTCCCAGCTGCTACCCTGGATTCCTGGCGCCTTCCCGCCACCCCAGAATCCTCACCAGAGCATAATATCAAGGTCAGAGTTCAGGGGAGATGAGGGCTGGAAGGCCTGCCTTATAACAGCTGTACCCAAAGGCCAGTGCCCTGCTTCCATCGCGATCCTCGTTCAGCCGACCTGCGGGTGCTCAGTGGAGGGCCGTTTCATGGAGAAGGGCCAGTGCGGGGTTCGGATGCCTGGGTATCCCCCCACTCGGTCAGCCGTCCTTGGGCTGTGACTCTGAAGCCTCCATGTCTGCACCAGTGAAAATGAGGCCATCTTCTCCATCCACCTCGAGTTGCGGGGGGAGAGGAGGCGGTAAATAAGATCATAAAGTACTTGACACACCTGCCGTTAAGTTGAGCCTGGCACATAATAAGCACTCAATAAACGTGGTGTTATTTCTACCCCCACTCTCGTGGCTGGGAAAACGTTAACCAGGACGCAGAGGGACAGGATGGCTCCTGGGCTTCGGCGGGTGCGTCCCCGCCGTCCCCGCCCCGCCGCCCCGTCCCTCCAGCCCGGCCAAGGGCAGCGCCAAGGGCGGACACAGAGGCAGCTTCGGCCCGGGGCGGCGCGCCACCCCCACCCGCGTCGTCGCGCGGATCCTCCCGAGCATCCAACTTCATTTCCACTTCAATTTTATCAGCGGCCGGGGAGCCGGGCGGGAGATAGGAGGCCAGCCCTGACACGAATTAGCCCGGAGATTGCCCGATACGCTGGCCCGGGCTCGGCGCGCGCTCGCCTCCCTCCTCGCGTCTCCTTTGTGTCTTCCTGGCGGCTCCCGCCCGCCGCCTCTCACTGCCGCCGCGCCCCCCCCCGGGGGCCAGCGAGCTTGTTTGCTTTTTGGCCACGTTTACCAGACCGAGGCGGGCGGCGGCGCGGGGCTCCCACCTTCGCAGGGCCGTCGGGGCGCGCGGGGGGCCTCGCTGCTCCTCCCCAAGCCTCTCACCTTCCCACGGCCGGGGTTGGGGCGGCGGGGAGCGCCTGGGAGCCCAGGCGAGCCCCACGGGTGGGGGCGCCCCCCCTACTGGGGGCCCTGTCTCTGTGTGTTCAGTCTCTAAGTCGTGTCCAACTCTTTGCGACCCCCACGGGCTGCAGCTTCCCTGACCTTCACCATCTCCCTGCGTTTGCTCAAACTTACGTCATTTCCCTTACGCAGATGGTAAAGAATCTGCCTGCGGTGCAGGAGACCAGTGTTCGATCCCTGGGTCGGGAAGATCCCCTGGAGAAGGGAATGACAACCCACTTCAGAATTCTTTCCTGGTGAATTCCATGGACGGAGAAGCTTGGCAGGCTACAGTCTTTGGGGTCCCAAAGAGTCAGACACAACTGAGCGACTAACACTATGTCCATAGAATTGGTGATACCATCCCACCATCTCTTCCTCTGTCACCCCCTTCTCCTCCTGCCCTCAATCTTTCCCAGCAGCAGGCTCTTTTCCAATGAGCCAAGGCCTTGTAAAGGCTATCCTATTGAATCTTCCCAAGAACCCTGAGAAATGATGCTGCTGCTAAGTCACTTCAGTTGTGTCCGACTCTGTGTGACCCCATAGACGGCAGCCCACCAGGTTCTGCCATCCCTGGGATTCTCCAGGCAAGAACACTGGAGTGGGTTGCCATTTCCTTCTCCAATGCATGAAAGTGAAAAGTGAAAGTGAAGTCGCTCAGTCATGTCCGAATCTGTGGGACCTCATGGACTGCAGCCTATCAGGCTCCTCCATCCATGGGATTTTCCAGGCAAGAGTACTGGAGTGGGTTGCCATTGCCTTCTCCGGAGAAATGGTGAGAGAAAGGGAAACTGAGGCTCAGAGAGGCAATGCTACTTGCCAAAGGTCACACGTACCAAAGCTGTTTGGCCAAGATTTGGGACTGAAATCTGTTCCTTCCAAGAACCTTGGTGAAGAGTGGGTCTAGCATATTTACAGATTGGTAGTCCCTCTTTTCCCACTACATCAGTCACGGTACTTAATTGTTCTCCAAATTTATTGCAAGAGAGGAAGCCCTATAAGATGGGAACAAAGGAGGCGCTGGGGTTTCCAAAGAGGGTAGGGTAAGGACTTCCTCCCACTTCTGCCCCCAGGTGCCCCTACCGACACACCCCCTCCCTGGGTCCCTCCCCACTTTCCCCTACAGTCCCCACTCTCACTCCCAGCTCCACCCAGAGAAACCCCTTTGCTCTGTACCAGCTAGAAGCTGGCTCTGAGACCCAAGGGGTCTTTCCCCGACCTTCCCCCGGGCCTGGAGAGGGGAGGTGAGCCCTACCATACTCCCCACTTCTGTTTCCGGGGTGCTGCTGGGGAAAATTTATGTCCCTCTCAGGTTTGGGAACTGATCCCACACTAAAAAGAAAGAAGAAAGAGAGAAAGAAATGATTTTAATTTTTTTTAGGTCCAGAAATGAAGCAGAAGTGAGTAAATTTTAATGAAACGGTGCAAAAATGACATCATTTACTCAGAAATCATTAATTTGTCAGCATTAATATTTCAGCTACAACATTGCCTGTCATTTTGTGCCTGCAATGACTGATAAATCTATAAAAGCGTGCTGCTAATTTACTGAATATTTATGTGCAGTGTCATTTGCAGAGTAAGAATGGAATTTATTTCGTGCCGAGTTCTGCGGGAGAACATTCCCCACAAACCTTCACCCTGGTGGGTGGGGGAGGGCAAGGGGAGATTCCAAACTTCCTGGGGAACTGATGACAAGGTGGGGACAAAGGGGACCCCTGGGGTTTAGTCCCCTACCCCCATCCCCCCCCACCCCCCCAGCTCTGGTGCATTCCAGAGGGACCTTCTCGCTTTTGCTCTGATGGTTTAAAGGCACTTTGAGAACTCTCTTCCCTCCCCGACCCTGGCTAATCCAAATTTTACCTTCAAGTGTTTCTGCTCCCAGGAAGTCACCCTGGATTCTGCTGCCCCTGCACTGCAGTTGTGGGGCTACTGCTCACTGGATGTAGTAGAGAGGATGGATGTGGGCAGCCCAAATTCCTACTCCGGCTCTGTGAATGGTCTCAGAAATCTGGGCCTCAGTGTTCTCATCTGGAACATGGGGACACTACCAGTACCTGTTCCTGGAGACTCTGGGGACTGACAGACCTAGTGCATGGAAAGCTCCTCAGCAGAGGACTTGTGAATCATCAGCTGCCCCCTTTGTTAAAGAAATCAGCACCGTAATCTCTGCTCCTGAAATGTCCCTTTCCCGGGTCTGTTTCTCCAGATGAGAAGTGGGGGGCCCTGAGATCCCATTCCCATGGCCCCGAGAGGTTCACAACCTTGCTTCTCGTTCCCCCATGTGAGTGAGACCTCAAAGGAGAGCCCAACCCCCTCCCCACTCTCTCCACATCTCCACGTGCTTGAGTGATCAGAATTCTGAGGATCTACCCATATACAACTTCCTGAAGCACTGGCTGGTTCCTACCCCTGCCCCACCCTGGGAGCTGTTTGGGGAAAGGATGGCTGGCCTTTGAAATGCCTCCATTTTACAGAGAGCAAAATCAAGGCCCTGAGAGGGGCACCCGAGTCTGATGGCCCTTCACCCCACTTCCCATCCCCCATCCCAACCGGAACACAAATCACAAGGCTTCAAGGTTTGCACAATTTTGCTCAATTTCCTGCCTGAATGGCACAGGGCCTGACCCTCTGCAGGTGCTCAGGAAATGTTCATGGAATCAATAAAGAACAGCTAAATCTCCCATCTTCTGAGAGCTTTGTCTCGTCCTCCCTCCTGCTCCCCACAGGGGTGGACTCCGGTGGTGGTGGTAGGGGCAGTCGAACCCTCCTCGGAAATGCATTCCTTTTTCTTCTTTGCTGAGGCCACTCTTCTCCATGAAGGCTTCCCTGGACCACTGCATTAGTCTGCTCACGGATCTGCCTGCCTCCACTTCCCTACTCCGATGCAGTCAGCACAGGGCTTTGTAAAGAGCAGCCCTGAGCCGTGCATGCTCATTCAGTCGTGTCCAACTCTCTGCAACCCCATGGACTGTACTGCGCCAGGCTCCTCCATTTGTGGGATTCTCCAGGCAAGAATACTGAAGTGGGTTGCCATTTCCTCCTCCAGGGGATCTTCCTGAACCCATGTCTCTGCATTGCAGGTGGATTCTTCACCGCTGAGCCACCAGGACAGCCCCCATCTGTCACTCAAAGGGCTCTGGTGGCTCCCACAGCCTGTGCATGGCACCCTGCGTGCGCTCCCAGGTCCTTCACACCCGGCTCCTCTTCATTCTCTCACAGACTCATCCACTTCTTAATATACTCACCCCATGTTTTCTGGTCTCTGAGCCTTCGTTGACCCTTCTGCTGAATGTTGCCCTGTTCCTCACGACAAAATCCCATCTATCTTGCAAGGCCCATTGCAGCCAGGAAAGGTCTAAAAAGTTTGCGATCCCCTCTGAATTCTTCCTTATTCCAAGCAGCGCTGAGGCCTGGGGAGCCACGCTTCCTCCCCTGAGGGCCCTGGTGAGGAAGAACCTCTCAGCTAGAGGAGAGGGGCTCTCATTGCCTGAATCCAGGGGAGAACACTGGATTGGTGGAGGGGGGGACATGGGCTGTCGTACTTACAGATTACCACTGTGTGGCCTTGACCCTGCCATCCTCTGTCTATGAAATGGGCTGGTCCAGCTGGCTCCCGTTTCATATGAATCTGTCATGTCCACAGCTGCAGCCTGGCACATGCTTCGTACCGGGCAGACAGCATCCCATTCATATGAGATACTGGCTGAATGCCTTCCATGCCAAGGTCCGGAGGTCCTGTGACTCAGTGTGATCCAGGCATCACTGGGTGAACCCCAGGAGAGGCAGAGGGGATGCTGTGATACTATCATTGAAGAGCAACACACTTTCCCACAAACGATGTTATTTAGCCCTCACAGTTGTCCTGTGAGCTGATCTTTCCTGTATCCATCTCGCAGAGGAGGAAGGTGAGGTTATAAGGTAAAGTGACTGGCTGAAGTCTCACAACCAGGCTCCTGGGTCCAAATCCAGTGCCCTTCTAGCTGCTGAGTCCAAATGCTCTTAGAATAAACCCTAGTCCTCTGTGCCCTGCATGTTGGAGCCCCTGAGACCCTCTCCAAGACATCTCCTCCTGCGTCAGAATCACACTGCCCTTCTGGTCACTCCTTCGACACTTGAAGCTCATTCTCTCTCCTGGGCCTTTAGAGTTGCTGTTCCCTCTGCCTGGAAAAAGCTCATCCTCCCCTTTCAGCACTCAGCTCTAATGTCGCCGTCTCAACAGGCCTTCCGTGCCCACCCAAACTGAAATAGATGTTCACTTCCTTTCCCTTCCCTCCGCCACCTGAAATGGTCTTCTACACCTGTGTCCTCCATGCGGGCAGGGACTTGGCTGTCTTGCACACCCCTGGAGACCCAGTGCCCAGTGGCCAAGGGTGGCTGTTAGTTAGATGGATGTATGCTTGGGATGTGTAACAGAGCAGAATTGCGAGCTCCCATCTTCCAGGAGATGAGATGGGGGCTCTGGGGCGGGTGGGGAGGTAAGGGGGTTGGGAGACAGGGATATGGTAGGTTGGGGACACTGGAAGGTGCAACCTGCTCCCAGAAGCTGGACCTGAGAGAGAGAGGATGAAGCTGGGAGGCACCTCCCTACCTCGTCCTCACCATCGCCCACCGCCACTGCCCCCCCATATGCCTCACACTCATTTCCTTCCCAGAGTCAGTCTCATTTGCTTTCCCTAAAAGCTGCTGGAGGAGCCAATATGTACGTGATGAATATTTCATCTCCTGAGCATGGGTTTGTGGGAGAGCTGCGATCACCCGGGGAGGGAGCACTGCCCAGCCGTGCCTGCCAAGGAGGGGGCCTGAAAGGGGTGCTGGCAATAGAATCTCAGAGATGCAGGTTTCAGGGCCTACCCACCTGCTCCCACAGACACCCTTGGCATGGGGAGGCTCTGAGCAGCTGGGGCAGCCATGAACCTGGGGCACGGATACTTCCTGCCCCCTGGGGCTCCCAGTCCTTCTTTGGGGTTCGCCTCTGGCTAGGGGCAGAATTGACCACAAGCTCAGGGGCTCGCATTGCCCAAGCTAAAGTTTCAACTGGGACAGTGATGGCCTAAGGTGTGGTCTGTTCTGGTCATCACATAGAACAGTGTGTCAGTTAGGATCCTGAGCATCCTCTCATCCCATGGACCGAGGCTGAGAAACTGCAGACTGAGAAAGGAAGGAGGGACAGGTAATGCACTGTTTTTCAAGTGGGGCAGGGCAGGAACCGTGAGCGGCCAGGCAGTCCTGGGCCATGTCCATCCCCAACCCTCTATCATGCTCCCCAGCACCCACAACCTCAGCGTCCTCATGGGGATGGTCCAACTGAGCCTCTCCAGCTCTGGAGTCGGGTGGTCCTGGCTGTCCACTATCTGCTCTTGCGCCAGTGGAGTGACCACTGAACTTCTCCGTGCCTCAGTCTCCTCGTCTGAAGAGTGGCATTGGTCATGCCACCAGGCAGGTTGATTCTGTGGGGCCAGCAGAATGCCTGGCACATAGTTAGTACTCAAGGGATTCAAGGGCTGCACACCACACACACACACACACACACACACACACACACACACACACACACACACACACACTCAGTACCACCATTCCAGTTCCTGTAGCATCCACTTCTGGTTAGAAAACAAAGGACCAACCGTCCACTGCTCCTTCACCCAGGTTCTCTGTCCTTTCCCTGTACCCTGTCCACCCTTTGCTGCCCGCCCCACTCCATGGCCTTGAGCTTCTGCCCCCTAATCTACTGAGGGGGAGAAGGAAGGCACCTTGGGTCTTGGATGTCAGCCAGCCCTGGATCCACATGACCCTTTCCTGGGGTACCCTCACCCCCAGCCCTGACCCTCTGCAGCCAGCTCCAGCCCCCCCACCCCACCCTGGCCAGGAGCAATCCCAGTGTTCTCATCCCCACCCACCACATTACCCTCTGAATACTCTCATTATACCATTACTAATTAGGGCTGCCCAGCAAATTGGCGGCTGCATTAGAGGGAGACAGTGCGTGGGAGCATATGGCATAATATCGTATTAATGAACACTCTAAATTCAAACCCGGGTCAGCTGCTCGCTTCTCGCCAGTGTCACCCACGCTAAAGGGAGAGAGGGGAGAAAAAAACAGTCAACCTTTCCCTCGCTTTCCTCGCCTCTCTCCAAACACAAAATCCCCAGCGTGGGTTGCTGGAGGTTTTCTTTTCTTTTTTTTTTTTTATCACATCTAAAGAATGGGGAGAGAAAGACAAGAGTGTCCGAGCCTTCTACGGGGTTGCAGAGGGACCTCCCCCTCCCAATTATGTACCAGTGTACACTGAGTATGGTCAGGGAAAAATAATAATTAATAATAATAAACCTGGCTGTGGGCCAGGCTTGTGGGCCACATTATCTCTGGCTCTCAATAATCCTTGGAGGGGGGTTTAGCACCGAGGGCAAACCCAGGGCCACAGTGGTGGTGGAGCTTTCTTAAGACCATGTGGCTGCTGAATTGGAAAGTCCAGGGGAAAGGGACAAGCCTGAGGAAGTGAAAGAAGACCCCAGCACGAGACCCTTCTCCACCCCTGCCACCCTCTCTCCCAGCCCAGGAGCGCCAGAGATCCCCAGACCCCCAAGGTCAACCAGTGAATTCAGGGAGAGAACTCAGACCTAGATTCCAGTCTTCGAGTTGCTGGCTGATGCTGGGTGTCGGTTCTCCTTCCTTCCCCCAGCAGGTTGAGAATTCGGCTCGTGGCGCTCAGATCAGCATCCCAGGGCTGGATAGGGTCCTTCTCCTCTCTCTCCCTCACCTCTTTCCCGCGTTTCTCAGAGGAGTGCAGAATTCACTGGCTGGTTTTGGAGGCGCCCTCCCACCTCCTTGCTTCTTGGGAGGAGGAGGTCAATGGGTGAGCGGGGGCCACATTGGGGATGGTCCGAGGAGCCTCAGAGAAGACGTGAGCTCTGATCAAGGCTCCTGAGTGGAGCGGGAGGACCTGTACTAAAGCTGATTCTCCCCATCCCTCAGCCAAGGGGGCAGCACCCAGCGATGCCCATCCGGGGCTGTCCAAGGCACCCTGACTCCTGCTGCTGAGTGGAAAGGGCCTCCCTGTGCCATCTGTCTCGCTGTCTGAAGGCATGATGTCCTCAGTCCTCTAAGAGGAACCGGTTTCCATTTCATCTCAAGATGAAGGGCTGTCCAGTTCCGGCCGCCTGCTGGACTCAGAGCCTGGAGCAGGTGGGGCTGGTACACTCAGACACGGGTCTCCACGCCCTGCCCAGGCGAAGCCATGCCCTGCACACAGCATCCCTCGACTCCACCTCCTCCAGGAAGCCTTCCTTGGCTGACATCACAGAGCCACGGCATCTCTAAGTGTCTTAGACACTATTTTGTGTGAGATCCCCAGTTGAGAACCAAATCTGTCTCAGAGCCAGGCTAGACTCCACACCAAAGCACCCCTCCTCTGTCTGCCCATCCCACCCCAATGCTGGGAGCCCAACCCAATGCTGGGAGGAGGCATTTTTTGAGAGTCTCAGGTGTGCGTCTGGAGTAGGAGTTAAGATAGATTGCAATTCTTAATGAGTCACAGTGCAAACCTTTTCTAGCACCTTCTCTGCCTTCAGTCTTTGTGACTTCTCTTCCTCTCACACCCTCCCTGTCTCTACCCACCCCTGGGGGTAGGGGTTAGGAGGAGCTGTGAAGATCAGCAGATGTCCTTGGTCCATGGAAGGGTTTATTAGGACACACTGGACAGAGAACTGGAGCCCCCAGGAGGAGACCCTCCTCTCCCAAGTTCCCGTCCTCCTCTGGGTTAATGGAGTGTGTTCATGGGGGAAGAATTAGGGGTGGTAGGACAATGACCTCCTTCCAGGGCCCCAGAAGAAGTCCCCTGAACTTTAACCTGTAATGTGGTTGCAGGACTCTGGGTAGTGAGTGCCTTCTCTGTTTACTTTGTTGTTGTTGTTTAATCGATCAGTTGTGTCTTGACTCTTTGCAACCCTAGGGACTGTAGTCCTCCAGGGTCCTCTGTCCATGGGATTCTCCAGGCAAGAATACTGGAGGGGGTTGCCAACTTCTCCAGGGGACCTTCTAACCCAGGGATTGAACCCGAGTCTCCTATATCTCCTGCACTGGGAAGCAGGTTCTTTACCACTGAGCCACCAGGGAAGCCCTTTGTTGTAGGTTTATTTATTTATGTGGCTTCTTTGAGCCGTAAGTTTTGGTATGTGGGACCTGTAGTTGAAGCATGTGAGATCTAGTTCCCTGATCAGGGATTGAATCCAGGCCTCCTGTGCTGGGAGTGTGGAGTCTTAGCCACTAGACCACCAGGGGAGTCCCCTCTGTTTACTTTTCCATCTGTGAAATGGGTGTATTGACAGCTTGGTCAAGATAGAGGGGTGCTTCTGTGCAATACTCACCCGCGGAGGCAGGGGGCCCTTGCCAACCTGAGTACTGCCAGGCGCCTTCCCACTCAGCTCCATCAAAAAAGAAAAAGCACCTGAACAAGCCCCCTGGGCTATCCGAGCAGGATGGAGGCTGGAGGTAACCCCGCAGCGCAGCCACCTCACACTAGCAGGCTGCAAGGCTTCAGGGGCGCCAACAGGGGGCGCGAGAGAGCCCCCCAACAGACCTGCAGCCCCCAGGGGACTCAAGGGGACTCAACTTCAGATAGCACGACCGGGAGCTAGAGCCGTCCACGGGGTAAGGGAGGGGCGGGGGACCCAGGTTAGGGACGGGGCGCCCCCTTCCTCTGGCTGCCCGGGCCACGCGGGCGCCCCCGGCCGCGGACTGCCTGTCCTGGCCAGCCCGGCCGCGCGGCACCCTCTCTCGCGTCCCGGCACCCCGTCATTCACGCCCCGGTCACAGGATCCTTTTCCTTTGTCTGCAGAACCCAGAGATGCCTCTCCCTCCTCTCTGCGGCTCTCCCGGCAGGGGAGCCCGGGCGGAGTAAATAATTGTCGCCCCTCCCGGCCCTGCCCAACCACGCGGAACGCGGGGGTGTCATCAAGCCCTGGATGCCAATTACTTTATCCGCTCCCACAAGCCATAAGCACCGCACACACACACCCCACCGCGCAGCTGGAGCCCCCAGCCCCTAGGAGGGGAATAAACAAGCCAGGGAAAGGTGTTGGCTCTGGTCTCCGGATTTCAGAAGCAGCTTGTCTGGACTTGCTTGGGTGTGGGGACATCCCTACTTCATCGCTCCAGAGGCAGTAACACAGCTCTGTGTTAAAGCCGATGGCGTGTGTGTGTGTGTGTGTCCCTGCAGTGGGTGCCAAGATTCCAAACTATGGCCTCTCCCTCAGGGAGGAGTGACTGAGCTGAAAGGGCATCTCCTTGGAAGCCTGAACTTGGGACCCAGAGAGGGAAGGTGACTTGCCCAGATGACAGAGACAGCAGGACCAAGCTCCAGGTCTGGATAAAGCACACTGTCTTCAAGTGACCCCTGTCACTAGAGCTCTTTCCAGGGATCCCCTAAACAACAGAACCTGAAACACACTCTGCACATAGCTTTGTTCCCCTGTGTCAACTTTGTATTTGGGGTATCTAGTGAAAAATAAGGGCTTCCCTGGTGGCTCAGATGGTAAAGAATCTGCCTGCAATGCAGAAGCCTTGGGTTTGATCCCTGGGTCAGGAAGATCCCCTGGAGGAGGGAATGGCAACCCACTCCGGTATTCTTGCCTGGAGAATTCTATGGACAGAGGAGCCTGGAGAATTCCATGGACAGAGGAGCCTGGCGGGCCGCAGTCCATGGGGTCACAAAGAGTCAGACGTGACTGAGTGACTAACACACACACACATGCAAAATAAATATTCAGGGCCCCTTGTTCCCAGTTATTAAGACTTCCAAGACTATAAGAGGAGAACATTAAACCTTCTAACTGTGGAGCCCTGTGTGCTCATCAGCAGCCCATGAACACTGCCCTGTCCGAGGACCATGTCAATCTACTTCTTCTGCATCTGTGAAGGCCTTGAGTAAAATCCCCACACACATTCTAGCAGCTTCTCTGCCTGAAGTCGGGGTTCTACAGCTGCAGTGACCCTCACCACAGCCCCTGCTACATACAGTCCAACAACTCTAGCCCAGGGAGGGGGAAGCGGGTCAGCCTCCTGGCCTTGGCTGACACCTAGAATCAGGGGGAGCTGACCTGGGGGCTGGATTGGATCTGGCTCTTGCAGCAGGTATAGGCTCTGGCATCTAAGGGAGAAGCTGCCCAGGTTCTGTGGATTTCAGAAAAGGGCAGGGGCTAGAGATTCTCAGGGGCTGTCCGCATTTGCGTATGTCTTGTTGAGAGCATGGGCCATGCAGGGGTCGTTCATTTCTGTGGGTGCATAATACCCGCGCTGGGTGGCCCTTCTGTGTCCTGGCTGCACACACACCTGTGTGTGCACTCAGAGCCCTAGAGCAAGGCGGTCAGGCTTGACCCCACCTCCACCCCCATCCCATGGGTGCCCTGGCCTCTGTTATGGTGCGTATGTTCCTATCCTCAGGCATTCTGCATTGGAATTCAGGCCCTTGCCAGCCTGTTCCCTGCTTGCTAACTATAAACTATCTGATTTATATTCATTAACCAGTACAAGACAGCGGCAGGCGCGGCAAACTTCGGTGGGGGACATGCCTCCATCGACAGGCGGACTGCATTTCAGTTAATTAAGGGGCTGTAATTGTTGTCCAGGACAAGGGTCCCCAGGGCACAGGCTTTGTAAATAACTACCCTCCGCTTGCCCCCACCCCTCACCTTGCCCCTCCCTGCCTCCTGTCCAGACCTTAGAAGCCAGGTAAAGGGAGCTGGGGCTGGAAAGGAGGCCATGAGAGGTGGGGGCAAGATGTGGATGTGGGTGAGGCTTTCAACAGCTCAGCCCCAGAAAAGCCACAGTTCTAGAACCTGGGGTGGGCTGGGGGGAGTCCTGAGCAGAGCAAGGTGGGGCTGGGTCATAGAAACCTGGGTTTACTTCCCAAGATGGCTCAGTCAGGGAAGGCAAGACCCGCCTGCACACATACACACGGCACAAGCACTCACATGCATGTATAACCCACCAGCCCCACTTGTTTGTGCTGTTTCCCCCCCTTCTGCCTACATACCTACCCTGGGAGCTCAGTCCTGGGATCTGGGCACAGGCTGGCTGTCTGGTACCTGTCGGGCACTGAGAGATTTTAGGGGGTTCAGCAGGGAGCTAAACAGAAAGGGGGTGTCATCTCACCAGCCCCAACAAATGGAGAGGAGTTATCTTCTCAAGAATTGAATGAGGGGACCTCCCTGGTGGTCCAGTGGTTAAGAATCTGCCTTGTTGTGCAGGGGACTCGAGTTCGATCTCCGGTCAAGGAACTAAGATCCCACGTGCCTTGGGGCAACTAAACCCGCAAGCGGCAACTGCTTAGCCCATTGCTCTAGAGCCCGTGCTGGGTAAGGAGAGCAATCTCACAATGAACACTGCAAGGAGATGCCCTTGTGCTGCAACTAGAGAAGCCCCCAAATGCTGTGATGAAGACCCAGAGCAGCCAAAATAAATTTAAAAAAGAAAAAAAAAGAATGAGGAAGGCTTGTCCAGCCTGGAAGTCTCAGACCAGTGGGAGATGGGGGATGGGAGTGTAGTCAGGAGCTCTCACTTTGATAGGGGAGAGGGTCTCAAGAAGTTCCTGGCCTGGTGGAGAGCAGGGAGTAGGGGGCGATCTGGGAAGACAAGAGGGGTGAGGGAGGTGCACGTGGAAGACACCCAGAGCAGCCAGTGTACACAGACGGCATGGCGGGCGAGTGGGTGATCCCTGCGGACAACAGAGCAGGGGGGGTTTCCTGGAAGAAGGGGTGGGAGCAGGGCTTGACGTGAAGGGTGATCCAAGAATGAGAGCAGAGCAGCTCTGTGGAGGCAGGCTCACCCAGCTCTTCTCTGCACAGATTTTTCCAGGTGCCCGCTAGGTGCTGGGGATAAAATGGCACATAAGACCAGTGGGTTCCCTGTGCTCCCAGAGGACAGATGGGTGGAGACATGTGTGCACCCCTGTGGACTCAGGCTTGTGTGCCTGTGGGGTGTGTGTGTGTATGCATGTGCTGTTTGGTCCCATTTTCCGAGTATCTATTGAGTGCTTGCTGCAGTTCAAACACCATTTGAGGCACAGGAGAAAACAGCCAGCAAGAAGGTGTCTCTGTCCCCATGGAACTTGCATTAGCCTATGCGATGTGTGTACACATGGATGTGCAGTGTGTGGTCACATGCAGTGTTCTCTGGTTCTCTGTCTGTGTGTGCAGGTCCTGGAAAGGAACTTGCACCCACTCAGGACTTGAGCCAGATTCACATGGCCCTGGGACCCTGCTCCTTTGTGACCATCCTCATCCAACCCCTGACGTCTTGACCCTGTGACTACTTCTGCTCCACCCCACCCCTTGCCCAGAGAACCCCCATGCATTTTGCTTTCAGCCTAAAAAGTACCAGCTGCCCATGATCCTCCATATAATCACCTTAAAGCAAATCAGCATAGATTTTTGTGAACTTGGCTTGCAGTTTAAGATGACCTGTGCCCCTCCTCCAACTGAACCACCACCCTATCCCCAGCATGAATCTCAGGGTTGACCACAACCTTGAATGTGACTTTTGACAAGATGCTCCTGGGAGTAGGTATTTGACTTGCCTCTATCTAGGCAGAGTTGAGCAGAGAAGAGAAAAGAAGTTTCTCGGTCCCTCCCCTCACCCGCTCTCCCCCCCGATTTCCACCTATCAGCCCATATCTGAAAGAAAAATTAGAGAGTTATTAGGAGTTTCATTAAGGGTGAGCAGGTTGGTAATGAAATTACATTTCAGCTCCTTCTCAGCCTCTGTAAGTATTAAGTGGTTTGATCAATGGTGTTCACACAATTAATTCTGCCTGATTGCAGAGACTGGCTGTATCGACAGTTGGGTTTCACACCTCGAACTTTGTCTCTTAGCCAAAACGTGCCTTCAAGAAGCTTGGAGGATGAAGGTGGGGGCCCCCATCGATGAACGTCTTTGCTGAATTCCACATTCAAGCTCATAGAGATTGCTTTTAAGTTTATAAGGAAATTTCAGTATCACTCCAAAAATTAAATTATTGAATTCTAGATCAGGAGAGGCGAGATAACCCCCTCTCCCCGCTCCCGCCTTCAGTGTACGTGATGGACTGGTATCGCAGGAGTCCCATGCCGGCTCTCAGGCCTCCTTCCTGGGACCGGGCGGCACACCCTCCTTCCCCGGTCCTCTCCTGCCTGTCATCCCAGGCTATCGGACAGCCTGCCTCGGAGCCCACGCAAATCTGTGCCGCTTTAACTTAATCCTCTGACTCTTGCTGGGTCTTCCAGGGATATGGAAGGCAACTTTGTATGGTCCTTTGTGAAATGACACTAGCAACCACAAAGGTCGTGTTCTCAAAGCTGGGGAACTTCTAATTCCTGGGACCCTGCCCACCAGGAAGTATATCCTTCTTGTCACCTGCAGTCCATGTCCCCGTGGCCTCTGGACACGCTGCTCCAGTGGGGCTTGGCGGGGGTGGGGGTGCCCTTACGCCAGGGCTTGGGGTTTGCAGTGAGTCTTTACACAATCGCAGAGTTAAGTCCTGCTTCTCGGTAATGCCTCCCTCATGAAAGCCTGGGTTTCCTGGAAGGGAAGGCTCTGAAAGTGTTGGTGACAACGATGTCCTGGAAAAGGCGTAGGGGAGTCAGACTAAGACACTCCCTGAACCCTCTCTAAGGCGCATGTGCTGTTTTACAGGCGTGGTTTCAAGAAATCCTCCCAACTGCCCCAGGAAGTAGATGCTCCCCTTTAGCAAATGAGGAAACTGAGGCCTAGAGCCATTAAAGCTTTCCCAGACTCCACCACTAGTAAGTGGTGGGACTTCCTGAGAGGATGAGAAAGGACCACGTCTCAGGATCTGCTCAGCTGGGCTCACCCTATGGCCCCAGAGACCACCTCCACCTCCAGGAAGTCCCCCTCCAGCAGAAGCACGACATGGGGAGGTTGCCTGTAGGCTCTGGGCATGCCCATCACTCATCTCTGCCTGCACTTTTTTTTTCAATATCAAGAAGGCTTCTGTTTTTTTTGGGGGGGGCCTCACCACGGAGTATGTGGGATTCTAGTTTCCCGACCAGGAATCGAACCCGTGCTCCCTGCAGTGGAAGCACAGATCTCATCCATGGGACCGCCAGGGAAGTTCCAGCTTCTGCTTCTTGCTGACTGGTCTGCCTGTGTATCCTGCGTATTTCTGTTGGATCAGTTGTCTGATTCTTGCAGCAATGGGCAAATTGTAACACCCCATTCCCAGCACTGCAGGGTCAGGGGTTAAGAAGGGAACCTCCAGGAGGAAAAGGATTCCGTGCTCCCCGACTAGCAGCAGGAGGTGCTACGAGTGAGGAGGCCAGTGGGCCAGAGCCTTGGGGGAGAGGATTCCAGTCCAGGGAGTGGTCTCTTGTCCAGGTGGCTGAACAGGAAAGGAAATGATTATTGGGCCCTCCTTGTCTTTATTGTAGACCTTCACTCCAGATTCCAGCTCACCAACCATAATGACCAACAGTGAAGGATTTAGGCCACCAATTTCCATACATTCATCTGATGGACTATAACATGGCTGTTAACAGTATATAACATGGACATCAAGGGTCAGGGTGGAAATCAGAATGGAAACAGTATAAGCCCAATTGGAGGTGTGTGGGTGTGACTCTATGTCAGGTCCTAGTGCTGAACAGTATCCACATCTCACCAACCTAATCCTATGGGGAAATAACAGTGTCCTTTTCTTAAAAATGTGGAAACTGGAACTCAGAGCAATTGGATAACTTAGCCAAGGCTGCACAGCAAATAAGTGGTGAAGTCAGGTTTCCATTCTAGACACTCTGGAATGTGTGACTGTGGCTCTCCCACTCTGTGCTCTTAACTGCCACCCTATAATGACCCCGTACCACTGGCTGATCTTTTTCACTTTACGAAGTGCTTTCATGTTTATGATCTTTATGAAAAATTCACCACAACTCTATAAAGCACCTATTAATGAGTATTCTTGCCTGGAGAATCCAAGGGATGGCGGAGCCTGGTGGGCTGCTGTCTATAGGGTCGCAGAGTCGGACACGACTGAAGCGACTTAGCAGCAGCACCAGCAGCAATGAGCCCATTTGACAGATGAAGAAACAGGTTAAGAGACTTGCCCAAAGTCACAGTGTCATTCCCCACTAGCAAAAGACTAGCAAGTCTCAAACTCAGGTTGTACTCGACAAAGTCCTGCCTTGTCTATTTCAAGAACAGAAATAGACAAGAGAAGGCAAGGCGCTTAGATATCAAACCAGACACAGCAGAGATCAGGAAAGGAAAAGGAAAAGCATTCTCTTCCCTTTGCTCGTCTCTACTCAGATGTAAAGGGAAAAAGTCATTTTAAGCAGGTGACTTGCCACCTTGCATTTAAGAAAAATGCATGGAATTAAGTTCCTAAAAAGCTAGGAAAGCTGAACCAAACCATCACTGGGGCTTGAAATGAGATTTTATGTTTTCCCATTCTGGGCGCTGAGCCATCAGCGGTGCCACGTGCCAGGCTGATGAGGACCATTTGTTCCTTGGAGACACCAGGGGTTGGTGGCCATCCGCCTGATCTGGCCCTGCCCTGGTGAGTGCCAACTGCTTGCAGGCCCATCAGAGGGCTGGGCTCAGAGAACAGACATAGGGGAGTACCAGCCTCTTGCTGCTCAGAGTGTGGGTCACAGACCTGCAGTATCACCTGAGAGTTTGTTAGGAATGCAGAGCCCTCTCTACCGAGAACCAGAGTTTGTATTTTAACAAGACCTGGAAGTGATGTGTCTGCCCATCACTGTTGCAGAAACCTGGCTTTAGCTAAAATCTGAGTAGAGGGAGGACAGGCCCCAGTCTCAAAAGCTCCATCTCCCCCTGCCCTGGGCCCCCAAGTTCGGAGCATCTCACAGACCTTGGGATCGCTGAAGCCTGACAGCGTTGTGGTCGGTCGTGGGCACAGGGGATGAAGGGAGGGAGGAGGCCCCTCCCAACCCGCACCGCTGGAGGTGCCCGCCAGCCACAGCCAGGGAGGGTGGGGGTGGGGAAGCATGTCTCCGTCAGCAGATCTTTCTGCAAGGAAAGTCAAGGTGCCCCTAGATCCCCCCTCCCATGTGGGGACTGAGTGTAAATGCCGTGTTCAGCGATGGAAGGGCTGGTGGCCAAGGGTGCTGGGTTCACCTTCCCCAGAGGCACCACGGTTGCGTGGTCTCTCCCTGTGCCTCCCAGGCCACCCTTCCCAGAGCTGGTCACAGAGCGTCAGACCAAGGAGCTGTTTCTCTCCAGAAAAGGAGGGACCTCCATGCTCTTCTCTTGCCCCAGGCGAGTCTCCCCTCCTCCCTGCCTCCCTAGGGAAGATTCCCCACCCGCCCCCAGCTCCTGCAGAGGTATTTGCTGCTCCCCAGCCTGCTCTGTGCCACTCCAGGGCTGGGCCCCCTTAAAGAGACAGCTGCCCCATGTTTCTTTGCAGTGCACCCACCCTGAGCACAGAGACACTGGGGCTGAGTCTCCAAGCCTGGGGAAGGGGCTAGGCTGCACTCTCAGCCCCGGGAACGAGCCATGTCTTCTCATCCAGGGGTTTCTCAATCCTGGCCACACACCTACATCTCCTAGGGAACTTTCAGGAAACTGATGCCTTTGGTCCAGCCCAGGGCAAGTAGATCAGAATTTCTTGGGCTAGGTGGGTGATGGGGGAGGGTCTTTTAAAAATAAATATTTAGTATATTTTTAAATACTGACTAATGTGCAGCTAGGAAAAAGGAAGACCTGAGCCAGTCCATCTACCTCACTTTTTTTGTGACCTCTTTGGACTGTAGCCCACCAGGCTCCACTGTCCATGGGATTTTCTAGGAAAGAATACTGGAGTGGATTGTCATTCCCTTCTCCAGGGGATCTTTCTGATCCAGGAACTGAACCCAAGGCTTCTGTGTCTCCTGCATTGCAGGCAATTCTTTACCACTGAGCCACCTGGGAAGCCCAATGAGTGTGTGTCGGGCCCAGATAATCCGACTGTAGCTGCGTCCCAAAAGAAGGGCTCACTCAGGGTCCACAGAGGCTGAACTAAGAGACAGAACATACCAGGCAACACAGTGGGCTCCCGGCACTAACAGATCTACCAAGCTCGCTCACTGCCCTATGACTTTGGGCAAATTTCCTAACCCTTCTGACTCTTAGCTTCCTCATCTATAGAATGAGTATGTGTATGCGTGCACTAAGTTGCTTCAGTCATGTCCAACCCTTTGCAACCTCATGGACTGTAGTCCGTCAGACTTCTCTGCCTATGGAATTCTCCAGGCAAGAATACTGGAGTGGGCCACCATGCCCTCCTCCAGGGGATCTTCCCAATTCAGGGATTGAACCCACATCTCTTAAGTCTCACACATTGGCAGGCAGGTTCTTTATCACCAGTGCCACCTGGGAAGCCCATAGAATGGGTTTCAGTTCAATTCAGTTCAGTTCAGTCGCACAGTCGTGTTTGACTCTTTGCGACCCCATGGACTGCAGCACGCCAGGTTTCCCTGTCCATCACCAACCCCCAGAGCTTATTCAAACTCATGTCCATCGAGTTGGTGATGCCATCCAGCCATCTCATCCTCTGTCGTCCCCTTCTCCTCCTGCCCCCAATCCTTCCCAGCATTAGGGTCTTTTCCAATGAGTCAACTCTTTGCATGAGGTGGCCAAAGTATTGGAGTTTCAGCTTCAACATCAGTCCTTCCAATGAACACCCAGGACTGGTCTCCTTTAGGATGGACTGGTTGGATCTCCTGGCAGTCCAAGGGACTCTCAAGAGTCTTCTCCAACACCACAGTTCAAAAGCATCAATTCTTCGGCGCTCAGCTTTCTTCACTGTCCAACTCTCACATCCATACATGACCACTGGAAAAACCATTGCTTTGACTAGACGGACCTTTGTTGGCAAAGTAATGCCTCTGCTTTTTAATATGCTGTCTAGGTTGGTCATAACTTTCCTTCCAAGGAGTAAATGTCTTTTAATTTCATGGCTGCAATCATCATCTGCAGTGATTTTGGAGCCCCCCAAAATAAAGTCTGACACTGTTTCCACTGTTTCCCCATCTATTTCCCATGAAGTGATGGGACCGGATGCCATGATCTTAGTTTTCTGAATGTTGAGCTTTAAGCCAACTTTTTCACTCTCCTCTTTCACTTTCATCAAGAGGCTCTTTAGTTCTTCTTCACTTTCTGCCATAGGGTGGTATCATCTGCATATCTGAGGTTATTGATATTTCTCCCAGCAATCTTGATTCCAGCTTGTGTTTCTTCCAGCCCAGCGTTTCTCATGATGTACTCTGCATATAAGTTAAATAAGCAGGGTGGCAATATACAGCCTTGACGTACTCCTTTTCCTCTTTGGAACCAGTCTGTTGTTCCATGTCCAGTTCTAACTGTTGCTTCCCGATCTGCATACAGGTTTCTCAAGAGACAGGTCAGGTGATCTGGTATTCTCATCTCTTTAAGAATTTTCCACTGTTTATTGTGATCCACACAGTCAAAGGCTTTGGCATAGTCAGTAAAGCAGAAATAGATGTTTTTCTGGAACTCTCTTGCTTTTCGATGATCCAGTGGATGTTGGCAATTTGATCTCTGTTTCCTCTGCCTTTTCTAAAACCAGCTTGAATATCTGGAAGTTCATGGATCACGTATTGCTGAAGCTGGCTTGGAGAATTTTGAGCATTACTTTACTAGCGTGTGAGATGAGTGCAACTGGGGATAATCATGCCTAAATGATAGACTTGTGGCAAGAATGCCTGATACAGGTAGGTGCTCAAAGAAATATTGCTGTGTGAATGGATGAAGGAAGGAAGGAAGGGTGGATGGATGGATGGATGGGTGAACACTTAGACTGTTTCCTTGAACAGGCATGGGGGGCTCCACTTAGAAATCGAAAATCTGTAAGCCAATCTCAAGATTCTAGAACTTTCAAAACTTCTCCTATTGGGAAGGGTCAACTCAGAGGACCAGGCAGTGGGAGGCTTTTCTTCAAGGGGCCCCAGGATTTCAGGCCAAGGTGTGGGTTTACTTGACAGAAGAATAAGTGCCTCATTCATCTCCAGCCACCTCCTGCCCCAGCAGAGTTCCACTGGAGTGACTCTGGCCCCCCTTGTGGGAGGGGCTGGATGCTCACCTTCCCCTCACCCTTCTTGCTTGCTGGAGCCCAGCCAGGGCACCTGTGGGTTCACAGAGATCCTGGCACAGATGGTCCCTGGAGTGGGGGAGCCAGGCAAGGACCCCCTTCTCGTGTTTGTCCCACAGGGTGAGCTGTGGCCAGCAGAGGAAGAGCCGGAAAGGACCCTCGCAGTCTGGTGACAGTTCAGCAGGCTCCCCCTGATGGCTGGGGAAGTGGAGGGACAGGACATCCTTCTCAGCGCCCCCCTTCCCCGAGCTTTCCCCCAGCGGTCACCTTTCTGCCCCCACTCCCAGCCAATTTCCTAGTTCTCAGCCCGCTCCCTGCCTGCTCTGCTTCACTACCGCTGCTCTCCCTGCAGTGAAAGCTACGGGTCCTGGCCTTCTTCACCTTACATTCCCTGCCTCCCGCCCCTTGTCACCATCACCCCCCCATCCCCGGGGGCAGCCTGGGGCCCAGGTGAACCAGGGCAGGGTCCACCCTAATCTGCTCCTTCATCACGGCTCTGATGAGACAGAAATCCTGCGGATGGAGAGATCAAACTAACCGGAGTGGGACATGAGTGAGGGGCGGGGGGGCATCTCTTGGATCTGAGCTGCCCTCCTCGGGCAGGAAGGGGGCACTGGCTTGTTTTCCTTCCTCGAGAAGGTACAAAAGAAGCCACATTAATACAGTCCTGCCTTTGAAGCTCACCTCTGAAACCCAGGCTCTTGGGTCTGAGCCAAGCAGGCTCAGCCGCTCATGCCCGCTGCCCAGCCACCCCTCCAGAGGTGCTTCGGAACTGGGAGATCAAAGGGGCCTGGGCTTCTCCCCACTGTGCAGTCAGAGCCGTGGGTGAGGAGTAATTGTGGGAAGGCGGATGTGCACAAAGGGTTCCGTGCAGGAGAGCAAGCCTGGATTTCAGAGGGCTCCAAAACACATCCTCCCCGATAGGTATTGGGCACCTCCCCATGTGGTTGGTCTCCCTTCTTCCTTACAGGTGTTGTTGTGTCTGGTGTCCCATTTTACAGATGGGGAAACTGAGGCTCTGAGAGGGTTAGATAGCTTATCCAAGGAATCAGGATTGGAAATCTGATCCCCAATCCGGGACTCTCTCCCTATTGGAAAGTCCTACTCCCACCCCAAAGACAGTTTTCAGTTCTCAGTCATAAACCCAGGTGTATGCTTTAGTCCCCAAAGCCAACAGCTGCGTAAAAGGCTGCCGTTTTCCCATCTCAAAGTGACAAATGTCAGCAGGCCCTGTTGTCTCTCCCCGACCTGCACAGGCAGGATGGACAGGCATTCAGGATTCCACCATGGACCCCAATTGTCCATTTCCTGCAAGCTCTTCAGCCCTCATGTTGCCTCTGTGTTTGCTGAGCGGCTGAGAGGACTGGAGAGCTGGTGTTGTGGTGAGCAGGGGTACCCCGTCTGTGTACTGAATTCCTCCTTAGAATAAGGGAGGGATGAGAGGAACCAGCCCTCTGGGTAGGAACTCGGCTCATTCTCAAGTGGAAAGAGCCTGGAGTGGAAGACTCATCCCACTTTCCAGCTGGGCAGCTGCCTCTTGCACCTGACCGCTCACCTGGCCCTCGCCTTCCTCTCCCTCCCACCATCCCTCACCTCACTCCAGACCACCTGATCAAAGGCAAGAATCTGGGAGCCATTAATGATGTCCTCCCTCTGCCCCTCTCCCCTGCCCGCCCTCTGCTCTTCCTGCCCGTCTCAAATAACTGTTTCCCTGAGGTGGAACCAGACTGATTCCAAGATGGAAGGGCCTTCTACATCAGCATCTTCATTTCACAGCTGAGTAAGCTGAGGTCCAGAGAGGGTGACTTCCTTAAAGTCACATAGTGAACTCATGGCTTGGGACCAGGGCAACAGTGAGGTCTTTGGAAGCCTACATGATGAAGAGATTTTTGTTTCTCCCCCAATGCGGGTGTTTCAAAATAGAAACAAAGTTAAACTGTGAAACATAGAACTAATAAAAACCAGCACTGTTTAGGACTACCCTGATGGGTCCAGTGGTTAGGAATCCATCAGCCAATGCAGGGGAAATAGGTTCAATCCCAGGTCTGGGAAGATTCCACATGGCACAGGGCAAGTAAGCCTGTGCACCACAACTACTGAAGCCTATTTGCTCTAGAGCCTGAGCTCGATCACTAGAGAAGCCACCACAATGAGAAGCCTAAGTCCCACAGCTAGAGAGTGGTCCCCACTCCCCGAAACTAGAGAAAATCCAGGCTTAGCAATGAAGATCCACCACAGCCAAAAAAAAATAAAAATAAATAAAACTTAACAAAAATTTAGCACTGACCAACAGAACTTTTGGCACTGATGGAAATGGCCCTGGGGTGGCCAGTAGCCACTTGTGCTTCTTGAGACTTGAAGTATGGATAGTGTGCTGAGCAGGTGAACTTTTAATTGAATTTAATCTAAGTTTACATGGAAACAGTCGCGCGTGACTACTGGCTGTTGAACTGGACATCACTTCTTTCTAGATTTTTGGCTTGCAAAATTCTGGTCCAGTCCATTAAAGTTGAACTTTGGGGGTTGGGTTTTGTTTTAGAGGTACCCCAAGCTGTTAAGTCTGTCTGTTGCATGATGTTGTCCTGTCTGGCACTCAAATCTGAGTCTATAAATCGATGATAAATGGTGTAATAAGATTCTAGGGAGCATCAGAAGAGGGATGGATTGCATCCAGTATGAAGGTAGGAGGGCCAGAAGGGGAGTTTCATGGAGTGGGCATTGAAGGAGGCAGGAAAGACACAGAGGCAGGCGGCTCGGGGTCTGCTCAGGGTCAGTGTCCAGTGCCCAGGAGGCACACAGGTTTCCCACGCTGCTGAGCTGCATCGCCTTTCATCTTGTCATGCTCTGAGCCTTGCCCAGTTCCCCAGGGAGACTGTGGTGGCCTTGTGTGCTGGAGGAGAGCCATCTGAAGTGATGGGAAAGAAAGTGGGGAGCCAAATGGCCAGGGCTGTGTGAGAACTGAATAGTGATGGTGAGCCTGGGGTTTCTCCATCAGCATCCTAGCTCTGGCTGAGACCCCAGGAGGGCAGGGGAGAGGCTGAGACCATTTACAGTCATGCACACCAAGGAAACTTCGCCTCTCAAACTCCTCATCTAAGTTTCTGGTCCAGCTTCTTCCATAACAGCCTTCTAATCTAGCTTCCTGAGAATGAGGACCTGGAGCCTGACTTCCATGGTCAGGCTCAGCATTTAAGAATTGGGGACCCAGAAAATACAAACAGCTGAAAGTTAATATGACAGAGGGAAAGAACTTGACAGGGAAAAAAAGGGAGCAAAAGATTGGAACAGGGAATTCACGGAATAGGAAGCACAGGTAAATTGTCAGTTATCAGGAAAGAATAATCAAACTTTGACATCTTGTACAAATTAAATTTATAATGTCAATTATATCTCAATAAATCTGGGGTGTGGGAAAGAATAATTATCTCCACCAGTAATCAGGACAGTGCAACTAAAACAATATTATGAGGGCTTCCCTGGTGGCTCAGTGGTAAAGGATCTGCTTACCAATGCAGGAAACATGGGTTCCATCCCTGACCGGGGAAGATCCCACGTGTGCCTAGGCTTGCACCACAACCACTGAGCCTGTGCTCCAGAGCTGCGAGCCACACGTACGGAAGCCCGTGCACCCAAGAACCCACGGTCCACAACAAGAGAAGCCACCAGATTAAAAGTCTAGTAATACCTTCATATTGGTATAGACACCCAGACACCATTGACAGGAGACTTAGTGATGAAGATCCGCCACAGCCAAAAAAATTAAAATACAGGTTGGTAGATTACAAATTGATGCTTCCTCTTTGAAGAGCCATTTGACCATATTTCATAAAATTGGTGATGCTGTGCTCTGTTGTAGGCTGTCATATTGGTGGTCCCTCGTGAACTATAGCACCCAGTATGCCACACCCACCCTTGTTTTGAACTCTAGGCCGAGCCATGTGACTTGCTTTGGCCAACAGGTTATTAGCAAGAGTGAGACAAGCAGAGACTTAATAAGCACTTGTACAGTGTGGCTTGAAACCTCTGACACTGCCATGCTGTGAGGAAGCCCAAGTTACCCATAAGGAGAGACCATGTAGAAGAGACCTGAGGAACACTTCTGACAGCTAGACCCAAGGCCCCACACATATGACCCCAGCTGAACTTTCCCAGGTGCTCAAGGAGCCCAGACTGAGAGGTCAAACACTGCAGAAAAGAGACAGCTCACCGCTGTACCCTGCTTGAATTACTTTTATTTTTTGGTCCTGTTGAATGGCATGCGGGACCTTAATTCCCCAACCAGGGATCAAACCCATGCCCCCTGCACTGGAAGTGTGGAGTCCTTTTATTTTTTTAATTAATTCATTTATTTTTGGCTGCATTAGGTCTTCATGCTGCTCATGGGCTTTCTCTAGTTGTGGTGAGCAGGGGTTACTCTTCGCGGAGCTGGCTTCTCGTTGCAGCAGCTTCTCTTGTTGTGGAACATGGGTTCTAGAGCTCAGTAGTTGTGGCACACGGGCTTAGCTGCTCCGTGGCATGTGGGATCTTCCCAGATCAGAGATTGAACCCTCGTGCCCTGCACTGGGAGCACAGAGTCTTAACCACTGGGCCATCAGGGAAGTCCTCCCTGCTTGAATTACCTAACCCACAGAATTGCGAGCAAATAAAAGGGATATTGCTTGAGGCCACCAAGTTTTGGGGTGGTTTATGATGCAAGAACAGAAAATTGATAAACCTGTCATCCAGTAATTCCATTCCTAGCTGTGTGCCCAGAGAAAACCTTGCAAGTGTACACAAGGAGATTTGTACAAGGGAGCTTATCACAGCCTGTTAATAAGTGAAGGATAAACTGAGGCATATACCTTCATTCAGTGAATATGGCACAGAACTGCATGGAACAAGGATAAAACCAAAACATGCTGAACAAAACACTCAAGGTGTAGGAGTTTACATACTGGATGTAATATATAAAGCTTATATAAAACTTAGAAGCATACAGACACACACAGTATAGTGCTTATGTATTGATACTCTAAAGTTAAAACCTGCTTGGAAAGAATAAACCCTAACTTCAGGAGGGTGGTTCCCTCTGGGGAGGAGAATGAGCCTCAGGAGGAAGAGACATGGAATCTATAATGTTTTGTTTATTTAGAAAATATAAATCTGAAGCAAAAATGGCAAAACATTAAGATTTAACAAAGCTGGGCAGAAGGGACTTGGGTGTTCATTGTATTATTGTTTATAGTTTTCTCTGTGTGAGAAATATTTTATAATAAAAAAGATAATTTAAAAAATACGGATAGAGGCGGGAGGCTCTGAGTGGTGAAGGATAATTTAAGAGGAGATAAATTTGGGGAGAAGGTTCTGATGCCTCTTAGGCATTGCGCTCCCAGCCTTCCCCCTTCCTAGGGCAGCTTCATTCCTGCCATGGGTCCCTTAAGTCCTCCCCATACCTTTATCATAGAGACCCTCTTTCTATTAAAACAAACAAACAAAACTTCAAATAGTTGAGTTGCTTCAGTGTTGCAGATCAGGCAGGGGTGGGGGTGCAGGTAGGGGGATGCAGGAAAACAGACCAGTAATAGACACCTGACCAAGACTCGGGAGATTTGAGCTGGAGTTCCAACTCTTTCACAATCCCCTGTTTGACCTTGCACATGCATTGTGTCTCTCCAAGCCTCAGTTTCCTTATCTGCAGTGTGAGATTAGCAGATTAGATCAGGGACAGTCAACCAGACAGAGCTATCAAAATCAACATTCAACCCCTCCATACCCAGCCAAGGTGACTGGAGTCCTGCTCCATAAGGTGAGGGAAGCAGGAATACGAAAAAGACCCTGGGGATTGTGGTACCCTCCCGTGACCAAGATGACCTCTCAGAACCCTCCAGTCCCAGCACTGTGGGAGTCTAGGATGTGGCAGGCTCTAAATCCTGTTAGGATTGTCAACTAAATTCATAGGGCACATCTGAGGTGTCCACTGTGTATACTTCCCCTCAGGCTAGTCTATTCATCCATCCATGCATCTGTCCATTCCCCAAAACATTTATTGAGCACTTACTATGTGCCAGGTCCTGTGTAAGATTCTGGAAAGTCAACAGCGAACAAAGTAGACATAATAAAAATTAACACATAAATCTCAGACCCACTTCTGAGCACTTTACACTTATTTATTAATCCTCACAAGAGCTCTATGAAGTAGGCACTATCATCCCATATTACAGATGGGGAGACTGAGGCATGGAGTGGTTAAGTATGTCACCCAAGACCAGCAGAATGTAAGTGGCAGAGCCACGATGCCTCTAGGCACTCTGTACCATCACCCTCTGCGTCCTCCCGGCTTCCCACTCCAGTCCTTCTTCCCAGGCTTTCTTCCCACCCCTGTCTACACAGATGAGTACCTTTCTCTCACCCCTGCCACTCACCTCCCACCAGGCAGGGAGGAGGGACTCTAGTGATGCAGGCCAAGTGGGCCTGCTGTGTGTTGGAGGCGAGTTTCATCCCTTGTGTTTATGAGATCAGAGAGGGCCACCCAGCTCCAGCACAGAGGAGTGAAGGCAGGAGCCTGGATTTCCAATGGGCAGAGCTTAGGGGGTGGAAAGAACTAGCTTCATGGGAAGTGGGTGGGACCAGGTGACATGGGACCCACCCAGAAGCCATCAGTCACAGTTAAGGACCATTTACTGTGTCTGGCAGTGATTCAAGGAAGTGCTTGACAAACTTCATCTCATTTCATCTTCACAAACTCCCTGAGGTAGTAATCACTACTCCCCTTGCCTAAAGGAGGAAACTGTGTTCAGGGGGACCAGGTGACTATCCCAGTTTGCTAAGCTGGAATCTGAATCCAGGCTCTCTGACAACAAACACTTCCTGTAGGAGCCGGGCAGCTTTCTAGGCTCTGAGGACAGCAGCAAGCAGGGTGGGCAAGCTTCCTGCCCTAGTGGAGCTCATGTCTTACGTGGAGTGGGCAGACAGTAAATGAGTAGACAGATGATGATCATCAGTAATGACACGTGCTGTTGATGACAAAGTGCCCGAGAGACTTCAAAGTGCACAGTGAGAGTGCCCAAGGTGTTGCAGGAAGGGGGACTCCTTTCAGGGCCCGAGAGTGAGCTCTTGTCCAACACTCGAAAATGAATTATCTGAGGAGACACCCGTGAGGACAAAGCAAGAGACTTTATTGGAAAGGGGTGCCCAGGCGCAGAGCAGGAGAGGAAAGGAACCCTGGAAGACTGCTCTGCCCCATAGCTCGAGGTTTCAGGTTTTATGACGATAGGGTTAGTTTCCAGTTGTCTCTGGCCAACCACTCTGACTCGCTGTCCTTCCTGGTTGCCCATGCCTCACTCAGCCAAGATGGACTCCTGTGAGGAGGATTCTGGGAAGTCAGCAGGACATAAGGACTGGAGTCTCCTCTCTCCTTTTGACCTTTTCCAAACTCTTCCTGTTGGTGGTAGCTTGTTAGTTCTGCTTTCCTTACCAGGACCTCCTGTTTAAGATGATTCATGCAGGTGGTTACTATGATGCATGGCCAGGGTGGACGGTTCCAATTAGTGGGTCCCCTAACAGAGGGACTTCCCTTCTTTAATGATGCACTGGACACCCTGCCCCAAACTTCCAATACAAAACACCTAGAAATGTGGAGTCTAATATAACAAACATCCTATTACAGGGTGGCAAAAATTGTGAGAAATATCAGGGGTCAAAACCAGAGAAGAACCTGGAAGCTTGAAGCTTCTACTGCTGGTTTTGGCAAATTTGAGGTTTAAAGACCTTATGGGAGGCAGGAGACAAGGTAGGGAGATGGGAGTGAGATATTCTTCTCCCACAACCCCCCCAAAGTCTAGACCCTTGAAAAGCCACACCCCCAGTAATAAGGTGAATTTGCATATTGGGGGTAAGGATCCCAGGCAGAGGAAACAGCAAGTGTAAAGGCTCCAAGGCAGGACTGCCCTAGGCCTGTTGAGGAGCAGCCACGGGCAGCGTGGAGGCTGGATTGGCCTTGAGGGACTGATATGGGTTGAGGTGAGAGAGATCTAGGAAGCGGTGGGATCATAGTGAGGGGCTCCGCAGGTCCCGAAGAAAAGTCTGTTTTTATTTTAAATGCAATCAGAAGGCTCAGGGCTTAACACATGGGAGCAAGATATAATCTGATTGGCATTTTTTAAAAAGACCATTGGCGGACTATCCTGGTGGTCCATTGGTTAAGACTCCTCACTTCCACTGCAAGGGGGCACGGTTTCCATCCCTGGTCAGGGAAAGAAGATCCCGCATGCCTCTTAATGCAGCCAGAAAAATAAATTAAAAGTAGCACCAGACAAAAAAAGACTAGGACCTACTGTGTAGCATAGGGAACTCTACTCAAATACTCTGTGGTAAACTGTATGGGAAAAGTATTTGAAAAAAGAGAGTGGATATATGTATGTGTGTGGCTCTTCATTTTGCCATACAGCAGAGTGTTACACAACATTGTGAATCATCTACATTTCAATAAAATTTTTTTAAAAAGAAAATTGGAAGGCAATTAAAAAAAAATCAGGGGATAAATAAAATAAATAAATAAGATTGGGGATTCCCTGGGGGTCCAGTGGTTAGAATAAGCCACAAGGGAGCAGTCAAAAGAAAAAAGATATATCACTTTGGTTTACCACATGGACAAAGAAGGTGACAGGGTCCAGGTTAGAGCTGAAGGCCCCAACTCCACTCATCTCTAGAAGACTCCCCTTGCTCAGAGAGGGGTCTCAGAGGAGGATGTGGGGAGTAAGTGTGTGAGGTGTGGGTGCGGGGAGGATTTGGGGGAGAGCCTGTTGGTCTGTAAACTTAGCCACAGAGGCTGAGAAATAAAGAGCTGAGCCTGGGTAGCCCCCTCTGACCAAGGCCCCCTGCCCAAATTACTGACTTGGTCCACTGAGTCTCTGGTTCAGTAAAGTGCTACCAAGTGTCTCCTTGGTGCCAGGAGTAACCATGGTCATCTTCCCTGCTGGGGATGGAGAGCCAGGAGGCCCAGTCTCTGCCCTCCCGGGGGAGTTTGCAGTTAACAGGCAATGACAATTCCTGGGAAAGGTTCTGGGCTGGGGAAAAAGTCTCTGGGAGCCCAGAGGGAGGGAGAGTGTCTGTTCTCAGGGAGGGACAGTGTCAAGACTAATTCCTTAGAGGGGCTGACCGGAGCTGCTGCTCCTCCCTTCCATCTCCCAGGACCCACTGCATCTCTGGTTGAACCTTTCTGCACACTCCCTCTGAAAGAGAGGGGGTGCTTGCCCCTTTTCCCACAGGCAGCGCCCAGCTGAAGGAGAACTTGCCTGTCATTCACTGTGGAAGGAAGACAGGAGACAGCAGCTTATGAGAGGAACCACAAGCCTCAGATTCAGGCCTCCTTCACCCCCATTCCCTTGTGCAGGAAAGAGTAAATTAGCCAAGATGGTGTGGTCGGGCTCTCTTACCCCGAGGCCTCTTGCTCTCGCCCCATGCTTTGGGAATAACGGTTGTGTAGCAGCTGAGATCACTGATAGCACTGCGCGTGTGTGTCACAAAGTACTCGCTTGGCCATAGGCTACTGCTGTTCTGTTGGAGAAGGAAATGGCAACCCACTCCAGTGTTCTTGCCTGGAGAATCCCAGGGACGGGGGAGCCTGGTGGGCTGCCGTCTATGGGGTCGCACAGAGTCGGACACGACTGAAGCGACTTAGCAGCAGCAGCAGCAGCAACTGCTGTTCTGTAAGCATATATAAGCTTCCCCTGGAAAGCCCTGGCAGGCTATGCTGTGTGATGTTCCAGCTGCTGCTATGGCGGCTGTGTCAGCCAGGAGAGAATAAATGTGTCTGCAGTTTCTATGGCTTCTTGAGTCTTCTTCTAGCTTCTTAGCTCTCTCCTTGCCTACCCTGGGTTCAACGAACAATGCTCACAGTGAGACACAGCGAGACAATTGGCATTGCGAACAGGATCAGCAAGATACCTTAACTGATGATATCAGTGGGGGCTGGGGTCATTACCCCATTTCACAGATGAGGAAATTGAGGCTCGGGGACGTTAAGGGTCTTATCCAAGGCCTCACAGGGAAGGTGTGTGACTGCCCATACCAGAAGTTGGTCTTCTGTTCCAATGCTCTCCTGTGGCCTTCCTCCATGCCCACTGCTCTCACTCCTGGTCCCACCCTGGCCCAGCTGCCCTCTGCTCCCCATCCAGAACCCAGCAGCAGAGGGAGCAGCAGCAGAGCTGTGAGTTGCTGCCGGGAGCAAAGAAACTCAGGGCAGCCATACCAACTTCCGGGGCTGAGCATCCCAACTTCTTCACAAGTTCCCTGGGAAGAGTCCCCTGGAATGGGGTGCCAGGAAAGAACTTTATAAAATTCTCCACAAGCAGCCAAGTGGAACCTATTTTCCCTCACAATGCAATTAACGGCACCAACATTTACAAAATATGATTACAAGCGCTTTGGTTAAGTAGAGGAAAGTATATTAGATAGCAGCGAGGGGTTGATCTTAATGTGCGTTTTTTCGAGAGACTTGCATTTTCTTTGTGCAAATAAAGAGTCCCTAAATTCTCCATAGGCACTAAAATCAATGCAGTGGAACCATGATAACAAACACGGGCTCCACTTTTTGCTACATCCCCCAATTAATTAAGCCTTTCACGGGCATGTAATTAGGAACATTAGCAAGTCATAAAATTGCCGTGAGTCTTTAAATTATGTGCTGGCCCTTAGCAATTTGTTTTTAATTCCTTCTGAAGACAATGGCACTGCGGGGCCCAATAGATCTTCGGAGCGGCCTCCTGTGCGCTTCTTTATTGCGGGAGGGCCGGCCTGCCGGGGCTCCCCTCCAGGCAGCCGGGGTGCCCCAACTTCACTCCCCAAGCCCTGGAGTGCTCTGAGACTCCACTTTCTTCCCCTTTTCTTCCCCACTCCCGTTCCCTTCTTTGTTTTCAGTTCCCCTTTAATTCTCCTCCATCCCTCCCTCCACACCTTTCCTCCTTTTTCTCTCTTCCTTTCGACCTCTTTACCTCCTCTTTCATTGCTTTCTTCTCTCTCTCCTGCATTTCTTCTTCCCTGCTCAGGCTTCCAGCCCCCACCCCAGCCCCAGGCACCTCCGCCCCATTCCCATCCACCTTGTAAAGGACCATCAGAGGCCTCATCTAGCCTGACCTGCCACCTCTGATTTGTGGCATCGGTTACACTCCTTGGGAACCAAACTCCGAAGCGACCCAGAGGTGTTGGAGGAATGAGGGGCAGGGGTTATGACCCTGCTCCCACCACCCTTCCTCCTCCGAGGGCAGGGAAAGTGGGAGGCCCAGCAGAGGGCCATGGCGTCTGGCCTTGCTGGCAAAATTCCCCCGAGAGGGTCTCCACTGGCCTTTCACTCCTCTGCCAGGACCCCCTGTCACCCAAGGGAGTCGGAGAGCCCTGCTCCCCAGCCCGGCACCACCCAGAGTCCCCTGCCCCTCAGATCGTTACCCTCCCAAGCTTATATCCACCAGCTCCAGGACTTAGGGGAATTAGGTCTCTGGGTTCAGGGCTTCTAAACCCAGCCTTCCCCATACATCCTCTACACAAGCCTTCCTTTTCTGTCAACTAGAGGTTCTAAGTTACGAATCAATATCCACCAGAAGATAACGTGAGGCCTGGTTAGCAACTCCCCAGACCCATTGGCAAAATCCAAGCCTTCTCCAAGGTTTGCTGAAATCTGGGGAGAGAAGGACTGACTTCTGGCTGGGCTCCCTCCTCCTGCCTCCATACTATCAGCATCCTCTTCCCACTCCTGGAGATCACAATGCTTCTGGGGTATCTTGGAATCCCCAAGGTTTACAACTAGGAGGAATATTACAAAAGAGCAAATGAGGACCACACCGGGCAAGGGACTGGGGACAAAAGACCTGCTTACTCAGCAGTCAACCACTGCAAGAGATGAGCATCTCTCGTTCACGGCTTCCATGGGGTCAGTGGCTCCTCTGCGTCTCAATCTCTTGTCAGCTTCTCTTCTCACTGTAACCTAGCTCTGTTTTGTTTTGTTTTACAGCACTGTGTGGCAAGCAGGATCCCAGTTCCCCGACCAGGGATGGAACCTGTGCCCCCTCAGTGGAAGCATAGAGTCTCAACCACTGGACTTCCAGGGAAGTCCCCCAGAACTAGCTTTTTCTTACCACATTTCCCCAGTGTGATGGACATTACTAGTGCTCAATGGTATTTGGGGTTCTGCTTGCCTTCGGGGTGAGATTGTATTCCTGGCCCCACTGAGGTTAGGCAAGGCTGTGAAACTTACATGGGCCAATGAAATGTGAGCAGAAGGAGTAGGTGTCCCTTCTCTGTGTTTGTGTGTGTATTAGTTGCTCAGTCATGTCCAGCTCTTTGTGATCCCATGGACTGTAGCCTGCCAGGCTCCTCTGTCCATGGAATTCTCCAGGCAGGAATACTGGAGTGGGTTGCCATTTCCTCCTCCAGAGGATCTTCCCGACCTAGGGATTGAACCCAGGTCTCCTGCATTGCAGGTGGATTCTTTACCATCTGAGCCACCAGGGAAGCCCACATGTGTCCCTTCTGGGTAGAAGCATTTCAGAGCTGATCTTTAATTCTGTATATCTTCTTCCCTGGTCCCCCATGGAAGCACTTGGTGATATGGAGGTGCCCTGGTGGAACTGGCCTGAAATGCTCAAACCACACATGGTGGCAGTTGCTCTAGAGAACTGCCCTGACCCAGCAAAGAATTCACATGAGCAAAAAGTAGATCTTTGTCATGTTAAGCCCCTGAGATTCACGTAATGTTTGTTACCACAGTGTAACTGATCCAGTCCTGGCTAATTCGCCAAGAAAGAGCCTCTGGCTGGTTCAGCTAGGACCAGAAAGGTCTGGTGGGGAGATTAGTTATCTTTGGGTCAAATGCATACCTTACCTCAATTGGGGAAAACATTCTTCAACTTATGTTTCTCATACTCAACAAAATAAACATGTAACTTATTAGCAAGGCTGTCAGTGGGCTGACCCCTCCCTACACTCCAGCCACGTTTCCTGCTACTCCCAACCCTGCTCCACATCTCAGGCCCAGAGACACTGAGTATCTCTTTATTCCCTCAGCATATCAAGCCATCTCTTTGTACTTGCTATTTCGTTTGCCTAAAATGCTTTTCCATTCACACCTCCTCCTGAGGAGATTCTGATTTTTATTTTTTATTTATCTACCTATCATCTATTTATTTATTTGGCTGCATCAAGTCTCATTTGCATCATGTGGGATGTTTTATTGCAGCTCTCAGGCTCAGTAGTTGGGGCGAGCTGGCTTAGTTGCCCCGTAGCATGTGGGATCTTAGTTCCCTGACCAGGGACTGAACCTGTGTCCCCTGCATTGCAAGGTGGATTCTTAACCCTTGGGACCACCAGGGAAGTCCTCTACTGATTTTTAAAGTTCCAGGTCCAGGCTTAGATCTTCTTTGAAGTCTTCTGTGGTTAATCGCAATCCATACCCCTCATGGCACTCTGCATGTCTTCTATCGTAGACTTCTCATGTGGACTTCTACTCGCTTGCTTATCTATAAGTCCATGTCCCCGGTCCTCCCTGGATGGTAAGGTCCTCATAGCATGACCAGCACCTCAGTGGTTGTCAGGCCTCCTCTCCCTCCCACACGTTACTGCCAACAACCGGCTCAACGAAGCCAGCATTTATTGACTGCCTACTACTGTCCTGCACCCTCTACACACCATACCCAGCTGATCTGAACAAGTATTGTTATCATCTTCACATTCTGCAGAACCTCTCCATCCTACACCTCCCCTCGTGGGTCATCCTGTGTGCATGCTCAGTCATGTCTGACTCTTTGCAACCCCATGAACTGTAGCCCACCATGCTCCTCTGCTCATGGAATTTTCCAGGCAGGAATACTGGAGTGGTTTGCCATTTCCTCCTCCTGGGGATTTTCCCAACTCAAGGATGGAATCCAAGTCTCCTGCACTGACAGGTGGATTCTTTACCACTGAGCCGCCTGGGAGGCCCACACTTCTCCTTAGGTCCTGCAGTTTCTCAGTTATACTCTGTCAAATGAATAATGAAATGAATGAATGAATAGCTGAATTCTGACTTACACAGAGGCCAGGTCTTCATGGAACACATCCGTGAAAGCCCACCTCTTCCCTGAGTCATATGTGCCTGCTTTAAAAACTGCCCAGGTTGCTGTGCTCTGGTCTGGGGTGTTTGGTTGGTTGGGTTTTTTTCCTGGCATTTTCTTTAACTGAATTTCTAAACTACACACAACAAAGTTGAACCATTTCAAAGCAAACAATTCAGAGGATTTTGTACATTCACATATCACCTCTATCCAGTCCCCAAACATTTTTCAGAACCCCAGAAGGAAACCTTGTACCCTAAAGGGTACAAAGCAGTCACTCCACAGTGGGCCTCCCTGATAACTCAATTGGTAAAGAATCCATCTGCCATACGGGAGACCCTGGTTCGATTACTGGATTGGGAAGATCCCCTGGAGAAGGGATAGGCTACCCAGTCCAGTATTCTTGGGCTTCCCTCGTGGCTCAGCTGGTAAAGAATTTGCCTGCAATGTGGGAGACCTGGGTTCAATCCCTGGGTTGGGAAGATACCCTGGAGAAGGGAAAAGCTACCCTTTACAGCATTCTGGACTGGAGAATTCCATGGATTTTATAGTCCATGGGGTCACAAAGAGTCGGACACGAATGAGTGACTTTCACTTTCAGAAGGAAACCTAGTACCCTAAAAGGGTACAAAGTAGTCACTGCACAGTGGACCCTCCCTACCTGGGCACCTTTAAACCAGGGAGTCTGGGATGGTCAGGGGTGTCCCCAAGGGGAAGGACATGCATTCTCCACCCCCACCCCCCTACAGTGGTCCAGCAGCCTCTGAGACTTCCCAGACTTCCTGCCCCAAGCAGGGCCCACAGGCTAGCTTAATACCAAGGCAGGCCAGGTGTCCCAGGACCCCAGCCTAGGGCTCTGCTGGGCCCATTTCCAGGCAGCTGCATTCCCTTAGGATGGGGAGCTGGAATGGGGAGCCTGGCGAGCAGAGTCTAACCTTGAGTAAGTGTTTTCTCGTTGTCATCCGCAGATCTAACTCTGAGTCTGCCGAGAATACTCGGCGGGGACATATATTACACCCAGAGCTTTTTATCTTGCACATGTGACCCTGCCCATCATGAGCTGTACGTTTTATTCTCGCTGGTGGGACAAAAACCACCTCCCACTGCAGCATATATCAAGGGGAAGAATGTTGAACTTTCTTTGCATTAATATAAATAGCTGTTTAGGCCTCATTCCCCAGCCCCGGACCCTCTGCGCACCTGTCCTTCATCTACTCTATTTGGCATCTGGTTCAAGTTTGGTTTATTTAGAGCCCAGGTCGGCAGGCTTTTGCATATTAAAGGTGCATTTTAAAAGAGCATTTTCTATTCTAATTTGGGGGAGCCAAGCTCTTCAGGGCTTTCGGGAGCGGTGTCCACCTGATCTACATTTCCCCCTCTGAGAGGAGCCACCGAGGCACATTGGAATGTAAATAATAGTGATGGATACATGTATCTTTAAAGATCCATTTTCTCTCCAATTTTTTCTCTCTTTGCAGTGAGGGGACCGGCTAGGGAGGAATGGAAGTACCCAGACTGTGGGGGCAGAGGAAAGAAAGAAGAGGGGGGAAGGATGCAATGGGTTTCTTGGAAAGGCTGGTCCCAGGGAGGAAAGGTTGCAGTTCAGAGGGCTGGGGATGGGGGGGCAGGATTTCTGCAAGATGGTGGCCAGCAAGCCTGGCAGGACCAATTCCTTCTTTCTCTTGGGAGAGGTTACTGCGTTGCAGTTAGGCCAATCTTCAAATATTGGCTCCAATGTGACTTTGCAAAATTCACTTCACCTCTCTGAGCCTGAGTAAACCTCTTAGGCTGTGGAGATCAGCGTAACTATCCCATCTAGGGCTGGCATGGGAAATGCATGAGACGACACCTATAAAACACAGAGTCCCAAGCATGCAGTAGGTGAGCAACTTAAAACATGTTAGCTATTGTTTATTGTTGTTTTCCTTGTAAATTTTGTCTATCTCAAGCCCTAGGGCCCTGAACATGGTAGACACTTGGTTGGTGTGTATGAGCTGGACTGCCCATTCATTCAGTGTTGAAAATTTTACCTGAGGGATTCCCTGGTAGTCCAGTGGCTGTAACATTTCATGTTCACTGCCAAGGACCTGTGTTCAATCTGTAGTGGGGGAACTAAGATCCCATAAGCTGCATGGTGTGGCCAAAAAAAAAAAAAATTAAATTTATCTGGCACCAACTCGGGGCTATGGACTTGGCCCAAGGCCCTGGAGAAAGATGATTGAGGCTTGGTCCCTCACCTCTATCCACCTGCCACTCTCACCAGAGCTCCCATCTGACTACCTCTTCAGGTCCCCATCTGAGCGATGCTTTCTCTTGCTTTCAATGCCCTAGGTCCAGGACCTCCTCTCTCCTGTTTGTTCCTAGAATAAGTCTCATTCACCTCTTCCAGGAAGCCTTCCCAACTCCCCATGATGGATGAGATGCACTCTTCCCATCACTTCCTTCCACAACACTGCTAACCACGCTCTATGACAACTCTTTTATGGGTCCAGATGCCATACGGAGTGTGAGTCCCAGGGGCGGAGAGAAAGATTGTCTTGTCATCATTCTATTCCCAGCCTGACCCACAGTAAGTGCTCAACAAATGTTTGCTAAATGAAATGAAGAATTTGATGCTTTTGAGGGAATCACAGTCTCAGCAAGAGCGGACCTACATACAAGCTGTTACAGGGCAAGATGAGCTTGGAAGGCACAGCTGGGTGAGTTGGGAGGGCTTCCTAGAGAAGGTGGCAGTGAAGAAGGGCCTCGAAGAATAAGGAAGGGCTGGGACTTCCCTGAAGGTCCAGTAGTTAAGACTCCACCTTCCAAGGCTGCAGGCACTGGTTTGGTTTCTGGTCAGGAAACGAAGACCCCACATTCCATGAAGCAACCAAGTCCATGTGCCACAACTACAGAGCCTCTGTGCCGAAACTAAGATCCAATGCAGCCAAAAATAAATAATTAGATTCTTTAAAAAAGAAGAAGAAGAAAGAGAAGAAGAAATGCAGGGGAGAAAGCCTGGGGCCCTGGCTCTTGAGCCATCTTTGGGGATGAAGGGCCAGTGGAGTCAGGGGAGAAAAAGCAGGAGAGGGGAGGAGAAAGGAAAGAGAATACATTTGGGTGCTGGAGGTACATTGGATCCAGAGAAACAGGAAATTAGGCGTAGGGAGAGGGAAATGGGAGCTGGGGCGGTAGGGGAACAGGGGATACAGAACGGGTGGGGGGCGAGCCTGCCGGGGAGGAGAGGAGAAAGAATCAGGAGAGAGGGAGGGAGGGAGACCAGGAGGCAGAGAAGGCAATGAAGACGTTCTTTCATCTTCTTCCTGGAAGGAAGGGCCAGGCTGTGATAGGGGGAATGACGGAAAGTCTCATTGGAGCTGTTGGTCTGAAAGAATTTGTCTTTGGAACAAGCTTTTTATCAGTCAGCTTTAAAGATCAGGATTCCTCAGAGGCCTCTCCGTCTTCCTCTCTCTCCGCTCTGTCTTACCCTCCTTGCCCAGTTCCCTCTGTCTCCAGTCGCAGCTCACGTTCCCTTTTTTCTGCCACTGTCTGTCTCTGCCTGTGCTTTTTCCCCAGCTCCTGAGAACCCTCGCCACCTTTCTGTGCTGGCTACATGTCTGGCTGACAGCAGGCCAGGCCCTCTTCAGAAGCTCGAGGGGGCCCTGGGGCCCAGAGGGCGTGGGGCAGGGCCTAGGGCGAAGGCTGTGGGTCTCCTTTGGCCAAGTCAGGGGTGCTCTCTGGACTTCTGTTTCCTCCTCTATAAATGCACAGGAGCAGATGCCGTGACCCTCAAAACTGAAGTAGTGGGTGGGCGGGAGTGACAGTCCTCCAGGTGGGGAGAGCCTTGGGGCTGTCCAGGAAGGGGATGCCTCAGGGGGTCTTTACCTTCCTTAATCAAACAAGGTCCTGGGGTGGGGGGCCTTCCCAGAGGCCTACAGGTGTGTGCTGGCTGACACCCAGACCTCACCAAGAGGGGAAAGGAGAGGCTGTGCCTGTGATGGGGGTGGGGGATGGGGGGCGCTCATCAGGGCTACATTAAGACCTTTAGGGGACTTCCCTGGTGGTCCAGTGGTTAAGACCACTGTGCTGCCAATGCAGGGGTCATGGGTTCAATTCCTGGCGGGGGAACTAAGATCCCACATGCTGTGGAGTGTGACCAAAACAGTAAAAAAAAAAAAAAAAAAGAAGAAGAAAGAAACTTTAGGTGGGCCTCCCCAAATGTAATTTAAAAACCCACCAACTCAGTGATAAATAGGTATAAGGAAGGCCAATGGATGTCTGATTCTCCCATATTACTTATGGGCTTTCTCAGGAATATTTTGTTTCCAAAATCATATTTAGGTGGCCCCTCTTTGCTGATGCTCTCAGCCCGTCTGGTGTGTGACCCAGCACAACCCACTGGGACATATCAAACCTAGAAACTGTGAGTGAGCCAAGGGCACAGCCACAAAACCCCGCTTCAGGCCATACTTCAGACAGTGAGGTAGGGGCCAAGGGCGACAGGCCTCTCTTCTGAGGAAGACGTGCTCTGGCCCAGGCTAGGGGGTCTTGAGTCCCTGGGAGGAAAGGAGGGACAGCCTGGGAGCCATGGGGGCCCTGACCCCTGCCACATACCTCCCCTGCCACTCCCACCACAAGTCAAAGCTATTTTTCTCATCATGGCCAGTTGTCCAGGTGTGACTCTCACCCACCCTGTGTCCACAGCAAAGGCAGGTGTGAGAAAAAAGGAGAAGGGATATGGTCCTGACACCCTCCACCCCCTGGCCCCACCAGCAGGCCTTGGAGCAGGGTGGGTGGCAGGAGTTGGTGTGGAAGGAGTTAAAGAAAAAATACTCCTAACACTTGGTAAAGATGGTAAGGCAGATTGGATTCAGGACCATCACACTAAGCAGAGGGACCACTGCGTTGGGATTTTGTGAGGATTTGGGGCTTAGCTCCAGACATGGCATCGGCAAGTGGGACTTTGTAGCCAATGAGCCAGGTGGGGGGTGGGGGTCAGCGGGTGGAAAACTACTAAGAGGAAACAACAAGGGTAAGGAGGGGTTATCGATCCACCAGGATTCATACTGAAGACAGACCAGGGCAATCCGACATCCCTTGAGGAAGCTAGACAGATGAGGACCTGATCAGATATGGGGAGAGGGGAAGGGGGACTCTTGCCAAACTGACTTAACAGTGTGTGTGTGTGTGTATGTGTGTGTGTGTGTGTGTGTGTGAGAGAGAGAGAGAGAGAGAGAGAGAGAGAGAGAGAGAGAGAGAGCGTGCGTGCGCATGCGTGCTCTGTCGTGTCTAACTCTGTGACACCATGGACTGTAGCCTCCAGGCTCCTCTGTCCATGAAATTTTCCAGGCAAGGATACTGGAGTGAGTTCTTGCTAACATTGGGCTTTACAAAGAAGTGCGCAGATGGACCTAGAGGTTTCAGGAGCCTGACTAAGGTTTGGTCGAGCAAAGAGTGTCTGACAAGGGGAGGGGAGGAGCCTCTCACTGGGAGCACCACCTGGGTGGAGTGTTGACAGTATACCAGGTCCTCTCCCTGTCAGGGGAAGCACCCTGCCCAGGCGGCATGGGAACCATTTGCCTGAGCTATTTCACGACAGGAGGTCCTGGTAGGGAACACAAAACTAACAAGCCACCACCAACCGGAAGAGTTTGGGAAAGGTCCAAAGGAGGCACCACGTTTCCTCCCACCCCCCAGAATTCTCCTCGCTGGTGTCCATCTTGGCTGAGCGATGCGTGCTCCTCCAGGAAGGACCCTGAGTCGGAATGATTGGCCAGAGAAAACCTGGAAACTAATCTCATCCCCATAAAACCTGAGACTGCGAGCCACGTGGGAGAGCAGTTCTCCTGGGTTCCCTTGCCCTTCTGCTCGCTGCCTGGGTGCCCCTTCCCAGGCGTCTCTTGCTTTGTAAGCAAGAGTGTGTCTCCTTGGACAACTCATTTCTGAGTGTTAGACAAGAGCCCACTTTTGGGCCCTGGAAGGGGTCCCTCTTCCTGCAACATCCCCACCTGAGTGGAGGAGTCTCAGCTCCATGTTTCCCAGGGGAACACTGAGGTGTATGCCAGTGTCACGTGGCGATCGAGTGGAACCCAGGCCAAATCCAACATGGCACGAAGGGTGCTGGCTAGAAGGCCAGAAGCAGGGAAGGTGAGGGCCTGCCTTTTTCCACTTGCCTCTCCTGGAGTGATAACGTTTTACCTTCCCATCACCCTCATCTAAGATAACCTGGCTTTTATCTGCACCCTGACTGATGGCCTGCAGCCCTCTCATCTCCCACCCCTGGGTATTCATGCTAAAATGTTAATGATTTGGTTTTCATTTTTGGAAGGGATAGGGCCTGGGGTCAGAGGTTTGCTTGGAACCACCAGGAGCTTCCTTCTTCCAGTTCTGACTCTGAGCTCCAGGCCCCCAACCCAGGAGGGTCTGTGACCTGGGGAGGAGGGAGAAGGGGGATGAGCAAATGGTGGCCTGGGCGTCAGGCCCAGGTGGCAGCTCCAGAAGCCCCACCCCTGGGTCAGGGACTCTAAGCCACCTCTAAGGTGCCCACCCTCCAGAGTTTGGGGGTGACCCTCTAAGGGCACCCAGGTCCTCTCACCATGCCTGGCCCTACTTTTCCCAGGCGCCCTGGGATGGGAGGGGGCCGGGGCTCGGGGAGGAGCAGGGAGCGGCCAGGCGATGTGTACAGAGAGGCCTCAATTTCACAGGGCTTGCTCCTGAGTGAGTTTCGCATAAAAGGATTAAGGCGAGAGGAAGTGCAGAGGAAATGGGGTGTTGGACACCTTGTTAAACGGGCTGTCAGGGCTCCCTGAGCGTGGGTGCTAACTCTATTCCCTGCCTCCGCTGGGCGCAAGCCAGGCCATCACCTGAGCGATCAAAGAGAGAGGCTGGACCAGCCAGAGAAGGGAGGCCCATAATGGCCCTGCCCCGCCGCCCCCAGCACCCCTCTTCCTTCAGGCCTCATTCCTCGAGGGAATTCCACTGAGCCAGGGAGAAGGGGAAATGAAAGCGTAAAACCTCTTCTCACCTGGGCCTGGAGAGGGCTCCGCCCCTGGGATTAAAGCTCAGCACGGTGTGAGGGGCTGGGGGCTGGGGGCTTTGGACCTAATGATGATCATTTCCTCCCTTATCTTAACACTGAGGAACATTCTTTTTCCTGAGCTCAGAGAATTGGCTCCGTTTGTAAACGAGTCTGATTGGATCAGCACTTTTCCTGAAAAGATAAGGGGGTTATCAGGAATGAGGGGTGGGTACTTCCTCAGGGAGAAGAGCTGCCTGAGGACCTGAGATGGGTGGGGAGGATGTGCTGTGGGGAGGGGGTATCTCGTGGCCCATTGGCCCAGGCAGCTCCTGTAACAGTGCAGGGCAACCCTGCCTTTGTTTGCGTCTGTCACCTGCCCTGTTTGGACTGCCTTCTGCCCACCCAGGCTGATTCCTACTCATCCTGGTTTAGGGTTCACAGCTCTGGTTGAAACTTTAGGTCACTTGGAAGACACTAAAAGCTTAGCCAAGGCCAGAACGCACTTGAGACAGAAGAAACCAGAATCTCTGCAGTGGCGGGGAGGCGGGTGGAGGGGGAGGACTCAGGTATTGGCATGGTTTTTGAAACCCTCGTGGTGAGTCTCAAGTGCCACCACGGTTAAGAGATGTTTGTCCAGACTTCCCTGGTGGTCCAATGATTAAGATTGCACTCCTAATGCAGAGGAGTGAGTTTGATCCCTGGTCAGGGAACTAAGGTCAAGTTGGCTTCGAGGTGTGGCCTTAAAAAAAAAGAGAGAAAGAGATGCTTGTCCAGGGAGCTTTCACTCAGGCTCCCAGGCTGGGTTAAGCTCCCACTAGCTCTGTCTCCTCTGCTCCCTGGGGCATATCTTCACGAGTCACACCCACCGCATGGAGGTTTTCTGTTTACTTGTCTGTCTAGACCTCCCACCCCAGACTGTGAACATCTGACTGTCGGGGCAAGGGCCACTCACCATTGTCCCTTGGGGCTTCTTCATCCTGCATGTGGCGGGCAGTCAAAACCCAGCGTAGAAGGCCGGAACACGGAAGCAGGACTTAGTCATCTTTCTATCTCTGCTCCCTGTCGCAGGGGCTGATTAGTGCCCGACAAAGCGACACCTGTGTATTGACTGAATGATGATCAGTTTCCCCCCTCGGAGGTGTGAGGATGTGGGAAGACTTAGCAGACACGCCCTCATCTTGCCTATGGTTGGAGGGGGTGAGGGCTTCAGGACAACTGCTCCTCTGATCCCACCATCACCACCATCACCCACTGACTTTTATTTCTTTACTTATATAGACACTTTTCTTTCCTTAATATTTATTTAACCAACGGGCTGTCATTTGCAGATTCCTGATGTCTATGATAGATAGCGTCGGTCAACGTCCAAGCTTAGAGCTGAACACTGCTGTACACCCAGGCACACTTGAGTATCCCAGGGATTTGGGCCCCACTCGCTGCCGCTCGATAAGACAGAGGCCTGTGTGAGGGGACCCGATCCCTTTAGGGATGGGGGGGGGGCGGGAATGTGAAGCCGATGCATCCCAGAGACACGCTGATAAGTAATGCGGTTTCACTTCAGGTCATTTCCTGAAAGTCAGTTCCACTTTGTACGTGAGGACGAGAGCAGGGAGCTTCAGAATTCACTCTTGGGCCTCCAAATTAAAAGCCAAATAGGATGTAGCTTTTGCCTCAGCTGTGTCTTCATCTGTCAAGAGCGGTTATCTTCATCGTCCACCGCTGGGGCTGCTACTGTCACTCACCCCTGCCCAGCACCCGCTTCATTGCCTCCACCACTTGGCACACCCCAGCAAGGGGACGGGTCCATTCGTGGGCCCAAGACAAGATCACACTGGTTATTCCAACCAGGAGGGAGGTGAGATTAGGGGCCCCAGAGGGAGGATCCACCCAGCTGGGTCTTTAGAGAAACCTGCCACTGCTGGGCCAGACTCCTAGCCAGAGCCTTGCTACATGGGGCATGGGTCAGACTCTGGGAGTTCCTCTCTGAGGAAAGGGCTGGGAATTCTGTATAAAGGCCCAGCTATCTTAGAGGAGAGTAACATTGTCCGATACCCCAAAACTGCCAACTCCAGAACCTTGGGAAGAGATTGAAAGGAAGATGGGAAAATGGATGGGAACCCAGAGAGCAAGGGCCTCTGAGTCACACCCTCAGTTTTAGTCCAGTTTTAGACCTTTAGCTTCTGTGTGACCTTGGGCCAATTGCTTCACCTCTCTGAGTTTCAGCTTCTTCAAGCAGGACCGTCTTGCCAGCCATGTGCATCTTAGAATTGGATAAGAAACCCAGGAGAGCATCATGGGGGCCCCAAAGAGCCACTGCTATTCAGGGCTGTGAGTCAGTGTTTCTCTTGGAGGAGAGCCTGGGAGCGGTGGGTAGGATCACCGAAGTGAAGGGGACCACCCTGCTCTCCTCCCACAGTTGTTTAGGGGAGGGGCCTTGGAAGACGTTTTGGACTGTTTCTTTGTCTCCTTCTGAGAAGCAGAACTGTCAGACAAATTGGCATCATAAAAAAAGGCACTCTGTAATCAGAAGACTTGGGTTAAGATTCATCTCCTCACTTCTATGATCTCTGGCAAATGAGGCTCAGGATTCTCATTTGTGAAATGGAAATAGCATGTCACTGGGCTGCGGCTGGCAAGTCCTTGCTGCAAGCGTGCTAAGTCGTTCAGTCATGTCCAACTCTTTGAGACCCTATGGACTGTCACCCACTAGGCTCCTCTGTCCATGGGGATTCTCCAGGCAAGAATACTGGAGTGGGTTGCCATGCCCTCCTCCATGGGGTCTTTGAACCTGCATCTCCTGGATGGCAGGCGGATTTTTTACCCACTGAGCCACCTGGGAAGCCTGGCAAGTCCTTAGGAGGGTGAAAGTGCTTTATTCACCTAGTGGGCTGCACACAAAGTCACACAGACTTGTGTGTCCCTTTCTCCTTCCAGCCAGTAATGGGGGTCTCCCCCAATCCTACTGATACTCCCACCCCACGCCATCCCACCCTTGGGCCTTTTGTCAATGCTGGAGCCTGTCCTAGATGCCCTCCACTGATTCACTGGAGAAGGGAGATCTTTTCCCTTTGACTCAAACCATTTCTGGGATGCCCTCACCCCCTGAGGCAGACCAGGATGAAGCTTCCAGCCCTGCTCTCTCCCCACCCAATGGTCCTGGCCTGTCACTTTGGACCTCAGCCCAAATCATCCAAGGTCTTGAACGTGGCCTCCTTACCTTTCTGTATGAGTTTCAGGCCCCAGGTCCCACACACTCCAAGTTGGGGTGCCCACCCAAGACAACCATGCCCTACACACAGTAAGTGCTCAGTAAATGTCAGCTGACCAACTGAAGGCATATTTTCTCAGCCTTTGATATAACCTTGTTGAGAGCAAGTACAAGTGAAAGTTGCCCAGTCATGTCTGACTCTATGTGACCCCATGGACTATACAGTCTGTGGAATTCTCTAGGCCAGAATACTGGAGTAGGTAGCCTTTCCCTTCTCCAGGGGATCTTCCCAACCCAGGGACTGAATTCAGGTCTCCTGCACTTCAGGAGGATTCTTTACCAGCTGAGCCACAAGGGAAGCCCAAGAATACTGGACTGCATAGCCTATCCCTTCTCCAAGGGATCTTCCCGATCCAGGAATCGAGCCAGAGTCTCCTGCATTGCAGGCGGATTCTTTACTAGCTGAGCTATCAGGGAAGCCCCAAGAGGACCATAACTGCCTTCCTCTTGGGGGGCCAGCAGGATTGAGATGCCATTAGGGGTTCAGAAACGAAGATCTGGGATGGAATGACTCAGGATCAGTAAAATAATGGTCCTTCTAATGATGGGATGAAGATGGGGATTTTCAGGCCCCGCTTTTCTACGGGGACGTAGCAAGTGATATGTTGTCTCCCCCCATCCCCTTTTTTTTAATTGCAACTTTATTTTTTATTCATTTTTATTTATTTATCTATTTTTGGCTGCTATGGATCTTCATTGTGGTGCTTGGGCTTCTCACTGTGGTGACTTCTCTTGTTGCAGAGCATCAGCACTAGAACCCTGGCTCAATAGTTGCGGTGCACAGGCTTAGTTGCCTGGCAGCATGTGGGATCTTCCTGGATCCGGGATGGAACTCATGTCCTCTGCATTCGCAGGCAGATTCTTAACCACTGGACCCCCAGGGAAGTCCTATTGTCTCCCTTGAATGGGATTTTTTCATTCACTCATGCACTCGGCAAACCCTCAATGCCTACCGTGTGCAGCCTCCCTGGCCGTTAAAAATCAGGACATTTTCTTGCAGGAGAACTAATGTGAGTGGAGGTGCGGGGGGCACAGAGAGGCAGGCAGGGGGCTGGCTCTTTCCAGGGGTGGACAGCAGTGAGGTCAGGTGCTGTGGTTGACAGTGAGAGTGAGGGGGGCCTGGCCTGAGCCTCCCTAACCCACCTCCCACTCCCTTTGCCCACTGTCCACCCTGGCATTGGGGCAGTGGGAAGAGGACTGGTCAAGGGGCCCTTTGGCACCTAGCACCAGAAACCCAATGATGCTGGGGTGGGGAGGGTGAGGAAGGACTGGTTTGATCTGAGTTGACCCCTTTAAGGCCTGGAGATAGGAGGGAATGTAATTTAGGGTTTTTTTTAAAAAAACAAAACACCTTTGTGACTGAGGGTTCTCAACTGGAACAGCCCGACAACTCGGCCCAATTCCAGGAGGTAGGGCAACAGGCAGGTCCTGAGATCTGGTGACCCTTTGATGCCCTCAGGAAAGTTTTGGGCAGAAGAGGGGGGGACTGCTGTTCCCACCACCCCCACCCCTACCCTGGCCAGCCTCCAGAGTTCCACGGTGTCTCTCTTCCTCTAGCCTCGAGTCTCATTACTCTGGGGTGTCAAGAAAGAGAGGGCCTATGTGCAGAAACTTCCCAAAGGGGAGGGCTGATGAGCATTCACTGCATGTAGCAGCTCGGCCTCTGTGCCTACTGCCCTCGACCCCTGCCAGGCAGCCCCAGGCCTGTTCAGTGCCAGCGAGAGGCACCGAAGATGCCAGGACAATGGAGCAGGGCCTGTCCCCTGTGACCTCAGCAGGGCGCAGAAACTGCTCAAGATGATGTGATCAGGGCCATAGTGGTGACATCTACAGGTGCTGTCCAGGCTCAGAGATGGGAACAGTTCCCTCTGCCTGGAACCAGAGAGAAGAGGGCAATCCAACAGGGTCTTGATGGTTGAATAGGAGTTTTCCAGGCAGAGATGTTGTGGGAAGGAACCTGGGCAGAGGCAAAGCAAGCAGGGGTGAGGGAAGCTGGGCTTGAGAAACTGAGGCCACTGTGTAGGAGTGGAGCCAAATGCCCGTGTTTGAAGTCCAGCTCCACTTTCTAGCTGTGTCACTTTGGGCGGTTTGCTTAACCTCTCTGTACCTCCATGTCCTCATCTGTTAATAGGTGCTGATAATAGCTATGGTTGCCATTAATGCTATTTACCACTCTTGACTAGCTCACTTTCCAGGCACAGGTAGGGGTTACCCATTCCTGGCTCCGCTGTGGTTAGGTGGGATGATTTGACTAGTCCCGGCCAATGAGTTGTAAATTAGAACTGTCATTTCTTTACATATATATATATGTATATATATATTTTGGCCGTGCCAGGTCTTAGATGTGGCACAAGGGGTCTTCCATCTTCACTGCCACACGTGAACTTCTTAGCTTCAACATGGGAACTCTTAGTTCCCTGACCAGGGTTGGAACCTGGTTCCCCTGAATTGGGAGCTCGGAGTCTTAGCCACTGGAGCACCGGGGAAGTCCCAGGAGTACCATTCCCAGGCCCGGATGTTTCACGGTCAGCGGGAGGGCCTCCAGAGCTCTGGAGTTTGCTTTCCGGCCCGATGCAGCGCCCAAAGACGTTAGAGATGCGACTGCACAAATGGCCCGAGTCTCTAAGTCTGTCCGATGAGCAGATCCTGACCACGCACACTGGACATGTACTTTACCAGACAACCTTGGTCGCTGGAGTCACTGACACTTGGGAGGTGTTTGTCACCGCTGCGTAACGTGGCCCGTGCTGACTGAGGGTCATGACAGGGCTGCCGTGAGCTAGTACAGGTAAAGCACGGCACCCACGGCTTTGGCACTTCACATTCTGCACGTGTGAGCTACTCTCGTTGTCGCTTTTGTTAGGGAGGTGGAGGGGGTGGCCATGGGAAAGACTAAGATGGGAAGCAGAGCCTGCTCGTGAAGCATCTTGAACACAAGGCTCAGAAGCTCGGGACAGAAGCCAGCAGAGAAGCAATAGTTATTTTTTAAACAGCAGAACGACGTGCTTTACAGACAGTTCAGTCCAGCACTTGGCAAATGGCAGGCCTTTAATAAACAATTCTTGAATGAATGAATGCACGGATGGAGGGATGAATGGAGTTTGGAGGAAAAGGGACCCATGAGGACATCAACTCAGCACCCATGTACCCCATGGAGAGGTCTGGATCCCAGGGCAGGTGCCAGGCCGTTAGAGGGGACTCACAACCAGGCTCCAGGCTTCCGAGTCCTCCCCTACTCGCCCACCCCCACCCCTACCCAGGCAGGCAGCTCCATAGGCACTGAGGCTGGTGTGCAGCGTGCAACACCGCCTCATAACTCACTGTGTTTATGATGAAGCGGAGCGGTTGTTTGGGAAGACAGCCACTCTGACACCCACCAGCCCCCAGGGCCGATGCTTAGGTTTCTCTTCCGCCATCCCCTGCTTAACACGCCAGCTCTCTCTCCTGCACCCCGCTCCCCACACCCCCATCTCTCCCCACCTCAACCGACACACAGCCCCTTCCACCCGCCTCTCAAGAGCTGCAGCCGGGAGGAAATTTATTGCTGCCCCAGACTGCTATGGGCAAATACTAATAAAATGCTGTTTTGCTGCAATTTGTTTAATTGGCCACAGAAGAGACGTCTGGAGCACGTGCAGGCTCTGCCTGCGCCCGTGTGCCTGCCCGGCTCACACATGCTGTCTGCTCTCCGCGCCTGGCCGCCCCTGGCTGTGACCACTGGGGATGGGACATTGGGGAAAAGGGGGATCAAGGGAGGGGGAGGCCGAAGGAAGCCGCTGAACTGGAGAAGGCAGGAAGGAGCCCACCTCCAGCGGCTCATCTAACACCCCTCCCACAGGCCCCCTCACCCCGAGATCCTGATCAGCCACGCTGCCTGAATTCAAATCCCCCCACTTTCTCTTCTTTGCTGTGTGCCCTGAGGGGCTTCCCTGGTGGCTCAGCCAATAAAGAATCTGCCTGCAATGCAGAAGATCTGAGTTCAATCCCTAGGTTGGGAAGATCCCCTGGAGGAGGGCATGGTAACCCACTCCAGTATTCTTGCCTGGGGAATCCATGGACAGAGGAGCCTGGCGGGCTACAGTCCATGAGCCACAAAGAGTCAGACATGACTGAGTGACTTTCACTGAGGCAAGCTACAGAACCTCTCGGAGCCTCCAGCTTCCTCATCTGTAGAACAGGAGTGATGATAACAGCATTCTGAGGATTAGATGAACAAATCCATACCCCAAACCCCTCAGAACAATGCCTGGCTTGTAGGAAGCACAGAATCAATGTTAGGAATTCTGACTGCCTGGGTTCTAATCCCAGTTCTTCCATGTGCCAGCAGAAGGATCTCGGGCAAGTTATTTAACCACGTTGTAGCTCAGTTTCCCAATCTGCGAAATGGGGATAACCATCACAACTGCCTTATAGAGTTATGTGAAGGTTTAAAAGTTAATGGTTGTACATAAATTAGAAGAGAGCCTGGCACATGGCAAGAGCCCAGATGTGTGAGCTGCCCTCAACAGCCCGTGGCAGTACGGGCAGCTCAGTACTCTGGTTAGCATGTTTGGGAAGACTTGGAACCCCATATCCCTTCACTGGAGGGAATTGTAGAGCGAGGACGAGTCCGCAGAGATAGGAATTCCCAAAGGCAGAAAGTTGGAGCTGTTTCGCAGCTAGCTAGCCTGGTTGACAGGGTAGAGGAAGATCCTGACTGTCTCCCAGGGGTCGGGGAGGGGGAATGACCTGGCTGCAGCTTCCCAGACAGAGCCCTGGGGCTGGGCTGCTGCTCGAGGGGTCATCTCAGCCTTCCAGCTGCTCCCCTCTTGGCCCCTGGCACCCACACCCTAGGAGCGGGCACCTTGCCACTCTCCAGATGGCACCAGGCAAGGCTGGAGCCCGGGGGTGGGCAATGGGGTTAGGCCAGGCTGTAGGCTCTGGGCACCCAGGTCTTAGGACAGATGGTTATGTCTGTCCCCAGTACAGGATGCTGGGGGCAGGTTGGAGCAGCCCCCCTGCTCCTGACAAAGCTGGGCTTCAATATTTCCCCAAGATGTGGCCAGAAGAGTGAGAGATGGGAGTTGGGAGTCCTCAGGCAGGTCCCTTCTCTTCTTTGAGTCTGTTCTTCATCTCGGAGAGAAGTCATTGAGATGATTTATCTGATTACCCAGATGAAATGGTTAGCCTGAAAACTGAAGCCCAAGAAGTCCTCTGTGCCTGTATTACAATTGCTATTGCTTCACAATAGGGCAGAGGTTAAAATTGTGAACTTGGGGGTCAGACAGCCTGAGTTCAAATCCTGACTCTGCCACTTTGCAGCTGTGTGACTTTGCACAAGTGACTTAACCTCTCTGTGCCTCATTTGCCATCTCTAAATGGACTAGCGATTGAAGATGGTTGTTGTGAGGGTTAAATAAAACAGTATTGGACCCTTACTTTGTGCCCTGTCAAGTAAGTGCAATTTTGCTCCATTTTTCAGATGACAAAACTGAGAAAGGGGTGGAGACCCTCACTCAAGATCCCATCACCAGGTAAGTGGCAGTCTGGTGGCATTTTCAGTCACTGGCTCAGTGCCCTATATCTAATCCTGTATGTGTTCACTCTCTTCAGTCGTGTCCGACTTTTTTTGCGACCCCACAGACTGTAGCCCGCCTGACTCCTCTGTTCATGGGATTCTCAAGCAAGAATACTGGAATGCGTTGCCATGTCCTCCTCCAGGGGAGCTTCCTGATCCAGGGATTGGATCCGCGTCTCCTGTGTCTCCTGCATTGCATGCAGATTTTTAGTGCTGAGCCATGGGGGAGGCCCTTATCTAATCCTATTTCCCCCTTAAACGAGGTTCCTTGTTGCTGGCTGACTGACACCCATACTATCCATACACTTACGTACTTGTATATTCTAGGTGTTTCTGGTCAGCTCGGTTCAGCTGGCTTAGGAACATTTGTCCAGAGAAAATCGCCCCTCCTGAAGAAACCTGTCACCCGGGTATCCAGTTAACACAATCGGTTATACAGTACTGTACTGTACATCACCCCTGCTTTTACTCTTGTTTCCGGACATGCTGGACTTGAAATAAAGGCACTGTACTGCTGTACTCTACACGTTTTGTAAAGTATACAAAAGCACAAGCACTTGTAAAGGATGCGTGTATGTGACAGTATATGCCAGGCATGTGAACTAACATGTGATTGGACAAGCGAGCACACGTCTGCATCTTTGAAAGTTCCAAACTTGAAGGTTCATATGTAGGGGACTTATTGAACCTCACTTTCCTTATCTGTAAAATGGGGGTGATGATGAGAGTACTTGCCTCAGAGGTGTGTCATCAGGGCTAAAAATGAGTTAATATTGGGACTTCTCTGGCAGTCCAGCAGTTAAGACTTCAGGCTTCCAATGAAGGGGGCAAGGGTTCAATCCCTTGGGGAACTAAGACCCCACATACCATATGGCCAAAAACAAACAAAACTCTATGCCTGTGATAATAGTTACACAACTCTGTGAATGCAGCAAAAATCATTGAGTCGTGCAAGTAAAATAAGTAAATTGTATGGTATGTAAATTATAACTCAAAAGCTTTTCTAAAAGATTGCTAAAAAAAAAAAAAAGTGAGTTAATACCTGTGAAGTCCAGGAAACAGGGCATAACCCACAGGCAGTCCACCCATCTGGGCCACTCAATTGCTCCTGCACCATAGCAGTTTCTGTTGTTCCTATGCTGGGCTCTCTGTTGGCTCACCCCTACCCTGGCACACAGCAGGCAGGCAGGCATTCAGTGCTTGTTGGTTTGTTGGCCAGATGAGTGGCTTTGTGGGGCCCGGCCTGCCAGAGTGGACGGCTCTCAGGACAGCATTCCCAGCCCACCCTCTGCCCTTGGTTCTGCTGGCTCATTGAGGACGGTGTTGTTTGCAGCCCCATAGAAAGCCCCACCCTACCCTGCCCTGGAGAGCAGGCCTTCCCCACTGCAGCCTTGGCCCTGGTCCTCTGTGCTTCCCATCCTTCTAGACTCTTCCTGCAGCCTCCTCCCTGCAGCCTCCCTGCCTCTGACTTCTCCCCTTTCCAATACAGGCATAATCTCCAAGCATGGCTCCACTCCTGTTCTCTGGCCTGTCAAGGCCCTTCCCCATGAGGTGAGGGCCTTCCCCAAACCGGCTGTACTAAAATTGTACAGAAAAGAAAACAAGACTTCCCTGATAGTTCAGTGGTTAAGAATCTGCCGGCCAATGTGGGGAACACAGGTTCAATCCCTTGTCCGGGAAGATGCCACATGCCGCAGGTCAGCTAAGCCCACAGCTATTGAACCTGTGCCCTTTGGAGCCTGTGCCCGGCAACAGGAGAAGCCACCACAATGAGAAGCCCTCACGCCACAACAAAGAGTAGCTCCAGCTCATCACAACTAAAGCACACACACACAGCAGTGAAGACCCGGTGTGGTCAAAAGTAAAATTAAAAAATTTAAAAAAAAAAAACATAATTTACAAAGCAATTATCCCTCAATTAAAAAATAAATTAATTCACAATTTTAAGTAAATAAATAAAAAGAAGAGAAAACAGAGGCTCCACCAGGGGGAATGGTACCCCCTCTCACAATCCTGAGTGAAAGCCGCCGGGAGAGCCAGGAAGGCAAGAAGGAGGGGAGGTGGGGACGCCCATCAGTCCAGGCCTGGGACTGAACAGATGTGTCTTAGGTCTTGTCCTCAGCCAGGAACATTCCCAGGTTCTCTTTGCCCTCACCCAGTCTCAGGCATTAAATGGAAGGGGAGGCGGGGGAGGGCGGAGCCTGCCCTCTTGGCTCTGCAGAACCCGGTGCAGCCAGCTGTGGCAAGCAACAGCTGGATACACACACCGGGACGCGCGGTCCCACGCCCTCTGCCAGGCTGGGTATCTGGATAGCAGGGGGAGAGCCGCTGGGGAGGGCAGTGTGGCCACTCATGAGGCTGGGAGGGCAAGAGGTAGCCCCAGGTCTCCTCTAGGAGGCCCCCGGGACTCAGGCAACCCCACCCTGACTCGTGGGTGCTGTAGAGGCGGCCCTGATTGGGAAACTTGTCCCTACTCTGCCTCTCTGGGGAGTGGGCTGAGGCAGCAGGAGAGAGACAGGAGTTCATGGGACAGGACAGGTCCCAAGAATGAATGCGAAAGGTAATCGTTAAGAACAACCCAGGCTGTAATAGCAAAAATCTGGAAACAACAGAAGAATGAATACATAAATTGTGAAATGGCATAAGATACCATGCATGCATGTAGGAGAATGCCTCAATGTGGGTGATTCTCAATAGATAATGTGTAGTTTTGTTTTTTTAAAAAAGGAAGTTACAAAAGAATCCATACAGTCTGATTCTGTTTCAAAAATATACAAAATTAAATCATATGTTATTTAGGAATTGTCCATATGTGATAAAACCAGAAAGAAAATACAAACAAAAGTTTAAAAATTGGTTGCCTCTGGAGAGGAAAGTTTGTGTGGTATGTTGTTGTTCTCTGGTCACCAAGTCCTGTCTGTCTCTGCGACCCCATGGATTGTAGCACACCAGCTCCTCTGTCCTTCAGCATCTCCCAGAGTTTGCTCAAATTCATGTCCACTGAGTCAGTAGTACTCTCTAACCATCTCATCCTTTGCCATCCCCTTCTCCTTTTGCCTTCAGTCTGTCCCAGCGTGATGTGGTGGGAACTCAACGAGCTTTGAAAGCTTTGGAAATGAACTCTTCTTAAACTGGGATATGAGTGAGTACAGGGTGACTCTTTTATTATTATTACCATCATTCAAACAGCATATGTATGTTATTTACATGTTCTTTTGTACCAATGGTGTGCTTCATTTTAAAAATGAAAGTTAAAGGTTTAAACCGTATATCAAAACTATTGAAACATTAAAGAGCAACTAACAAAGTGAAAAAAAGAAGAAACACCCGGGGTGGGCTCCACGATGCCTTTAAGTCCTTCTGAGGAGTTAAAGGGAACCAGGAAGAGCAGAGAAGTTGTCAAACACTTGTTCCTTCCCAAGTACAGCCTCCGCTGAAGGGAGCTCAGAGTCTACTGGAGGAGACAGACAGAAGTCAAGTTCACAGGCAATTCCAAGTCCATATTTTTAAAAAATAATTTTTATTTACTTATTCATTTGTTTGGCTGTGCTGGGTCTTTGGTGCTGCAACTTTCTCTAGTTGCGGTGAGCAGGGGCTATTCTCCGATTGTGGCGCTCAGACTTTTCACTGCGGTGGCTTCTCTTGTTGCTGAGCAGGGACTCTAGGTGTGGAGCCCTCAGTAGCTGGGGCTCCCAGGCTCTAGAGCACAGGCTCAGTAGTTGTGGTGCATGAGTTTATTGCTCCGTGGCATGTTGGATCTTCCCGGATCAAGGATCAGACCCCTCCCTGCCTTCTGTATTGGCAGGCAGATTCTTTACCACTGAGCCACCAGGGAAGCCCCCAGTCCATGTTTTAAGGGCTATGATTAATGTGTGCAAAAGCTCACGTGGAAAAGTGGGCACCTAACTGGCAGGGATCTGGAGAGGCTTCCTGGAGGAAGTGACCCCAAATTGAGACCTGGAGGATGAGGAGTGTGTGCCATAAAAGGACCCAGGGCAGAGAGGAGTGTTCCTGACACAGAAGGGTATGAGCTAAGGCCCAGGGCAGGGTGAGGAACCCATTCCGAGGAACCCAGAGTTCAATGTGGCCAGAAGTGGCTGGAGGTAAGGCTAGAACGGTGGGCCAGGGCCAGCTCCTGGGGCATGAAGATGTTTGAACTTCATATGAAGGCCTTGGAGACCCTGAAGGGTTTAAGTGGAGGAAGGACAAGCTCCAGTTTACATTTGAAGAAGAACACTGTGACTGCAACTGAAGAGCAGACTGGAGGCGAAGAGGCCAGGAAGGAGGCTGTTAAAGGAGTTCAAGATGGGCTGGATTGAAAAGAGATGTGTAAGACACAGAACTGGTGGGACCTGGCAATGACTGGCTGGTGTGGTGGGAGAATAGGAGGTGCCAAGGGGAATGTTCAGGTATCTGCCTGGCCCAGTTGTGGCTGTGTTTTGTCACCAAATATGGGACACCAGGGTGTGAGCAGGGCTGGCTGACAGGGCTGGAGCAGAATCTGGAACTTCCCTGGTGGCTCAGCTGGTAAGGAATCCACCTGCAATGCAGGAGACCTGGGTTTGATCCCTGGGTTGGGAAGATCCCCTGGAGAAGGGAAAGGCTACCCACTCCAGTATTCTGGCCTGGAGAATTCCATGGACTGTATATTCCCGGGGGTCGCAAAGAGTTGGACACGACTGAGCGACTTTCACTTTTGGTCCTGGAGAGTGTGAGGTGCCAGCCCCTCCCACTGTCCCTGTGCCCTGTGGTTATCCCCAGTGGTCCCTCCTTGCCCTGCGCTCCAAGCATCAGGTCTGAATCTGAGCATTGGCTTGCCCAGCACGCTCAGCAAGTCAGCAGGTAGGGAACACAGAAATAGCCAGCCACCTGGTTCTTGCCCTCCAGGCCCTTCCAGTCAGCGGGGGAGCTGGGCCACGTGCACAGATGGTGGCAACACAGGTCTGGTCTGAGTCAGAACTTCGCTGCTTTTGACCGAGGCTGTCTGCAAGGGCAGTAAATGATTAAGGGCCACACGAGTGGTACAGATGGTAACGGCCTCCGCGGGTCAGAGAGGAAGGGAAGCCCTCCGTGATAGGAGCTCAGGGATACAGAGGGGCAGAGCTGCCGGCTGACTCCAAGCCAGGAGAGTGGATTCAACATCCCAGCTGTGCTCTAACCTGGATGACTTTGGCCAAAAGGATGTATCTGTCTGGGCCTCTGTTTGCTCAACTATAAAATGGCAACAAGGATACAAAGATCAAGCTTTCTATTCCCTAGGCAGTGTGAGATCAACAGGGTTATTGTTTTGTTGTTGTTCAGTCACTAAGTCATCTCCGACTCTTTGTGACCCTATGGACTGTAGCCTGCCAGTGACCTCTGTCCAGGGGATTCTCCAGTCAACAATACTGGAGTGGGTCATCATTTGGTTAGTGGACCCAAGCCATCTCTGGCAATGTTAAAGGGCTGAGGTCCACTCTGCCCTGGTCATAGGGTTTGTTCTGGAGGCCAGTGCTTTTAGGATCAAGCAGACCAAGGACTTCCTTGAAGGTCCAGTGGTTGGGACTCCAAACTTCCAAAGCAGAGGCCTCGGGTTCAAACCCTGGTTGGGGAACTAAGATTTCACGTATTTGGGGGGCATGACCCAAAATAGTAATAATAAAATAAAAAAATAATAAAAATAGAAGCAAGCAGACCAGAGTTCGAATCCTGATTCTGCCATTTTTCTGGCTGGACACCTTTCGGGAAGGGACCTAACCTGTCCAGGCCTCAGTGTCTGTAAGACGGAATGGATGCTCCTGCAACCCGGGTGAATGAGATCACCGTCCGAGTCAGGGAAGGGCTCCAGCACTGGTACCCACTGTTTTGATAGCATCAAATCTCTGGGACAAGCTCACATGGGGTCCCGGATGGCCCAGGGCCCTGGCCATTCTTCACCACACACTTCCCCAGCCACACAAGAGGTTGTTGTCAGCCCCTCTCTTGCTGTCCTGCCCAGTAGGGGCGGGGGCCCCAAGTCCCCAGCAGCTCAGGCCCAGATAACACACATGCCAACGGGGACCCTGTGGAAACTTCCCAGATAAACGCTGCCGCCCCAGGTAACCGGGGCCTATCAGCCTGTCATCTTGTTCTCCAAACCTCGCTGCTGGTGATAAAGGGATTGTGCAGGACCGCACCTGCCCAGGCCCAGGAGGGAGCTTCTCACAGGGGTTTTTTTCCCTCTCACTCTTATTAACAACAAATGTTTGGCCCCTTCCAGGACAGACCAGTCCTCTGGCTGCCAAAGTCTCCCGGTTCAGCTTCCCTTCCCTGCTCACATCTTCGCAAAAGGACCATTTGTCCCCTCTTTCCACAGAAGGAGATGAAGGTGTTGGAGATGAGATTAGACAGTGGCTGGCGGACCAGTTTTGTTTAGGGGTCTGCACAAGTGGGATGTCCTCTGATAGCACTTACTATAAATGAGGTGGGCTTCCCAGGTGGTAAAGAACCTGCCTGCTGAGGCAGGAGCCATAAGAGACGCGGGTTCGATCTCTGGGTCGGGAAGATCCCCTGGAGGAGGGCGTTGCAACCCATGCCAGTATTCCTGCCTGGAGAATCCCCATGGACAGAGGAGACTGGCGGCAGGCTACAGTCCATAGGGTTGCAGAGAGTTGGACATGACTGAAGCAACTTAGCACACACGCATGGAAGAAGTTGAGCTCATCGGATCCTGTGGGAGAGGATTACTGTCTCCTTTGTTTCCATTTCACCAGTAAAGCAACTGAGGCTCAGGTCACAGACACAGCTGGTAAATAAATCTGGAACTGAAGCCCAGGGCTGAAGGCACCAAGCCCTTGCCTGCTGCACCCTGTTCCCAGAGTCTGCCCTGAATCTGGCTGTTTCTGCGGCACAGAAAGGCAGCCGGTCTGCTGGGCACAAGCAGAAAAGTCTGAACCACAGCCGGAAGCTGGCTTTAGGCCAGTGTTGTGGTGCCAGGCTAGAACCTGGGCCTTGTGGAGCCTTGCTGGCCTTCCAACTCTCAGGTCGTCACATCCCAGGGTGGAAATAACCTTGGAGGTCCAGTAGAGCAAGGGTCTCGTGGGACGGATGGTGAAAGGGAGGCAAGAGAAGCAGCGTGATGTGCTGAGGGTGATCCAGTGAGCGAGTGCTTGGTTTGAAGACTTTGGCTTCCTGTCGTCCCCACTCACCGATTTTACAGATGAGGAAACTGAGGCCCCAAGAGGGGAATGACTTACAAAAGGCTCCATAGGTAATTAAAGCAGAGCTGGGAATTGAATCGATCTGCAGCTCAAGGCTGTTTTCACTCACTCATGCTAGTCATGCATGACCAGGTACAGACACTTACACGAAAGCACAGCCACAGACTCTCCTGAATGGACACTCAGATGCACAAGTAAGGGGCCACCCAGGTGAAACCAAGACTCACCCACATTTCCAAGTATGCACGCTCAGGCTGACACTCTCACAACACTGTGTGGGACCCACTCTCCACCTCCCTGCCCCAGGACCTGGAGGTGACACTGCTGATGACTTGTTCTCACTCTACCCTCTTCTCTCGCCCCGCCCCCCACCCCACTCCTGCCAGACTCCCCGCCTCCAGAACAGCGCCAAGCCAAAGAGCTCCACGCTGGGCTTAAAAAGGGCACTTAATTTTTCATTCTTAAACGCTGAGACGCTCTTGTCTTCCAGCTTCACCCAAACCCCTTGGTGGAGATGGATGGGGGCGCAGAACACAGTTATCAGAAAGATTAAGCCGGAACTTGTCATTTTTTTATATCACGGAGAGCAGTCAGCCCTACGAGTGATGTCCTCCACTCCGCCAGGATGAGTCCAAACCTTTAGTGCCAGTAGTAAAAAAAGACTATAAAAAACACCATTGGAGAAAGGGTAATGATGAAATTTAACTGCTCCCGATCACACACCTGGGGTCCACTCGCCGCGGACCCGGGGGTTCAGCCGCATCATCCTTTACTGCTGTGTCCTTGTCTGGGAGTTTAAGGTCCTTCCGTTGCACTAGAACATTGTGTCCACTGCTGGGACCCTGGGGCCTGCCTGCCCCACCCTGCCCTGCCTGGCCAGGAGCACAGAGAGTGCAGGAGCAGGACCCACTCGGTCTTGGGAAGCCTTAAGGACCATTGAACTGGCAAAGGGGGCTTCCCTGGTGGCTCAGCTGGTAAAGAATCCGCCTGCAATGTGGGAGACCTGGGTTTGATCCCTGGGTTGGGAAGATCCCCTGGAGAAGGGAATGGCTACGCACTCCAGTATCCTGGCCTGGAGAATTCCATGAACTGTATAGTTCATGGGGTCGCAAAGAGTTGACACGACTGAGTGAGAGTTTCACTTTTGACACTTGTGAGATGGCAGAGGGGTTCTTGGGCCGGATTTCCCAGGAGTCCGCTGAACTGCAGCTGCTCTTGAAAACTGGCGAGAGGCAAGGCTGTGGTAGGCTCTGATTTTATTTCCCTCCTTTCTTCTTTCTCACCTCCCTCTCTCTCCCTCCGTCTCACTTTTATGTGCCAAGGACTGTGTTACATACAACATGGGTACCAGGGTCTTCCATGGCTCTTAGGACACAGGAGGACTCCACTCACCTAATTTCTAGTCATCCCCTGCTCCCGTCCCCCTTGCCCCATGACTCCATGCACGCAGCCCCTTTCTCCCTCCTAATGCTCTGTTCTAGTGTATCGAAGTGCTTCCAAATAAGTTGCTCTTTCCAGCCTCTGAGCTTTTGTGCACGCTGTTCCCTCTGCCTGGAATACACCTTGGTTGATTCCTATTGTTCTGCAGGTCCCAGCTGTAACTTCCTCCAGAAAGCCCTCCAGGCTGTTCTCCTGGTGCACCTTAGGCTTCCCTACCAAGAGCCCCTTTGGCTTATCTCCTTTCCCCTTCAGTCCATGTACCATCACAGTGTATTGTCATTGCTTGTTTCACTGTAAAGTTTGTGATTCGGGGTTTGAGAATTTAGTGGTGAGCAAAATAGACAAGATCTCTGGCCTCCGTGGAGCCTATATTCCAGTGGAGGTGAGGGGAACGGGACCATCTATCTTGTTCAAACTTTGTGGACTTGTCATAAAGGTGAGGTTGAGTTTAAGCCTCAAAAGGCTGGTATCGTCCAGATTGCACAGCTAAGAGCCCTTGGGTCACCTAGTTGAAGAACAGCAGGACCGAGGTTCAAGGCCAGATCTGATGGGCACCCAAGCCATGGGGTCTCCATTGCACGATTCTGCCTCCTCTCGCTCACCCCACTCAGGCCTCACTGGCCTCCTTGGCATGCCAGGCATGCACGTGCCTCTGAGCCTTGTCCATGCTGTTCCCTTGGCCCAGAATACTCTTCCTGCAGAAAACTTTAGGCCCACCTGCTCACCTCCCTCAAGTCTTTGCTCAAATGTCTTCTTCTTGATAAGATCTTCCCTGACACAACTACACACACACACACACACACACACACACACACACACACACACACACACACTCTTATGCCCTCCCACCATCCTCTGTATTTAACCTGTTGTGTCTACCTGATTAGCATGTTAGTTCCCTCGGACAGGAATTTTGCTAATTCTATTCATTCTTATGTCTCTGGTGCCTATAATAGGTTCTCAGGAGACCCTTATTTAGGTGGATGGTTGGGTGGATGTGCAGATGGATGGAGGAGACCCAAAGCTGAGTAAGGCTGGGTCCCAGCCCTGAAAGTCCTTGAAGTCCAGCCAATGGAGAGGGACTGTTTCCTGAGTGAGTTCAGTTGCAGTTGCCCCATGGACTGCAGCATGTCAGGTTTGAACTCCACACATGAAAACTCATGTCCACTGAAAAAAATCCAACCATAGTTTTGACTCGACGGACCTTTGTTGACAAAGTAATGTCTCTGCTTTTTAATATGCTGTCTACATTGGTCATAAATTTTCTTCCAAGGAGCAAGCGTCTTTTAACTTCATGGCTGCAGTCACCACCTGAAGTGATTTTGGAGCCCAAAAAAGATAAAGTCTGCCACTGTCTCCACTGTTTCCCCATCTATTTGCCATGAAGTGATGGGACTGGATGCCATGATCTTAGTTTTCTGAATGTTGAATTTTAAGCCTTTTCACTCTCCTCTTTCACTTTCATCAAGAGGCTCTTTAGTTCTTCTTTGCTTTCTGCTATAAGTGTGGTGTCATCTGCATATCTGAGGTTATTGATATTTCTCCCAGCAATCTTGATTCCAGCTTGTGCTTCATCCAGTCCAGCATTTCTCATGATGTACTCTGCCTATAAGTTAAATAAGCAGGGTGACAATATACAGCCTTGATGTACTCCTTTCCCAATTTGGAATCAGTCAGTTGTTCCTATGTCTAGTTCTAACTGTTGCTTCTTGACCTGCATACAGATTTCTCAGGAGGCAGGTCAGGTGGTCTGGTATTCCCATCTCTCAGAATTTTCCACAGTTTTTTGTGATCTGCACTGTCAAAGGGTTTGGCATAGTCAATAAAGCAGAAATAGATGTTTTTCTGGAACTCTCTTGCTTTTTCGATGATCCAGTGGATGTTGGCAATTTGATCTCTGGTTCCTCTGCCTTTTCTAAATCCAGCTTGAACATCTGGAAGTTCATGGTTCACGTACTGTTGAAGACTGGCTTGGAGAATCTTGAGTACTAATTTGCTAGCATATGAGATGAGTGCAATTGTGTGGTAGTTTGAGCATTCTTTGGCATTGCCTTTCTTTGGGATTGGAATGAAAACTGACCTTTTCCAGTCCTGTGGCCACAGTTGAGTTTTCCACATTTGCTGGCATATTGAGCGAAGCACTTTCACAGCATCATCCTTTAGGATTTGAAATAGCTCAATTGGAATTCCATCACCTCCACTAGCTTTGTTCATAGTGATGCTTCCTAAGGCCCACTTGACTTCGCATTCCAGGATGTCTGGCTCTAGGTGAGTGATCATACCATCGTGGTTATCTGGGTCGTGAAGATCTTTTTTGTACGCCTCTTCTGTGTATTCTTGCCACCTCTTCTTAATATTTTCTGCTTCTGTTAAGTCCATACCATTTCTGTCCTTTAGTGTCCCCATCTTTACATGAAATGTTCCCTTGGTGTCTCTAATTTTCTTGAACAGATCTCTAGTCTTTCCCATTCTATTGTTTTCCTCTATTTCTTTGCACTGATCGCTGAGGAAAGTTTTCTTATCTCTCCTTGCTATTCTTTGGAACTCTACATTCAAATGGGTATATCTTTCCTTTTCTCCTTTGCCTTTCACTTCTCTTCTTTTCACAGCTATTTGTAAGGCCTCTTCAGACAACCATTTTGCTTTTTTGCATTTCTTTTTTTTGGGGATGGTCTTGATCCCTGCCTCCTGTACAATGTCTTGAACCTCCATCCATAGTTCTTCAGGCACTCTGTCTATCAGATCTAATCCCTTGAATTTTTTTCTCACTTCCACTGTATAATTGTAAGGGATTTGATTTAGGTCATACCTGAATGGTCTAGTGTTTTCCCTACGTTCTTCAATTTCACTCTGAATTTGGCAATAAGGAGTTCATGGTCTGGGCCACAGTCAGCTCCCAGTCTTGTTTTTGCTGACTGTATAGAGCTTCTCCATCTTTGGCTGCAGAGTGAGGTGTGTCTAATAGATGCTCGTGCAGAGAAGGAGCCACACTCCCCCACTCATCCCCTCCTGCCTCAGAATAGGGCCCTCTCCTGACACTCCACCTCTTGGAACACACAGGCTGAGGGCTGCAGCAGAGAGCGCTCCGGTTGGCCCAGGGTGGACACACTGGGAGGTGCTGTGTGAGCTGGGCCCTGGCGCAGCCCTGGCAACATCTCTCTCGGAGCCTCGCTGGGGGAGCTGGGGGAACGAATTGAGGCAATGGAGCTCCCCACCCCCAGAGCCTGCAAAGGTCTGTTCCCAGGGCCCAGGAGGCTCGAATACCAGTCCAAGACCCCACCCTTGTGAAGGGGCTAATTAGGAGGTTGGGATTAGCAGGTACACACTAATATGTCTAAAATAGATAACCAAGGACCTCCATACAGCCCAGAGAGCCATACTCAATATCTTGTAAAAATCTATGATTAAAAAGCATCTTAAAAAAGAATGTATATATTTATTTAAATATATAAATATATTCCTATTTATTAAATATATTCCTATTTATTCTATATACATAAATATATATTTATAAAATTTTAGATATATTTATGTATTTATAACTTCAATATTTTTATACTTACAGTAATATTTATAAATTTACATTTATACATATATATTATTTATTTAAATATATAAATATGTTCCTATATATTTCAATATATTCCTATTTATTTAAAATATATTTATTTAAAATATAGACATTCTTTTTTAGATTCTTTTTCATCATAGATTATTACAAGGTATTGAGTATAGCTCCCCGAGCAACGTAGTAGGTCCTTGTTGGTTATCTATTTTATATATATTAGTTATATATGTTAATCCCTAACTCTGAATTTATCCCTTCTCAGGGGTGGGATCTTGGACTGACAGTCGAGCCTCCTGGGCCCTGGGAACAGACCTTTGCAGGCACTGTGGGCCCAGAGTTCCATTTCCCTGCTTCCCTGGTGGCTCAGTCAGTAAAGAATCTGCCTGCAATGCAGGACATGACATAGTGACTAAACCACCACCATATATTTATAAATATATAACTGAATCATTTTGTTGTACACCTGCAACTAACCTAACATTGTAAATCAACTGTATCTCAATAAAAATCCCCCCAAAAGAAAATCATAACATGAGGGAGAAAAGACCCCACCCCTGACCTGCCAAGGGACCTTGAGCAGGTCACCTTCTCTCTCAGAGTGTTAGTGTTTTCTCTCCCATAACATGAGGAGATGTGAACACATGAATTGTTCTAAATCTTTTCAAGTATGAGGATCTGCTTAAAAATATTTTTACTGAAGCATCATGTATATACAGAAAAATAAACACATTGTATGCGATGATATTCAGTGATATTTCACACAGTAAACATGTTCATGTGACCAGCACCCTGATTAAGTAATAAACATTATCAGCTCCCCAGCAGCCTCCTTGGGGCCCTTCCCAGTTCCTATCTCCCTCAAAGGCAAAGATTCTCCTGCTTTTTAACCCTATAGGTTAAGCTTTGCCTAATTTTGAACAACTCATGAACCCCCCTTTTAAAAAAACTTTTTATTTTATATTGGATTATGTGCTGCTTAAGGCTGTATATTGTCACCGTGATTATTTAACTTATATGCAGAGTACATCATGAGAAATGCTGGGCTGGAAGAAACACAAGCTGGAATCAAGATTGCTGGGAGAAATATCAATAACCTCAGATATGCAGATGACACCACCCTTATGGCAGAAAGCGAAGAAGAACTAAAGAGCCTCTTGATGAAAGTGAAAGAGGAGAGTGAAAAAGTTGGCTTAAAGCTCAACATTCAGAAAACTAAGATCATTGCATCCAGTCCCATCACTTCATGGCAAATAGATGGGGAAACAGTGAAAACAGTGTCAGACTTTATTTTTGGGGGCTCCAAAATCACTACAGATGGTGACTGCAGCCATGAAATAAAAAGACGCTTACTCCTTGGAAGAAAAGTTATGACCAACCTAGTTCAGTTCAGTTCAGTTCAGTTGCTCAGTCATGTCCGATTCTTTGCGACCCCATGAATTGCAGCACGCCAGGCCTCTCTGTCCATCACCAACTCCCAGAGTCTACCCAAACCCATGTCCATCAAGTCAGTGATGCCATCCAACCATCTCATCCTCTGTCATCCCCTTCTCCTCCTGCCCCCAATCCTACCCAGCATTAGGGTCTTTTCCAGTGAGTCAACTCTTCGCATGAGGTGGCCAAAGTATTGGAGTTTCAGCTTCAACATCAGTCCTTCCAATGAACACCCAGGATTGATCTCCTTTAGGATGGATTGATTGGATCTCCTTGCAGTCCAAGGGACTCTCAAGAGTCTTCTCCAACACCACAGTTCAAAAGCATCAATTCTTCGACGCTCAGCTTTCTTCACTGTCCAACTCTCACATCCATACATGACCACTGGGAAAACCATAGCCTTGACTAGACGGACTTTTGTTGGCAAAGTAATGTCTCTGCTTTTAAATATGCTATCTAGGTTGGCCATAACCTTCCTTCCAAGGAGTAAGCGTCTTTTAATTTCATGGCTGCAATCACCATCAGCAGTGATTTTGGAGCCCCCCAAAATAAAGTCTGCCACTGTTTCCACTTTTTTCCCATCTATTTCCCATGAAGTGGTGGGACCAGATGCCATGATCTTGGTTTTCTGAACGTTGAGCTTTAAGCCAACTTTTCCACTCTCCTCTTTCACTTTCATCAAGAGGCTCTTTAGTTCTTCTTCACTTTCTGCCATAACGGTGGTGTCATCTGCATATCTGAGGTTATTGATATTTCTCCCAGCAATCTTGATTCCAGCTTGTGTTTCTTCCAGCCCAGAATTTCTCATGATGTACTCTGCATATAAGTTAATATATGCATATATGCATATATGACCAACCTAGACAGACTATTAAAAAGCAGAGACATTACTTTGCCAACAAAGGTCTGTCTCGTCAAGGCTATGGTTTATCCAGTGGTCATGTATGGATGTGAGAGTTGGACTATAAAGAAAGCTGAGTGCTGAAGAATTGAATGCTTTTGAACTGTGGTGTTGGAGAAGACTCTTGAGAGTCTCTTGGACTGCAAGGAGATTCAACCAGTCCATCCTAAAGCAATCAGTCCTGAATGTTCATTAGAAGGACTGATGTTGAAGCTGAAACTCCAATACTTTGGCCACCTGATATGAAGAACTGACTCATTTGAAAAGATCCTGACGCTGGGAAAGATTGAAAGCAGGAGGAGAAGGGGACGACAGAGGGTGAGATGGTTGGGTGGCATCATTGACTCAATGAGCATGAGTTTGAGTAAACTCTGGGAGTTGGCAGTGGACAGGGAGGCCTGATGTGCTGTGGTCCATGGGGTCTCAAAGAGTCGGACATGACTGAGCGACTGAACTGAACTGATGTGCTGCTTTCCTTAGTTCAGCTGGTAAAGACTTTTTATTTTCTATTAGAGTATAGCTGATTAACAATGTTGTGATAGTTTCAGGTGGACAGCAATAGGACTCAACGATACATAAACATGTACCCGTTCTCTCCCAAACTCCCCTCCCATCCAGGCTGCCACATAACATTGAGCAGAGTTCCCCGTGCTATACAGGAGGTCCTTGTTGGGAATCCATTTTAAGTATAGCAGAATGTCCATGTTCATTCCAAACTCCCTATCTATCCCTTCCCCTCATCACAAGGATCCCTTTTTAACCTCTACAAAACGCTTTTGACTTCAGTACCTGTGGTAGCCAGCCTCTAAGACAACTCCCAAAGATGCTTGCCAGCTTGCTAGTATTCACACCCTGAGTAGTTCCCTCCAGCATTGAATCAGGTGGTCTTAATAATCAATAGAGTATGGCAGAAGTGACAGTGTATGGCTTCTGGGGCCAGGTTATAAAGTGCATTGTGGCTCTGCCTTGCTCTATTGAATCACCAGCTCAGAGGAAGCTAGCTCGTGTGTTATGGCAATCTTGTGGAGAGCTCCCCTTGAAGAGGAACAGAGGCCTCCCACCCACAGCCAGCACCAACACCAGTCATATGAGTGTGTCATGTTGGAAGCAGATCTTCCAGCTCCAGTGTAGCCTGTGGAGGGCTGTAGCCCAGGCTAACATATGATTTAACTTCATGAGAGATCCTAGACCAGAACTGCTGGCCAAGTCACTCCTGAATCCCTGACCCATGGTAACTATGAAAGCTAATAAGTATTTGTTATTATTTTAAGCTACTAATTGGAGGGGGGTATAATTAGTTCATAGCAAAAGATAAGTAATATGGCATTCATTAATTGAGCAAATACCCAATGAACCAAACCTCTTAAGCTTTCAGGAACCCTTTTAAGAAATCCCCTTTTAAAATTCCTTCCCTGGTGGCTCAGATGGTAAAGAATCTGCCTGAAATGCAGGAAACAGGTTTGATCCCTGGGCTGGGAAGATGCCCTGGAGAAGAGAATGGCAACCCACTCCAGTATTCTTGCCTGGAGAATTCCATGGACAGAAGAGCCCGGCGGGCTACAGTCCATGGGATCGCAAAGAGTCAGACATGACTAAGCGACTAACACTTTTAAAACTGGGATCGCAAAGAGTCAGACATGACTGAGCGACTAACACTTTTAAAACTATCTTTATAGTGGACTTTCCTGATGGTCCAGTGGTTGAGAATCTGCCTGCCAATGCAGGAGACATGGGTTGGATCCCTGGTCTGGGAAGATTCCACATGCCAAGGGGCAACTAAGCCCATGCACCACAACTACTGAGCCAGTACTCTAGAGCCCATGCTCTGCAACACAAGAAGTCACTGCAATGAAAAGCCTGGGTCCCATAACAAAGAGTAGCCCCTGCTCACAGCAACTAGAGAAAGCCCCAAAGCAGCACTGAAGAAGACCCAGTGCAGCCAAAACCAAAATTGTCTTAGTAGTGTCTATTTACACTTGAATAAAGAGCCTTCCTTTTGATGCATGAAAAACGTGTGGTCAGACCCGAGACTGCAATGACCTCAAATGTCTGAGGCCCCCAGGACTGGGCCTGGGCTGGGAGCTACCACTGACTCAACTCATCTCCACAGCTCTTTTCCTACTAAAACTCTGGAACCAGAGACTTGCAGGAAGCCACCGCCCAGTTCTAGCTCCCTCTACATTGTTCGGTCTTAGAACATGATCAAGAGGACCCCAGGCTTTGGGCTGAAGCAGTCCTGTGGCCAAAGCCTGACGGCTCCTTTCCAAACCTGGGTGACCTCACACAGGCAGCTGTACTTCTCTGAATACAGATGCCTTGCTCACAGGTGGCTGGATAAAGCAGAAATAACATGTGCCTCATCACGGTGACATTTTGGGTACACTCAAGAGGCATGGCAGCTGCCATGATCATCAAACCACAGACCGGGGACTACCCTAGTGGTCCAGTGGCTAAGACTCCATGCTCCCAATGCAGGGGCCCCAGGTTCAATCCCTGGCCAGGGAACTGGAGCCCACATGTCGCAACTAAGAGTTCGCACGCCAGCAACTAAGACCTGGCACAGCCAAAATAAACAAATAAATATTAAAAAAAAAAAAAAACAGACCATCGGGTGTTCCCAGGGGTGTCAGAGGACTGTTGTCTCCCTCTGGCCTCAGCTGACATTTGGTCCTATTTGGCTGCCCCACGTGGATCCTGGCTCATGGGATCCTGGGCAGCGAGTTTGTGGGGCCAGGTGAGCATATGGCCTGGTGACCAAACTTGGTTGGAGACCGGTCTGCTTCCTCTCCCTTGTTAGCGTCGCCCGGGGGCCTGCTCTCTCCTTAGCAGAAGCCTGGATGACGAAGGCCACAGCCTATTAATTGCAGTGACAGTGATAAAGGAAGAGGGGGAGGCTGCTATTTGTCTTGCCTGTAACCTCTCGCATCATTCCAAGATGAATGAAAACTCATTTTCTGCTTTGATTCGGTCTAATTTCCCTGGGCCCCCTGGGCCTGGTGGGGGGAAGGGACTCACAAGCCCCTGCTGAGCAGGAATGGTGGGGAGGAGGGGGAGGGTTCGGAGGTCACAGAGCAGGGAGGACAACCTCCATCCACTAGGGAACCAAGGACTTGCAGGAGTGGTGCGCACATTCATTCATGAGGCACCAACGGTATGGGGCCTGTACAGGTGATAGCTGATTGAATTCACAGTCCTGGAAGGAGTGACTCTGCTGCCCATTTCATGGATGAGACAGTAGTGGTGGCAGAGAGAAAGGGGCTTATGATACTGAGCAGGGCTCCTGGGCACAGGTCTTTCTGTGTCCCCCATTTCTTTGGTTATAGGAAATAGCCTTCATTCTGCCTCCATGACCTTCTCTGAGTTCCAGTGTGAAGGTTCAAGCAATTGTTATTAGGGAAGGGAGGGGATGCGAGAACAGGAAAAACAGTGAAGAGCATCCCTGAGACAAGGTCCTGGTTCCCCATCAACAGATACACACAACGATATCTTTAGATGTTTTGCAGATACTGAAACCCCCTCCAGAAGGGAGAAGTATGCATGCTGCCCACAAGCATGTAGACTCCAGAGCTGTTTGTTGGTCCTGAAGGTTGATGATGCTGACTCCTATTTACCTCACCATCAACTCATCAGAAGAATGTCCATGAGCTGATCATGCCCTCTCTGAACAATTACTGTAAAGCTTGTCACTGTCTTCCACAAGTTGAGACACAGTTTTGAAGGCTTTAGCCCGCTATGGCCCCCTTTGCCTGGTAAAGTAATACAGCTCTCCTTTTCTACTTCACCGAAAACTCTGTCTCCGAGATTTGATTCAGCACCAATGTACAGAGAAGCTGAGCCTTGGGTATCACTTAAACAAGGTCACACAGCTAGTGAGGGCCAAAGCTCACTTCATCAGAGAGAGTATGTCCAGTGCCATCACCAGCTCTTTCCTGTCACGCAGCACATCACCTCCCATCTGGGTGAATGAATGACTTCATCAGAACAGAAGGTCCTAGATAGGAAGGACCATCCAGGTCGGGGAGCTACCACCCACCCCTGCATTCTCCGCCGGGGAACAGAAGCAGACAAGGAGGAAAAAGGATGGAGGGTGGACCTTTTCTTCCATCAAAGAGCAGAGACAGACTGAGGGCCTTCTTGGAATAGCTACTTTCTTATCTGTAATATGGAGCTAACAGTGCCTGCATCCCAGGTCCACGGGATGATGAGAGGGGATGATGAGAATGTGTGAGAAGGTGCTTCACACCTGGTACTTCCTCTCTGTTTGTGGAAAGGGAGAGGGAACCAGTAGCCCCCAGCGGTTTAAGCTGCTTTATCCCAGATCGATTGACCATAAGTGTGGGGGTCACCCTACACACACCTGCCTGGTCGCTTGCTGCATCCCAGTGTCCCCTCTGATGATCCAGAAGTCCAATGAGGCCCAGAGAGCAAGAGGGGCCCGGGCCCCCCAACCTGTCTGCTAAAACAGCCTTATGGCCCCAAGGAGCCACGTGGGCTCTGAAGAAGATAGGAGATGCCCCCTCGGTCTGCTTCACCGGTCAGGCAACCTGGTTTGAATGCTCTGTCACTGACTATGTACTGTGTGACCTTGGGTAAGTTACTTTGCCTCACTTCCCTTATCTGTAAAATGGGATAATAATGGTATCTCCATCATATGATTACCAGTAAGCTTAGGTAAAGCACTTAGAGCAGTGTTGGGTACAGGGCAGCATCTGGCTGGTGTTCTGATGGGTGGCAGCTGAGAGGGGCTAGTCTGGGGTTGGGATGGCCATGAGAAATGAAGCAGCTGACTCCACTTGAGTCCACCTCCCCCACCGCCTCCAAAAAAGTCCTCCCATCTGGCCTGGATCTGAATTGCAAATGGCCTTCCCTTTCCCACCACTCAGGCTCCAGCTCCAGCTGGAGACAGAGGAGTCCAGTGAAGTCAAGTCTCTGCCCCTGCCGCAGGCTGGTAGCCTGGCTTTGTCTCAAAGAGTCTGCAGGCGGAGCCCTCAGACCGGGCCCCAGTTAGAACCACCTAGCCTGGCGTTCAAGGCCTTGACAGCCTGCTCCCTCCTTCTCTCTCTGCTTTTGTAAGAAATCTCTGCTCTTTCTTTCCCCTTCCCTCTATCTCCAGGCTCAGCTCCATCTTCCATTACCTGATGAGGTGCGTCCTGCTGATCATCCCATTCTGCAGATGGGGACTCAGAGAGGCTCATGGCTAGCCACCTGGCAGAGCTGGGATACACAACCTTACCTTATTCACTCCAGAGCCCAGCACTTCACCATGACCCTGGCCTGCCGCAATGCAGATTCTTCAAAGCATAAAGGAGAAATGAAGTCAGGGAGCCAGGAACTGTAACGAAGGTGTGAAGGTCACTTATTCACTAATTTGGTATTTACCAAGCACCTATATGGTGCTGGGCACTCAGAGACAATATTGATGCCACGAGACTAGCATCAATGATAACAGCAACTTAATGACTATAATAATGTGACAGCAGGTGCTGGCATTTCCTGAACTCCTGCTAAGGACTCAGCACTGAGCTAGGTGTTTTGTATGCAGAGCTCCAATCCTCACTGTAGTCCTACAAGGTGGTTCTATTATTATTATTTTTTAATTTATTGAAGTATAGTTGATTTACACTGTTGTGTTAATTTCTGCTATATAGCAAAGTGATTCAGTTATACATATATATATATATATATATTGCTTTTCATGTTCTTTTCCATTATGGTTTATCACAGGGTATCGAATACAGCCCCCTGTGGTATAGGATCTTGTTTATTCATCCTCTATGTAAGAGTTTGCATCTGCTAACCCCAAACTCCCCATCCTTCCCTCCCCTGTCCTCCCTCCTCCTTGGCAACCACAAGTCTGTTCTCAGTGTCTGTGAGTCTCTTTCTGTTTTGTAGACATATTCATCTGTGTCATTTTAGATTCCACATGTAAGTGATACCATATGATACTTGCCTTTCTGACTTGCCTCTCTTAGTAGGATAAGGTCCATCCATATTGCTGCAAACAGCATTATTTCATTATTTTTTCTTTTTTATGGCTGAGTAATATTTCATTATATACAGTATATTCCTGTATATATCTATATATACATATATATAGGTTTATACCTATATATACATATATATATATATCATGAATATATATATGAATGAATGAGTCAACCAAGGCTCAGAGAGCTCAGGTGTCTAAAGTCACATAGATTTCATGCACCTGAGTGAGTATTGAGCCCTGACCTGTCTAGGATAACAATAACAATGATGGTGATCACTGCCTTGCACATGTTGAGTACTTTCTGTGTACCACACAATCGTCTGCTGAACTCTCAAAATGACAACATAACATTGAGGAGGAGTGACAAATTTAGACTCATTAAGCTGATTCATTCACGTGCTTCCAGGCTTACTGGGAGTAGAAGGTCTGGCCTCAGTCTCTTCTGTGAAATCATGGGCAGCCCACAGGGTTAGGAGGCCTGGGTTGTATGAGGATCTATAAAATGGGAAAATACTACCCAACTCACAGGATGGTGGTGAACATCTGGAACATTCCTCATTAGGTAGGATTAACATTTTCTAGCCTGAGAATGGGCCTCCCAGCCAAGGTATCTATCACAGGTCCCAAAGCATCCCATCCTTCTCCCTCCTTGACCCCCGCCTCCACCACTTGTGGGGCCCTCTGTCCCCCTCCACCACTCACGAGAAGCTCAGCCACTTCTGCAAGGGAGTATCTGCTGGATTTTATTTTCTTCCACCAAGTTGTGGGTGGGGACATAGTAGAGGCACTTGGGGTTTCAGGTAAAGGAAGACTCTGAGATTTAAGAGAAAAGTGCAGGAGAGGGGAGAGAGAAGGGAAAGAAAAAGAGAGAAACCAAGAAGGAAAGAAATGAGATGAAACACAGAACAAAACAAAAAATACCAGAACCAGAGCACCAAGACACCGATGGGCACAACAGAGACAGAAAGATGGAGACAAAACAGAAAAAGGACTAAAAAGAGAGAGAAGTAGCCGAAGCTGGAAAGATGCTGCCGAGAAAAAGTGGGTCGAAGAGAAGGGTCCCTCAAGCAGATGGGCAAGGACAGGGACAAAGCCACCTGCCTTGGCCCCCAGCTGAGCTAGGCTTTCAGGCTCCAGCGTCCTGCTGCACAGAGAGAAAAGCCTCTTCTCCCACATTTGAATGAATTTGATATTCAATCAATGAAGATTAACTCACCGAAGGTAAGGGAGGGGGGGTTTTACATACGTGAGGAAGTCAAATACGATTATGCAGATGAGAAAATTATCCTGAGATGAGGCACATCTCATATATGATAATTCTGGGAAAGGCTGGACTCCCACCCTGATTAGCATATCTTCAAGACCAGACCTGGATGGGGAGGCGAGGACACGGAGATGAGCATTGCACTGACCAGGAATCCCACGAAGAGAAGCTGGTCAAAGCTGTCAGCTCCCTGATGTCCTTTTCCGGAAACGAAGACCCTCAGCTTCTGTCAGGGAAGACCTTAATGAGAGCCTTGACCCTGCAGTGTCCGTTGAAACTCTTTGGACCTCAGCTTGGTCTTGAAACAAAAGAGCAGTTTAGAGCAGGTCTTTTCGAACTTTAGAATGAGTGCAATCACCTGGAGATGCAGACTCTGATTCAGTGGGTCTGGAGCGAGGGCCTGCATTTCTTTTTTTTTAAATATATGTTTTTTTAATATTTATTATTTTATTTATTTATTTAGCTCAGCCACGGCTTAGTTGGGGCATGAGGGGTCTTCCATCCTCATTGCGGTATGCAGGATCTTTAGTTGTGGCATTCGAATTCTTAGTTGTGGCATGTGGGATCTTAAGTTCACTGACCGGGGATCGAACCCAGTCCCCCTGCTTTCGGAGTGTGGAGTCTTAGCCACTGGACCACCAGAGAAGTCCTAGGGTCTGTGTTTCTAACCAGCTCCCAGGTGATGCCGATGCTACTGGTCCTCAGACCACACCTTTAGAGGGCCCAGCTCAGTGGTCCTCACCCTAGTGGCGTGTTAGGGTCACTTGGGGAGCATTTAAAAAACTGCCAATGCCTAGGACCCACGGCAGACCAATTAAATTAGAATCTCCTGGAGAAGAGCCTGGGCACTGGTGTTTTTTAAAAGATGAATCTAATGTGCAGCCGGGCTTGGGAACCTCTGGCCTAAATGAAGGCTAGGATCGTGAGAAGGTCATGGATCTATTCCAAGTCTCCAGGGACCGTCATGCTCCCAGACTCTCAGAAGCCGCAGATGTGGGGGGGCCTTGGAAGAGGAGGGTATGGACTGAAGATGAGTGTAAGTAACCCGGAATGGGGCTGAGGACACTGCCCTGGGCTCACTGGAGAGCCTTGATGTTAACTCCCCAAATCAGCCCTTGCGTACTAAGTACTATACCTACTCAATACAACACATATATTCTCTACTTGTATACTCTACTGTATATACACATGTGTTCTCTCCAGCCCTTGAGTAGAGATATTATCATTTCCATTTGACAGATAAGGAAATTAGGCTCAGAAAGGCAGAGCAAGTTTCCCAAGGTTGTAGAGTCAGGACTCGAACCCATCTTAGTCTGACCCCCAAGGCCCATGCTCTCTCCACTCTAGCCATGCCTTCCACTCCCTGAATCACCTTACCGGAGGAAGTTAGTGGCTGATCCCTGGTCCCTAAAGCCTGACCGAGCTGGGGGTGGGGACATCTCCACTCTGTCTGCTGTGCCTAGAGTAGGCTGACCTCATGTGGGGGAGGGGAGTGAGCAAGGACTTGGAAGTCAACAGCCCTGGGTTCAAATCCTTCTCTTGTAGCTGTGCGACTGTCAGTGAGTCATTACCTTTTCTGAGTGACAGACAGGCTCCTTCTTGGCAAGATGGGATAATGAGGTCAAATTCCGGGTTGCTAAGAGGAGATGAGGTCAGGCAGCATGTGTGTGGCATGGAGTAGACACGTGGAGACAGAATAGAATGGAAGCTGGTTGAGCCAAGGCTCAAAGTTTCTAGAACTTGTGGCTCTTCACTCCCATCCTCAGAAGCCCAAGAGCCAGAGCCTTGGCCCAGTGACCACAAGCCCCTCCTCCAACACGGACAGGGGCCCAGTGCCTCCCAAGTGATGTTTCAGGGCCCAACAAGGCCTGGCGGAGTCATGTCGGGTCTGGTAAGCACTGTCCCCACAATACAGACAGCTGGAACTGGACCTTCGGCTCAGGAGCCCACCAGGCAGGTCTCCTCTGCCTCCCCAAGGAAACTTGGGGTACAGCCCCCAGCATCTTATCCAAATCAGATGCGCTATTACCTGTTGGTGAGCAGGGGTGGGGGAACCCTTGAGTTCCTCCCTGTAAAGAGAGGCAGTGGGCCTGGGAACCTTCCAGCACCAGACGGCCTTTCCTTCCTCTCCCAGGAATTTGCCTCAAAGAGCCATCCCATGTCCATGGCCGCTGAGTAGGGTTATACCTACACCAGAGGCCAAGTGGGGCAGGAATCCAGCCCCTGATCAGCTCACCAACCTGTGCTTCTCTTGCTAATTGTCACGGAAATACCCTGTGTGTCATTGGGAAAAAACTTAACATCCGTGGGCCTCAGTCTCCCGGTCTGTAAAATGGAGCCTTAATGGCGCTGCACGAAGGTTCACCCCCGGCCCACCTCCCTCTGGCTTTGTGTCCCCACAACCTCCTCTCATTGCCAACCCTACCCAGCACCCCGGGCCCCAGGCCTTCTAACAAAGAGCAACCTGGGGTGGGGGTGCCCTGGGCAGCCGGCAGTGGGGGCCCCAGTCCCCATTCTGTTTCTATCATTACACGGCTACCCAGGATCTCCCCTGGCAGCCAGGACGAGTGGAGATGTGGGCAAGGAGAGAGGGAGAAGAGAGGGAAGGAAAGGGGGCCACAGAGGGGGCTTAGAAGCTGCCGGCACGCTCACGGGTCTCTGTCTCCTGTGCCCAACTGCCCTGTATTGCCTCTCTCCGTGTGTGCCAGGTGCTTGTCTGGGCAGCCGTGCGTGTGTGTGAATGTATCACAGTGACTTCACGCCTGAGCATGTCATAGATCTCTGTGTATCTACTTGTCTCTGTGCCTGATGTGTGTGTGGGTCTGGATGTGTGTTGGTGGGGCGGCTCTGTGAATGTGTGTGTCTAATGGGAGTGTATTGTGATGTGTCTGCACACATGTGTGTTTGAGCAAGTGTGTGTCAGTATGTGTGGGTGTGAGTCTGCATGTCTGTGTGGGTGCACATCACAGTGGGTGTGAGGATCTGAGTGTGTGTCCAGTGAGTGTAGATTAGTGTGGAGGATGAGTGTCTGGCTGGGGTGCATCAGTGTCTGTGTGTGTGTATCTCTTTGTAGGCATCGGTGTGGGTATGCATGTGTACTATGTGTACACACTGTGTACACACTATCTGTGTGTCTAGGTGGACATGTATCCGGGTGTGGTAGGGTGAATATCTGAATGTGTGTCTTGGAGGGTGAGTTTGCCTGCACATCACCATGTGTATCTGCTTATCCATTTACAAGGTGTAGGGTATGAGAGTGTGTGTGTGTGTGTGTGTGTGTGAGTGGGGCATATCAGTATGGAGGGGCTCTATATCCTATGTGAGACTGAGTCAGTGTATAGCAGAATGTGGGGCATGTGTATTTGTGTGTGTCCATGTGGGTGTAGCACTGGGTGGAGTGTGTGTGTGCCCTTGGGTACCAGCATATCTCATATGCTCATGTGTGGATCTGAATGAGTGTGTTGCCTTGTGTGGCAGTGTTTGTATCTGTGCATGAATCACTGTGGCAGTGTCTGAGTATCCATTTCTGGAAAGTAAAGGGTGTGTGTATCTTTGTGTCTGAATGGGGCGTATCAGCATGTGTGAGTGTCTGCGTGCGTGTCTCTCGATCTGCGTATCTTGTGGGTCTGCACCTCTCCAGCTTGGCTGGGCCCAGGCACCGTAAATCCATCAACTCCACATGATTTTGTCAATCCTGACAGCTAACTTCAACATGACGACAAATCTGGCCCCAGAGGATATTAAGCAAAGACACATGAGCCTATAATTTTCTGCTTCCACGTGTGAGATGCTATAATAATCAAAAGAAAATGAGTTTCTAACTACCCCAGCTCTTTGTGCTGTTGCCTTCATGCCGGCTGCACTAATTGAATCACCCGGCACCACTGTATCAATGGTAACTTGGGTATTGGGGGGTAATCAGGCGTGTGGGGGGGACCAGCTTGGAGAGGTGCGGGGGCTTTTGTGAAGGTCCCATCTGCCTTGTGCGCCAAAGCCGCCCGCTGCCCGTTCACATTTGGCTGGACAAGGGAGTGACTGAAGGGCAGCCCCCACCCAGAGGAGGGTCTGGGAGGGGATGCCTGGGGGAGGGGGCACCTATACCCAGATGCTGTGGCTCTGGCCCCTTGGTCCCAGAAGGAGAGCTGTGCAAAAATAAAAAAGATCTAAACTTTGGGGATTGGCCTATTGTGGTTGTTTAGTGGCTAAGTCGTATCCGACCCTTTGTGAGCCCATGGACTATAGCCCACCAGGCTCCTCTGTCTATGGGCTTTCCTAGCAAGAAGACTGGAGAGTCCATTTTCTTCTCCAGGGGGTCTTCCTGACCCAGGTGTTGAACCTGTGTCTCCTGTGTTGGCAGGGAGATTCTTTACCGCTGAGCCACCAGGGAAGCCCTGGAGATTGGCCTACCCGGGTTCAATCCGGCTGAGAGTCCTTCTGTCATTTACCCTCTGGGGCGTGGTTTCTTCATGTAGAAAATGGGATGGCCATCTAATTCACAGGGATAAGGGAGAACATACAGATTAAGCACACAGGTGTTTGGGAGTCATTACTATTTTTGTTGTTATCAATGTTTACAGCACTTTACTGTGCCTTAGCATCACAGTGTGAGACAGGGATGGTTATCCCATTCTACATCTGGAAAAATTGAGGCTCAGAGACGTGAAATAACTTGATCACTTGAGACACAGCTCTCTCTATGTACTGTTGTGCGGTCTGAAGTAGGATGTGTGTGTGTGTGTGTTTTCAAAGAGGAAGGAAAATAGTTCCTGGTGGCTTCTGTAGGTCCCCCACCCAAGAGTCCTGTGACTCAATAAAAATAATAATTGGGGACTCCTCTGGTAGTCCAGTGGTTAAGAGTACACTTTCCAGTGCAAGGGACACAGGTTCAATGCTTGGTTGGGGCACTAAGATCCCACATGCCGCTGGGCAACTAAGGCCAACTAGAAAAGCCTTCATACCACAAGGACCCATTACAGCCAAAAAAAAAAAAGCTATAATAAATAAATTTAAAAAATAGTTGTTCACCCTTGTATAGCACTTACCATGGTCCATTCACTGTGTATTAACTCCTATAACCCTCATCCTGAGTTTGTGAGGTAGAAAGGCAAGTACCCCTGTTTACAGATGAGAAGACTAAAGTCCAGAAAGGCTGAGTAACTTGACCAAAGCCACATGGGTGGTAGGTGGTAGAATTGGACTTCAAGGAAGTCTGTCTTCAGAGTCTTCACTTTAATCCACCACCTGTTCTTCTTAAAGATCCAGCTGTGCCTCCACCCTCTTTTGTTCCTCAGAGTCTTCTAAAGCAAATTCTTCATTTGCCTCCAAGAAACATACCTCTTTACCCAACCAAGGGCACATTCCTCCTGAAAGGAGCCTCCAGAGTGGGATGGAAATGTCCCCATCCCCAAACCCACTGTGCATCCCCACATCAAGGTGGGAGATCACCCCACGCCCCTCTTCAGCATGGGCCCCACTTCCAGTTAGACAGAAAGCTGTCACCAAGCAGCTGCTCTGTACCTAGGCAGGGAACTGTGAGGGGAAGGGGCTACAAAGAGGAAATTACTATAACTATATTTTTGTACAGCCTTTCAGCTTCCCTGGTGGTGCAGGTGGTAAAGAATCTGCCTATAATGCAGGACACCTGGGTTTGATCCCTGGGTCAGGAAGATGCCCTGGAGAAGGAAATGGCTACCCACTCCAGTGTTCTTGCCTGAAAACTTACATGGACAGAGGAGCCTGGCAGGCTTGGCGGGCTACAGTCCATGGGGTCACAAAGAGTTGATGCAACTAACATTTTTACTTTTACTCTTTGCAAAGCTAGGAACAATAGAAAAGGAACAGACTTTGGAGCCAGGAAGGTCTGGGTTCTGATTTTGCCACTGTCATTGACTATCTGGGGGCCCTTGGGCTTGTTACAGAATATCTGTGACTCAATTTTGGAACATTTCTCCCAAAATATCAAGAACAATGCAAAAATATCTGCTCTTATCACCCCCATTTTACACTTGACTGGAGACCATAGACAGTGCAATAAGACAAGAAAAAGAAAAAAAGACACACAGATTGGAAAAGAAAAATGGAAAACCACCTTTATTCACAGACATGATCATCTTCACAGAAAACTCTAAGGAATCAACTCTCTCCACCAGAAAAAAAAAAGCTACTGGAGCTAATGAATTTAGTAAAGTTGAAGGATACAAGGCCAATATACAAAACCAAGTGTATTTGACATGCTAACAATAAACAATTAGAAATTGAAATTAAAATGGGGACATTAACCCCACCTCACAAAATTGCTAGAAGGGATAAAATGAGATAATATTTATCTTGAGAGGTATCTAGCTAACCTACTTTCTCATAACTTTGTTTAGCAGTGGAAAGAGAAAGGCTGGTAGAGAATCTCACCTAACAGGCATCCCCTCCTATCTGTACCACGACTAGGAGGGAATGTTTCTGATATGCCCTTAGTAGTTGTGCCAATTACAAATTTTAGGGCTTTGTTGATCTACAAATTTGGGAGATCAGGGGGTGGAGAGGTGGCTCATCAAAATCTTGGGGCTCCTGGGAAATATATTGCCATGCACATATGAGCATTGTCCAGAATGCACAGCCTATGTGTACTCTGCCTCCTATCACTCCTTCTGCCCTTCTCATCTTTCTGCTAATCAACATTTCTACTGAGCCAGGCCCAGGGTGCCAATGCAAACCAGGTAAATCTTAGGTCAGTCTCAGTCTCGATTATACCCAAAAGGAACCCTAAGAGCTTCCAAAAGCACTGATTTCCAATGAAGTCTTTACCAAATTCTCTTGGACAAGCAGCAAAGTAGAGAAGAAAATCACATCACATACAACATATGGCAAAACTCTCTCAAAATCCTTTTTTAGCCCTGTCTTCCCCAAAGTCTTGTAGGTCGCTGTATCTCACACTCCTTTTTTCCTTTGTCTTTTCTAAAACTACAGTTCTACTCTTTTTTTCTTCCACCACATGCCAACTGCGTTGATTCTAGTCTGATCCAGCTTTTACTGCTAATAACTTTATGTTGCTTTTTGGGTGGGAACTTTATAGATGTGCTTGTCATCTAATCAGTTCAGATGTGGGAACGTGGGGGCAGGATTGGGGGAGGCAGTATGTGTTTAAAGGTAAAGTACACCATAACATTTTGTTTCCTGCTCATCAGAAGCCTTCAAGTCTCTCACAGCTTTGCAGGGAGAAGATGAGTTTAAATGGTTATACCATACACAGTGACACTTTCTGTGGGATAGGTCTAGCACCCAACATATGCAAAGAGATGGCCTGATTCCCTTTGGGGCAGGGGCCCAAGAGGAGGTGGCACTGATTCAGCACTTGAAGGACAGCTCGGCATTCATCTGATGGGAGGACGGAAAAGAAAGGGAAAAGGAATGGGCATTGTGCCTCATCTCCTGGTATATGGTGTTCATTAACTTCTTTATTAATTACACACCCACTGCAATTATTTGGGGAGGTGGGTGTATATTAACATTCCCATTTTACTGATTTGGAGATTGAGGTCCAAGGGGAAAATGAAGTTGTCAAAGTCACCCAGAGAGTATTTGGCACAGGTAGAATTGAATGCTGATCTCTATGGCTTCAAAACCTTTATGGTGAGCAGGTAGATAGAGAGGAGGAGAATTTCAAATAGCCTCATATGTGGAGGGCGTTAGGTAGGAAAGGAAACTGGTCATCAATAGGAGCGGAGATAATAGGGTACCGACTGGCATAAACAACACACCACCATTGGTGACAAAGGCGGGAAAGACTATGAAAGTGTATCTGCTCATTTTTGTATAATAGATCTCTGGAAAGATACCCAAGAATCGGGGATATTGACTGCCCTTGGGATGGAAACTCGGGGTGGGGGAGCCCTGGGGAATGGGAGGGGGCCATTTCACACTCCCTTATATGCTTTTTGAAATCTGAATCATGTGAATGTGTACCCTGTTCATAAATAAACCAAGTTGTTCTTAAAACAGAACATGCACATAAGGAAAAGAATAAGCATTATGCAGCAATACTAAAATTCAAAATAAAACCATGCCCAGACATTGACCATGCACTTGAGGGGGCATGAGATGGGTTGCCTCTGGGTCCAGAGCTTGACCCTGGTGGAGAAGCAATGTGTGTGGGGGTTGGGGAGGAGAGCCCCGGTGAATCTGAGTCAGCAGTAAGGCTCACTCAGCTCGCTGGTGCCTGGATGCTCCCTCTCCAGCCTGGTGGGTGAGGGGTTGTCAGACAGAGGAGGGGGATACAGGAGACACGTTCGAGATGGGACGGGACATTTGGGCAGTTGGGACCGATTTGTTGCCATTTTCACGGGCAGGCTTGGGAATTAAGTGGCATGAAATTGAGCACAGACAAGTTCCCCCCCTAGAGACAGGGCAGCCCTCATCCAGGCAGGGAGAATGCGGTGGGGGTGGGGGGTGGGGGGTGGGCGGGGTGGCCAGGCGCCACGCTTGGCTGCTTCTGGGTGCAGATGGAGGGAGAATGGAAGGGGGCTGGGCCGGCTCCTCCCCCTAGACCCCTCCCCGCCCTCCTCTCCCTTCAGACAAGCAGAGGGTCTGCCAGACCCCAGCGTCTGCCGTGCTAGGCTGGTTCCCTTGTGCCCAAGGACCCCTGGGAGTCAAGGTTGGGGGTAGCAGCCAAGCAGGAGCCCCATTCAGACCTTCTTGCTTCTCTCAGCATCTCTCTGCTGCCATTTTTGCTCAGTGCCCAGGATGGGGACTTTCGGGAGACAGAGAATCTGCCCCCTCTTATGGGTAGAAAAGAGGTAAATGGAACAGAACATCTATTGGGGAGCTAAGAGGGACCTGGGTTCCAGTTTGGGTGCCAACACTGTGGCCTCCAGTGAACCATTTATCTTTTTCTGAGCCTCTGTCTCCTTATCTGTATGCATGCTCAATTGTGTCCAACTCTTTGAGACCCTATGGACTATAGCCTGCCAGGCTCCTCTGTCCATGGAATTCTCCAGACAAGACTATTGGAATGGTTTGCCATTTCCTACTCTAGGGGATCTTCCTGACTCAGGAATCGAACCCTCATCTCCTGCATCTCCTGTAGCAGCAGGTGAATTCTTTACCACTGAGCCACCTGGGAAGCCCCCTTCTTATCTGTAAAATAATCCTAACATCCAGCAAATATATCACCATATATTTGATCACGTGTCTGGCATTGTTCTAAATGTCTTGTACACTCTGTAGCAATTTGTTTGATCTCAAAAATAAATACCTTATCAGGTGGTACTTTTATCAATTACATTTCCGTTGTAAAAATGAGAAAACAAATCATCAAGCCGGTGAGTGGTGAATATGGGATTTGCTGTTGAACATTCTGCTACTTCCGGGAGTCAAGGGAAAGATGAAATGAGACAATAAGGACTTCCCTGGTGATCCAGTGGTTAACAGTCCCCCTTGCAATGCAGGGGGCTTCCCTGGTAACTTAGACAGTAACGAATCTGCCTGCAGTGAAGGAGACCCAGGTTCGATCCCTGAGTTGGGAGGATCCCCTGGGGAAGGGCATGGCAACCCACTCCAGTATTCTTGCCTGGAGAATTCCACAGACAGAGGAACCTGCCAGGCTACAGTCCATGGGGTCGCAAAGAGTCGGACACGACTGAGCAACTAACACTTTCACTTTCACTTGCAATGCAGGGGTCAGGGAACGAAGACCTCTCATGCTGTGGGGCAACTAAGTCAGTGCGCCCCAACTAGAGAGAAGCCTGTGTGCCTGGAGAAGCCCACTCAACACCACTAAGAACCAGTGCAGCCAAATAAAAATAAGTGTTTTTAAAAAATGAGGCCGTGAACGTTTATCACTTAACCCATGGTCCATAGGTAACCCAGAGCTGCTAGCTTCCCTTCAGTGGGGAACAGGAAGTTCAAACACAAAATGTCAGAACAGAAGGAAGAGCCTGAACCACCTTGTTTGCACTCTTACGGGCTGGACAGATGGAAAATGAGGTCCTGGGAAGGGAAGTGACTCGTACAAGGTCACACATCGAGTTGGGGCTGGGCTAGGACTGACGGGGTCAGTGACCCATGCCCTCGCTCTTTTGGGGTCCTGAGGACAGCCTGGGCCTTTGGGGAGAGTGCCCGACCCTCTTTCCCACGAAGAGAAGCGTCAGTCTGGAATTTCCATCCCCGTGGGGGTTGTGAGCTCCGAGTCCTCCCTCCCCAGGCGGAGTGAGACCTAGCCCCCAACCCCCGTCGGGGTGAGGGGCTCAGACAGCCTCAGTCTGCCAACCTGGCCTCCTCCCCCTGGGCAGAGCGGTGCCCTACAATTAGGAAGGCTGTGCTTGCCTCAGCATAGGGCCCGACAAGCCCATGAAAGCCATGAGGAGCCCCGCAGGTGGCCAGGGGGAGGACAGGCCCCACGGTGCTTATTAAGACCTAATCTCCTCCAGTGTTGTCAAAAATGAAAATGAAAACAGCCGCAATTTTGTGGGTTAAAAATTAGCATGTGTGCCTACATGGTAAGCCCCTGGCCTGCATTACCACACAGATTTATCCCAGGCCCAGCGCGCGGCCAAAATATGTAATTACACATAGGCTCGGGGTGGCAACGTTGCTGCTCTTCCCCATCTATATACTATGGGTTTTTCAAAATGAGAGCTCCATCTGGAATTTTGTAAGGGCCTGCATTATGAAGGGGGCTTCCTTCCAGTGGTAAAGAATCCACCTGCCAATGCAGGAGACACAGGAGATGGGGGTTCGATCCCTGGGTCGGGGAGATTCCCTGGAGGAGGCAACGGTAACCCACTCCAGTATTTTTGCCGGAAAAATCACATGAACAGAGGAGCCTTGAGGGCTCTAGTCCATGGGTTCGCAAAGAGTCAGACACGGCTGACTGAGCACACACATTTTATGAGGGATGCTGCTGGTGATGGATTTGGGAAGAGGAAGGGTCTCAACCTCATCACCAGTATGTGAGGAGGGGGCACACGAATGTGTCTGTCAACTGAAAAGCCACCTCCCTGGGCCAGGGAAAAGGAAGGCAGGGAAGGGAAAGCTTTACTAAAAATCACGGTGCTGACTATGCTGCAGGCCCCACCCAGTGCTCCCATGCATATTCTCTCCTTTCATCTGCACAGGAAGTCGGAGAAGATTGTATCTTTATCCCCATTTGAAAGATGAGGAAACTGAGGCTGGTAAATGGTGAAGCCCAAGATTCCAACTCATGTCTCCAGAGTACGCTCTTTTCAAAGTGCTATGTCCCCAACCATATTATGCTGTCTTCATCTGACCAGTGACCTTAGCTGAAGTCATTGCGGAAGGATGGGGTGACAGATGCGGGAAAGTAGGCCAACATTCAACTATGAAGATTTGAAGGATGATCAGGGTCTTCACGTTGGGGACTGGTGGTAGGAAGAGAGAAAGCAGAAATCCCAACTGTTAGCACAGAAACTGACACACAGTAGACATAACAAATGAATAGTTGATGGAATGAATGGATCAAAGCCCTAAAATAAACATCAGTGTCAGGGCTTCCCTGGTGCCTTCAGTGGTAAAGAATCCACCTGCCAATGCAGGCAACTCAGGTTTGATCCCTGGTTTGGAAAGATCCCACATGCCTCGGAGCAATCAAGCCTGGGTGCCACAACTATTGAGCCTGTGCTCAATAGCCCTCGAGGTGCAGCTACTAAAGCATGCATGCCCTAGAGCCTTTTCTCTGCAGCAAGAGAAGCTACCACAATGAGAAGCTCCCACAACACCAGAGTAGCCCCCACTTGCCGCAACTAGAGAAAACCCTGCACAGCAACAAAGACCCACCCCAGACAAAAACAAATAAATAAATTTAAAGAAAAACAAACTTTAAAATCAGTGTCTTTATTTAACATTGGGTGATGGATAATGTCAAGATACTGCGAGAAAAGAATAAACTAACTTCCCCAATGTGGGATCAATGTCCCCATCCGGAATTGGATAGGAAAGAGAGTCAACATTCCAATGGAGGGATCAATACTCCAATGAAGATTCAGTTGAGGTAATCAGTGTCCCATGTGAGGATCAATGTCCCAATACAGAGTTGGTTGAGAAGAATCAATATTCCACCGTAGGGATGGGTGAGTGAAGCAACATCCCAATGTAGAGATAGATGGCCCAATTCAGAGTCAGTTAAGAAGAATCAATGCCCCAGTATCAGGATCAATGGCAGTCAGTGTTATACAAAGATGAGCGTGACAGTCCATGTCCCCATATGAGATCCACGATGGCCAAAGTTCCACTCTAGGGGTGGACAGAGGTTCATGTCCCAGTATAGACACCAGCTTGCCAATATGGAGAACAATGGAATAGCTATCCATGCCTACTACTTCCCTAGAGGGTTTTTCTTCTCTTATTTGCTCTTAAGCGACATTTCCCAGGCTCCCTGGCCCTTTTGACCCTCTGGCTAAGTCTTCCATGGAAGAAAAATTGAGAATGGGATCAGTGCTCTGCCTGCAACATGGTCCAGCCTGGTTATCCACAGCAGTTCCCCTTGGAGGGCTCCCATTCCCTCGTCTGTCTCCAGAGCCAGCTTGCAAGTGTGTACAGAGAACCCCACCAGCCTGGGAGAGGCTTCTTACTTCACAGAGATTATTTCCTGCAAGGAAACCAGGCCTTGGGCTGTCCAAGGCTCAGCACAAATCAATAGTAGGTAACATACAGCCACAACCAGTTGATTCTTGCCTCATTGGACTGGTGCATGAGTGTGTGCTAAGTAGCTTCAGTCATGTCCGACTCTTTGCAACCCTATGGACTGTAGCCCACCAGGCTCCTCTGTCCATGGGGATTCTCCAGGCAAGAATACTAGAGTGGGTTGCTGTGCTCTCCTCCAGGGGATCTTCCCGACCCAGGGACTGAACCCACGTCTCTTACATCTCCTACATTGGCAGGCAGGTTCTTTACCACTAGCGCCACCTTGGAAGCCCCATTGGGCTGATATACATACAAAAATCAGTCATCGTGTTGTTTAACATTACACCTGTCATCTGAACAATTGCCTCCCATTTAACAGAAGGGAAAAGCATGGCCCAGAGGAGCAAACTGACTGACCGCAGAGAAGTGGCAGAGATAGACGAGAAGCATGATATCCTGTCTGCCAGCCCAACCCTTTTCCAGCCACATGAGGTTGACATGACCGAGGCCCCCCCACCCACTGTCAACACCCACACCTTCTGCCCCCACTTAGGTGTATTCTGGGAGGTAATCACACAGTTTAGGAAAGGGGGTTGAAAGCATTGCTCCCCCAAACCTTCACTTTCCTGCATCTTCTCCATCACTTCTCTAGCCCCTAGGAGCTGGGGCACAGGACGAAGGGCCCTGTTGCTTTCCAAGGTTGGAGATGTAGTTGGGGGGTGAGATGGGTAAACCACACAGCCTCAGCCACCACAGGGGCTTAAGGGGAGGGAGTGACTCTTCTCCTGCTCAGACAAAGGCCCGGCCGAGGCATCTGCCGGCTGACTCTTGTGTCTCGCAGCTGCTCAACAGTCAGACTCCAGGCAGGTGCCAGTTCGTGGAGGGAGGGGAACACGGCTGCATGCGCTCATACCCCACTTCCTCCTCTCACAGCTTCACACCCTCCACCTCACACACACACAGGCAAGGCCTCCTGTTGCCCCTCCTACCCCAGCAAGCCCACCCTGTGCCCCTGAGACCCAGCACTTTGGGGACAGGACCCCCGGCCCTCACGGCCTCCCTCCATGGACTCCTCCTGCCAAGCCCACTGCCAGCGCCCTTGGGGACCTTTGCCCAGCCAAGGAGGAGCTCAGAGGAGGGGGGAGGTGTCTGGCAGGAGATGGGACCTTGTGCTTAATGGGATGTCTCTCCTTTAAGCTTCTCTGGCTGGGATCGGGGGCTTCCTGGAGACCTCCTAAGAAGCTGGAGCTCCAATTCTTCCAACTGGAAAGCTAGAGAGGCCAGATACACAAGCTCACAGAGCTGGGCAGACATAGATGGAAGAGTGGGAGAGCCCATGGTATTGTCAGACTAAGCGAAAAGAACAGAGTGTGTGTGTGTGTCTGCTACACACGTGAGAACACACCCAAACACACAGGCATATTCACCCACATTTTTGTATATACACATGTGTGCACGTGCGCGCGCGCGCACACACACACACACACACACACACACACACGGCTATGTGACAAGTTGGAAAAGTGTTTCAAGTGCCCAGTCAGAGCTCTGCACGCTCCAACTTTTCAAAAAAATTTTTATTTACTTACATGTTTATTTATTTAAGTCACACTACCACCCCCACTCCCAATCTGAGAAGAAAAAATTTAAGGCAGCGGAGACTCCTCCATTTAGGCAACTAATTGTAAAATCTATTTTATTGTCCACATATTTTATTTTTAATTCTACAGGCAGAGGAGAATACGGTAAGGGTAGCAAGGGAGGGGGATGGATGGAGTCGGGGGTGAGTGTTGCCCTGTCAAGAAGATGATGCAGGAGGAAAAGAATATTTCCCTGAAAGCTGCTTAGACAGGAAAAAAAAATGTATAAATTTTATACAGAGATGCTCCAAGCCCCTCCCTGGCGCGGCCCTCTTGACCTCTTCCTCCCCGCTCCCAACCTCCCAGCCGCCCCCTCTGTTCCTCCCTGCCTGCCCAAGCCTCCTCTTCTCCCCTTCCTCCCTCCCCCGACCATCCCTCGAAGCCCCCGCCCCTCCCCAGGGCCCCCTCCCCAGATGCAATCCCCCTGCTGTAATTTCTGGGGGAATTGCTTCATCTCGGGTGCAGATATATTTGTGTCAAGGTGCAGCTGCACAGATAGCCTTCCTCTATGCATAGTAAGAGGGTTTCAGAGAGAGAGGTTGTGCCCAGAGCAAGGCCTTATCAGAGCAAGCTGCCTGCCATTTATCTGATTCCCCATCAAATAGGAAAACGGGCCTCAGGCTGCTGCTTCCACTTTCCTTGGGAAAGCCATGGGGGGAATAATAATTTACTCCAATCTTTTTGTTTCCAGCACTCACCTTCAGCCTGACACAGCCCAGGTTCTCTCTACCCCCACCCCCACGACCTTGCACCCAGCACTACCAGCCTGGGGGGTACTGATCCCCTCCAGGGCCCATCCCGGGACACCCCCAGAAATGCCCTTGCTGGTTGAGTGGACCTTCATAATGGATTGGCAGGAGCTGGAGAAGATACCCTTTGGCATGGGGGGGTGGGGAGCACAGACACAGGGGAAGGGAGGCAGGGACCCAGCAGGGAGTGGGGGCAGGGAGGCTTGGCCTGGCTGCAGGGGGCTTGGCTCCCTTCCCAGCCCCCACACACATGCAGATCCCCCACCAGCACTCACTCTGAGTGTGCGTGTGTGTGCCCGTGTAGACAGGCGCACGCATGTGTCATTCTCGACCCCGTGAGCATCCTCATGTGAGGACCTATTGGTGCCTTTATCTGCGTGTGTCTGTCCATCTGCGTCTGAGGCGGAGACGAATGGAGCACCAGGGGCAGTTTCTGTTCCATGAACTCCCGTCTCAGTTGTCAATCCCAACAGGCAAGAACCAGCCCGAGAGGGGATGCCAGGGACTGTGGGAAAGCGGAGGGGTGGGGGGCGAGCCAAGGCGAGGGAGGGGTCCCAGCCGGCCTGGCGGCGGTCATCGCGACGCCCTCCCCGGTGGAGCTGCTCCAGGGAGCAGCAGGCAGCCCATCTGGTCCAGGAGCTGCAGAGAGGTAGGCGCTGGGGAGGGGGCCACTCCCCACAGGCCAGCCATAAATCACTGTTATGGAGCCAGGGGGCAGGGGGTGGGCAGGGGCCAAGGGGCAGCTGCCGCGGCACACAAGCAGGACCGGGCAGAGAGGCCAGGGTCAGGTGTGGCTGTAAATCGTCGCCTAAATGCTTCCAAGCTGAGGCTAATCAGGGCGCAGTGACAGCACACACCCACCCCGGCCCCACCGGGCCCTGGGGGGCACACTCATGTCTGCGCAAGCATATACACGCTCACAGACACAAAAGCACGCCCGCACAAGGTCTACCTACAGAGCTGCACTTGCAAGGCACCACACCTGGATACCCAGGGACACAGGTGCACACCCAGCTTCCTGCGGCCGTATATGCCCGTTCTCCCCCGGCACACATACGGAAACAGTGCTGCACCCGTCTTCATTCACACCCAAGGACATGGAGATGGCCTAAGACACTCAGCACAGGCATGCACACACACACAGGTGAGCATGCAAAGTACTAGGCAGACTGTACAATACCCAGAGCAAGTACAGCTCTGGGCCAAACACCCACAGGAAGAAAGGAACAGGGAGAGGTAGATATGCCTGGTGGGTCCCAGTGTCTGTGTTCTCCCCCCATCCACCCCCCTGTCCTGCCCCCTGGAACTAGGCCCCCATCCCATTCAGCAGTCATCTTTCAAAAGTCAGTCTCTCCTCTGCCCAGAGCTCACACTGCTCGCCCTCTCCCTCCCCCAGTGCTGGAGTCAGACTCATTTCATTCACCAGCATTTTGAAAAATTAATTTATTTATTTTGGCTGCATTGGATCTTGGCTGCCGCGGTGAGCAGGGGCTACTCTCTAATTGCAGTGCATGGGTTTCACATTGAGGTTGGTTCTCTTGTTGCAGAGCGCGGGTTCTAGAGTGAGGGCTCAGTAGCTGTGGTGCAGGGGCTTAGTTGCTCTGTGGTATGTAGCACCTTCCCTGGGCCAGGGATCAAACCTGTGTCCCCTGCATTGGCAGGTGGATTCTCAACCACTGGACCACAAGGAAAGCTCTCACCAACATTTATGTAGCACGTACTCCGCCCCAGGCTCTGTGCTAGGCTCTGGTGGTAGGATCCCTGCCCTCCAAAAGTTACCAGAGAAGAGAGAGAAACGAGTCCTCAATTACAGCTTGCTGCACAGAGAGTCTAGCCCAGCTCTGTGGAGGCACAGAGGAGGAACGTTCCCTCCAGTGTGGCAGAGGACAAGGAAGACGTTCTGGAAAAAGCCATGTCCCAGATGAGGACTAATGACCAGCAGAAGCTTGTCAGATGGAGAAGTGGAGCAGAAGAGAGGAATTCCCGCCCCACTCTCCCCCCACCCCTCAAAGCATGACCCATCCTTGGCAGTAGGTACCTGCTGGAGGGAACGGAATAAGCCATTAAGCAAGTGCTGAGCCCCCACGAGGCACCCGCCTTGGGGACTTGATGCCAACAGTGAGAACCAGCGAACCCTCTCACCTGGACCCCACTGGGGACACCCAGTTTCATTTCCCAGTGTTTCCCTAGGGACTCTTGCACTGATGAAGGGAGAGAACTGATCATTGGACCAAGTCTTCCTAGCAGATGCCACAGTCAGCTTGTATACAAGGTGGTCGGCCCCACTGAGCCTTGGGACAGGGACCCTGAGCCCTCCCACTTAGCCCTGTTCACTTTGAAAACCTGCTCAGTGTAGCTCTCTGGGTTCCAGGGAGCCTTCCTAGGACCAGGGGTGGAGAGGGAGTTGAAATTAGGACCCTGGAACCGCCACCCCACCCCCCACCCCAGGCTCAATGCAACCACGTATCTGCTTGCCCTATTGGACTTCCAAACAGGACCTCATTTGAACAAAGGACTCCATGTGTGAAAACCATTAATCCATAGGACGAAGTCCAAAATCAGCTGGGCATTCAGCACCCTCCCCAGCCTTTCTCCTGTGCGGATCTCGGCCCCGGCCGAAGAAGCACCAACCAACTCCCCTCATCCCTCCACCTCTCCCTTGCCCACCAGCCCCATCCACCCAGACCCCCACCCCTTCCAGTCAAACTCTACCTCGTCATTTGAATTTTTATTTTAAACATTCCTTGAGTGCCTGCAACACAGCAAGAGTCACATGGGCATGTTTCATTTCCTTTATAAGATTCTGGGAAGTGTAGCCTCATTTTACTAGTGAGGAAACTGAGTCTCAGAGACCTTAAATGATCTGTTCAAGGTTGCGGTCACCTTGGAAAAGCCAAGGGAGAGGTCACTCTAAGGCAACGTGGGCCTCTAGGCACAGGATCCAGGCTCCTTTCTTCCCTCTCACCCCAGAGTGGCAGTGGAACAGGGGGCCTTCCCTCCTCATCCTTGCCCCAAGGCAAGAGAAGAAGGAATGGATTTGGAGGGAGTGGAAGAGGAGGAAGTGTTGGGGAAGTACACTGACTGAAACTGCCCACCCTGGCCAGGCATCATAGTAACCATTTGTGTGAGTTATTTTACACCTCCCAGAATTCTCCTCGCTGGCGTCCATCTTGGTTCAGCGATGAGTGCACCTCCAGGAAGGACCCTGAGTCAGAACGATCGGCCAGAGACAACTCAGAAACGAATCCCATCACCATAAAACCCAAGGCTGCAAGCACATGGCAGAGCTGTTCTGGGTTCCCTTCCCCTCCTGCTCTCCATCCGGGCGCCCCTTCCCCATAAAGTCTCTTGCTTTGTCAGCACGCGTGTTTCCTCGGACAATTCATTTCTGGGTGTTAGACAAGAGTCCGCTTTCAGGCCCTGGAAGGGAACCCCCCTTCCTGTAACAGAGGAGCCAGGCATCCTCGAAGTAGTCTTGACTGAGGACTGGGGACCCCTGGGGCAGTTGTTGGGGGAGGGGGTGCTTGTAGGTCACATTTTCATAAATGGAGGCCGTTTGCATCTTCAGGTTTGTCTTGTCTTGATGGGGTGGCTCTTGGAGGCCAGGCATCGTGCCTTAGGGAGGCAGAAAAGGAGAGAAGAGAGCAGAAGCTCTGGGCTCTCAGTCCTGCTTCTGAACTTCTTGAGGTCTCAGTTTTCCCATCTTTTAAATGGAGATAATAATAGCATCTGTCCAGGACTGTGGAGAGAATTAAATGTGACTGTGCCAGGAGCCTGCACGTAGCATACACCCACTCCCCCACTCCCCACCCCCCCCTCCTCTGCTGCCCAAAACACACACACAAATGCCAGCAGCTTCCTCCTGACCTGAAGGCATGGGTTGAGCTGTATGCTTCTTGATGGACGGAAGGGACTGGAGTGGGGTATCCTGCCCTGGGGTTGCCAGGACTGCAGAGGGGCTCTGTTCTGGGCCTGGTTTGCAGGTGACATGGTTGAGTGTGGGCAGGGAAGTGCTCACTTTTTTATCTTCCCTTCCTGCTGGCGTTCCTCTCTTGCTTCATGAAAGGCCCAGACCCCTCAGAGTCTATGCAGATAAAGAAGATCAGGAACATTGAGGCAGGGGCTTCCCTGGTGGCTCCACAGTGAAGAATCTGCCTGCCAATACCCGAGTCTCAGGCTCGATCCCTAGTCTGGGAAGATCCCACATGCCTCGGGGCAACTCAGCCCGTGTGCACAACTACTGGGCCTGTGCTCTAGAGCCTGAGACCTGCAACTACTGAAGCCTGTGCACCCTAGAGCCTGTGCTGCACACCAAGAGAAGCCACTGCAACGAGAAACCTACGCACTGCAACTAGAGAGTAGCCCCTGCTCACGAAAACTAGAGAAAGTCCACGTGCGGGAACGAAGAGCCAGCGAAGCCAAAATTAATAATTAAAATTTTTTTTAAAAAAGAAGAACACTGAGGCAGGGACTTCCCTGGTGGTCCAGTGGTTAAGAATCCAACTTCCAATGCAGGTGATATGGGTTCAATCCCTGGTCAGGGAACAAAGATCCCACAAGCCTCAACTGCTGAGCCCAGTGCCTTGGAAGCCCACAGGCCACAGCTGGAGAGCCCGGGCATCACAACAAAAATCGGATGTGCTGTAACTAAGACCCAACGCAGCCACATAAATAAATATTAAAAAAGAAAGAAAGAACGTTGAGGCAGCCCTTTTCCAATGGAGCTCGGCTGGTGAAGCAGCCTTTACCCCACCCTGCTTCCCCCTCATCCTCTGCTCCCCTCACTGATCACTGGGAGTGGGAGCAAGGCTCTTCATCACCAACACAGACAACAGCCTGATACAAATTGGCAGGCAAAGAAGGAGCAGTCGATATGGATTAGAAGGAAGGGCCTCCCCTGGCCTGGGGCCTCAGGCTCCCATTGATCAGCTTCTCGACCAAAGAAACCAGCTCTGCCAGTGGCCACCGGGCACCCAGGTGGGGACTCAGCTCTGTCTCCTGCCTCACCTGGCCACAGATCCCTGCAGAGCTGAGAGCCCCCAAGTGAGCTGGGTCAAGAGGGGTCAGGAGAGCAAGGAGGGGTGAGGGAGCCCAGCTGGCATCACACCGCCCCCACCTCCCAGCTGAGGGAGTTTTCTTGGTGTTGAGAAAATGGTCAGCAGTTTGTCACAGTCCACTGACTCCAAACAGCCCTCTGGAAATGTTGTTGAATTTAAATCCAAGCACACAGATACCCGCATACATGCCCGTCACTCCTCCCACCCCTTTCTTAAACACAAACATAGTTATCTCATGGCTGCACACACACCGTGTGAATCCACTCAGTCTGGAAGCATTTATTGAGGAGAGTTACCACATGAGCCAGGCACTGCAACTACAAACAGCTTCATGCTCTAAAGGAACATATATTCTAAGAGGAGAGACAAACACGGAAAGAGGTCACAAAGGGCAGGGGAACAGGTGCAGTTACAAGAGTAAAAGCCAACTTCAAAGGAAAGAGGGATTAACTCTAGGGTCATGGAGAGCACTTCCTAGAGGAGGTGATATCTTGGCAGAGTTTCTAAGGATGAATAGGAGTTTGCCAAGTAGATAGAGTGACAAAGGGTTCATCTCATTGCCTGCCTCCTGCCAACATTTCTGACCATACAGAGATGTGCATCTACCTTTTTGCTAACTCTACACTTTCCTTTATGAGTTTCTTTCACCCCTGACACTCTCTATGCTGAGCCAGTTGCCTGAGATGTTCTTGTCCTCCTTCCACTGACTACTTCCTGTTCAACCTTGAAGGCTTTTCTTAAAGAACTATGGATCCCTCAGAGAGAGCTACAGTCTCCTTCTACATGCTGCCATGGCATCCTTTGTCTCCCTCTCCTAACTCTCAACACATTTGTGTTCACTTTTTTGCTCCATGAAGGCAAGAACTATGTGGTACTCATTGCTTCCAGGATAGTGTCTGACACATGTCAGGAGCTCAACTCATGTGTGGGTGGATAAACAGGTGAATGGATGGGTGGTTGGATAGATGGGTGAATGGATGGATGGATGGGTGAGTGGATGAGTGAGTGGATGGATAGATGGGTGAATGGATGGATGGATGAGTGAGTGGATGGATGAGTGAATGCCTGGATGGATAGGTGAGTAGATGGATGGATGGATGGATAAGGTGAGTGGATGGATGGATGGATGGGTGAGTGGATGGATAGATGGATGGGTGGGTGGGTGGATGTATGGATGAGTGGATAGACTGACAGATGAATGGATGGATGAATAGTTTGTTTAAGGAATTACAAGTACATGGGAGTTTAGAACTTCAGAGGTGTGTAGAGTACAAGGGGATGATAGGAGAATTGTGGCAGATGACAGTGAAGAAGCTGGCAGGGGTGGGAGTGTGGCAGGCCTTGTGACCCATTTTGAGCACTCCTGGCCTAAGGAGTGAATTCTAGAACATGAGCAGTACAAGATCTTTTTGGGACGATGTGGTCCTAACCTTCATTTTACAAATGAGGAAGCTGAGGTCCACAGAAGAAGTGGGAACTTGCTCCCAATCACTGGGAGGGTTAATCAATGGCTCTGCAGGGATTATACTCCTGAGCTTGATCTCCTGGTCCAGGGCACACTCAGCCCCCCACATCCCTGGAGGGATTAGGAGGTGATGAGGTCACCCTCACTGCTAAAGGACATGTACTAAGTACACACACATGCACACACAGCACCTGTACCCACCAGAGCAGGTGATTAACACCCAACCCAATCAAGCTTAATCCAAAAGGACAGATTCTTGGCCTGTGTAAGTGGGAAGGGCGGGTGGGGCTGCCTTTGGGTGCAGCTAGATTTAAGCACTTAAGCAATGTCATCAGATCTTCACCTCTGCTTCTCTCTACATGCCGCCCACATTCTTGCCTCCTTCTGATGGCTTCCTCATGTTGGGTCAGGGACCGTGGGAAGGGATGGGTCTTGTCCCATTGAGCTGGTATGGGAGAGGAAGGAATCTTGTCTCTCTGAGAATCTGTATTGAAAATCCCAGCTAAGTATTCTGGTGGTTCCAGCTCAGGTCCAATCCCATGGTTGGAAGGATGGGGCACTGTGATGGAGCAGGTCTGGATCTCATGTCTGTGCTGGAGGCCAGGAGAGGGCATGGTCCAGGGACTGGCAGCTCATCAAGTGACATGGAAAGGGGAGGGTGGTACTCTAGAGGGAAGGGGTGCTATTACCAGCAGAACAAGGAAGGGATGCTGAACAAGCTTGGCAGATGGCCACAGCAGTGCCCTCAGAGTTTTGGATAACCAGGGCTTATTAGAAAGAGTATTTAGAAATAATAATAATAATAATGGCAACAATAATGATAGCTCTTAAAGGATGCCATGCAAGTTACTCTGAATACAATGTCTCACTTAATCTCATTTAAATCTGGAGTGAGAAGACCCAGGTTTGAGTCATAGTTCCACCATTTACCAGCCCTGGGCCCTGTCACTGAGCCCTTATGAACCTCACCCCCCATGGGAAAATGGGAAGAGTAGAGCCCATCTTCCTGGAGCCCTTGGGGGTTCTCTGTAAACATCAAACATTGTGTACAACATCAGGCAGGAAATGCTCACAGATTCCAGGTGGAGACAAGGAACAAGGAGGCGATTTTAGTGACCCAGAGGCGTTCAGGCCAGAGGAGTAGCAGGCTGGCTTCCAGGCTGATGCGGCAGGAAGACCAGGCCCGCCCAGGGCATAGGAAGCCCTGTTCTGGGACCCTCTGGTCTGGCCAGTCTTCACTTGGGTGATGGGGGTGAAAAGAGGAGTTAATGGATTACAGGCCTGGGCAGGAAAAAGAGAGGATTTTTCATTTTAAAATGTTTGGAAATAATTCATATTTGCTTTGCAGGACGGCGTTGTGCGCTGTCAGCTCTGTAATAACTTCTAGGCCTTTATTTATTGTTTTGCCTTAATGATTTCGTGTTGCTCTGGTGTGGAGAATTCGCAGTGTCTTGTAACACATAATGGCAGAGAAGGCCCAGGTGGTGGCAGGGCCTGGGGGAGGAGGTCACGCTCCCCCACAGACTCTGCTTGTCCCCCTGGAGATGGCAGAGCCTACAGCAGGAGGCAGTGGCAGTCCAGCTTGGTGTTAAGGTGCTTTATCCTCCAGGGCCAACTCTCATGTTGCCCGATGGAGCTGGAACTATTATCCCATTTTACAGAAGGAAAACTGAGCCTTGGAACAGTTACAAGACTTGCCACCTGACCTGTGTGGCCAAGCTAGGGTTTAAACACATTGCTGTTGTTTAGTCCCTAAGTCTGGAGAACGCAACGGCACCCCACTCCAGTCCTCTTGCCTGGCAAATCCTATGGACAGAGGAGCCTGGTAGGCTGCAGCCCATGGGGTCACTAAGAGTTGGACACGACTAAGTGACTTCACTTTCACTTTTCACTTTCATGCATTGGAGAAGGAAATGGCAACCCACTCCAGTGTTCTTGCCTGGAGAATGCCAGGGACGGCGGAGCCTGATGGGCTGCTGTCTATGGGGTCGCACAGAGTCGGACGTGACTGAAGTGACTTAACAACTTAGCAAGTCCCTAAGTCATGTCCAACTCTTTGTGACTCCGTGGACAGTAGCTTGCCAGGCTCCTCTGTCCATAGAATTTCCCAGGCAAGAATACTGGAGTGGATTGCCATTTCCTCCTCCAGGGTGTTCCCAACCCAGGGATCGAACCTGTCGCTTGCATTGACAGGTGACCACTGAGCCACCAGGGAAGCCAGATTGAAATGTAGGTCCATGGACATACTATCCACCCCAGTATTCTTGGGCTTCCCTTGTGGCTCAGTTGGTAAAGAATCTGCCTGCAATGCGGGAGACCTGGGTTTGATCCCAGGGTTGGGAAGATCCCCTGGAGAAGGGAAAGGCTACCCACTCCAGTATTCTGGCCTGGAGAATTCCATGGACTGTATAGTCCATGGGGTTGCAAAGAGTCAGACACGACTGAGCGACTTTCACTTTCCATGGACAGAGGAGTCTGGCGGGCTACAATCTGCAGGATAGCAAAAGAGTCAGACACGACTTAGCAACTAAATGACAACAACTGTCATATTCCAGCCTTCTATATATTGGTGGGTCTTCAGCTTTGGTATGTACAGGATCACCTGGGGAAGACCTTTAAAATAGCAACCCACTCCAGTTTTCTTGCCGGGGAAATCCCATGGACAGAGGAATCTGGCAGGCTATAGTCCATGGGGTTGCTAAAAAGTTGGACATGACTTAGCGACTAAACAAGGACCCACTGTAGAGACCGGGCTTTTACACATCTAGAATGGGGCCCCGGGATCAGTATTGAACAGGCTGCCCAGATGGATCAAAGCCGCGTTTGGATACTCAACTGGTGGCTGAGGCCATGCTAGTCACACACTTGGACCCCGTCCCTCAAAAGTTGCGGTCCCACAATCGGCCGTCTCCCCAAGGCCCATCTCTCTAACAAAAGTCCCATTGGCTACTCTAGTCCTCCTGTCCTTCTCCAACCCATTCGTGTCCCTGAGAGCAGGAACTCCCCATCAGACCTCTAGCCCCTTCAGGGAAGCCGGGAGAGGGGAGAGGAAGCGGAGGGGAGGGAGGAGAGGCTTGCTTGGTTGCCATGGTGATTCTCCACCTCCCAGTCTGTGGGGGGAGGCCCTTTCATTTGAGCCTCCAGCCAAGGCCTGGAGGGAAGCAAGCTGTCCTGGGCAGGGAGGAGGCAGAGGGGAGGGAAGAGGACTCTAGTCACTGGGGAGGGGGGCGAGGAGAAGGAGGGGTGGGGAACAGGGCGGGGGGACCTTGGGTCCGGGCAGCCGGAGCAGAGAGCCAGCCCCTCCAGATGCTGGGGCCGCCAGCCTTCAGCCACGGGGTAGGGAGGGATGCGTGCAGGAGCTGAGGCTGACAGGGCCTGATGCTTCCTGAGCCCGGAGCTGGCAGGAGACCCCAGGCAGGTGGCGGCAGAGATGTAGGGACAGACGAGACAGCCAGAGACTGGCACTGGGCAGAGTCAGGGCCCCAGGGCTGGGAAAGATCAGGGCTCCGAAAGCAAAGAGGAGCTATGGAAAAATAAAACAAAGCAGTCGAGCACTTCCTAGACCCTGCGCGGCAGCCCAGTCCCACCCCTAGCCGGGCGGGAGCTGGCTCGGCCTGGGATGCTGGCCTGGGCTGCGCTGGGCTGGCAAAGCCGGATGGCACAGGCTGCCGCTGAGGCAGATGGAGCGAGGAGGGGGCCTGACCCCCAGCCCACCAGGGAATGGCTGGGATTGTCTGTTCTTTGGAGCCCTCCCACTGCCCCCCAGCCCGGCCCCAAACCTCCCGCCTCTGGGAGCATGAGAAAAAAAAGAAGCAACCTCTCCAAGCCAGCATCTCTGCCTCCTCCCGCTCGCTTTGGCTTTCCTTCCCTGCCAATAGCACGCACCGCCTGCCTCCAGCCTGGCTCTGGCAAAGACCAGGACTCAGGGAGCGCGATGTGAGTGTGGGGGGTGGGGGCAAGCTGGGGGCCTCATCCTAGACGGGAGAGAAAGGAAGCCAAAGGAAGCCGAGGGGAGCGAGCGGCTTGTGGGAGCTGCCCCCTCCCCCTGAAGCAGCATTCACTCAGCACCAGGCCCCATTAAGCCCTTCATGCAAATTGACTCTCTTGGTCCTCCCAACAGTAATCAGTAGGCGCTCTTATTCTGATCCCAGTTTACAGATGAGACACGGAGGCAGAGGGGATTGAATGACCTGTCCAAGGTCACAAGCTAGGAACTAGCAGAGTGAAAGTATTAGTCGCTCAGTCGTGTCTGACTCTTTGACACCCCATGTACTGCAGCTCACCAGGCTCCTCTGTCCATGGGATTTTTGAGACAAGAATACTGGAGCGGGCTGCCTTTTCCTCCTCCAGGGGATCTTCCACACCCAGGGATCAAACCCAGGTCTCTTACACTGCAAGCAGATTCTTTACTGCTGAGCCAGAGAAACCCATAGGAATTGGCAAAGGAAGGGTTCGAACCCAGGAAAGGTTCCAAGTTCAAGCTCCCACACGCTACTGCCTTTCACTCCACCCTCACATTTTTAGTCTATTTCATTTTTTTTGGCCTCGCTGCTGCTCATCATGTGGGACCTTAATTCCCTGACCAAGGATCGGAACTGCACTCCTTGCACTGGAAACACAGAATCAAAGACTGGACCCCCACGCGAGTCCAGTCTTTCCGTTTCATTTTTCCTCTTTTGCCCTATCTTTTCTCGATATTTCTCGAACCAGCCTTTATTCCTACAGGTAGCGTGTTCCATTCTACCCGGGGCCCCAGGCCAGTACCATCGCATGACTGATCGATGCAAACACATCCACGTGTGGACACAGGGACATGCACACAGACACCCACGTGCGTGACTCCACATGCCCGTGAACACGTACATGCTCACACCTTTACACAATTAGCACGAGCATCGTGTGTCCGCATACATGCGCATGGGCCTCTATGTGGATACATGGTCACCCATGAATCCACATTACAGACCACACCCTGGGTAGATAGATCTCCGGTGTTCTCACCAACAGAGTGTTAACTGTGGCTAAATAATGCTCAACAATGGTCGAGCCAAAAAAATCTGTTTGGCTTTGCAATAAAGTGCTACTTGGCATATGGGGTTTTTGGCAATACATGTACCTTTCTAGGTTTAGCACGGGCTGATGTGGCCTCCTGCATGTGTGCAGCTTGGCAGCCCTGGGTTCCAGCGTAATCAACCCCAGAGAACAAGCCAGATGCCAGGCCTTCAGCAAGGCACCTACTAGAAGTTTTCACCAGTCCTCCCAGCAGCCCTGAGGCAGGTCCTGCCACTCCCCTTCAGTAGGTGATGACCTGGAGACTCAGCGAGTGGCTGTTTGCACACAGGGAGAGGACTCGAACCCCAGGTCAGCCTGAGGGTCTGCAAAGCTTCAGTGGCTGCAGGTGGGTCAGTGAGCCAGACATGTGATTTCCCAGGCATGCCTCATCCGTCTGGAATGCGGCTGCCTCACCGTCTGGTCATGTCTGGGCCCCTTTTCTGCGGCCAGGCTGGTGGGCGTGGATGGGTTGCAGTGGGTTCAAGCTGAGCCACCCTCTAGAAGATCCTTCACAGGCCGTGTGCAAGGAGGTATGGAAAAGGCCCTCCGGTGACAGTGAAGACGATAATGACAGTCCAGACTGACTGATCACCCACCACCTAGATTTAAGTATATCTGTTCCTCCAGCATCTCTTAAATACCTACTGTGTTCCTGGTATTTTATTAGGCTCTGAGGACAATGCAGGCAGAACTCTGCCTTCCTTCCAGTAGCTTAGGACAGTTTCCAGGGATGGGTATAGCTTTAAAATAAGTTTTAAAGAAACCTAATGCTGTAAGAGAGAAGTAGGGAAAAAAAAGTGAGAGATCACTTCCAGCTTGAGATATCAAGGCAGCCCTCCTGGAGAAGGAGGTGTGTGATGGGCACTGAAGAGTGGGCGTTCACTCTTCAATGCCCAAGCGTGGAGAAGGGGTTCTTGGTATCCCAAGGAGCACAGTCCAAGGTGCAGGGTAGAGATTGGCAGGTGGGCATGGAAGGAGAAGGTAGCTCCATTTTTCTGGGGCAAATATTGTGTGGAGGGAGTAGTGGAAGGTGGGGTCAAAGAACAGATGATTCCAAAACCCAGGACAAGGAGTTTGGACTTTATGGACAACAGGGACTATCAAAGACTATTGGTCACATCACTAATTATTAGAGAAATGCAAACCAAAACTACAGTGAGGTATCACCTCACACTGGTCAGGATGGTCGTCATTAAAAAGAGCCTACGGGACTTCCCTGGCAGCCCGGGGTTAAGATTCTGCACTTCCCCTACAGAGGGCCCGGGTTTGATCCTTGGTCACAAAAGTTCCCCATACTGTGTGGTGTGGCCAGAAAGCAAAGAAACAAAACATGAGGCCAAGAAACAAAGATGCAAGAAGTCTACAAATAGCAAATGCTGGAGAGGGTGTGGAGCGAAGGGAACTCTCCTACACTATTGATAAGCATGTAAATTGGTGCAGCTGCTATTGAAAACAGGATGAAGATTCCTCAAAAAACTAAAAATAAAATTGCCATATGATCCAGAAATCCCACTCCTGGGCATATAGCTGGAGAAAATTATAATTCAAAAGATTTTTGTGTTCCAATGTTCATAGTAGCTCTATTGACAATAGTCAAGACATGGAAGCAACCTAATTGTCCATCAACAGAAGAATGGATAAAGTGTACACTGTGGAACAGTACTCATCCATAAAAAAAGAATGAAATAATGCCATTTGCAGTAACATGGATGGATCTAGAGATTATCACACCAAAGTGAAGTAAGTCAGAAAGACACAAATACCACATGATATCACTTATGTCAAACCTCAACTATGACACAGATGAACTTACTTACAAAGCAGAAACAGGCACACAGATGTAGAAAACAAACTTATGGTTACCAAAGAGGTAAGGAGGTGGAGGAAGGATAAATTAGGAGTTTGGGATTAGCAGATACAAACTACTATATATAAAATAGATAAACAACAAGCTCCTCCTATATAGCACAAGGAACTACATTCAATATCCTGTAATAAACCATAATGGAAAAGAATATGAAAAAGAATATGTATATATTTGAACAACTGAATCACTTTGCTGTATATCAGAAACTAACCCAACATTGTAAATCAGGTATACTTCAATTTTAAAAAAAGTATTGATCAGAGGAAGCCCTCAGAAACTGGATTTAATATAGGAAGACTCGTCTGCAGTTGTGAGCAAGGTAAATTGGAAATGCACATACATGTACAAACACATATACATGTACCTCCTCAGAAATTGTGTAGGTACATGTGTACATAAAGGTACAGGATTGATTCCTAAGCCCAATTCTTTTTATCTTTTTTAATATTTTTCAAATTCTTTTTAAATTTTGAATTGTCTTTGTTGATTTGAATAGGTAATACATTCACATGACCTAAAATTCAAAAGGAATCAAAGAAAATACACTGAAAAGTAAATGCACCCCCTACTCCATGCTCTGATCCCCCAGTTTCTCCACCTAGAAGCAAGTACACTGGCCGTTTTGGGAGCCTACTTTCAGAAATGTTCTTTGCACAGACAAGCAAATATCAAGCTTCCTTTTTCTTACACAAATTTTTCTGCAACTTGCTTTTCTCATTTAATAATATATCTTGGTGATCCTTACATACCAGTACATAGAGAGCTGTCTTTATCTTTTTAACAGCAGTATACTATTCCATTATAGTTGCACACTTACATCATTTTTCATTTTTGGCTCTAACCAAAAATCTTGCACATATGTCATTTTACATATTCACCCATCCACTCATTCATTATTCATTCAACAGACATTTATTGAGTACCTACTATGTGCTGGTACTAAAGATAGAATAGTGAACAAAATAGGCAAAAGTCCCTGCCCTAGTCCAGGGTAGATTTCTGATGTGCATATGTGAGTAAATCTTCAAGATACATTCTTAGAGGTGGAGTCTCCAAATCAAAGTGGTTGGGCATTTTTACTTATTTATTTTTGGCTTCTCTGGGTCTTCATTGCTGTGCTCAGGCTTTCTTTAGTTGTGGTGAGCCGAGGCTACTCTTAATTGCCCTGCGAGGACGTCTCAATGAGATGGCTTCTCTTGTTGCAAAGCATGGGCTCTAGAGCAAGGATTCCATAGTTGTGGCACATGGGCTTAGTTGCTCTGGGGCATGTGGAGTCTTCCCAGACCAGGGATTGAACTCATGTCCCCTGCACTGGTAGGCAGATTCTTAACCACTGACCACCAGGGGAGTCCCAGGGCATTTCTAAATTTGGGGAGATAAAGCTACATTTCTGCCTGGAGAGGTGGTACCTATTTACCCTTGCAACATAGAAGAGTGTTTCCTTGCCCTTTCAAAACAAAATATTATCAAACCTTTTGATGTTTCCAATGTGACAGGTGAACATGATGTACTTAAATTCCATTTCTACTATGGTGAATGGGGATCAATATCTTTTCATATATTTAAGAGCAATTTTGGAGTCCTTTTCTGGCAGCTCTCTACTATCCTTTGCTCATATTTCTATTAGGTTGTGGAGCTTTTTCATATTGATTTGTGAATGCTTTTTATCTATTAAGGACATTAGCTCTTTGCCTGCTCTATGAGTTGTAAATAACATTTCCCTAGCTTGTCAGTTGTACTTGGATTTGATTTATGGTGTTTTTTTTTAAGTGCAGGCTTTTTAAAATGCAAAATAAAATTTATGAAGAATTCTGCCCCTTCCCAGGCTTGCCTCCTATGATCAAATATTTGCTAGGGTTGAGAGAGATATAGGTCACAATAACATGATCTCTGCTTCCAACTTGGGTTTTTAATAAAAGCACAGGTTCTAAGCAAAAGAAGATGATAGTCCTACTCTGTTCTGATGCCCCATCTCCAGAGATCATTGGGCAAAGAGGAGCAAGCTCAGAGGAGGGTAATCAAGAGGGTGAATAGGCTTGAAATCAAGTCACATGCAGGATGGTCATGAAACTGTGACTTTGAGCCTGGAGAAGGTCGCTATGAATGTCATCTGGGGCAAGGGGACTGGCCACATGATGCCAAACTGAGGTCTGTGTTGGAAGCTCTGGGAAGCCAAAGTGTTTGTTAATGGGGCTCTTTCTAAGGCAGAGCTGTCTGAAAGTAGAATGGCCTACTTTGTGAGGAAGTGAGTTTCCCATCATTAGAGAGGTACAAGTGAAAACTGAATGACCACCTACCAGAAATACCAGGAGTTAGATCAGATGTCTTTCAAAACTTCTAATCCCGATAGCCCACAATTCTATAAGACCACAAGGAATCTTAAAATTCCTCACTTTACAGATGAAAAAGGGGCAGGAGTGGGGAAACTAACATGTGTTGAGCACTTTTACTTTGTCCCAGGTACCTTGACACATATGATTGATTTAAAAGAATAAGGACCAGAGAGATTGAGTGATTCACTTAAGGTGGCACAGCAATAGAGTCACAGAGTCAGAACAGGAACCCAGGTCCTCAGACCCCAAATGTAGAGCTCTCTCCACTGAACTACCTGTTCTTGTTCAATAAACACGTTTATTGCATGTTTGTTGCATACCTACTCTGAATGGACATTAATATGGTCAATGAGACCACATGATATGCAAGCTATTGGCAGAATCACAGGGTCTTTGCTCTGTAGAAGGTCGCTGCCTACTGAGCAAGTACAGGCATCATCTCTGCATTGCCTGGCTCCATGGGAAGGGCGCCCTCTGGAGTTGTGCAACACGGTAGCCTTTGGTGGGCCTATAATGAAATAAGAGGCAGTCTGGTAAGTGCTGTAACAAAATACAGATACAGAGTGCTACATTAGTGGTCCAGTAGCTTAGACTCTGCACTCCCAATGTATGGTGCCCAGGTTTAGTTCATAGTCAGGGAACTAGATCCCACATGCCACACCTAAGAGCCCGCACGCAGCAACTAAAAGAACCTGCAAGCTGCAACAAAGATGGGCGATCTTGTGTGCCGCAACTAAGATTCAGCAGGCCAAATAAATAAATAAATATCTTAAAAAAAAAAAAAGTGCAGTGGGAACATAGAAAGCATAATTACATCTACCTTGGAAGGGAATCCAGGAATACTGCCCAGAGGAGGTGACATCTGAGCAGCGCCTTGAAGGATATGTACTGTAAAAGAACAAAGAGCAAAAATGAATAATTTCTGTATTCACTCCACAGACCTTATTGAGTGGCTCCAGGTTGCCAGAAGGACAAGAATAGTTCACCGTGCAATCGTGGGGACAGACACATTGTCAATAAGTTGCCATAGAGGGTAAGCGCAACAGTGGAGACACAGTCTTGCTGTAGAAGCAAAGGGAACTCCCTCCGGAATAATATGGGGGTAGTGCAGGAGTCTGGAAAGGGTTCTGAAGACACGAGGTCTGAGATTTTGGGGGGAGAGAAATAGAACATTTCCAGGCTGATGTTTAGGGAATCGAGAGAGATGGAAAGGCATTTGCAGAGAAAGGAACAGCCTGGCAAAGTTTCTGAGTCTTGAAAAGATCAACCCATCTTCAGAGACCCTCAGCAGAGTGTAAAATGCTGGGCTGATGGGGCAGCCAGGCAGGAGGTGGAATGGCACACAGGCTTAAGGCAGGACCTAGCAGGTTTCCGGATAAATGGGGAGACAGGGTTGGTGTGCACGAGGACTTAGCGGGCTTAGCAACCTTCTTCAAAGCTGTGGCCCAAATTGAAAGCTGGAAGAGGAAAGTATGAGCCATAAATCCCCAGCTCCTCCTGCTGTGCCCAGCGCTGCAGAGCCTGGAGTCTCCACAGCTCTCCAGTCCCACCGCTGCGACCCTGGCTAATCCAGCCTCCTGGCCCATCTGACACTCACTTCCACTTAACATTTTGTTAGCGACTCTATAAACGAGCTCTTCCTGACCTTCAATCCCTGGCTAATTGCTGGTTTCATGTACAAGACTAGCTTAATTTTACGTGATAATTACCTGAGAGTGGCGATACATATGGCATCGCATGTTCGAAATGTCAGGCCTGGAAAACGACCAAGTGGCCGTAGTCAGGGGCAAAGGAGGAGGCAGCCAGATGGTGGGGGCCTTGGAGAGGCAGCCTGGGGACGATGAGGCCACAGGGGGAGAGAAGGAAAATGCCCGGTGCAGACAGAGCCCTGAGAACCGGGCTCCAGCTTACGGGAGGACCCAGAACCCTCTGCTGGCCCCAGTGCACCAAAGGAGCAGCACACACATTTCACAGTCTCACACACAGCAGAGAAACTCGGACTAGGTCAGAGGCACAGCTCAGCCATGCTCTCGGTCACCCACCTAGCAAATGTTTATGGAGCACCTACTCCGTGCCAGGCAGTGTGGACAATGGCACTGGTTTCAAATCCCTACCCACTTGAGGAGGGACACTCGGAGGGCACGTCTGGGTTTGTCACAATTGTCTAGAGGGATGCTCACAATACCGAATAAGCCAGGCCTAGGAATCTAAGTGACTGGCAATTCCCAACATAGTCCCATTCGATAAAGAATTGTCCACCCCAGGTTAAGATTCGATGCTTGCACAGCCGAGGGTCCCGGGTTCAATCCCTGGTCGGGGAACTAAGATCCCACAAGCCATGAAGGGGGGAGCCATAAAAAACAAGAATTATCCACTCTAAACCCAGCTGAGAACCCCCAGCTAAGCCAGGCCACAGCCATGAGGAAGCCAAGGGGCCCCAACCCTCTTGGATTTTACACACAGAGAAGCACCCTGATGGCAAGAGATTACAGTGCATGAGATGAGAGTAAGAAGGACTCAAAGCATTTAGCTGGTGGACTCATGAAGCCCAGGGTTCAGAAAAGAATTCCTTTAAAATGTGCCATTTGTCTCCCTAGCATCTCAAGTTCATGCTTGGTGCTGGGCTGGACACAAAGACAAATATCGACGTGTCTGTATGTCCGCACCACATGCCACACACCTGAGTGCACACATGCTCTACAGGGTGATGGCCTGGATTCACTTTTGTTCTCATCATTCCAGAATCCAGAGCAAGGCAGGTGAGACCAGGGCCCTGGGGTGGCAGGACAGGTGAGTGCCGGCCAAAAAGGAGAAAGGGGGCCCCGGCCAGCTGGGAGGGCCCTTCCCCAGGAGGCATGTGTGCACACACACTCACACACACAAAGGCCACAGGATAAAGTCAGAAGCACCATCCCAGATTAAGGCAAGTTCTAAAAACCCCTTTAGCCTCTTCACCCGTAGAATTGTGGACTCCTGAGCTGTGCTGGAGTAAATTACTTGCTTAATGAGATTTCAATTAACAAAAACAAATTAAAATCACTTTGGTAATTAAGCTGCTGTGAACCTCGCCAGCAGCTCTCCCTCAGACCTCAGATATCCATGGGGAGGGAGCTGGGAATGCAGTCCACTTAGCAGCGTTAAGGCGGCCTCGGCAGAACCAGGAGCTCCCGGCCCTGGGGAACCCACCTCAGGAGCCACGGCTTCCTGGAGCTGCAGAACCAGAAGTGTGGGTGGGAGGGAGGAGGCAGCACCCAGCAGCTAAATTAAACCTCAAGTTGTAGCCCTGCCACTTGGCTGTGTGGGGTGGGGTGCGTTAGTTGGCCTCTCTGAGCCTCAGTTTCCTCATCTGTGAAATAGGGATAATGATAGTGCCTACATCGCTGGGTTGTGGGAGGATTACATGAATGAATGCATGTAAAACATTCAGAAGAGAGCCTGGGGCCTGTCCTACAGCAAGGGGTTTTCATCCACTTTGGTAGCTCAGTGGTAAAAAATCTGCCTGCGATATGGGAGACAGGGGTTCAATCCCTGGGTTGGGAAGATCCTTGGGAGAAGGAAATGACAACCCACTCTAGTATCCTCACCTGGAAAATCCCATGGACAGAGAGGCCTGGAGGGCTGCAGTCAATGGGGTCACAAAGAGTCAGACTCAACTGAGTGACTAACACTTTCATTTTCCCCTGTATGGAGTCAACCCTTCATAGAGTGACCTTTCCATCCTTGCAATTCTCATTGTCCTGAACCCCACGCCCCTGCAGGGCAGCCCTGTTTCTCTGAGTTAGGTAAGTTAAGAATCTACCGCAGAGTTCCCCTTTGAGGTGAGGTTTCCCCCAGGTTATGTCTCACCCTGGCCCTATCTCTTCCATCAGAGTCAGAAGCTCAGATCTGGGCGATAGAAAGCTATTTCTTCTCAGGTGGCCTGGGAAATACTCCTTTCCTTGGATTACAAAATCAGGGACTTCCCTGGTGGTCCAGTGGTTAAGAATCTGTCTTGCGAGGCAGGGGATGTAGGTTTGATCGATCCCTAGTCAGGGAACTAAGATCCCGTGTGCCCAGAGCAAGTAAGCTGGAGCAACCAAGCCTGAGCAATGGAAGATCTCATATGCCACAACTCAGACTCAACACAGTCAAATAAATAAATGTTTTTTTAAAACAAACAAACAAAAAATCATCCACATCCTCCTACATGAGAGGCTGAGGGTCAAAGTAGTACAGGGACCACTGGCCTCATGCCACTGATGAAGAAATTGGCTTCATGACTTAACCAGCGGTTGCAAGAGAAGAACAATTGTCAGTGCTGGCAGAAATACACATATTCAGTCTTGTGAATTTTGAATAAGAACATTTTAGAAGTTTTAGAACATTTAGAACTCTGCTACCTTCATTCAGAGGGACTAAGACGGAAACTTAAAATTTTTAATGTATTATTCAAAATTCACAAAACTCAACATATAATAAGTGGAAGTCAAGTTTTAAATGCTTTCTTTGGTTTTTAAAGTTTGGAGCACTTTACACTTTTGAAATTAGTAAAGAAAAAACTACACTAAGCCTTTTGAGATATATATTTATATTGTATGGGGTCCTTTATATATATAAAACATATTTTATTTATATAATATGTATATATAACTATAAATACACATAAATGTTTTCTCTGTGGTGGTTAAAATTACAGATGGTTTTATGTGTTCATTTATTCATTCATCAATTGTTTTCATGTCATTTAACTCAACAGCAGCTTTTTTAGTGCCCATGAGGTGCCATAATCTGCAAGCCAGACTCAGACTTTGTTTCAAGGAATTTACAAATTGTTAGTGAAGATGGACACTGGACATGAAACAATGAGGTGACTACTGCAGGAGAAGAAAGGCAGGCTTGCAGCCTGTTACAGAAAGGGCACTCCTGGGGGTCGGGTTCTGCAAGAAACATTTATTTCTTTTGTAATTTGACTAAAATAAGACAATGTATTATATGCATATTTATTAAATAGTAAATATTTAAGTTAATCCCAAGAGTCCCATAACAAGCTAGTAACAGAACTAAAAGTAGACCTAAAAGCTTTCTAGTCCCCAGGCAGATGGATTTTGTTTTTTCAATTTGACACCAATAATCTGGATAGATCGAACAAAATCCCAATCTTGAGTAAAATTTATCCCAAGATGGGCAATGGAGGTGTCTGACAGAGGTGGTCCCACCATCTCTGCACCTGTCAGACCAAGGAGGTGTCCCATTCACACATCCATGCCAGAGGGAGGAGGCATGCATGTGTGTGTGTGTACACACGTACGTCAAACAGGACTCGGGTCTACGGCGGTCTCACCCTTCATCATCCATGAAACAGGAGTCCAAGCCCGGCTTGATTTCATCAGCCTCCCCACCCTTGGAACCAGGCTGACTGCTAGTGCTCTTTCAACCTCCCCTGGGAGCCAGCCCAAGAGAGGAACACCCAATACCCAGAACATCCCCTGCTTGTTCCTCCCGCTTCCTGAGAAGCACTAACCTTCAGCCCCTCCCCTGTGGTCCGCCCCCCTCTGCCCTGGGGAGAGAGGGGCCGGGTGCCATCTTCCAAGCTGGCCCCCACCTGGAGATGCAGCCAGAAAGGTTGCCCTCTCCCGGCCCAGACTCCATTTATCATATTTTGTGCTGACTTCAGGCAACCGAGAGAGGAGGACACAGAGTTGTACTTTCCAAGTAGCTGGAAACCCTTAATCAATGTTAATTGGCTCTAATTAGCATATGTTAATTAATGATATTTACTACAAATTAAAGGTATGAGTGCTCCCAGAGGGTTTCCTGTTCATCCAATTAGTGCCAATTAGTTGCAATTAACATGTGTAAATGAGATTTCATTGAACCCAAAACAAACAGCACAGAATTTCTCAGATTCCCTCTTGCACCTTTCAGTCAGCCAGGGATTGGGGTGGGGGCGGAGGGTGAGAAGTGAGGGGGAGAGTGGGGAGAGAGAAAGACAGAGACCCTTGGGCTGACCTCCCGGAGCAAGAGGCTGACTCTCCATGCACCAGGGAAGAGAGAAGAGCCAAGTTGGGCCAAGCAAGCTGTTGGACAAGCCTGGTTGCCCCAAGGGAGGTCGCCTTAGGCTTTGACCTTGGAGGACCTCGGATCTCCTGAGGGCCAAGGGCCATCCCTTGGGCATCTCTGTACCTGCCCGCACTCAGTGCATGGAATACAGTAAGTGCTCAGTAAAAAGAGCACCTACAGAAGGAAATGGCAACCCACTCCAGTATTCTTGCCTAGAGAATCCCATAGACAGAGGAGCCTGGCGAGTTATAGTCCATGGGGTCACAAAGAGTCATACACAACTGAAGCAACTGAGAACACAGTAAAAATTGACAGAAGAAAAGATTGGTTCCTTTGCATCAGGGCTTCCCTTGTGGCTCAGCTGGTAAAGAATCCGCCCGCAATGCGGGAGACCTGGGTTTGATCCCTGGGTTGGGAAGATTCCCTGGAGAAGGGAAAGGCTACCCACTCCTGTGTTCTGGCCTGGAGAATTCCGTGGACTGGATGGTCCACGGAGTCGCAAAGAGTCGGACACGACTGAGCGACTTTCACTTTCACTTTCATTTGCATCAAGGGCCAATATCTTTATTTTTTCACATTGATTGATTTCTTTTCTTTTTTGACTGCGGCAGGTCTTCACTGTTGCGCACAAGCTTTCTCTTGGGGCAGCAAGCAGGGGATACTCTCGTTGCGGTGCATGGGCTTCTTGTCCCTGTGGGTCCTCGTGCTGTGGAGCACAGGCTCTGGGCTCACAGGTTTCAGCAGATGTGGTGCTCAGGCTTAGCTGCTCCATGGCATGTAGAATCTTCCCAGACCAGGTATCAAACTCATGTCCCCTCCATTGGCAGGCAGATTCTTAACCACTGGACCACCAGTAAGTCTCAAGGGCCAAATATCTTTAAATATAAAGTTAAAGGATGCATTGACCAGGAAAAGATGCAGTGTTCTCGCCTCTGTAAAGTCTTCCCAAGAGCTCTACCAAGGAGCAAGACGCTATTTACCTCTATGATATCATTTTGGGGCTTCCCTGGGGGTTCAGTGGTAAAGAATATGTCTTTGCATAAAGAATATGCATATGTCTGTGGAAATTTTCCTTTACTGCTAATGTTGCTATTTCCTAATTTTATTTCCTTTTCACTTAACCACTACTTATGGCAGAAAGTGAAGAAGAACTAAAGAGCCTCTTGATGAAAGTCAAAGAGGAGAGTGAAAAAGTTGGCTTAAAGCTCAACATTCAGAAAACTAAGATCATGGCATCCAGTTCCATCACTTCATGGCAAATAGATGGGGAAACAGTGGAAACAGTGGCTGACTTTATTTTGGGGGGCTCCAAAATCACTGCAGATGGTGATTGCAGCCATGAAATTAAAAGATACTTACTCCTTGGAAGGAAAGCTATGACCAATCTAGACAGCATATTAAAAAGTAGAGACATTACTTTGTCAGCAAAGGTCTGTCTAGTCAAGGCTATGCTTTTTCCAGTGGTCATGTATGGATGTGAGAGTTGGACTATAAAGAAAGCTGAGCGCTGAAGAATTGATGCTTTTGAACTGTGGTGTTAGAGAAGACTCTTGAGAGTCCCTTAGACAGCAAGGAGATCAAACCAGTCCATCCTAAAGGAAATCAGTCCTGAATATTCATTGGAAGGACTGATGTTGAAGCTGAAACTCCAATACTTTGCCACCTCATGCGAAGAGCTGACTCATTTGAAAAGACCCTGATGCTGGGAAAGATTGAGGGCAGGAGGAGAAGGGGACAACAGAGGATGAGATGGCTGGATGGCATCACCAACTCAATGGACATGGGTTTGGGTGGACTCTGGGAGTTGGTGATGGACAGGGAGGCCTGGCATGCTGCGATTCATAGGGTCGCAAAGAGTCGGACATGACTAAGCAACTGAACTGAACTGAATTAACCCCTACTTGGGACTTGAACCATTGTCAAGGGAATCAGTGGATATATAAACAGCCAGAAGGAGCTACCATGGATGGTGAAGTGCTCCCTCAAGTTCTCGGCCCCACAGAACCTTCCATGAAGCTGTGATGTAGTATCTAGCTCCCAATAGCGTGTTCATCCCTAACCCACTTTGTTACACCAAACCTTCCATTAAAGTTGATATGTGTTATTTTACAATATCTATTGTTCATTGTCGGAGAAGGCAATGGCACCCCACTCCAGTACTCTTGCCTGGAAACTCCCATGGATGGAGGAGCCTGGTGGGCTGCAGTCCATGGGGTTGCGAAGAGTCGGACACGACTGAGCGACTTCACTTTCACTTTTCGCTCTCATGCGTTGGAGAAGGAAACGGCAACCCACTCCGGTGTTCTTGCCTGGAGAATCCCAGGGACGGGGGAGTCTGGTAGGTTGCCATCTATGGGGTCGCACAGTCAGCCACGACTGAAGCGACTTAGCAGCAGCAGCAGCAGCATTGTTCATTGTGTGTCAGGCACATTTCCAAGGGCTGGGGAGAGAGCACTGAACAAAACGTCTAGTATCTACAGATCCCTGCCCTCGTGGTACTCACACCCCCTCGTGTATTATTGCCATCCTGGTTGGAAGTTTGATGTATCTAGAGTCAGAGAGACTTGGGTTCATATCCCAGTTCTGTCTCTCAGCAGCTGGGGAAGGTATTTAATCTCTCTGGGCCTCAGTCTATTTATGTCACATGGGTACAATATCTATCCACCTATCTTACAGTCATGTTATTGGGAGGATTAAGCTTCCTCCCCTGTCCCATGCCTTGGCAGGGCAGAATTTGGAGTTATGCCACATAGAAGATGAGAGAGAGGAGGGCAAAACTCTACCTGAGTACACAAGTGGAAATCTGAGTAAGTCTACAGTAAGTTATCTCCTTGTCTCCCCCATGCTTTGCTAAGTGGAGCAAGAAGGAAATGGGTTCAGAAAGGGAAGTACTTCCTGGGTCACACAGATGCTGAGGCCAGAGCCCAGACTTCTGGCTCCACTTGGTACGTCCTCTTTCATCCATGGCCTTACTGAGTGATGAGACACATGAGTGGGATCCAGAAAGGATCTTCCCAACTGGTGAGAAGCAGGGATTGGCCACCCGCGCTGGAATGAGCTTGGCCTGAGGTCAATCTTTGCACACTAGGCTCTAGCACTCCTTCAGCTCAGCCAGGCCGCCGCCAGCCAGAGACCATACCCCTGCAGCTTTGGTCCTGTCACCATCTCAACTCTGCCCTCCATGGACCCCCAGACAGGGTGCTCAAGCATTTCAAAGTGCCTTACTGTCCCCTTTATAAAGCAAGAAAATCTGCCTAGATGAGCCTTTTTTAAAGATTTTTTTAATATGAATGATTGTTAAAGTCTTATTAAATTTATTACAGTATTGCTTCTGTTTTAAGTTTTGGTTTTTTGGCCATAAGGCATATGGAATCTTAGTTCCCCAACCAGGGGTCAAACCCACACCCCCTGCATTGGAAGGCAGAATCTTAACCACTGGACTGCCAGGGAAGTCCCTAGATGACCCTTTTAAGGCCTAATGTTCTAAAACTTTGGATCTCCTCTGAAGAATCCAGGTCCAGCCTCGCCCGTATATGCCCCGACAGTCTTAGCTGATGAGCAACTGAAGAAAGCCTTGATCTCTCTCTTCCGTTGGGGATCCCTCCCCTTGCGCTGGCCTACTAGGTCCTACTCAGTCCTCTCTCATCTCTCTACATCCTCCCCCAACCCCAACCTTCTCCCGGATAGTGATGAACCACCAGACATGGTCCCCAAAACACCAGACCACAGAAAAAGCCCTCCCTTGCTCTAATCAAATCAATTAGGAGTCTAGTGGGAAGAACGGAGAGGACTGTGGGGTTTGGGGGTTTGTTTTGGCTCCGCTGGGTGCTAGGTCTTTGTTGCGGCCCACAGGCTCTTTGTTGCAGTGCGCAGAGACTTCTGTAGTTGCAGCTTGCAGGCTTAGGCTTAGTGGCCCTGCAGCATGTGGGATCTTCGCTCCCCTGACCAGGGACAAACCCACATCTCCTGCATTGGAAGGAAGATTTCTTAACCACTGGACCACCAGGGAGGTCCCAGGACTGTATTTAATAAAAAGAGCTCAGCTGAGTTATGTTCTGGGAGGGATGTGCCAAGCTGTGGAATAGGATGTCGGCAGGGGCTCTTCCTGGGGCTCAATATTTCTTCCCCAATTACACACCCCAGCCCAGAGACAGTAGGAGATATTGGGGGGGAGTATCCAGAATCAAGCAGAAAAGAACCCTTTCCTGACTGTGCCTCCTTCCAGCAAAAATAGAACCACCACTACCCAATGCCCACCATGTGCCAGGCACAGTGCAGGCCCATTAACCTGCATTATTTTCTCATGGAAAGGATGGTGTTTGCACCGTTTTCATCTCCAAGTCCTGTGGACATCTTGTGCCAGGCCTGGCTAGATTTGGGACCGATGATCCGCCACATTTGGCCATGGAAGGGAGAGCAGGAAGGTTGCAATGAAAGATGGGGAAAAGGACGGCCTGCTGAGTCCCGCTCGCCTGCCAACCTGCATGCACATGCGCGCCACACACATGTACACCCACATGAACCGCTCGCATGCACATGCCCACTCCTCAATCCTGGCCAGATGGACACTGGCGCTACCAGTTGGCAGAGGATATATCCCAGGGGAGGAGGCTGACGCTAAGAAGGCTGGATGAAGACGCTAAAGAAGCTGGGGACACAGCGGGTCCTCTGTTTGCAAGGACAAGAATGTTGCCTCCCAACCAGGAGTTCTAGATGCCCAGGAAACTCTAGGGTGGAGAAAAGAGACACAGGCAAAGTGTCTACTCTTTATTCCACTAATGCCTCTTGAGAAGTGATATCTCTGTAAAGGCAAAGTTCCTGAGATGAAGCTTAACATGGCCACTTTAGGGGAAAAAAAATAAAACAAAAACCCTGTGCTCCAGGAATGTAACAACAGAAAATAATTAAGGTCTAATAAGGTCAGTGTTCCACCTTAAACCTTTTCAGTTCCAGTTAAAACCTCTACTAATTTGCCAAGAAAAACCAGCCTCACTTGGGTCTTATTATTTGAATCACGTCCTGTCTCTTAATTTAAACGAGAGATTCACATAAGGATTTTTTTTATTTTAAATTACAATGCCGACTTTCTTCCAGTTGATTACGGTATATGACTCTCTGTTGGAAGGCCATTATTTTTTGCTATGATTTACAAAGCATTTAAAGCGAAATCAATGTAATAAATATTGAAGTATTGTAATAGATAATTCCATATATTTAACGGGAGACACAGTGCAACCCTGGTTTGGGCATCCAGGAAAGGGAGCAGAGAGAGGATGGGGTGGGAGAGTGACCTGATGCTCATGCTAAGGGTTACATCTTTTCTTCTGGATTCATTTAGCCAGGGCTCACTGAGCCCTCCCCAAGGTCCTGCACACTGAACTTGGGACCATAGAGAATTGTGGGATGCCCAGGACCTGTCCTCTAGTGTCACAGACTCTTTGAAGAAATTCCCCTGCAAAGGAGGGGGACAGTAATGAAGGCCACCCTAACCTGCATACAGAGCCCTGGGATGGGGGAAGGCATTCAGCAGAGTGAAGTCCTGAATGTTGGGGTAAACAAGACTGGAGTTGCCTCCCCCAGCCTCTCCTCTTCCTTCCCTCTCCTATTCAACTCTCTCCTCCCCTTCCTTTCGTCTCCTCTTCCCTCCCTGGACTGAACTGTCTCTGGTCTTCTGGCTATAGCCAGCATCTATGGGCCCCTGAGCTGGTGAAGCTCAGTGCAGAACACACAGCCCTGAAAGCCCTGGATGCGGGGAGGTGTGAAGGGGGAGATGGTGCCCCAGTCTCCACCGGCACTCTTGGTGTGTGACCTGGGGCCAGCCCCCTTTGTACAGACCCCACGGCCAGGAGATGTCGACCCCTTCCAGGCCCCGCACCTGTGGACGGTCAGATTTGCCCCATCTCTCCAGGGAGCAGGGCTGGAGCACAGGGTCCAGAGTAGGGGTCCAGACGGCTTCCCCATGAACCCAGCTGGGAAGCCCTCCTGCCTGCCTCTGTGCCGTCCGCCCCCCCAGTCTCAAAAGGTACCCGGGAGCAGGTTCCTCGTCTACTCCATAACCCACCACCCCAGAGGGATCAACCCCCCCGCCCCCGCACTTCTTGCTGTCCTCAGAGTCAATGCACGTGGGTCACATGTCTGTTAACACCTGGACTCTGCCCCCAGGTTCCTGGCTTGATTCAGAAACCCACCCCCAGCAGTGAGGGAAGCACGCAGGGAACAGCAGTCTATGGGTTGGTCCCAATAACACACCCCTAGTGCAGGCAGAGGAGAAGGCAATGGCACCCCACTCCAGTACTCTTGCCTGGAAAATCCCATGGACGGAGGAGCCTGGTAGGCTGCAGTCCATGGGATCACTAGGAGTCGGACACGACTGAGCGACTTCACTTTTACTTTTCCCTTTCATGAATTGGAGAAGGAAATGGCAAGCCACTCCAGTGTTCTTGCCTGGAGAATCCCAGGGACAGGGAAGCCTGGTGGGCTGCTGTCTATGGGGTTGCACAGAGTCGGACATGACTGAAGTGACTTAGCAGCAGCAGCAGCAGCAGTGCAGGCAGTGTGCTATCTGCTGAGCTATTGGAGCACTGGGGAGGTTTTCATAGAGGTTGTGTGGACTATACAGTGCCAACTGAGCGACTGAGCATGCACTCACTGACTATACAGTGCAGGCTTGTGATGGACCGGTAGCTCATGCACGTGCGTGCACATGCATGCGGGCGCGCACACACACACGTACATCTAGCAGATCCCAGAGGAGGAAGATGTATTGTCCCTTGCCTTCCCACCCCAAGCCTGAACCCAAGCCCCAAGTCTCTAGCTCTGAACATATTCTGCTATAAATCCCAGGAGGGGACGTGCAGGGGGGAAAGGAGCAGAGAAAGGAGATTTACAGCAAACTTGCTTCCTGACACCTCTCTGGCCCATCCCATAAAATAACAGTATCAACAGATAAATCACGGAGTCTCAGGAGACCTCACCCTTGCCCATATGGGGTCTTTGGTGGGAGTCAACAGGACAAGGGCAGAGGGATTCACCCAGCTGATTCTCCGTGATACCATGAGTTCCAGATGGCCTGGGGCGGGAAAGGGGAGGTCTCAGCTCTAATCCTTAGAGTGTGAGGAGATGGAGAATGGGGTGACAGTAGAGAGCAGGAGCTTTCATCACCCAAAACAGACCAAGGCATCTCTAGATTCAGCCTGGGCTTTGAGCAAATCTCAACTCCAGATCCTAGCGGTGGGCCTTTGAGCAAGTTACTTAACCTCTCTTAACCACCCACTTCTTGCTGTCCTCAGAGTCAATGCACGTGGGCCACATGTCTGTTCCCACATGGGCTCTGCTCGCAGGTTCCTGGCTTGATTCAGAAACTCACGCCCAGCAGTGAGGGAGGCCCGCAGGGAACAGCAGGAACCTCTCTGGGCTTCGGTTTACTTCTCTGTCAAGGCAGGACATTGAATATCCACCTGATAGGATAAAGTGTATGCCTTCCCCTCTCCAGGCTGCAGTGTTCCATCTGTAAAGTGAGGGGACATGGAAAGTCCTTGGTCTTTAAGGCTCACCCCTCTCAGCATCATAGAGCCCAACAGTTAGGACCAGCTTCCAGTGGGCACCATAACCAAGAGGAGTGGGCAGGGTGGAGCTGCAAGCATGAGGTGGACAGCTGGCCACACAGATCAGGCAGAAGATGTCACCATCCTGGGAGAGGCCAGAGGGGCTCCATCTGACTGGTCCTCACAGTTCTGACCACTCCAAGCTGGAGACTCCCACCCCACCTCCATTACAGCCTGGATAGCCATTGATGGGGCGGCGGGATGCATTGCAGTGAATAACTTTCCTCCAGAGGCGGGAGCTGGTGGGCGAATCTCCACTCAGCCTCCTCCCTTACTCGTGGAGAGACCCCCCTGGCTTCCCTCTTGCCTGTGCAGCCCCGCCTCACCATCCGACATCCCTGCCCTTGGCACCTTCCACCAACTAACAGTGCAGAGTGACACCCCAGTTCTTCCCAATCTTCCAGCCCCCGCCCTCCCTCCTTGCATCCCTCCTCCACTTCTCCTCTGTCCTCCATCTTCTTGATCCCTTCGCCTCTCTCCTCTCCTCCTCTGTGCCCTCTCTTCTCCTTTCCCACTCCTGTTTCTCTGGCGTATTTCTCCCTCCTCTTCTCCACTCCCCTCCCCTTCACTGATTCTCTCCTTTTCATCCCCTTCTGTCTCTCCTGCCTGCCCTTCTTCTCTCTGGGTCTGATTCAGACAGCCAAGGTGGCACTACCTTGGGGGAGTGAGCATGTGTGTATGGAGGGGCAGTGGGGGGCTGGAAGGGGGCACGCTCTGGCCTGAGCCCCCCCCACCCCAGTATTGCTCCGCCAACCGGCCGCAGGAGGATGGGAGTTCACCAGCAGGGCAGCTGTCAGCGGCTCAGTGGATGGATGAGTGAAAGTAGAGGGGGTGGGGAGACGAAGGTGCTGGGGAGGGAGCTGTCTTCAACTAAACATGAGTGTGGTGGGTGAAATAATGGTGCTGTTTAATAACAGCCCCAACCGAGGCACCTCTTCTCAAGACCCAGCCCTCCTGCCCTTCCTCCCTCCAGTCCCATGCCCCACCCCATCCCCACCCCATCCCGAAATTTCCCTCATCTCAGAGGCCTGTGAGTTTCCCTGATCCTTTGGGCAGGCCCAGAGGCCCTCCCCCAAGTCCCGGGACCCCTGCCTCTCCACCAGCCTTCCCCATCGCCCCCCTCCATGCCACCGGAGGAGGGGCAGCTGGGACTGGGACCCCGCAGGCGACCTGCTTCCAGAGTGGTGTCTGAGCAGATCAGCACCCCAGAGCCGGCAGGCCTATTAGGAGGCCTTTGTGGAGAAGCGGGCTGGGGAAGAGGAATGGGGATTTTCCATTCTCCGAGCAACTGAATTACACAGTCAGGGGATCAGGGGAGAACTCGGTGCTTAAGCTGCTCTTCACGGCCCAGCCTTTGCCCTGGCGCTCAGCCTCCTGCGTGCTCAGCAGGGGTCTGAAGGAGCCTTGTCGTGTCTGCTTTGGTGGTGTCTTTTTTGTGATTGGAGTCAGCCTTGGGGGCAAAACCAAGTCTCATCTCTTCCCACCCCACCCCGCAGAGCTATTACACCAAGAAGGGGCTCAAAGGGCACCAGCTTACTACCATCTGCACCAACCCTCACCCTCCATGAAGACCTTGGGTCTGCAGATCAATCCAGAAGTGTGGCTCAGAGAGGGGAAGTGACTTTCTCTAAGTCTTACAGCAAGTAAAGGGCAATCGGGATGGTTTCCTGACTGTGGCTGGATGTAGAGGTGAGCCAGGCCCTCGCCAGGGACTGCGGGGAGCCCAAGACTGCTTTTCTCTCTTACTAGAAGTGAGCTTCGTCAGGCCCGACATCAGCTTTAGGGGAACAGAGTTGGCTCCCATTTTGTCTCCGAGGCTGCAGGGGGCCAGACCATAGCAGATGGTGGAGGGCAGGGGAGGGGAGAGAGGGTGGAAAGGAGATTAGACTTAAAGAATTTGAATTCTTCAGGCCTCATCTTAGCCTTACCACTAACTTGCTGTGTGACCTTGGGCAAACCAACACCCCTCTCTGAGCTTCAAATGGCTCATCTGCAAAACTGAGATCACATCTCTTTCATAATGATTTTGAAGGTATTGGAAGAGCATCCCCTCGTGCATATTAGCTGCTCAAAATGATGGTGAGAGCAGAATCAGAGGTGATTTCATTTCTTTTACCCAGAGCTGTGCCCATTCCCTGGAACAAGAGGCTCCAGTGCACATTCAAGCAACCGGTACTTCCCACTGGGAGGCCAAATCCATCATGTTCAGCAACTATTGGCCTCCCCCACCTGGTATAAGGTTATTGGGGGGTCATGCCCCTGTGCCCTGTGTCCACTTTCTAGAAAGAGGCCCAAAGCCTACCACCCTAGCCCCATGTAGCCCCTAGAGGCCTTTTGCTGACAAAGTGGCCTTCTCTGACCTTCCCGATGACCTATGTTCTTTCCAGCCAGAAAATTCTATGACCCTGTGACCCCTGAAAGCCCTGCCCTGCTAATGGTTTTATGATCTTCTCTACAGAATCCTCTCTCTGCCCTCCCTAACCCCCAGGCCCCTTTCAGTAGGTCCTAGTCAAAATAAACAACATTTATGACCAGAGCAGGATTCAAGGTCCACACTGCAAACAAACGTAGAGCCCTTTGAAGGTGCCTGGGGAATCCATCATGGCCTGGGGTGTGATGCTCCCCAGGCCCGAGGGGAGGTGGGCCCTGGGAAGGGGCACAGGCATGGGAAGCCGGGCTCTGGATCTAGGTTTAGAATCTGAGGATCCTGAGCTGTGTCTGGGCCTCCCTCCTCAACACCAAGCCCGGCCTCCCTGCGAGGGAAGGCGGTGGCGGTGGGGGAAGGACTGGGTAAGTCCCAATATGTCCACTGTGATCAGCAACCTTTCTCAAAAGAGAAAAGGTGGGGGACTTCCCTGGGGGTCCAGTGGTTAAGGCTCTGTATTTCCAGTGCAAGGGGAGCAGGTGCAGGCCCCTTTGGGGGCCAGGGCCAGATTGGGTGTGTTATCCGGGGAGAAAATGAAAGGACACAAAACTGAATGAGATGGGGGGAAATCGAGGCAAATGGAGAAAAAGCAAGCATGAGCGGATGAGAGGGTGAGAGCCCAGACCACAGGAGTCTCAGGGTCCATCACTGCCTCCAGGGCTCACCCGAACAGTGGAGCAACAGTAGGCAGCTTGGGACGGACTTCCTAAGGAAGCAGATTAGTCTAAATGTAGGTAGGAGAGACATCAACCCAGCCTGGCCTGCCTCCTGGGCCTGCCAGCAGACCTACAGAGAGAGGGAGATTGTGGGCGAGAACAAGAACCTGAGTCCATCCCGAGGCTCTCCTGGAGACCCCCAACTTGGACTTCAGTGAATGATGGCACTGTTGGAGCAGTGGGAGCCCCGCGTCCAGAACGAACCCCTCTTCCTCCATCCTACCCAGGTGAAGGGCAGAGCCCCGGCCCCCACATTCCATTAACCATCCTCCCAACTGAGAAAGGGGCCCACAGGCGGCAGCCCACTCCTGGCTCATCTCGGCCTCCCACTTGCCACATGGATGGGCCGCCTCCACTGGACTGCAGGTACGGCTGCAGGAGCAGGTTTGTTTTCTTTGGGAGGGACAGGATCTGCCTGGGGAACTGTGGTTGCAGAATATTAAGGTAGGATTCCCAAAGGCCTAAGTCTGAGAGCAGCTTTCTAGGACATGCAGCTCAAGGTTTTTTCCTTCAGCTCCAGCGCACCAGCCTCCAGAACTAGGGCACGGGCCTAGGGGGCTGGTGTTCTCTGACACAGGGCTGGAGCCGGGGTGGGGCTGGGGGGGTGGGGGGATACTTTCCCCTGGAGACCTGTGCCTCACCATTTACCCTATTAAAAATACCATGCTGCCCAACAGGTGGGGTGAGGAGCTAGACAGGAAATATGTGCAGTTAGCAAGGTATCGATCACATTTATCAGGGACCCACTTCATAGTATTTGCATCTATGGCAGATAATTTATATATGGAAGGCTGGAACAAAGGTGGAAGGGAACAAAGAGGTAGCTGGAAAGGCAGGCCTGAGTTTCTCCAGCATAAATAGAGTTTGTTCGAAAAATCCTTCTCCTAAACTGAAAGAAGAAGAATTTTACTGGCTTTTTATGATCTTATACAAGTGAATTAGAACTTTCGGCTAAGTACCCTGGTGCCCAGCACGGCGCTTTATAAATAAGAGGTCCTCCGTGGCATCAGGTTTTAGGGCTACGAGGGCCTTGGAGAGCATCTAGGCCAGTGGATCTCAACATTGGTTGAATATAGAATCACCTGGGGTATTTTTTAAAAAATGAGATGCCAGACACCCACCTCCAGAGATTTTGATCTAATTGGTCTGGGCAGAGCCCAAGTGTGTGTGTTGTGTTTTTTTTTAAAGCTCCCTAGATGGTTCTACTTTGCAGCCGGGGTTGAGAACCACTGGTCTGAGCCAGCACTTCACTGAACAGATTCTACAAACTGAAGCCCAGAGACCAGGTTATCTAGGCTCACAGAGGGCCAGGGTCACAGACATCAGTCAGACGTCCTGCCTCGTTTGTTAAGTGAGCAAACAAAAGACTGATCCTCTTTTGGAGGCATCTCTGTCTGCAGAGACCATACCCAACCCCCTTCCTCCCATCCCCACATTTTCATAATCTTTTCATCACAAGCCGGGCTGACTACCATCTTGACCCTGCTTCTGGTGGCCTCTCATCCTGAAGGCCTTGCGGCTTATCCAGGGCAAACATCTGGTTCAAACACTGTCCACCGTGTCTGGAGCCTCGGAGAGGAACAGGGCACTTGTGGCACCATGGCCACAGGGAGTGTCGGTGTCTACTCAAGAGCAGGGGTGTGTGTGTGTGTGTGTGTGCAAATGCATCCATGTGCACAGATACACAATGGTGTGCAGAGGACTCTCCTGCACGGGGGCACGCAGCCTTCCAGGCATATGGGCACTCTCAGTGAGAACACTTACGTGTCGATGTGTACATATCCACATGCAGCAAGGTACACATGTTCACAGTAGCCCCTGTCTATACAGTAGTGTAAGTGAATGAGGAAATATGTGTAAACAGACCAGAGCTCCTACAGTGCTGGTGTGTGTGTCCGTAATGGCGTACAAGCGTATAATGCTGCATCTACATGTACAGAATATACATTTGCATTTATCGCTGGAGACTTGTATATAACAATATATATGTGGGTGATTGGCTGTGTGGGTGCATGTGTGAGTGTGTGTGTGTGTGACCAGCATTTTGTGTGTTCGGGACACAGGTTTATGTGGAGAGAGAAAAGGTGTCTGTGTTTCCATCGTTTCTGCTAAGGAATCACTGGGAAATACACGTGTGGGAAAACTGTATCTTTCATGCTTAAATATATTTCGCACATATAAACGAAACGTGATACTGTGCCAACTGAGATGCTACGTGTTAACATCATGTAGATAGAATTCAATAAGCCATGCAAGGCCCCGGTAGCATTCCTTAAAATTTTATTTAACACTGTTTCAGCCAAGCAGCGTTGGGCCAAGTCTCGTACACACTGTGGATTACGGGCGCAAATGCATAATTTGTAGGATATAATATACAACACAAGAGAAGTGTAACAGAGAAGCATCACCTAAAAATTCCAATGGTCTCCATCTTTCTTTGGGCTCAACTTAGTCCCCTTCCTTCCCCAAACCTGATTAAAACCCGTTCCTTCACACTTCCCTAGGAGGTCTCTGCATTTGTGGTGAAGAGAGATAAAATGGTGGGTGAGGATTTAGGGTTGGGGAAGAGATAACACTCTAAGACCTGGTCTCTGGAATGTTTCTACTCCTCCCCAGTCTGTCAGAGGCAGGCTCGAGCCCCAGCATGTGTTACAACACGGAGACTAAAGAAAGCGTCTTTATAGTCCCTCGGGTTGACTGAAAAGTTATTCATTCAGAATGAGTAAAAAGAGCATTGAACTTATCAAATTGATAGTAAATCCTTCATTAAAAGAGTCATAGGAATGGTTCCCTGTTTCTCTTTTTTTAAGGGGAAACTACATCCTCTCTTGAGCCCAAAGGAGAACGACCTTGCACACAGTTACAGGCCTGCCAGCCTCCCTTTCAAAACGTGGGCTGGCCGTTTGCCTGAAACATCAGCTAAATGATGAGTGGCCTGAGAGAACAGAAAAACTCAGGAGCTGGGAAGATGGGATCCAAACTAGAACATGAGCAAGAAAATGGTGGAACCACCAAGAGGGGCCTCCAAGCTGAAAATGCTCCGTGACCAGCCAGCCGCTGGGCAGTGAAGAGAGGTCAAGGTCCCACATGGATACACGCCCATGTATAAGACGGATGACTAATGAGAACCTACTTCATAGCCCAGGGGGCTCTCCTCAGTGCTCCAGGCTTACCTAGATGGAAGGAAGTGCAGAAACGGGGGTACATGGATACACACAGCTGATTCACTTTGCTGTACAGGAGAAACTAACACAACACTGGAAAGCAACTATACTCCAATAAAAACTTCTTAAAAAAAGATCCCTTGTGGGGCCTCCGAGCCCTGTTCTCCGGACTCTCCTCTTACCATCCCTGGGCTTCATTTTGGCTTGACACCACCAAGACTGAGACAAGGAACTCCCTACGCCTGCCCTCCTGCGTTTCTGTAACTTCCCTCCAAGTGAGCCTGAGGGGCCTGTGAAGTAAAGACAAGCAGCCTAATCTGAACAGCGATCAGACCCCCCCACCCCACCCAACTCCCCAAATCCTCTGCCACCTACAGCAAAGCAGTCGTCAGAACTATCTTTCCAGACAGTCCCCCGGCCCCTCTCCGCCAGCAGAGGATACCAGCCAACCTGCTTGAATGTCAGCACCAAAAAGGACTGTATCGTCTTCACATGATGAAGCCTCCAGAGCCTGCTGCTGTGAACTGGCTCCTGGGTGAATATAGAAAGAAAAAAAAGTTTCCTAATGTTTAGATTAGAACTTAGAATGGGAAAAAGTGCCCATCAATGTGTGTGCTCCTCCCCAAAACACACACATACACACAGCCACACAGACGTGAATCATCTCTGTGGCTGAGCATTTTAGCGTTCAGTAATATTCTCAGAGGCCCAGGGTTTTCAGGCAAATCCCAGGTCTGTGCACAAGGACACTGCATAAATCCCTCCCCTTATGAAAGGCCAGTCTGAGCAGATGGGACCACTCCTAAGTAAACTGTGGAGCCCTCCCCATCTCTGGAGGAGCGGCAGGGGGCCGGCCCTACCAGCCCAGAGATCGACAGACAGAAGCTAACGTTCACATCCCCAACTTACCTCTCCGAGGGAGGCGTCCATTTGACCACACAGTCCTCCCCTCTGCTCCCTCACAGGGAAGGCAGATCCCGAAGGGGACCGGAGGAAACCCCTGCAGAGCAAGTGGTGGTCAGAGTCCGGTAGCAAAGATGAGCATAGGAGAGCAGGCCAGGGCTGGAGGAGGTAAGAGGCCAAAGGGCCCCCTCCAAGCCAGGTTCTTTCCATGTTAAGTCTGGGGATATAACCTCAAAGCAATTCCACTTCTTGAATCTGCCTCATTAATATTTATTCAACAAAAGTGTTTTTAAGAAGAAGGAAGGGCCAGATAATTAAACACTCAGCAGAGGTCGAGGCTTCCTCCACCCTGTTCTCTCTGGCTCCCCACCTGCAGCCTAGGCCAAAGATATATGCCACACCATTTACTACCCCAACCCCTCTTCAGCTCCCCAGGTGTGTCAGAAAGACATAAGGCAGGTGGATAGAGATAGAAAGACAGACCTGGGCACCCCCAGGTGCTCCCCAGGAAATGCATGGACTGTGAAATTACACTAGGGCTGGACAACTTACCACCACGCTGGAACCCTTGGGGTACTGAAATAATTAACTTGCTAATCAGCTACACCTTGCTCTTTCCTTTCTTTCTGGAAAAAAAACAATTGCAAATCGCCTTCACATCAGGTTCCTAAGTCAGTTACTTGGAGACAAATGATGCTCTGGAAGAAATACTCTCTTGCCTGCGTGTAAACTGAACCGGATCCCACCAAGTGAGGCCTCTTCCCCTTTCTCCTCCTCCCCAACCCTTCCCACCAGGTGTGGAGGGGGGACCGGAGGAGGGGGACACAGAGACAGAATGTTTCTGGAGGGGCAGAGTTTTTTTTTTTTTTCTGTCCACGGCACAGACCTTTTCCATCTCCGCTAAGCTTTCGGCCCTCTTTAGCCCGCTCGCTGGCACTAAACAGCCAAGATCCATGTGGAGAAAAGAGGATTGATTAGAATCGTAATAATAATCCCTGGCATTCGTCCGGCTTTAGCGTTTACAAAGTGTTTCCACACATTATCTCATTCGGTCAGGGGAGGCCGGAGCTGGAAGGAATCTGAGCAATCACATAGCCCAATTCCTGCAGGTTAACCGATGGAGAAACTGAGGCCCCAAGAGGTTGAATGTCTTCCCCAAAGGCCACAGCTAAGGACAGCGTGGCCAGGTCCTCATGTTCACCGCCTGGAGACCCTGGGCTGTCTCCCATCCTCTGTAAAGAGGGAAAGGGCATGATCACCTTTTGGGTCCACTGTGGATGTAAACCAGGAAAGCAAAAAATTACCTGAGTAGAGCATGGGCACCAGTAAAAGCCGATCTCACAAGAAGTGGTTCGGGGGACTGGGAATGGAGGAGACTAGTGAACACACTTGCCTGCCATCTTTGTCCCCTTGCCTCCCCCTTCTCTCTAGGCTTCAAAATATGAACATTATGCAGTTTGGGATCTAAGGCTTAATTCGGCCACAGGTCCCTGGGGAGAGTGTGGGAGTGGGGGCGTGCTTTTCTTGGATTTAAATCTGGCACCTACACTCCCAGGATTCACAGCATGAGGGGCTCATGTGTGCACACGTGTGTCCACTCAAGACACTGGATTTAGTGGTGAAAAACAGGCATTTTGATCCTTTCACAGATCAGATGATTTGCAAATTAATAGCTCTCCACCCCCCTCCCCCGGCCTCCCCCCACCACTCCTGGCTCTGAGAAGGTGAAAAAAGATTTCTAGTGAAGAGAAACACAAGAGTGGAAAAATATCAGGTGGGACAAGGAAGCAAACTGACACTGGAGTCTGGAGAAAAACACTTCTCTGTGAGTGGCAGGAGTGTGTTTCGACGGGGGTCTCAGCATTTCCTAGCCCCCATGGCCCGAGCCCCCTCGGAAGGTAAGCGGTTCCTTTGTGTGTTCGTTTATTACTAAGCCCAACTCTTTTCCTTCTAAAACTCCTTCTTCTCCCTGTTGAGCTGACCATGCTTCTGGATTTATGAAGAGAGATGTTTTAGCAGAAATCCCCCAGAGTGGCCCATCAGCCCTAAATCCCAGGCCCGCTCACCCCCCCAAGACCCCATGACACACAGCATGCCAACACGGCTTCCTCTTGCCTATGCATTAGCCATCCATTGTGGCAACCTGACATCTCTCACACATAAAACCGTAAGAGAGAAATAAAATATCTGTCTCTTGGCGAAAATAAAGCTTTGCCTCCCTCCTGATGTATAGGATATAAAATAAAGCCGCGGCTCCAATAGTGGCTTTTCCTTATGCCGGAGTTGCCTTTGCACACACGGAGACAATGAAGACGGATGGTTTGGGACGAGGCCCAGCCTCCTGGGGCCGCCTTCACCCTGTTTTATGGTCGTCTCTCCCCCCTCCTCCCCGTCTTTTTCTTTCTTCTTCACTTTCTTTCCTTTCTGCTTCGGCTTTGCCTTTCATTTGCCCTTCCCTTTCTTTCCTCTGGAACTTTATTCCTCTTGTTCACTTTCTTTCTGAAGCAGGGAGACAAGAACCGAGTGGCTCACCTTCCCAGACGCGCCCGCCATCTCTCCCCACCTCCCCCTTCTCCAGACCCCCAACTCTCCCCGGACTGCCAGCCCCTATGACGAATCTTGCTCTGACTGCTTGGGGACCTGCTTTGGTCAAATGTACAAACGTTCCCCAGGGACAATTAAAAATGTATTTAGTGGTGGGGGGGATATTTTTTTCCCCCTTGAGGAACTGCCCTCCTCCCTTTCCTCTCCCTAGACTCCAGTGGTTTCTGGATCTCAGCAGTTATTTATTTAGCCTCCGAGGAGCCAACAGAGCAAAGCTGCCACCTCGAAGGGGCGAGAGTTGACATCTACCTCTCAAACCCAAGCCTCAAAGCTGCCTCATCAGACAGACCAGACCGTGTGGGCCTTGGGCCCCTTCCGGCCAACTCAGCTGCCCGGGGCTTGATTCCAGTGCCTCCTGATCTGCCCTGCCTCGTTTCCCAGTCCTGGGAACTAGGGTGCAGTGTGAGGGCAAGAAGAGGGGTCCCTCCCTGGGCTCACACAGAGAGACGGAACTGTCACCCTCAGTCACAAATGTGGTCACCTCCCCCCACACACACTTGACACTCCCACAGGGCACAGCGGCCACCGTTTGTCTCCTCCATCCCCGGAGGCCTTGCTCTGCTCCCCTCTGTGTCCTTCCTCTGTGTCTCCAGAAGCTTCTTCCCATCCTTGCCCTGACCTCATCCCTTAGGCTGCTTCCTGACCCATTCAGAACCTCACCTGCTCCGAAAAGGGATGCAGGATACATCCCAGGTGAGGGAAGAGTACGTAGTGACTGGAAGAAAAGGGGGTGCAAGGTCTGGGTTCTTGGGTGAGCAACAGGGAGGGAGGGGGAGCTTTGGTGTTGCCTGGATGCAGGCAGTGTCCAGCAGAGGGGCTGTGGGTGGCTTTCAGCCTCTGAGATTGATGAAGGGGTGTGTGTGTGTCTGTGCGTGGAGGGCCCCTGGTCACCCCTAATTTGAGAAGAGCTTTATTAATGCAAACACGGAAGGAGCTGGTGAGGCAGCAACATCTATTGAACTCTGCCCCCGCGGGGGGCAGGTCCAGAAAGAACTCAATCCCAGTCCCAAAGCTTTGGGGTCTCTCTCTCTCTCTCTCTCCACCTGGTATCTCTCCAGATATCAGCAGCGACCACCGCCATTAGGTAAGGGGAGAGAGTCAATTAGTGAGAGGATTAATTACTCGGAGGCACGAGCCCCGTTTGTCTTTCTTACCGGGTGCGAGTGTGTTCAGATGGAGGAACACGGGCACGCACCCAAATACACATTGTTGTCACGCCGTCTTAGACGTTTTATTTATTTGTTGGATTCCTGCCCAGAGCCACTCACACGCTCTTCCACGGGCTCTGAGTCTCCCACCCAGCAGGCCGCCTCCTTTTCTCCTGCCTGTGATCTGCTGTCACACCCAGGACACCCTTCAGTCCCTGCTTGGCACCCACAGGCTCCTGGGCTCTGAGCCTCATTCACCCTGCCACCTTTTTGGTCACAGGGTGTCTTTCCCTTTCCTTTTCTCTACGCATTTCCCCCAGTATGTCTTTCCTCCTTTCATCCCTGCTTACTTTTCCACGGTCCTTCTCTTTTTTCCCCTCTGTGCTTCTATTCCCCAAGTCACTGTTCCCCTGCCCTCACTTCTGTCTCTTTCTCTCCCTGTCCTGCCTTCTCCAGCTCACCCTCTCCATCCCAGGCTGTCCACGTCCTGTTTTTGCTCAGCGGGGCAATGCAGAGGTCACCATGCTCGACCTGGCTCCCTGCTTGCGTGCCCAGGGTGCCTCCAGCCCTCGTGGGAAGCCCGGTGTTGCTTACCCAGCCCGAGAGCAAACCGCAAAGGCCCTGTTGGATGCTGCTGCCCTTTCCCCGGCCTCCAGGTCCCCCGCCTCCCCTCACCTGGGTCTTGGAAACACGGCCAGGACAAAGGAAGTACACAAAGGCGCAGCAGGGTGACAAGTCCCCCAAACTTCTCATCTTCAGTAGTGCACTGACCCTAGAATCTCAGGGTGTCTTTCCCGGGGAAGAAAGGAGGTAATACCAATCCCCTAACCCCACCCCACCCCTGCGCACGCACAAACACACTTAAACTACGTGGTTCTGGGCAGGTTCTGAAAAAAAAAAAAATAACTAAAGTGCTGCATGCAAGTAGGTCATTTCCAGGAGAGAGTGTTGGAGTGAGACTAAGGCAGCCCAAAACAGGTGCAAAGAAAGGAGACAGCAGGAGAGATTGGATCAGATCCCCGACTCAGGGCGGCTTCCAGGACTGCACCAATGGTGTCCTCTAGAGTCAGTGAGGAGTTTGCTTGGCCTCCAAGACTATGAGGGTCTCAGCCGTGCCGGGCTCACTCCCTCTTCCCTCTGCCTGGAAGGTGGTGGCTGGTTGCGCCCTTTTGCAGCAGGCCGGCACAGGGACCCAGCCTGCTCTGCTGCAGGCGCCCCCTTTCTCGGCCTCACCTCCGGTTTCTGGGGGCTGGACAGGAGCATGCTGGGTGAGGAGGAAAGCAGCCAGGACGGAGGCCCGTGATTAGGATCAAAAGCAACCAACCAAGCTGGCAGACTCTGATCCTTGGGCCTCTCAAGCCCTGCATTGGGAAGGAGGCAACGTGGGGCTCAAATCAAGGAAGAAAGGGGGTGCAAGAGAGGGCACCTTCAGCCCCCCAGCTGCAGGGTGGCTGGGAAGAGCCAGCAGGACCCTCCCATCCCGTGTTTCTAGGGCCAGGTCCCTCCTCTGGGGCTGGTCTTCAAGGCGATTCTCACAGGAGAAAACTGTTGTGGAGGCCGCTTCCTGGGCCCTGTGGGGCCTTTTCCAAGAGTGCCTGGGATGAGGTTCAGAGGATGCTGTGGCCACTGAGCGATGACTGGGCAGCAAATTGCCCCCCACAGCACCCAGGGCAGAATTTACACCGCTGAGCGGTGTGTGTGGTGGTGGATTCGGGAGACATGGTGAGCTTTGGGTGGAAAGCGCTTGCGGACTTGAGGACGCAGGCTGTAAGGGTGGCAGGTGAGGGTGAGGAGGAGAGGCTGGTGCTCTTTGCCGAACAGACAGGGGTTTAAAAGCAGAGCTGAGCTGACAGGCTTCGGAGACCGCCAATTTGGAAAGCTGGGTCAGTTTTCTCGCGGTGTCTCTGGGATCAATTACATTTTAAAATAAAAGCTCAATGGAAATGGAGGGAAAACACATTAAGCTACTGTGCTGTTGCCTTGGAAGCTTTAAAACTGGACTTAAATTTCTAGAATCAGGAGCCAGGAGGCCCGCTCTGAGTTGCTCCCCCCGACCCCCTGCTAGACTCCCAGGTTAGTTCCCCAGAACCTGTTTACTGAGTCATCTGGACACTGGGGCCAGAGAACCTATCCCAGTCAGAGTCCTGTCCTCGCCCTCAGCTCCCCTAACCCACTATCCGAGCGCAGAGAGGGACCCTCTGTCCCCCCACTCGAGGTCCCTGCACCCACAAACGGGTGCAGCAACGTCCTCCAGCCCATTCGAAAGGCAGCGGCGGACCTTGGGCTCAGGAAGGGCCGGCAGCCGGGTCCAGCTGTCGCCCTGGAGGTCCCCACCGACTGCCCCCAACTCATCCCCCGCGGTCCCTCTACTTTGCATGAGAAGGAGCCCAGCTGGGGCGGGGGCGGGGGCGAGCCACTCGGGACAGGGTCCTCTATAGATTCCAGAAAGGGGCGGTTGACTTGAGCGCGCTGGTGGCGGGAACCAAGGCAGCTGGGGGTGTAGGGGAGGTGGGGAGAGCTGGGAGACGACTCAGGGGACAACCCCCGCCCCCGCCCCACCGCGGGCCTCACCCAGCGCAGCAGGCTGGGAAGGCGCCTCTGGGTCCAGGTGGAGGCGGCGAGGACCCCAGCCACGCAGCTCTTAGCGCCTCTCGGGGTCCCTGAGTACCGGGTACCACTCGGCTGTTTCCTGTAAATGCCCGGTCCGCGGCAGGATACAAAGCCTAGTTGCATCCCGCAAAACTGGCCCGCGGGGTTTGGGAACCTCACGGCCCCTCCCCAGCTCCGCCCTGAGCCCCGGCCTGGGAGAGATCCGCGGAAGGGGCTGTTTCGAGAGAGAGAGAGAGAGAGAGAGAGAGAGAGAGAGAGAGAGAGAGAGAGAGAGAGAGAGAGAGAGAGAGAGAGAGAGAGAGATAACCAGCCCCAACGCCGCCCTCCCGGCAGTGGGGAGCCAGATCCCAGGTGTGTGTGGAGGGGGTGCAGAGACGGCGAAAGCGGCCTTGGATCCAGAGGTCCTGATGGGCAGAGCGCAAGGGAGGCGCACAGCCGGCCTTGGCTCGGTTTCCAACCGAAACGTGTCGCGGGCGGCAAGGCGAGGGGGCTGCCAGCGGGCCTCGGGGGTGCGGGCCGTGCGGGCGGAGGCTTAAGGATGGAAAGCAGTGTTTGCAGAGTCCTAAAACCCCAGCGTCCCGAGCGCAAACCAAATTCGCTGTAGCGGCTTCCGGGTTCGTTCGAAGAGGGTATTCCATTTGCAAAGAACTGAGTTTCTTGCCTGCCCAGGTTCGTAACAATTGCGTTTCGGGGAGCATTTCCTCCAACTTAGCTGGGAGAGAGATGTCTAAACCCAGCCCCTCGTGTGGGGTCAAAAGACCATTCCCCAAATACCGACCAGACCGGGCTGGCTGGCAGCCCATCTTTATTGCCTTCTACACTTGAGCTGAATGCGCCTTCCTAACGCCCCTTCCGCAAAAAAACAAAAAAAAGGAGCAAATGCGGGGCTTGCCCAGCCCTGCCACCTTCAGATTTCACTTCGAAAGAGATCCAGGTTAACCATGGGAATGGTGCTGTCGAAACGAATTTGGTATTTGGTGTGGGCCGCGGAACTAGAGTGATTCTTCGAGGCTGAGACTCTCAGGACCCAGACTCGGCCGGCACTTCTGGGAGAACCTGCCCCCCCGCGGGCAGTGGTCCCTAGTTTATACGCCGAGGAAAAGGAGGAAAGCATGGGCTCCATAGGACGCAACTACCGGAGGCTGTGCTCTGCGCTTGTCTGCGGAAGCTGGTGCCAGCCTGGAGCCTGGAAAAGGGGAGACGGGGAGGCCGGGCCAGTTTTCTGCACACCCCCATCCTTCTCAGTCTCCCGGTGGAGCCCCCAGGACATCGCCGTTCCCTCCGTCACTAGCACCCTCACCTCCGGCCGCCGCTATTGCCCCCGCCGTTTCCCGCCTAGTCGTTTGTTTTCGTCTGTAAAAGGTGTCTCCGGATCACAGTTTTCTCACAACTTCTCGCCGGGGTTGCAACTCCTCACCGGAGGCGCTTCCCCACCCACTCCTTTACCCCCCCCTCCCCGGCGCCGCGCCTCCGGTCTCCCCCGCCCCCACCAGGAAACCGCCGGAATCAACTTTCCAAGACGGCGCTGCGGGAAACAGACACCCAGATCTCCCAGAGCCCCGGAACCTGTGGACTTTGGATGGATTGGGGGAGGGGGCACAGAAGGATCGACCGGAGGAGAGAGATTCTGCTGCCAAACGCCCTCCCCTCTACGCCCCCAAACCACGCGCGGTGCCCGGGGCAAACTTCTAGGCCAAGAAAGCAAGGGTGGCGGTGGGGGGGGGTGCGGGGGAGGCACCCAGCACCCGCTGAATTGCAAAGCCAAACAGTGCACCTGGGCCGCCGGGGCTCCCGAAGCCAGCTGCACCCCAACCTCCAACAAGGCTCGATCTTGGGTACCACCCACCCTCAGGGTAGAAATCTGCCCTCCGCCTGCGCCCACTCACGCGCTCTCTCAGTCTCTCCTACTGCAAGCGACGCCTTACCGGAGCAGGAGGGGACCCGTGCACCTCGCTGCCCGCCGCCCGCACCGCGCGGGGCCGCGGTGGCCGCCACCACTGATCCTCGAAACGCGGTCTCCCGGCACTCTCCCCAGCCGGGAGATGCAGGATGGTTTACAGAGGGACCGCGAGCCGCTGATTGGTCGCAGGCCGCCGTGACGTCGGCGGGCGCTGCATTAAGGCAAGGGGGCTTCCAGAGCCCAGCCAACAGCCGGGAGCAGTGACCGAGCCGCCAGAGCCAGGGAGAGACGCGCCGGGGCGGCGGACTGGGCCAGGAGACCAGGGACAGAGGGACGCCTGTCCAGGGACAGCAGGAGACAGCGGCGGCCCAGGCCGAGCTGTTCCAGCCGCACACAACTGTAGCCGCTACACCAGGACTTTTTTTTTTTTTTTTAAAGCTCTTCAAGCTACTCCCCCTCCCCCCGACTCCTCCCGCTGCAAAGGAAAAAAAAAAAGGAAGGAAGGAAAGAGGCTAGAAAGGAAACACAGATTTGCTACCCCAACGAAAAACAGAGGGGGAAAGGAAAAGAAAGTCCAGAGACTGTGGGGTTTGCACGGAGGCAGCCGGAGCGTGGGCCCAGCGATGTGGGGCTGCGCGCCCAGGCGGCCGCGAGTTGCGACTGGAGCCACGATGCACGGCCAGGCGCGGTGAGGAGCCGGACGGCACCCCCTCTCCGAAGGAGTCCAGGCGCGGGAAGGGCCGTCCCGCGGAGACGGAGGCCGCCCGGCAGGCCACCGGCCGAGGTGACGGGGCTGGGGCGGTGGGGAGCGCGCGCGCGCACCTGGCTGCGTCCGCGCGGAGTTGTCCCTCTCAGCTCTCGGTTGACAAGAGAACTCTTCTCCAAAAGGGGGGAAACCTAAGCAACGACAACAATCGACAACGAGATCTTCCTCCGGTCCTCCTCTCCTCCCTCCCTCCCCCGCCTCGGCCAGCCCCTACTCCCTCCTCCCCCAGGCCCACCGCGGGCGCCCAGCGCGTCCCGACCCGCTGAGCGATGCCGGCAGTTTAGGATCCAAAGCTTCTCTATTCGCTTGGTTCTTTTCTTTATCGAAAGAGGAGGGGAAATTCCGGTGGCGGGCAACCCGGCACACACACACACACACCCCCGCCCTCCTACCCCGAGAAGAGCAGATGCACTTTGCCTTCTGACAGCTCTACCTCAAGCCCGAGAGAACTCAGCGGCGCTTTCCCCGCAACCCCGGCCAGCCGCGTCGTCCTTCTCCGACTCCGGTGTGTTTATTTATTTCCGTTCCCGTCGCCATTCTCGGTGACCTTCACTCCTCCGCGGGCTCTGGGCTTGAAGAGTCGCTTAGCTCGCCCGCCTGAGACTCTTTTCCTCGCCCCGCGAGCTGCGGCGGCGCTGCTGTGTCCCGGAGGCCCCAGGACTGCCCGGCTGCACACTTCTCCGAGGCGGCGCCCCCCACCCCCACGCCCCCATCAGCCTTCCTCCCTGTCTTTGATTTTCCGGTGCGGGTTTCGGTTTGCCCCGCCAAGTGTGTCTCCCCTTTTGTGGAGGGGCTGGGGAGTTCCTGCCGGTCGTCTTCGTGAGTCATCCCCTCCGCTCTACCTTGCGATCCTCTCTCCGGGTGTCACCCGACCAAACCAAAGACCATGGTGCACTGTGCCGGCTGCAAAAGGCCCATCCTGGACCGCTTCCTCTTGAATGTGCTGGACAGGGCTTGGCACGTCAAGTGCGTCCAGTGCTGTGAATGTAAATGCAACCTGACCGAGAAGTGCTTCTCCCGGGAAGGCAAGCTCTACTGCAAAAACGACTTCTTCCGGTGAGTACTTCTTCCCTCGCGCGCCGCCTGGGCCGCTCCTTCCCCGCGGGCCCTTCCAGCCGGCTTCGGATCAGAGGTCAGCGTGGCCGCAGCGACCCGCGTTAGGAGCTGCCTTTGGAGAGGGGCAGCCAAGTCCCTGGGGGCGTGGGGGTGGGTGGGTGCGGGGGTGAGGGCTCCTGTCTCTTGGCCAGCTGGCGCGCGCTGGGCGCCGGGGAGGAGGCCTGCTTTCGCCCTGGAAATTGTGGGTACGGGCTTGGCTGCACGTGCCTGGGAAGAAAGAGTCTGAACTCGCCTCGGAGCGAGAAGCCCCTCCTGGCTTGGAAGGAGGTAGCTCAGCCTCAGATGTAGCCCCGGCTCCTACCTTTCCCCTGGCAGATCTGTCCAGCAACTGCATTCTCCCTGCCTACCCGGTTGACTCGTCCTCCAGATTGAGCTTAGAAGCCCAGACTAAGCTGCGTCCCACTGCGTTTCCCGTCCCCGAGAAGTCTTGGCGGGAACCGCCGAGCCTTTGGCATGGCGCTTCCAGTCGCCTGCGGTGGCAGCGGCTGGGAAGAGCTCGGGCTCGGGGCCTATCTTGCATGGCCCAGGGTCTTCCTGACACCCGGTGGGCCGACCTGGCTGCACTACTTGCACTGGTAGCCTGTGAAGTGCCAGAGGCTGCAGCCTGCAAGACGATCATCCCCGGCTGCCCGCGTGGCCAGCAGGTTCGGCCTCCACGGCAACGCCGACCTCGGCAGTGAGGCGCAGGCTCCGCTCGGAGCTCCTCTAGGCTCTGGCCGCCACTGCCCGCCTCCTCCTTGTGGAAACCTGGGGGAAAACGGAGACCTGGCTCGTTGGAGCCAGAGAAGCCTCCCGACAACCCTCCTCCGTTTAGCATTTTAACTCACCATCCTGCCAGCAAATACACACGACACACAAATCAACAGAACTGGAGCAAATTCGAATTGATATTCCCTTATGCGGGTCTGAAATCTCCCAGTTTCCTTGGCTGACTTAGTCTCTGCTTTTCTCTGAGTTTGTAGTGACAGGTCAAACTGGGGGACAGAGTAGGGGTTCGAAGCCACCCACGTGGCTTTGCCCAGAGGCCCCGGGACGCGCTGTACCCAGTGCATCCCCGGGATGCGCGGCCCTGGTGGCGGCGGACCACGGAGCAAAGCGCAGTCCGCTGGTATTGCCGAGAGGAAGCGCAGGCTGGGCCTCTGGGCCTCGGCCCGCGGTGCCGGGTCTCTGGCTACTGGCGAGAGCCGAGCGGGACAACGGCGAACATGGCAGGCTGACAGTGGGTCCCAGAAGCCTGGCTCCCGCGAAGCGCATCCCCCAGCACCGAGAGCCCCGACGCGGTCTAGCTTGCGCCGACCAGCCGGGCTTTGGGCTGGAACGCGGCAGCGCCCGAGCTGTGGCCGGCCAGGCTCTCCGCGGCTGTTTGTTTACCCGCGGTGGGACTGGACCTTGCCAACCCCCAGCCTGTACGTGGGTTCTTTTTCGACGAAAGAGGCAATGCATAGAAAGCGGCTGCGCTTGGGACGCGTCAGGATGGAGATCTAATTTGGTTTTCTGAATCTAATCGGAAAATGGGTGCCTGCCTCCCTCCCTCAGCGCTTTTTCCCTCTGGGACAACACGGGGCAGGAGGCTAGGGGTGGCGGTGGCTTAAGCTCCTTGCTCTCTTATTGTAACCATTTGTATCTCCTCCCTGACTTTTCACTGGTGCCGGCGCTCTCTCCTCCTGTGTTCTGGTCTGCTTAATCCGCATTCTTCCTCTCTTCCTTTTTGGCTGTCTTTCTCTCTCTCTTTCTCCTTCCCTCCATCCTCCCACTATTCTTATTCCTCTACTGCCTCTACCGCCTTTCTCCTGGTCTCTGGCTTCCCTCGGCCCTCTTCCACCTGCGCCCACCCCCCACGCAGGTGTTTTGGTACCAAGTGTGCAGGCTGCGCGCAGGGCATCTCCCCTAGCGACCTGGTGCGAAGAGCCCGGAGCAAAGTGTTTCACCTGAACTGCTTCACCTGCATGATGTGTAACAAGCAGCTATCCACCGGCGAGGAGCTCTACATCATCGATGAGAACAAGTTTGTCTGCAAAGAGGATTACCTAAGCAACAGCAGTGTTGCCAAAGAGAACAGCCTCCACTCCGGTGAGGTCCTGATGCCCAGCTCCTTCCGGGCGGGTGGGTCTTGGGGGAGGAAAGCCCGCCACTGGCTGCTGCTCACCTGTCCCTTCCCTCTCCCCAGCCACCACGGGCAGTGACCCCAGTTTGTCTCCGGACTCCCAAGACCCGTCGCAGGACGACGCCAAGGACTCGGAGAGCGCCAACGTGTCGGACAAAGAAGGGGGCAGCAATGAGAACGACGACCAGAACCTGGGGGCCAAGCGGAGAGGGCCTCGCACCACCATCAAGGCCAAGCAGCTGGAGACGCTGAAGGCCGCCTTCGCTGCCACACCCAAGCCCACGCGCCACATCCGCGAGCAGCTGGCTCAGGAGACCGGCCTCAACATGCGTGTCATCCAGGTCAGGGCCTGAGCATACCACTTAGTTCCCTCGAGGTGCAACCTGCAGGTTGAGCCTGGGGGTGGGGGGTGGGGAGCAGTTTTGAGGAGCAGAGAGAGTCCCTGGAGGCTGGCAGAGGGGAGGGGAGAGGCCCAGACACACCCCTACCCGGCTCCGACTTTGAAGTAACGATGGGGGAGAGACGGGGGGGGGGCATGAGGCGGGAGGAGGGGACACCGTCGGGACGCGGCGATGAGAGTACCGACCTATTTTTCTCACCTACCACCCCAATCCGGGAGGAGCTGAGCGGTCGCTGTACATCCCGGAATTAATCCGTGGTCTCCCTCTGTGTCCCCGCCCCCAACTTTGTGGGTCTCTGGCTCCAGTTAAACAACCACCCGCCCCCTCCCCCGTCCCCACCAGCAGACTTCCCCTCCAAAGAGAGGTGGGCTGTCCAGGTTTGAAGGGAAGGTGGTCGGGGCGGGAGTCAGCTCTGCCGCGGTCCTTCATGAGTCGCCTGGGGACCGGAGGCGGCCATCCAGGCAGCTGCGCCGGTGCGCGCTGTGAGGTTTTGAACCAGCGTGTGGTTCGGCCCGAGTCCCGAGCCCAAGGTTAGGTGTCCGGTGCCTGGCGGCTCTGCGAGGGTATGGGGGGATGTGCCTGGGAGGTTGTGTGCAGTAGGCGCACCATGCAGGCTGCCCTCCGCGCAGACGCTCTGCTTCGGAGAGGCTGTGCGGTCTTGTGCGCAGGTGAAGGGGAGGTTGCCTGGCCGTGTCACTAGCAGTGAGAGGCTGTGGATGAGTACTTTTGGCACTGGGAGATCGTGCGTGGGTGCGGAAAGGAGACTGTCGGTTTTGGTGTCACTATCTTCGGGAGACTGAGTGTCAACAGGAGGCTGTTTGGATCTCTGTCACTATCACACGGGGTGGGGTGGGGGTGCTGCCAGGGTCCGTGAAAAGGAAGCCGTGTGTCTGACACTCTTTGGGGAGGTTAAGCGCCTCCGCGCGTACAAGCTGCAAGTGTTTCGCTGCGATTGTTAGAAACAACTCCAACTGTCTCCTGTTGGCAGGGCGGCTTGCCCAGGTACCCCTGCTGGGAATCCTGTCCACCCTTGGCTCAAGGGCCACCCCGCGCGGTTCTACTCGAAGACACCCCCCCACCCCATATACAAGACACAAAACACACACAGCTGGAAATCCGCGAGCTGGGAGGTGGAAGGGTGAGGGGCCAGGTGCGGCCGCACACCCGAAAAGTCGGAGGTAGGGTCTCCGGGGCCTCACCCCATGGCGTGTGTGCTTCAGGTCTGGTTCCAGAACCGACGCTCCAAGGAACGGAGGATGAAGCAGCTGAGCGCTCTGGGCGCCCGGCGCCACGCATTCTTCCGCAGTCCGCGCCGGATGCGGCCGCTCGTGGACCGCCTGGAGCCGGGCGAGCTCCTTCCCAACGGGCCCTTCTCCTTCTACGGAGGTGGGTGCGCGGCCCGGGGGCAGGGCGCGGGCAGGCCGGGTTTCGTTTCGTTGGAAGCGGGCAGCAGCGCGGAGGCGCTCCTTGCTTTCTGCAGGAGAAGCGGAGAGGGCGGGAGAGAGGGGTGGAGGCTGGGGAGGAAATGAGGGGGGAGGCAGTGAGACCGGATCGAATTCCCGGTCCTGAATGAGGCCGGTGGGCAGAGAGGGAGCAGCTCTTGCGTTTGCACTCGGGCCTCCGTGCGCCCAGCCGGGCAGGGGAGCCCGGCGAATGGAGAGCCCCCGGCGTTGCCCTCCCCAGCCCCGCTAGCGCGCCTTCCCGCCCGGTCACCCCGCCCCACCCGGGGCCCCCGCCCTGACATCCCCTTTCCCCCACCGCCACCGCAGATTACCAGAGCGAGTACTACGGGCCCGGAGGCAACTACGACTTCTTTCCGCAAGGCCCCCCGTCCTCGCAGGCTCAGACGCCGGTGGACCTGCCCTTCGTGCCGTCGTCCGGGCCTTCCGGGACACCCCTGGGTGGCCTGGAACACCCGCTGCCCGGCCACCACCCGTCGAGTGAGGCGCAGCGGTTCACCGACATCCTGGCGCATCCTCCCGGGGACTCGCCCAGCCCCGAGCCCAGCCTGCCCGGGCCTCTCCACTCCATGTCGGCCGAGGTCTTCGGGCCCAGCCCACCCTTCTCGTCGCTGTCGGTTAACGGCGGGGCGAGCTATGGGAACCACCTGTCTCACCCCCCAGAAATGAACGAGGCGGCCGTGTGGTAGCGGAGTCGCGCACGGCCCGCGGAGCTCGCGGTTGTACAGAAATGAACCTTCTATTTAAGAAAAACAGAAAAAAACAGGAAAAAAAAATACACACAAAACAGAAAAGCAAGTCACCCCCCGCCCCTCCTGCCTCCAGCCTTGGGGACCATTTTCCGTCTGGAGAGACCGGATGGGAAAGGGGGACGCGAAATAGAATCCGGATCCGCCTGGAGGTAGGACGGGGATCCGAACGCTGGCTGGCAAGGTGCAGAACTCGGGCACCCGCGTGGAATCCAGATGTCTCCCCACCTCCCACTGGATCCAGATCTCTGGACCGACGCCTCCGGCGTGAGCTTGGGGCCGGTGGGCCGCAGAAAAACACCCATGGCAGCCGCGGGGGCGGCCAGCCAAGGGGGGTGAAGCCCAGCCAAGGGGGGTGACGCCCGGAGCCGCGGGGAGGGAGGCTGCGCCCGAAGTCCGTTGAGCGGGGCGAAGCGGCCAGGGACCCCTCCGGGTCGGCCCCGAGACATCTCAGGCTCTGAGACATCTATTCGAGTTGTCTCCGAGTTCAGCAACAGCGACCACAAACTCTTATAGCTTCAGAAACGCAGACCTGCTGTGCATCAGGTGGGACTATATATATATTTTTTGTCTATCTGGGATTTTTGGTTTTTTTGTTTTTGCCAAAATTGCAAAATTCTAAATGTAAAGCCCTCAGTATCAACTCTTCTACCTTCACAAAGCTCTACACACACAGACACACGCAGACACACTCGATACAATGGTCTCCAGCCAGACCTCTTAGTAAAATGACTTGAACATCAGCTGTACAAGAGAAGTATTCTACCTTAACACACACACACAAAATTAAAAAAAAAAAAGACTATTGAACTTAGAACAGTCAACTGTTTACGTATAATGTTAAATTCAGGAGTTCAGTGTTTTACTAATATATTCTGTTTTGAAACCTCTTGTTCAAAACAAAATGTTTTGAGCAATCAACCAAAATTATTCATTTTCTTTTCTTGTAGATGTTCTGATTTGCAGGGCTCACAGCTCACTGTGCTAGTATGTAAAAAGGTGTTGTTTACACAAGGCAAAGAGAAAACATGATATTCAGACACTTGCCAAATAGAATAATTATAGCACAAATACTGTAAAGGTGCCTGGCACCACAACCTGAGAAAGTGTTAAAAAAGTGTTACAAGGTTTAAAAAAAAAACATCTTTGCTAATTTTTAGTCCTGTTGAACATTCATGGAATTGTTAATATGACTTATATAGACCCACACAGGTTTTATTTTTGTGTCTTTAAAATAAAAGTCCAGAATATTTAAATTTTATGGTCAAATATGCAGTCAACAGCTGCTACTTTTTTTCTTTATAAATTAAATTTCTCATATGTCTTTTATTGTTCTGATAAACCTAAGCTTGTGTGACCTCCAGTGCATATTAGACCATTCACTGTATGAAAGAAAACATGTTGAATAAATTTGTGAGTTTTTAATAAAAATAGAAAATCTGATGTTTAGATAATCGGTGTGTTATTTTATGTTTTGACAACTAGAATTGACCTGTGATGGGGAGTGGAATGATCCCTCAGAAACCAGGAGAAAGAGAGTCAGGACTAGGGGATCTGTTTTTACTTTGACTGTGGTTGAACCCCCACGATAATGCCAGCCAAGCTTTCCTCTGTGCCTTCCTGCTACAGATTTGCATTCTGTGAATTTTAATGGACACAGTTGAAGATATGTTTGTTGATAAGTTCTTATAGAATTGGAAATAGAAATCAAATCCATGGCTAAAAATGAGTGGTCTCAGTCTGTGATTAAGCATGAGACCCCATGCACTCTCTCCTTTTCCCCTCTAAATAGGCAAAACTTGGCTTGTGAATGTCAGTTACCTGTAAATAGGTGGTTAGAGGTGGTACTTTTCATTTCCCATTTTTTTTTCATTTCCCATAGATAATCCTGCTTTCTAATTTGGTGGTTTGAAAGATAACATAAAATGAAGGTACAGCACAGCTAGAAATGAAATACTTTAATCCCTTTCACAGAACTGATATGAAACAGTTGTTTTATAGTATTTGTTTCATTTGAAGTTCCCCAGAAGGAAAACTGTTTTGCTTGGCACAAGATACATATTACTTTCTCTGAAAGATGAGCAAAAAAAAAAACAAAACCAATACAGAAATCAAATTTCAACGGAGAGTTGCCAATAGGTTCTGAAAAGTAGTTCAACCTCTTCCAAGCCTTCATTAAACATGGAAGGAATTTTAAATATTTTATCTGCTGTGAAATACGTGTGTTTTTTACTATCAGACACTACTTAGAGTTCCAGAATTTCTTTTCCATTATTACCTAGATTTCAGTCTGGATTCTTTATTTCCTTATTAAAAAAAAAACCAAAAAGTTTTTACTTGAAATGGTGTGCAATTTCCAGTGTTTTCATATTTTGTTAAGACACAACCAAGTGTATCTTTCTTGCTAAGAAGGCTTTAAAATAAGCCATATTTCACTGCATCCACGACAGCTTATCCAATGAGGAGGGCTATCTGGGTGGAACCTGACAGTGTTCTTTCAGAAATCCACATTTATGAAACATTGGGGAGACTTTTGAAACCCCTAGCTTCTGCATGCAACACATTTCTTTATCTACTTTGTATGCAATTACTGGATTGCCTTGTTTTTGCCCTTTTAGCATTTATATACATTAAATCATAGCCAACTTATTCATTATAGCCAGCCTCCTTTAAAGACATTCATTTAACTGAACGTATGCTCATTGGGAAGCTGCATTTTCCTATCAAGCCTGCTGAATTATTTAGCAGTTTCATTGTGGAATCCGGTACTTGATAAGAAGCATTTTCGAGTTGGTGCTCTGTGTGGACGGCAATTCTTCTATGACTCCACGGATCCCAGCAGCAGCTTAGTCTTTCCTACTGGGCGCTGTATCCAGAACCCTAAGGAGGCCCTGGACAGGTGGCAAAGTTTAGCAGTAAAATTTGGAGCTGCCCGAGAGGGAGAGGTCTAGGAATGTCAAGGATTGTTCTCATGCCCATCAGAGCTGTGCTACCACCTCTGGCTCTGAGGTGCAGAGGAACCCAGCACCATCCCCAGCGAGTTAGGAGCTCCCAGGAGATGCCTGAAGGGCAGAAGGGGAGCGCCAGCGGTCCCCTTCCGCCCTGAGAGCTCAGTCTCTTCTCCTTCCTGGCTTGGCAGCCTGGTTTCTCCCCGCAGCCATCTTAGAGCCGCCACCTCTAGCCACCTGCCCTCAGGGTTCCAGGCTGCCCTGGGTGAGGGAGGCAAAGCTCCCCCATCTCTCTTTTCCAGAATGGTGGAAACTGCTTTGGGGTGAGACGAGGTAGGGGAGGAATATTGGACAGGCACTGGCAGGGGCCCGGGACCCTGGAGAGTATCAGAGAAGAGAGAAGGATAAGCACCTGGTTTCCCTAAACTCTTGAGCTCCTGGAAGAGACAGCTGATTGGGACAATGGGATAGGGGGTGATATCCAATGTCACCCTTGCCTATCATCTGCTCTTCCTACGTCTATCTGCCACTTTGCAGCTCTGAGGCAGTAGGCAGAGGAACTGTGAACTGGGAGACCCTCTGACCCTCTTCTCCAGAGAGGACTGTTCTTTTAGGAGCATGCTCCCATTTATTCTCTTCCCTGTCCTCATCTCTTTTGCTCACATCACTTGGGTAGCCAGGGTTTGCATTTCTTCTAAGGAGTAGAGTCTTAAAATATAGCCCCTCTCATAGTCCATCTTCCATCTCCACTCCCACTCCCATCAGGAACCCCCTCCTCCCTTCTCAGGAAACCAGAATCAAGTCAAAAGGACCCCGCAGAGAGGGGATTTTTAGAAGGTTGCTGCCTTGTGCATCTCCATCTCTCAGCTGCATCTCAAATCCTAGGACTTTTTCTTCTTTCCTCCATTCCTGGAGTCCCCTCCCTATCTTCAGGATGGGGTAGGAAGGCAGGGGAAGAATTCTGGGGGTCCTGAGATATGTGTAATGGGAGTAGGGTAGTCTCAATTTCTTCCTCAAAAGGCTTCCCAAGTCAGTGGGCACCTGGCCAGAAACCAGAGTGGGGGAGCAGACATTTTCTGCCCAGAATTATCCAGCAGTGTCCTGTTTGCATGACAGCTTAGAGGTGGTCGCTGCCTTGGTTCACCTGCTCCCTCCCCCCTTCCTCTCCCTCACTTTTTTTTTTTTTTTTTTTTACCCCAAGACCAGGTTTCTGAGCTTTATCAGTGTCCCAAATAGGAAGGGAAGAGGACTGGGGGAGATAGTTTCCCAAATGTGGGGTGAGGGAAACATTTTTGTCCTTCAAAGCCCAGGGCGATGGCTGGCCCAGTCCGCTGAGTATGTTCTCGCTCTGGAGGCCCCAGATGCAGGCGCCCGACGGCAATTAAAGGGGATACGTTATTTGTGCTTTTGTTTTAAAGCTGTTTTCCAGACTGAATTCTATTGTAGGTGATAAAAGGCAGTTATCCTTGCCTCAGTGCCTTGCCTAGGGTGCTCCCATCCTAGCCTGGAGTTCATTCCCTTCCAGTCTGTGAATGTCTACCCTGAGGGCTGTCCTTCCCCACCACAGCCACCTAGGAAGCAGCGGACATGGGACAAGCGGCCTTTTGTTGGTCTTGATACTGGTGGCGTATGAAGACCAGGGCAGCCAGGGACCCACACTTCCCTTGGGTTACATGGGAGACACAGGAGAATTGGGGGCTCCCTAAGCTGCTCAGCTGTGGAATCCAAATGGCCTGGGCTGCTTCCAGGAAGGGCAAGAGGCCACCCCTAACCCTGTTTTCTGGATCCGTTTGAAGCAGTTTCTGTTTAGGAGCTTCGACGTCTTTACAGGTGACCTCAGACACTGTAAGGAGAGACCACTTTGTTCTTCCCTGATGATCCTTTTTTGCAGCTTCTGTTTACATGTTTGTTTGCCCTCCTCTGCTGATCACCACCAAGGGAGAATCTAACTTACTCATCTTTGTATCTCATTTAGCAGTGCCTGCCACATATCGGGCAGTCAGGGAATGCATGATGAAAGAAAGTGCATATAAAGGGACTGTATTTTTCTATGTACCTGGGTGCAGTTAAATTGATCCTATTGGGTCTTTATATTTTGAGTCCATCTCTGCCCTTCTAACTGTAGACCTGAGTTTTTCCCCATTTGTGCACCAGTTTCAAGTATATGCCCTCATCTTTGAACAGCAAAGTTATCAATACTGATGGGTATGCAGTAGAGTAATCCTCACTCTGCCTCCTTTTCCCTGCACAGACAAGGCTACTTGGAAAAGTTATTGGATCGATCTTTATTTATGCACAGCCATAACACTTTCTGTAATAATTATTCCTATTAACAAAGATGCCAGCAGTCCACCGTACGTTTACACATGACCATCCCTTGGGTAGGATTTCCAAATCAGGACTACCGCTGGGTCAGAGGCGTGTGCAGGGCCCCAGACTCCTCCAAATTGTGAAATGCCAAACCTGCTTTTGATCCCAGTCTGTACTGGCTGTGAAGTACACGTGAGGCAGGAGACGCTTACCCTTTACTCTTCCTCTTTTCTAAATCAGTCACCGCAGGTCATGGCTATACTACACTTTATTCCCAAGCAAATCTTGGACAAATATCGAGGCATACTTTGCGCAACAGGACGCGAGCAGCGCTTAACCGAGTCTCGACTCTGGGCCAACGGCAGCCACGTGCCCTTGCGCGCTCCAGCGCGGCCCAACCCCTCCCCTTCCCCCCGCCGCTCGGCGCAGGCGCACACACACACGCGCCAGCCTTCCGGGCGCTTGCGCCTCCGTCCTAGCAACGCCCGTAGTGACGCAAGCCCCGCCCCCTCCCGGGAGCCTCCCGGAAGTTGGCGACTGGGAGCTGGGCGCGCGGCTCGGCGCGTCCCTGACGGTGCTCGGGGCTCTGTCTCTCAGGCTAGAGGACTCGGCAGAGGGAGAGCGACGTTCACGAGCTCGGCGCTGGGCGAGGCCTTGGTGACCATGGCGGGACCGCAGTCTCTGGCGCTGCAGCTGGAGCAGTTGTTGAACCCGCGTCCGCGCGAGGCAGATCCTGAGGCCGACCCAGAGGAGGGTGAGGCCTGACGGGAGCAAGGCCACGTGAGGAGCCGCGGGCCCGGCCCCGGGAGGACTCGGGCGGCGCGTAGGGGGCCGGCAGCGGGGCCTTGCCTCCCAGCCTACCCTCTTTTCCCCTTGCGCAGAGGAAGTCGCTTCCCGGGAAGGCCCCCCCCCCCCCCGCTCCGGGACTCGGGGAGGAGAGCGTCGGGATTCTCCTGACGCGCTTTCTGGACCTGGTGCTCGGGTGGGCGGGGCGCCCGGAGCACTCAGGCTTGGGTCAACTGTTGATCCAGTGCTGTGGCAGACAGCCAGGTTGGCCTCGGGTTGGTAGTCATCTTTCAGGATGCTCTTACTGGCATCGCATTAGAAATGAGGAGAAGGAAGTTTCATTCTTTAAAGAAAAACAAACTGCCTGCCTCTGATAACTTACTTGGAGGATTGAAGGAAGAAGTAGGCGTCCGTGGTGCCCCGTAAGCCTTTTTAGGCCTCAACACTCTTGCTTAGTGGTTGACGAATAAGGCTGCCGTTCTGTAAGCTGCTGTTCAGCGTCTAGTGAGAGTAATCCTGCTTTAGGCTTGAGTCCGAGAAGTGCGAGGAAGGGAGAATATTGAGGGATAAATGTGAGTGCTGAACAGTTTCTTAGGAATAATCAGTTGGAGGAACTGGGGTTGTTTAGCCTGGGTAAGCAAAGAAAACTCCCGAGGCATGGGCTGGAGTAGGATAGAATATGATGATGGCTGACTTGAAATATCTGAGCGACTGTCGCATGTGGAGGAGGAATTTAGACTTAGTTTTCTATGATATAAGGCCTGGAAATATCTTTCTGGTAGATGCAGAGAGTCAGCTTTCTGTTAAGGAACAGCAGCAAGGTAGTGAGTGGTCTGGAGGTAGTAGTGAGGTCTCTGTTCTTGGAAGTTGGTGGGGATTTTGCAGAGGACGTTCAAGCATGAATTTAAAAGGTTGAACAGGGTTGCCCTTAAAGTTGGTTCTAACCAGGAGGTTCTGATTACTTTTTCCCCTCCCCGGACAGCCACTGCTGCCAAAGTGATTGACAGGTTTGATGAAGGGGAAGATGGGGAAGGTGATTTTCAGGCGGTGGGTAGCATTCGAAAGCTGGCATCAGCCTCCCTCTTGGACACAGACAAGAGATATTCTGGCAAGACCACGTCTAGAAAAGCGTGGAAGGAAGACCATTGGGAGCAGACTCTGTCAGGTTCATCTGGTGAGTAGACCTATTTGCATGTCTTTCCTAATTTTGGGGGGTTAAAATCTTTTTTTTGGTGGTCTCTGCACAGCCAGTCTGGGTGCCCCACTTACTGTCTTAGGAGAGAACACTGATTCGGCATTAGAAATGGCCCTCTGAAGTACTTAATTTCACTTTGTAAGGAATCTAAAGCCTAGAGCTATTAAGTTGCTCTATTCCTAATGTTTACACTAATGGTTCACCCTGAAATGGAGTGACAGAGAAGGCCTTCCATATTTAAATTTTGGAGAGGGCTATGAGTTGGGATTCCCAGGTGGCGCTAGTAGTAAAGAACCCACCTGCCAGTGTGGGTTCGATCCCTGGTTCAGGAAGATCTCCTGGAGAAGGGCATGACAACCACTCCAGTATTCTTGCCTGGAGAATCCAATGAAGTGAGGAACCTGGCAGGATATATATAATCCATGGAGTCGCACAGAGTTGGACATGACTGAAGCAACTTAGCAGACATGCTTGCACACATGTGTTGAAAAAGCATTGTGTCTGATGAGCATGCTATTCATAGATTTTCCTTTGGTTTGTCAAGTCTTGCATTGAGTCACTGGATAATATTAATTTGTGACACTCATTTCTTTGCCATTGTAAAAATTTCATAACCCTTCCCTGTTTGCTGCAAGAATTAGGAGGATGTGGGCTTATAGTTTCAAAGATTGTGAGTTTCTCTGAGTGGAAGAAGGGGGCTGGATATGGTGATTCATGAGTGGATGCTATTTGTTTTCCTTTAGAGAGGTCAGAGGGACCATGTTGAGAACCCACAGATAATGTGAAAGAAATACTCAGTCATGCTATGATCTCTCTGATTTAGGCCTTGAAACAGTTCTGGGTACATGATCATCTTGTTTAATCTTCCCAGCAGCCCTGTGAGGTTGCTACTGTTATTCCCTTTTTGCAGATAAGGAAATTGAGGGGCATATTTGTTATGTAACTTGCACAAGGTCGTATATCTAGTAAGTGCAGGCCGGAACTCAAATAAGGCAGTCTGACTCTAAGATCTATACTTTAAACTACTATCATACATGTAAAGAACTTAAAGGATTATTTCTCTATACTGTTTGGAACTGTATAGTTTTGACAGCCTTCTGTGTCTTAAATCTATGTATTAAAGTATATCTGATAGTCACTTAAAGAAGTACTTAAGACCTATTATGTTTTCATAAAATCTTTGTTTTATGAAGAAAGTTGTTGGTAACAGGCCCCTGTACAATTATGCTTTCTGTATGTGGGACCTTTGTGTTCTGCACTGGAAGATTGGATGATCAATGATGATACATAAAGACCTGTAAGTATCAGAAGTAAAAGTAATTTTTTCTGTAATTTAATTTCTATAATCAGATTTTTCTATAAGTAAAATCAGAAGCCATAACTAATATTTCATTTACTGAAGGATCAAGTTCAGACACCTTCCCATGGAAGACAAAACCCCTCCTGGTGGGACTTCTCTGGAGGTCCAGTGGTTAATACTGTGCACTTCTGTTGCAGGAGGCACGGGTTGGATCCCTGGTCAGGGAACTAGCATACTGCATGCGTTTGTGCTAAGCTGCTTCAGTTGTGTCTGATTCTGTGCGACCCTATAGACTGTAGCCTTCTCTGTCCATGGGATTCTCTGGTCAAGAATACTGAACTGGGTTGCCATGTCCTCCAGGGGATCTTCCCAACCCAGGGATCGTACCTGCATCTCTTACCTCTCCTGCATTTGGCTGGTGGGTTCTTTACCACTAGCACCACCTGGGAAGCCCTGCATGCTGCATGGCATGGCCTAAAATTAAAAAAAACCCAGAAAACCCTGAATAACTCTTTGGGCTCATATCCCAGCATTCTGCACCTCAGTGTACTTTTTTTTTTTTTTAATTAATTTTTGGCTGTGCTGGGTCTGTGTTGCTTCATGTAGGCTTTCTTTAGTTGTGGTGCATGGACTTCTCATTGCAGTGGCATCTCTTGTTGCAGAGCAAGCTCTACAATGCATGGGCTTCAGTAGTTGCAGCTCACAGGCTTAGTTGCCCTCTTGCACCAAACAGCATGTGGAATCTTCTGAACCAGGGATTGAACGCTTGTCCCCTGCATTGGCAGGCAGACTTGCAAGCAGTAGATCCCAGTGGAATTCCCTCAGTACACTTTTGTGTGCTGGACCTTCGTCTCTGCTGCTTTTCCTTTCCTTCCCCTGTCTCTGTCTGATGAGCTGCTACTTATGCTTAATAAGTAAAGCTATAAGGTATCTTTCACCTGAAGCCATCTCTCACTATACTAACAACACTGCAGTGTGGTTGTTGGTTGTGTGTGTCTACCACTCCTAGCAGACTGTGAACCCCTCCCCACAGATACTACGTTCTATTTGTCTCTAGTTTTTATCCAAGGCTGGTTTATAATAGGTGCTTAAGAAGTATTTAATAATAAGCATCGCTAGTGTGGTAGGGATTGTGCATTTGGGATAGTTAATAATAAACTCAATTTTTTTTCAGAATTAGGTTTGGGAAAATCAGTAATTCCCTCACACGAGCTGAAACTTGACCATTTTTCAAGGTCCAGGCCAAAGGCTACCTTTTCCCTATAACCTTGCTTAAATTTGCTTGCCCCACAGTTAAAATCTCCTCCCTGATTTGGTTTTTAAAACTCAGTCAAAACACTTAACTCTTCTCTGTATTATCGTTTTTATAATACTAGAACCTTTCATTAGGGTAGGATCCATGTTTTATTCATTTTTACTTCTCCTTTAGCCTTTTAGAGATAGCAGATGTGTACTGTTTATTGAGTTGCATTGAGTACGGTAATACTTTTTTTTTTTTGGACAGGTGCCATAATCCTTTAGGTGAAATGAAAGATATGACCGAGTATTTGTTTCAAGTTTTTCCTTTTCCCTCCCTCGTTTAGATAAAGAAATATCTGATGAGGACGGGTCTGCAGATGGAGAATCAGAGGGCCTGGGCCTGGAGGAGTCCGATGAGGAAGCCATGAGTGCTGAGGATCAGGAGGGCGGGGATGAGGGGGACGGCACCCCGGCCTGGAAGAAGAGGAGTGGGAGCCACTCATGGATGTCGTCGGGCTTCAGTGTCCAGAGCATCAGTGACTTTGAAAAATTTACTGAGGGAATGGACGACCTTGGTAGCAGTGAGGAGGAAGAGGAAGACGAGGAGGAGAGTGGTATGGAAGAAGGGGAAGGTGAGGAAGACTTTGAAGATGTGAGTGAGGAAGACAAGGCCGAAGACAGGGCCAGGGAGGACGACGGGGTGGTGATGACCTTCTCTGAGGTCAAAGTTTCCGAGGAGGTGGAGAAAGGCCGAGCTGTGAAGAATCAGATAGGTTTGTACACTGTTTGCTTATTTTTCAGAGTGTCTGCATTTGCTCTCCGTTTTGTTTGTCTGTTTTAGGCAGTTTGGTCTCTCTCTCTCTCTCGTGTGTGTGTGTGTGTGTGTGTGTGTGTGTGTGTGTGTGTTAGTGTCAGTCACTCAGTCCTGTCCAACTCTTTGCAACCCCCATTGACTGTAGCCCGCCAGGCCCCTCTGTCCATGGAATTCTCCAGGCAAGAATACTGGAGTGGGCAGCCATTTCCTTCTCCAGGGGGTCTTCCCCACCCAGGATCTAACCCACATCTCCTGCTCTGTAGGCAGATTCTTTACCGTCTGAGCCAGCAGGGAAGCTTTTGCTCTCTACTGTGTCTGGTGTCCTGCCAGTTTGTTAGTGACATGCCCCCCTTACCTAGAGGCCTAAAGCACCATCCCCCAGTGCTTGGCCCACCACCGCCACCCTCACTGCTTCCCTGGCTCTGCCCTAGCAGTTCGGGCCGTTGAGGAAGGTTGAGAAGAGCATCTTCTCTCAGTGGGCTGTGGCATCCTTTCTCTCACGTAGCAAGTCAAGACACTGGATTTACCCAGATATCTCATGCATCCAGATACTAGATTTATTTCCTGTAATAAATAGAGCGTTTCCATGGTATGAAACTGTGATAAAGCCCTGCTGCTTAGAGGCTGTTTTGATTTCTGATCCCTCCCCTACTCCCCACCCCAGGAAGATTTTATAACTGAGAAATGGAATTCTATTTTCTGTTTCAGCACTGTGGGACCAGCTCTTGGAAGGAAGGATAAAGCTGCAAAAGGCTCTGCTGACCACCAATCAGCTTCCTCAACCAGATATTTTCCCTGTCTTCAAGGACAAAGGTGGCCCAGAATTTGCCAGTGCCCTGAAAAACAGTAAGAGTACTCATGCCGCACTGGGATGCTCAGAACCCGGGGGTTCACTGGGATCTACTGGGATTGTATTCACAGCACCACAGAGTTGAGAAGACTTGGCTTTAGTGATGATATAAGATAGTGGTTTTTAACTTAAAAAAAGATAGCAATATAACCCTTTTGTCAAATGAAGGCAACTTTGATCAGGACAGATGGAGTTCTGTCTATTCTCCTTATTTCTACCCCTGATCTCACATGCCCGACCCCTCCCCTTGGTTATGAGTTATTTTAAAAAATTTTTATTTTAAAATCTTTAGGTTTTTTGTTTTTTTAAATATTTATTTATTTGACTGTGCTGGGTCTTAGTTGGGACACGCAGGATCTTCGATCTTTGTTGCACAGTGCTGGGTTCTTTAGTAGTGGTGTGAGAACTCTTGGCTGCAGCCTGTGGGATCCAGTTCCCTGACCAGGGTTCGGACCTGGGGACCCTGCGCTGGAAGTGTGGAGTCTTAGCCACTAAACCTTGAGGGAAGTCCCTGAGCCACTCTTTTAATGCTCAGAGAGAACCCGCTGGTACAAAACAAAAGAGAGACAGTAAATGACTAAACTCAGTTGGTTTAAGTTGTGTATCATGTACTTAAAGGATTCCTTGCTTTCTTGGGTAGTTTCTAGAACAACATACAGAGATGACCTTACTTCTGTCTTCCTCTGAGTTGCATAGAGGGAGGAAAAAGTTGTAAAGCAGAACTGCTGGTCTGTGAAGTCCCAGAATTTTAGAAAAGAAAAGGAATTTAGTGATTATTTTCCAGATGAGCGAATCAAAGCCCGGAGAGAATGAGTTGCCCATAGTTACATAGCTGGATCCCGCCTGGCAGAGACAGACTCCTCCAGCCTTTCTGCCTTCCGCTCTAGGAGCCGCCTGCTGTGTGCCTGTGTGCCCAGCAGCACTGGAGGACTGGGGCTGAGGGAGGTACGGGGTGCTGGGACTGCCATCCCTTGTTTGCAGGCTGAGACTTTGTGTTTTGTTTTTTTTAATATTGATTTGTTTGGCTGTGCTGGGTCTTAGTTGCAGTATGCAGGATTTTTGGTAGTGGCATGTAAGATCTTTACTTGAGGCATGCGAACTCTTAGTTGTGGCATGTGAGATCTAGGTCCCTGACCAGAGATTGAACCTGGGCCCCCTGCATTGGGAGTACAGGGTCTGAGCCACGGGACCACCAGGGAAGTCTTGAGGCTTAGTGTTGTCATTTGCTCTTTCAAGCTTGTTTTTATAATATCACGGAGTTTGAATGAGAAGGGTCCTGAGGAGGACATCTGATTTGGTGTCTGCCTCTTGGTAGAATCACCTTAAACCATTCCAGAGAAAAGTGTGGGATTTCTAGGGTAGGGAGTCCTGTGAATCTTTCTCAGAGGGGACTTCCTTGTTTAGTGGGGAATGACTTCCAAGCGGCCAGTCTTTAGATTGTATGTCCTGCCACACTTGAAGTCAGGAACCTGCAGATCCTGTGAGGGTGGGTCTTTTGTAAGCCGCTTCCCAACTCTTCCTCCCTTCCTCCCTCAAATAAATGATAGCTTGATGGTTTCCAGCATTTTTGAGGTTTTTGGAGCATTTCTCTGCTATTTTTAATGCCCTAGTGCCCTAATTTCTGGTATGGAAATTTGGAAGGAGACCTCAACTGCACTAGATTAAATGTCTTCAATGTTTCCTAATGAAGCTTTTTCCGTTTTGTTACTCATTACTCTTCTTGCTTGAGCCAACCGTCCCCCCACCCCCTTTTTTGAGATTCATCTCAAAATGTAGTTATTTTAAGGGTTAGTCAGTGGGTGGTTTAAGGGACACATTGTTACTCTTGGACGCAGTTTAGTTTCTTTAGCTATTTTACTGTTATGTAACTTTTATTTTTGCAACAGTTCAAGTCTTTTTAATCTATCTCTTTTCCTACTTAACCAATTGCTTCTTTGCCTTATTGGTGCATTCTAGTTAATCTGACAGATGTCTCTCAACCTGATTGAATGGGTTGCACAGGAAAAGGGAGAAGAAAGTAGTGTTTGTTTGGTGTCACATAGTCTCAGATGGGAGGGTGGAGAGTTTTCTTTTTTTAATTTTTACTAGAGTATAGTTGATTTACACTGTTGTGTTAGTTTCATGTGTACAGCAAAATGAATCAGTTATACAGAGACATATATCCACTCTTTTTTAGATTCTTTTCCCATATATTATGGAGTATTGATTAGAATTCCCTGTGCTCCACAGTAGGTGCTTATTAGTTATCTAGGAAAGTTTTCTTATTACCAGAATTTCTGTGCGTCTGAAGGGTAGCTAATTTTTGTTGTTACCTTTATGACTGGTATTTGTGTGTTTCCCTATCTCGGTGAACAGAGCTTAAGAAAAACTTCTTGGTTACCTTACTCTGGATGAACAATTTATACTGTGTTTTATATATATATATGGCTGGTGTGGAACATTGGCTGAATTTGTACTGACCCCAAAACAAACACTGCAGCTTATTTTCTTCAATTAAATCTCTCTTCAATTTGGTTGGTCTTCCAGTAAGGTCAAACTGCCTGGGTTTAGATTCCATCTCTGCAGTGGATTAGCTGAGTGACCTTGAGCAAGTTACTTAACTTCACAGTCAGATGGGGATAATATGATTGTGAGGATTAAAGAACATGATCGATATCAAGCATTATTAGCACAGTGTCTGGCACACCGCACACCACAAGTGTTAGGTACACACATTCTCTTTTTCAGTGTTCACCCCTCTGAATAGTGGTCATCAGTTTGACTAACCACCATCCCTGCTGTCTCCAGTGTTTTGTTTTTTAGTACATCTGGATGCCTTGGGTCTTAATTGCAGTACACAGGATCTTTCCTTGCAGTGCACCGACTTTTGGCGTGGCGGCTTAGTAGTTGCAGTGCATGGGCCCAGTTGCTCTGTGACATGTGGGGTCTTGGTTCCCTGACCAGGGATCAAACCCGTGTCCCCTGCATTGCCAGGCAGATTCACTGGACCACCAGGGAAGTCCCTTCAGTGTTTTTTGACTTTTTACTAGTATTCGAATTCCCTATACAATTTATTTTTTATATTTTTATTTATTTATTTGGCTGTGCCGGGTCTTAGTTGAGGCATGTGGGATCTTAGTTTCCTGATCAGGGATCGAACCCAGGCCCCCTGCATTGGGAGTGAGGAGTCTTAGCCACTGGACCACCAGGAAAGTCCCCCTTATATAATTTAAATGAACCATTTGTTCTTGAAAATGAGTAGTGTTATATTCTACTATGATACTTACAATTCAGCCTTGGCCTCTTATGACTTATGAAAAGTGATCAGAGATGTCTTTATTGCCCAAGGCCAGTTACTACCTCCCTGGAGCATTCACCCTTTCCTTGAAATTATTTCCCTTTGGCTTTTGTGCTCCCACGTGTGATGTGTGGGTTCTCCTGCATTTCTGATCCCTTCTCATCTCAGCCTCCTCTTTTATCCTCTCAGTGTCAGTTTCACTGCATTTAGGATCTTCTTCTCAGGCTGTGTTTTCTTGACACATTCTCTCCACGGCAGCGTGCCTTTGTACCCTAAGCACCTTAACTGTACTTTTCAGAAACTAAGCAAATCTCTCCTTTCTTCCCCAGTGCTCTTGGTCCCCAATCATGCTGATATTACATGTTAGTGATTATAACTCCTGCTGTGAAATAATTTCAGAGGCATTTTTTGGGGATATTTTTGTAGTTGCATAAGTGGTAAGTCACGAAGTAACCATAGCAAAATTAAGAGATTTTCCATGCACAGAACCATTTCTCTAAAGAGGTGAGCTTTTTCTCTCTTATTTTCTTTTAAAAACTTCTATCTGTAGCATTAGGAGATAGTTCTTTTATGTTGGTGACAACAGTATATAAAGAAGAAGGTAAGGTACTTAAGGAAACCTCCAGCATGAGTATATCTAAAAACTTTTCATTATGGAATATATCAAACCTATATAAAAGTAGAGAGAGTTGTACGTGTAGTGAACCTATACACCATTACCAGTTAAGCAATTATCACCTCATGGCCCGTCTTATTTCATCTATTTAAACTAACTTTTCTCCTTCTTCTGCTTTATTTTGAAGCAGATACCAGACAGCCTATCATTTTATCAGGGAATCAGCGTGGATCTCTGAGAAAAAAGGAGTTTTTAAAAAATCACAATACCATTCTTCCACACAAAAACGCTAACAGTGATTTCTTAATTAAGCATAGCTGGTTTGGATGGAGGGGGAACTGAGAGAGCATTCCTGTAACAGGTGCTCTCCTGTCTTTTCCAGTTTGCGCTGTAGCTTTAGATGAAATGGTTACAGGAAAGCCAAACTTCAGCCGTAATAAGTTGACCTTTTAGCGAAATGCATGTTATTAATGTATTTAATGAGATGCATTACAAACTGCAGTGAGCACCATGTTTCATTACACATCCAAAATGCAATATCATTAAAGACCTTTAATAGAAACAATGGTTGACATTTTGATACTTCCTGTAAGCAAAACCCCCCCAAGAACACAGTATAATGTGATGTAACTATAGAGGAAATGTTGAGGTTTTTTTTCACTTGCTTAAGAGTATGACAGCAAATTCCACGATTAGTAAATTAAATTTTTCTTGCCCTGCTCCACCCTGTCTTCCCAGTTCCCATTCTTCCTGTCTTCTAGTTCACGTTTACCCTCATATCTCTCTGTGGCCCTTCCCTGGGCCCCTTAACTATTTTGACTTAAATGGACTAAATATTTTAATCCCAATTTGACCACAGCACTAATAGACACCTTAAACAACAACTTTTAAAATTTTGAGTAAGTCATGGCAATCAGAATCTTGATAAATAAGGTTTCTGTTTTGGTTTTTATAAATTTTATTTATTTTTAGGTAGGCACTGCTTACTTACTTCACATGGCTCAAAATTCAAAAGACACTAATGACGCTATAGAGAAAATCGTCCTTTCCACCCCATACCCCTGCCACCCAGTTCGCTGTACCATAGGCAACCAGTATTGTCAGCGAAATTCCCCCTTTGTTAATTACTTAGTTGCCTTAGGTGACAAATCCATGAACATCTATTTCAGTGTTCTCTCAATTAACACTTTATGGGTTCGTGGCAGAGTTCTCATGAATGATCTGTAGAACCCTGGAATACTCTTAATTACTTGGGATGGGTTTAAGTATTGCTTAGGATGAAGGCACCCTTAAGCTTCTCAAAGTGTAGTGCTGGGTAGGATTAAGGACCCTTATTACCCCAGACTTTTATCTAGCCAAGCTGGCGTGAGGAAGATTGATCTTTTTGTTTCAGCTAATGGCTATCATTTTTTAAAAAATAGCTTTACTGTTCTAATTATATAATTATGTCATGCCTAATTCAAAAATTCAGAAAATACTTAAAAGCATAAAGAAGAAAATAAGGATTACTTGTAATCTTACCGCCCAGAGGTAACCATGGTTTTCATTTTGATGAATATCCTTTCAAACCTTTTTCTGTGCGCACACACACATACACACACACTTTTTAAAAACAAACATAAAATCTTATGTACTATTCTATAAGCTTATTTTTTCTACTTAATATATTATTTTATGTCACTGTATTTAGATGTATATCAGCATTTTCAATGGCTATAGAATATTCCATTTAATAGATTTATTGCAGTTTATTTAGCAAATCCGTATTGATGGATGCTCAGGTTTATTTTAATCTTTCACTTGGATAAAGCATGCTTTGGTAAACACCCTTGTACATACATATTTGTGCATTTTGTCTAAAAGTAGTACTGTCCAATATAAATATAGTGCCAGTCACATACATAATTTCAAATTGCCTAGTAATCAAATTTTAAAAAAGAGTGAAAAGAAACAGGTAAAATTAATTTCTGTAGCATATTTTATTTAATGGAGTATATTAAAAATGTGAGTTTAACATATAGTCAATATATAAATATTAATGAGATAGATATCTTACATATATATGTATTTTTTTATGTCAGGTCTTTGGAATTCAAAGTGTATTCTGCATTTAAAGCTCATCTTGATTTGGACTAACCACATTTTGTCTGCTCAGTAGCCAGATGTGATGAGTGAATACAGTATTGGGCAGCATAGATTTGCATTCCTGTAAATTGGATTGCTGGGACAAAGGGATTGTACTTGTTTCTTTTTTAGGCTTTTGGAAGATACTGCCAGATTGGCCTTTAGAAGAATTGTAACCATTTAAATTCTCATCTGTAACAGTTGTTTTCCTCTAGTCCTGCCACCACAGAGTATTATTGATTCTCATATTGTTCCTAAAGTCTAGGTGAGAAATGAAGGCAGTCATTTCTTGATAACTTTCTGTTTGATATTTACACAATACCTGTTGACCTAGCTTTGAAATCTATGCTGTGTTTGGTGTGTTTCTTAGGGAATGAGTTCTACATAGGAAGACTTTTGGTCCCTATTAAGCTGCTCTCTAATTTGTCCAATGTGGTTCATTAGGCATTTATACTATGTAGAGAGTCAGATGAGGTCAGCAGAGTTAGTGCTTTTCCAAAGCGACCAAGTTGGAAACCGGGCAGAGTGTCAGATTCTTACGCCATGATTCCACCCACCCTGAAAAGATGAGCCCTGTGTGGCTCATGGAGCTATGGAAGCTTGAAAAACTACTGTAGCCAGGCTGGTCAGAACATTTACTTTATTGTTGTGGGTTTTGGGAATTAGGATTGTCTTCAACCCTAGAAACAATCTTTAATAGTGATGAGTAGTTAGATAAGGAAGCAACCTGAACTACTAGTAGTAGATGTAGTAGTGTTGGTGGTAGTAGTTAGTAGAAGTCATAGTAAGTAGTAGTAGTTAGTAGTAGTTGTAGTAGTGGCAGTAATGTAACAGGCAGTGAGTCACCTTATCCACTAGATTCACGGTGAAGTCGGACACGTCCATGTATGTTGCAGCCTCTTTGTGTGGACATTTCATGAACTCACTTTTAACCATATTTGCCTGACCAGAAGAAAAGGGGAGAGAGGAGCGCTTAAGTAGCGCCTGTGGTTCTCTCGCTGTCTCCCTCAGCGCTCGGAGGACGCGTGGGTGGCGGGTGGCGTCTTCGGCCCCTGCAGGGGTTCTTTGCTCGGGTGCCTCTCCAGTGAGCATCTCGTCAGACAGACTGCGAGTCTAGTGCTTACAGTTGTAGCCTGCAGGCTTCGTCCAGCATGGTCCCCAAGTGTAATCATCCTGTGTTTAATGGACAAAACGGCTGTCACGTTTGAGGGGAGAAACCGACCATACTGAACTTGCAGAGAGACTGTGGTGGTGTACTTCCTGGGCAGTTTTAAGGATTTGTAAAGTAGTTTTGCGAGAACTTGATTTTGGCTTTATGCTTAGACTTTATTTTTCTTTATTTATTTTCAAACTTTAAACTTTTTATTTTGTATTTGGGTAGAGCTGATTGACAATGTTATGATAGTTTCAGGTGAGCAGGAAAGGGACTCAGCCATACATATACATGTATCCATTCTCCTGAAAACCCCCTTCCCATCCAGGCTGGCACATAACACTGAGCAGAGTTCCCTGTGCTGTACAGAAGGTCCTTGTTGGTTATCCATTTCGAATATATATTCTCAGACTTTAGAACCTGGCCGCTGCATAAGATACTACTCTGTTATTGTTATTTATGTTCTAACATCTATTCTTTTTTTTTTTTTTTAATGTGGACCATTTGAAAAATTTTCATTGAACTTGCTGCAACATTGCTACTGTTTTATGTTTTTGGTATTTTTGGTTGTGATGCATGTGGAATTTTAGCTCCCTGACCAGGGATAGAACCCACACCCCCTGCATTGGAAGGGACCACCAGGGAAGTCCCTAACACCTATGCTCAAATCTTCTGATTAAAATTATACGTGAATATGATAAACAGAAACATTCAGGAAGACAACAGTCCTTTGCCTTATGTTCAGTCTCATTCTATTTCATTTTCCTTTTATAATATTAAATAACTTGTTTATATCTATTTCTTGATTTCTTTATCCTTTGGTATGAAAGATTAGAATGCTACTGACAGGTTAAGATGAAAATTGAGTGTTGACCATTTTATTTAGCAACACGGTGGCCATCTGTGACCTTGATAAGCAGTTTTGGTGGGGTTGGAGGGATACAGGTTTGACTGGGATGCCTTGTGAGAGGACGGGAAAAAGGAATCTGAGATAGTGAGTGTAGACAACTCTTTCTAGGAATGTAACTTTAGAGGGGAGCAGAGAAATGGGACATTGCAGGGAGAAGGATGTGGAGTCAAGAGAGGTGTTTTGTTTTTGAGATGGGAGGAATAACAGCGTGTTTGCATATTGGTAAGAATGATGCAGCACTTCCCTGGTGGCCCAGTGGTTAAGAATCCACCTGCTAATGCAGGGGTCAGGGGTTCGATCCCTGGTCCAGGCAGATTCCACATGCTGCAGGGCAACTAAGCTCATATGCCACAATTACTGAGCCCATGCTCTGTAACAAGAGAAGCCACTGCAATGAGAAACCCACAACTAGAGAGTGGCCCCACTTGCCGCAGCTTGAGAAAGCTCATGCACAGCCATGAAGACCCAGCACAGCCAAAAGAAACGATGTGCAGAGGGGAAATTGATAAGGCAGGGGAGGGACAGCTGCTTTAGCAGTGTCCTTTAGGAGGTAAGTGAGATGGACTAGGGCATGAGGACGGTGGCCCTTGCTAGTCGTGGGGGCACTTTAAGTGTTGTGACAGGTGGGAAGACAGTATATAAATAGACACAGATAGTTGGGAGTCTCTTCCAGAGATTGTTCTATTTTCTTTGAAAAAGAAACCAAGGTCATAAATTGCAAGTGAGTAATAGAGGAGGAGGTGGTAGAAGTTTTGAGGAGAGAGTGTGAGGTAGTCATCCTATCCTTTTTCCACAACCCCTTTACAGTGTGCCCTGCAACCAAGGTTTCTGTGCTCTAGCTCAGTCGGTAAAGAATCAGCCTGCAGTGCAGGAGACCTGGTTTCGATCCTGGATCAGGAAGATCCCCCGAAGGAAATGGCAATCCACTCCAGTATTGCCTGGAGAATTCCATGGACAGAGGAGCCCGGCAGGCTACAGCCCTGGAGTCGCAAGAGTCAGACACAACTTAGTGACTAAACCACCACCACCCACATGTTGAACCTAGGAGTTGAAAATAAACAGCATTTGCCTTTTTTTGGCAATTAGCAGCATTTACAATGTGTTACTGTTTTGTAAATAAGGATATAACACCAGGGCGGGGAAGAACTGAAACATTACTTATTCAGTCCTGTGTGTTCAGAGGTCTGCTTCCCCAGCTACACAAAGGAGAATGCTTCTAGTTTGGCACAAGTTCGTAGTTCAAGTAGATCCTTTATAACCCTCCATCAGGTGCTTAAAATCATGCTATATTTTAGTTTGCTTCACATTTGGACTGTTTATTATATCATTTTTTTCTAGGTCTCTATATTTCCCTTTTCCCTCGCTTTCAGCTTGGTTTTATCCCCCCAGTCATGCTGTCTCTCCTCTTACACTTTCCCAGTTTATGTGGGTTCTCAGAAACGGTGTGCCAAGTCCTCTTGGGACTTCCTTTGCTTCCTCTTCTAGGATGGAGCTCTTTTCTGGCTCTCTTGTATTCCTGTACAGTGAGTTCCCTACATATGTACAAGTTTGGTTCCAACAGACTTAGCCTAGGTACTCAACTAACACAATTGGCTGTATCATACTGTACTGTAATAAGTTTATAATACTTTTCACATAAATAATATGTATAAAACAAATAAAAATGAAAACATTTTTAATCTTATGGAATGGCACCTTGAAAAGTACAGGAGTACAGTACAACAGGGACTTCCCAGGTGGCGCAGTGGTAAAGCAATTCGCCTGCTAGTGCAGGAGATCCAAGAGATGCAGTTTTAATCCCTGGGTCTCGAAGATCCACTGGAGGAGGAAATGGTAACCCCCTCCAGTATTCTTTCCTGGGAAATCCCATGGACGGAGGAGCCAGGCGGGCTACAGTCTGTGGGGTCGTAAAGAGTCAGACATGACTGATCACACATGCACAGTACAACAGCTGGCATACAGGGGCTAGCACACGTTTGCATCTTTAAAAGTTCGCAACTTGAAGGCTTGTATATAGGGAGACTTCAGTTTGTATTGTATTTCAGTTTGTCAGTTTGTTGCCAAATCTTCATGGGGAGTCAATTATCTGATTTCTGGTAGATTTAAAAATACTCTGCTCTCATTCATCATTGAGATGTTCTTAATGGATGGCGTATACATTTCTGGGTTGAAAACTACTCTGTCTTAGAACTTGAAAGTACTGCGCTGTATAAATTTCCAGAAATTCCCACAAGCTTGGTGGCTTAAAACAGCACAAATTTGTTATCTCATGTTTCTGGAGGTTAGAAGTCCTAAAACCCAGATGTCAGAAGGGCTGTGCTTCTTCCAGAGACCCTAGGGGAGCTCCTGTTCGCTTGCTTTCTCCAGTGTCTTGAGGCTGTCTGCACTCCTTGGCTCGTGGCTCCCTTCCATCTTCAGTACCACTGATCCCATCACACCAGGCATTGCTTTTCTGACGTTGACCCTGACCGCCTCTCTCTGGTAAGGACCTCGTGTTTCCATTGGGCCCACCTGGCTAATTCAGGCTACTCTTCCCATTGCAGATCCTCAATTTAATCACACCCGCGAAGTCCTTTTGTCTGTAAGGTAACGTATTCACAGGTTCTGGGGATTAGAATGTGGATATCTTTGGGGGCCATTGTTGAGCCTACTGTCTGTCATCCAGGTATTGTCCAAGAGACAGTGGTTGCCCGTTTGAGTCTCATTCCTTTGAAGGTGACTTGTTTTTGTTCTCTGGAAATGTTAGGGATCTTCTCTTGATTTTCTGAAACTGACTAAAGGGTTATCTAGCTGTGGTTCCTTTGTTATTCATGGTGCTGAGTACTTATGGGCCCCTTTAGTCTGAAGACTGCGTCCTTCTTCAGTTTGGGGAAAATGTCTTTAATATTTGTTGAATAATTTTCTTTCCTCCGTTATGTCTGCTCTCTTTTAGATACTAAACTGGATTAGGGTTTTGTCTCTTAAGTTTTTGTTTCACTAACGTGTTCCATCGCTTGTGATTTTCTGTGTCTGTGTTCAGAAAGATTTTGAGTTTGATTCTCTAGTGTTTGTGGGGTTTTTTTGCAATTATATTTTTAATAGATAAGAGTTCTTTTGTTTTCTGAATGTTCCTTTTCAGGTAATTAGTGTACTTAAAGTATGTTATCTACATTTAAAGTTGTTTGTTTTATATTCACTTTAGTTCTTAGAAGTATTCCTATCTCTACCAGCTTTTCTGTTTACTCTGGACTTTTTTCCTCTCTTCTAAATTTTTATACAAGTTATATCTGTATATAATTTAAAGAGTCAAGTAATTCTATAAATTCTTATTATGAAAACTGGTATCTACTGACTGTATATTCCACTCCCTTGCCATAGCCCATTCTCCTACAGCAGCAATTACATTTGAAATTTTTTTTTTTTTTGAGTTCATGAATTTATCTCTGAATCTCTAGTTGACATGTTTTTATTCTTACTTGATCTTTCAGTTTTAGGCATTATTTATTGACTTCTCATTATGAAAATGAGGATTTAGCCCTCGTTCCTTCTAGAGTCATGCACACTATCTGTCCCTTCCTGGTTATGTTGTAATTTGGTTAGATCAATAGTCAGTGTTTACATTATTATGTCTATGTAAACACTGTTCATAGCTGAGCCATGTAATACATATACCATGATTATTTTTCCTTTCCCACACACCATTTTGTTTTCTAGAGTTAATAATTGTTACATTTCTGTTTATTTTGTTTTCTCTGCAGTCATTCAAGCCTGAACTTTTCTCTAGTTGTCTCCATCTCCACTCAAGATAATCAGTTGCATCATATCTGCCAGTTCTTCTTCCTAAATAAGTCTTTCCCAGAACCCTTTTTTTTGTCCCCTGTAATTTGATGTATTTATTTTTTGGCTGCACTGGGTCTGTGTTGCTGCGTGCGGGCTTTCTCTTGCTGCTGTGAGTGGGGGCTACTCTTCTCATTGAGGTGAATTCTCTTGTGGGCACGGGCTGTAGAGTGCGGGCTCAGTAGTCGTGGTGCACGGGCTCAGTTGATCCACAGCACGTGGGATCTTCCTGGACCAGGGATCAAACCTGGGTCTCCTGCTTTAGCAGGCAGATTCCTTACCACTGAGTCACCAGGGAAGCCGTCCCAGAACCTTTTGACCTGCTCTAAGCTGGATCGTTGCCCTTCTCCAGGGCCCAGCCATCATGCAGGGGTCCCCCTTCACCACCATCCTAGGGGTTACCTTCACTTCCTGCTTCTGTGGATCTCCTAGTCAGGACTTTTCTTGGCTTGCTCCCTTACTTTGGTGAAGCAAGTCCTCTAGTAGCTTGTTGAGAAAGAGTGGACAAGAGGAAAACTTTTTTTAGACCTTGATTGTCTGAAAGTCCCTTTACTCTATCATCACGATTGACTTGCTGACTGTATAGAAGTCTATAGAATATTCCCTTGCCTTCCACCTTTTGAAGTTGCTATTGATGAGTCCGAAGCCATTCTGATCCCTGATCTTACTACCGATTTTTCCTCCCCGTAAATTCTTTATCCAAGGAATCCTGGAATTTCATGATGCTGTGCCTTGGTGTGGATGTGCAGGCCTTTTCAGTCTGGAGGCTTGTATCTTTCAGTCCTGGGAAATTGTCTTGAAATTATTTTGTTAGTGATTTTCTTCCTTCTGTTTTCTCTTCTTTCTGGAAGGCCTGTCGTTTGATGTTAGACTTTTCCTCTGATTTTCTTTCTTTTTTTTCCCTTCAGTTTCCTAGTTCTTTTTGTCTTTTCTTTCTTTTCTCCCCTCTCCCCACTTCCTAAGACATTTCTTCAGCTTTATTTCCTCATCTACTGAGTATTTTTATTTCTTCTGTCACACTTTAATTTTACTGTTACTTCTCTGGGGCTATATACCTTGTGTGTGTGTGTGTGTGTGCGCGCGCGCATATTTTTAAGAGTTCTTCTGGCATAGTCTGTTTCCTCCAAGCTGCTTTCTTTTGTTTTAACCTGGTTGTAATATGTTAGATGTTTTCCTCAAATACTCGGTGACCTTTGTCTGCTGTTGACTTTCTAGTGTGGGGTACTCAAAAGCTGATGAACAGTCTTGTATGTTTGGGCAGGGCTCTTTGTGGTTTCTGCTGTAAAGTGATCTGTCTTGGCCATGTGGGGAACACCCATGTCGGCATCTTCACATCTTAGCTCTTTATGGGGTCTTAGCTGCCAGAGGACTTCTAATCTCCTGCCTGGCTGCCAGCATTGTAGGAGGCTGGTAGGCTGGGGGTCTCAGCATTCAATCTGAAAACTACAACTTATTCTCCCTGTTTTGAGAATTATGCCCTTGCCTCAACTGTGTCTGGTGTCCCCCTGTCCAGAGACGCTAATGTTTAACTCTCTTCAAAGGATAAACCTCTCAACTTCTGCCTGAGTAAGAAGAGGTGTGTTGACTGTAGCCCTGCCTTCCTCTGGTCTTCTAGAGGTGGTGGTTCTTCAGTCTTGTGAGGTTGTGTTCATGGACCATGGGGGGACTGTTTCCTGTTTTCACTACTGGCACCAGAGTCAGCTTGCTCAGGTTTGCTAAGTCAGTTATTTGTCCATCTGCTTTTTTTTTTAACTGGTTTATTGAGATATAGTTGACATATATTGAACTGCATGCAGTTCCCATTTCTCTGCTCCCCTATAAAGTATTCCTGGAAAGAGTCGTCTGTACTCACTGTCTTGAATCCCTTTCTCCTACTGTCTCATGAACGCATTCTATCAAGCCCGTGTCCTTATCACTCCGCCAAAACCGCTCATCAAGGTCACAGCTGACCACCACATTCCTGAGTTAAATGGTCAGTTCTCAGTCCTCGTCTTACTTAACCTGTTGGCAGCTTCTGTACAGTTGGACCTCTGTGTACACTCATGAAGCCATCGCCAAGAGTTGGACATGGCTGAGCACACACACGCATGAAGCCATCATCACATCAAGATAATGAACGTATTCCTCATCCCCAGAAGTTCCTCAGCCTCTTTGTAATCTCTCCTTCTGCTCCTCCCATCCCTTGGCAACCAGGAATCTGTTCTGTGTCACCGTAGATGGGTTTGCATTTTCTAGAATTTTGTATAAATGGGATCATGCAGTTTGTACTCTTTTTGTCTGTCTTTCACTCAGTGTAGTTATTTGAAGATTCAGCCATGTTTTTGCCTGTGTCAGTAGTTCATTGCCTGTAATCCCTGAGTAGTAGTCCGTTACCTGGATATAGCATATTTGCTTTATAGCATATTTGCTTTGTCTTGTTTCTAGTTTTTAGCCATTATGGATAAAGCTCCTGTGAGCATTTGTGTGCATGTTATATGGATATATACTTCTGTGTCTCCTGAATGACTAAGAACAGAATGGCTAGGTCACATGGTAAATGTGTCTAATTTTCATAGAAACTGCCCAGCTGTTTTCTAAAGTGGTTAGACCATTTTATAATCCTACCAGCAGTGTATAAAAAATTCCACTTGCTTCACATCCTCATTAACACTTGGCATAGTTGGTCTTTTTAATTTCAGACATTCTAATAATCATGTAGTCCATTGGCTTTTTAGCTTCCAAAACTTAGTTGCTGTCATTCTCTCTCATCCAGGCATATCTCGGAGATATTACGGGTTTGTTACCAAACCAGTGCAATTCATTGTTAAAGTGAATATTGCGATAAAGTGACTCACATGAATTCTTTGGTTGCCCAGTGCATATAAAAGTTCAGTGCAGTTCAGTTGCTAAGTCGTGGGCAACTCTTTGCGACCCCATGGACTGCAGCACACCAGGCTTCCCTGTCCTTCACCATCTCCTGGAGTTGGCTCAAACTCATGTCGGTTGAGTTGGTAATGGTATCTAATCATCTCATCCTCAGTAGTCCCCTTCTCCTCCTGCCTTCAATCTTTCCCAGCATCAGGGTCTTTTCCAATGAGTCTGCTGTTCACATCAGGTGACCAAAGCTGCAGCTTCAGCATCAGTCCTTCCAATGAATATTCAGGACTGATTTCCTTTAGGATTGACTGCTTTGATCTCCCTGCTGTCCCAGGGACTCTCAAGAGTCTTCTCCAGCACCACAGTTCAAAAGCATCAATTCTTCAGCATTCAGCCTTCTTTATGGTCCAACTCTCACATCCTTACATGACTACCAGAAAGTTATGTATGCACTATACTATTAAGTGTACAGTAGCATTATGTCTAAAAAAAGTACACACCTTAATTAAAAAATACTTTAGTGCTAAAAAACACTAACCATCATCTGAACCTTCAGCGAATCATAATCTTTTTGCTAGTTAGGATTTTGCCGTGATGTTGATGCCTGCTGCCTGATCAGAGTAGGGGTTGCTAAAGACTGGAGTGGTTGTGGAAATTTCTTAAAATAAGACAACAGTGAAGCTTGCCACATCAATTGACTTTTGCTTTCACGAATGGTTTCTCTGTAGCATGCAGTGCTGTTTGATAGCATTTTATTCACAGTAGAACTTCTTTCAAAATTGGAGTCAGTCCTCTCAAACCCTCCTACTGCTTTATCAACTAAGTTCATGTCGAGTTCTAAATCCTTTGTTGTCATTTCAACAATCAATTAAGTCCACCATCTTTTATGGACATGGTTTGTAGCACCCCAAAACAATGACAATAGTAGCATCAAAGATCACTGATCACAGATCCCATAACAAATACAATAATAATGGAAGCCTTTGAAATACTGTAAGAATTACCAAACTGTGACAGAGACACAAAGTGAACAAATGCTGTTGGGAAAATGATGCTCAATGCAGGGTTGCCACAAACCCTCAATTTGTAAAAAACACAGTATCGGCAAAGTGCAGTGAAACAGGTATGCTTGAACTTGATCCTTCTTTTGTGGGTTTATTCTTTTTAAATTTACTTTTAGCCAGTGGAATAGAATAGTGTGTTCAAAAATAGATTCACACAAATACAGGCAATTGGTTTTTTACAAAGGTACAAAGTCAGTGAGTAGGAAGAGAATTGTCTTTTCAACAGATTATGCTAAAACAGTAGTACATTCATTGGCAAAGGAAAAAGAAATGAACTACAGCTCATACTTTATACAAAAATTAACACAAAATAGGTCATTGACTTGAGTGTAAAACGTAAAACTGTATAGTGTTTTGAATAACACATGGGAGAAAAATCGTCATGACCTTTAGTTAGAGAGAGTTCTTAAATCATCAAAAGCATAATCCATAAAAGAACAAATTGATGACTGGGCTAAATCAGAATTAAATCTTTTGCTCTGTGAAAGATGCATTAACAGAATCAAGAGCTAAGCTACAGAGCAAAAGAAAATATTTGCAAATCACACATGTAAAGGATTTATGTCTAGAATATATAAAGAACTCGCAAACCCAACGATAGAAAATATTCTTAAAAAAAAAAGGCAAAATATTTGAACAGAAACTTTACTAAGGAAGATATAGGATGACAAATAAGCACATGAAAAGATATTTATTTAACATAATCATTAAAATCACAAGGAGATGTCCCTGTATTCCTATTACCATGACTAAAAGCAAATACCTGACAACATCAAGTGTCAGCAAGGGTGCAGAGCAACTGGAACTTCCTTGCATTGCTGGTAGAAATGCAAAATGGCCTAGTTACTTTGTAACTTAGCAGCTTTTTTTTTTTTTAATTTAAATGTATATTTACAAGATGACCAGCAGTCCTCCTCTTAGATATTTTCCCTAGATAAATGAAAACATACGTCCACACAAAGACTTGTATTTATGTGTTTATAGCAGCATTAATGATAATCACCAAAAATTGGAAACCGCTCAGATGTCCTTCAGTAGGCAAATGGATAAACTGTGGTATATTCTTCAGCAATAAAAAGGAGCAGAATGTTGATAAAATGCAGAATTGTGGATGAATCTCAAAGGTATTATGCTAGTGAAAGACGCCAGTCTCAAAAAATTATGTACATTAATGTTCCCTCTATATGACATTTTGGAAATGGTAAGACTAGAGGGACAGAGAACAGATCAGTGATGGGCAGAGGTTAGGGGTGGGGGAAGGGTTTGACGACCAAAGGGGCAACCTTGTTTTCTTCTTTGTTTCCTGTATGTTTCTGTTCACCTCTTCAGTAGCCTCATTTCTTCTTTTTAAAAATTATTTATTTATTTATGGCTGCCTCGGGTCTTAGTTGCAGCTCGGGGGTTCTCTAGTTGAGGCACCCAGGCTCAGTAGTTGCAATGAGCAGGCTTAGCTGCCCTGCAGCATGTGGGATCTTAGTTCTCCATCCAGGGATCGAACCCACATCCCCTGCACCAGAAGGCAGGTTCTTAACTGCTAGACCACCAGGGAAGTCCTAATTTCATTTTTTTGGAGTGTTTCCCACCTGTTTTGCCAGTGTCTTGCCTCTGAACCCTTCAGCTTGGCTGGTTTGAGAACATTTTGCTTGGATTGAGGGAGTCGTATAAATAGTTGTGTGCTTATTCCCATATAACTCTGGGAATATCTCTTATGGTAATGGGTACATGATACAGTACTTCTCTGGGTGGAGGAATGGGCTACATCAACCTATAGTGTCATTTTTGCCTGAAAAATATATCTCTGGTACTAAAAACTTACCCAGGAGAGAATAATAGATGACGCAGAGCTTCTAGATTTTGATGTGGGTTAGAACTGAAAAATGAGACGTCTTTAAACTCCTTTCCCTTCTCTTCTCTGATAAGTGATATAATGTGGTTTGGACACTCAGAGATTCCTGAGATTCCAGGTTCTGGTTGATGATTTACTGCAAAATTGCTTATAAATTGAAGTAGAAAATGTTTTGCAGACCTGGCAGCTTTCTGGCTTCACACCCATTTGTCACCCAGCATTTCCCTTTGTGTATAGAACAAGAATTAATTAGGCTGCACTGCAGGAAAAGTTTATGGCTATAATTTATATAGGATGAATTTCTTTTTAAAGAGACAGCATTGTTTTGTTACACCTATATACATATAAGTGTGTGTATATATAAAGTGGGTTTTTTCCCCTTAAAGCAGTGTCTGTGAGCCTTTGGAGTGAACGTTCATTTTTCTGCTTAACGCTAGATGTTGGTGGAATAGATGCTTTTATGGTGATTGCTTTCTGATGAAACTGTTGGGGTTTTTGTTTGTCGTTTTTAAATTCATTGTATACTAGGGAGTGGGCCTCACTTTTAGGTTTGTGTTGTAAGACATTGGTCAGACTTGTCTGGTTTCCAAAGCTTTGTATTCTTTTGGTTTCTTCGAAGACTTAGGATTCTTTTTTTCTTTTTTTTTTTTAGGGTCTTGCTCATTCAATTAATGTTTTCATAATCAATGCAAGTCAGAACTTGCAATTTGTTCCTGATTTGCACATTAAAGAGCTCCATTAATTAAGAATCCTGGTGTTTGGCATGTTCCCTCAGGATCTGTGCATTATTTACATGGTAAAAGTGCAGGATGCAAGTTTCCCCGTTGTAGTGGCAATTGCAGTTAATCCTGCTTTTTCTTCCTTGCCTTTTTTTTAAACCCCTTTTTTGGGCGGGGGTGGGGGGTGGGATGGGGGGGCTTTTCGGATAACAATTCACAACTCATTGAAACTCCTTGGGGATACATTGTACCAAAACAGGAACAAGTAATCCAAAAGAGGGGCCACAGGAAGAGCAGAAAGTAAATCCTTTGTTTAAAGAGGAAAAAAACCTCTGGAAGAGGTAGATTCTCTGTGTTTGGTATTTGTTGGATGTTTCACTTGGCTAAAGGTGGGAAGTGTAATTGTGTTTACTCTGAACTTGCAGATTGCGCCCCCCCCCCCATAACAGTAGTTGTATTGATAAATGTGATTGCCTTTCATAACCCAAATAACCCAGACATTTAGATGAATGTACTCCCTATGCTTATGTCAAGTAAGCTGTTTCATAATATTCCAGTTTTGAGTTGCTTTTTCATGAAATCACTTTCCATAGTGTTTCCTGGTGCCATTTCTTTTGGAAGCCTTGGTCAAAGCTGGAGGTGGTCTCCATCCAGATATATTAGATGGTGTCAAAGCAGTTGGAAACGTGAAATCAGATCACTGGTTAGCAGGTTCCTGCTTTCCAATTTCAACCGTGGCTATTGCTTACCCTACTCATAATGTATTTCCTCAGGAGTAGCTAGTCCATCTTTAAAAGTACTATGAGAAGCTGCAAAGCATTTTTCGAGTTAGTGGAGACGTTCTTTTTCCCCTGGTATTTATGAAACTTGCTAGGGATTTTATGAGACTTAATTTAATTTGTCCTTTTACTACTCTTCCATTACAATATATATGTAAACTCTTTACATATATCTTTGTATATATAAGGTATATATAAAATCTTCACTGTAAAAAAAAAATGCATAAACAGTGGAGATGTAGGTAAAAGAAGTTGAAAGTTCTTCCACTCTCCCAAATCCCTCTTCCTCCTTCCCAGAGAAAACAGTGGGGTGGGGGGGTGTATTCTTCCAGACATTTTAATATTTATATATTTTCTTCTGCTATACTTAGCTTTCCATTAAATGTTAGTGGACGTTTGACAAGGAGAAGAGATTGGGGATAAGGTGGTATGGGGGAAAAAAGGCTATTATGCTGTTGTTGTTTAATTGCTCAGTGGTTTCTGACTCTTTGCAACCCCATGGACTGCAGCCCTCCAGGTTCCTCTGTCCATGGGATTCTCCAGGCAAGAATACTGGAGTGGGTTGCCATTTCCTCACCAACTATTGTTACTTATAAATTTTTTTAGAGAGAGTCTTTATGTCACAATACCTATAAGATATAATTCTCTCATTATATTTATTGTTGTTGTCATTAAGTCGCTAAGTGGTATCTGTCTCTTTGTGACCCCATTGACTATAGCTTGCTAGGCTCTTCTGTCCATGGGATTTCCCAGGCAAGAATACTGGAGTGGATTGCCATTTCCTTCTCCAGGGGATCTTCCCAATCCAGGAATCGAACCCACATCTCCTGCACTGGCAGGCAGATTCTTTACCACTGACACACAAGAGGTGTGTCCCCAAATAAGTTTGCACATATGAGTTACTTTGAATGTTTGTTATGCTTGGACTGCACTTGACTTTAGTGTGAGTTCTTTGATAATTTTTAATGAGATCTCATGTAATATTGATTATTTTGCTTGGTGTTAGTCTCAGATCTACCAGATTCTGTTTTTCTTGAGGCTGTTGAGTAAATCTGCCTCTGGCTAAATCCAAAATGCTGCTATTTTAAGAAGAGTTTTTACTAGCTATTCATTCTCTCTCGTGCCCGGAAAATTTTTACAAGTAGAGAGGCTGTTCAGATAATCTTGAAGATTCTTACATCCTTAAGGTGGCACATAGTCCATGCTACATCCATGTCAGCATTGGTGAGGGTTTGGAGGGAGGGCAGAGATAAATGTGGCTAACTCAAATAATTAGAAAGCATTTCCAGTGACCTCAGTAGACTCATGAGATAGAAGAGAAGAGCATGAGTGAAAAGAAATCAAAAGTGATGTTTTGAGAATCGGGATGATTAATTTACTTCTATTTTGGTGTTTTATTGTGCGGGTACAATGCTAGATGCCTCTGTCCTGTAAAAATAACAAAAATACTTCCCATTTGTTAATTGGCACTGTTCCCCATGCACTGTGTTAAGTTATTTTTTAAAACATTTGTTTATTTATTTGACTACAGCTGGTCTTGGTTGTGACCTGCAGGCTCTAGTTCCCTGACCAGGGATTGAACCGGGTCCCCTGCACTGGGAGCATGGAGTCTTAGCCACTGGACCACCAGGGAAGTCCCTATGAAGTTCTTTATCAATATCTCATTTAGTTCTCATTCTCATTTAGTTCTCTCTGCAGCCTGTGAAATATAACTATGTTGTACAGAAGAGGAAATCAACTACTTTAAGAGGTTGAGTGACTTGATCAAGGTCACACAGTCAGAGGCAAGGCCAGTAAGAGGTCTGTTTTGCTTCACAACCTCTGCTCTAGGCCATCACTATGCACATAGTTTAATGCTAAATAGTGTCCCCCCCCCCCCCGCCTTTTAAAGGAAAGCATGAGGGAATAGATAAAGTGCCAAAGCTTAAAGGAATTAAGGCAGTAGAGATATGGAGATGAATTTGTAACAAAACAGAAGGCTTAGAGTGAGTAGTAAATGTAACCTTCAGTTTTTCTAAAGATACTTTTTCAGTAAAGAGTTGGGAGGGCCCTTGGTTAATCAGCTGATCCACTCCCTCCCCTTACACAGGTAAGCTTTTTTTAAGTGATGAAGAAATAGATAAATGTGTTTTTTCTTATTATATATGTGCTACATATTCAGTATATAAAATTTAGAAAATGGTCAAGCGAAAGTAAGGAAATATTCTTCCTCAGTCAAAGCAGTAGAGTTATGTACTTTTAATATTTTGGTATGAATATTTTCTAGTTTTCTTCCCCCCCCATGGGTGTATAGTAAGAGCAAAAGTGGAACAGTGTTCTATATTCTGTTTTGCAGTCTATTTTCTTCTACTTAACAGAAATCATGAATATTTTTCCATGTCATTAAATATTGTTCTACAGCATTATTTTTAATGGCAGCATAGACTTTCCATCATATGGGTAGTTTAACTAGTTCTTTATTGTTGGACATTTGGATTGTTTCCAGTTTTTCATCTTTATAAATAATGCAGTAAACATTATTGTTAGTAAATCTTTACTCACATCTGTGATTACTTTGTTTCATAAAATAAATTTCTAGATGTGGAATTAGTGTGTGTTCCGAGGATATACGCAGTTTTAAGGCATTTGATCTGTATGGCCAAGTTGCCCTCCGGAAATGTTGGAACAGCTCACATTCTCACCTTCTTTATATGAATGTCAGTTTCCCTTATCCTTATCAACATTGGGTATTACAGTGTCGTTTTGTCTTTATCACTTTGATAGGTGGAAAATGGTCTCGCTTTTTTTAATTTACATTTTAAAAAATTGACATTTCCCAATGTTTAATGAGGGTAAATAGTTTTCTTTCATTCATTGGCCCTTGGTATTTCTTTTGTGAATCATGCAGGGAAAATCTCACTTTATTTTATTTGTGTATTGTTATTTGATTTTTTTTATTTTGGGTTGTATGGGTCTTCATTGCTGCCCTCGGGCGCTCTAGTCGCTGTGAGTAGGGGGTTGCAGTGCTGGGCTTCTCATTGTGGTGGCGTCTCTTGTTGGGAAGCACAGACTCAGTAATTGTGACCCATTGGCCAGGTTGTTCCTTGGCCTGTGAAATTCCCCTGCATTGATGGGCATATTCTTAACCACTGGACCACCTGGGAAGATTTTAAATTAGTTCTAAGGATGTGTGGTCTTCCTTGTCAGTCAAATATATGGCCACTTCTAATTTCTCCTGCTTTTATTTTAATCTGTTTCCTTTCATTTGATTATCTTGTTGATAGGAAGAATTATATCTACTTCAGAAGACCTCTTTGTATTCTTGAATTTATTTAGTCTTTTTTTTATTTGTTTGTATTTTGATTGTGCTGCACTGCATGTAGAATCTTAGTTTCCCAACCAGGGATCGAACCCACATCACCAGCAATGAAAGCATGGAGTCTTAACCACTGGACCCCCAGGGAAGTCCTTATTTCATCTTAATCAGTTTTTAAAGAAAATTATAGAAGTGAAGTTTGTTTGTAGTAAAAAAAAATTTTTTTCAAACAGTGCTGATTAGCCCTCTCCTTGTGACCTGACAGTTCTGAAATATGTAACAGAGACTGTGAAAGTCCTTTTTTTCCTTCCTGTTGTTAATGCTCTTCACAGAGAACTGTCTCTAGAAGTTTGGTGTATATCCTTCCACATATGTGTGTGTTTAGTTGCTCAGTTGTGTCCTACTCTTTGCGACCCCATGAACTGTAGCCAGACAGGCTCCTCTGTCCGTGGGATTCTCCAGGCCAGAACACTGGAGTGGGCTGCCATTCCCTTCTCTAGGGGATCTTCCCAACCCAGGGATTGAACCTGGGTCTCCTGCATTGCAGGCAAATTCTTGACCATCCTTGCCATCAGGGAAGCCCTATTCTTCTGGATACTTTAGGTCAATTTAAAATTTTTTAGACTATAAATGAGATCATATGGATACATTGAACTAGAACCATCTTCTCATGTTGATAAATATGTCTTACCTGTTGTTTCTTTAAAAAAATGCTATCTTTATTTTCATTTTCTTTTTCCTGAAGTACTTCAAAGTAATCATCAGCATGTCATTTTGCTTCTGAACACTTCTGTAAATGGCTCTAAAAAAATAAGACTGTTTCTTATGTAACACTATCATCTCACCTAACCAAATCAGTACTTTCTAGCCGTCCTAAACAATATGTCCACTTCATGCTCAAATTACTTCAGTTATCCCCCAAAGTATTTATGGTTTAGTGTATTCAAACCAAATTCTATTTATACTTAACCTTTTCAGCAGCTGCCCAGAAAGTTATCTGGGTAAACAAAATTGATTTAACCAATCCCCTGTAAATGGGCACTTAAGATGTTTGGCTATTTTTACCTATTATAAACAGTGCTAAACAAATAACATTTTTGTACCCATCTCTTTGCTTTCTTATCTGATTATTTCTCTAGGATTAATTTCTAGAATTGGAATCATAGGGTCAGGAGGTGTGTGAGTGTACAGCTTTGATACATTTTGCCAAGTTGCTTTCTGGATCTGTTGTGCTAATTAAATGCTTATCAGCTGTGCATGGTGAGGGCCCCTTCCTCACATTCTTGCAAGCATCAAGCATGATCAGAAAAATAACACAGTGTTTTAATTTTTTTTTTTAAGTGAGGCTAAGCAATTTTATTTTTTTAATGTATTTGGCCATTTGAATTTTGGAGACCGTTAATCCGTTTCTTAGCATCTTCCTTTTCAGGTTAAGTAAATATTCTTATATCTTGTCTTACAGGACCTGCTTTCCATCTGTATGATCTAGGCCGCCTTTAGTTTCTCCACTTTGTTTTTTTCAACTGTGGGAATCAAATCTAGATATAACATTTTAGCAGAAACTCACTAATTTTTTTTAATTGTGCTGTGGTAACTGAGGAGGCCAGTTATGTCATTTTTTTGGAATTGAAAATTTCCTGTCACTTTGTCTCCCATTTGGTTTAGATACATAACCCATATGGGTACATTGATCTAGAAAATGAAAAAAGTGCAGTTTCTTTTGTTTATTTATTTTATTGTTTGCAGTTTCTTTTTTAAAATTGGTAGTAGTGTTCATTTCCTTTATCTGTATAATGGTGATATAATAATAGTGCCCACCTGAAAAGACTGTCATGAGGACTTAAATGAGTTAATACGTGAAAAGTGCTCAGGTTATTGCCTGGTACTTAGTAGGTCCTTAATACGTGTTAGCTATTAATTTTAGTAGTGGTAATAGTTTTTTCCTAAGCTATAGCTCCATGGCCACAGTGTTTGTTTCCCTCTTCATAAAAGGGTTATGTAAATAAATACTGGTACTATACTTAAAGTCACTGAAGTGATTTAGCGCGCGCACACACACACACACACACACACACACACACACACACTGTATTAAGTTCTTTGGAGATTTAAAGTGCACACACAAAGTACATGCCAGGAAAAATACTAAGACATCATTTTTCTTCAATTATTCATTCAACAACCTGGAGTCTGCCATTTGCCAACACCCAGTTTGCCAAGGCTGAGCAGTTCAGTCTCTGCCTCAGGACATTCACAGCAAGGTGTGGGGATAGGTAAACTGCTGTTAAAGCATCATTTAAATGTTATTACATGAAAGCAACTTTCAATGTGTTTCATTTTTGGGTTGATAAATAAACACTGCTTACCCTCACTAATATTAAAAGGGACTTAAATAACATCTTTTACTTTCTTGGTTTTTTTTTAATGAATGAATTTGGCTGTGCTGGGTCTTAGTTGCAGCCTGCAGGATCTTTAGTTGCAGCATGTAGGAAGCTAGTTCCCTGACCAGAGATTGAACCTGGACCCGTTGCATTGCAAGCACAGAGTCTTAGCCACTAGACTACCAGGGAAGTCCCTGTCTTTTATATGAAAATAAAAGTCATCAGTCTTCTATTTCCTGGGCTTCAGTTTATTCAAGTGGCGATAATGACAGTTTTCATGGGAGTGCATTGTAACGTGCCTAACAAAAATTGCTAATTACTTTCACATATGTAAGTTCTGAAATCTGATACAATGGTTTTGAGATACAGGAGTAGGCCATATGTCTTATAGTTGATATGTTCAAATGAGGGAGAACTTAAGTTTGATTACCTTTCTTCCATTAACAGAAGGGCAGTTTACTGAGGACACACAGTTATTGAAAACAGCAAACAGGGAGTCCATATTTCGTCAGCATCCAGATTTGGAAATGGTAGTGTAGTTAGATGTTCTTTCATCTGATTTGGGCATCATTTCTATGGAACTGAAATATTTGTAGATGGCTTTTCATGGCCAAAATGATGTGTCAGCTGCTAGGGTGACAGTATGCACCCTGTGTCTCAAGGAGCTTACAACATACACAGCACAATATGTGTTGTAGCAGTGATGCGAAGGATACTGGGAGAGAAAGGATTAACTGCGTGGGATTCCCTGTCTCCAGACCCATTCTGTACAGAGACTTTGGGCTCTTGGCTCAGGACAGTTCACTACCTAAAAGGCTAAAGTCTTTTTTAATATGAAAGGATCAAACTATTTTACATGAAACAGAAGTTTACTTGCATTGTGGTCCTAATTTTATTTTTAATATGTTTCTTTACTTCAGAGTTTACTTTAAACTTTAACTGTATTTTAAATCGTAAGAGTAATATGTGATTACAAAATATTCGAACAGTTGAAAAGTGTTTCAGATAAAAAGGAAAATACCCGCACTCTCCCTGGGTGACTCCTGTTAGACAGTTTATAAACAGTTCCTTGTAAATAAAACTTGGATTTTAAGTACCTCATGCTCTGAGCATTTCCTCTTTCCGTTTAAAGGGGAAAAATAAATTTCCCTTTTCAGGGAAGTCCTCTGGAACAATGGAGGTTGTCTAGGAATGGTGAAATGGAAGGTAGCTAGTAGATTTCGGGAAGTCCATTGATCAATCAGATTGCTGTGTCCTGTAGGGCTTTTTAAGGATTTATTGACACACTTCATCAAGGTATTTGAGAGAGCATTCAGGGAAACCTACGAAATTCTGCAGTTCTTTTCCTTCGCTTATAAATTCATGCCTGGTCAGAAATTACAGCTTGAGTGGGATGTCCCTCCACAGAACTCAAACGCACACTATCTATCATGTTACTTAGAATGGCAGTAATGTAAAATGGGAAGGATTTTTTCCTTTTGGTTTCTTTCTGTGAAGGGGCTCACCCAGCATATTTTATCCTCTGTCTCTCCATCTCTCTTATTTCAACTTCCACTTACTCCCCAATTCCCCACATCATTCTCTTAAGAGAAAAAAAAATAAGTTTTGTCCACCGAGTCCTCTTTCTTATTTGATTTAAAAGGTCTTGGGTTGAATGTTTCTCACAAAAACACTTTGCATTCAGAATTAGCCCATCAAGTCGTTTCCACCACAGACCCCTGCACAGGCTGTGTGCCTTCCGCTGTGGGGCCCCCTGAGGTCGGAAAACCCAAGTCTGCCTTTGGTTTAGTTGTCATGATTTTAGAATATAAGTCCCCATGCCCTGCTTTGAAAATTTATCCTGGTGGTGATTTTGTACCATAAAAAAAAAAAAATCCTACTTTTGGTTCACACAACCAATCAACACAGTGGGACAGACACCTTCTGCTATTCCAGTCAAAACCACGGTCCTCCTAAGAGCACATTCATTTCTCTAAACCAGGGGGTATATATGTCCCCATGCCTAGGAGCCACAGGAGACACGGGTTCAATCCCTGGATCAGGAAGATCCCCTGGAGGAGGAAATGGCAACACACTCCAGTATTCTTGCCTGGAGAATCCCACGGCAGGCTACAGTCCATGAGGTTGCAGAGTCGGGCACGACTTAGCAACTCAACAAAAACAACAACGATACATCTATATGTGTGTACACCTACATGAATGTATAAAAATTCTACTTGGGCTCACGTTGGAAATGACATCGACTCATCCACATGGTGGGTGTTAAGGAATCTGTAACCTGCAGTGCTCTGTCTTAGTGGTAACGCCATCCTGCTTTTGGAATATAGAACAAGCCCAAACAGTAATACTGACAGAATTCGGAATTATGATACAGTGGAGCCTTCACGTAATTCTTTGTTGAAGAAGTTAGGGCCTAAATGTTAAGGCTTATTGTTATTCCGAGTTGATAATCTCTGCCTTGCTTTAATAATTTTTCCTCATGCCTGGGTAGCCTGCGAGTTGCACAATAATCACTCACACAGCTTTGTAATCAATGCCCAAAGTAATAGGATTCCTCTGGCCACCGGCAATTAATAAATTTGTGTCTTTTTTAAAACACTAGCAAGTCGGGCCTGAAATACGACTGACTGGCTCTCCTCATTTGCATATTTATTGCAGTGGAAAAATTCTTACCAGATGATTGATGCCGGGCCTGCCTCTTGAATTCCAAGCAGCACGTTATTATGAAATGAAAAATGCCGGCCATACAGTTGATTAAAGTTGAAGACAGTGGAATCGGTGTTTTTTAAGATTGTGGGAGAATTAAAGGCATATTTTAATAGATGTTGACAAGAAGTGAACTAACAAAAGCAAAGCAAAGGATTTGCTTGAAAAGATTTAATCAAACGTCTTTCTGGGGGGATTAATTGCCGGGGATGACTAGTGCAAGTGGCAGGCTTGTATGGATTTGAATGAAAAGTATTGTTCTCAGGCCAATACAGCGTGTGTCATTTTGACCTATAGTTTAGCTGTAGTTCTAGAGTTACTGTGGAAGAAGGGGGAGAAAAACTGCTCTTGCAGTCTGTACCTTCTAGCTTAATGTATATATCCGGGAATAAGGGGAATGTAGGAGTTTATATATACTTGCACATAAATAATTGTATGGTTGCATATTTGCTTTAAAAATAATGGTGTGGATATTTAAAAACTGATAAGGTGAGCTTTATTTTACTTTATACATTTACTGTCCCCATTGCCCTCCATCTCCTCACCAGAAGTTTTACTTATTGGTTTATAATCTAATTAACGAACTGTGTGCCCATGTCCAAACTTATTCTCTGCCTCCAGTTTTGTTTATGTCGAATAGCTTAGATGAATCAAGGAAAAAAATAAAGCTGTTAGGTGAAAATGGTTTTTAGATTGGTGACATTTTATATATAGAATGCTTGCATATGGGCAGCATGTATTGAATACTTAATGTGGGAATGTATGAATACTAGTTCTGTCTTAGCACTGTAGATCACAGCAAGCAGAGCCTGAGATTTTCGCCATGTGAAAGATGCCGATTTTGTGATAGTAATATACTTTCTATTTTACAGCATTTAAACATTTGCAGCATACCTTAATATATACAAGCATTTGTTATTTTTCGCCTTAATTCCGCAAGATAACTAGGCAAAGGATTATCTGCATGGTGTAGATGAAATCGTTGAGACTTGAAGAGATTAAATGGGGGGGTCCACTCGGTGGGAAATGACTAGTTAGGGATAGTTTCTGTTAAAATCCAGGGCTCCTGGCCCTCAGTAAAGTACTCTTTCCATATATTCTTTACTTGGGAGATTATTTCTAAGGCTGGTGCCCGAGTGTTTAGGTTGAGTCTTAGTAATAAGGTCAGTCATATGTCCTTCTTAATCTTCTCTTAAGGCAAAGCCCTCTGGAAATGGACCAGGTAGGACAAAATAAACATATATGTCCTTGGCAGTCTCCGTTTGTTTTGTGGCCACGTGCCAGGAGGGAGAGAGAAGAAAGTGTATCTGCATCCCTGCTGCTTTTCTTAGCTTTGAACTCTGGCGGTAATTGGGAGAGAAACTAGAGGTGAATTAGAAACCATTGATTCCATTCCCTTGATCATTCATAGGGTTGAACAAATGGAATTCAGCTTTGTATGAGTGATAGAGTGTTTTGGTTCAGTTCATTTTGGTCTGGGGCTGGGAAGAACTCACCGTGGGGTCTGAGCCTTCAGGAGAGCGTCTTTCCTCACCCTGGCCAGCTGTGGCTTCAGGGGGCCTGCCGCGTCCAGCAGAGGATTGCTCACTGATCCTTCAGGTTTCACATAAAACTTCACTAGAAGGAACTGTGTGACCCTAATACTGCAAAGAAACGAGAATTGGGTTCTGGCTTCTAAATCTCTTTATAGGAGGTTGTCCATGTATTGACCACTGATGACTTGACTTTGATAAACATTTTTTTTTTTTGGTGGTGGTGGTGGTGATGGTTAGAAGCACAGAATTGCAGATTTCATCTCTGGTAGGTCTCCTGACACTTTGATGCATGGTGGTGCTATCCCTGAATGGAGCTTAAATACTTCAGGGCTACTTTCTGACTGGGTGAAGGGGTGTATAAAATGACGACGTATGAGAGAGTATTAACAGAAAGGCACACTTTGATTTACTGATATTGGCTCTCTGCCTTCTCGTTGGATTGATATGCTGTCTAATATATCTGCAATGGATTTTTTTAAACTGACTTGAACAGAATGAAAGGGCTTGTATAGCTACTTGAAAGTGGCCCTTAAAAGTAGTAGTCTCTGTGTTGGATGTTTTCACAATTCTTGGTTATGTTACACGTGAGAGTCAAATTATGACTTGCTTGTTGGGGGCAAGCAGCCATAAACATTATGGACTGCTTTGCAGCTTCTTCTCTGCATGGTTCTTGATCTCCTATTTTAGATCATGGACACGTGGTACCTGGAGGAAGTAAGGGACAGGTACTTGTTTTTCCTGTTCTTATAATTATTTTTTATTGTGGCAAAAAGACACATAGTATGAAAATTACCGTTCTAAGTGTACAGTGCAGTAGTGTTAAGTCTGTTTACATTGTTGTACATCCAATCTCCAGAACTTTTTGATTTTGTGAAACTAAAACCCTGTACCCATTAAACAACAATTCTCCATTTTCCTCTCCCCCCAGCCCTTGACATGCACCATTCTCCTCTCTGTTTTTATGAATTAGACTACTCTAGATACCACGTATAAGTGGGATGATACAGTATTTGTCCTTTTGTGACTGACTTATTTCACTTAGCACAATGTCCTCAAGGCTCATCCATGTTGTGGCATGTGTCAGAATTCCCCTGCTTTTTAAGGCTGAATAATATTCCGTTCTTCTTTCAGACTAGGCTCCAGACCGAAGGATTGTAGATGATTTTTTCTGTGTAGAGATAGACTGGGGAGGTAGAGTTATTATTACTTCAGCCTTAGGAATTAGTTAAGTATTTATAAAAATTGTGGTAAAATAGATATGGCATAAAATTGACTGTTTTTAACTATTTTAAAGAGTACAGCTCAGTCGCAAGTATATTCACATTGTCCTGCCGCCATCATCACTGTCCATTCTGAAAACTTTTTTATCATCCCAAGCTGAAACTTTGTATACATTAAACAATAAGTCCCATTCCCACCTCTCCCCAGCCACTCATGTTTTCTGTCTCTAAATCTGACTGTAGTTTTAGGTTCCTCGTATAAGCATAATCACACAATATTTATTCTTTTGCAACTGGCTTATTTCACATAGCCTAATATTTTCAAGGTTTAGTCTTGGGAATTTTGAGGACCACTTTGCAGATGCAGAATTGATTTGTGGTTTCACTTTGGAGAACTGGGCTGTCTTAACAGATAGCTGTTTCTAGGAAAGGAGTAAAAACAGTGGTTCATCCTTGCATAGAACTGGGATGAGATGAGATTTCCTGTTTTCGTAGGCTTCCTTACAATCATTAGTGTCTCTTCTATTTTCTTGCTATAACACACTTTCATAACCTTAGCTATTATGGGCTCTCTGTTTATAATTCTCAGCTGTTTTCATAGATGATCACTTATGGTCACATAGTATTTGTTGTTACCATTTTTATTCTTTGCTTTCCTCATTATTTTAATTATTTTCCATATATATACACATAATTTTGCATAATTCTAGTTACACACTTACCACGTGCATGTGTGCTAAGTTGCTTCAGTCGTTTCTGACTCTCTGAGACCCTATGGACTGTAGCCACCAGGCTCCTCTGTCTATGGGATTCTCCAGACAAGAATATTGGAGTGGGTTGCCATTTCCTCCTCCAGGGAAATCTTCCTGATCCAGGGATTGAACCGGTATCTCCTGTGTCTCCTGCATTGAAGGCAGATTCTTTACTGGCTGAGCTGTCTGGGAAGTTACACACTTAGCATATTTAGACTTTAAAGTAATTCTTGTCTTTAAAATTGTTATGTCTAGGGCTTCTCTGGTGATCTAGTGGTTAAGACTCTGTCCTTCCAATGCAGAAGGCGCAGGTTCGATGCCTGCTCAGGGAACTCAGATCATACTGGCTGTGTGATGTGACCTAAAAAAGAAAAAATTGTTGTCTTTGTTCTTTTTTTTCTTCTTGCCTACTATTTATACTTAATCCATTTCTCCAAAACTATCAGAGGAATAATTCTATATTATTTTTTCTTGAGAATAATTTCATATCGTTATATTTGGTGGAAAGTTTTCTTAAGATTCAGAGCAATGGGTTGAGAATCTTGATTTGGAACACAAGGCATTTTGGATTTCTTCAGATATTGCAGGTCCTCCCAAGTGATATGGATATGTACTAATTATAAAAGGATTAGAACGTGGAGTTTATAATTGATAAATGGATAAATGATCAAGGAACTTATGCTGCTTATAAACAGGGAAGTTGTATTTATATAGTCTTATATGGAGATTATTGGAGGAATGCAAAGTAGCTGTTAGGTCATTGAGTTCCTTCTGACCTATCCGGGGGGGCTTTCTCAGGTAAGCTCTTAGCCTTATAGTGAAATGGAATGCTACAGCGTGATCTGTTTGGAGAGCTTGTCTGAGTCATGTGTTGGTGTCCCAGTGATTAAACAGGTTGGGATGCAAAATAGTGAGGAAGTTACTCAGGCTGGACAAAGCAGAAGCAGAAGAGTGAGAATCAAATTTATAAAAATCAGATAAACTGAAGTTTGTGTGAGCTGTTTAGTCTGGAATGTAAAACAGAAATGAATGTGCTGCTGCTGCTGCTTAGTCACTTCAGTCGTATCGGACTCTGTGCGACCCTGTGAACTGCAGCCTGCCAGGCTCCTCTGTCCATGGGATTTCCCAGGCAAGAATACTAGGGTGGGTTGCCATTCCCTTCTCCAGTGGATTTTCCCGACCCAGGGATCGAACCCCGGTCTCCTGCATTGCAGGCAGATTCTTTACCAATGAGCCACCACACAAGCCCAAGAAATGAATATAGGGGCTGCTAAATGAGAGTCAGGATGCTTGAAAGAAGATTATGTTTCCTTAAGGGAAAAAGGGAAGGACTGATAGAAGCATAGCCAGAGACAAATGGACAACGCTTAGTGATAATATGTATGGAAAACACAGGATTTAGCCACTGATTGAATATACTGAATACTGGCACCAAAATGTCAGTGATCGCTTATGAAAATTAAACAGAGACGAGAAAATCAGACAAAGGAGAAGTATTGGATTGGAAGAAAAAAGTTTTGTTTCTGACATGGTGTGTTTGAGGGAGTAATGGAGCATCCATGTGGAGATTTTCTTAGTTGCTGGAAATGTGAGAGTTTGATTATAAAGAGATGTCTGAGTGCTATCAAAACATAACTAGTAATTGTCAATGTCTAGTTAGACCCTTTAGTAGGATTAGTAGGATTATGCTGATAAGGAAGGTAAGAGTTCGTTTCTCAGAGAGCCAGTTTTTATTCTGAAAGCTCTTGGTCGTAGACTTTACACTTGATCCCGACCAGCTTTATTACAAACACATCCTGTTGGCTGTGAGGAGAACTGGGTGAGAACATATGCCTGATGAGCAGATTTCCAATACACAATTCAGTACACTGGACTCTCCAGATCCTGGGGTTCCACATCCATGGATCCAGCCAAGTTTGAACCAACAATATTTGGAAAGAAAAAAAAAAAATGTCAGAAAGTTCCAAAAATTTGCAGCACTCTGACAACCATTTCCATAGTATCTGTATCATATTCACAACAATTTATGTAGCATTCACATTATACTAGTTGTTATAAGTAATCTAGAGATGATTTGAAGTATGTGTGAGGATGTGGGTAGATTATATGGGTTATATGCAAATTAGGCCCTTTGATATAAGTAAGGGACTTGAGCATCTGTGGCTTTTGCTATCCAGGGGGAGAGACCTTGGAACCAATCCTGTGAGGATACAGAGCGATGACTATTGCAAACAGGAAGTCATTAACTTGGGTTTGTGTTCGTGAACAGGAACTTTCCATAAGGGTACACGTTGAGAGACTGAATGAATGAGGTGGCAGCTCACACCAGAGGCAAAGACGATCTCTCAGGGAAGGGAGGTAGTGGTCATAGGAATCCCAGGACTAAGTTGTGCTTCTGGGGGGAAAAGAGAAGGAATTGCTTAAGGAGCCAGTTGATAAAGGGATAATCCAAGAGGTAACCTGTAGAAAGATAACTGAGAGAGTAACACCAGAGGAAGAAAATGATTGGTTATGATGACAGACAAGGAAGAATTTTGTCAAACTTAGTAAATTTAAGAACTGAGAATTTATTGCAGATGTTATAAGTGTCTTACATATGTTTCCTTGCTTGTTCTCCACAAGGACTCCAGGAGGTAGGCACTGTTATTATTTCCTTTCAGGAATTCTGTATTTCAGAGAGTTCTTAGGCCTGGCCTATCCTATATACCCATCCCCTCAACCAGTACTACTCAGGAGGCAGGCGGCAGAGGCATCACCTGCTTTGGAACACTGTAGGTAACTAACTGTTCCTTCTCTCTGCTTTATTTCCCAGGTCACAAGGCACTTAAAGCACTGTTGAGGTCATTGGTGGATCTCCAGGAAGAGTTGCTTTTCCAGTACCCAGACACTAGGTATCTCGTAGATGGGACAAAACCCAAAGCAGAAAGGTAAGGAGGAATGGAACTATGAAATCTCTATCTTTTCATCTGAATATTTTCCCATTGTTTATAAAGTCAGGTCCTTTCCAGAAGATATCAGACTTCTTAATGTTAGTAAACTATCAATAGAAAGAGCCTCTCACATTCAATTGGTAGCCAGGATGACACATAAATTGGGGATTATCTTTTGGATTTTTATGTGTAGTTGTGCCTAATTGTGTTTGTGCATGCGTGCATGCTCAGTAGCTAGGTTGTGTCTGACTTCTTTGCAACCCCATGGACTGTAGCCTGCCGGGCTTCTCTGTCCATGGGATTCTCCAGGCAAGAATACTGGAGTGGGTTGCCGTTTCCTCCTCCAGGGGATCTTCCAGACCCAGGGATCACCCTGTGTCTCCTGCATTGCAGGTGGATTCTTTACCACTGAGCCACCTGGGAAGCCCAATTACCTTTGTAAGTTTCTGCAAAAAACTTGCCTTTTGGGCGTGAGGGGCTGCACCTCTCGGCTTGCGGGATCTTAGTTCCTCAACCAGGGATCAAACCCAGAGCCCTGGCAGTGAGAGCACTGAGTCCTAACCACTGGACCACCAGGGAATTCCCCAAACTTGCCTTCTTTTTTAGATCTAGTGAAATTGTTGGTGAAAGCACATTTTTAGTATAAATGCTTAATTGATGTTTACGAAGCCCTTTGTTGCCCATACATGGAATTGCCAGTTGGAACCGTCGACTTTTTAGTAAGGGAGAAAGCAGTTATTTTGAAGGGTGGAAACATTTTGGAAAATAGCAGAATAAACCTTTTTTTCCCTTCCTGAAATGATCACATCTGATGAAGGTTCACCCCTCTCCTTGACCTCTCCCTCTGGCTGAGCCTGCTGCAGGTGGTACCTGCCTGTTGTTTTCCAGTGCTCCACTCCTTTCCACTGAGTTAGTTTGAAGGACAGAGGAGAGGAGCTCACATGTAGGAAGCACTTCCTGTGTGTTGGGGTCGGCAGTCCACAGAGTGCAGCTGGTTCTAACTGGAGGCTCCGGTATGATCTCAGGTGGTTGAGGGCATTGCAGTCTAGCTTGGGTTCTGTGGCCTATCGCTTTGAGTTTTCTTCATGTTCTGCTCCTCTTCATTTGGTTCGACTAATACTTTTCAGCTTTCCCAAACAATTGGTTACAGGGAGACATATTTCCCTTATTGATTTGGGGATTAAGGTCATAAAAGTATGATCATATGTTTAATTTTTAAAGACCCTCCTATAACAGTGTAGGCCTGGTTCATGTGCATTTCTGATAATGTTTTTAACAACCTCATTTACTTTTATGGTTTTCTTACCTTTTAAAAATATTTTTGAAACCACCTATTTTTATATTTATTTGAAAAAGTACAGAAGTTTTTGTTTGACCACATGAATGCTCTGTTCCAACCAAAAACAGCCATACCCTTTTTTTAAAAAAAATATTCATTTATTTGTTTGGCTGTGTGGGATCTTTAATTGCCACACTTAGTATCTAGTTCCCTGACCAGGTGTCGAACCTGGGCCCCGTGCATTGGGAGCGCAGAGTCTTAGCCACTGGGCCACCAGGGAATACTCCTGACTGCACGTGGGCCTAGGTTTTACCCAGGTAACGTTTATTTACATTAGACTCTTACTGGGTTTTCCAGGGAAGAGGAGATTTCCAGTGACGATGAAGAGCTTGTAGAGGAGAAGAAGCTGCAGAGGAGGGGCCCAGCAAAGAGGAAGCTGGAGACAGAGGACTACCCCAGCTTCATGGCGAAGCGCTTTTCCGACTTCACCATCTACAGGAACCGTACGCTCCAGAAGTGGCACGATAAGACCAAGCTGGCTTCTGGAAAACTGGGGAAGGCAAGCATGGGCATCTGTGTGTGTGTATGTTTGAGTGTGTGAGGCAGGTCGTGGCAACCTGAAGCAGCTGTGAGAAATTGGAGCCACAGCTCCCTTATATGGATGATGCCTTGGTGTGGTAGTCATCCGTCATTTCTGTAGAAAAATTTACTGAACTCCTACCACTGAGGTTTATACCATTCAGACGTGGGTTTTCAACTTTATTAGTGAGGAGTGTTTTAAGTCTAGAAATGGTGGCCTTATAAGTGTTGGAAAAACAAAATACCTTAAAGAAACAGACTTTACCACAATTAATATTAAAGGAGCAGAAGTTAATCTCTGGGTATAGGAAAGTAATGTAACCTGCTTAAGACTAATACTTAATTTTTTTCTGAGAACAATTACAGCCATTCACACACTCAGCCTTTAACTGAAAGTCCCTCCTGGAAAGAGGATTGTCTGTTTCTCTGCTGACACAGAAAGATAGAGAAACCAATGTCGCTGCCTTCTGCAGAGACTTTGCATGTTATCTGACACGGGTTGATATTGTTGCAGGGTTTTGGTGCCTTTGAACGCTCAATCTTGACTCAGATCGACCATATTCTGATGGACAAAGAAAGATTACTTCGAAGGACACAGACCAAGCGTTCTGTCTACCGAGTTCTTGGCAAACCTGAGCCAGCAGCCCAGCCTGTCCTGGAGAGTCTGCCAGGGCAGCCGGTAAGGACTCTGATACACAGTGATTACGGGAGCAGTTCCTAGGAGGCTAATATCTGCTCATCTCCTTGTAGGTATTCCTCGGGGTGTAAGAAATAAACAAAAGAAAGGGGGTAAAAAAAAAACACTGCTTTGTTTGAGAAACTGAGATGATGTGGGAGGGGAAAGTTTTTAAAAAATGAAGCCATTAGGGGCACAGTTCTTGAGGTGCTAGCCTACTGTGTTACCCCTTTTCCTGGCAAAGAAATAAAGCCACTCTTTCTCCCAAACAAAAAATAATAATGAATAAAGCTATTATTAACTTGTGTATAGCCTTCTCTTAATTTTGAGTTTGATATGAGTCTGGTCATCAAAGCATTTTTAATTCAGTTTTTAAAATTCAGTTTTAAAGCTTCTTCTTTAGAAGCACTAATATTGAGTTGAGTGTGTACTTTAGGCTTTCCTTTGCATGTTTATATGCTCCAGAAAAGGATCCAGAATTGGAATAGGCAGATTCTTCTGTCTAAAGGAAACTCTTTTATTTATAGTAGAAATATATACTTAGTATGTATTTCTTAAGTTCAGAAGAATTTAAAATGAAAAGTAAAATTCCCTTAGTCTGAAAATTGCACTCCTCGGGTTTAACCAATGTTCGTAGTTGTAACAAGCTTTTAGGTATTTTCTACACAGACACACACACACACACACACGTGTATAACACGTATGCATTCATAAAACTACGGTTTTTGGAACTTTCCTATTGGCCCAGTGGTTAAGACCCCATACTCCCAATGCAGTGGGCATGGGTTTGATCCCTGGTTGGGGAACTAAAATCCCACATAGCCTGCAAGCACAGCCAAAAAAAACCAAAAAAAGATTGTCTATTTTTTTTTTTTAACTAAATAGGATGGATATATATATGTGTATAAACATATAAATTATATATAAAATCTTACAGCTTGCTAAATTATTCTAGATATTTTTCCAGGCTGTTACATAGAGATCTACCTCATTTTTTCTAATGGCTAGAGTATTCCATTGTATGGATGTGTACTATAATTTATTTGAACAGTGGATATTTATGTTTTCTCTAGTTTTAGAAACAGTGCTATAAGAAACATTCCTGAGCATTTATATATATATATTTTTTTATGTGAACATGTGGATACACTTCTAGAAGTAGAAATGTTAAGGAGAATATGCATTTTAAATTCTGATAAATGTTGTAAAATTGCCTCAAAAAGGCTTCTGTATTTTCCATTACTGAAGATTGCCTGTTTTAGAGGTGAAAAATGATGTTTTTTCATCACAATTTGCATGTATTAGAATGAGATTAAATATATTTTCATATAACCATTGAGTGTTTTTTTCTGTCAAGTGCCTATTAATGTTTTGCCCATTTTTCAATGGCATGATTTTTGTTCTTTAATTGTAAGAGCTCTTTATATCTTAAGGAAGATAGTGCTTTTACTGTTCTACATATTATTTATAGTCACTGCATTACTTTGGTAACCTCACTGGGATTCACTCATATAGGAGATCCTTCCTGAGGCCCCTACCAATGCCCACCTGAAGGACTTGGATGAAGAAATCTTTGATGATGATGACTTTTATCACCAGGTATGATTTTTACACCCTTTTCTTTTGTTATAAATCAGGCTTTAGCATTTTAAGACACCTGATAGAATTCTCTATCTTACTTTGGAAGGATAGAGTCAGACAGGGTTTCGGAACATGTACTCAGAATCCACTTGCTGGGTAGTTCTGGATGTGTTACTTTGCTTTTATATTTTTCCTTCTGAAATGAAAATAGCTACAGCTTCTTTGTTAGTTGTTACAGAGTGTAAGTTATTTGTAGAACAGTTTCAGTGTCTTTGCATCAAGTGATTTATTCTCTCTCAGCCACTTTTGATGATGTTCCTAGAGGATTTATTTTTTGTTTGGTTTCTTGTCCTGTTACTAGTAGGTAAGGACATGGAGTTGAAAGGCCAGGATCCCAGAATTCTTGAATTGCGCTTCTGCTTCTGTCGTATTACATCTCTTCTCTTAAAACTTTCTTGTGTGTGTGCATGTTCAAATCAGTTAAGTATGTATGGAGGTTGTCTGCTAGTGTTGATTATAATCATAGTGTAGTGCTTTGAAGATGGAGGAGTTGCTAGAGGTTGAAATCTAGTCCAGTTCTCAGTGTCTCCTCACAGTCATTCCCCCTGGTCTTGCTCAGCCCCTGTCATCTGCTGTCGTGCTGATCTTTCTGATGATGGTTGTACCATCAAGGTAGACTAAACATCTGGGCTCTTCTAAGGAACTAAAATAGTTTCCTCTAATCCTGGGTCTCTTTTATCAGTCATACATCTTAATGAAACGTGCTGTAGGCTATCCCCTCTCTAGCTCTGGAGAGCCAGGGATGCTGTTCAGTTTTGATTGAGTCATTATTTGTCACAGTGATCTTTGTTAACTTTTATGGAAGACTTTGCGAATGCTTGTTGGAGGTGTAGCCATAATGACAGTCCTATGTAGTATACAGAATGACAAAGGAAGGAACATAGGAAAATTATACTGTGAAGAAAGTAGAAAAAGTGATTCTGTATTGAGGATACCTCTGGTTTTGCCCTAAAAAAGAGATTTTTTTTTTAAAATTAATCTTGCTATTCACTCTGATGTTCCATAAAATTATTGCTGTGCGTCTTGAAAGTGATGATGAAAGGGTGGAGGCAAGAGGGTTGGTGTGTGGCCCCAGGTGCTCCCAGTCAGAGGTCTTGACTCTTTTTTTTCCTTTTTTTCTATTATTATGTCTATTTGTCAGAAGAGTTGGGAACTCGATTTTACTCTAGCATGTCTAAGAGAGTACCCGACATGGGATACTAATGCTGTGTGAGTGTGTGAGATCATGGGAGACAATCCAAAATGTTCCAGTCTTCATTAATTGAAGTGTACATTGTTCGATATAAAGTACATCATAAATTAAATAGGCCTAATGAAATAAACTGAAATTACTAGGGGAAGCTGCTTCCACTGGCAATCCTTAGTCTGAAAGATTTTTTTTTTTTTGGCCTGGAGGTCTGCTTAAAAAGAAATAGCATTACTTGATTGGCCCTTCATCCCAATTAATAATTTTAACTTTGATAAATTCTGATTTCAGTTATGACTAGTCACATCTTTGCTTTTCCCCTTGCTGGTTAATTGGGGTGCTGGGGTTAATCTAAATTAAAACTTAAACTAATAGAGGTCAGCGAGGCAGTTGAAACACCTGAGTGAAACAAATGGGGCTGCCAGGCACAACTTTATCTTGGCTGTTTCCCAAGAGGGAAGTGGCAGCAAATTGGAGTTGTTTCAGCCTTCTGTAAAGGTGAATGATGGGTGACACTTGTTAATGTACAGCATCTCCGGAAGCATTCCAGATTGCTTTGCTGCCGCACCAACTGCTGCCATCCACGCACAGTCAGTAGGACCTGGACCAGTTGCCAACATCTGGCAGCACAGCAAGGAATGGGTGCAAGGCTTGAAACCCCGCAGATTCTAAATATGGTGCTTAGAAGTGTGCAGGCTTTAATCACTTACCACTCTTTGGCAGCAGGCTACGACAGCTTATCCCAGCCTCGTACATCACAGTCGACATCTGCTGAGCCGCCAGGCAGCTGCACATTCATTTTCTTTTCTTGCCTTTTCTCTTTGCCTCCTATTCCTCTTCTTCTTCCCACTGCCCCCCACTTCCCCTCTCCCCTCCCTGTGCCCCTCGCCTCCCTTCAGTTTTCCTCCCCCTCCCCCAGTGTGCTTCTTGGGATAGATGATCTGTAAAGATTACCGCTTCATTGTGTGCAAGTAATTGTGGTGATGCCAGGCCCTTGACAGACACAACGTAGCACCTGTTCTGCTGACCTGGTTAATTTCTTCTGTTGAGTGGGATTTACCAGAGATTGGAGCTGAAGCCAATTCAGTGATAAGGCTAAATAAAATGGCTGTATGTTTTCTGTCACCTCCCAATTAAATTGGCTTCATAAAGTGCTTTCCTTTATTTGTCAGGGTGGTAAGCCTGAGCTAAGTGTTGCATTCAGAAGTGGTACAATGTATTACAATGAGCCTGTGGGTTTTCATGTGTGTTTTTTGATGCGGTCGGTTGTTTGGAAGAGCTTGGTAGTGAATATAATAACATTTTGCCCTTTTTATTTTTTAACCATACTTGAAGCCAGACTCTTTGGGTCCATGTTTTGTAAGGAAGAGATTATAGCCACATTGAATTTTAATGTTTCATTGTAAGGGTTTAAAGGCTTACTTGGTTAAGTCATGTGTCACGTGTAAATGCCCTCACCACTGAGAATGGTGTTCAGGGTCAGAACGCGCAACACATACACACTCACTCTCTTTGTTTCATAATGGGCTTTAAATCACTACAACTTAAAAAATATGTCTGTGGTATTTAATAAAGGTACATGCGTGTGTGTATGTGTGTGTATAAGCAAATACATATGGGGTGGGGAGAGGACTGCAGAGTATCAGATATTGTAATGGTACTTTTTTTGAGCTGAAAAGAACCTCACAATAATGAGTCCCTGAGACATTAAGTAACTTCCTGAAAGTCACATACTAGTACTTGATCCAAGATTTTTTAGGCCAAGCCCTGTTCTTCCCATACCTTTGTTTCTTAAATATTTCATCTGTGAGCCACAGGAAGACTTCACTATAGTATTAGGCATTTCATTTTGTAAATAACTGAGCTTCATTTTCTTAGAACCAGAAGAAACATTATGTTGTGTTAGAAAGTAATTTTTTTTTTCCCCTTTGAAGGCAAATGATTTATTGAACTGTTGGTTTCTTAACAATTCTAATGAAAAAAATTAGCCTTCTAGTTGTGTTCCTGGTTTGTTTGGAGTTGCTGAAAGCCCAGCGTGTGCCCAGCGGTGACGATTTTAGGAGGGAAACTGTTCATAGGCTTCAAACGTTGCTGAGTTCTCACTCGCTGGTGGGATCAGTTCGCGTCTGGCTCAGTTGTTGTTAGAGCTCATCCCTAGAGATTGTTTCACAAAATACGAAGGTTGCAAATGACCATGAAGGAGGTGCCATGTTTTCAGTGTCTGTTGTTCATTTTCATGATCCCGTTTGCTACTTTTTTTTTGACATTAAGTGCTTTTAAGGTGTGTTGTCTAGATTGCCATTTAAAGTTGATTTGTGACTTGATAGGCCTGAGTTCTCAAAGAACGGAGGAAGGACTAGTATTTACTGAACACTAGTAACGTGCCAGCTCCTGGACTAAGTAGACAGGTACTTGACTCATGTCTTCATTTCATCCTCCCGAGATCTCCAGGTTGAGCTATGACTACACTTAGCAATAAGCTGTTAAGTGACTGGGTTTTTGTTTTTTTTTAATTAATGATTGCTGCCACAGGCTTTCTCTAGTTGCAGTGAGTGGGAGCCGCTCTCTAGTTGTGGTGTGTGGCTTCTCCTGGTGCGAAGCACAGGCTCTGTGTGTGCAGGCTGCAGCTGCGGCGTGTGGCCTCTAGAGTGCGGGCTCAGTGGTGGAGGCGCTCTGGCACCTGACTGCATTTGTTCTTTGCATTGCCGAGACCTCAAACTAGTTTCTCGTCACCTCACGAGGTATTTTGCTCTGAAAGGACTAATTGAGCTTAGATGTTGACAGGTTGATACCTGGATTTCTGAGGGTTCATTAGGATTTTGTATGTTGCATCTAACTCAGTTTAGTTTTGATCTGGTTTGTCCTGTCACTTTGAATTTAACCAAGAGCATCTAGAGAAAGGCATAATAGGTTCTGTTCTTTTGACGACCACTTTGATGGGTTAAATTTCTCCTTTCATCTGCCATCAGGACATGTCTATAGCTGACCCTGCCACATGCTAGACATTTGTGTCTAAGACATTTGATAATGTCATAAACAAGTAATTACTAATTCGGTAAACAATTAAAAGTCAATAATGTTAAGAAATAGAGAAGAGGCAAGCTTTCTGACAGGGTGGTTTGCTTTAATTAAATTGGTGAGTGATTAATATGGACGGCTGATGGAGTGGCTTTAATTGTATGCATTTAGATTGTAGTGTGAATAAGGGATGTATAATGCCATTCCTATGGTTTACGGCCGTACAGTGTTCTTGTTGGCATGTGTCTTTCCAGTGGTTCAGTTGATGGCTGAGAATATGCTTTAAAGTTTGATTTGAAACTACTGCTTTTAATTTGTTGCTGGAAAACAGATCCATTCTGTTCAGAGCAGTATTTCATTTTTAGTTTGACTTTGAGATGTTGCTGCTATTTGAGATGTGGATAGTGTTTCTTAAAAGTTTGATTAAATTTATTACATGTATATCTTCTTGGTGACTAGAGAGGATGTATATATGAAGTGCATAATTTTGAAAATTGAAATTATGCCTGAAGTTAGAGCAGAGAGTTAATCAGTTAGGTTTCTTAAGATGTAGTAAAGGAGTTAAAAAAACAAACCCCAAACCAATATCAATGTCCAATTAAACCCCAGTTTTAATAATTACAAGATTATGTTTTGAATCTATGCAAGAATTTTATTTGAGGTACATTATAGTTTCTGTGTTGCCATTGTCTGTCTGTCAGTGTTTAGTCCAAAGATAGTATCAATATTGGCATTTGAAGCTAGCATGGGCTTGCTGTTATGGAGCCTGCACACACAAAAGCCACATTTTAAACGCAAGGTCGAGAAATTTCATCAAACAGCAGCGTCAAGGGAAGGCACACACGACTGGCCCTCATTTCTTTCAGTTCTCTTGCTTTAAAAAAACACCAGAGCATGACTTTGGTTCTACTGCTTCATGTAGACAAAGGTAAAACCTCAGAACAAAGCCTAAAACAGGCTCCATTTGATGGAGCCAAGCTAGGAAAGAATGAAGAATTGGCCTCAAACCATCGAAGAAACTTTTCAAATGCAGGTGGTCCCATGGTAGTTTACTAGGCAAATATGTGGCCAAAATTGCCTTTTCTATACTAATATAATGTTAAACCCAGTGTGAGCTGGTTAAGTGTCAGTTAGACACAGGATTCCAGCAGTGTTTGAGTAGACCCCAGTGAAGAGTTTGGCACTTTAGAAAAGGGGGCACTACCTGTTCACCAAACTGGGCCTGGTGTCGTCTTGTTTTTAAATTATATTCAGTGTATGTAGCTCCTTAAAGCTTTACTTTAAAAGTAAATTATAAGGAACAGTGACTTAGCATAAAAGGGGAAGTTAAAAAACAGCTTTAAAAATTGTGTGTATTGTAGATCTAGCATAGAACCTAATTGCTCTGAAGTTAGATAGAGTCTCTGAAAATTGTGCATTCCAAACTGTCTTTATACTACCTAGAGCCTAAGGGACTAGGGTAGGATCATCTCATCTTTAGACACTGAAATCCAGGTGTTCTCGTTCCAAGTTTGATTTTCTTACTTAGTTATTTACTTGTGTATGGCTGCCCCAGGTATTGGTTGCGGTGTGTGGGCTTCTCATTGCAGTGGCTTCTCTAGTTGTGGGGCTGTGGGATCTAGGTGTGGGGGCTTTAGTAGTTGCAGCGTGCAGGCTCAGTAGTTGTGGTGCATGGGTTTAGTTGCTCTGAGGCATGTGGGATCTTCCCCGACCAGGAATTGAACCTGTGTCCCTTGAATTGGCAGGCAGATTCTTGACCACCAGCGAAGTCCCTGACTTTCTAGCATATTATGCTGCCTTTTGATCTGACACACTTAAAAGTCCATTTGAACGTTTTCTTTTCAGAGTCATACCTGTTTAGGAAATTGAAGATCCAGTGTATATGTTCGTACTGTGACAGTTCACATGTATCACTTTCATGCAGTTATGTGCTTCATTCACTAATTGCTATACCAGATGCTAGTTTTACAAAGACTAATAAGACCAACCCCTGCCTGAGGAATTTGTGTCATCTAACGAGAGCAAAAGTGAAAGTGTTAGTCACTCAGTCATGTCTGACTCTTTACTACCCCATGGACTGTAGCCTGCCAGGTTCTGCTGTCCATGGGATTCTGCAGGCAAGAATACAAGAGTGGGTAGCCATTCCCTTCTCCAGGGGATCTTCCCAAACCAGGGATCAAACCTGGGTCTCTTGCATTGCAGGTGGGTTCTTTAATGTCTGAGCCACCAGGGGGAGTCCTAACAAGAGCAAAGTTCTCCATTTTGTAGTCACATAGCTCCTCTTTCAGAGTATGACTTTAATAAAATTTAAGTGAAGAAAATAAATGGTGCATGAGAACAATCAGGTCCTCGATATGAAAACATACATGTATCTAAGACTGAGCTCCCAATGAAGGGGGCCTGAGTTTGATCCCTGGTCAGGGAACTAGATCCTACATGCCGAACTAAGAGTTCACATTCCACAACTAAAAATCCCTCATGCCACAGCTAAGACCTGGCACAGCCAAATAAATAAATAATGTTTAAACAAAACAAAACAAAACCATGTAGTTCCACAGTGCTGTCCTATCACAAATGTGCCTCACATACTTGTTGGCGCACAGATTTTTCTCTCAACAGACTCCTAATTCCTAAAGTCATGTTTCAGTAACTTGTAAAAGACCCTGAGACATGCTGTTAGATATAAACTCTGAATAATATTATAAATTCACTGTTTTTCAAGAATATAGTCATTGTTAGAAGCCAGTATTGCAAAGCCGATATCCACTGAAACTTATTTCAGGTTAGAAGAGCCTTCAGGGAGATACTGCTTTGGGAAAGATCCCTGATCTTCCCCTTGCTTGCATCAAGTAATAAAACCTTCCTGCTCCCGGCTGGGGGTAGGGGGGTGGAGGGGAGAGCATTCAGGTTGGTGATGGATATTTAAAGGTTCATTTTGCTGTAGCCTACCTTTGTGAATTTTTAAAAATTTTCTGTAATAAAAAGTTAAGAAGAAAAATCTTCAGATTTCTTTCTTTCTTCCATTAATTGATGCAGCAAATATGTGATCAACTACGTATTTATCGAGTAACTGTTGTTCTAGGCTATGCTATCTGATACAGTAGCCACTGGCCACATGTAGCTGTTTAAATTTCAATTGTGGCAATTAATTAAAATAAAGTTGAAAATTTAGTCTGTCAGTCATGCTAGTCACATATCAAGAGCTGTAGCCGCATGTGCTAGGGGCTGTTGTACTGGACAATGTAAATATCGAACATTTCCATCATCACAGAGGCTTCCCAGGTGGCTCAGTGGTAAAGAATCCACCTGCCAATACAAGAGACTTGGGTTCAATCCTTGGGTCAGGAAATGCCCCTGGAGAAGGAAATGCCAACCCACTCTAGTATTCTTGCCTGGGAAATCCCATGGACAGAGGATCCTGGCAGGCTACAGTCCGTAGGGTCACAAAGAGTCAGACAGGACTGAGCACACACACACACACTTCATCACAGAAAGGTAACTAACTATTGGAGCTCTGTGAGGGGCTGGAACAAAGCAAAGGCCTGCCCTCACAAGCATTCACTCTAGCTTAGAAACAGGATGATACTGCAGTGGAAAACAATAAAACTGGGTGTGGGTGAAGGGGCCTAGGACAGGGATGGGATGGTTACTGTTTTCAGGTAGGATGGTCAGGAGATTCAGTGATACTTGAGCAGAGCCCTGAGGGCAGTGCACAATATACCATTAAAGTTTTGGGGAGAAAGGGAATGGCGAGTGCAAAGGCTCCAAGGCTCTGCTGAGGCAAGCGTGTTCTAGGAAATCAGGGAGGCCAGTACCCCTGGGGTGGGGTAGGTAAGAAAGAGTGGGATAGGAGAGGAAGTCAGAGCCATGATGGGAGGCCAGGTTCTGAAGGAGCTTGTAGGCCACAGTAAGGCTTTGGCTTTCGCTGGGAAGCCACTGGAGAGTTTTGAACAGAGGAGTCACATGATTGGACTAATATTTTTGAAGCATCACTCTGATGTGTTGAGAATAAATTCTAGGGAGGCACGGTGGCAAACAGGAAATAGGAGGCTCTCATGATAGTCCAGGCACGAGATGGTGGTAGCTGGGACTGAGGTGTTTTAGAGGGAGTGCTTAGAAGTGGCTGGACTCTGAATTGATGCTGAAAGTTGAACTGATGGGTTTGGCTGATGGATTGTGTGGAGTGTGTGAAGAGAGGGATCCAAGATGACTTTAGGGGTTTTGGTCTGAGCAGTTGGATGGATGAAGTTGCTATTTACTGAACTGGGGGCAAACAGTGAGAGAAGCTAGTTTGGAGAAGAAATCTGGAACTCAGCTTTGGTTACAGTAGATTCCACCCCTGCCCTACCCTGACCCCGTGGACCTGTGCTGACTTTAATTATTTTGATTCCAAATTGGTTATATTAAGATATCACTGAAGCATTCATAGGGAATCATTGAGGAGGTAGTTATGTATATAATTTTGTAGTTAGTTCATGGAGAGGTCTGAACTGAAGGGATGAATCTGAGAGCCATCAGCTTATAGATTGTATTTAATACCATGAGACTGGATGAGATCACCTAGGGATTGAAAGTGGAGAGAAAAAGAGGAACAGATTCAAAGACCAAGTCCTGGGGCATTCAACATTTTGAGATTGGGGAGATGAAGAGGATCTAGCATAGGTGTTGGAGAAGGTGAGAGAGAATAAAGGAGGAGTGATTTCCCAGGTTTCATATCAAAGTGATTCAAGAAGGAGGAAATCCAGTATCATCCTGATACCAAAACCAGGCAGAAATATCACAGGGAAAGAAAGCTACCGACCAATATCTGTAATGAATAGAGATACAAAAGTCAACAATCTACTAGCAAACTCACTCCAGTAACACATAGGCAAGAATGCTGGAGTGGTTGCCATGCCCTCCTCCAGGGCATCTTCCCAACCCTGGGATCGAACCTGGGTCTCCCACATTGCAGGCGGATTCTTTACTGTCTGAGCCACTAGGAAAGCCCCCCCACCCCCCTGCAAAAAAAAATTATACACCATAACTAAGTGGGATTTAGCTCAGGAATGCAAGATTGTTTTGACATCAAAAATCAATTAATGTAATCAATGTTATAAGGGCCAAAAACATGATCATCTCAATAGATGCATAAAAATGTTTGACACCCTTTCATGATAAACACTCAACAAATAGGGATAGAAGAGAATTCCTTACCTAGTAAAGAACGTCTGTGAAAACCCATAATAACATCCTATTCAGTGGTAAAAGACAGAAAACTTTCCCCAAAGCTTAGAAATAAGGCAAGGATGCTCTTGCCACTAATACGCAACATTGTACTGGAGGTTTTAGCAAGGGCAGTTAGAAAGAAGTAAAAGGCATCTAAGTTGGAAAAGAAGAAGTAAAAGTATCTCTTATTTGCAGTTGGCATGATCCTATATATAGAAATCCCAAAGAAGCCACCAGGAAACTACTAGATCATGAATTGCAGGATATAAAATGAACACACAAAAATCAGCTGTGTTTCTATATACCAGCAGTAAGCAATCTGAGAAGTTAAGAAAGCTATTCCATTTACAATAGCATCCAGAAAAGGAAAATACCTGAGAATAAATTTAACCAAGGAGGTAAAAGACTTGTATTTGTGTGTGTGTGTGTATGTGTGTGTGTGTGTGTGTGCGCGCTCAGTCATGTCCAACTCTTTGTGACCCCATGGACTGTGTAGCCTGCCAGGCTCCTCTGTCCATGGAATGTTTCCAGGCAAGAATACTGGAGCAGGTTGGCATTTCCTACTCCAGGGGATCTTCCCAACCTGTGTCTCTTGCATCTCCTGCATTGGCAGGCAGACTCTTTACCATTGGTGCTACATGTGAAGCCCCAAAGACCTTTATGCAGAAAGTTAGAAACATTGCTGAAAGAAATTTTAAAAGATGTAAATAAATGGAAAGCCATCTCATTTCATGGATTAGAAGAATTCTAATTTATGGATTAGAAGACTTAAGTATTGTTAAGATGACAGTACTCCTCAATTGATATACAGATTCAACACAATCTCTATCAAAATCCCAGTTATCTTTCTGCTGAAAGTGATGAGCAGATCCTAAAATTGGGGTGGAAATACAAAAGACCCAGGATAGCCAAAACAATCTTGAAAGAGATCAAAGTTGGAGGACTCATAGTTCCTAATTTCAAAACTTATTACAAAGCTATAGTAATCAAGATGTTGTGGTACTGGTATAAGGTTAGGCATATGGATCAATAGAATACAATTGAGAATTCAGAAATAAACCTTTACAGTTATGGTCAATTGGTTTTCGACAGGGGTGCCAAGACAGCGGTGAGAAGTCTTTAGAGCAAATAATGCTAGGACAACTGGATACCCACTTGCAGAAGAGTGAAGTTAGAGCCCTCTCTCATTCCTACATGAAGATTAACTCTAAACTGATCATATACCTACATACAAGAGGCGAAACTATAAAACTTTTTGAAAAAAACACAGGAGTAAATCTTCATGACTTTGGGTTAGGAAATAGTTTTTTAAATATGACAACAAAAGCACAAGTGACAAAACAGAATAAAAAACAGATATGTTGGACTTCATCGAAATTGAAAACTTTTGAGCTACAGAAGGTCCTACCATCAAAGTGAAAAGACCCACAGAGTGGGAGAAAATATTTTCAAATTGTATATCTGACAAAGGACTGGTGTCCAGAATATATAAAGAACTCTTAAACCCAATAATAAAAGCAAATAACCTACTAAAAAGTGGAAAATGATCTGAATCAACATTTCTCCAAAGAAGATATTTAAATGACCAGTAAGGTGCTCACCGTCATTAGTCTTTAGGGAAATACAAATCAGAACCACAACGAATACTACTTTGATCACTAGGATAGCTATGATCAAAAAAGACGGATGATAACAAGTTTGGGGAGGATGTGGAGAATTAGGAGCCCTCATACAGTGTTGGTGGAAATATAAACTGGTGCAGCCTCGATGGAAAACAGTTTGATAGTTCCTCAAATCATTAACTGTAGAGTTACCACATGACCCAGCAATTTTACTCTTAGGTTTACACCCAAAAGAAATGAAAACCATAGGTCCACACAAAAACTTGTACATGAATATCTGCAGCATTATTCATAATAACCATAAAGGAAACAACCCAAGTGGCCATCAGCTGATAAATGGATAAACAAAACGTGGTATATCCTACAATAAATATTATTCAACCATAGAGGATGAAGTACTGAAACTTGCAACATGGATAAACTTTTGAAAACATTATGGTAAGTTAAGTGAAACAAGAGATTCACAAAAGACCATATTTATATGATTTATTGAATGCTCCGAATAGGCACAATTTATAGACGTGAAAAGTGGATAGGTGGTTGCCTAGGGCTGGCAATACTGGGGGTGAAATGGGAGTAGCTGATGAAAAATGGGTTTCTTTTGACAGTGATGAAAATATTCTGAAATTGATTGTGATGATGGTTGCATATCTCGGTGAATATACAAAACCATTGAATCATAGTTTAAATTGGTGAACTGTGCATAAAATATGTGCATTTTATCTGAATAAGGTTTTTTTTTTCCTTAAAAGAGTGACATACTGTGTTGAGTGTTGCAGATAGATCAAGTAAGATAAGGAGTGAGAACTGGCCATTTGGTTTAGCAGTGTGGAAGCCATTGGGACCTTCACAGAAACTGTTTTGTTCTAGTGCTGAAGCAGGTTAAAGAGAGAATGGAGGGAGAAAAGTCGACGGCATAGACAGTCTGAAGAAAGCTTGCCCTAAAGGGGAGAAATGGTGCAGCAGGGGTCAAGAGCGGGCTTCTTGTTTGGTTTTCAGGTAGATGCCCTCTGTATGTCGCTTTTGTTGTCATCCGTTTATATTTTAGGCTGTGCAGGGTCTTCCTTGCTGTACACAGGCTTCTCGTCGTGGAGCATGGGCTCTAGAGCCCACAGGCTCAGTAGTTGCGGCACTTGGGCTTAGCTGCTTGTGGGATCTTGGTTCCCCAATCAGGGATCCTGTATACTGTTTTCTGATGGAAATGATCCAGTAGAGGGCATCATGCATGTTTCAGGAAGGAGGTGAGAATGGCTGCTGCTGTGTACACAGGTAAAGAGGGGTTGGTCTGATGGACAGCTCTTGTGTAGATATGGGCGTGAGGACAGAGTGTGGGAACTCTTGTTCCCAAGGAGCTATGGGGAGGGTAGTATGTGAGGTTCTTACCTGAGTGCGGGGGCTGGAGGTTTGACAGAAGAGAAGGTACGGCAGAGTCCTCAAACAGAGCAGGAGAGTGTAATTGTCTGGGAGCACTGGAGACCCGCGTACGGTTAGTGGAAATGATGTTAAAGTGAGTGAGACCAGTTCAGTCCATCTTGTCTGTTTCTCCGCTCATTGCAGCAGTATGGATGCAGGTACTGAGATTTAACAAGGAAATACAGGTACATAATCCCTCACCTGCAGTTCTGACACTGAAAAATCCCTCACCTGCAATTCTGACACTGAAAACTTACAGTAGTGTGCTTGTTTTTGTAAGTTTGGCAAAACATTGTGGTGGCAACATCTGAATGGTTCTGAAGCTGTATTAACCTATGAAAGTGAAAGTCATTCAGTTGTGTCCGAATTGTGTTGAGTCTTTGTGACTGTATAGAATTCTCCAGGCCAGAATACTGGAGTGGGTAGCCTTTCCCTTCTCCAGGGGATCTTCCCAACCCAGGGATTGAACCTAGGTCTCCCCCACTGCAGGCGGATTATTTACCAACTGAACTACTAGGGAAGCCTGCGTATTAACCTATAAGGCTTTATTTATCCCACTAGATGGGGATATTCATGTATTTTGCTGCAGAGGTGTTGATGTGTTTGACTTTGGGGTTCTATGATACATACACAGTATCATCACCTCCCCCGAGATCCCAAAAGCTCTGAATTCCAGGACACATCAGTCCCCGAGGGACTTTGGATCTGTATGACAAAGGGACAGCACGCAGCAGACTTGAGAGTGTTTACCGGAAGTGACCGTCCTCGTGGACAGTGGCATTGCATGCCCGTGAGTATGGAGAGAAGCGAGCACATGAGGAGGAGAGGGGGAGGCACGCTGAAAAGGCCGCAGGATCAATGGGCTCTTGATCTGTGAGGGGAAGAATTACTGGAGTCTGCAGGCTAAAGGGAGAATCCTGGAAGGACAGGCTGAGGTTTCTTTCCTCTGGGCTTTTAATCCTTAGAGGACATAATACAGAATATAGGTTAGCACTGCCTTCTTGGTTCCTTGTAAAGCCTTTTTAGCAAAATAGTTTCTAGTTCTGAACGACTTCCTCTTCATTCTTTCAATACAAATGTTACATAGCATAGTGTCATACAGTAGAATACCATATAATGTCCCGAAATAGTCAGTGATTGATCTAGTATTCAAAAGGATGTATAACCCCTCTCCTCACCTTTTATTTTATAGATAGAAAAAAAAATATATATATATATGTGTGTGTGTATATATACAAGCACACACCAGGACATCTATCCATTTACCAAGAGACCGAATGCTGGAAATGGGGGCTGTTGGAAATTCGAAACAATAGCACTTCTGGTACCTTGTTCCTTTTGGTATAGATTAGGAAGAATGGCTTAATGCAGTCAGTTAATCCTTGTAAAATTCTTTTTATGTATAGGAAAAAGAAAGGAAAAGCAAGTTCTTTAGCAGTCAAATTGCCTAATTCTCTCTCTGTCTTCACATATCAGAGCCGAATACTGGTAGTGATTTACTTACACTTATAGTTAATAATTAGACATTGGGAGACACCATATATCATGCCTAATGGAATATATGGGGTCTGATGAGAAAGTTTTCTGTTTTGACTAATAAATTTTAACCCAAATGGCCGAGCCTGGTGAAATATTACAGCCTTTGAAATATTTTAGAACTTGTGCTGAGGAAATAGTGTGAATTTCCTCAGCGAATGAATTTATCATCCCTTCCAAATCACAGGCCTTAGCTCCAGCTGTGGAGTGGAGGCACAAGGCAACGCTGAATCAGAAAGTGGAAAAACTAATCAAATCCTTAAAGACCGAGGGCAGTGAGGCAGAGTTAAGGCTGACTTTTTTAGCGGTTGCCTTGAGCTGTACATTTTCTGATTTTAGTAACCAAAGGTGGGTTGTCTGGAACTTCAGTAGTAAGATGCGGTTGGGTTTTTATTCACACATTTTAACTTCCCTCCGTTCTTCTCTCTGTTATTAATATTATTCTTGTAAATATTGTACTTGTTGCTGCAGAAGTGGGATGCTTTTCATCTTGAATCCAAAGATCTAGAACTTGACTCTTTCCTTTCAGAGATACTATCAAATAGTCACTGTGAGCAAGGCAGTGTGCAGAGTTCTGAGGGAGGAGAGAATTTTGAGTGAGAATTTTGAGTCCTGCCCCCAGGACGCTTACAGTCAAGCAAAGGAGACGTAAACAACCAGAGTGCTGGGCAAGGGGGTGATAAAGAATTCTGGAGAAAGGAGGTTCCTAACGGTCTGGGAGAATTAGAGAAGGCTGCAGGGAGGTGGTGGCATTTGATTGAGGCCTTTACAGAGGGGTGGATAGGATGTTGCACAGGGTGAGGTGGAGGGGTGGCTGTGGGAGCAGAGGGTGATGGGCTGGGTGCAGGTCCTGGAGAGGGAAGAGCAGTTAGTTGTCCTAATAGAATAAATGGTAAAGGAAAGGATCACTTGTGCCCAAATTTATCATGGTTTGGTTTGGAAAAAGTCCTTCAAATAACAGTCTGCTTTTCAGGTATTGACTTACTACTATTGTGAGTTTTTTCTGTGCTTTTTACACTTTCTCCCTTCCATTCTGATTTTCCTTCATTACATAGCCTATTTGTTATCCACTGTTGGCAATCAGTAGAAAGGAACTTTGAATTATCATATTTGCTCATTGTTATTGTTAGCAGCTGTAGTGATTCATCTATGGAATTTTTTTGTCCCAAATTGAGTATTGTCTTTATCTATGAGTATCATTATCTGATGTTGACAGTATTTTGATTTATTGAACATGTGCATTTTGCAAAGTGCTTTACTTTTATCATCTTTTAAGATTGCAAATCAACTTTATAAGGTACAGTTATTATGAGGAAGCTGAGTCTCAGAGGGGACAAATAACTTGTCCCAAACTTCACATCTAATAAAGGGCACAGAACCCAGGTATGTCAGGCTCCAAAGTCATGGCATTTTATGGACTTACTGGGCGATGTTTACAGTTATGTTGAACCATGGGGCAGAATTGAAAACTCTATACATAGAATCTTTAGATCTTAGAAGATGAGAGATGGGCACCTATGACTGGGATTTGACAAACTGGTAAAAGAAACACTGATAATAGAAAACACTATATGAAATGAATCCCCATCTTTATTACAAAGATGTCAAGACACCTTTCTTGCAGTAAAAAGACCAACTTGAAGATAGCTACAGAAAGAGTCAGCATATGAAGGGGCAAGAGGGAGATGGTAGGAGGGGAAGAACAAAAGACCTGCTCCCGCTTTTCTTTTCCTGAGAACCAACTCTCGAGGGAGGCAAGAGCGACATCATTTTAACGATAAAATAATGAGAAGTGTTTTGAGATTTTTTTCATTCATTTAGATTAAGCAGTTTTTTTAAAAATTCAGGTTCTCTTGGGATGGTTAAAAAATGGGTAATTCCCACGCACTTAAACCACACAGTTCTCTAGGACCTCTGCAAGGTGTGGGAGAAAGAGAATGTTGTTTGAGGAAGAGGAGGTACTGATAATTGTACGTACAGTCACTTCAATCTTGTCCGACTCTTGGAGACCCTGTAGACTGTAGCCCGCCAGACTCCTCTGTCCATGGGATTCTCCAGGCAAGAATATTGGAGTGAGTTGGCACACCCTCCTCCAGGGGATCTTCCCAACTCAGGGGTCAAGCCCATGTCTCTTATTTCTCCTGCACTGGCAGGCAGGTTCTTTACCACTAGCGCTGTGTGATTAAAAACCTGGAGGTTACCCGTTGCTTAGGTAGATAGTGGTACTCTGGATTAAAAGCAAGTATTACACAGTATGATTCCTTTTGTGTAAAAACAAAAGGAGTGTCTGTGTGTGTGTGATAAAGTAAATAAAAATTTGATATTTTCTGCCAGAAACAGTTCCCCCACTCTGTGCATATATGTATTTATTGAGCTCCTTCAATGGGCCAGTGGGCAGGATAGAGTGGTGAGCACACTCAGTTACATTCTCTGCTCTCTGTGAAGCAGACAGTCGGCTAGTGGAGGAAATAGACATTAATCATGTAATCCACTAACAAAATGTAAATTAAATACAGCAGGAACATCATATGAATGTGTATGGAGGGCTGCAGTTAAGAGGTTTTCCTGAGGAAGGAGTTGATTGAGCTGAGGACTTAGCAAGGAGATAGAGAAGGTGGCACAGTGGTCAATAATCTGCCTACCAACGTGGGAGATGCAAGAGACGTGGGTTTGATCCTGAAGATCCCCTGGAGAAGGAAATAGCAACCCACTCCAGTATTCTTGCCTGGAGAATCCCATGGACAGAGGAGCCTGGTGGGCTACAGTCCTTGGGGTCGCGAAAGAGTCGGTCACGACTGAGCGCACACACAGGGTGTGATGTAAGCCAGTTAGTGGTTGGGGAAGCATGTTCCAGGCAGTGCAGGTGCAAAACCCGGTTCCAGAGACATCTCCTGTCTTTGTCCTTCTGGCCACATGCTCTCATTTTACTGAAGCACATCTTCCTGTGAAAGAGCCTGTGGAAGGTAAATTATTGAAATTTGCCTGTGTGAAATGCTTTATGAACTCTCATCCTTGGTTAGTACTTCGGCTGTGTATGGAACTTGAGGTTGAAAGTCATTTTCCTCAGCATTTTGAAGGTTTTGCTCTGCTGTCCTCTGACATCTGTTATTGCTATTGAGATGTCTAATCCCATTTAGCTTTATGTTCCTTAATGTTTAGGGTGACTGTATAATTCATTGTCAAAACCGGGACCCTTTGAGGTGCTAGCCTGAAGAAATAGCAGGACGGGAGACTTTAGCCAGGACTCTTTGTGGTAGATGGGGCCATATAGTCACTCTCTTTACATGCGACCTATTTTTCCTCTCACCCTTTAGGATCTTCTCTTTGCTTCTAGAGTTCCACATTTCATGATGATGTGAAAAACAACCAAAAGGTTCTTTTTCCTTCATTGCACTGGGTTGCACTGGGTTGCACTGGGTTGCACTGGGTGGTGGTGATTAGTTCATTCCCATCCTTCGATTGGGGGAGGTTTTCATAATTATTTCTTTAATAATTTTCTCCCAGCCTTTGTGAGGTAGGTGTTTGACATTCTGGATTCTCCTCTACGTTATTTTCTTCTTTCACAAATAATCAAGGGATAATACCTGTTTGCCGAGAGATTTTTGTACATTTGTCTTCCAGTTCTTCTATTGAAAATGTTAAACGTTTCTCGTGTTCAATTTCTCGTTTTACTCTCTTCTCACAGCATCCCATTCTTGTGGAAGTGTGTTTTCTCTCACTTCTCTGAGGGTGTCCTCAGAGAGGAGGAGGAGGAGTTGTGAGTTCTTTTCTCTTTCTTTTCTTTCTTTTGTGTGTGTGTGTTCTGTTTGTTGCTTGCATTGCTTTCTTGAGTCGCTTTTTTTCCTGTTTGCTTTGGTCTATGTCTGAGGCTTTCCTCAGATGCTGGTGATGCTTAGCTGTTTAGATGCTGTTAGATGCTTCATATTTCAAAGTACAGCATTTGAAAGTATCTCTGAAACCTGGGTGGAGCTTCCTGTCTCCTTTGTATGTAATTTTGCTGAGAACTAACCTCTTGGTTCTCATAATTTGGAAATCTTCTTTTCTGGGGAGCTGGGGGATGACTATGCAGTTTCTCCAGAAAACTCCCCTGCTCTCCTGCCGAGGGACTTGTCACGTGGCGACCGTGTCCTGGGCAGAAGGTGGGGAGGAGACAGAAGGTCCCAGACGTCAGCCTTCTGTGCCTCATATCTCTCAGTTTGGAGCTTCTGTGACTCCGTTTTTCCAGAGAATCAAGCCTCCTTTCTCCCCGGGGGGCAGTCACTTGGCTTGTGGACACTCCAGAAGGCCCCATGGTTCTGCACACCCCCCCCGCCCCTCCTTTCAGGGGAGCCTCCCTCTGAGCTCCTGCTCACAGGGGTGCCATGGGCCTCATTCGCTTCACGCTTACCCTCATTGCCTGTGGGCCCTCAGGCAATAACTTCCTTTTTGCTCCTTCACCTCCTGACTATCTTAGAAAATTTTGTGAAAATCTACTCTCATTAGCTCTCCCTTTCCTCTTTTTTTCTTGTGGGTTAATACATTTGTTTTTTCCCCTCCTCTACTGTCTCTTGGAGGAGTTGAGAAGGGAGATGAAATAAACCAATGTGTTCACCCTGCCATTTTTAACTGATTCCAGTGTGCCTTTTTCCAGGCAGAGTATGATAACTGCTGGTTAGATTCTGATGGTACTATCTGTGCCGTTCCTCACGTAGGTTATGGGTCACATAGGTTTTTGTGGGCTGGCTGGGGAACCCACCCACATGTATGATTTTCCCCTAGAACTAGAGAATTGTTTCTGAATTGACTCTCTGGAGGAATTATAACAGACTAGAACAAAAATATTTCATATACCTCTCCGTTTTCCGGATCACATAGAAAATTACAGATACTGTATCATTACTGTTGAAATAAAAACCTCTGGTAACTAATGGAAACCTGAATTTTAATGGAAAAGTTTGTTCATAAAGTGAAGCTATAAAAATTGAACTAAGAAGCAAAGCTAAATTCTTCCATCAGTATCCCTAAAACTTCATTTTTCAGCAACTTTTTGGAAAGCAGTATTCCTAATTAAATTTAAGCCTATTGATAGTGAGAGCTGTGGGAAATGGCAATAGCCAGGAGAAGAGTTTATTTACTTGTATTTTCTTGCTGCTTTCTTATTCCTGCCTTGCACACAACAGGGTCTTCTCACACATCCAACTGAATGAATAACTTAGACTCAGCCAGATAGACCAATAAAATTCTCTTCCTAACCACAAATGACTAAGAACAGCTGTGTAAAGCACCAGGGTAATGAAAATGCAACCCAGAATGTGTAAAGTACACAGGGTGCTTGAGAGTCAATGCTGCACCAGCTTGGTGTTGGAATCGCAGGGACCGCTGTGCATGGCACACACCCGCTGCGGGCGTGGGGCTCCCATTTCCAGCCTTCCCCATTGTGCTGGGGCAGCTTTCCCTGAGCTCCCAGGGGCTGTCGTGGCCCCAGTCTCAAGGGATCAGAGACCGTTAGGAAAACCAGGAATGGTGGCTGTTCTGTCTTACATGGCTGGAACAAGGAAAGGGCAATGAGATGTAGTCATTCCATTATGTTCCTTCCTCTTTTAAAAAAATATTTATTTATTTTTAATAGATTGATGATCGCTTTGCAATATTGGTTTGATTTCTGTCATACGTCAACATGAATTAACCATAGGCTTACATATGTCCCCTCCCTCTTGAATCTCCCTCCCACCTCCCACCCATTCCCACTCCTCTAGGTTATTACAGAATAAGTCCCACTGGGGCTTCCCCTGTGGCTCAGATGGTGAAGAATCTGCCTGCAATGCAGGAGACCCGGGTTCAATCCCTGGGTTGGGAAGATCCCCTGGAGAAGGGAATGGCTACCCACTCCAGTGTTCTTGCCTGGAGGATCTCATGGACAGAGGAGCCTGGTGGGCTACAGTCCATGGGGTCACAAAGAGTCAGACACGACTGAGCAACTAGCACAGTGTGAGTTCCCTGAATCATACAGCAAATCCCCATTGGCCATCTATTTACATATGTTAGTGTACATTCATCCACACTACTCTCTCCATTTATCTCACCCTCTCCCTCTTCTCACGCTTGTCCATAGCTCTGTTCTCTATGTCTCCATTGCTGTTCTGCAAACAGATTCATCAGTATGTTTTCCTTCCTTTTTATTCTTCTTCTTTATTTAAAAAAAAATTCTTTTTGTTAACCTGTCTTCCCTCAGCCTGCGCAACCTTGCTTTTGACAGGATGTTGACTAGGAACCAGAGCCCATTTTGGCTTAGCCTTAAGGGTAGCTGTTTACAGAGTAGCAGTGTTACACGGGGTTTCTATGTCGAACGTCTGTGTAACACTGGATTTGGATCTTGTATTTAGCTGCCAGAAGTGACTGTGATGAAGTAGGGGAGATAAACTGATAGATTGGCTGCCAGAAAGATGTTGGGAGTCAATCAGATAAACAGGGCAGAGAAATAGCTTGCTGTTTTCCAGTGATAATAAAACAGAGGCCTCCGGTCCCCACATTTTTAAACATAATTGCCACAGTAATAATGTCTAAAATAAGCAAATGAAAAAAGAGCACAGGGGTTTTTTTTATTTGTGATTGAGATTGCCTTTTCCCTTTTGCAATAAAGATTCATCCTATATGGAAATGAATATTTTTACAAATTTGTTTTCCTTCTCCCAGTGCCCACTTATATAAGCAAATGACAATTAGAGAGTGAACTGCTTTCGTAGGAATTTATCCCTCCTTCTTTATTCCCCTCAGACTTCAACTATTTAACTTGGTGAACTATGTATGTATTGCTCCTGTGCCTTACCTACAAAATAATTACTTATATTTGTGAAGAAACAAGTTTTAAAGTCAAACCTGTATTCTTGACTGGTGACAAGCTGAAAGGGGTTTATTTTCAGGATTTCTTTCAGAAGATCTTTGGAATTTTAATCTCTGTTGCTGTTTCCCTGCACATAGCACTTGTGTAGGAGAGATGATAATCTAGTTTTATTATTATAATTTAAAATTCTCCTCCTTTAATGTCTAACTTTTAAATCTATTGCTTCTCCTGGCCAAGACTTTTTAAGATCTAATGCAAATTCTTCAGTGTGTGTGAGGGCTAGAGAAGTAGACATTGCTTGCACTCGGGGGTCTACCCAGGATTAAGAGGAGAGTTGGAGAGTGGTTTAGTTCCCATGGAGTTAGTTGTGTGCGATGCGAGACTGGCTCTCTGGGTTGTGTTCAGAGTACAACTTTCTTTAGGTTCCCTCTTAGAATTACTATGACTGTAAATGTGTTGATGTCATATATGGTTGGGCTTCCCAGGAGGCTTAGTGGTACAGAATCTGCCTGCAATGCAGGAAATACAGGTTTGATCCCTGGGTCGGGAAGATCCCCTCAAGTAGTCAGAAGATCCAGAATTTTTGCCTGGAAAATCCAATGGACAGAAGAGCCTGATGGGCTACAGTCTGTGGGGTCGCAAGAGTCAGATCTGACTTAGCGACTGAGCACTGCATTGCAGACTGCCTGGTTAAAACATTTATTCGTAAGCATGGTAGGGTATCGGGTATGGAAGGCAAGAACAGAAAGTCCACAGTTCTAATTATATCCAGTAAAGGCTTTTTGCCTAAAGAAAACCGTCCTGACTGCTGGGGTTATAGGTCAGAAGTTAACCACGTACCATTATCCTGTGGGTGAGAAGCCGATGCATTTTCCTTTTTGCCACCCAGCCCTTCCCACCTGACCTTTTAAAGATTCTCCATTGATATCAACGAGGAGGACAAAACTAATCATAAAAACAACGAAGAGGATGTTGC